>OW121849.1:51866678-53228178 GCA_933228895.1 Platycnemis pennipes | reverse complement strand
CTTTAATTTACTGAAGTCATTCTGGATATTACGTTCAACTTACAATTAGAGGTCTCTATTCAAGTCCTTCAAGAAGGTAGCAATTTCCTTCTATGTCTGATGGCATTGTATTTGGTTAAATGTTTAGAGTTCATATTCTTACTACTTTCACGGAGTTTCATAAATGTTTGAATAGCAATGCATAGTGGTATTAATTGTGCTCATTTTGGTAGCAAAATATTTTCATCGGTGAAGGCCTATGCTGGAATAAAATGCTTTTTAAATGTGCCTGGAGTCCTTGCTAAAAATCTTTCTTCGGCCATCGTTTGTTCAGTGTCTAAAGTGGGAAACATTTTAATGTGTTAGGATTTGAACGGATAATTTGCTCGTCAATTTTGTGACTTAACTCTTAGAGCTGTGTTCAATCCTTGAATTCAGTAATTCTTATCTAGTAGTTATCGTAAAAAAATACAACACTGAGTGCTATAAGCTTTACGATATTAGATTGTATGAGTTATTATGGAGGTCAGAAATTATTACAGGCAGTGAAAAAAGAGAATCTGGATGCCCGATCGCGAATATAATTACTTGCATTCACTTAAAAAAGAAATGAGTATAAGTTTTATTTTGAGTTGCGGTACATTGTTAATGTGCCAAGTAACTTATCAATCGTTTGAAAATTCCTGATTTGAAGAATCACAGAAAACATACATTACGGAAGTATAAGGATCTTTGGATGTTAGATACAATAAGTCAATGAGTTTGAGGTACTGCCGGTTGATACTTCTCATTGAGTTTAGTACATTTAATTATTGTAGATGACGGTCTCCATTCCATTTTCTGTGATTGTAAAGTAAATTTAAGATCTTTTTACACATTTTTTTGCTTTCCGCTATTTTCAAACGTGTCATTGTGTATACACTGGCATGTAAATGAAGAAAAACAACGATGAATACGTTTATAGTCCTGAAGTTTTATTCCTGAGTAGAATATTGATGAATGTATTTATAAAAATCAAAGTCCTCTCAACGCTTATGCTCCAAAATGTAATCTTGAGAATGGCCTGAGAAGGCCGAAACCGGTATATTTGTTTTCAATATATTTGTGGAAAAGAACTAGGGTAAAGGGGGGTGAATCGGGCCACAAAAAGGAAAATCGTCGATTTCCTCGTTTGTGTAAACAGTTACATTCTGAAAGCATTATCAGCAAAGGACTTGATGTTTTTCCAGTTTAAAACGCAATTTTCAGCGTGGTTGCTCTGAATAGAACGGTCCTGGAGCAATTTCTTCAAGAGACTGCATGGTCCTATTCGCCCGACGACTTGGAGGGCGAATCGGACCAGATTAGAGGCTGAATCGGACCAGTAAAATAACGTTATAAATTTTAGTTTTCTTAAGTTTTATTCCATAAAATTTTGAAATTTTGCATCATTGCTTTTAACAATGTAGTGCAGTCTGGAGATATTTCGACGACACCTTCTTAGAGTCAAACATAACTTTACAAATAGACATACATCACCAAATCTGAACATATAGAACAAAATAGAACAAATTTACCAAAACAATTAAGCACATTTACCACAAGTAAATTTATCTCGCCCCTTAGCACCTACACACAGCTCATGGTACCAACAATTACACTTCATGCACTTAATCCAGTCTCTAAACTTTGACGAATTCGCACAATTATAAGACTTGGAGCAGAAGCCACAAAGCGTATCATCAGCTGAGTTTTCCCCATTCTCAGTATTGCCGTCCCTATCTGAAGATGATTCATATAAGTTTCTGCAAGTTCCCTTCGCGTTCCTAATATTTTGTTTCTTCAGTCGTTGCTTTGTTTCTTCTATTACAGCTGGAGAAGTAAGTATTTGAGCAATTTGCTTTCTTGACCTTTTCACATTGACTTTCATTCTTTTTTCTGGTGTAGGTAGTAAATTATGGAAAGACCTACCCAAAGTATTTGACGATTCCTCAGATGTTGATGTCGAGGATTGGCTTTCTTCATAGGGACTGGCAGTTAATTTTTGATCGGAAGATGAATTTGTCGAAAAAGGAGTTGATGCTTCTTCTGGGGCGTGTGAGCTTCCGAGATTAGAAGGATGAAGATCTAACTCCGTCAGGATACCCGGATTCAGAGGGAATATTCCTGTTGATCGGAATCCATTTTCAGCGTTGCCGATTGTTGCGGCTTTGCTCCATGCATTTCGAAAAAGCCGACCAAAATTAAATTTAGTTATCTTTCTATCCCCCTTACAAACTGTCATATACGCATTTGTTTCAATATCGTAGTATGTCTTTAATGGTTTATAAAAAGACCTGTCCAGAGGTTGCAACCTTTGTGTAGTGTGGCTGGGCAGTGATAAGAGAGTGATCTCATTCCTTTCACAGAACAGTAGAACAGTTTTGTGTGATGCGTGTCCATCGAGGACTAAAATGCATCGGCCAGGAATCCTGTTTGCTTGAAAGTGCTTTAGCCACTCCAAAAAAAGATCCTCATTTATCCACCCTGAATCGGACATAAAAATTTTAGATCCCAACGGAAATCCATCCTCCCATTCCTTATGGAACTTTTTCCCCTTAAAAATTACAAAAGGTGGTACGTAATGTCCACTTGCATTGCAGCATGCAACAACTGTCACCAATTCCCCCTTTTCCACTGACGTCTGTTTTATGACTACCTTAGATCCTGTTCTTGCAACAATCTTTTAGGTTTGGCGATTTTTTAATACACATCCCGTTTCGTCAACGTTGTATATAAGGTGGGGCCTATCCATAACTCCAGCCTCAGCCATCGAAATAGTTAACTTTGAAAAAAAATCGTCTACATCTTCCTTATTTAAACCCTCAGCTCGAGCCACTGACAAACCTTCGGGTTTTCGAAGACTTAAAGGATGTTTAGATATAAAATTCAAGAACCAATCCTTGCCTGCTCGTTTTTTTAACGCACAGAAATTGTTTTTTATGTTGTTTTCAATGGAAAATTCATATGCCACCTTCATGACATCATCTCTTGTCAATCCGAACCCAATTTCACATAACCTAAGAATTATTCTAATTAATGCTTCCTCTTCTTCCACTGAGAAGACATTTTGCCCCCCTCTTGTCTTCAATTTTTCCGTATCCGCTACTATCCTACGATAGAGGCAAGTACGGGGAACATTGAAAAGTTCGGCAGAAAGCCTCATGCTTCTTCCCTCTCTGAAAGCTTTCAGCGCCATTCTCATATCCTCCTCTGTCCATGTCTGTTCCGTTTTTCGCCGGTACTTCCCCATCTTAATCCAAAAGGAAAAACATTAACGGTAAGTGAAAATTATCACTTTCATAAATACATTTTAAATAAAATTTTGCTAATGTTACGCTATCAAAAGGAGGTTGTAAGGCGTTCCACAACTAATTCTGTTGCCATATATAATATTTAATACTCTTGCAATCCCTCTATCACGTACATTATATCACCTCCTTTTCTTTCAGATTGGAAAATATAGACCACTGAGTAATGTAGAATGTATAGGTATGGAACTCAATGTGAATTATTAACAATAAATTTCCATCACGAAATGCGTATGTTTTATGATATTGTTTCAGCGAATAATTGGTTAATATATATGGAACAGTACACAACATATGTTACATCAAATGAAGGTAGCTTACCTCTCGCTCAGCCTGTAAATCGTGCTCGTCGCCGTAATAATTCACCTCTATGACGGGGAAAATCTCTTTCCTCCTCCTCGTTATACGTAGTAAATATCTATAACGTGATATAGAATAGCATTAAAATAGGTTTATTCCATTAAACTTCTTATAATACTTAAATAAAAGAGTATGGCCTAAAAACAAATTTTTAGCCACTTTCGCTCAAACATTCTTATAAACATTTGATGTTTTTAATGTAAAACATTAAGTGTAAGTAAGCAATTTATCAATATTAGTTATATATCTACTTACTTTTCAGTAGCAGAAGGAATTTTTCCAAGTGTCAGTTGAGTATAACTGGTTCAATGCTTCACCCTCGATCAGCGGCTTGGAACTGAACTCCTGCGCGTGCTGGTCCTTTTCACCCGACTAAGTAATATGATTTTGTATCATGTTTGGTAACTCCGATATTCATACAAGGCTCAAAAAAGTAACCTAATGTGGCAGCTATGGTATTAGATTTCCTTTCAGGAAAGAAAAACTTGAAATCTGAGTAAGCGCTACAATGTCACCTTACTTTGAACCTATACGAGGTTTTCTAAATACCCAATTTCACACCTCTCTCGTATGGTAGGCTTCCATTCGACAGAGTATCATTTGCTTAAATTCAGTCGTCGAGTTCTCGTTTTCACTCTACTAGAAGGACAAGATTACAAAGAAGCAATTCCTAAAACGTAGTCAGTCTCAAGTGATACCGTTTCGGGTCTGAGCGCACTTTTTGAAAAGTGTTCCTATTCACCCGCTGGTCCGATTCACCCCCCTTTACCCTAAGTTTTTTCTTTTTTATAATGAAAAATAACTTCCACAACGTAAACTTGCCAACCATTTCTTTTATCCAAAATGTAACACTGACATTATGTTATATTAAAATTGAAGGCATTTTATTACGATTACACGTGATCCCCTGATCATTGATAGCTCATATGTAATTACTAGCTTCCGCGTCACCTCTTTCAAACTCCACAGCTAGGATTGAGTGTTTTTCATGTATGAAGATACAGGGATGAGATTTAGTATCAGCTGTTAACTGCTTGAATGCAGCCTTTCACGGGGTGTGGAACTACCTCCGGGAAGCCCGCTTTGTACGTAATAAACCCATTTTCTGGTGGATGATCAAATGATTCTCAATTACGCAGGTTGACGCATCAAAGCGTAATCCATTCCAATCTTGTTCCCGGCACGCGGGATGGCACCGAGGCATTGCTCGGATGCCAACCATTTGGCAGCGGCTCAAGCAGACCGGGAACGCAGCCTGTCGGCGGGCGGCCACCTACCTGCGTCATTATTACTTTCTCTTTTGTAGTCGGAGCGGGGTGGCACGCGAGCCGAGAGGGTAAACGTCCCTCCCCACCCCTTCCCGCCTCCCACCGCTCTGACCCTTTTGTTGGTGGTCCCCGCACCCTCCTCCGTGGCGCGTCCCTCCAAATGCTCATCTTGCCCTGCGGAGTTGAAAGGGTGAGGTCAGAGGGATGACTGACGAGGACAAGCTGGGTCTCCACACCCCGCAGCCTTGTAATTGAAAAGTGTGCGCGGGGAGGTGATCCAATAGTACCGGTTGCTATTTGAAGTTCACTGCTCGCTCAAGGAGATGGAAGTCCACTGATATCAGCGTAAATAAAGAGTTCTACGACTCCTTTATACTCAATTGGGCGAAGCAGTGAGTAGAACGCGTGTTTTTACGCATTACCAAAAGAGAAACTGCCCTTTGTCGCAAATGTTTCAAGTAAAGCAACTTGTTTTTAACATTTACGCGTCATTATCAAGGGAACATTTCAGTGGACCATGGACTTTGCCATTCTGTAGTTGAAAATACTGTTAGATGCATTAAAATTTGAACGGAAAAGTATTATCTTCTCCTCGCTATGCAAATGCTCCGCTTGTGCCTTCAAATCCCATGCTACATATAAATTTAAAGCTTAAAGGACTGAAGGCTACCATTTGGAGAGGTTTTCGATGAGTTGAACTTCGCCTTCACATGGCCAGCATAGCCTAAGTTGCTGTAAGAAAGCCTGCCCCTTCACCCCCTGCCACACACCCTCGCGATGGCTAGCAGGGTATCGCCTAGATCTAGATGTAGATGAAGAAATTGGAAAGCGTTCTAGGATCAAACGAAGAAAACGGAAAAATTGAAAAACACAAACGTATTTGTTGTCAATATCTCCTCGGTGTAATCGTTAACATGATCTTACTGTCATCAGTGATACCGATAAAAATTTCATGATAAAATGATGCCCCCCCCTTTCAGTGGTGAAACTTCTTCTGCCAAGCGTCACTTCTAATGCAGGGTGAAGGCAAAATAAACACTTGAGCAAGCTTCACATAAATTGCCATGCGAAAAAATTCACCTGTACCGGGAATCGAACCACGGACCTTTGACTTTCCGGGCCACTTCGCAGACCAGTACGCTACCCAGGATCCCTAATTCGCATGGCAATATTTTCGCATGGCAATTTATGTGAATTTCACCGCCGTTCACGCGGCAGGATTGAGATATCCTACACTTGAGCAAGCGTTCGCATAATCTGGAGTCCTTAATAGTTCTACATAGAATAGGGCTTAAAATGGTCGAAAGATGATGCACGCATCTTAGGCGACTGCTTAGTGAGCGATAATTTTGAACTTATTCCCTATTGGTTTCAACATATTCAAAACTAGGAAGTCTTTGATTGCTTCAATGCATTAGAATTTGAGAATTGACAACTTAATGGGCTTTAACACAGAAATGTTGAGGATGATGAAGAATTTGCCGGCTGAGAACTCGTGGTAGCTGTTCATAACTTCTCCGCCTTCGCGCATTCTTTTATTTCCTAATATGTGAATCGCTTGAGAAACATTTGATGCAAAGCCTGCCTCTTGAAATTAATAGGTTATCCAACACAGCTATGTGACGCTGTTCTTCTTAATATAGCTTCAAAATGAAATCATTTAAACAATCGCAAGGAAAATAATATATGCCTGCATTCTTCTCGATCATCACTTGAAATCGGCCTCAATGTTAAATTTTGACGCGAAATTTCATGCTTGATAGGATTGCATATATTTGCCATTCATATCTTTGGTAATAGTTATTCATTATCGCTATATAAATTAAGTATTCCAAATAAAAACATTTTTCACTTCTCCTCAATCATAAATTGAATTTGGTGATGTTTTTAATATGACTGCTGGTGCGGCAAATAAATGATGGAGATATTTAGGATTGACTGACAAGACTGACTCATTCGTTAAGTCAGTTTATGTTGTATCTAGAGAACATCTCTCCGTTCCACGTATGGAGTTTGATAAGAAGAATATATTCATTTGAAAATATTGCAGCTTCACTCAATGCCTACATGACCCTTTATTTTTAATTACAGGTTAAACTTTGTAGTTCCGCGAAACCTTTTTTATTTTTCTACGACTATGATTTCGACGATTAACGTCATCTTCTACCTGAAAAGTTCCATGGATGACGCCAGAAACCAACAAATTTACAAACCATACAGATTGGCTGAGGTATCTTCTTCACTTTTGGTCCAAATAGTATTTCTCGCCCTCAACGCCACGCTTTTATACGCTTTTAATACTCCCGAGCTGTTATACACAGAAGCAAGTCAACTAAAAAGACTATTTATGATAGTCTACTGCTGAAAAACAAAATGCGGTGATTTCAACACCAGTATGAATATTTACAATCATTGGCAACTTAGAGTAAAACTTATTCGGCCCAGAATTTTTGTTACCAAGTGTACTACAGACACTATTTTCTTCACATTTGTGAGAGATAGACCATCTTTAGAGTCAGCATCCATCGTCCAGCAGACCATCGTCAGAAAATTATAAAATATTTGGTTGAAAGTCAAAATCATATTATGCGCAGCTAACCAAATTACTGTGGAGCATTTTTGTGAATTAATCTTATTCCAGTCATGCAAAAGTGTGTGCAAGTTAATTCTAGAGTAGGTAATAATAATAATAAATTTACTAAAGTTGGAGACTCTAAAGTTATATTATTGCTAATATATATCATAAAAAAATTGCTGCGTTCCTCTTTTCCTTCCCTTCCTAAGCATAAGAACTTTAATTGAAACCTGTGCCATTCGTATTCTTAAAATCTTGTCTCTTCCTCCGTTACCTGTTTGAGTGGGAGGAGGAGAAATAAAGGCGGCAACCCTATTGTAAAATGCCTTGCGCATTGTCAAGGGATTACTTGGCATCGCGCATTACAAAATACCCCCTCCCTACCAAGTCCTTCTCCCCGCCAGAGATTTCCCCAAGTTAATGAAGTGTTTATTCCCTTGAAATGGGATAAGAATGCTCTACCCTTCTCAATAAGTCATGTTTTTTCCTGAACTCGACCCTTACTTAATTCAGGTGTCATTTCCCAGCCTTGCCTTTTCATGCCCCTCGCTGGGAGCCGGCTTCGCCTTCCCCTTTTAACTCTTTGAAAAGTCCGGAGGCCTTATGAGAAGCTCCTTATTAAATCTCGTCAAATACTTTTCTCACGGCGGGAGAAAAGGTTATTAAATTCCTATCTGGAATGGCTTCTTCATTTTTTTCCTCAAGCACAAAAGAAGCCACCATGTAAGAAAGCTTGAATATGGCTGGTACACGGAACTGGTCTGAGTATGCAATCGACTATTAACTAGATAAAGGAAAAGCGTTTGGTCTTCAAAGAATAATTTGCGCTTATATTGTCACTGATAAGCCATTAATTTCCATTAGAAACTTAAGCAGTTTGAATTTTTACCTGCAAATTATCTTAAAATTAACCAAAAAAAAGCCTTAAGTGATTAGAAATATCCTGAAAATAGCAATTAAGTTTATTTTTTACGTATTTGAAGCTATTTCATTATTAATATAAACGTTTATCTGAAAAATGCGTTTAAAATCATTTTTCTCCCTTTGTCGTGCATTTAACAAATCTGATGGATCAGATGTATTTACTTCGGAATGCTGAATTTTTTGTATTCTGTCGCCACCAAAATTATTTTTTACCTTCATATTGGTTTATTTTCTGTTGGCCGTCAGCTCATAAAAAGTGCAGGTCCTATAACTCCCTGAAACGTGTTTAATGTTAATTGTTTCTTAATCTGCTACCATTATAACCTCGTTACCTAATAACCTCGCCAAATTAGTGCTAACGGAGTGTAACGATTTTTGGCGAACCTGAAATATTATGCCGTGAACAACGGTGCATACTGTGTGATCTTTTAATTACAAATTCTGTTATGAACCACAATGATAGAGGAACACTCGCTGAAGCTCAGAATCAGAAATAAAAATCTCAAATAATTTTTCCTTTGTGGCTATTTTGTATTTGGAGTATCAAACTTTTGTCAGAAGGAGCTTAGGTTATATCATAATAATTTGAAATCATTTTGCGAGTTAAAATATGATTTTTCTTTATAAAGATACACATATTGCACCGAAAACTGGAGTACTCTATCCTGGGTTCTTATACACATTTTTTACTGCGTAATAGAATTTCAGGATTTGAAGGAGTTGATAGCTCTTTGGTTTTGAACATTTCAGAATTACCCCAGTTTATAAAAAAGATGGGAATTTCATCACTTGTTTCACAAACTTGCAAAGCTAAAAATAATTAATGTTTTTAATTATTATTGATAAGTACACTCCTCAATAGAATAAAGAAATAGATTTGCTAGAATCGTCTTCTTGAGCAAGCGATAGAGCTCAGATTGGCTGATATAAACCGAGTAATTATCATTGAAATGAAATTAATCAATTAGTAATTACACAGCTTTGGTGGCAGTTGGAATGAAAGGATATTTTCACGATAATTGGAAATAAGCATTTCATGTACTTCGTGAACAGCAGTTTATGTTCAATTTCTTCTCATCTGCAATTTGTATTTCTTTCTAAGATATTGCACAAATATTAATACGCACATTTTTTTCAACAGTGGAACAATGTATCTAGGCGCTCATCACCAGATTTCTTTGGCGCAATATTTATCCAAAATCTGTCATCCTTATATCATGACTTGCATGATTATGCACATGGATAACATTAAATTGATGATTTGAAATTATGAAGGCTCATTATTTTTGACTAAGAGGATATTAGGGAAGCCAAGTAAGATACTGTTGATTTACGATGAAATTAAATAAATATATTGATATCCATTCCAGAATGCTCATAATGAGATTTTTCCGAAAAATGATGATTTGATTTCTTCGTTATTAATGAACTATCTTATCCATTACCTTCGTTTGTTTTAGGCGAGAAAATTCTGGAATTATTTTTGGTAGAGTAACCTATGTGTACTCGGTAGATTTGGGAATAAATAGGTATGTATTTTTGCTTTCGGTACCTATCCACTTGCATTATATGTTACATTCCGATGAATTCCGATTATCATTGGTCTATAAGAGTGATTCTCAATATATAGGATAATAATTTCTCACTTTTTTCAGCAAATTTTATTGCTTAACATAACTTTTCATTTTACTGCATAGTAATGATCCTAATAATGGTTTATATAGTTGGCGTATTAAAACGTAGGGTCATATATTTGTAATTAAAAGCTAAACAATTGTGGATGAAGTATATATGTGAAGATGTGCAAAGACACCTTGCACTTAGAAAGGTGTAGGTTGCCTATAGAATATAGTGAATATAGAATAGAGAATAGAGTGCCTATAGAATATAGAATATAATGAACACTAATAGGAAAGGAGCTTAAGATGAAATGCCATAAAGGACAAAAATGGAGAAATTTTGATTGAAAACGACGATATGTAGAAGAGATATACAACGGAAACAATCTCGGTGCAAAAGTAATCGAAGAGAAAGTGAGGTCGAAAAGAATGAAGGGAGCCTCAATCTTAAGTTCCGAATTTGAAGCAGCAGTAATTTAGCTGTGGATGAATTAGGCCTCTGTAATCGACGCTATAATAATAATTTATTATTTCAATTCAATTAAATAATACAATTACTTTTACAATTAGACAACAATTACAACCTGTTTTTATGGTGTCTTCATTTGTGTCAGTGCCTGCAGAGCTAATTAAAAATACTGGAGACAAGACATTAACACATCTTTAAACCCACTGTAAAAAGTTGATCTGATTTTCAGTGCGATCTGAATTTAAGCGCTGTCTGGTTTAAGGCAGGAACACGGATGCAAGGTGCGGAAGAGGCAGGAACATGGATGGTTGGTACAGGAGCAGTTAAGCAGGAAGCGGAGGAAGCAGGATTCTGGATGGTCTGATTTTCAGTCGTTCACCTGCCTTATTTTTAGACAAGATATTACTGCTGAAATTCAACATACCCTGTCTTAAAATTGTTGCATCTGAAATTCAGACCGCTTTTGTACCTTAAAATCAGATCGACTTTTTACAGTGCCATTTATATCAAGTACTCAACAGGAGAGATACCGAGGGACTTCGAAAAGATCATCGTCATTCCTATTCTCAAAAAGAAGGAAGCGGAGAACTGTGAAAATTTTAGGACGATAGGCCTAACGACACATGCATCGAAGATTTTGACAAGGATCATCTACAGGAGAAGGGAACGAAAAGCAAAGGAGTTCTTGGGGGAAAACCGATTCGGATTCAGGAAAAAAAAGGTTACAAGAGAAGCAATATTGGCCCTTAGGCTGCTCATAGAGAAGAGAATGGAGGAGAACATTGCTTTTGTGTATTTAGAGACGGCTATTCACAACGTGGATTGGAATTTTGAAAGAAAATGGAGTGTTCTACAATGACCGATGAATTGTTCAGTGTAGATGAAAACCAAGTAACTGTGATTATATATGGACCCAGGTGTGAAGAAGCGAGAATAAGGAAAGGAGTGAGACAAGGCTGTGCACTGTCTCCCGTAATTTTTAATGTTTACATCGAGAGAGCCATAAATGACGTAGACGTAGCACGTAGACGTAGCAAATACACGTTTAATTTCTGTCGTCTATACATTCCACTACAAACAAAACATTTGAAGACAGCACAGTACATTTTACAACCCATAAGTGTCAACTTCTTTTAATAAATAAATGTCTTTACAATATCAATCTGAAATATGCTACATTTTAAGGGAGAGGCGAACAAAATCAAAGTATTTAGAATGGGCATAATCCTTCTGTTCATATAAATCGTGAGCTAGTGTTGTGGAGATGAAAATCATTAAGTAAACTCGTATGACCTCCATACACTCCGGCAGCCAAATTATGTTAACAGATTTTACATCCATTGTCCCACAATGTCACAGCAAATTCCCCACCCAAAGTCACAGCAAGAACAGTAAATCAAATCTAGGTATTCAGTGTTGGGTAGGAGACTCAGGAATTATAATTGAAGATTTTTCCAACTAGAATAAAATACTGTGAAAGCAGCGCCAGATATATGATATCCCGAGGCGTCAATTGCGGTCGTATACATTCACGGCATATAATTCCACAAACCAAGTTCAGTAATTGAATTATAAAATTCTTTTTCGACGCCGTTGTAGAATTAATTTTTTTAGTTCATTCTACTGAAATAAAATCTACCTATATTGCACTTTTATATAGCTGCTTTAAAACACACCGCTCCATTGTGACGTTCCAAAACACTGCTGTAATCTATCTCATAAAGAGGACTAAATAGGTAATGCACAGGCAATCACATTTGCTGGGACGCTGTGAATGATGGACCAGATAAGATCTTTGACACAGGGGGCCAATTCTTAAGTCTCGGGGAATAGTCCAAACAAACCAATTTGAAAATTACCTTAATAAATTTCAGTTCCCAATTTTTCTATGAAACCGTTATCGGCTTCGAGAAAATGTACGACTTCTTTTCTCCTAGCCTTGAGGGCAAGGCTACGAAATACACATGTCTTTCGGAAACGCATCGGAGAGACTATCGAACACGCCTTCGTTTTGCTGAATGTTGTCGCAGAGGTGTCATCCTGGTTAAACACGCTCCAGTGGACTGTCCCTACATCACTGTTCTATTCAAGTGTGAAAATGTTATTCTTCATTATGGCCGCTTTCTACTCAGCCCCGAGATATCCCTCGAGTGGATAAAACTCACGATAGCTGTACATGCGTTTCTTCTCTACACACAACTTCGAGGGAAACTTCCAGGATTTCAGATGCGGCGGGCGTTTAACCAGTTCAACATCCACATCAAGATCTGCTTGACTCGAACGGTACAATGGGGACAAAGAAGGTGACAATTTGACACAATCGCTTCACGTGCAATGCCGTCCTAAACACCACTTGATTCACATTTATGTCCTACATTCGTTCCACAGAAACTTGGCGCGGCTGGCGTTGCGTAGGCTCACCGCCTCCGGTCAAAATGTCCTGGGTACGAACTGTGGATGATAGCTCGGAGATCGAAGGACCACAGTACTGGTGGCTCGCCGTATTCAGTGCGTCCCTGATGCGGCATCTACGCAGGTGTCTTCGGTGGCGCGTAAATGGGGGCGGCGAGTGGGGGGCTAGACCATGCCCCCGACGAGCCCGACGCCCGCGTGGCCCACGCACCGGCCCCCCTCGCCCACGATGTCGATCTCGTCCTCCTCGTCCTCCGAGGAGGCCCCCGGCCGGCCGTTCCTTCGCCGCCGCCGTCCCCCCCCGCCCTCCTCTTCCTCCTCGTCGTAGTCCTCGTCCTCATCGTCCTCGTCGTCCTCCTCCGGGGAGTCGCACCTCCGGCCGCCGCCCTGCATCGCTTCCGCCGGATGCCTCCGCCTGGCGTCCTCGGGAGCCGCGACGCCGCCGCTGCTGCTCACATCCTGGTGTCGGGAGAAGTCCACTGGGAGGTCGGACACTGCCGTGAGGAGGGAAACAGAGGTCGTGTTACTCGGTGAGACGTTCCCCTTCGAATTTTGCATCCCTTTAACCAACATATGCCATCAATGGCATGGCTATCGTGCCAAATGGATTAAAATGGAATTCCTTATATCTCTTTGCACTTTTTATTTTTATGTACTCAATATCTAATTCAATAATTTAGTTCAATTCGTTCGTTCACATTAACCTTCTTACAGGATGTCCTCTCTTCTAACCATCCCCCTTATTTGTTTTTATATCACTATGTCAGTCCATTCCAAATGATGATAACATGTCAACAAACAAACAACAACAAAAAACACTATTTCACTAAGGATTAAATCATAAAATACATACAACTGATTGTTGGTTATCTCTGAATCCTCTGAATAGTTTAGTCGTACACTTGACATGTGTCATGTCAACCAAAATGATACATAGCTTTGAACTACAGATCAGAAGTTTCAGGTTCTAATTTCAAACGTGTCTTAGGATAAATTCAGTTCCAGCGAAACTGAGCGATTTGCCGGGTACTAAGCTTTACTGGAAAATAACGGCTTCCCTTATATCGATGAGTTTATTTCCTGGTTTCAAAGCTATTATTACATTCGTCATTGGTAACTGATATTTTTTTAGTCTTCAATAATAGGGACTACCAAATGAGAGCTTAAGCTTACTCTACCTATCACCGTTCAAGGACAGCTCATTATTTTAATCATCTGGTATAATTTTGAAGATTATTCCATGCCATTTTACCCATGTGCATATCGTCATAATTCGACTAATTCCAAAATCTAAACCTTACAAATAATTCCTTACAATCATCGATAGTTTTGCTTGGTATAAATGGGAATGATTTGCTGAATATTCCGCTGTAAAATGAATATTAAGGCTGTTCATATACTTTTGGTGCTTTTGAGACAGAGTCGTAGCACATGGGGTAGAGCGATGAACGAATATCCGAAGATTCCGGGTTCGATTTCCGGAAAATCCCCTGAGAACTTCCATTTAACTCCAAGTTTGAGGGATTTACAGATTCCCAATCTTTCCTTTAAACAAATATGGCAAGAGGTAAGGAAATATTTTTAAAAAATAAATAAAATAAATATAACAGAGGTAATGGTTACAAAAAATCAATAATTCATGCAAATTTCGAGCTATTAACAGAAAACTACTATTATCACTGGAAAGGTTCGTTCGTTCGTTGCATGACGTTATTTTTCATCCTCTTACTGTGAAAAGTACTTGGTAAATATTATTCTGTAGTTAAAAATCCGAATAAAGTATCTCGTTTTAATGCTCCTACTGTTTCAGTATATCTTATTTCACTTAGCGTTATCGGAAAGTAGTTTGTTTACCCTTTTTATTGACTTCAGTGGGGCAAAAATAAATATAAATACGTCAGTATTCTGCTAATTTTTGACTTATTACGCCTTTTCTGAAAATAGCTATTTTTCTGTTGCCCTATTGCACGTGAAATGCGTATCAGTGCATTTATATACCTACGGCTATTATGGACGTTTGAAAAGAAATCAGAAAGATACTAAAAAAAGGGAGTTAAACAAATAGAGTACAATTCAAATGCAGTATGTCATTGTTATTAAGATGTGATACGAGCACATTAGATTTGCAAAGTATTTCGTATCCCAAACTCTCTCTTCAAAAAAAGGGACTGCCAAATGAGAGCTTCAGCTTGCTCTACCTATCACCGTTCAAGGACAGCTCATTATTTTAATCATCTGGTATAATTTTGAAGATTATTCCATGCCATTTTACCCATGTGCATATCGTCATAATTCGACTAATTCCAAAATCTAAACCTTACAAATAATTCCTTACAATCATCGATCGTTTTGCTTGGTATAAATGGGAACGATTTGGTTAATTTTACACGTTATTCAAAAATCCAAAACTTCAAAAAGTCAAAAAGTCAAAAAAGTCAAATCCACCAATGGTCTTGCACAATTCCCTTGCAATTCCTGTGATACTCTCTTCAGTAACACACAGCAAGGTATGACTGATTTTATGTAGCATATTTTACAGTATTGACAGCATTGAACCCTTGGGAATCACGGCACTACAACGCCAAAATAAGACGAATTTTTGTCGGAAAATTATTGACTTCGGGAGACACGAACCTGGTCGTCTCCCACCCTCTATAATGTAGTTTCCCGTTCAATTTTTACGCCAAACTCGACTCTTTTGAGCTACTTAGTTCCCCTTCCTGGGACAAATTCGCATCCCATAATGGAAAAGGGGGAAACCAAAGGGAAGAGAGAGTTATCGAGGAAGAGGTGGAGAGAGCAAGAATGCCTTTCTAATTATTTGGTGGGGAAAAAAATCCATGGGAAGAGAAGACATTTTTTCTTCCTCTCACAACTACGAAGCGTGGATGGCAAAGTGGGATGGGAGTCTCTGTCCCAGCGGAGTGGGGGAGAGGGGAGGGACACGAGGGGGGGGTGTGGAAGTTGTCCTTGCCGCGGATAGGGACGCAGTCATCGCGGTGGGGTGGAAGGAGCCACTCCCCCGTGTCTCATTTGGAGCAGGCGGGCGAGTGATCGAGCAGGTGAGCATTTAGCGCCGATTGGAGGAGGGAGGGGGAGACGAGTTAAACGAGGGGAGAGGGGGGGGGGGGGGAGGAGGGGGAGAAAGGAGAAGCGGTAGCACTCGCTGTTTTCGCGAGTCGCGAAAATGGCGTTGGGGTTGCCGGGGCATCTGTCGCTAATTGCCCGATATATTTTCGATGCGGATTCCTGATTGACGAGACGGGGTTGACGCCTAAAGGAGAAGACCAGGAGCAGGCGTGCTTCTTCATTAGAAGCGAACACGTTTTTTCCACTCTTCTTTTCCCTCGTTGGAAATCATAGAGCCATTTTCACCTCTTTAAAACTCCTCTTTTCTCGCCGAAAAAAATGAGGTACTAAGAGAAGCTGAAACGAAAATACTTCGGAGAACACGTATAATTTTTATTTCGCCCCTAATTCAGTTTTCGCAATCACGAAACCCCCTATCGTCAAAGCTTTTTACCATGAAATGAACAAAAGCAAGCTCAATCAATACTGCAGATATTGTCCAGAATTCGCTCTCCTCCCCATAGTTTAGCATGAGTTTATTAGATGTAAATTAAATCAATGCCTTTGTTTATTCAATTTGCTTAAGTGTAAGCTAGTAATTCAGCGCGTTCTACATTTGATAAAAAAATTCACAACAGTCATGAAGAAACGGTATGTGTCTAAACATGGCCTACACTGGGCTATGGGGTCTATATTTTACGGTCCTATTGGACGGACGGTATACTCCACCCAGTAATCACATTGAGGCTGGAATGCTACTAAAAATCCCCTGCTGCCACTGAAAATCGAACCGGGCTACCGAAGCCAATGCCTTGTCCACTATTAATTACCCTATTTTCATTTCCAATCATTCCGTTCTTCTCATTATCCTCATCCCTCTCTCTCTCTCTTTCACTCCTTACTTCTATCCCTCTACCCCCTCCTCGCGCCATCATGCGATTCTCACTCTTCCTCGTTTTAAGTTGATTAATCACTCCGCCTCTGAAGGCGCTTCATTTTATTTCCATTCAGGCAGCAGTCACCCTCTTCCAGATTGACGGAAAACGCGGAAACTATCAATTCCTTGCTTCCCATTCAGAGGGGGACGGGAGGAGCTCGTTCGCTCAAAGGGTGATTCATTATTGCGACGCTTAAGTCGTTGCAGCGATTCGATAGACGGAAGATGGGAGAGCGTTATTGCTCTCATAGCTCCCTTTTTCGGGGCGAGTTTTTGTTTACAGCTGTCTCTCTTAAATCCGTTTCTAGATGTAGAAGATATTCTCTCCTCTCGACCCTCACGAATAAAAAAGTACTAATTGCCAAACGACCCAAATGTCTAGCGTGTCCTCGCCAAACAAGAAGAATATTATGTCATTAATTTGAGATTATACGATATTTAATATTCGGGTTCGGATATTTCAGCGTTAAAGAATTTTAATGATATTTTAATAAATTTTTCGCTATATTTTACGAAGCCCGAAGAAGAAAAATATTTTTATGAGTGAGAAATCACTCCCATATTTAGTCATAAGAGAATTTTTTGTTTTTTCTTGGAAAAAATGCGTATTTATCACTTATTAACTACGCCTTTATCAAGTTAGCTAGGCCGAAATTTGCTTATACGCTTTATATTAGTACCTAATAACTTATTTTGAAAAAATGTATAATTGCGAGGATAATCCTGTTCCTGAGAATCTGTTACAATGAAAAATTATGCTCTATACTGTTGGGGGTAGTAAAAATGTAGAGACTTTTCGCCGCTGTCTTTGTGAAAAATATTTATACACCGTATTCGTCGAAAATTCAGCAAATATTCAAAAATATTTTTTACCTGTCGTTAATTTCCTTAACATTGCCATAGTAAAAGGATGACTATTTGACAACCAATAAATACCTATAGTTTGTTCAAAGTTCTTTAACACGGTGAATTATTTTTCCATACTGCGGTTCTTTTTTAGCCTTTTTATTTTTAATCAAATTTATATTTGCTTGCAGCTAACTTATTGGTTTACAAATACTTTAAAATATTTGGCTATTTCTCTGCTGCAATGCTGACTGGTTTGGGATTCGAATCCATCGCCCAGGAAATAAAAATATCTTATGCCATTGATTTTATGATCGTTAACTTTCACTCTAGTCAGCATATTAAAAAATAATAGCCGTGGTGAAAAAATTGAAATGCACATCAAAAATAACCTAAATTTCATTTTTGCTATTTTTGAATACCTAACATTAACAATATACGTATAGCTGCGTAAATACCCTGGCAGTTTATGGCTGCGATTGTGTTTTACGATTTTATTGCGTTTGTGGTACTCCAAAATACCCTCTTGAAAGTGGCCTGTGGGTCAAATAGTATTTCAAAAAGCTATGATGAAAAAAGTTTTGGTAACATAAGGGAATTTTTGTAATAGAACATGAGATCTTAAGTTCTATGGCAAGTATACTTTAAATAATTTAACAAACTTTGGTCACCTCATCACTGGTAATGTCATAGGAGGAATCATCGTTGGAGAAATAAAGGTGGAATCGACGGTGTAGTGGCTTTAAATACGTTTATTGTGATTAAATATCAGTATAAATGGCTTAGTCCGTGAACCATATGCACCAATAGGCTGTTACCAGTCTAATACGGGTAAATTATTTATGATTATGCGCATTGTTATTAATTATGAAATAACGTTTATTGGAGTGATTCCGTGGCGCAACGGTAGCGCGTCTGACTCTAGATCAGAAGGTTGAGTGTCCCAAACACGTCGGGGTCAATTTTTTACAATGGTTTCTCTCCCAAGTTTTCTCGTTAAGGAAAATCTCTCGTACTTTGTTCCCGAGGTTTATGAATAACCTTGAAATTTTGCAGCATTTAATGCCCGGTACTTGAATATTATACATCTTAGTTTTGGCCTGTACAGTTAGGTATTAATAGTAACCACTGCGTTTTACTATTTTTAACGTCATCATAGTATCGATGTAAGAAGTTCTATATGTTGTAAAAACAAACTGGGTCAATAATTTTATTTTATTTGAATGGAAAATTTACTGCAGAACTGAAAATTTCAAGAGGAATTTGTGAAGTGATCTAGTTTCTTTTTCCAACGCTATTTCACGAGGTGAAGCCAAAGATAATTTTCATTAATTTGTATGTGCATTATTAGATTATTGTTAAAAAATCATTAGTTCAGCAGTCCGGTAACATGATTATCGTCACCTAGGAGGAAACTTATAATGATTTAAGCGATTAAATCATTATTGTCGGTCATGAGTTTCATTAAGAAATTTTCCATCTACGTTTATTTAACGACATAATCACCGAATTACGCTTGATGAATGGGTGAATAATTGCATAATGTATTGATGAATTCCTTTACGATAATAATATAATGATCATTCGGGGAATTGGTAATCGCCTAAATTGATTTAAGTCACCTAAATAATGTCACCTAAATTAAGTCACCTAAATAAAATTGCATAATGTATTGATGAATTCCTTTTCGATAATAATATAATAATGATCATTCGGGGAATTGGTAATCGCCTAAATTGATTTAAGTCGCCTAAATGTGAAATAGAAAAGTATTTCTTTATCCCCAGACCAATTTTTTGACCATCCAGAATGCCACTCAGTTTTCTCTCACTTTGCTTGCTGGAGGGAATAATAGGCAAGATGATCATCTCTTTCGGAGAAGCGGTGGAATAAAAAAAAGACAAGGTCCCGCTTCTTTCCTCAAATACATGCACAATCCCGAGCACATCTGCCCATCTTATCATGAAACCCGCCCGAGGATATTGAAAAAAAATAAACTTCAAATGCCCCCTCCTCTTGTCCTTCTACGGCTCCCCCTCAAACCTGCCCCCCATGCCCGCTCTAAAACTCGGCACCTCCTCCCCACGTCCTTTCCTCCATTTTGAATAACCTTGTTACGTGCCTCGCTCTCCTTAATGACTATTAAAATAATTTCCAGTTGAAAAATCCGAGAAAGTACAGGAAGGAGCGGAGGGAAACGGAGGACGGCGAAGAGCGCGAAGAGATGAGGCAAAAATTATTATTTTTATTTTTTTTAGTTTCCCCCTTTGCGAAAAGAGTTTGGGAATGAAATTACGAAGGCAGTTGAGGAGGAGCATCGCCGCGGGATTGGAAGGAAGGGGTGGAATGGAGAAAGAGAAAGGAGGGAGGGAAGAGGGATTGTGGAGGTGGGAGAGAGGAGAAGGAGGAGTGGGGAATCTTCCGGAGCCCAATTCCGGGCTTTGGGATGGGCGGGACTCGGGGGAGAATGACTCCGAAATGTCAAACCCTAATGTAGCGAGTGAGCGATGGTAAAGTGTTGAGAGATGGGCCCCGGAAAAGGGAGGGGGGGGGGAGGAGGTTGGGGGAGGTTTTTCTTCGGGGAGGGGGAAACGGGAGCATGCCCGCGAAACGTAAGAAAGTGATTTGAGGCGAAGGAGATGGGGTCGAAGAGGGGCGGGAGAGGAGGGGGAGGAAGATAATGAGGAGGGAAGCGAGAGGGAGGGATGCGGAGGAGGGAGAAGTAGGGGGAAGAGGAGGAGGGGGAAGACGAGGGGAGGGGGCTTTATATTCCGCTCGCTGGATAGAGGGTAGAGGAAAGAATGCCTTTTGATTTGGTAATAAGGTTTCCCCTTTACACCGGCTCCGAAAATAAAAGGACTCGTACAAGACTGGTTGAGGTACGAGTTTTCAGATGAGGGGAGGTTTCAAATGAGGCGGGGAGGTGATGGCGAGAGTGGGTGGGGAACGCAGCGGTGAACGTATATCAGGGAGATGTAAAAAGACACATTAGAGTGGGGAATACAGGGCTGGGGGGGATGAGAGGGAAGAGATTGACGAAGGAAATGGCGGAACCGTTGGAGGGGGAGATGGAAAGCAAGGTAGGCATTGCGGAGGAAGGACGGGGTTGGAATATCGGTTTGAGGACGGGCACACAAAAGGATATTTCCTAATTGCTCCATTCCGGCGCTTCTTTTCCTCACGGAAAATCTCCACCGTAATTCTTCTCGCATCTGCTTTCTCCTTCCATCCATCCATTTCCATACTTTTTATCGTATCTCCGTTCACCAAGGCACTCTTGAGCTGCAGCACAATTTCTTTTACCCAATTTGCTCGTGTTCTTACGAGCTTTCTCCATTATAGTGAAATACGACGGCTTTTCTGAATTAAAGATCTTCTTTATTTTTGGATTGAAAGATTGATATGCCAAATTTTATATAATACCCATCAGTAATAACATTTTAATTGACTATTTAACACAGAAAAACGTTTTCGCACGTTATTGTCTGGAAGCAGTTTGATCAATTACTCGGGTATCTTAGCAACTGTTTTTATGAATAACATTTTACCCAACATGCTTGTCTCTATGGCAAGATAAAGGATTACTTTTTATAATCTTATTGGTTTCTATTGACAAAATGTGAATTTGTGTGAATAATTTTAGTAGAAGAAGTAGTTAGAATTTGTAGTTCCATGCAACCTACCCAATGCGCATGAAAATCTGAGTTTTTCGAAATATCAAAGTAAATAGTTTTCAAGTGATTACTACAGATCTAACGAAAAGTGTTAAGGGTAATAAGGATTAGTTGCAAATATACTTCAAATAGTGTAGGCATTATGTGTGTCGTTGTAATTACTCAAAAAATACAAAGCTAGCCGCAGTAGCAAGTTTGGTTAAGCTTCGGCTTTAAACGAAGGTCCCGGGTTCAAATGCTGCCTAAGAGGTTAATGTGGTATTAATCTGAGGATTAAGAGCATACATAGGCTAAACAAAGAGATTCAACCTTAGCCGTCGAATCTCGTATTTCATAAGAGAAGATCGTTTTTCTTACTTACAGTTTTAAATATATGGCGTAATATTTCAAAATTGGGTTACCAAATATTATCGTTTACTCCAATGAAAGAAGTACTATTTAACTTAAATGAATAATATCAATAAATAAATTTAATTGCTTCCAAAGTAAATTCTGACAAAATGCATTTAAATGATGGTATGATCAAATATAATGACAGCTGGATACAATTTTACTGAGTAAAACTAGTATTTATACGCTGAATAAATTGAAATCCAAGTAGTGACTAGTCGATTTCAGTTCCGGTAGAATATATTGGAAAGGTTGGTTCATGGGTATGAAATATTTGAAGAGATATTTTTATAAATATTGCATAAAAATATAAAATATAAGGAGATATATATTAGGTATATATCTCCTTCACATATTTTATGTGTGAAGGAGATAATCTGTTTATTTATAGCTGTCTATTGGCCCCTATTTTTGATAGCCAATCCAAACGTTGAACTTCATAGAGGAAATGTTATAATGGCAACAGATTTCCAGGAGCAACCTGGATATGTGGACGCACGCGCTTTAATTACTGCGACTGAATGCATAAAAGGCTACTTAGCACTTATGGAGAATGAGTACCATAAGATACCAACGATTTGCATGCCTAGACATGGTTCGCCCATTATCACACACCATTAAGTTTGCACCCTATATTTGAAGAGTTTGATAAATATTACCGGGAATTGAATATTGTATGTAATAAATTCCAGAATGCAAAAAAAAACAAAGAATATACACTGGGGTAGATCAGCACGAAACATTCCGAAATGGTTAATAGATAATAGGTTCGTACCACATCTAATAGCGTATTTCTTAAACACGGCTTAAAAAATACAAAACAGGATAAAATTTAATGCTGGCCACAAGGGTGGTGATTTCGGAGTAATTATCATTTCTGGCGCATTTAGGCTTTACTCACATTTAAAGCAGACGGAATGAGGGAAAAATAAAAGCTGAAATGATGCGCAGAATTATGCACGTACCTTTTGAGGTTGATGATAATAGGAACATTCTATTAATGGAGGACCTGTAGCATACATTAGAAATCGTACATCGTAGGCCTAAATGGACACCGTCTCCAATCTAGCAAAACTCTCTTATCCTTACATGTTCACAACAGTCGGGATGGCCTTGTCATGACGTCGGTGAGTATTCTGTCAACTCATGGGTACATTCAAGAAGCCGAAATAGTTTAATAATATCTTATCACGTTCATAAAATCTAGGGAGGCTTGTCATTTATTCATAAAAGGATAGTGTTAGTGTCGTGACTAATTCGCAGATCTCCCATTTCAAGGGTCCAGGTTTGACACCTGCAGTGGCAGAGATTTTTCAATGTTACTTCTATCTCCTCTTGATGATTTTATTGAGAATTTCAAATTCAGTACTTCGTTCAACCACCGTTAAGTCACGTGGTGCCTCTCTTTAAGAGCTGTCCTCACTCTCAGCCTTTTTACTGAAAAATTCTTAGAGCTATCAAATTACCAAAGTAATCTAAAGTATCATTGAGTACCTAGTAACACAGCAGTCAGTCACCTCCTCCGAATAACTTCTACTCATAGTTTTATCACCACTTCACTCCACATTTACGAAGTATAAATTGATTTATTTATAAATTCGAACCCACGACCTTTGGATTGTCAGGATGTCGCTTTATCGGGCTGCTGACAACCACGCACGGCTCCTCAGTTGTACGAACCATATGCACATATGATCGCAGTGATGAAGTTTATTGCAGGGGAGAAAGGAGGGGAAGCAGAGGGCAAGAATGCTGAGGGAAGGGGTAGGGGAGGAAGAATGGAAGGTTTGAAAGGGCCGCTCACGATTCGCGGGGGCGCCGGCGAGTCATTACCCGGGGAACAGACGGTTGAGAGGATGGGGATAGCGTCCTCCGGGGGCCCTGGCTCCGAGTGGAGGGGAGAATTAGGCGCCTGGGGGAGGGAGGTGTTTCCACGGGGAGAGGGGAGTGGAAGGAGTGCCGTTTGGAAGCGGAGAGGGGGCGTAATGCTCACCCCTCCTCCTCCCGCCGAACTGTGGAGGATTTTCATTGGGCGCCTGTTACGACGAGTTCAACATGAAGATGGAGGCGGAAAAATGGGACTTAATGGAACGATAGCGAGCGGGGAGGGTGGTGGGATCGGGGAACGCGAGGGGGTGGGAGCGTAGTGGGTGTAATCCACCGGAGGAGCAAAGGGGAAATTTATTCTGGACGCAATCCATAGCGTCTCCCTTATTACTAAGTTTCCGCCAGCAGGCTTGAGGGGAGGAACATTTCATCATCCCCTTTTCCCTATCTCCCTCTCTGTCTCCACCCTCACATCGCTCTTTATGCCGTTCCTAAGTCTCTTTCTGAGGAGGCGAGGTTACGAAGCGATGATTTCCCCTTTCACCACCCTCCAATCCTCACCCGAGCCAACCGAGTAGGAAGAGGGAGAAAGGGAGTTGATGCTCCGTTAAGAGAGGAAATGTAATATCTTCCCCAGACTACCCCTCCGCCTCCTCACAAGCATTCAAGTCACTTAATTCATTTCGAGACTAACTTTATCCCTCCCACACCGGATAGTTTTTTTTTGCTTTCTAAATACTCGTCCTGAGTTTTTTTTTCTCTTCTCTTCCTCTGCCTGACCCTTATTTGCAAATGATATCCCTTCATATCCTACTTTCCGACGCTCTTTTCATTCATTGACCTCCGTTTCTGCTTGAACATTCATGATGTTCCGTAAATTTTCTTGTAGAAATGGATGTAAGCCGGCGTTCTTGACTTGTGACATTTATTTCGATAACCCTCTTAGCTTCACCACCATGTTTTCAAGTACACAGTTATATTAAAACTTGTTAGATAATGCCTCTAATAATTATAAGACCGCAGTGATTTTTTTAAAATTTTGTATTTCATACATCTCAGTTTCATCATATATTCAGTTTTTTTACGTCTTTCGTTCCCTATTTTTTCTATTTTCCCGCTTTATTAGATATATCATCGTCTCCTGCTGTGAATATATGTATTTGATGTCTCATTGCTGATTTGCTGTCGGTACATTTGATACACTAAAATCACTACAAGCTAAACTTTCTTTATGATGCGGCATTTACGATGAATATTGAAATGAAATCTTAAAACTTTGTGTAAAAAAACCATAATCAGTTTTTTATTGATGTTTGGTCTTATCACCATAGATTTCAAACCAAACGATAGTCTGGTTAATGAGGGTAGAGCTCACCGGGTAAAACTTCAACGGCTAGAGAAATTCACTCGTCAGGAAAGCTGGGCCGTCGCCAGTTCCTGGTTCCTGGGCTAGTTCCTGGTTGGCCAGTTCCTAGCGATGATGGCTCAGGATGAGAAATAAAGGCCTATGTTATACAGAGAATTTAGTAGCTTATTTAACTGAGTGCTTCTAAATGACTTCCGTTGTCAAACCCGTAGCATACGCTTCGTTGCCCAAAACGTTTGCTACGGGCTTTCACGGTGTCAATCATTACCAGCAAAATTTATTACCGGCTAAATTACAATGGCGAGTTTGAATGATGTCTTTTCTGGAATTCTCTGATTAGAAACCTGCGTACATGCTTCCAACGGTGGCTCCACCTGAGCATAGCCATCTATGGACTCGAAACCTGTACCTCCAGACATTAATATAGCGATCTGCCCACTGAACTAACAAGCCGTGATTAGTGTCTTCCATGAGTATAAAGATCCACTGCATTTCTTCTCAAGAAATATTTAGTTTCGAGACTAGGTCTTATCATTACAATTGTGGATTTTCCACGAATTTTCGTGGCGGACACAATGTCGAGCAACTGTCGTCTCTTACCTCCGCAGTTGTCGGGCGGCCTGAGGGAGGGGTGCGGCTGTGACGATAGGGACTGCTGGGAGAGTGGCACGAGGGGCGAGACGTGGTGGATGGACGGCCTGGGTGGGGCGGCCGCCCCGGGCATGGACTCCGCCGACAAGGGCGACCCCCCGTCCTGGCCCCCCGCGCGCTGGTGCGACCCCCCGCCACCCCCTCCCCCTCCGCTGCCCCCTGCACCGGAACCCTTGTCCTCGCTCATCTTCCTCAGTTGCTTCTTGTGCTTCATGCGGCGGTTTTGGAACCACGTCTTGACCTGGGGGCGGGAAGAGACATTGCAATGAGCCGCGGCATGCAAAAAATAGTTCTCTGTTATACAGCATTTTAATGTTCTCTGGGTTGAAATTTGAATGTTGCACGATAACTCGATATTGAGGTGCTAACCAAAGAATACGTATGCATTGATGAGCAATAATATTCGATGTCATGTGATATGCGGTGTCACAAAAAAGGGGTATCATTTGATACCGTGGAAATTGAACCACTTGAAGTGACAATTGTCCACGTCGGTTTATCTACACCTTAGTGGTGATCCATAATTATGGTCATACGGTAACCTAATCAGTTCACCATGCCGTCTTATTTGTAAGTGACGGTGAGCTTGGTGATACATTGTCTTCCATTCCCGAGAATAGTAGCTGAAATATGTTGCTTTTCGACTGATTTTTCACTTACTATTTGTATATGAGAGGAGCAAAACCAAAAATATATCTATGCGCAGTGTGGAATTAAAATTGACACTCTCAGTCATACTTTATATGATAAAATATCTAATCGAGTATTGTCGGTAGCGTGCAGATGGTAACTTACTAACGCCACCTACTGACATGTTAACCAAATTTATAATTGTGTAAAGTGAAATTGTTTCATTCATTGGAAATCCTCCAAACATTTGTGCCTTGCCCAGATTTTTCAAAGTCATGTGACGAATCGTTTCATCGATGGAAAATTCTTATACATGGATGGTATGTATGTAAAATCTAACACAGGAATACCTTTAGACGTGAATGATTACTTATTGACTATTTTAATACTGTGAAACTTTAAGAAACAATTATGGAAAATAAAGTAATAGTGGTAGAAGAGCATATATTTGAATGCTAATGTCGTCCATTTGTGGAATATTTATGTAGAAACGGGAACAATTTACTCACTCGACATTACGTGTTGCGTAAAAGTCACGCAATGTTTATTTACAATTTTGGGACCTGAAATGTTGAAATATTAATATTATAAATAAAGAGGTAAAACAATATAAAACTATAACCGATATTATAATGACATGATGCGGGTTAGAAGTATATTTTTGAAAGAGAATATTAGGAACAAATTAACAGTCAGTTCCATTTTCTAAAAAATTATTTAGTGCTGCTCGAGTTTCAACATATTATACCACATTCCGGTTTCTATAGTTTTTGTCACCAGAAAATGAGCTAAAATGTCGATACTCGGAGTTGGAGAATTGTTAACAATTTTTTTAACGTTCAATTGCTAGAGATGTGAGGTCATTCTTGTTCGTATCTCCCTCCTCCAAAACTATAAAATTCCATCACGTTAGGTCGAACAAACATTTTGAGTGCAATAACATTTTCAATAGTTCAACTATTCAATTATTTTATGGTTATGAAATACGCGATTTTTAATGTTTGTTATTAGATACCCTGTGGATGTTTTAATTACGTTCCTATTAGCGTAAGCTTTATTTGTCCTGAACGTTATACTACCCGCACTACAACAAAGACGTTGTGATGCCTATCTCCCAGGACCTACTGAAAACCTGACTAAACCGTCGTCAGGATGTTGCAGTGCCAACGAAACCCGGGTCGGAATAAAGTTTTTATGTGGTAAATTGCAAACTTTGTCTTCTTTCTGATATTTTCATCTCCGCTTTTCCTGATGACGTACTGCTGTGCTCGTAGATTGGATGGCCGATGGTGAATGGCAATTATACACGAGGGCTGATGCTGAATGTCATTTATACGGGGATGGTTGCCTCAATCTAGCAGACCTATAATTTAAAAGTTACATATAATCGTGTAAAATAATGTTTCCCTTTATAATTTCACATCGAGAATGCACTCACGTCGTACTTGATCTTCGAACACTTCTGTATTCCTCTCTAAACTATCCGAATTTGTACCGCAATAGTGGAAATTCGTTCTTTCGGTTGCCTGGGAACGAATTTTCAACATGAAGTCTTCTTTGAATTGTGGGATAACCGAACGGTAGAGACGGATTCACTCCACGGCAGAGGCCTTCCGGAATCTTCTCGCCAGCCTCTTCTGTCTTCCTCATTTGCTCTGCGTAACTAACTCGTAGTTCATTTCTTTCACGCTCAATTGGGTCAATTTGTAAAGTTCCACAAGAATCTGAATTTGTTCCTTATAATTGAAGTGCATATTGGCACGTATCATTGATCTCTTCAGCGTATTTCCTAGTCCGTCACTTGTACCCACTCCTTGAGACGTGGTGTATAAATGCCATTCAGCATTGGTCCTGAAATCTCGGCGATGCAACAGTGGCAACATATTGTAGCGGTCGGGCCTCATACAGTCTGAAATAATAGCCGGACTGAAAGGTATTACTTGATCGTTCGTATTCCTATTTCAACATGTAAAAGAATGTACTGTAGCCTGGCCGTTACACAGAGCACACCTTTAATGAGTCTTTGTAAAGAAAAGAAAATTTCTCGGAGAAACTGCCCACGACGACGACTTCACATAATTTCAGGTTGTCTCTGACTTTCAAGTAACATGCAAATTCCAAATTAATAATGTAATTATGTCGTCGTACTCCTGTAATATCCTCAGCAATGGACACGAAAAAAATATATACGTACTTGATATGAGTTTTTAGGCATTGTAATTTTCCTAAGTTACTTGTTTAAAGCGTATTGCATCATGTTGAGTGTGTTTAGGAATATTCACCAAGTTGGAAAAAAGCTAAAGTAAGAGGACATTAATAGTATCAATCAGTTTATGCCTCCAAGGACGACTACCAGAGTACCGCTTATGTTGGAGGTGGACTTTAATACGGTACTACAGCAGCAAACATGTGTGAAGGGTCACAGTTAAAGGCATATATTAGTGCCGTGAAATGGAGCGGAATTGAAGAAACCAAGAAAAGAAAAATGGGAGTCAGTACTCCCGGGATAAAAAAAATTGAACGAGACTTTGAAATAGTAGGATAAAACACCTGTTATTGATAAATATATTCCATTAATTAAGTATAAATTAGTTTAAAAAAATTAAAACAGCCAGTGGCAATGGAAACCGAAGACGAGATGACGTCTGTCTATTGCTATTCCGAGGCCGACTGCTGTAAGGCCTCGTACCTCTCTCGTGTTTTCTAGGGCGGTGGTCGCAAGTGTACGGGAAGCAACTAGCAAATGGCACGGGCAAAGGGGTTTTAAGAGGATGTGTACGGTTAAAATTGGAGAAAAGAAGATGAAAAAGACGATGTGCTGAGATCTGAAGACGCTAGAGTACCATACGGTCGGCGCTAGCCGAACGCCGTGGCGACCGGCGTGCGTTACGCCTTCACCCAAAAATATTTTTCTTTCTTAACTGAAATATTACCTCTGGAAAACATTTTTAATTCATAGAGGAGATTTGTATCTACAACATATAAAAAATGAGCAACATTGAGGGCAAAGGTACATCGTCAAAAATCGATTTGAAAATTTAATTTTGTTATAAACTAGGTATATAAAATTGTTTATATTTTATGATAGAATCCTTTATCATAGTTGTTTAATTCAAGACCTTTAAAAGAAGTCCTTTTGCAAATATGTATCTTTACTATTTTCGGAGATAAGTCTTAAAATGTGTAGTAAATTTTGCAAAATTCGCATTTAGCAACGTTGCAAAATCTCGTAAACGGTTGCGTGGTTTGCAAAACTGCTTCGGGAATTATGTTTCCCTATTAAATGGTGACTTTTCGCCAAGTTTGGTCAAAATCGGTCGCCCTAAGGGCAATCATCTGGTCGAATTGACATGGAATGAACCATATACATTTTTTTCAATTTTTTCTGGGTAATTTTTATTTAAAAATACATAGAGATATGTATGGCAAAGGAGGAACAGCCAGCGCCCGGCATACGGGCAGCAGAGTAAGTTTTGCGTGCTCACGCGCACAGAGGCCCTTACTAGCCTATCGCTCGTAATCTCTCGTATCACCTACGCGTACCATCGGTTGGGAACCCCTGCTGTATAGTATTGTAACATCTGGATTTCATTCCGGTTTTTAGTGGGTCCTGGAATATAGGCCACATATAATGTCTTTCTTGTTGGTGTCTTTATGTGTCGATCTAAGATCGTATTTGAGTGTCACATCAAATAATAAAAGAGTGACAAAGTTCAAATTATGAAATTACCTCCTAAAATTTTGCTCGAGGCTCGCAACCTCTTTTTTAGATTTTGGGTGTTACATTTTATCTTGTGACAGTTACCTGGGTCTCTGAGAGGTTGAGTGCGTTCGCCAGCTCGACCCTCTCTGGCGTGGACAGATATCGCTGCGCCTCGAACCTCTTCTCGAGTCCGGTGAGCTGCGCGTCCGAGAACACGGTCCTTGCCTTCCTGCGCCGGTGGCAGTGTTTGCCGCCTCCGCCCGCGGCCGCCGCCGCCACCGCTGCCGCCGCCGCCGCACTCAGCCCGCCCATCGAGAGGCCGTCGCCCGTGAAGAGCGAGCCGAAGGGAATGCCTGCAGACGAAGCCATGCCATGAGCATATCCTGCTCCTTGCCACCCAGCTCAAAATAATACGACAACCGACACGTGAGTACCTCATCATAATTTTAGGATAGAAGGGAAAAAATATTCAACTGACAGATCTAACAGTAAACCCTAAAGTGTACTAGACACTATGGAACTGTATTAAGACCAGTGGTGGAGTTGCTCGTGAACCAAATATTATTGATCGCTTCAAAAAAGGATCGTGCAACCTTCCTCCTTTCTTACCTTTTAGCCTTATCTCAGATTATCTGATTATTATTGTCTTTGTTTTGCCTGCAAATTTGGTTTTTCTGACGTATTTTAAACCTTGGTACGTGAACATCTTGTCGCAATTTCTTGTCACGTGTGGTGCTACTGTTTATTGCGGCTATTGGAAAAGTGTTTTCCTTCTATTTGAATTCGTGAGGTCACAGAGCTCGGTCGTTCTGTTGTAATAGTGTTTAAAAAGCAATTTATTCCTTGTGGCCAGATGAAATTATAATTATTATAAATCTATCATTACTATTTTAATAGTGTTTGAAAAGTAATTTGTTTCCAGTAGCCAGATGAAATTATAATTATTTTAAATCTATCATATAAAGAAGCAAAAAAAATTGAGAGTACTTTTTATATTTTGTTGATCAAGAAAATGCACACATCACCCTATTGGCTACTGAGTCGCCCATTTCCTAAGGAAATCAGTCATTTTAAAGTCTTTTAACAAGATTTTTCTCAAAACAATTGATTCAGCTAACCTAATCCTGATTCTCCACCCTCAGATATCTCAGCTCAGAGATATTGTCAGCAAATATCACTTGCGGAATAAATCAGTACAAATTAAAGCATGGCAGAAATCTCAAAATTTATATGAATGACGATTGTGGCAATTACTTGTGGAACAAATTTGTGAAAAGTAAAGCACGACGGAATATTCAAAGACTTAAAAAAATAGGAATGAACATTTTGCGACATCTTCATCCAACATAATTTAAAAACGCTAAAAAATACCACAATTTAATTTTTTTTGTAAAATCGTCCACTCTGTTTTTTATCAAGTACTTTTTCATGGCTAACAGAAATATATTTAAAAACTAGATAGCAAGAAAAGAAGCATGTAAAAATATGCAAATTGGTCCAAAAAATAAATTAAAGAACCTAATACCTTATGAGGGGGTTGGGTTGGTGTATTCGTTAGGGTACTAGACTCGCACACCTAGTTTCTTGCTTCTAATCCAGGTAGTGCTAGATATTTCAGTTATCATATTTCAATAAGATATTTCAGTATCCCATCCGTCGGATGGGACGTTAAACGTAGTCCACGTGGAGCCTTTCGTTAAGAGTAGGCTGACGCTGTCACAAAATTTCTCTCCTCTCTTTCTTCCTTAACCTTCTACCCTTTTCTATCTTTTTACCTTGAATTCTGACCTTAAGTACCTTTATATGTAGTTACTGACTTGAAAACTAAGGTTTGGTCAATAGTTTATGATAATATAGATATTTTAATCGGAAAATCAACCCAGACTAGCGTTCTATAATGGCGATGTATTTTTTACCAGGTTTTTTAAATTTGCTTATACTAATTCACGAGTGAATGACCAGCGAAATGACGAGAGATATTATTTTGACGGATAAAATTCATAAGTCATCTCTAGCGGATATTGAGTTCGAATTCCTGTATTAAATCAATCCTGCATGTGCTTTTGTATAATTTAATTTCACTAAATTAATGTACATGCAGAGTAGAAAATCAGAAAATAAATAGCAATGGGCATAATTTCACTCTTTCTGCATGAAATATTTTTATCCATACTCTTCAACTACATCATACCCAAATACATAAAAATGGACTTTTCCTCCGGTTTCGGTAGACATCATATTATGCTTTGAAGCAGTTATATTTCAATGGTGATGGGAGAAGTAGCAAGCAAATACAGGTATAAGAGGTCTTATTCTGAAATATTTATTACATTTCTATTATTTATCGATATGTCAAGCAAATGAACACCTTATTTTGTTTCTTAATTATGCATCTGCTTATTAATATTACTGATATATTTTTTCTTAATTCCGTAAGGTACACAGCGTGTCCCAGTTCCATTAGGACTGTGGCTATGAAAAGTGAAATTACTGGATTATGTTAAAAAAAATCGCTGCATTTATTCAAAATTATCTTCCTCTGAATCAATACACAGCTGAAATCGATTTGAAAGTATTTTGAAATGGTCACTCTAGTCCTTTTTTGGAATTGCATTTAGTACTGCAGTATACATTTCTTGGGTGTCCTTAATGGCGTTGTAACGGTGTCCTTTCATTGCCAACTTCAATTTGGGGAACAACAAGAAGTCTGCTGGGGCCAAATCTGACGAAAGTGGTGGGTGATCCATGACTGTGATCCCTTTTCTGGCCTATAATTCTCGTACAATCTTCGCTTTTTGGGCTGGGGCGTTGTCGTGAAGAGGTGACGAGGAACCTGCCTCTCGATATTTCAGTCGAATTTGATGAATTCTCACCCAAAAATGTTGGAGGATGCCGAGATTATACTCAGAATTAATGGTTTGCCCTTCTGGTACTAACTCCTTGTGAATGCTTCCTTTGGAATCGAAGAAAACTGTTAGCATTGCCTTCACATGACTCTTCTGCATGCGCACTTTCTTTGGTTTTTAATTCTGTGGGCTCAGCCAAGCAGCACTCTGCCGCTTTATTAGAGGCTCATACTGGAAACACCATGTTTTGTCTCCTGTCACAATCGATTTCATGAAATCAGATGCTCTATTAGTAGACATCAATATCAGACTTGCCTAACTTAACACAAAACTTGATGTTGCCTCGCTGCTCCACTGCCATTTTCCGACTGGTGTCAGACACATACTGTTACATTCGTGGCTAAAACACATGCTATAGCGATACTGGTGCTTTGAACTTCTACATGGCTGTTACTGAAACTTCAAGGATCATAACGCCACTACTCACTACGAGATAGCATTGCAGTGTGAAGTTTCAAACAAGCAGTCTTAACGGAACTGGGACGCACTGTGTATATACCTTTTTAACTGTTTTATGCATGAATTTCATTTTATTCATATGTCATTTAGTTTCTTGTGAAAAGGGATTTGTTTTTACTAAGAATATTGGCGTCCCATACAGATGGCTTGGATTTAAATCTCAATTACGACACAGTATTCAAAGAAATACAGAATCCTAGTTAAAATTTTGAGAAAAGAACTTGAAGGTCTTGGTCCTGAGCGTTGAACATACGTGATAAAAAAGGCCCACAGGGCTCCTCTTTTTTATGGCCGGATAATTTTTTCTGTACTTCTCCAACTCACTTTCCCCGTAATGCAAAAACAAACATTTCCTACATTAGATTTGAGTTACAGGTACATTCATAGATCCACATTGGCTACTCACCTAGCGACTACCTATACTTAATAATGTAAATTATCTAAGAACTCATTTACATCCTCAACCAAGCATCCGGAGGCTGATATATATTAACACAGTTCCGGAAAACGTATGGGATGGATTTTGTACTAAACAATTTTTTTAATATCCACCCAATTTCTATTTACTTTTAGATGCTTACTCACGGTACCATGGCAGAAGCTAAGCTAACACTCAAGGCGTCACTTTGTGAAATTGATTTTTATCCATAATTGAGTAAACACAGTGTATAGTCCACGTAGTTGCATTCCAAATTAATATAAAGAGTTAGCCATTCATTATTCAATCAAATCACAGAGTTTATTGAACTCCACACTGTCTATTGAAAGAGATTTCAAAACTATGTGTATTTTCATGGCGAAAACCTTGAATATGACACAACGTGTTGAAACTTAGCTCGGTTGCCTCTCAATTAACTGAGTGGATTATGCCCGGTGAGTTTATTTGATTATGGATGACAGGCATGGTATTAATCGGTTTTGAATTGCTCATTTTACATAAAAATATTGTAAAAGCTTCCCCATACCAGTGCAAAGGAAACACTCAGTTATTATGGAACCGCTAGTATTTTGAATAAGATTTTCCATAGTGTACGCACTCCAGTTAATCGTTGGCATGACCTTTACGTAGCGTAAACACCAATGTTTACCGTTGTTTTGACATCCAGTCACCGATAGCTGAATGAATGACAGTCGTTAGTGGCTAGGTACTTTCAAACTGGCATCAGTGCCATCCACTCACCTGCAGTGGGGAGGAAGAACGGGTGTGCCTCCGGCTTGTGTAGGTACGGGTGGTGGGCGTGGGGGTGGATAGGGCCGTGGTGCGGATGGTGTGGGTGGTGAGGGTGCAGAGGGTGAGGGTGCTGCTGGTGGTGCGGATGGTGGTGCGGGTGGTGGTGCGGATGGTGCGGGCTCAGGTAGGCCGCCATCGCCGCGGCCGCCGCGACGGACACCGCGGTCGGCCCGCCCCCGGGCATCATGCCGGCCCCGAACCCGCTGGCCCCCGAGATGGGGGGCAGCTCCGCCCCCCTACCCCCTTCCCTGCCCTCCCTCGAGCTTCCGCCCCCGTCCCCCACCTCCTCTCTTGCCGCGGCCAGAGTCGTCCCCGAGGATGGAGGCGACGCCAGCGCTGCCCTATTCGCCGCGGGAGCCAAGGGAATTTCCCCGCTCCGGGTAACCTGTGGTGTGCAGAGGGAAGGGGAGAGAAGTTAATTGAGTGAGTTATAGCCGGCAAACTTACTTCGGGCCACTCCGATAACGTGAGAGGGTGAGGGATGGAGGCAATCGCTGAGACGTTGGGAGGGGAAACTCCTTAAAACCATGGGTGTTTATGGGAATTCAAGTTTGCCGCAACAATGTGGGCAAGTTTGATAAATATTTGTAACTGATACGTCATCTAGGGTATACAAATTGGCCGTTCGTATTCAGTGACAATGAATTGACAACAACAGCTTGCCTAAATGGTCCCAAATCCTTGATAATTATGCTAAAGCATTTATACAGGTTGATTGATTATTCCATCCTGATAATAAGATGTGGAAAATTACCAATATATTTAAAATGAACGTTCAACATGAACATGAAAATACATTTCAAATGATGTATAAATGAAAGTTTTGATGTTTTCGTCCGAATGCAATCGGCAATTTCAGAGCTATAACATTTAAAGCAAACCCAGTAGCAAAATATGACCTAATAATATGCCAATTCTAAAATAATTGTCTTTGCTAATTCACTACTACTTTCATTATAATCTACTACTTCTCTTGCCCGTATTCTTATTCATATCACATCGAAAATTTCGCTCCATATTATGATGCACATACTATAGGCCAGTAAAGGTCATAAATACTAATATATTCGCCCAAAACAAGGATAATTTTAAAATTCATTAAGATGAACGCCTACAACTATGGCTCATGATCAAGAAAATCTTCGTGTTTAAGGCATATCCTTCCTCGTACAGATGATAGATGAAGTTATAGTACTGTCACAAAGGAAATGTTCTTCGTACTAAATTCAGTTTCTATTCTGTTCTATATCTGTTCCTCAATTTTAAATATCAAAAATTTATTTATATTAAAATGCATATAACTATATAGATATAGATAACTTCTTCCGGATCAATAACACTTTCAGTTATTATAACAGGTAACACAACGACTTGTATTTGTATTTTAGTTTTATAGATTAATTAAATCATACTTCACAACATACATGAGATAAATTTGAATCTACATTAATACAATAAGCTTGTAGTTGTTTCAATTTATCATTGACTTCGAATAAGGAGAGAAGTTAATCGTCAATTCAATTTCAATTGGCTAGCAAGCTTTAAGATTGTCTGTAAAGTATTGATACCTATTAGCTTTTCAGGAGCGCGATAGGTTTCATTAGAATCACACCTTTCATTGCAATATGTATTTTAAAGGTATGCAATATGAATGGTAGAACAAATAAAGATATAAATCTGTAAGTTCAGAGCAACATGTTTCAATTTTTAAAATCTTTAACTGATAGCAGTAAGCAATTGAGATATGACACCATAGGTATTCGTGATGCGACGACTAGCATACCCACATTTACAAACAGTTCCTCACTGGACACCTCTTCGATAGGGAAAGCATATATTTTAATATAAAAAACGATTACATCTCTCAATTTCCCAAAGAATCAAAATAATTTTAACCAAAATACTCAAGTAACATTAATCCAACTAATGTACATTACTTGAGCATTTATTTAGCTACAGAGCCGCTGTAAAGCACTTATTTCCTTCTCAATAATTCTCAACTATGATTAGAGTTGTGTAAGACTGAATTCAAACCAAACCTTTGTTTGATTATTATCTTGAAAAATATGCTTAAATTAATGACAATAAGGTCAATCGAGGAAATTTACCTACACTTATATAAACCGAGATTGTTTATTTTGAGTGAATAGTGCATTCGACAATCACGCCCACTTATCAACGCATCCATCAATTACAGCATTTCATGGAACTATAGCAGAAAATCTGCCGCACGCAATTATTTGTGCGTTTATTCACTTACCCCGATGCATAAGATGAACTGTTGTTGTAAATAGGTCTCATTTTAGATTTGGTTTCATTGAAAGGCAGAATATTATAGAACCTCTGATTTTCAGCAGTAAGTGCTTTCACAGTTTTTCTAATAGTGGCTTGAGGTAAAACATTATTTAATTGAGTGTTATTCTCAGTATTCTTTCATAATATACATTAAGGGATAAATTATTATGGCAGTTAAATGAAGAGAGGTATAATGTAGTACCGTTTTTAGGGCGTTGGTCTATTTCAGTTTTCGTTTACACTTCTCGTGATATCCTTGGCATTAATTTTGAAATAAAATTTGCATAAAATAAAAATAATGCATTTATTTGAAATTATGATGCGCATGGTTAGCCCAATATGCAAATTAATGTAATTCCCCTCGTCAATGTATGAATGAAGCAACATATGATGAAAACAAACGATATAGAAGAATATGTAGAATGTCGATATAGAAGAATATGTAGAAAATATGGATTGTAAGATTGTAATAAAAATGCAGAATGACTTCTTGGGTCCTGCACAAAACACACCTGATGGTGGAAAATATTGTTTAAAACCACAAATCATGAATATCTTCGTAGATTATTACACAAAATAGAATAATATTTGACATTGACTAGATTTTAGTGAGGCAGAGATTCAGGAATCAAGTGAATGAATTATAAGCTTCCCTGGGACAGACACCGGCAGTAATCACAAACAAATGCAATATAAAGTTCAAAAATTGAAGTGAAATGATGAAAAACATGCGTCAAGTAGAAAAGTTGAAGGAGACTTAACATCGGCTGGCTTTTCGGAAAGCTGCGGAAAAAGAGATGGGAATGGACTACACTAAATCTGTGCAAGAAAGAGAGAAAAATAAATAATTGGTCAACAGAAAGCTGGTGAAGTAGTTCCAGGAAGAAGAAAAGTTGTCAAAAAGAATCAATGGGTAACAGAAGATGTATTAGAGCTGATTGAAGAGGAACTACCATACAAGAATGCAAAAAGTGAAGAAGGGAGACCTTGATAAAAACGAAATGAAAAGAGTCGCAGGGCGAGATAAGCAAGGGAAATGTGGATAATATCATATCTGAAGTTTTAGAAAACAACCTCACCGAGGAAAAGGCAAAATTTTCCTGCATGATTGGGAAAGGTCACTTCAATGAACCCGAGATATAATGCCTTAAGGGGCAAGAGTTGAGGAAATTTAATTGAAAATGAAAATATAGTGAAGTGATGGAAGGAATTTTCGGTTATTATGCAACGGAAGTTATCTCACTTCAACAATAATCAAAGGCGAAAATGAAGTCTAAAAGAGAGCCACAATCTCGTGTTTGGGATTTGGCGCAGGAAAAAGGTAGCTGCGGACGAATAAGGCTCCTGGAGTTCACAATATTTACGCCGAGCTAATGAAAAATGATGTAGGGAAGACTTTCAGTCAGCTGTAAAATACCATATGCTCAGTTACTCAGCCAAAGAAATACACGTGAATCTCGAGGAAAATATCATTATCCTTACTCTCAAAAAGAAAAGGGCTGTTAAAAAGCAGTTAAAATTTTAGGGCCATAATCCTGGCAAAACATGCCTCGACAGTGACAAGGATAATACGAAGGATACTAAAGAAGAAAGGAACGAAAAGCTTAGGTGTTCCTGGGTGGGGATCAATGTTAGCTGAGAAAAATCACAGCACAAGAAAAAACATTTGGTCGCTTATACCACTTAAAAAGAAGATATTGGGGAAGAACCAACGAAATAACGTTGCATTTTGGATTCAAAGAAGGTTTTAGACAACGCCGATTCGGATTCAATGCCCAGGATTCTTATGGAAATTGAAGTGTCATCCAATGAATGAAGAAATAACTCAATTTCAGCTAAAACCAGGTGGGTCTGATGAAATCAGGCCTCATAAATAGCATAAAACAAGAGTAAGAAGAGGAGTGAGATGAGGCTTTGGGCTGTTTCCCACAATTTATAATTGTTACATAGAGAAAGTCATCAAATGAACCAAAAACAAGGCTTCAGAACTAAATATTTATGGGAAAAAATTAGCGCACTGGACTTCGCTGATGACATTACATTCATGGCTAAGGCAGAAAGAGATTTAAAGACGACTCAAGTAAATATGAAAGAGGCGTTCGCTTGATATCATCTGAATATCACAAAGAAAACTAATAAAATGGAATGCAATAGGAAAGAAGGAGCCGATGTCAACTTTAAGCTGAGAAAACTAAAGCTTAAAGAGGTGAAAGAGTAAGTATTGTTATACAGGGAGCAGATTAATCAGCAATTGACGGGGCAATAAAGAAATAGCCATCGGAATATTCCAGGTGAAAAGGGCACTCTACCAAAAGAAGAATCTACTAACCACCACACTTACCATATTGATAACAACACTGTAATAAGGCTTTAACCCTTTTACTGCCAGCCCCTTTAAAGTAGACTGTGCGAAAAATGCCAAGCCCATTATGCCCAGCCAATGGGCAAGCTCATTAAGATATATTATAAGCACTTAATATTAATATATGAATTTTTTTTTTTAAGTTTTGATCATATATTTTCACTTTTTAAGAGGATGAAAAAATTATTCATGCTGTCTCTGATTTGAATGAATTGTAACCATTACAAATACATGATCATGTAATATAGGTGGGCCGATATATCGGCCCCTTGGCAGTTTTCGCACAACCATAGAGGGCCGATATATCGGCCCACTGGCAGTAAAAGGGTTAAGACAAATATTAAAATATTTTTCAAGAGGTGTCTTTTTTGTGGAAAACGACTGCATTCAAAATGGTAAGTTAGCTTGATAATCCTTCGTGATTATAATAATAAAATAAAACAACTGAAGAAATATATCCAAGAGATGAAATATGAAATAAATAGGGATAATTAGCTAGTTGGTGTAAATTTACGAGCTGAGCGGCATTTACGAACAGCAAAAGTTAAGAAGCTTTCAGTATAATTGTATTATTCTTATCATATGAGAGTATATATGATACGCGAGTTTTCCACCGGGCCAGGTATTCTGGTGCCTGACTATCCTGCCTAGTAGCGGAATACCTGACCCGGTGGAAAACCCGCCAAGAATTTACAGCATTAGTTCGCCGGGAAAGAACCATATCCTATACAGTATATATGATATACTGTATTATCAATTGCTATCAATTTTAAGTGTAATGCGTTGAAAATGCTATTCAGCCGAATGCCAATGTGAAACAAGTAATAGCCCGGTTGTTTTTTATTTCCGAATCCAATACTCATTTTAGTGCCACACACAAATAACGTTTAGAAAAATACTTCAATTTAATTTATTTAGCATTAGTAAGCTTAAGTAAATACATATATAGAATTTAAAAAAATATAAATTCATTACAGTTGTATATCTTGAATTCTAATTTTACCAGATTTCATAGCAGATATTTGGTTTTATCAATCGTATGGCATTAGGCATCCTCTAAGAAATATTAATTAGATAATAGTACCTACTGAACCTGAAAAATTGATGTGGCTTCATAGATAATGTAAATATATCCGTAATAATGATGTTTACCATTTGAATTTTCTGTTACTTTTAAAACACATCTAAAGATTTAGCATGGCATACCTATACCGTATTTCCTGGTGTTAATGGAGGTAAGGCATTTAAGTGAACTTGATAGAGCAATGGAGTTTAGCTCTTGCATTTTTATCCTATGATTGGAGAAGAACAATATATTGATCATCTTTCCCAAGGCGTCGAATATCTCAACGAAACGAAGTGGATGGAAATCTAACAAATAATGGAGGGAGTTCGACTTATGTTTACGGAACGTTTTACGCGAATACTTGCGTAATTATTGAATATTTTTTAGCTCAAATTCTAAATTTTAAAATCATATTATTAGCCACATATTTATCTCATACTATCTGAAGAAATATTGAGGAAAAGCAATTTAAAGTATGGACAGAAATTTGTGCTCTACATGATGGAAATTAAATAGTACTTCCTACCGTCTTTACTATTATTAACTGAGACTATTGGTGTAAACCTCATGACATTTCTCTCCTTCGATGTGTCAATAAAAATGTCTCACATAACAGTTATTATAAAATATTTTGGCCAGCATGCAGAACGCTCCTCCGAAAAACAGAAGTTACAGGAAAGATCGGTTAATTTACTAATTCAATAGTTGTCAATTGGGTTTGATAAATAATAATTTGCAATCTTAACGTATACGATAAGCGATAGTGAATCCCGAACAAATATTATTCCTGTAGCTCTGAGTAACTAAGTAATAGCTCTGGCTTATAAGTTGTAGCTCAGAGTAACTTCATGCTGAGTCGATTTCATGATTAGCACTTGTTTTCTTACTCTGATCTCTTCTTGTAGTGATCTACTTGTTCTCCAGTATCCAAAAGCACACTATGAATTTGGTCTCCAAATGTATTATCAATTATTACTAAAAATTCAAAATATACTAAAATATTTTATGTTGCTGAATAAAATGATGAAATATTTTTGCTAGAGGTCGTTTCAAATATGATTTCATTTGCATCAATTCACAGATCAACAAAATTTTAGAAGTAGCTCTCTTTATACCTGATGATAGAATAATTACAAGATTAATTCAGAGAGCAGAATCAAATATTACCCAAGATTTCCAAGCATCATTGTAATCGTATTCGTCTATTCCTGCGGGATTGATTATAAAAACATGTACCTATATCATGGTCAGATTTGACACGCTATGCTGAAATTATTGTTATTATTTATTATATCCTGGCCATAAATGCAATGAATTAAGCTTGTTTTAATCAAATGTATATTACTCTTCATATAGTTTGCAGAACATTGTTTCAGTTTCTAAAGAGCTTTATTTAAAACTGGAAAAAAATTACTTTTGGAAGTGCATTTACTTACAAACGGAGGATTTAGGATAAAAATTGCTCTAAGTTTTGCGCTAAAATACTTAAAAGTCAATGGAAGTAGGAGGTTTATGGCATAAAACAAAATATTTTACTAATTGCATGGAGTGAGAAACATAGTAAATCGTGATGGATTATTCTAGTTAGTTTTCATCACTATGTAGAATAACTAAGATATCTGAGCATCTATTCTTCTAAACATTTTTTTTACCAGTAAGAAATACAATGAGGTAATAATGGATCACTACTAGTATGAATACCTCAGTGAAAAAGGAAAGTATTTCAGTATTCCTTATTGTAGTTGTGCCCTCTTCCTTACATATGGCTGTGAAAATTAGTAATGAGGTGAAAACGCCTTCGATCTGCAGCAATGAAAAGAAAGAAGGAATTGACTCATGTTTTTTTTCAAGGAATTTTTTTTCATTCATTCAGAAGTCATTTTTTCAAGGAATTGACTATTTCAGTGTCTGTAACCGAATTTGCCGAACGTTACTGAACTACAAGTGATGTGAATTCAATCGCTTTCTTAAGTGGGTTTATTTCATCGTAGAACTCTTTGTAATTGCTGCAATATCAATTTATGCTTCCTATTTTACTTTTCGTCAAGAAAATCACGACAAAAGTAAATGATATCACTCCGGTGTAATGTAATTGACGTTATTTTTTAACTAGCCATTGCGTTTTCGCGCGGGTGCATCGTGAGATGCGAAGAATAGATTATCTCCACAACATTTTATTTTTAAAAATTCCAATTTCCTAGACTTTCTCGTGATGTAAACACAGAGACCTTTCGGCGCGGACTTTCAGAATGTGAAATTGTAAAAAAGTCTCTGAAAGCAATTAATGTACCTCAAAAAGTTGAGGGCTTCATCAGCCCTCACCCATTCTGCACACCCCTTGTGCCTCGCTGGGTTGCATGCGGATTGAGTGAAGAGTCCTCACCTGAGGATAGGCGGAGATCATGGCTCCTCCCTTGGGGCGGAACAGGATGTCCTCGATGAGGAAAGAGGTGTGGTTCGCACGGCCACCGACCACCGCCGCGGCGGCCACCGCTGCCGCCGCCGCCTGTGGCATCCCTCCGCCCTCGGTCTCGCCCCCGCCGTCCGACCGCGCCAGCGCCGCCCCTGACTTGGCCCCTGGCACGGCAGCCTCCTCCCCTCGGTGCTGGGCCACGTGCATGTCGACCACCCCGTGGAAGAGGCGGACACCCTGCCGCAGGGGGTCGTGATGATCCCGCTCGGAAGTGCCCGGCGGGTAGGGTGAACCGGGAGATAGACCCTCTCTCTGCGGGGCGAAATGGCTTCTCGGGGTGCGGGCGAGCTTGGGCGGATATACCGCCGCCTGCGAACGGAGAAACCAGCGGCAAGTATCTTCAATTAACACTGGTCCGTCTGTGATTGGGTCGAATTTGTAGTGCTCCGTCAATCTTCCATGTCGAAGGGAACAATATTATGATACACTGTTGTAAAATTGATAAATGCGCAAAGGTCTTCTATGAAACAATTGTTTTCATCCCATTCGGCTTCGGTGTCATCATTATACATTAATTAAGTCCACCATCAAGAGGTAAAATTCTTAAAATTATAACCAAGCACAGCTTTACATTAGACGCATTCGTCAAAATGGCATTTGCCGATGTTGTTACGAAGTGTTGGTATTTCTTAGCTGTTAGCTATTTCAAAACAAATGAAGAATGAGAGAAAGTTTCTGTATCGATAAACTAAAATATGTGGGAATAAAAGCCGTGTAGGTGAGTCACTTCTTTTAATCACTCCAGTTCTACGACAGAGAGTTATGGTTCACTATTAACTTTTCTCCTGGTAGCACTAAATAATTTTTTACAGAATAGACAAATTCCAGAAGAATCTATGAAGAGATGTTTATTTTGGTCCCTCATTCGATTATTTATCTTCAAATATCGATGCTGGGAAGAAAAATCACTTGACCATGTTCTGAGTAACTTGCATTCGTGAAGCTAGTCTTTCAGTAGGAAAGAGATATGCCTTTCTACAAGTCATTTGGGGCAAAAGACGGCCAATATGAAGATTAAGTATGTGTAAATTTCATAGAAATCTTCAGTATTCCTCCTGTAGCAAGGCCCCGCAGATAAAGGAAATGTAAATTGGTTAATTATTGCTTACGCAACAGATATGCACCACACTTCTTCCACAAAACACGTGAGGTTTTATTCGATCACAGCAGATGTAACGCTGGCTGCAGCTGCCGACTTCGGACGAGGATCACACCTTTGAGCGGCAATGATGTTCTTCAAATGCCTTCGGCGCCTGAGTTCACGTCACTCCAGATCTCATCCAAAATATAATCCAGAATATGAAGTCCTTGCCCGAAGCGTTGTTTTCTGAACGAGAACTTCGGGTCAGCTGACGGGGATGATCCCAACGTTCCGGTTGCCCGTTCCCCTCACTGGGGAGAGTTGACGCATTTGAATTCCACTTGACTCCGTTTTAAGAACGATGTTTTCGTGTAAAACAAATCTTAGCTTCCGTGATGATGATTACGGAAGGAAGGGGTTTAACCTACCCCCGGAAGCACGGGTCACAAAAAGGCTGCGCCACCGGTGTCCGCTCGAAGCGCACTGCCTCCATGGATCCCCGGTGTTTCCCCGCCTACTCCGCGCCCCTCCCCCACCCCAATGCTCCCTCTACCAACCCCGTACCCTTGCACGAAAGGGGTACTTCCCCTTACATCCCCGCACCCTTACGAGGGATTCTTCCCTCCCCCTCACCCCCCCCCAACCCCTTCTCCCCCATCACACTCCCTCATCCCTCTCTCCGAAAGACACCCCCGTACTCAAATCTCCAGAGTACCCTGGCGTCCCCCTGGTTTTTCCATCCCCCCTTTCCTCTGCTCCCTCTCTCCACCAAACCCTGCGTCCTCAATGCTATGAGACCGTTGGCTCGCGGGCTTGGCTGCTTTTGGAACACGGGAGTCTCGCATCTCTTTCTTGACTCGTTTCGGAATGTCTCATCCCCGAAATAATTAGCACGTTCCGGGTTAAGTTATCAAAAAGGTGATACGGGATACAGGCAATTCGAAACAAGAGCGAATTATGATAGAGCCTCCAGAAACATCTCTCTTGTCCCTCCAATGCAGATGCAAATATTTTGAAAGAACTTCAGGGGCATTTTTTGAAATATGAAAGTCCTGTGTGGTGAAATGAAGTCAACTATCAGTGATCTATCATTGTAAGAAGACTTTTAAGAAGCATACTCATTCTATGAATGACTTCTGAGTTTTCAGGGCATAAAGAAAAGTTAATTGTATTTATTTCCGAAATTGTAACAATAGTAAGCACATCATTGAGAAGTTATCGCTTAGAACTGTTTGTAATAAAGGTGACTTGCTTACCCAGAACACATTGAGGACATCAAGATTCATTTGCGGAGAATTAATTTCTCGTATTTACCCCTATTTTAGTTGTAAAAATACTGTTTCAAGCGTTATAAATCGCGAAGTGGTTGTTAAAAATTGCTGAAGAAAATTTCTGATACTTGCCATGATATTTAGACTCATTTAAAAGGAATTTAGTTCAATTAGCCATGACCTTAACATGAAAAGTGTAAAAACTCTTAAATGCTCTACATACTCAAGCATTTTTATAAAATAAGTTTCTTATAGTCTATATGAAGGAATCAAAATTACTCAGGCTTCCGATCAGTTCATTGATATTTTTAATCTAAAACAGTGATTGCCAGGTATTCCAGTTAAAGATACCCAGAGAAATGAATATTTACAGTGTGTTCTCCTCAAAGAGGAGTGACAGTGAATGGGAGAGTAATTATAATATGAATGTCCCCATCAAAAAACACAAAAATAGTTTTTGGTATTAAGTGCTTCTTTTGCAGATTTCATTATTTTATTTTAGTAAGTTAATTCTAAAAAAAACAGAAAGTGATAATAATTTGGCACAGTTTCACCATAAAACAATATTTGTATCGGTTAATTGGAGAAATAAGGGAGTTAATATAAAGTCCCGTTTCATTCATGGTATTAACTCGATTTTGAGGAAATATCTCGGGAAATATTTTTTCACGATATTAGTCACGTAAAAGTTTATAAACCGAGATTGTGCTGCAGTGCAATTATGGCACGCAGACGTCTTACAGAACTTCTTTACGATGTCATATTTCAGGAAACCTCGATAACAATCAAGCGGGTGGGATTAAAAATCATTGATTTTGACTGGAAAATTGATTGATTGAAGAATTTTACCCGAATTATTATAAACTGCGGCAATGGGAAATATTATCTTCCCTGGGAAAACTGGCCTTAAGTTGTTCGATTTTCAGTTCGTCAGCCAAGGATATCAGTTTGCCCGAGTATAAATTCACACCCGCAACTAACTTGCTTTCTGTTGTTCATTAATTAATTTGTGACTTATTTTATCGAGCACAAAATTGAATAAACGAAGCTCTCAGAATGCCTATTTGGCCATAAAACATTCTAATTGAAATTATTTGTATTCTTCTCTCAAGATATTCCCAGTTGTATCCAAAGAGGCAATGTTGTATAAATACCTTCATACCATTTGTAAGGAATAAATCCATTCCGTGGGTTCAATGGTATCAGTCAAGACATGAAGGAACTCCTTCATGATGTTAAAAAAAGGACAATCCCTGGCAAGGTTCCACATATCTTTTTATTAAGCGACCGGTTTCGATATTATGTATCATCTTCATGCCTGAAGATGATGCATTGTGTCGAAAGCGGTCGCTGAATAAAAGAAATTTGAGGAACCTTGCTAGTGATTTTCCTTTTAAGCAACACCATTCCATGCTATTCAATCCAATGATCTCTGGGTTAACTACAGTTTAGAATGTCATGATTTTCATTATTCCTTTAGAATTTAACTTTTAAATCACAGTCATAGAGGCAATAAAAGCGTTAATTTGTAAAGCAACAAAAAATGTTCATTTCATGGAAATTATCTAGTTTCGATTCTTTAAAATGAAATTGATTGCCATTTCATACAACTACAGTCAGTACCCCTGGGTTTCCTTAAATTATGGCAAATAAACTTTCAATTTAGACAACGAGGTACATATTAACTCTTTCTCACTTGAGCTTCTCTTTACTTTTTATAATGGTATTTTATATCATTGTGGTCATTGTATTTAATGTGATTCTTCAAATAAATTTTGATTAAAGCCACTCTACCTATCAATACGCGAACACTCAAAGACGCCTACATTTTTTTAATTTAAGTTAAAATGATTAGGTAAAAATTTCCCATGTAAACAAAAAACCGTGATTCCGCTAAAAATTTATTAAAATATGACCTGACAATGACGGGCTCTGTCGAAATCCAGGTATTATTATGGTAAATTTTATGTATAATTACGAAGTCTTTCTTTTCATTTAAAATGTCAAGCCAATTCCTCGAAGTTACACTCATACTATGGAGCCGAAAAATCTCCCTCCTTCGCCAAAATCCCATGTATTTGCTTTTAGGTCCAGCTTTCGCCTAACGCTACACTTTACAGAGCACTCGTTAAGGTCTGAGTTTAAAAAAAAACAGGAGACCGAACCCTTGTCCCACGCCCTAAAGCAGAGAAAACCTCTGTTTCCCCATTCCAGTCAAGCCCCCAACCCCTGCACTGCCATCCCTCCCCCGCCGCCTGCAACCCCTTCCTCTTCCACCCCCCTGCCCCGCTTTCAAAGCAACCCCCTTCTCAGCAGCGCCTCCACCAATGGCGGCGCCGGCAGCGGGTCGGCATCGATCACCCCTGCCGTGCCTCCGAGGCGGCGTGGGGCAGCCAATGGGAGCGCGGCATGGGCTCCTCTCCCCACCCGAAACCCTCTGCTCCCCCTCTCCCCTCCCCAAGGGTTTCCTCTCGCCACGCCCCCCTCCGCCGCCCGCGACACCCTGGGAGGCGACGGAGTGTCTCCGACTGGATCCACTCTCCATCGTTCCTCCTCATCTCGCCCGCTTTCCTCTCCGCTCGACTTCGGGAGACCCGTTGATCCGGAAGGAAATTGCGACTTCAATCGGCCATTAGCATCTTCCGTCGCCGTGAGCGAGAGAGAAAGAAAGGGAGGGGGGTAGCAGAGTTACACAAACGAAGACAAAAACCCCTTTACTTCCCTGGATTTCTGTCCGGCATGTAATTATTCCTCATCGCGGGATCGTTAAATGTTTCACGATCCAATTGATCCTAAGGGTGTCATGGACCTGCGATTTTTGTTTCCCGGTATTGAAAGAAGAGAAAAAGTAAAACACGTTCTTCTGAAAGTTTGTGGTATTCCATCATTAAATTTTATTTCCATGGGGAAACGTTTACAAAACCCAGGAAAATTCAATATTACATCATTTCCCTTTCCATTTGCTGCATCGCAGTATATGAGATTTCGTACGTTTTGTCAATCACCTGAAAACGATGCTCAATCATTGGAATCCAGGGTCGTTGGATCTTGAGTTTTCAGTATTATTCAGCATGTCTTTGGATTATAATTCTGTACTTTCAGCCCAAACATTCAATTTTTACTCAAAAAAACATAGAAATTGCCACATTTAAGGATAATCTATTTTCATACCCTGGTTGGGGATTAAAAAATATTGCAGTTGTAAATTATTTTGACAGGATGACTATGAAATTTCTTCGTTATTGCAGCAAAACTATAATTTTCTATTATATTTAGCATAATTTCACATGCTTTTATTCCAATTGAAAGCTAGGAAGATTTATATTTCAACTCACGAAATTAAAAATTAGATGAACTTCTATTTAAAAGTCGAGACACAAATTTACAAAGAAAATATTGATTTAAAATGGCATGAATGCTTTCCTGGGCTATTCATAACTGAGTTAAACACATAACTTAGGATAAATGAGGAAAATTCCATTGTCTCAAATTCAGTTAGCAACAATCCCGTATTCGTTCTGAAATAAAATTGTATGTCATAAATTCTCGTAGAGTTTTGGATGATTAGTGTATTACTATACATCCAAAGGGATTTTTCCAATGAACCACACTTCATGAAGAACTTATAGAATCCTAATTTTGTCTTCTCTGGGTAAAAAGGAATTTAAAATTTCAAAGTTGACTTCAGTCGATGAAAGCGTGCGTAAACGGCAAAAGTCTATGTATAACACTATGTAGGAAAACAATGCATTAGTTCATGGATATCGGATGGAAAAAAGGCGCACTGAACAGCAGTACTTGGTTACCTGATAATTATTCGCATCTTATAGTAGATTTTAGTTTGTCGTAGAGTTGGTAAGCGATAGGGATTAATCTTTAAATTGGACAGAACATTTTTGTATGACTGTTGATTAGGGGGGAATACGTTTCTGGACGTTTTTTACTTATCTCCTGTTGCCATCGTATGAATGAAAAATGAGATTGAGTTGTGGTCTTTTTGAAAAGTAATACACGGACAGGAAAAAATGATTCAGAAAATAAAAGGCGATCGACTCGTGATACAGCCAATATAATCGTCCCTTTTTTCCTCGCCCACTGAAGTTCTCTTTAATTTAAGAGCTGAAATTGATGGAGTTGGACTTTTTAGGTAAAGGCAAAGCTCAACTCTATTCTTTTGATCTTTCTTTTACTTTTGCCAGTTTTCTCCTGCAAGCGTTATGCATACGTTCGAATTCCCATCAAATACTCGGTGCGCATGAAAAGATTGTTTAGTCATGCATATTTGTTCCTCTCTTCCCAAATTTCCCCTCACTTACTGTACATTAATTTCAGGGTATTGGTCCGCTTTCACGGTGGACTTGTTCTGCCAATATTACCCTTTTGACGAGTTTCGTCTCGGTAGAGGACGAGGATTCCTCATTTCCTCCTGCTTCCCTGAAGCATCCAGTGGAATATTACCACTTGATATGCCTCTGTCTGACTGAAAAATCAATTTCCAAGGGCAGAGATCGTCTCCAAATTGTAAACTGTAATGGATGGTACATTTTCTCCGCCGTACTTGAAATTATTATCGTTTTACATTTCCCAAAACCACTCCACCTCTGTACCCCAGCCCATGGAATGGGGAAGGTTCATTCTTCCATGGAAAAAATGTTCTCCCTAGACGTTCATTGCTTCGCTGCTGTTCAGCGCGCATTTTTTCATTCTGATACCAATGAACTAACGCATTGATTTCCTCCACATAGGAGGCTTTTGCCGCTGAGTTTCATATGTGATTCCACACCGCGGGATGGTATACTGAAAAGGGGGATGCGAGATATTTGTAGTGTTTTTTGCCTCACTCGATAATCCTACGTTGCACCTTAGTAAGTTACTCGGAGTACGTGAGGAAAACTAACTCGGATTTTTGATATTGTCGGACTTAAATTGTTTGAATAAATCAAAAGAAAATTTTAAACATAAAATGAGTCTGAGGGGGTCATTCTTGATAAAACCTAGTAAGTGATTTACATTTCATTATTTGCCAATTAATGTACAGCTACATACAAGAAAGAGGATAGATATATTACTTTTGGCCGCATTGTTGAATGCTTGGCACGCAGACAGCGTAATTCATGGAGAGATGCGCATTCAAAATTTCATCATGTACAGCAATGAATTGTGTGGAAAACTTCCAAATGCATCAAATACTTTTTAGAAAACCGCCCCTGTTCCCTTTCCACCCTTTTATCAATCCAATTCCCATGAATTGACGTTGACTCAATTGGTGCAATTAATTATGTCGGAATTGGGGGTTGTAGGAGGACAAGCAGAATGTTTGCAAGAAAATATACCGGGTTTCAACAAAAAATAAAAGTTCCACTTCTCCTACTGTCTTAATATTCATTCTCAGTCTTTCTCAGTCAACGGAAGTTGTGCCAACGAAAATATTGGAAATATGAAGGTTTGAGTGTGAATCTCTTTGTCCATAGTTGTGCCCATTAATGCCGTTACTTCATTTTCCTCATGCTACAATTGCCCAAGTTATCTGTCTCATGACACAATGCAACGGGTTATGTTCCAAACAATAATAAAGGAGTCCTTTCGTATTATGTAACCATATTAACGCGCATTCCTGGTACTCAATGGCAATACATTTCAGTTATTGTAAAAATGGATGAGGAAACTTAAGACGCGCATCAACCGAATGTTTCACATCTACGACCTATTACTCCTGAGAACATTCACTCTAAAATTTGGACACCTATTATTTATGGCTGTTTGAGCAGAATGCTACCTGCCCTTAACATCAAGTTATTCCACTTACGGCTTGTTCAAGAACATATGCGTATTTACAGATAAATATGACTAGAAATACTCTCAATTGAAGGAGTTTTTTATATTCCGGGTAGAAAAATGCAACAAGATAGTACTACTCCATGAAATATTTATTAGTATGATTAATAGGATTTTCATGTTTAAAATACTTACTTATGAGGCCGAATTTAATTCAGTTACATACTAAAAATGAGACTATTAATTACAGTGAGTGATTTTAATCGTGAGTGTTTTTAGTTTAGCCTGAAATTGATGATTCTCAACTTCAATTCCCTAAAGATTGGGTCATATTCTATCATCTGTCAAGCACTTTAGCGCATATTTACCTTGTGACACATCCTCCGTCAATTTGATATTCAAGCCTTGCAAATATATGTTCCAAATTATTTTCGAAAACTCGAATGCAAGTGGCATTGGTTTCATCCTTTCTAGTAGTAAATATTTATTGAATAACGAGGGTTTTACCGTAATTACCTTTCTCAAAAATATATTTTTTCACTAAAAACACCAATGCCTATTTATTAGACTTGTTCTTATATAAAAATTAGTCATTGATGTCATCCATATATCCACTTTATAATTAATAACCGGATGCATAAATAAGCTTTGACCCATAATCCATTCTTATCGGTACCTTTCAAATTTTAATTAATACAAGCATCAGCATTATAGAGGTAGACTTTTTATGTTTATTTTCACCTAGATTGATTATTAGTTCATTGGATGCATTCGAGTCAAAGAGCAGAGTTAAAATTTCGGACAGATGGTGCTGGTGTCTGCGACCACTTATTCCCCATTCGCCACGGTCTCTGTTTTTTACCAGCGAAATTTAATCACGAGTCACCCAATAATTTGATCTGTCGAACATTTTACAGGCTTTTAGCTTACCAAACCTTTTGACTAGTCAATGCCCAGCGTTTTAATGGCAGAATATTTTTGAAAAAGTTTTCATGAGTTTCAATTGAGGCATGTTGTCTCTGAATAAATATGGTAAGGAAAAAAAAGGTCGAGGAAAATAACTAATTTAGTACGTCAGGTATTCGTGGTAAAAAATTGGAGTATCGCCAGTGGATGAATTTTAATTGTGGGGGATGCACATTGATTCACAATGTGTCTGCTTTTCGATTTGTGAATGATATTATATTTTACTGGTAAAATGAGCCATACCTATCGTTTTGTGGGATAAATACTAATCTGTATTTATCGATTGGATGCCTAACCCTTATTAAATAAGGGCTATAAGTGCGTTTGAGAGTGTTATATTTTTAATATAATTGTTTATTATCCATGCAATTTTTACCCAAGGTGCCCAGTTTACTGGATGGGTAATGAAATATAAGATGCTGTTTACATTTGGGAAACTGAAGATCTATGCATCTCAAATTTACTGTAAGGGATCATTTAATTAATTGCAGATTAAACATCAAGTACAGCTTGACCGACGAAAAAATAACTTTGAACCAAAAGCTTTACGTAGCGCATTAAGGACATTATCCTAGCTAAGGGTATTAGGATAAATATATTGCCAGAGTTTAGACTAATGCCTTATATATGATAATCACCAGTTAAAAATGAGAGTATCACTGGTTTAAGTAACACACAGGAAACTGAAACTAATATAGTACACAATGGTAGAAAAACAAGTTCCTCTTTTGAGTTGCTTACAAAATAATTGCTACCTTTGCCATCTAAATATAGCTTTCCTCTTTTTTGGTCACCGGCTCAGTTGAGTGGAGTGTGGAAGAGCACGAGGGAATGTGGGAGTAAGGACGAAACAGTGTGCAGTGTGACAACTACCTTACCAATTAAGGCCTCCCGCAGTAAACTACCGGGGCGGAACACAAGGACCTCCTTTGTAGTTGTCTTTCGGTGAAGCACGCGCTGGTGTGTCATTGTTTACGATTCGCTTGCTCCCGAAGATACCATGACTGCTGAGGACCATGAGCTGTAGGACAAAGTAAGAAAATTATTTGGGATGCAATTTATAAAGCAGTCATGTGTAGTCAAGTTTACTTTACGGATAGCATGATTATCATGATACTTTGCCATTAGGATGCTGGTATACAGTGCTTTTTGAATGCCAAATATTCGGACTTCATTCCATTTTCCCGTGTACGTTTCTTTCTTCTTTTATGATAATTGAAAACGTGTATATTTTCAATGATAGATGATGAAGACACTGATATTATGAATTATCATTGCCATGTACAAAATCTCTATCGTCGAATTTTGTAAGTTAAAGTAGAACGCAAGTGGTAACATTTTTAAACAACAAAGTGGGGGACGGACTTCTGGCTTTCCATCCCACCGGCCTGGTTCCAGTCCCGACAGTGGCAGAAACTATTCATTAGAGTTTCTTTCCCTTGTTGAGTGCTGTGTGGAGAGCATTTTTGTTCAGCGCTGGGCCCGTCAGAGGGGACTTAGAGCTCTGTTTCATTAGGAGTTTCCCATTAAAAGCAAGCTATTACCGATGCTGAAGCTCCCTCAAGCCTTTCCTCTTTTCAGTAACCATCCCTTTCTAACAGATCCCTTACCAGTCTGATGAGGCCTCTGTCGTTATCACTCGGAAAAGCAAACCGTAAGACGAAGACCTTTCCATTGATTACTGTTATTTCACGTGCACAGCAATGAAAGGCTATTTCCTATATGGTATTAAAACCTCCATGGATTGAAATATGGGAAAATGGAAAACATAGATTTTCCATACCACTACTATTTCGTACTACATTGAGATAAGGACATTAAATTAAATTAAAAAGGCATTAAATTGATGAAGTCTGCCGATGATCAAGGGTTAGTAAGCGGGTCATTCAAACGATGATATCACTGATAGACATCTTTCTGGGACAGTGTGATAAATTTCGGAAGACGATTAATCAATATAAAACAAAACCACGAGATTCTCGAGGAAAAATGAGGCAAAAATTCATTTATGAGTAGTGGGGCACCAACTAGAATAAATTAAATAATTTTATTTAGGTAGAGTATAGTAGAAAGGAAATAATTAATAAATAGGAAAATATTTAATAATATCTATCTAATCAATCCTATATACTGCGGCCGTTCGAGACTTCAGATTTTCATTCTCCACTCAGCATGCAGACGTTTGATGAACAATTATAAAAGCATGATCCACCGAGGTGAATGTTGATCTTAAAAGCCAAGAGTTAATCACCAGAAAATATCAATCGAAGTGTTCACTTCGTGGAGATAAATCTTAATAAAATATCTACATCTACATCTACACGATACCCTGCAAGCCACCGCGAGGGTGTGTGGCAGGGGGTGAAGGTCACCAAGCATTCACTACTAGCATGCAAGCAAGCAACTAAAGGGTCTCATGCAACTAGATTGTTAGTATCTATAGTATTTGAGGGGTTAATACATGCATCATGCACTACAGAATACTCTAAAATATTTCCCCTACCTATCCCTTTCCTATGCTGCCTATTCTGTTCTCTTATAGTACGGGGGAAAAATGCCATTTTGAATCTATCTGTACGACAATCTATCTCTCTAATCTTATTTATCTGGTCGAATCTAGCATAATACGCTGGTGTTTTCAATATGTGCCTAACATCTTCAGTAAAGCTATCCGATTGAAATTTCTGCAATAGATTAAATCTGAACTTTAATCTACGCTCTGATAATGATTCCCACCCTAATTCTTGTATTAATTCTGATACACTACTCAACCTATCGTAACACCTTTTGACGAACCTAGCTGCTCTACGCTGCACACTGTCTAGTTCTCTCATCAAACCTAATTCATTAGGATCCCATACACTGGCTGCATACTCAAGGTGGGGCCTAACTAGTGAAAAGTAGCATCGCTCTTTTGTCTTCTCATCACATTTCCCAAGTACTCTTTTTATAAATCCTAGCTTTCTCTTCGCTCGGCCGCATATTTCCCTTATGTGTCTTCCCCACGATAAATCTTTAGTGATTGTTACACCTAAATATCTTACGGTTTCAACGTTTTCGATCTTCGTGTTATTAATTCTATAGGATCGCTCTATCGAATTATTCCTCCTCCAAAAATTGATAGCTACACACTTTTTAAGGTTGAGTTCTAACTGCCATTTGTCGCACCACTCTTGAATTGCATCTAAATCCTTGCTAAGTGATTTCGTGTCCTCTTCGTTTGATATACCCCTGTACACCACCGCATCGTCTGCAAAAAGTCTAAGGTTACTACTAACTACGGTACCCAAATCGTTTATGTATAAAAGAAATAGAAGCGGACCTACTACGCTACCCTGGGGAACTCCCGATGTGACTTCGATTGTGTCCGACATGATACCATCTATGACAACCCTCTGCTCTCGCCCACTTAAGAATTCTTTTACCCAACATACAACGTCTTTATTTATACCAAAACTCTCTAACTTCAAGATTAATTTGTCATGAGGAACTTTATCGAAAGCCTTTTTAAAATCTAAAAATATCGCATCAACTTCAGTACTGCTTTCGCCGTGGACTAAAATATCGTGTACGAATAAAGCTAATTGTGTCTCGCAAGATCTACCTTTCCGGAACCCATGCTGGCTGTTTATGAGTAATCCCTGACTATCCAAATGCCCCATGATCGAACTGACTACTATGTGCTCAAATATCTTACAAGAGATTGACGTGAGTGAAATGGGTCTGTAGTTACTAGGTTCTTCCCTATCACCGCTTTTAAATATAGGTGTAATGTTAGCTACTTTCCAATCCTTGGGTACTGTGTGGTTCTTTAGTGTTTTATTGAATATTATTTCTAGATAGGGGGCTATTTCAGAAGCTAATGTTTTATAAACTCTGGAAGGAATTTGATCGGGACCTGGTGCTTTGTTTTTACTTATGCTTTTTAACTGCTGCTCTATTCCGCGACATGAAATGTTTATTTCGGGCATTTGCTCACTGAAAGTGTTCGGCGGTGGTTCCACTGCGTTTTGTGACGATGAGTTGAATACACTTTGGAAGAAGGTGTTTAAAGTGTTGGCTTTTTCTACACTGCTGGTGACTCTGATTCCTTTATCATTTTTAAGTGTGTGCACTGTGGACTTATTTCCCTGAAGCTCTCTCACATATGACCAAAACGCTTTAGGATTGCTATCTAAATATTCTCCTAACATCTTGCTCTTGAAATGTGATAACGCTTGCCGACATGATTTCCTTGCTAATGCTCTCGATTTTTTATAGTTTTGAACTAGCTCATTTTTTTCCTCTACCGATAGACCCCGTCTGGCATTTTTCATCTTAGCGTGGCATACCCTTTGTCGCTTTAGTGATTTCCTAACCTCCGCGTTATACCACCTTGGCTCTGTATTAGTTAATATTGATCTTTGTATTTTTATACTCAGATTCTAGAGTCGATTACAAACGTTAAGGCGTTGAAACCGGTCGATATAACAATAAAATAGTGTTGAAAAATAGTGTTCAACAAATAGTTTTGAAAATTAGCGCTAAAAAGCCAAAGTTCTAATTTTTATTAATACCGGAATCCCCGCATCTAACAAGTTCAATGATTCCTGGGGAGAAGCGTGAGCAAAGAACAACTTCATTCCGTTTCCCCCACCGTCGAACACTAAGAAGAAAAATACCTGCAATTAAACCTCCGTTGCGGTGGTTCCGTCTCCCTCCTTCCCCGCGAGGATATTCAGGAATGACCGCTTGGGGGGACCATCGGACCTCGTGGGCCCTTCGCGCGCTCCCAAGGGCCGTCGCTCCCCGCCGCGGACTTGCTAATGAGGGTGGAGGCACCGAGAGTGGACGCCGAGGCGTGTCTGCGAGGGCAGAGTTAAAAGTTTGTTCACTGCACGGCGAATTCTTGAGGCCAATTACGCTTATATTGAGTCCGTGCTTACGAATCCCCATCACGTAATCCCCATTTATATTCTGAGTTACGAATAGATACATGGACGATGCACGCCTCAAAAGTGTACAAACCGACCCTATTGCATTTTATATTCCCCACTTAATATTTTTATCAACTACTGATCCTAGCATTTACATATAATTAACATACTGAGAGTTTAATGCATGGATGGAACTAAGCTAGCTGGTATGACTACTGAGAAATAATAAGTAATAGTAAGCTAACTTAAAATCACGATAGACGGGCACGGAGGTTTCTCGAAATTGAAACAGAAACAGCAAATACCCACATAAATATATGACAGTCACACATATAACAGGTGATTGGGTAGAATGGGTAGATTATATTGACAGTGTACTTAGTGATACAGTAGAATTTATAGTGATTGCGATTCGATAGTGTTCTTCAAACAGTTTACGGGAGGAGTTAGGTCTTAAAGGTATTTTAATCTTTTAAACGTGACAAAACTGTACTAATGAAGAATTAAATTAGTTTATCACCACCATTTTATGCAATATTACATGTATTGCATTATCTTTAAAATTAATTCTCATTTGCATGCAAACCAGTTACTTATTTAGTTAGAGGCAGAAGTTATAATTTTAGAATTATATCCATTTCTTGACTTAATATTGGATCATATTTAGTGGTTAATTTTGACAACCATAGTTCTAGTAAAAAGTGCACTGCAATAAAACTTACGTAGCAAACAAATACTCTTACACAATTTTCCTTCTTGTTGAAGGCAATTTTGTTGTAAAATTACGCGTATATTTTTTTGACCTCGAAGCATATAAATATTTTTGCTTCAAATAAAATATATTTTCAAACGCAGTAAAATTGAATGGAACAGAATTCGAGTTTTTAACATACAGAATTGTTGTTGTAGCGTCTGACTTACAGTTCATTCGTGGGAATTATTTTGCTCTTTTTTGATAGAAGCAAATGGTAGTAAATATTTGACGAGTGTTAACACGCGTGTAATACCAAAGCTTATATCTGGCTTACTGTGAAGGCCGCTTTACACGATACAATTTTTTGTACAATTTCTTGTACAAACGCTTGTATAAGCTGAACGAAATTGTATGTTTGTCTGAATGGAATTAAAACAGGTTATATTTCCCGTTCAGTCATTCAAACAATCGAACAAGCGTTCGTACAATTTGCCGCTTTACAATTCTTAGCCTAGAGGAAAGCACGAGAGGGCGATCTCTTTCTCAACCATGTTAATTTGGGCTATCAATTGGATCTTTTCTGACTATCTTCATTCAATTTTGTGTCCCACGCACTCTCAATGAAGTTAGATTTCATTTCGAGTTATTATCAATAATATATAATAGATAATTAGTCCCCGCTTTCCAAACATTTAAATGCGATTCAAATCGATGAAGCTTTAACCCTTAAACGCGATTGATATCGTCATATGAGTCACAATCCACTTCTTTGCGGCATTCAAAATAGTAATTGATTATAGCAAGATTTCAGCAGAATAAATAGCCCACCTTTCCAGGATGGTAAAAGTGAGTGCCTTTTTCATTCTAGTAATATTAGCACGTACCTATCAGCGGGTAAGGTTAAGGTTTTACAAAGCTAGTTCCTAATCCTTGATGGTTGGTTGATTGGTTATTCAGAGGAGGCGACCGACTGCTGAGGTCATATGCGCCATTTAGGATAGTTGGGAAATAGCAATCATAGGAGTTTTCAGGGAACGGAGAAAGAGTGGAGAGAAACCCGGCGTCGGCATTGGCCTACTCTTGACGAAAGGCGCCAAGGGGACCGGCTTAACGTCCCATCCGACGGACGGAGTACTGAACTTGAAATGCCTTCCACTAGGCACTCATGTGGGGACCGGTTTTCTACTGAAAAATCCGCCACTGCCTGGAATAGAACCCGGATCCTCGGGATGGGAGGCTAGTACTCTAGCCACCGCACCAACCCGATCCCCCCCTAATCCTTGAGTTTAATTAATCATCCTAATGAAAATTTATAACTCGGCGTCGTCAAAGAAAATTGTATTGACTATTACACTCTTGCCTCTGTGTTTACTGGATCATTTCAAACGTTTTCATCAATTTTTTGGCATGATATAGCTGTCACTGTGTTGGAGAAAAGGAAAATGGCATGAAATACTGCAGCAATAAGGTTTGATTGTGAAAATACAAGGGATGCAGGGAAGTGGAAAGAAAGGGAGGGGGTAAGGAATTAGGAGACGAGAGCGATCCTCTACTCATCATTAAGGTGATCCGCGTAACGCTCCAATTTTGAACTTTCGCGTAGAGAGAGGCCGCAGCGCTTAAGCAAGGTCTCTTCCACAACCGCTTTTGAGAACTGAAGAATTTTTGCCCGGGCGTCACGGAAATAAATGAGATTAGCATGCTCCCTCGTCTGAAATATTTAGGCTTTCAAGGGGATGGCAAGGGCGGAAGAAGCTGTTGAGTGGTATCTCCAAATGATCAGATAGAAGGTTAGGGAAAAGGGGAAGGGATAAAGCCAAAAGGAGCCACAGAAGAGAAACAAATGTTAGCCTGTTGAGATTCGAAATAAAGTTATGAACAATAATTTTCATTTGGGTCTGATTCGTTTAAACAAATCTGTGCAATAATAAAAAAAGTTAAATTCCATATGATAGTAAAGTACTCAGTGGCTGATTATGTGAGAAAAGCCATTCTTGTCCCATGTTAGCATATGTAAAATGCACTCGTTAAATATATTCTTATCAAGGTAGTTATGATTAGCTTTCGTCAAAATCACGGTTGTTACTCAATGCTCAAAAATTTTCCCTTTAGATTGAAACTTTCTTAGGTTGTCGAGAAAACGCAATTATCTTCTATTATTCACATGCAGGAAATGGTTAAATTTTTAACGCATAAAGCTAGCAGAAAAACGTTAAACTCAACGTTAGAACCTCGTGCCTACATAAAGTGTCCAAAATACTTCTTAAATTCAGTGGAGCCCAAAGTCACCTCATAATATTTCACCATAATCACCAGTTGTCAATCCTAAAATTGATTTGACGAAGATTTCCGCTTGCTTATACTATCGGCTAACCTCTTCATTCAGACATGATTGTTCTCTCATAATAGAATTAACTCTCGTCAGGGGAACAAAGTAAAAGGGTATACTAAAGACATTTTTTTGTTCAGTAGAAAGTCAATAAGGAGAATAAATAATAGCGATAACGACAATGATACTGTCACTCTCCAGCTTTCTTTATTGAACTAAAACGCGTTTCAAAAATCAAAAAAGTCTCAATTTCCGACACCCTTAAAAGATTTGTTGTAGACAAACTTTAACGCCGTTCCGTAAGGGGGTTTATTTTGGCCCCAAACGATACGTCAACATCAAAGCTGGGGAAAATTGCACCGATTTCGTAGAGGCAAAACGGTACCGTTTCGGCCGAATATATACCCTGAGGCTGGTGAATATATTCAAGGATTGCGAACTGGTCGAGAGTACCCTAGCGGAGCCTCGCGCTGTAATACACTATAGCAGAATTTCCGCAGAGAAAAAAAACCACCTTGATCAAGTCTCGAACCCGTAACCCTATGGTTTCCGGCAAGGTGCTTTGCCACGTAAGCTACCAGGGCTTTCTTATCCTTTGTGGAATTATAGAGGCCTTAAAGGACAAGATGTTGCCAGCCAGCCATGTGTACAATAAAGATAAACGAGAGGAAGAGAGGGGGGTATGTATAAAGGGAAGAGAGATGGAGAAGGGGTGAGGGGGAGAGTGTGGGGATACGAGGAGGAGGAATCTAGAAAAATGAGGCCCGTGATTGCTCGGCACGTGTGCCCGTGAGCTCGCTCATGGCGCGGTTAACTTCATTATCGCTGTCATCCTTTCACGAAGGACTCCATCCACTCACGCTCCTTCATCTGGGTCCCCCTGCTCCCATACTCCCGGCCGATCCCCCCTTCAATACCTTCCCTCTCTCTCCGTCCCTCCACCCACGATAACCCTCAGCAGCCACGATCCCCAAAGTCCCTTGTTGAGGACGCTAAACTCATGAGTTGGGGATGTATTAAGGATGGGAATAAGGGAGGCCCTTAGACGGGAAACGAAGTTAGCTCGCCGCATGCGGGGGCGATGTCGTAAGGGAGAACCTGGGAGGGGGAAGAGGGAGGGAGGGCGTATAGGAGGCAGGGATAGGGGGTTGCATCTCCCCATCGGAAGAATTGGGCGGCAGATTTGGAAATTGGTCGGCTTTGTGGAGGGAGTGTGACGCGCGGCCGCCATCACTTTGATAGCGCGGGCTCTCCCAGGAGTCCTTAAAAAGAAACCAATGCGACAACACCAACGCACAGTGCAGGGCAGGCTATAATTAACTTCCTCTTTCAGCTTGTATTGAAAAGCCTTCGTGCACGCGTTGCGAACTGGTGTTCACAATGGAGGGAACTATCTAAATCGATTACCGCGAAATTATAGGAGCGGAGATTCTGTATTTCATCATCATGACTGGTCATGAATGCTGAGAATAGTTTTGCGCTAATCCCCACTCGGCTCCTTTAACGGCTAACCTCTTAATATTTTCGTAGTACTCTCAGCTTACGCGCTTCAATACTCGCCCCATGTACGTATCATACGTTAGGTTTCCTTTACCATTTTCCCCATTACTTATCCCTTGACGATTTTCTTCATCAGATATGTCTCAGGATATTGGTAATAAGACTGTCTCGTCTTCTGTTTAAGTTTCCAGACATCTCATTTCATTTTAATCAATTTTCTGTGACACCAGATTCCAAATATTTCGTGCATTGCCTTTTTCTATGCTCGATATTTTAACAGAATGTTGTTAATCATGGCTAACGCTAAAATGAAAGAAGCTTGTCGGCCATTATGCCATGATGGAAAGTGATTGTCATCCCTCACAGCAGACCAAAGTTCGCCCTAATTCTTTGAGAAGGATAATTTTTTAATTTCCTCCGGTGTATAAACTTTCCAAGTTAGAAAATAATTAAATCACTCAATTGGATATTAAACATTTAATCTAATCACAGAAACGGGCTAAACGAGTAATTCTTACTAATTCAACATATTCAATATGCGTACGTGTCCTTCCTTCAATTTAGGATTCCGGAAATTTTGGAAACGAGCCCTCTTGGTGATAGCCAATCACAGGTATGGATGATAATCAATCGTCCGTGATTTTAATATATCAATGATATCATGTTGATGATAGCAAAACGGTGGTTTAAGGTAAGAGTTTAGGAAGGAATGGTGCAAACGATAGGTTATGATACGTAACTAACAAAAACTCGCGTAATCACGTACTAACGTCATTACTCACGTAAATAATGCGTCCGCATATTTGAATTTCTTAAGTATTTAATGCTCAACCCATTATACGTATAAGTCTGCCAACACCCTCCGGCTATGCCGATATCACCAACAAGTACTAAGCCAGTCTCATTATCACTGGCCGCAGGATATATGAAATCGATTTGATATAGCCTCTCAACTTAGTTCTTCTGTCGCTTATCCCCATCTTCTAATAATTTCAACATATTTCTTCTCTTTTTCATATTTCTATACTTGTTCCAAGTATATTGTACGAAGTCTGTGATGACCGCGATGCTCAGGTCAGTAACATGCCGGCCTACCAAATCGAAGTTCAAAGGATCAGTCGCGGAGATCAAGTTAGGATAGACGGAGGGATATAACCTCAGGATTTGGAGTGCCTTAAAACCTGATTCCACCACTCGTGTGAGGCCTCCTCTTGTCATTAATCCTTTTCACTGCGCCCTTGGCTGTCTTCATGAGATTATTATGCCTCAGGATTATGTGTCTGATAATGTTAGACTACGGTGAGAGATTCCATTGGTAACTCGTGCTATGCCCACGACCATGAGCATCGCTCTGCGTCGTTACACCTGACGGTCCTGCCTCGTCGCGATTGGAGGTTCGTTCAGCCGACCCTTGATTCAATCTGCCAGGGGACAATATTGTTTAGGGTGGTTAGGAGGGAGCCTTCCGGGGCTTGGAAGGGGGTTGGGCGGACCGTAGGAATACACCCGCACCACTCCCCTCCCGACCTCTTCCCCCCGCACCAAACATGAAAGGGAACCGATGGAAATGAAAAACATGCGAGCGGGAAGGGGTGTGGGGGAGGAAAACTTGGTGATAGGGGGGACGAGGAGGACTCGAGAGGGGAAGGAGGAAAACTCTTGCAAGGGGATGGAACACTTCCTCCTCCCTACAAGACGTCTTTTTGCAACGCCCCCCAACCTCCCTCCACCACCTCCCTCCCGCACGAACCCAAAAACACTTCATATATGACGAAGATGACAAAAGATGGCGAAGAATGAGTAGGCAGACTCCCTCCCCCCCCTCTCTCTCTCTCTTACGCATCTAAAGCTCTCCCCCTACGTCTCTCGGCCGCGCTTTTTCATCATCATACAAAAAAAACACCCCATCCCTCGATCTTCGCGAGCTGCCTCCTCCCCGACGGGGTGTCGGCTTACCCGCCCTGCACCTCTTCACTGGAAGGGCCCGAGGAGGAAGGGCTCGGGCCCGAGGGTACTCCTCTATCCAAAGCGTTTCGTTAAACCCGCACCTCGACTAGAACCTTAGGGTGGATGGACGCGGCGGGTGCCGGACTATCCACGTGCCACGTCGGAAGCGGATCGTCGCAAGACGGCCACGAGTGGGTTGTTCCGGGTGGAGAGGCGACACCGAGAAAGCCTTACCTCTCGACGGAGACAATAAAATGTCTCAACGGGGGGAAGATGAGTGGAGGAGGGAGGAATCGGGTGTTTCTAAGAGGATCGGTGCGGCTTGTGCGCACCATAAACCCTGGACACGATGTATCGGATCGCGGCCATGGATACGGGTGAAGGTGAAGTGGTCCAGCAAGGCGGCGGAAGCGATCTAGTGGCACTACCTCGTCACACGGATAATGTAGACGGCCAGGTGCAAGTTACCGTTAAGCTCCGCCCGTCCTCCAGTAAGCGGTTAGCTACATTAGGGCTACGATTCCTCATGTATCGTGCACTTAATCGCAATATCTATCCATTGCGTTAACTTCACCACAGTATATCATTAGTATCCGCCATGCAAGCGGCACACAATATTCCCAGTAAATAAACAAACAAAATTGAAGGTGAAACGAAAACAGCATTGATTGTTTCTATACTTTATGATAAAGGTAAAAAAAATTGACTCTCGAGATATGAGGAGCGTATGAGAAACTGGTTCAGCAGGAATGTAAGCATTGAGTTAGAAAACATCCAATAGAGCTTCGATTGCATCCATGCTTGCGAAGGAAATTTTATATATTCATTATTGAAAAGATTATCGCGTATTTTTTAATGTCTACATCTATAAAATCATAAAGGAATTGATTCACAAACATCCACAAAAAATAACATATTGTGCCAGGTAACACCCAGGTTTATGTGCAGAAGAATAGAACGAAAATTACATGAAATCCTGGGTACAGACCATTTTGCTTATATATTTTAGATAACATCCATTTTTTATGTATATGCTCTGTTGTAATATTTATGTTTGTTTTAATCCATTCCTAAGGACGCAATTGGAAAACCACATAGATGCCCTCGCCTGTCATAACTACGCACATCCACCCACCGTCCTTTCGCATCTTTCGCCCGCCTCTCCTCTCCTCTTTCCCGGGGCACTGCTAAATCCTCGGCTTGTTCAACTTCCAACCAGCCCTCAAACATTCCCTTATTCATGGGAGCCTCCCCCTCTCCGTTGACCACTTAGGGAGGTGCCTCGGCGCCCCGCTCCGCCACCCCCTCGACCTCTAACCCCCTCCTCTCCCCTCCCTCCCGCCACAACCTCCCCCCCCCCGATGACGGTTACCCATATGACTGTAAACACAGATGTCTTTGGGAGTTGAGTTTTGGGAGGAATATGGACTGGAATAAGAGAGATTGCTCTTGAATCGTTGTGTGTGTTATAAGAACAACTTTATCGCCAGCCTTGGTCGTGATTGAGGCAGACTTGGGTGATAAATTGAAGTGTAGCACTCCGTCCGTCGGAGAGGATGTTCATTGATAGTCCCTTTGGTCCCGGAAGAAAGGGACATGAGGCATACACTAATCCCTTCGGCAAATCTTAGCAGTCCGGATGTGATCTGGCAAATCCGAACCCTATCTCTTAAATTTATGAAAGGGCAAATTCAGGTTTTGTACCCTTATTGCAAGCTACCTCCCGTCAAAATAACTCTGTTGTACTAAACCTTGTACTAATCTGTAAGTTTCGTCATTAATTAAGCTTCATTCTCGTCCTATTCCCGTAGATCGAGGAATGGGACAACCTATAATCTTTATAATAGATAAGGAGAGACCCTTTGATGTAACTTGACAGTTTGTAAGATGAGTTTTGAGAAGCACGACGTCGTTATTAACCTTCTCTTCACGAAAGGGTTCGTAGCTTATCGTTCAATCCTACGGACGGACTCCTCTGATGAAATTGTTTTCCATTTCGCACTAGATAGAGATCAGGAACTCAACCAAAAAAATCCCTGCCACTGCCGGGTTTTGTGCCTGGGCCAAACCCGATCATACTAAGGTGCAACGGTGTATTACCCCGCCGTGTCGACCCTTGCTCACAAACTAAGCCCCACTCCAGTAAAATCTTCGCTTTTTTCCCCCGGGTCTTCAAACGTGACGAGGCGTTTCCTGTAGTGACCGCGAAACGTACGGTGGGAGAACGGAATTGGAGTAGGGGTCGATAGATACCCTCCGCCTCGCTTGTTGATTCCATTATCTTCAAACCTTATTAACCCCCTTCCTCCTCCTTTCCTAACCCCGCTCCTTTTAACTCACTCCCATTCCCTCCACCCCAAATTACTGCTTTATTCCTCTAGACCGGGTCTGGGATAGCAGAGAGCAAAAGGGGTGGTATTGTGGAGCAGAATTGGAGCGGTCGGTATGACGGACGGTCCAATGAGGCCACGCGCGGAATAAACGCGTGCCCCAACAATATGTGGGGGGAAGGGGGGGAACCGTTGACGTCTCCACAGTCAGGGCATGATGGACCCGCAGCCCTGGTCTGCCATAGCCCAACCCTCTCCCCATCCTTCCCCGTCCTCATTGTCCCTCCCCACCCCCTTGGCACGCTCCTCTGGAAGTCCGCCTCTTCATCACCTCCTTCTCTACTCACCCCGTTCACTCCTGATGTATGGGGAACGAAGATTTAGTCCGCATCGTCGTCTTTTATTGTCCTTTCCCTTCCCTCCCGACTCGCCGTTTACCGCTCTGGAATAATGAATGGTTGGTAAGGTCGTTCTAGCAGGAAGTTACGCGTATTTCCGGCAATTCGCGCCATTCTTGTTCTTTACCAAGAGGAACTTGATCGCGAATATGCAGAGCACGCGCAATAGCGTTATTTTTATTTATCAATTGCGCTTAGGTGAGTGGATACGTGATCCCCAAACTACAAGGTTTGACTGCTACTTTGAATCTCTCCATCTCATTTGATCTAGTGAGTATATAAGATGGTAACCGTGAGAAGTACGTTTCCCTATTTAACTCTTTGATCCATTTCGACCTAATTCTACGGCTGTAGTTCCTCCCTCTCGACTTGATTCCTGTCGTGTACCCACATTCAATTAACCAGAATAGTTCCTCCAAATGTGACGTTCTCCTTCCATCAATTCTTCGGGTAGCTCTTGGCTTTCGGAGGAAATGATACCAGAAAAGGTTGGAAAGGGAAGGATAAGCACGGGTGGGAAGACGATGTCCTTCTCCTCCGGAATCGTTCCATATCCTTCCTGACACCCTGAAATGTTCTCTCTACCCCCCCCCCCCACCCCCCCCTTCACCCCTCTCCCTTTGCGAAGTGCTCCTGCTCCCTCCGCTCATTCCAGGGAAGGGTGCGGCCGCCATGAAGAGGTGAATATCTTCGAGTTTTGATTCGTCGCGGGGTGAGCCTCTCCGAATGCAATACAACTCGCTGCTGACGAGGGTGCGGGAGGTAGGTGGGAAAAGGTTTGGCGATGGGGTTGGCGCGGGAGCACATTCAACGGCGTCCTCCCTCACGACATAAAGGGCTTCGTTAGCCTCAAATCGATCCGCCGAGGGAGTGGCGGTGGGGGAGGGAAGAGGGAGAGGGCGTGGTGGAACGGAGGCGAGCATCGACTGAGTATACTGCGTGGACATCACCCGTTAGCGACGCTATACTTTTTCGAGGAAAGTCGCTCAAGTGGATGAATTTTATGTTTTTGTATGGAATATGTATTTATGAATAATTTCCCTAAAATGAACAACCATGGGTGAATATGCAATGAGGTCCAAGGCGCGACGAATAAACATTGAGAACACAAAAAACGAAACACGCCAACTGATTTTGAATACCGGTGACCACAGCCACCTACGTCATAAGGAATAAAGGAGTTCTCAGTTCATCATAGGTGCATAAGGATGTAAAAAGCGTGTACGCAAACGTACACTCTCTTGAGCAATTCAGAGTGCTTGAGTGCTGCGTCTTCGTGGCACAGACTGGAATACCTCCGATATTTTTACCCATTAATGCCTAACACCCCTCCATTGTAACCAACAATTGTTTTCTTCCATTTACTTCCATGTACAGTGTGCCATATATCTATTGGTATTTAGCATATTTTCAGGAAAAATCATGGTCCAAAAAGCGGGGAAAGTGACTTCCTACCCTCAGGATCCATTAAAAATCCTGGCAGTATTTTACTGGAATCCCTATTTGTAATCTGTAAAGGAAAGTGTTCCAAGTTCAGTTCTATGTCTATCGCATGGGTGCAAAATCCTGGAGGCCTTGGTGCCATGATTTTGGCCCTTTGGTCCTTTCGCTTGGAACATGCTAATTCCGACGCCTGTTTTCGTTCCTTCCTCATCCAATCACACCTTTCATCCCGGTCTGAGACGCCTTCAAGCGTGGGATAAATTTGAAGCTCCACCGACGCTTCCAAAGTTTAAGCTTGGAGAGATTGTTTCTTAGACACATCAGTTGAGAACGCTTGTTATTGTCAGTAGATAACGATTTTTATCAAGTAATAATCTTCAAAATCGGAAGTGGAAAATGGAACAATTAAGCACCTAACGCATCTTGAACAACTACTTCTAACCTAGAGCTTAAGCGGTCCTATCGTTTTTTTCCACGAAAAACGTGGAAAAAATTTTCCACGAAAAAATTTCCAGTTTTACTCCAGCTCTCTATGGTGGATTAAGCTGTCAATAGTTTGAGGACGACGATCTATGAATTACTTTCTTTTAAGTTTCGTTCTTAGATTTCAAGAGCATTCTCATGAAGTTCGTATCTATTGAGAAGGGCAAGAGTAGAACGTGTTCCAGAAGTGGGAACGGGATTCACATACTCTCTTACTGCTTGCGCCGCGCTGTCCCCTCTTCCCTACAGATCGCCCTCCCGCAGCCTTTCCTGCCGAACTGACATCCGCTCAACACTGCCATGGGAATGCTATTGCTCTAAATGAAGGGTAGAGGGAGGAAAGCGGGGCGAGGACAAAAAGAAATGCTCGCGTGGCCTCATTTACTGGCGACGAGGCCTGAAAACGGGGATTTCCGGATAACTCTCCGCCGTCCAACGAAAATCAAAAGGGAAATTTTCACTAAAGGTGATCTCCTGCGCTATGTATTGAATGATAACCCGTGAGAGATGGCGGTAGCTCATAAAGTGAACGCCCACGCCATCTTAATATCGTCTATTACGAGGCTTACGCCATGACGAGGTGACGGTAATTCTTTCATCATTTTATTTTCGTTTCGCCGCATGCATCAAAACACTTTTCACATCTTAAAAGAATTGGAATGAAAAATTATTGCGAATAGTTTACTATGATGGGGATTTTCCTACAGCTAACGATAAATAAAGTGCGTAGGTAGATGAAAACCTGAAGGCAGGTAGTTGCTCGTACCAGAATCAAAAGCATTTCACAAGTTGATCAAGTTATCATCTACACCGCGGCAATCGTCCTTTTTGACGAAGCATGTGAATAGAGTTAACGTCAGAAGGTTTATCAAAACTGCGAAAACAATCTGTCAAGAGTTCTTATATTTACGCCCGATTAGAATTTCAAGTAGTATGTGTAGTAATCAAGTAGGACTGTAATGCATGCAGACTATTGCCGTTATTGCAAGAAGTGGGCACGCTGTGTGCAGTCTTGCGTAACGGTTTCTCCAACCCACCCAATCGACATATTATTCCTTAGGTTACTTCAAAGAAATATTGACTTCCAGGAAATAAGGCTGAGAGCTTATCTCTGACCGAAGCCCGGTTTTTGCGTTACTTTTGTTAGTTTTACACTACTGCTGATTATATTGAGGACGTTAAAAAGGGAAATAAAATAATGATAATATCACGATTAAGGAATATCGTCAGGGGAAAAGCGAAGGGTAAGAATGGCAAAGGAAGACGTCGCATAAGATGCGTGGAGCAAATAGTGTAGGGTGTAAAAGAGAATTATATTTTGTAAACATGAAGAGGTTAGCCGATAGAGGAATCGATTAGGTAGCTGTGTCAATGCAACTTTAGGATTATTGATGATTTCCTATTTCTTTTCTTTATGCTCTCACCTTATTTGCTTTTACAAATCCGATGCCGTAATCTTTTCCTTGGCCTTCCTCTTAGTGTCCAGTAGCGTATGCAGGATTTCCTTCCGGGGGGGTTTCATTAATATTTATGTGCATTGTCATAAAATGATATTTAGATTATTATTCACTAAAACAATAAATAAAAATTAACATTCTGTTTTCATGAACACAATTCAACTATATTTTCCAGCCCAATATGCAAAATTATAAACCCTGTTGCAAAATATACAAAATATAGTAAATTACGGAATTATTTTTGGGGGATTTAAGCCCTAAAAACGACTGGACGTCACTGATAGTGTTGATGCAATTATGAGTATCACAATCCTGTATCTCTTGGACGTATGGACAGTAGAAAGTTTTCCATTAAACCCCAGAACGCTGTGGACCCTTACTTTGATACGCTTCATACATAAATCTTCGATTGAAATACGTTTTCGCAAGCGTTCCAGCGAAGAGATAAAAATTTCGGTCGTCAGTATTCCAGGCTCGTCACAGCAGCATGTTTTCCTCAGGAGCAAACCGTCGCGTCACCTCCCCGTCCTCGTGTTTGTCGCTGTCCCATCCCCCGCACAATGGAGAAGATGCACAACACAAGCGCGTGTTTCGAACCGGCGGAGTGCATTGATTTCCGGCCGTTCTTCCGCTCAAATCAGGACATTCACAAAGGAGTCCTTTTGAAGATCCTCGACTTTATTCCTCGCTCGCTTGTGGTGAATCTTGCGAGAGTCAAGAGATGTGAGAGGCAGAAGGACGTCTTCATTTCCGTCACATTCCAAACGATGGGTAGCCGGCAACCACGTTCCCATTGCATCAGGTAGGTACCCATGTGCATACCACCCTGCAGGCCATCGCAAAGGTGTCTGGCAGGGGGGGAATCCACCCCAGCTATGCATAATCGTCGCTTACACGTTCCATTGCTTGGTGACTACATGACCGATTTTACTGTTAAGTCTTGTGACAACTGGAAAAATAAAAAATAGCATGAAATTCCGGGTTATATTCCAAATAATTGACATGCGGGACGAGCACAGTATAGAGAAAATATATTTCCTAAGGTAAGGCTATAGAATGATATATACCTATACCTATAATCACGGAAACATTGGAGGATAACCATTCATTTTTTAAGGCCTATTATTGAGATCCACTTTCAATTGGTTGAATGTAATTCAAGAAATTCATGCAGATGTGGAGATACTGTTTAGAAAGAAAATTTAACAACATCTTGGTCACTTCAGTTTGACGCACCAGCAGTAGATGCCGCTTGTTAACGAATAATTTTCCATATCCATTGCCTTTTGAAATCTAACAGGTCAGGGTGGCATTTCCAATCCCTTTAATGGATAAAAAATAATTTCTAGGTGAAGATGCAGGTCTTCCGGCTTTTCATCCGCGTTGGTCCATGATTCCTGGGACAACAGTTTCGCCGGCGTTGCAGTCGGCTTCTTCAGGTCGAAGTGTCTGTCGATGCAGTCATCTGGCCGCCTTATATTCACATTCGTTGGAATCCAAGTTGCAATCCAATTAGTTCCATTCCAATGGAATCCAAGAGTGGAGTGTACCAAGTGGAATGTAGCTTTTATCTTAAATGTCGTATCTTTTATCGTAAATATCGTAGCTTTTATCGTGTAAATGTAGCATTTAGCGTAACCAGTCTATTAAATGAATTAAATTGGGAATCATTGTCAGATCGCAGGTTGAAATTTAGACTTAATCTCTTAAACAAATTCCAAAACCATATTGTCAGTGATGATGTTAAAAATATTTTGCGGACCCCAACTTACTATGGTAGACTGGACCATAATCACAAAATTAGAGAAATTGATTGCCGAACAGACAGATTCAAAATGTCCTTTTTTCCTCGTACTATTAGGGATATGAATAACGGTAAATATGTCCAATACGAGAGTAGCAATGACTAGCATAGGTAGCTGCATGTTGGTATGAGGACATAAAGCTAACCCAACTAAAGGCATATTTTTGCATGTTTGCTTGCAATTTCTATCTTTTTTAAATGGTGAAGTTCTGACAGGTTATCAATACTAATCCTTTATTATGCATGATATGTAGAGTATGTTTGGAGGACGAAAGATCCCAATAGCCAACCAAAGAAGACCTGACTCCAACGGAACGGGAAACTGTTGTCCCAGGAATCATGGACCAACGCGGAGGAATATCTGGAAGGCCTGCATCTTCATTACAGTCAACCCGCGGAAGCCTACACAAGAATTTATAGGTGACTTGCAAACACCCCTGGTACCTTTCATGGGTTAAAGTGGCCATCTGGTTAATTGCATTGCAAAAAGTTTGGGTCAACGAGGTAATGGCTCTTTCCGGAAACTCTCCTTCGTTCTGCCGGTGATTTTCCTTATTAAATAAGCCCATCAAAGTGTATGGGCGTGAAAGGTCGCCGGCCGGTCTTCTCCGCGCCCTAGGGGACAGCAATTTCAAGGTGCCAAATAGTGAAAGGCGTTTAGGAAGAGATACTAATGGAAGCTGACAAAGATGTTGTCTCAGGAAAAGGGGGGAACGGAACTTAATAGCATGGCAGTTTGGTGAACGGGTCAATGTCTTTCTTTCATCGACCATTACAGTAGGCAATTCATAGGGTCAAAAACTATGTTTCTAAGGTAAAAAGAATGGAATTAAACTGTAATCTGCTACCGATATTTTCGTAAGAAAACATTAAAATAGGCCGTTTTCAACAGATATTCTAAAATAGACGCTTTTTATAAAATTAGTCTAAAGAAAAGTAGTGTTTTTTAAGACTCGGTGAACTCCTGCTTGAAACTCAAGGGATTTGCTCCAAAGGTTTTAATCAGAATATATTTTTAAGCTGCGATATTCGTAAACTGAATCCTATGAATGGGTCCTATTCATAGATACCTCTATGGCTTCACGCAAGTAACGCTAATACCCTGGTGAAGTCTTCTCGGGATTTCCACCGAGTAAAATATTTATATAACACCAACGTTTCATTATTAGCAGTTAAATCATATTTAACTGCTAATACCTATTAAATTTTGCCTCTTTTTCTCTCCATTCTCTCTTGCCTCTTCACGCTCCATCAAATTCCTCCCATTTTTCTTCATCTCTGCCAAGTTTCAAAGGCCTCATTTTTTTCGAGTCTACCGAGTATATCGCCGATGTTGCCTCACAGAGAATTACACTTTACAAGAATGTCTTGTCGTATTATACAATACGAAGTCAAGACTTTGAATCTGATGTTTAGTTAATATAAATTGCGATATTTCAGAAATCATCATCATCATCTTCATAATTATTGTTCAACAATACTAGTATTGGTTTGACGCAGCTTTCCACTCGATTCTTCCATCGGCCAACCTTATCATTTTGTCGAAATTCTTCTCTTTTACATCCTTCCCAACCTGTTCCATCTATCTCATATGAGGCCGGCCTTTTCCAATCTTCCCGTTCACTTTTCCGTCGACGATAGTCTTCATCAGGTCATCGTGTCTCAAGATATGGCCGATTAAGTTTTCCCTTCATCTTTTTAGAGTTGTCAGCAGGCTTCTCTTTTCTCCTACTCTCCTTAGCACTTCCTCGTTACTTACTCGATCGATTCATTTGATCTTCATCATTCTTCTGTAGCACTACATTTCGAATATTCCACCCTTTTCTTCTCCGCTACTCTAATCGTCCATGCCTCACTGCCGTAAAGAAATATGCTCCAGATGTATGTTTTGATGAACTGTTTCCTTACTTCTAAGCTTGTATTTCCGGCGGTAAGTCAATTCTTTTGATAGAATGCCCTCTTTGCCTGGGCTATTCTACTAACTATTTCTTTCTTGTTTCGTCCATCGTTGGTTACGCGGCTTCCAAGGTAACAGAACTCTTTCACCTCATTAAGTTTTGTTTTCCTAGTTTGATATTGGTTTTGGCTTCTTTCTTGCTGCACATCAATATCTTAGTCTTCTTCTTATTTATCTTTAGCTGATATGTGGCCCATGTCCCTTCCATGGTTACTAAAAAATATTTCGCATTATAATACGTCTAACGTTTTGCACATGAAAATGTCGTCGTCAAGAAGTTTATTAACGATTTCACACTATCAAATAATCTATTTTCATTAGAATCTTCTCGAACTTTCAACAACAATATACTGGCAATGCAATTAACTTACTTATCCTGAGCACTGAGTTTTAGACTTGAAAAATCCTACTTTTGATGTTACTAGGGTTACGAAATATAATACTACTCTTAACTTTGAAATATAGATGTGCCATTCTTAAAATACTTGCCGGAACATCTTCGTGTTCTGCACTGCCTCGACGCTACAGATCGCCAACTAATGAAATTATTTTTTTTAATCGTGTTTAAAAATCAGATTATCAGCTGATGAACCATGTTAATGATAGGAATGCTGAACAGAGAAGTATATCTATATATTTATATTGAGAACCAGTGAAAACATAATCTAGTCTTTTGTTGAGTTGTTGAAATGAAATGGCCGTTGACGCTTGTGTCTTTGCTATACACAGTATAGCAAATACAGAATATTAATGTGACGCATTGACAATACCTCTAATTAGTTTTTCATTTGAACGATTAAAAGCAATATGCTTGTCTCCTGCCGTCAACAAACATTTCATCTTTGTTGTTTATGTACAAAATCTTCATGGAAACATTCTTGTTCCGTTATGCTGAAAGATTTTTATTTTAACGACAAAAAAGAGAGAATTTTAATATAAACTAAGTATGCTATGTAAGTCGATAAAAACTCCTATCCCTCTATGCCTTATTCATCACTTGTATTAGTTGAAATAAGGAAGGTTGGCAGCAAAAAAAATATATAGGGTCATTATGATAGTAATGGAGTGGACAATGGAACGAGATGTGTTGAGAACGGACCTCGGCGAGGCATGAAATATTCCTTCGCTTCGAATATAATCTCATCGCGGACGACGCGCGCGCAACGAGCACTGTGGGATTCTCTACCAATCACACAACAGTCACCTCCCCCCACGCCATCCGTAAATCCGTCACAATCCGGAAGATTGGGTGTCGCAGTGAGCGACTCGCCACGTTGAGTCCCTCCCTTCACACCCGACCATCGAGCTGAGAAACAAACGCTTCTCCTGTCCCGTCTATCCCATCCCTTCCATCCGCCCCCTCACTACTTTACTCGAGGATTTTCCCACCCTCTGCATGAACAGAAACGCGCGACCACGCCGCCATTAAGTAGATGTGACACATTCTCCAACCCTTCCATGCTTTCCAACCTTTCCCTTACTCCCCGAGGCGGATGGGGAGAGTGAGAAAGAGAGATAGGGCACGGCGCCTAACCATACCGCTTTCGACGCGAAAATTGATAATTATGCCGCCATTATTCGGGGATAATGAGAGAGAGAGAGAGGGGAGGGGGGGGCTTCGTGGGGGTGGAGACGTAAGCGCCATCGGCGAGGATGAGGAGTTTTACGGGAGGGGCGGCCGGTCGGTGGAAGGGGTGGGAAGTAGAGAGGGGGTGTGGGAGGAACGTGCGCTTTTGTGCATGCGCGAAGAATGAGGAAAAACGACGGCGGTTCAGCTCGAGGAGGGAAGTAATGAGCGCGAGATAAGGTTAAATCCTGGACCGACATCGATCAGCGTTCCCCTCCCTCATTTAAACACGTCCTTTTCCCGTCCTCTGGAGTTGGCGCAATCGCGATACATCTACCTCCCTTTTTATCGCCTATGTTAAGTTCCTCATACCATCAGTACTGGCCGAGACTAAGTCTGAATAGAGGTGCATGTGTCAGAATGTTGTCAGACAATGGCGTACGCAGGATTTCCAGGTCGGTGTTTCATTAATATTTATGTGCATCAAAACACAATGATATTTAGATTATTATTCACTAAAACGATAATTAACCATTTGGGTGCCAACAAATATCCTAGCAACTGTACTAAAAATGTCTAAGCATTTTTTTCCGATTTTGCAAAGGTACAGGAAAAAATTTATTGAAAGTAATTCAGGTAAAAACATTGTCAAATAAACGCAATGGTCAATTTTGGAAAAACAAACGTTCTATATCTAAAGTCCTCTGTATTAAAAATGCCATCAGTCAAAAATGTCATTTGTGAACTGCTAACAATCAGTAATGACAATAAGAAGGAGTGCGACCGCTTTCCCCGGCACTCAAATTAACATTCACTTTTCGTGAAGACAATTCAACTTATATTTTTCAGGCCAATAAGCAAAATTCTAAGCGTTATTTGAATATTTACAAAATATAGTAAATTACAGGAAACTGTAACTGACTATTAATGGTCGAGCCGTGTGCGGGGGGCTTAATAATCTAGCAATATAGGAGAAAGAGTCTCGTTGCGAGTATAACGTAGGACATTTTGCCAAGTGAAGAACGTGATCATATTTAAACGTGCTGAGAGGTAGAGCAGGTAAACATGAATTTGGGGGGGGGGACTTAAACCCTAAAATTCCTCCCATCTGTACGCCACTGCCGTCAGACATTAACAGTTGCTAGGAAAATGCACGCAAACGCTCGGGAAAACAACATCCATTTATTATCAGCAGGATAAATTTGATAAATTTTGGATATTTATAAAGTTAATGGAAAAACTTTAAGCCACTCACCAATGTTAGCTTCCATTATTGTGCAGTGGAGGAGAGAAGAAGGATTTTATTTTATAAGTTAGAATGTACTTGATGGCCTTGTACTCAATTCTTGGGCAAGTATTAAAAGATATGTATGATCTTTATGCTATTTTAGACATGTGCCTATCGTTACCTGCTGGAAGAGGAAATGTCATGGAATAAATTCATGAAGCGATTTATTTTTAGGTGATACTTGCTTGATTTTAATTTTGACAAAACACTCTTACCTCCTCCTCTTAACTACCTCCTTACTCCTAATGAGACGATAGATTTAATAACATGGTCGAAATTCCTTCTTATCTGATTGAATGAAGTAGCATTTATTGAATTTTTATGACTAAAGCATTGACCCAGAACAATGAAAATTAGTCACCACTATGCTATAGAATAAGATGGTATCACTATTGAGTTTGCACTAAGAAAGAAAAGAACATGAAATGAAGTAATAAAGGTAAGACAAATCAATAGTATTCGGTCCAAGTTATAATCCATCGATTATGGTGACAAGGCATATTAATGAATGTATTCATTTATAAAATACCTAACTTAAAAAATGGCATGGCGCTTGATTCACCTGTAGTAACCATAAATGGTCTTTGAAAAATGATAAATGAAAGACTTTTAAACATTAAAGCGTTCGGAACCGTTTCAAATAATCAGTCCAAAACTGGTATTAAAATTGTACATTTTAAATTCACAATCTCACACTCACTTCCACCTTGTATCCAGAACAATAGATTATTATTTAGTAGAAAGTTATCGCTAAAATGGGAGGATAGGAGTGGGCGAGATTTAAATAACAGGCGGCACGATGTTTTCTCATGGAATACAAAGTTGTACGGTATCACAATCACAAATTTTCAGTTTGTGAAAGGTATGGAGGACCCAAATGCAGAGAATGTGGAGTATGTAACGTATAGAAGTGGATTCGAGAAGGGTATGAGACTTCGAATGATTTGTATTTGAGTGTCAAGAGTAACATAGATTAGAAGGAAGCAATTAATATGAGGGAATGAGAAGACTGGAGTGAAAAAACCCGTTTGAGTAAAAAAATCAGAATTGGGAGGAAACCAAGAGACTATTGCAGAAATCATAATTAAATGATTCTGCCCATGTTGGGATAAATCTTGAACATTTAATTAGGACTCCCGTCAGGTATGGAATAAAGAACATCCTGAAGGGTTACGCTGTATGGAGGCTAGTTGTTTTTGAGTGTTTACCTGATTAATATGCTATATATCTTTATAGCGGAAGATATTGAAGATGAGAGAGAGAGTGAAAATTCTTTTATTTGTTTTAGTGAATTTTAATATAATTTTTTTCTGTTTTTGAGAAAATTTATTTAGAAATGATGCAATGCTATGAAAATGAAAGTTGTTAATAACTATTCTTAAAAAGGAGAAAAACAATGCTATGAAAATAGTTGTTAATAAGTTATCTTAAAAACAGAGGAAAATTGTAATTGTTTTCACTATTGAGCAGTTCTGCTATCTCAAGCGTGAAAAAATACTACAGATATTTGTGCAACCTGAATACAGAGAGTAAAGAGGAAGTTCGAGTTACTACAAATGTTCCATACAAAGTGTGTTGAAGTAAGCATCTTGAAATCTGGTCCTCATGAGAAAATTTTTATCTCCCTCTAATGCAAATCTTTCCTTTCTTCTTCTTCCCTTCCACTTCTTATCTCCTTTTTCCGATCCGTAATTTTGTCTCCCCCCCCTCCATCCTCCCTTTCCCTAAACGCGTCGTTCGTCCTCTCCATTCATCCCCCGCCGTCCGCCCGCCCACACCCGCACCCCTCCCCCGCCACACTGGAGCGTTTTCAGGAGGGGGCCTCTCGGTAATTGTGAGCCGAGCCCCAACGCCCCACTCCCCCTTCGCCTCCTCCTCTCCTCCGCGCCAATTACTGGAACTTCGGTGGTGTGCACGTAATCTACATCTCGAGCGGAAGAAATAATAATAATAATAATGACGGTGATAATAAAAAAAGAGACGACGGGTTCAAAGGAAGAGGGTGGGAAGGAGAAGAGAGAGATTTCTGGGGGAATGGAGTGTGGGGAATCTTTTGAGGGGAAGTAATCCTTGCCCAGTTCTCCTCCTTCTCCTTCCTTCCTCTTCTCACGGCTTCTCCTGAATCCTCCCGCCTCCATTTCCTCCCTCACTTCACGGCGGTGGATGAGTGCCGCAGAAGTGATTTCCTTCCTGTTCGTTAACCGAGGGATTGAAAGGCAAATCACCACGCTCCGGCCCTCGACCGCGTGCATTATGAGCGACGGGAGAATAAAACGATCGATTACTAATTTTGTCGGTTTCATCCCGGCCACCACGCCTTCGTTAGCGGCTAAACTTCTTCTAAAATCCTTCCGGGGTGCATCTTCACCCTCATCCTTCTTCAATGTGAAAGATCCAGTTAAGGGACTGAAATTATGTAACGTTCCCTTTCGCAAAGTGAGCTCAAGTTTATCCTAGTTTTTTGGCAATAGGATGACTTCCTTTCATGCCGAAAATAAAAGCTTGGGGCTTGTCTCTAACAGAGCGGTGTAGTGGATTTTCTTTTTACCTTGCACTTTGTAGCAGTATGAGTCTAATTCAAGTGCTTAGTATTACATTTGGGATTTGAATCATCACCGAACATGCACTTTGTTGAAGAGGCACTCTCTTAAATGCTTGACATCAGAAAAGCAGGAAAATTTACTACCTGCAACTATAACACTGTTAACACCTTCATAGATAAAACCGTCGAGATTTTCCGGTTCATTTAATTTAGGCAAATCAACTTTGGAATATTTTCTATCCTCGTGTTTGTTTAATCCCAAGTTTCTCTGTCAGGGAACTTAGCTTCCCACACATCACTCCTGGCTTTGGTTGGGCGCAAATCACACTCTCTCCAAGTCTGTGATTTCATAATTTCTTACTTCTCCTTTATATCCTCAGCATCTACTTTAGTGTCACTACTCATTAGAAATCCACAGGACTCTTTTTAGTAACTAACATGCCCACATTATCACCACGAATTCATCATAGATAGTATATTTTAAAAATTCCTAATGTCTGGGTGTTAATTATTTTTCAGGTACATCTACACATCTGCAATTTTAAATACCCTGTAAGTTAACCCAAAGGTGTGTGCCGGGGGGCATTTCATCACCAGCCGTAGAAAAGAGGAGAAAGCAGTTAAGAATTAATAAGCAGGGAATCAATAATTTGGAGGTTAGTATTAAGATTTGCTTATTTGGTAATAATAGAAGATGCGCAGGCAAAACTCTTCTCCGAAACTTTCTATAAATCAACTTTTTCTCAAGCATTTTTTGGCTATGCCCCAGCTAAACGTAATGGACTCCCCTCTTCTGTGACATAAAATCCTGATTATTCAAAATGTGAGCTCCTTTTCGCATGGAGAAACTCTAACTTGGTCGAACTTAGCTTTCACAGAACAGAGTAGCCATGAATGAAATGGATAAGAGTACGAAAGGTCAGTTGAAGTACTGAGGAAAAAGTAATTCAGAAATTGTGAAAAATTCCCCCTTCAAAATAAATTGCCCCTGTGGGACACGCCTGTTCCACATTATCAACCTTGACATTAGACAGCCAATGCCTGTGGATAATGACTATGTGTGTATGAATGTAGAATACGGTGTATATGTATGTAAAATACATTTTAAATAAGCTTGAGTCCAAAAGTCACATCCCTAGATATGTTCCCTTCGGATGGTCGGATGGCCCTCGCTAGCCTCCAGCTAACTTTCAGGCGGATGCTGGGGAACGATGGGACTTCCCGGGCACCTCAGTGTTGCCGGAAGGAACCGTATCTACAGAAGATGCCCTCAGACTTTGGGGCGCGCCCGAGTAATGGGTTTGGATTTATTCCGTGCGCGACGGTGTGAAAAAAAAGCCTTCCACTGGCGGAAGAGGTCGCCGAAGAATCCGTAAGGGGCTGGAAGCGAGGTGTGGAGGGCGCAAAAACCAGGGGGGAGAGGGGACGGGAGATATATGGGGGTGACACGAGTAGTCGGGTGAGCACAATGGTTGGGAATTGAAGGGGAGGGGCGGGAGGGAGGGATAAAGGGTAAAAGGGGGATTGGCTGACAGATGTCACCAGTGGCCGCGTGTTTGCGCCGAGAACTGCTTCGATAAAAAAAAGATCTGAGCGGGTGTTAGAGGGGGAAGGGGTTGAATGTTTAGCAGGTGGGGCGTCGTCCGTGGAGGGTGGGAATTTGGGGAGACCTCTACCCGGAGCGCCGCGGCACCGTAAAAGCCTATGCACCGTAGCCGATGGAGGACCTCGAAAGAGATGTTTATTTTTTTTAATTCCGAGCCGGAGGTGGGGTGGGAGTAGGGTTGAAGTGTGTGGGAGTGGAAAGGGGTTGGCCGGATACTCAAGAGGGGGACGGTCTGGAGGGTGTGCATGTGTGAGAGAGCCGCAGGGAACATAGGAGGGCGTTTTATGATTTTTTTCCGTCACGCTTCTCATGAGGAGGGGACAGCAGAATGGCATCATCTCTCGAGAAGGGCAACGGTAAGGACGGTGGTTTTCGACCGGGGTGCCCTAATGACACCTCTGGGATGCCGCGAGGTGCTGAGATTCATCACATTCATGGCACCAATTACTCGTTGATGATATCTTCCCATCCTTTCATCATATGATAATATAATTACACACAGAACCTAAAGAGATCAATATCGATAAAAAGGAAAGTAAAAATAGAGATGCTTAGGATTGGATATGTGAATTTTTTTGGCCTACGGGCTCGTCTTAATGAACCACTGAGTGCGCAATACATCTGTAAACCTATCTTAAGTATCCCCAGCCCAGCATGGCGTTAAAAGATAACATTTATCGTGTTTTCCCGAGACAAATGCCTGCCAACCTATCTCCCCGTTTTTGGTCCCCGCAGTTGACCGAAATATCGATGTAGGATTCTTCCATTATATACCTTGTTGGCATCGGTGTTATTACCTTCTAAAATATTTCTATTTATTGTTGCTGTTTTTGGTGCGATATAAGTTCAGCCGTTAGAGTACCTAAAACCCAAGACATCCTCCATCATTACTGCTTTGGTTTGGTCCTAAAGAGCATGGAAATGACATACGTATCCATGCGCAGGGGTATGATGTATCCCCACGTCTGGGTTCACACTCCATGTGAATGTTGTGTAAAAAAATTGATTTAGAGTACCGAGTGGACCTTTGTTGTCTGCATCGGGAATAGCCAAGTGAGGAAAAATTAATTGCTTGTTTGTGGTGGGGAAGACGAGATTTATTTTATCGCGAAGTGCTTTGGTGAGAGAAAGTCCTACCCGACGCATCTTTAGGCGCCTTAATTACAGGGATACCAGCTTACGAATGTATTTAAAATGTCGTTATTTATGCAAATAATAAGGGGTCACTACGAAGAATAATCTGCTTCGTTGTGACCGGATAGAAAAATTATGTGCAGATTCCTAGCATAGTAGCATTCTGTGAAAATTTATTATTTTTAATAGCACATATTCATGTAACCCTTATATTTTACGATTAATAATGTACGAGAGAATGAATAGATATTGAAAATTTGTTCGCATTATAGAGATAGAAGTTTTTTCTTCGTAAAATTTTTGTATTACACTTTCTTACAGGGCTCTTCATATTAAAAATTCACGGAACTCTTTTCAGAAAAAATCTTTTCTTATGTGTTGCACTTTCCCTCTACCCGCCTATTGAATCCATTTTTCTTTAATGGCGTCCCGAAAATCCTGTTTAAGTGTGTTCCCCAAGTGAGTTTGGTGGTTAATGTGACTCCCAAGTACTTAACTTGTCCTGAATACGCAATTAAACCCCATCTGTTTCTTATTTAGTGTCACATTTTCCAACCTTTTGCCCAAAAAGTACATTTTTCTACTATTCTTTTGGAATTAGTTCTAGTTCTCACTTCTTGCACCAGTCCAAAAATCGATGAAAATTGTCAACTTCATGGTTAGTGACGCCTCACCGCATCCCTGCCACACGCCATTACAGAGGTTCCTGGAGTGCAATTTATACGTAGATGTAGATACCGACTTGCTTTCTAATTTACCTATTCTACCCTCACGTAATGTTCTCACACGGCCCCTGATTATCCACGCAGCATGGATTTTCGTGAGTGGTAAAGATAAACAACTGAGCCCATATGGTTTTCCATTGGTTTTATGGTCGTGGTCGCTCGTTAAGTGGATTGTAAAGGAGGCGGCCGAGGTACACACTGGTGTATTGCTGCAAGTGCTCGCTCGCACCTGCGGCTATAGCGTGGCTCTTCCCCTAGGGTTCCAAGACAGTCAGGAAGCGGGTCGATTTCTCGCCGGGATGCGGGAGAAAGTCCAACCTGCTATGGCTACGGGCATGCGGCATGACGAGGAATTAATGCGATCTTAATCCACCTCGCAGGCTGTCACAAGTATAGCATATTGTGTGTCATTCTTCATTCAAATATGAGGTCGAGTGAGCATAAGCTAAGCAGTGGGAAAAAAGTATAAATAGTGGGTTTAAAGACGACACGATTCCCAGCAATGAGACTATAGTAGGAATGGGGGAGGAGTTTGGTGCATGGATATCTGTTTCTGGCTCTAAAAAAGGAGCTGTGCTCATGAATACATTACATAAAAGCTATTTCAAGCTTAATTTAAAGATAGATCATATTAAATTAAATGATCATACCGTTATATGCGAGGAAGTTGCGGTAAAATTATATCAAATGATAAGTTATTGCCTACTAATTACTTCAGGTCTTAGTGCATAACCTCTCCATAATTATTTTATGAATATTTTCTCAAATATGTCTTAAAAGAACTTTCACCCTGAAGATGATGATAGATGTAGACGCTAGATGATAGACTTAAGTTACCTCGGTGCCGTTAAAAGTTATTACCCTCTGATAAACCCGAGAATTATCTCGGGGATCTGCCGTGAAAAGCTGAAGTCCTTCACAATTCAAACGCCGTTGGGCTTTCACCCATATTATTGCTAAGTGCAGTGACTCATGATATTGTTTTGCAAAATAATTACCTCGTTAAATAAATCCGTGGGTAGAAAATAAAAAATCGTTTTATATTAATCCTAACTTGAACTAACGAAAAATACGAGATCATACTATTCCGTTATATCAAAACTAACTCTTACTGACACAATAATATGAGAAAAGAGAAATCATTGCGTATAAAATTATATATGTACACACAAGATTCGAAAGCTATGGGAGAAAACGCATCGTGGACATCAGGCTAACAACTCATGTGATGATAAAAGGTAATAGCTTTTCTTAAGGAAGATACGTTTGGAGCATGAGAGATTGCGCCTAAAATAGCATATGAATAGCTAATCATAGGATCGGAGGAATGAGCCTTAGGGAAAACTGTTGAGAAGATTTTTAGCGTTAGAATACCTAGTCTTACGAATTGATTCTGATTTTCAAACTAACTGATTAAATGAAGCATTAAGCTGGTCAAAAAGAGGGAGATCTATATGGAACTCTAAAAGATAGTGAGAAACTAGATTGATTCAGCTTTTCTAAAGAGATAATGGTTGTGTTCGTGACACTAAGATGTGGAGGTAATTGAGGTGAATGTCCTATAAGGCAGACCCAAGAAGAACTCCTTAACTCACACAATAAAGTGTTGGGTATCTAAAGCCATCGCGGAGCCAGAAATTGTTTATTAATTCCACCCTTCATCAGTTTCACAATCAAGAATACGTCAACCAGTTCATTCCAATGGGAAATTTAGGCTTTAAGGTTCTCGCTAAATTATAATGCATAACTAATGCTTTATATGAAGGCAAAAACTGCAACTGAATGCTAAAGCTGACTTTCTACCAATTTTCCACTTGCTTCTTAGCTCTGTATCTAAGCAAACGCTTATGGGGGGATGCATATGGATTCCGTATTCCCGATCATTAGAGCGTAAGAAAATTGATACGGATTTATGAGTAATGGAGATGTGCAGTCGTCGACACAAAGGATTGAAACTATGAATATCATGATGATTTAAGATTCATGAAAAAAATATATACGGCGTGATCGGTAAAACGTCACCAACCACAGGGAAGGAATCAAAATATCTAAATACTTCAACTCCCCGAAACGTGAGATACGACACAAGAAGAGCTTATGGGAAAGGGATGAATGGGATGCAGTTGAGAGATTACGCTTTGCCAGAGTGTCGCCAAGTTAGCAGATGGTTGGAGTGGTTGTTACAGTTGCTGCTAGGAACTATAAAGGCCATAAAAACGCCGTGATGCTATCGGTGTCACCATCACCGTGAAAAGGCAGTTGGGGTGGTGGAACTGTAGAGCGAATGGTCGAAGCAGGAAGGATCAATGGAGGGAGATGGGCGGATAAAAGAGGAGGAAAACTGAAGGGGAACTTGACCTGTGAATAGAGACAGGGTCATAAAAAAAAGTTTGTATATGATGCATAATGAAGATATGTAAACACTCATAACTTCCTGTTCGACTCTTTTAAATCACGATTCATTTTTCTAGAGAGTTATCTATGACTATTACGATAGGGGCATGCACGGCTCACCATACACCAGGTATGCAGCTTCGAACGTAATTTTCCTCGTACTTAAATGAGTTACAGAGAGAACTATGTTGTTGAAATATTGGCCTCATTAGCAGAGAATTATGACCTGGAAAATAGATCGGCCGCAATTATATCGCAGTTATACATATCACTGCATTGATTTTTCTCTCAATGGGACCTACGTACTACTGCTTTTAGGATTAGTTGTTTAATAGTCTTAATTAATGTGAAACTACTCGTGAAGTTATTTAATATGACAATGGCTGGTCAAAAATTTAGTCGTATTATAATTTTATAAAGACATCCAAGTTATAAGTTATTTTTCTCCTATTTTAGGCGATGTTTATTAAGTCCAGGCATGTTGCACGAGATATTGCAGTAATTTGACTTAATGTAAGTAAAATGTATTTTCATGGAAATATAATATTGAAACTTCCAATTGTACTTACATAACGTAAGCGTAATTGTACAAAACATAGCGTAAGGTTATAAAATATGAAATGTTACTTTGATTCCCATCGCTCTACTGATGTTAGCAACAATTCTTTTATCTATTACAATCACTACAATGGCATGCATAGTGCAAGGATGAAATTCACGATTCTCTGGATGCATTCACCCCATCCTTGTATATCATTTCACTATATGGTCAACTGGCTCCCCTACCACACACTAATCCGCAACTGGTCAGATTTTGAAACAGTATTATCATTGAGGATTCACTTACCCTTTGAAATAATTTTCAGATACCTTCAAAAACCCTCTTTTGAGATTAAAAAATCTTTGGTGGAACTTCCATTCAATTTGCATAGCCGCATAAATAATATCAATATCTGACATCACCTAAGATACTATCTTATCGCGTTCATCTACCCAGGATTTATGACTAGTCTTCCTCCATCAAGAAATGAGGGGGGCTCATAGGCCAGCGTAATTCATTTAATAGAGTATATTTTCTCTAATTTACTTTTCATCAGTGAGGCAATTTAGTTCTTACATTATACATGTTTATAAGAAGAAATGTAGAAATGAGGTTTTAATAAAATCTCATTGCGATTATGTAATATTTTTAAGTTGTAGACGTAGGCATTATACATTGCTCTTGCCTGTTTTGATAAATGGAATACACAATTGAAACAGATTTTATCGGGTGATCTATTCTTTCTGAATTAATTTGAAAAGCTGGAGGAGAACCTAACTGCATTCAATGAAATGTCTACAATTTTGTTGCTCTCTGCATTATTTCGGAAATTCTTCCGCGTAGGTTGGTCTAATGACAACAGTTTCGCTTCTGTCCCGTCAAAGTTTCAGGTCGAAGGTGTCGGGATGTGGGTCAGTCAGGGTACAGCACCCAGACAGCCAACGCCATATGAATGAGACATGACAGGAACCTCATCCCAATACCTGACAACACGTTACAACGCCGCGGAAACCTTCACGTAATCTCCAATTTTGTTTGAAAGATAGGCAAGTTTTAAAGTGAATGCATTGTGTAAAAATGCTGGGAGAGGTTCATCAGATACTGGTCAACTTCCAGGAGTTAGTTTATTCATGGTATTTAACGCATAAAACCTCAGAACCTTTTGTAAGCGAAACGAATATTAATACATTTTACTTAAACGTAATATATTCCCAGATTTTTTTACGGATAATCATTATCTAAGCTTGTTATAAAGTTGTCATTCTTCCAAAAAATAAACCTTCCCTTTATAGAAAGTTCCCATGCAGCACAAAGTGTGTAGGATATTTTATTATGGTTGAGCGTTAGTCTTATCCATGCTTAGAGAAAGCAAGATGAATGGCCAATTTTTTCCTCCTGACTCATCATTATTTATCTTGTTTCTGGCTTGATACGAAGGGTAATATTTAAATAACTCTACCTTTTCCAACTAAGCATGATATATATGTTTTCACAAACAGTGGAATCCCTTCGAATATAAATTCCAAATTTTCCACCCTTCTGGGCCTGGAAAGCGGTAGAAAACTTTTTCATGGCTTGGATACTCGTTTTCAGTTTGCAAACAGGGTCCACCCTTAGAAGTTTCAGCCCCAAACTGAGCACACCGTGCCCAACGGCAAGTCACAAAACTCCTTAGACTCCACGGGCGTGGGGAGACGTTTCGTCGTTCGGACTGTTATTATTTTTTTTCGTCCCCTCTTACACCCCCTTCCCCTGTTTCCCTCGGGGATTCGGAAATGTCACCATACGCTCCCGTCCCCCCAATCGGGACCCCTGCTTCTCCTTTCATACCCCTCTATCCCCCTCCTCTTTCACATCCCTCTCCCACCACCAAGACGAGCCTTGAGCGACCCTCTCCCGTCCTACCACCGGCTTGCCATCCCTCCATTACCATCCCCACTCCCTCCGAACCCCTATAACCTCACCCCATGACTCGCCGAAGGGCAAAAAAATATATACATCTTCCACAATGCCCCGGAATCCTCTCCGTGGAGAAATAAAGGAAAAAGTTTTGTGGTTGAGAGGCTCCAAATAGGGTGAAATGAATGTGAAGGATGAAATCGCGATGTGAAAGGGTTTACCCGCACCCCATCCCCCTCCTGTTCACCCTACCTTTTTTCCATCATAGATATCTCAGGGTGGGTGGGAACGAATCTGAAATATTTGAAATTCTCGCAACACTGCCTTAAAATTTCAAGGATTCGTCGAACGTATCGTCGGAATGTGCTCCAACTAAAAATCAAAATAAATGTTAGCACAGTGAAATGCTCTCGGAATTCCCACCTGGTTGGTATTCCAAATACCCACGTTTCGATTTCGTATCGACGCTTGACAAAGGAGGCCATTGAGATACGGTTAGAAGACAGAAATTTCAATCGAGATGCGAGATATGGGCTCAGTAATGCATGGAAGCCCATACTCAAGAAAAATCAAGGCCGAACGCACCAGCCAATCAGAAGTGACCTGAGAGACGCGGCCGGCTATATAACGCGGCCCAAATGTGAGCTCTGGCTTCAGCACCCTGAAGATGATTGGCCTCAGCCTTCGAAACGTCGGTATTTGGAATAACAACCCGGTGGGAATCCCGAGATCATTTCACTGTATGCATTCGCCAGGAGAACGTCAAATCTTTCATAAATGTAAGTATTTTCTGGTAAATCCTTATGTGAAGAACTTTGTAAGAATACTGGATCCAACAATGAATGATTTAGTTTGTGCTCCTGAATAAGAAAGATACAAGGAAAATTTGTGCCACTCGTTAAATCTCCTACGAACGTACTCAGAGTGCCACTTTGCCATTAGATATACTTGCTGGTAGCTTCAGGAAGCTCGTAGGTCGGGGGTGACGAACCTATGGCACGCGTGCCCAAAGTGGCACGCGGAGCTGGGAGGGCGCTCGATCGATACCTCTATCTCACTCAATGGGTTGGCACGCGAGTTGAGCGAGTATACTCTAATTTCACAAACTTTGGCACTAAATCGCTAAAAGCTTCGCCACCCCTGTCGTAGGTTATGCACGAAATTTAAGGCACTAGAAGTCTGGCACATCAAAAACTCTGTTGTTAAAACGGCACATTCATTTCTATCCGTACCTTACTTCCGTATGTCTGGTAGTAGTGAAGTAATGTGAGTGCTCATTCCTTTACGAATGATTGGCATTGCCCTCATGTTCAATAATTCATTTTTCCCTCCCTCCAACTGCGTATTGTGTATGCATTTCAATAGTATTCTGTGAAGAATAATTTTCTTCATGCACTGGTTCTTTCCAAATTTATTTTCCCTCTACTCCCACATTCTAAAAACTACATTTAGACGCTTCCATTTAAGCTAGAGTACTTAGATCCCAAGACTGCTGTTATCATTAGTCCTCCGAAAATTACTATGAATGTAATGATAATACTTCAGTTTTCTTTCCCCCTAGATTCAAAATGGCATTTTTCCCCCGTACTATGAGAGAACAGAATAGGCAGCATAGCAAAGGGATAGGTAGGGGAAACATTTTAGAGAAGTCTATAGAGCATGATGCATGTATTAATCCCTTAAATACTATAGATACTAACAATCAAGTTGCATGAGACAATATAGTTGCTAGTTTGCATGTTAGTAGTGCATGCTTGGAGATCTTCCCCCCCTGCCACACACCCTCATGGTGGCTTGCAGGGTATCGTGTAGATGTAGATGTAGAAGATGTTTCTCCATAGCATACTTGATATACTCTTAATGTTGTTACCTATTTCGCCCGCCTATATTCTGTTTTGTCAAACCTTAGGTAATGGATTTATAAGAGAATCTAGTACTCTCTGAGAGGAATTGAATCATTGGTTTCTTTCTCACCGCGTGTTTCGAAGAAGTAGACGTAATTGGACTTTAGGTTCTCAAACGACAATGTATCACACCAACATACAGATAATACTCAGAGAAACACAACGTCCATACCTGAGGAGGAATTTGAGATCATTGGGTTGCCAGGTTGGTGCTTTTTCAACCTGACTACCACGGCTACCACCTCCTGTTTTCTTCTTACATTTTTCACGCATTGTTTAAATAAATCCTACCTCTCTCTTTGCCTGAATTCATTGATATTTCCCGGTGGTTTAGCCCATTCATATTTTGGGTAATCCTAAGACCTTAATATTCAACAGATTCGTAACCTTCAATTTTCTTTTCGTTTAAAAGGTGGCGATAAACACCTTTTCCAAAGTGTTGCCATTGCACTACAATGTACTGTCATTTATTATGGGCTAAATTATGACCATCACTTCTCGTACCACAAATTCATTGGAATCCACCACGTCCATTATTGATTACCATTCTTCACCTTTACAAATCTTCCGGGACAAAGCCACGTTGCCAGCAAAAAAGGCCCTTTCATCTGATTGGCAGCCAGGAATAGTGTGACCACACGTATGCTGGTGCGCGATCAAATTATTTGCCCGTCACCCGGAAGGTGGCGCACGTCAAACGGAGCGACCAATCGAATACTTCTCTTTTCCCCGACCAGAGAGTCGATACTATGCGAGCGTTTCCCTTTCCAGTCGAGCGTCGATTTTGCGCGTTTCCCGGAAAAATGATGGCAGAGTATGGCAGATGGTATGTATCATGCCGTGCAAAATGGGACGCATCCCCGGGAGGGAGGAGAGAAATGGGAGGAATGTGTTCCGAACTACCACGATGCGGAGAGGAGGACAGCAAAAGGGCTGACGCGCGGGATTCCTCTCGATGGTGGGAATGGGGAGAGAGTGAAGGGAGGAAGGAGAGGACGGAGTGGGTGGGACGGGAGAGGAGAGGTGGGAGGACGCTCAGTTGGGAGGAAGGATTAAGCCGGCGTCCCGGGGGAACGCGGAAATGTCAGGCAGATTGGGCGCCAATTAGGGCTCTTTTCCTCGGCGATTACGACCCTCCCTTCCCCCGAGCCCTCCTCACCCCCATCCCCTCTCCTCCCCCCCATCCCTTCTCCCCCCCCTCCCCTCGGACACAGAAGACCCCGACGCGATAGCCCCCCCAATCCTCATCCGGGGAACGGTAAAGCCTCTGTTTGCCCTCTGTCCCCCTTCTCCCTGGTTCCTTGGTGCGATGCCAGGGATAAGGAGGGCATAGGATGAGGCATGGCTGCACGATATGGAGATTATTTTCTTATTGCGATTTGATAGTTTCCTCATGAAGAAAAAAGTGAATGAATGGCTTCAAATCCCCTGGCTTTCAGGCTTGAGGAGGCTTGAAGTCTCTCCTCAAGACTTCAAAAAAGGTAAACGCATTTGTATGGAAGAGGCTCTAAATTAGTTCATGTCTCAAGTCTCAAGTGTTCAAGTCTCCATGAACGTGGGCAAATCGAATATAATGGGCAATCCAAATACGATGAGATTTTGGACGATATCGGTAGTTGTCAATAACGTAGTAGACAATTTGCCCTATTATCTAGCATGTCTCCATATTTTAGTATCTTTTAGTAATATCTTAGTTGCATGTCAATAATGCATGTTTCGTGATGGCTCACAGGGTATTACGTAGATGTAGATGTAATAGCACAATCACATGGCGCATTGCGGTGATAGCGTCAACGATTACCTATGAATTATATGACTCATATGACCATATTGGATCGATAATTTTTCTAATGCTCACACTTTCGTAGTATACTTTTGGTGATATGGTTGGCCTTGACAATGAAGAAATATATAAATATCATCGATGCCGTCAAAAAGAGACGAAATTCCCCTGGGTAGTAATGCTGATAATCATCACTGATGTGTCGACATGTGGCAAGTAAGATTTAAGGTGTATATCTTTTCTGAAGATGCTAAAGATAACTTTAAAAAAACTAATGGTAACGGTAATACACTCAAAGAGTGTGTGCTTGAATTGTTTGAGATAATTTTGTTACGTAACTAAGGTCTCACTCGTATTTTTTACATTGCATTCGAGATTATTCCGTACCGAAATCAACCGCGAACGGTTCTAGCTCACTCCCCAGGTTTTGGATGCTCCAACAGCTGTACATATCACAGCGTCTAACCTAAGATCCTGATCTTATGGCAAACAAATAATAACATCCACACTTCGGATGGAATTCAAACCCGCGACTATTGGGTAGCCAGGCTGGCACGCTATCGACCAGCTACCGCGGTCAGCGACCGGAGTACTTCAGTGGTTAGATCTTAAGGGCCAGAGATATACATAGTGGGGTTTAAAATTGCATTCTTTCTACATACAGTTAGGGACAATAATAGATACATTAAAATTATCTACTAGGTATTTAGGAAAGGCTTTGTGGTTTTTGCTGAAAACTTTGAAAAAAAGATAGGACAAATTAATCTGCCATGTGTTGAGACATGATGGTCTCATGAAGACAATCGTCGAGGGAAAAGTTGAAGGGAAAAATGGAAATGGAAATTTTGTATTCCTACATGACTTCTACTAAATTCAAATGCATTTGCATGGAGTATACTTGGCAATAAGTTAGTCTGAGGTAAGAAGTTGCATTACACGTGAAGTCGATAAGGAGGTTGCATTATTCGTCGTTAGACCATGTCTGGTGTGGATTTAATACTTACCACATACCCTTAACCATTGACTTGCAAAGTATAGAGCAATGTAGATGTAAATACGCTCTGCATGGAGTATCCTCCGCAGAGGGCTAGAAACATCGAGGGGTTGTTAGGAGGTCACCGAAGCAAAGCGTAGTCGGGGGAGAGAATGCGAGGAAGGCAGGGTAATGGGGCGCTTTAGAAGGTAGGGGTAGGCAGAAGTGGTGGTTTGGGGGAGGGAAGGTGTCCTGTTTGCCTTGGTAGGGGAAAGGGGAATGGGGTAGGGCCCTAGAGAGAGGATTTTGTTTGCAAGCGAGCGGTCCGGGGCGAGTGTTTGAGGCCCGGGGCCATTGTGTGGGCCGGCTTGGGGGATGGGGACGAGGTGTCGAAGTCAAAGCCTCAGAATCAGTCCGACCGTAAAAAGCAGTCTCGGATTACATAAAAAGTTTCATCATCGTTACCCATGGTTCATTAGCGCGCGAAGGATGGGAGACGCTATTCCATTTAATTAGCCGAGGGGAACTCCTTTTGGGGGGGATTATGAATTGCGGTTTTGAAAAGCCTTGCCGTTGTGGAAACTGCGTTAATAATCGATTGATCACGCATGAACAGCTCTCTCTTTCCTTTTCTCTCTACGTGAATGAGACAAAACTGTTCTAATGGTCAAATTTTAACTCCTACGAATATATTTGAAATTGTAAGCTGATTGCTCGGCGATTCATGATCACATTGACATATCGTTTGAAATTTGTATCATAAAACTACTGCTTTAAATTTTTCAACTCTTGTGCGCAAACCAGTATTAAATTATATGAGGCATTAATAACTCTCACCACAGCGCTCGTTAGAGTCAGAATTTTTTCGTAAGTGGTCAAGCGGGGCACTAATAAAGGAATCATTCATGCAGGGAGAATAATTATAACGATCGTTTGAAATTTGTAACATAAAATTACCGCTTTTAATTTTTCAACTCTTGTGCGCAAACTAGCATTAAATTATATAAGATATTAATAATTCTCACTACAGTGCTCGTTAGAGTCAGATTTTTTCCGTAAGTGGCCAAGTGGAACATTAATTAAGGAATCATTCATGCAGGGAGAATAATTAAGTCGATAACTACGTTTGAATTTTTATAAATCATATGGGAATTTTTTATAATTAGGTCGTTATTCGGGCATTTAATAAGCTATTACATTTTTTTAACATAGACCAAAATTCTAAATGAGAGCCCTGAGGACCTAGTGAATCTACGCTCCTTAAAAATTGTTAAAGCATTTTATAACGCCGAGTGTCGGCATCAGTTTCGTTTTTAGATTACATTTTGTCATGTGTTTTACATATATTAAACATGCGAATCACCTCCTGTCTTTATGCCAAATAGTGGTATCCATATCATCATCATTAGTCAACAATCCTAGGATTGGTTTGACGCAACCCTCCACTCGATTCTTCTTTCGACCAACCTCTTCATATCAACGTAACACCTCTCATTTACATCCTTCACAACGGTATTCATATATATTTATGAGAATGATGATATACAGGTATCTGTAGGTACCGATAAACGAACTGAATGCCCAACATTGGTAACGCGCTTTCAAATATAGATATCTTGCAGAGAATTAAGCATGATTATTCCCCGTCTGTCTCATTCACCAATCGTTATTTTTGTTTCTTTATTTCCGTTACGTCAGGAAATTCTGGAAATCCAATGTCTCTTAAATTCTAAGAATTTGCGGTATCATGTCTGTGGGCGGGAGTTATTTATTTAGTGATAAATATTTGATGTTATAATAAATAGTGCACCTACTGTGGTAAATAATATCCAATACTAGAAGGGGAACTCCTTCGAATTTTCCGATTCACTTTACCTTACTCTAGCTATTTCCGCACTTGGTCATCCGAGTGAAGCTTTTCTTTGAATATTTCCTTTGCCAAAACTCTATAAATAGGAAATTGACAGTTAGGGGTGGGATCCGCCCTTCCCGTGAGATCCGCTCTTATCTAACTTTCGAGCATCTTTCAGTTAAGCGTGCAAAACGGCTATCCTCCTCCGAATACCTCCGGTAAGCTGCGCTTTTTGTAAAGCATGCCTTACTACACCACGGGAATAGGTGGAGGACAAAAGCGACCGTGTAGCCTCGTCGTTGGCTCGATAAGAAAGGAGGCATTTTTTTCCCTCCATCGTGGTGAGATCCTTCATCAAAGACAATCCCTTTCCTTTCATTCTACCTACGGCAATCTCCTCATCTCTCTCTGCCTCCTCATCACATTGTCCTCGGCCACTCTACGGCGCGTCGATGGCCGGGAGCTTGAATTCATCGAACCCTCGCCCACTGGGGTCCGGCTCCGAGCGCCCCGTCCCATCTCCTCTCACCTCGCCGACCTAACTGAATAAGAGAGCCGAATAATGGACGGCAAACTGAGAAGTGGCGCACTCCGATGTTCCATTGTTACCTTCTCCCTCTCCACTCCCTCAACTTCACTCGCCTCCCCTACCCTGCAGTCTCAATCCCCTCCCACCCCTTCCTCCCTCCATCGCCTCCTTTCTCCCTCCCACCCGATCCCCAATGAAACCCTCTTTGTCACTCTATCTTCTTTCAACCCCCCCAACTAGTCCCACACCCCACCCAAACCATCCCTTCCCCCCCCTCCGTTTACTCAACAACACCGCGTGACCTTACGCCCTTTCCGATCCCCTTCCCCTCCCTCCACCTCCCCCCCATACTTTGCGACCCCCTGGGTTTTTATTTGCCCCACTATTGAAACCGCGTTTATGTCAAGGGTGGAGGGGATGAGGGTATTTTGAGGTGGGGGAGGGAAATCTGCGGCGTGGCCTACTTAAGGCCCCAGTGCATTGCGCCCGTTTAATAATCCCCGAGGGCGACTCAAATCATCTCGGGAATTGGATACTTTTCCCTCAGGAAGCATCACAATACAACTTTCAGTTAATTGATCTACATCTACATAATACCCTGCAAGCCACCATAAAGGTGTGTGGCATGAGGTGAACTCTCACCAAACTCTCACCTTGATGAGATGAACTCTTGATGAGAACTTTGGAGGTCCATGTCTATGGTATTGCAGTATTTTGGAAGCTCACCATAGGTTGGTTCCCACCAACGTTTCCCCTCTGCCGCTTGAGGTCTCTTCAGGGAAGAATAAATTTATTGTGCGTTGAAGAGGCCTCCTGGAGTGGAGGGGAAACGTGAGTGGAAACCTGCGGTGACGAGGGTCGTCCCAAATATTACAACACCACAATTTTCAGTTTATGCATTAGATTTGGTCGAAAAAAATAATTGAATCCCAAAGTGAAACTTACATCTACATCTACATAATACCCTGCAAGCCACCACAAAGGTGTTCGGCAGGGGGTGATTTCTCACCAAACATGCACTACATATCATGCATAAAAAAGGAATGGTATTAATATACTATTCAGAACTTCACTATTCAAAAAAGTTAGAAATTGCAAAGCAAACATGCAAAAACATTCTGTTAGTAGGGTTAGCTTTAAGTACACATACCAAAATGCAGCTACCTATTCTATCCATTGCTACTCTCCGATTGTACATATTTACCGTTATTCGTATCTCTAATTGTACGAGGGAAAAAGGACATTTTGAATTTATCAGTTCGGCAATCAATTTCTCTAATTTTATGATTATGGTCCAGTCTGCCATAGTAAGTTGGGGTTTGCAAAATATTTTTAATATCATCACTGAAAATATTGTCTTGGAATTTATTTGAGAGATTAAGTCTAAATTTCAACCTGCGATCTGACAATAATTCCCATTTTAATTCATTTAATAGACTGATTACGTTAATATAATTATCGTATCGTCCCTTTACAAATCTTGCCGATCTTTGCTGCACACGTTCAAGTTCATTATTTAGACCGATTTCGGAGGGATCCCATACACTGGCAGCATATTCCAAATGAGGTCTAACAAGGGAAAAGTAGCTGATTTGTCGTACGAGTCACGTCGATTTCACATCCTGCAATAGCTTGGATGAGGTGAAAACTTCCTGTGAAAAAATATCTTATGTCCGGGAATCTAACCATGACCTTCCATCGTTAAGCGATTGTGCATATAACTACGTTGGCCAGTATTTTCGGTTACAAAAGAAATTGCAAACGAATTAATAGGAGAAAGGTCCCATATATCAATACAGTCCACTCAGGATATATCCTATCAATACTTTCAATGGAATTAAAATTTCGCAAAGATCGAGAAGTAATCCACTACGAGATACTAAACCTGCCATAATGGAAAACCCTGTATCGGGAACAGCACAATGGTCTTTGAGTTAGTCGGGACTCTGCGTAGTTTACTACACATTGGATTGAGAACGCATACTTTTTAACTGGGAACAGTTATTCACCGGTGGCTGCTCAAGCAATGATATCAATAACCCGACGATCATTTGATTCGGATCACAGTTCCGACATCTTAAATAGGTAACGCTGACAATACCCTTGCATGCAATTTAAGATTCCTTGGTTTCTCATCTTTCACCTTTAAAACTACTGCAATTAAAGAACATTGAAAGTTTTTCTAAATGGTGATTTTAAGGCACAAAGCTAAACATTCATTTTGAAAGTAAGCAAATAACCGGTTCGGGATCGCTGGCAGGGAAATTGCCGAATTTGTATGGAGGTCAATATGGTCCTCAATATATCCCATTTTTCTACGCCACTACCTACTTTCATGGCTGGCATGCCACAGCGTAATTGAAGAAGTTACAATGATTCATCGCCATGTTCCTTAAACCGTAAATTTAGAGCCGTCCCTTTAATGAAACTCTGAACTGAGTTCACAAGTGTGAGTTGCTTAACAACGTCTTTGTTAAGTAGGTTGACTGTCTGCTACTGTCAGACACGCTATTAACGGTAGATGGGAAGTTGGATAGTGGTAGGAATTTTTTTGGAAAATAAAAATAATGAGGACAAACCCGAAGTTGGTATTGGTATGCCTAGGGGTCCACGGTTTAAAGTACTGTCCGAAAGTACTGGATAGGAACTGGAAGCTTTCTCACTACATTGATCAGTCAGAAACAGGACCCTCTGCCACGGATGGGTGCCAAAATGGAGCCTTTCTGGTGGGAAACCAGAACTTTGGCCGTACTCTAACCCTGTATACGTAAAAAATCATGGTTAACGTAATAATATAAATCAATTATAATAAAACATAATGGCTAACACTGCTTACGTTGTGATATTATTCAGATCTGCGTATTTATAGTCCTCGTCTTTCCATCAGTAATTAGCTCAAATGCTAATTCCATCAGCAATTAAGTAGCTAGTTTACATGTCAATAGTGCATATTTGGTGATCTTCACGCTCTGCCACACACTCTTGCGATAGTTTGCAGGGTATCGCGTAGATGTAGATGTAATACGAATTATACGCCGAGTTTCAACTCTATTCCTCCAGAAGAACTCCAAACCTCTCAAAAAATGTGTGTTGTAAACAATCAATAAATTTTCTGCTCTTTTCGAATTCACTAACTCTTAATCTATTGCTATTATTGTTTTTCCACATTTCGATATTTTTTCGCGCGTTGTCTCGTTCTCTACCTTCATTTAAAATTCCACCTCTCGAAAGCTTCAATTATCAATCTTTCATTTCTCTTATATTCATGCTTCCTCATCAGGAGCGAACTATTCAAATAAAAGTCTTCAGGAAATGTTCTCATCTCTTTTCTTTGAGTCCAAGCTCTACTCCTTTCAAACTTTTATGCCTATTTCATCAAAGCTCTTTCCCTCCTCTCATTATTTCATCCGTTTCCATTGATAACACTACACAATCATATTAGTAAAGTGATGTCCCTCTTTCAACATTCCCTATTCCCTTCTTATTTTACAATCAAATAATGCGTCCTTTTCCTCGAGAATCCCATTACTTTCGTTTTCTCATGATTTATCTCCATCCACGACTTTCACACAGATATTTCCCCCATTTATAGAGCCTCTGCTCCAATTAAAGTGGGAACTGAAGGGCTTACTTCATCATCCCCACTCGCGTTAACACGCGCTCCTTCCTCGAGGCGCAAATAAAATAATCATCGCTTGCCTCGAGAGAAGAAGAGCGCGTCTCGGTGACACCAGTCCCTCCTTTATCTCTCCCCACGAGAGAATTTTAATGCTCGTCGGATCTCTCCCGCCTCTCTCACGAAGCTCCTTTCTCAGTTTTTTTTTATTTTACCCGGCTTCGAACGGCGGAGAACAGCTTAATCATTCGAGAAACCCCATTTTTCTTATCGCCCCGCGTCCCCCTCCACCGACTTTTCCTCTTCTGGAATAAAATTGCGGAAATTCCTCCTCTCGGGCGAAAATATTAATTCTCGATTTCGCGCCTAATCTCCAGTGCTTTGCATCACTCTCGCTCGGGCTGCTCCAAGGGAATGGGACGTCTGCTCGTGCGACCTCGCTTCGTGTCTCGCCCCGTCAGTTCCTCTCCACTCCAAGCCCTCCGCATTTCCCAAGCGTTAGAAATCCAACCCTTCGCCTCCCCCATAAGGAATCTCGACTCCGAAGTTGACGATTCGAGGGCTTACTTTGTCTCCACTCCTAATTTTCTTCTTTTCTTTATGTTTTTTACTCACGTCTACAGAGCGCTAATGCACCTCTCCTCCAATTATTTTTACTGCCGTCAGTAACGTTTTTATTAGATTAATCGCTACGTCCTCTTTATCCTATCCATAAAATGAATACCTGTAGGTGATGAACGGGTGCATACGCTGTTCGTCCTATTATCAATGCCCTGAGAAACTCTCTACCCCATTTGTTCTATGTAACTCTATGATTTCAGTTATTTCAAAGGTCTTATTGCTTCCTTCCGTCCATGTCAGTCACCTGATCATCTCCCTCCCTATTGAGAAAAGGCCACACAAGAATAAAAGTTGAGAAAATCTCTAGATTAGCTTTCACTCGCCTTTCTCTTTTGATAATTTTCTTGATGTAGTGAATACTACTTAGTGTCACCATTATCCTAAGACTTGGAAGATAATTGAGTGTAAATAGCACCAACGCCTGCGTTTGAAGAGGCGAAATAAAGACTTTTGTTCATTGGGTAAAACCTGCTCTTTTTTGCATAAACTGTCATAGAAATTACCCAATATGCTTCATATTATATATATCAGTAATGTATATATCAGTAATATGTATATGTCAGTTTTGTAAACTTTTAATTTAAAGTATTCCAAACCCTCAGACTTAATATATAGGTGTTGTCATTAAACAGTGACTTCATGAAAGCGAATCATAAATTTGAATGTAATTCATCACTGCCTATTTAATTCACATGAGTGGACTGAAACATAAAACTGAAGTAAAGCATACTAATGATTTCTTCAGTTGATAAAGAGTTATTTAGCTAAAAAATTATGAAACATCAATAAGAGTATGTATCAAAATCCGGGTTATCTTTCATATATCATCATAGAAATTACCCAATATGCTTCATATTAAATATATCAGTAATGTATATATCAGTAATATGTATATGTCAGTTTTGTAAACTTTTAATTTAAAGTATTCCAAACCCTCAGAACTAATATATAGGACAGATTTCTATGCACTTTTATCGTTTCCTTTTGTGCAGAGTGGGTAAAATGGATTATAGAGCAGGAAATAATTAGAAATCTGAGTTAAGCTCAGTTCGAGCCAATTATGAATGAGTAATTGTTTTGCAGCTGAAATTTAATTAAATCACTAATTTTCTTGCAAAGGGGTGGAGATCTGGCTTAACCACGCCATGTAACGCCCACGCCCTGCCATTCCACCCTCGCCCTACCATTCCCCCCCCCCCCCCCTCGCTCTCGAGTTAAACATTTTCATCCCCTTCTCTCCGAGCGCCCTCCTCACCCTTCCCTTCCCTCCTCCAACCACCACTCTTAACACCCCGGAACCAGCCAACCAGAGCCATCCGGCTTATAGGGCGCGCACTTGAACCCTTGGCCTCCCCGCAATCCCGCCCACTTAGCCCCGTGCTTTTCTCTTCTGCGCCCACTCTGATACGTCCCCTTACCTCTTTTTCTTGTCCTCGCTGAGATTCTTGAGAACACCCCTTCTCTCTCTCGTCCTCCGCGACCCTCTCGCCCGTTCCACGTCTTACCTCCCTCCTCCCGCACCCCCCCCCTCCCCACCCCACACCCGCCGTGAACACCAAGTCCGTAACTTAACAATAAACACGTCACGGGGCTCTAGAAATACCCGAGTGCATTCTTCTCCCTCCTCCTCATACTTCCTTCCTCCACGCTTCCCCTAACTATCTGCATCTCTTCCCACATTCTAACCGGACCTGAGCCCACCTCACGGTGCTCTCCGCCCCTCCTTCTCGTCTTATTCCAAACCGAGAAAAAAACAAGCCTTGGTATTAACATGTTCCCGAGAGGTGACTTTCTAAATTTAGCGAGTGCTCGAGACAGAGAGAATGGAAGGTTGTGCGCATGAATCCGGTGAGGTGGAATGCAGGCTTTTTTTCATCGAGCACCCTCCTTCCTTTCATGTTAACATGCTCTTCACAATCTTCTCCGACGCTTGCCGTCGTCAATCCTAGGAGGGTTATGACGTAGATTGTGGAGTAATTCTATCAAATAATCTCTTCTGGAGCCCACATTATTTTTCTCTCACTCCAGTTCTCGTCTATCTGTGGTTTTCAAGTCTGTAGCCGCACTTATTTGGCGCATCAGTCATTGATGGGTACAGGATTGGATTGGAGGGGTAAAAAGAAACATCTACATAATACCCTGCAAGCCACCACAAAGGCGTGTGGCAGGGGGTGAACTCTCACCAAACATGCACTACATATCATGCATAAAAAAGGATTAGTACTTGTATAGGTACTGTTCAAAACTACGCTATTTAAAAAAAGATAAAAATAGCCAAACATTCATGCAAAAACATGCCACCAGTTGGGTTAGCTATAAGTCCTTATACCAACATGCAGCTACCAATGTTATCCATCACTACACTCGTACTGGATATGTTTACCACAATTCATATCTCTAATTATACGAGGAAAAAAGAACATTTTGAATCTATCAGTTCGGCAATCAATTTCTCTAATTTTGTGATTATGGTCCAGTCTACCATAGTAAGTTGGGATTCGCAAAATATTTTTAACATCATCACTGAAAATATGGTCTTGGAATTTGTTTAAGAGATTAAGTCTAAATTTCAACCTGCGATCTGACAATGATTCCCAATTTAATTCACTTAATAGACTGGTTACGCTAATAAGGTTATCATACCGTTCCTTTGAAAATCTTGCCAATCTTCGCTGCACACGTTCAAGTTCGTTATTTAGACCGATTTCGTAGGGATCCCATACACTGGCAGCATATTCCAAATGTGGTCTTACAAGGGAAAAGTAGCTGATTTCTCGTACATGATCGTCACATTTACCCAGTACTCTTTTGACGAATCCCAGTTTACGATTCGCTTGACCCATTATTTCACGTATGTGTTTACCCCAGAAAGTGTCTGGTAGTGCTTTATTCAATACATGGTATTTTTTATTATAGTGAGTTGTATTTGTGCATCAAATATACAATCTGTAGTAAATTTGCATCGCATTTATTCTGATATATAATGTCCCTTCCTAAGTTGCATAATTTATGTATATTTACTCTTCTGATTGAAGTTGAATTAATACATTACGCTCGCAGTATCTACATTACAAATCCACTAATTTGTGCAGCCCATGGCCTTCGCTCGCAGAAATCATACCAATCCATCCAATTCCTCTCCACGCGTTTTTTTATACCTCTATATGAATCTTAGTTGGCTTTGCGTCTAACGATATTCACCTGGCTTCTATTACGCGTCCCTTTTTTAAGTCATTTTATTTTAAGATTAAAAAATATATAAAAACATACATCATCTCCAGTTGTGGTGTTTTTTGGTTTTTAATGCTGAATAATACCCTAATTGTAACTTCTCCATGTTCTAGATGCTATAAGAACATCCTAAGTGTTCAACTCATTTGATAGCAGCCTAGTTTGATTGTAGTAGTAGAAAGAATATGAATTCTAACGAGATGAATTCAAAACATCCTAATTTTTTCATCGCTTTCAAATGCTATTTTCAACATAACCCGATTTACCCGACGTTATCCGATAGCTAAATTGTATAGTTATCACTGTACTTATGCTAGGGAAATATAGATAAGCATAGCTGATAACTTCTGGCTTAACTATGTGATACCTCTCCATAATGGAAAATAAAAGAATGAAACTTTGTTAGGTTCACTTTATATTTAAATATTTAAGATGTCCTTACTGTCACAACCAGCTTGTTATATAAAGAAGATGTATGCATGATCAGTCACCTGAAGATGTAACTACATTATGAAACCCGGGTCGTGCCTATTTAAATATGAAGTGAACCTAACAAAGTTTCATTCTTTTATTTTCCATTATAGATAAGCATTTTTTTAAAGACTTTATAATTAGTAATCACTTCATTACTATGCCTATACTAGCCCTTTATTTGTAGATAACTTATGTTCAACATATTTGAATACAGTATTAGCATGTCGTGGTGTCGGTTGTATGTGAATAGTGCATGTATATTGATCTTTCACCCCCTGCTACACACCTTCGCGGTGGCTATCAAGGTATTACGTGGATCTAGATGCACTGCTCTTTTCAATTGAATTGTCAAGCTTTTTTACGTGGCAACAAATATTTATGAAGCAAGTGAACTTTTGTATTATTCCTGCGTAATCCTATGAAAATTTAGTATTTTTAGTCTTTTTAGAGGCATGATATAGGGAATATAGCATTTGTAGACAATAAAATAACTAAGTTTTGCGTATAAAAAGTTTGCAATCATATGTTTACATTTTCTACAGCCGATGAATCTAATTTATTTTAAGTTACGTAAACATTTAAATTTCAAGTTGGTTGGTGTTATAGGAAAAGCTTGAAGAATGAGTTTGTTATGAATTATACTTATGAAATAAAATCACAACGCTTTGAATATGGATATACCTAATCCTGCGTCAGCATAACATATTAAAACAACTCATCTACGCCATACCCTGCAAGTCACCGCGAGGGTGTGTGGCAGGGGGTGAATATCACCAAGCATGCTTAGTGGTCTTCACCCCCTGGTATCCATAAATGCATGATGCAATTTATGGACAAGAAGCGGTAGGGCAAAAGTTATCACGTTACATGATGAACAGCGGTCTATATAGTAGTTCAAATTTACAATGCTGGATCAAACCTTTAAGCATTACTATGTGTCTATTAACTATGAGTGAAGGTAAATATATCTAAACATTTGGATTGCATATTTATCTTTAGTTTCTTATATTTTATTGTCAACAGAATATTTCATGGACCTTATACCCTTATAAATTAACTATATTTGAATTATTAGTAATCTTCCATTTAAGTAGGTACTAGAATTTGTCATTTATTTTGTTGAGAATGATGGAAAGAATGCTTTCAATACCGGACCAACGACCATCGTGAATGTTTTTACGCAAGCGCGTTACTACGTGTACCTGGTGGAGCACGTAGCTAACTCATGCCATACGTTTTGATTCATTTAAGTGTGTAATCTAAAGTGAGGTAATACTGCACTTTCCATGAAACAAAAAATTAAACTCTAAAATTAGAGTGCCCAGCAATTGGTAAATCGAGGGACAAACCCCTGGCAGTCTTAATTATTCAGTATTATTAATTATTTTTGAGGCCATTATTCACATGATTTTGGTCACACAAATCCGTCCAAGTGTTCTTGTTTGAAGGGTCTTTAAGTGCGAGGACATAATTTAAAAATCGCACATTATGACATAATTTCGCAGAGTTGAACAGGATCTGAGATAATTAGCACTTAGGATAGGTGGAATATTAGGATTAGTTGAAAGTATTTCAGGAAACAGAGTAAAATAGGAGCGATATCCGCTTCGGCATTGGCCACTGTTAATTAAAGGCCCCAAGGGGTTCACGGTTTAACGTTCTATCCAACAAACGGAGTACCAACGTTCGAGTGCTCACACAGCACTCAACATATAAATCTGCATTACACTCTGCAAGCCACCACAAAGGTGTGTGGCAGGGTTTGAACTCACACCAAACATGCATTACATCATCATCATCATCGGTCAACAATCCTAGGATTGGTTTGACGCAGCTTTCCACTCGATTCTTCTATCGGCCAACCTTTTCATTGTGACGTAATTCTTCTCTTTTACATCCTTCACAACCTGTTCCATGTATCTCATACGAGGCCTGCCTTTTCCATTCTTCCCGTTCACTTTTCCCTCGACGATAGTCTTCATCAGGCCATCGTGTCTCAAGATATGGCCGATTAAGTATTCCCTTCTTCTTTTTAGAGTTGTCAGCAGACTTCTCTTTTCTCCTACTCTTCTTACATGCATTACATATCATGCTCAAAAATGGGATTAGTGATAATATACTAGTCTAAACTTCAATTTTTAAAGGAGATAAAAATAGCAAGGCAAGCATGTAATATCATTCTATTAGTTGCGTTAGCTTAAAGTCCTTATACAAACATGCAACTATCTATGCTAACCATTGATAGACACGTATTGGATATATTTACCGCAATTCATATCTCTAATTGTACGAGGAAAAAAGAACATTTTGAATATGTCAGTTCGGCAATCAATTTCTCTAATTTTGTGATTATGGTCCAGGCTAACACAGCAAGATGGGGTTCACAAGTAGGGATCGGTATGCCTACCGATCGGTATGAAAATATGTACCACTGTAAGGTAACGAAACCGGGCATGTGTATTGTAAGTTAGCATTTCTAGCCACCTCATCAACCTTATACCGATAATTTCACATATGCTTTAATTAGTAAAGGAGAGGGAAAATATTCATTGATGCTCAGAAATAAACGGTAATGTTGAACATGCATTCAATTCGTCTCAATAAAGTCATGCAAGAACTCTGGGCTCGTTGATGAGCGTATTATAAAACCGGACAGCTCGTTATAACCTAATTTTCACCAACTGTATTCAAATGATGGATTTAGTGGCCGTAGATCAGCAGTGATTATTTTCTGCACTTCTTGATCTTTGACAAAAAGCGGTATTCAAGTGTTTCGCACATGTCTGAACGCAAACACCCCCCACCTTTCACCAAAAATGTCTCGTCCCTCGTGACCTTACGCGAAGAGAAGGGAGTCTCCACAGCAACCCCTCAGAGCCTGGTGTCCCTACCCTCTCCGGATGCATCACGCTTTGCCCTTCGTGGGCACCCCCATCTCTTCATCCCCAAAGCCCGGATACTCGGGTTACATCCCTCCATTGTCCCGGTTCTATTATGGCGACGCTCAACCACGCGCGGGTGCAAAATATTCAGAACACTCTTGCCCCCCTCCACTTTGGCGCTTTGGCCCGCCTTCCCGCCACCCCCTCTGCTTCCCTTTCCCAACCCCCCTATTCCATGCATTCGATCCCCGCATGGAGGCGATGGTCCATGGCGGGCTAGGAACAGTTGTCCGGGGAAGGTCAGCCACGCCCAGCCTCTCCCGTGCACTGAGCATTGTGATTAGCGGCACCGACAGATGGAGGGACATAACTGCGATCTCTCTCCAACGAGGGAGGGAGCAAGGCTTCTTGGTGCAGTGATTATAAAATTTAAAGATAAGAATCGCCACTTCAAATATCACCCCGGAGACTCTTTCCTTTCCTTCGGAGCCCTTTAGGAGGCGCTGGAGCGGTTCTAGTGACATTTGTTCCCCTATGCATTCAATGATGTTAATCATCCTTATTATTAGAATCACTTAGTCCCTGGATGACTAAAAAATTCATAACATTTGAATCGTACTTTCTTCTCGATAAATCGCTTGAGAATGTCATCTCTTGGTTAAAAACATCAAGTGTTTATATTCAAACGATCAATTATCACAATTGACTTGAAAATAAAACATAATGCAGTGATTTTTATTTCAACCATTCCGGCTGACCAATTTTTATTATCATCCTCTAATTTTAAAACAGCCCTTTGTAAAGCGTTTATTGAATTCGTGTTCTGTAGATTAGTATTCTCAAACCGGTATTCTGGTGAATGCGATGAAAGAGTTCGAGAATTATGTAACTCGTCTCTTGCCAGCCATCATTTAGTAGATGCCACTAGTGTGTAGAATCCATTCGAGGAAGGTATGGCCATGGAATCCGAGTGTGTGCAAAGGAGGTCACAAGATTTGTTAATGTCGTAACGATTATTGTATTATTGTTGAATACAAGAGTTTAATACATGATCTAGGATAAGAAATAAATTCAGAACTCGAGTTAATATTTTGGATGAACCTTTTAAGTAATTTTTAAGCTTATTGGTACGTTTACCGAAGACCTTAGAAATTTATCTAAAACGCATGCGTTTTACGCCAGGTTTGATCAGAAACAAGATTAGAGAGACAGACTGCTGTTCCGATTGACTTCAAATTTCATGTTTCCCGCGAGCCATAAGAGAGTATAATAGGTAAGGGATAGGTAGCTGATATTAGATTAGTGTGTAGTGCATGAAGCATATTTTAACATAATTAATTAATGCATGCTAGGGATATATATTCAAGGTAAATATAAAGGATAGCGAACTTGCCACGAAAACGTCAACGACGCTGCCAGCTGAAATTTCACAATAGCGGAATTTCCATGGAGAAAAAAGCATCCGCATTAACCGGGGCACACTATGTCACGTTTAATATCACCATAACTTAAATATAAGTGAGACCATTTCAATAAATACCTCACTAACCAGTTATATTATCAACTTCTAAATTTAAATAGCCCTTACTAACCATTTAGTGACTCGTGAATACAATATATTTTCTTTCCATGAAGTACTCTCATTGTGCCCCTTAGTTGTAAGTAAGTAGTACATGTATGGTATTCTTTCACTCTTTGCCGCACACCATTGTGGTGTCTTGCGGAGTATTTAGTCCATATAGATGTAATGTCATGAAGATAAGTGCGGTAATGAAACGAGAAGAATATTTTTTAAAAAGGGAGAACATTCCAGCCAAAAAAAAAATTTTATACAGTAGCGTCATATACAAATTTTTGATTCCTTGAATACATAATCATAATATCTGAACTGTGCATCATTAAGCTGAGGGGGACAAACGCTGAGCTAATACTTGCTCTTCTGTCACTATAAATGTTAAAGAAAAGCTCCCATGTTTGGTAACAAGTTTTCCACATGTAGTTGGTATGGAAGGTGACCCAAAACTAAGTTGTAAGTTTTTAGTGCCATTAAGGTGGGGTATTGGGGAAAAGGCTGAACCTAATGTGGAGTAAGGGTGGGAGTTTAGTAGAGGAAGGGTGGAAAGAAACCTGGTGTCGGCACTAGCCTTCTCTTAATGGCAATATCTATGGGGTACACTGTTTTACATCCCATACCAGGTACGTAGTATTTGAAGTTGAAGTATTCACCACACCACGGTCAAATAGGGACCGATTTAAAGTAAAAAAATGTTCACTTCCGCTATTCAAACTCAAGACCACAGGAAGAGGTTTTAAGGCTATTCTAGCCACCAAGCCGATCCCTGCTAACAGCTACAATGTTTAAGCCCGCTATTAATCTACACCTACATAATACCCTGCAAGCCACCATGAAGGTGTGCGGCAGGGGGTGAGTTGATATCGAGCATGAATTACATATCATACTTAGAAAAAGATTAATAACTATAGGTAGTGTAGTCGAAACATTGATACAGCTTGATAAAAATATTGAAATTGCAAATCAAGCATACAAAAATATGCTGTATGTTAGGTAAGGTTAAACCAAAGGCGTTTTTACCTGATTGTTTAAAAAAGGAATATATTGGTGGCCTGCGTGCCAAATTACTTGAAAATTATGAAACTTTGTATCTTAATGAACCCTGAGCTAGGGGAAGAGGGGGCCATACGTCCTCATCTAGCCCAGGATAAATAAAGAAAAATGTCAAAATGTCAAATGTCATGTTTGAAATGATGCCAGAAATATTTTTAAAAGATCTGCCCATCTTAAGATTAGTTTGAGTAGGAGGCAGTATCTCGTTTAAAGTCCTCATGTATCCTTGCTTGCTTAGTTTTTAATAGTGAGATTAATAGTGCATAGATTTGAAAATTATTATTTACTCGTCTATTATACATTCCTTGTCTGGAGTCATCCCATGCCGTACACACACTTATGGTGGTCGTCCAATAAAAGGATAACATTTTTCCACTTAAAATATGTTAAAAGTGTCCTATACGTTTTTCGGCTTGCAAATTTCTCTGTCAGGTAAATATTTTGCCTGATGATGGTTTTGTTGGCCGAAACAAGTCTAGTATAGTTTTAAAAAGTTATCAGTGGAAAAGTGTTATCCTTTTATTGGACTAGTAATTCTCACTTCCACGGCGTTAAGCGTAATCTGGTGAACTCTATCATTATGGTGGCTTGCAGGATTCACTATAAATGAATGTTGAAATTATCGTTCTAAAATTATAACTTTGTTATGACTACCCGTAGCCTCGCTATAAACAATAATGTAGGCAAGCTACTACAACTGTCACTATATGCGCAGAGGTTAGTTCACGTTTTTATGAAAGGTAGAAGGAATGCTTGGCCTTTGGTTGATTTAACTGATGTATTTTGCCCTCAAATAGCCCATCAGTTATCAATTAACCGGGTCTCGCAGACGTGGAAGTCTTCCCACACGAATGGTGCAGAGGTTTTTGTGCGGAAAACTCATAACATAGTGTTATAGATACGGTGACGAATGCCCGTCGCCTGCAAAAAGAAATTAACACTCCATTAATATCTTTCGTTTCTGAAAATGTCATCATTTTAACGGAGAGAAAAGGGATGATCGGGAGTCGCATCCCATTGCATTTCCCCTCTTCCCTAAATTGAAGTGCACTCAATTTTCTGCAGATTCGTCCATGGATAAAAGCGATGCTTAAGGTTATCTTAACTAAGTAGGGGGAGTTTATTCTTCTGCTTTTACGGGGGGAGTGGGAGAGAGACGGCACTTGTCCAAATTGGCGGCGTAGGACTGCGTCTTAAGTGGGGAGGGTGTGTCGGTGGTAGGGAGGATCTGAAGTGCGCTGGAGCCGAGGGGAAAGAGAGGGGTTGGTCGGACGAGAGGGTCTCGCTCACGACAATGAATGAAGTCGAGCCCCAAGTGGACTCGGGCAATGGCGGGAGTGTTTAGCGCACTCTTGAGGGGTGGAGGGGTGGTTTCGTTTAGGACGTGGGGGACAAGTGAGGGTTCCCCGTGAGTGTGCGGAAAGGGTGGGAGAGGGGGAGGAGGGGTGGTGTAGAGTGGTATTATCACGGAAAAAAGGGGATGTTAGGCGTGCGAGCGGGGGAGGGGGTGGGATGAATGAGGGGAGGTGTGGGGGTGTTTTAGTGCGAGGGGGGTGGAGGGAGGTGGCGCCGCGTGGGTGGGCGTGTGAGTCTGCCCATACTTGCCGGAGGGGGGAGTGAGAGTTGGGAAGTGTCTGGGGTTCGGAAGTTTTACGAATGACATATTGGGGGAGAGGTTACGCCAGCTCCCATTCTAAAGGTCGAACTTGGTCGTCAGCCATGACAATTTGACATTGTCGGATCACTGTCCTTCTCCCTCCCTCCCTCCTCTCACTCCTCCCCCTACCATTCTCTCCCACATCCACCCTAAAAACCCTCCCCGCGCGATTCGATTGCCAACCCGCTCCGACCCCGCACCCTTTTACCGACCTTTTTTTCCCAGCTCCGCCCACCTCCCCTTCCCTGGAACCTTTTACGATCTAGATATCGCTCGTCAAGTTATGAACACTCATTTCAGAAATTTTTTCACCAAAAACTGCGTAAACCATTGCCTTAAAATGCTAAAACGTCTATAAACTTCAAACGGTTCATATAAAAAGCATAACTTTTGACACGTATTATACCCGCCTAGATACTTTTGGAGGAGATAAGTAAAGTAAGGCGTAAGCGACCCACTTCTTTTTGTGCCTGCCCTAATTTGAATAATTTCGCTACACTGTAGAATTCACGTAAATATACTGCAGAGAATTAAACCGAGATGCAATAAATAATATATTTAATGGATTTGTCGTTGAAGTTTCACTCTATTTGTTTACTGCATATCGATTTCCAAACAATTTCGGCCGCATCAGTGAAATTGATCAATTTGATTTACATACAGAAAAGTACCAACAACTTGATTTCTAGCCTTATACGAGATAACGTTTCAAATATTTTTTCTCAGAGTCAGTGTTTTTGGTGTTTATTTACTTTGGTTTTTTCATTCACATAAAATCTTTTGAATATTTTTCGCGTAAATATTCTATGATGAACCATCTGTTAAAGTCATATAAGGATATTCATGCAAAGACAAGGTTCATTATGCAAGAATATTCACCATTCCATTCTTCGCATTCTTTTCTTTTTTCATATGGTTTTCGCCAATATTGTTTCATAGCATAAAGACTTATCCATGTGGGGAACTTATTTATTCCCTTTCTAACTATCTTTTGGGTGATTGCGATATCTTCTTTATATATAATATATGAACATATATTTCATCGCCGAGCAATTGCGGGTGGGTGCAGGCTTCATCCATAGGGAAACTACAATTTAAACTTTGTCATCCAGAGTAAATGAAAGAAATCAATTGGATGCGATACCTCCTCTTTGGTCGTTAACTAAGAGTAGTAACGGACGGAAGTAGCGTAGAGTGCTTGAAGTAGCATTGGTGACCAACTAGAAAGTGTTGTTGGTTCAGTGTTGTTTGTTTTTATGCTCAAATAATCTACGAGAAATTGTCTACTAAAATGATGCGATCATATTACAACAGAGTTATGATTCGAAGATGACCACCTCTCTACTACCTGGAGCTAACATATCCTTGCATCTGTCTCGAGTCTTCTTTGGGCTTTGTCATCCTTCATATACAGCGTACAACCTCACTTAAGCACGCTCTACTTTATCGGATATAATAGTGATAAGTATTATTTAAATCTCATTTTTTCCGTAAAGACTCTTTCTCATTAGTGATCGTTGTGTTTCCCTACCCCTTCTGGAACCTAAATACCCCTTCTGGAACCTAAATTTGTCTTCACAATCCTTGCCACCCTCAGAACAGTTCAAACATCTATTTCTTCAACAAAAGTTTTTCATACCCCATCCCCTGCTCTTTTGCGTTCTTCTCTATCATCGCAGTTGTTAGATTTCTGTTAACTCACCATTACTTTTTTTATCTGCTTTTTTTTAAGGATTCTATATCTCTTCTCTTTGACGTATATTACCGCTTCTAGTGGTGTCTCCTAAAAACACAATCTTATCGCTGTCTTGACACCTACTATAATGCTTTCAAAAAGTCGGCAGTAATCTATCCGCGGTTATTTCTTCTTCTGATTGGCTAGTGATTAGATTACATAAATCTCATATCGCGAGTGCGTAGCGTTTTATTCTCTTAAGTATAAAATAAATAGGGATAATAAACTAAAATAAAGAATATTTCACACTTAAATCCAATCTAGAATTGTCTGTCAATCGTATAAAGCCTGAATATTCCTTCTTTTCAGATTGCTCCATGTAAATGACCATTGACTTAATCAAGGCTGTTTATAGTTCAGTTTAATTATATTCCACCGCCATTATAGATTAGAAAATAAGGCAAATATGAAAATTCATTAATTTAAAATAATTCTCGCAGAAATTATAAGTATTATTTCAATTTTATAAAGTAGTTAAATAAAAAATGGTTTTCCTGAGTATTTCATTGTCATCAATTCTAGCATGGTTTACTGAGTCCAATTTTCTCTGATAAAAATTTCTATGATCCTATTTGTGACCATAATTTACCAGCATAATTCACATAAGAAATAAAGTTGACTTCATTCCCAATTGTAAGAAAAATGTCCATGACATAGATAAATGTTAATGTAAATGTAAATGTAAAAGAGATAGATATTTTTTCTTAGCTACTAGAATATGGATCTGTGAATTGACTGCATGCTGACAGACAGTATGCATCTCCCTCACAAAAAAATTATTCTTCTGCAAAACGCACTATTTGTCTTACTTTTAATTGTAATTTAGTATATATTCTATGCATTTTTTCTTATTTTAATTAAAATATGACAATATTCCTACAGAATCCCAAACGGATTTATCACGATAGCCAATACTCTTTCTTCGTCTTTTGTTCGAGGCATGGACTGGCAATGACGATCACACACATAGGGTTGGCGTGGTGGCTTGAATTCTGACTTACCATGCCTGGAGCCTTGGTTTGAACCTTGGTGGAGGCAGACGTTTTTCATCGGAATTTCTGCTCCTAACTGAGTGCTATTTGAGTACGTGAACATCTTGTTCACTGCTCCGTTGTGAGCCTTGAGTTCAAGCCGTTGTGAGCCACGGCTCCACTGCCGAGTGTGAGCCTTGAGTTAAAGAGTGGGTTTTGGTGCTTAACGTGAAGGGCTAGCCAATAACAACACCATTCAACGTCAATGTCTTACTCAACTCTTCTATAGTTCTTAGACGGATTTCTATCTCTAATCAAATACTTATTTATTTCTGACGCTGCAAATGACCTCCTTACCGATCAGTCGCCACTGCAGCACTCTTTGCAGCACCACAGAAAAATATAAGGAACTATAACGATCCATAGGCACCTGGCACTTATAATAAGAATGTAAAACCGAGAAGCGAATTCATGAACAATGTATTCTAAAAAATTTAAGCATGTGAAATAATGCCGGGAGTCATTTTTTATCCCTGATTACACCCATCTTATGTTTCATGGTATGAGGAACACTTGCCAGCTTCTTGGTGAGTATTCAAATTTATCTTTCAGCACGGATAGATGGTTACGATTATGTTGTTGCAGTAACTCCATAAGAAAAAGCGAACTAATACTCTCCTGACAAATAATTAAATTGAATTACTCTTGAGAACTCTACCAGAATAAACTTTGAATCACACCCAACGTTTCGCAGGGATTCATGGAATATAGTAATGAGTTGCACAGTATTTTTGATATTGTAAAAAGTAAGGATAAAGTAGTATTGTCTCCACACCGTGGTAAATTCATTGGATGCATCCGTATAAACGCGATAAAACAATGGGTCAGCCACGCGATTCAAATCCAATGCCATCCTTTAACTATTTAAATCTTCTTGTACCTTTTATGACTGCAAATAGACATGGTTTCCTTTGTTTTCTTGAAAACCATTCAAAAATTAAAAAAATAGGAATCAGAGTGCTTCGGAAAAATTACCCGGCCCGAGGGGGGCTTTAAAAAAAGTTTAAAAACAGTGAGATGGGGATGAAAGGGACTAATGACTCAATTTTGATCCGCCAGTGAACCCACGAGTCCATCTCCCGGCTGCATTGTCCTTCCACCCATCGAATCCACCGCATCGTACCCTTCAACCCCTCCCCCTACCTATCTGACATTCCCTTCCCTCGACCCTCACTCTCACCCCCGTTCAAACCGCCTCCACGATTCACGTCGCTTATGCGGAGTCGACGACAGGCGTTCGCCCATCACCCCCGCCCACCCCCTTATTACGACCTTCGCCACCTCCTCGCCCCCACTCTCAGCACCCATAAAGCTTCTCCCCCCTACACCGGCATCCTCCGCCTGCCCCCCTCGTCGCTAATTCTTTTCCCGGCCTCATTAGCGCTCGGATGTTCAGCCTCATCAGCCCTGTCATGCTCTCCCCCCCATCCTCCAGAGCTCGCTCTTCTTCCCACGGTGATACTATGCCCTCCCCCGCCGCTCGCCGCACCCCAAGTCCCCCCAATCCTCCCTCTTCGAAACCGACGTCCCCCTCCCCCCTCACCTCTTCCCTTCCCCGATCGCTGCAGTCCCTCTCTCTTTCCCCCCCCCAAGCACCCGTCTCCATTGCTAGTTTCCCTCTCCGCAGCGTTTAACGTCCTCTGCATTCGATCTGGTGTTTTCGCGACGCCCCGCACCGTGCCCGGAGGAAAAGCGTTGGAACCAATGTGGATGGAATGTACAGGGGAGGCATTGGCACGCTAGCCTAGAGTGGTGCGACGAATGGCTGCTACAACTTAACCCTAAAAAATGTGTAGCTATTCATTTTTGGAAAAGGAAAAATCCGATAGAGCTATCCTATAGTAGGTACTCGAAACGTGAAAATCGAAAACGTTGAAACCATAAGGTACTTAGGTGTAATTATCTAGTTCTAGTTTATCTGGTACTATTTATCAGTACTAGCTTAGATGACTGCTACAACTTAGCCCTAAAAAGTGTGTAGCTATTAATTTTTGGAAAAGAAAAAATTCAATAGAGCTATCCTATAGTAGGTACTCGAAACGCGAATATCGACAACGTTGAAACCATAAGGCACTTAGATGTAGCAGTCACTAAAGATTTATCTTGGGGAAGACACATCCGGGAAATATGCTGCCGAGCCTAGAGAAAGCTAGGGTTTATTTAAAAAAATATTTATAAAAGATGTTACTTTTCACTACCTAGGCCCCTTGAATATGTAGCCAGTGCATGGGATCCGAATGAATTAGGTTTGATCAGAGAACTAGACAGTGTGCAGCGTAGAGCAGCTAGGTTTGTTAAAAGGTGTTACGATAAGTTTGATAGTGTATCAGAATTAATGCAAGAATTAGTTTGGGAATCATTATCAGATAGTAGTTTAAAAGACAGATTAAATCTATTACAGAAATTTTAAACGGATAGCTGTACTGAAGATGTTAGATCTAAATTAAAAACACCAGCGCATTATGCTAGATTCAATCAGATACATGAGATTAGGGAGATAGAATGTCGTACCGAAAGATTTCAAATGTGATTATCCCCCCGTGTTATTAGAGAACACAATAGGCAGCATAGCAAAGAATATGTAGGGAAATATTGTAGTGTAATCTGTAGTGCATATGCATGTATTAACAACCAATCCCTTTATTATTATGTAGATCCTAACCATCTAGCTGCATGTGACCCTATTATTAGCATGCTTCCATGTAAGTTGCCTAGTTGCATGTCAGTAGTGCATCTTTGGTGATCTTAACCCCCTCCACACACCCTCGCGGTGGCTTGCAGGGTATCGCGTAGATGTAGATGTCTGCGGGTAACAATGAAGCCAGAATGGGGTTGCTTGGAAACGATTAGTTCTTACCTGCTCCGTACAAAACATTGCGTTTTATACGGCCCTTCTTGGATACTGCTGTAGTATTAAAATGAAATGACAACGGAATCCTGCTCAAATTTCATCGCTGCGGCAGTAGTTAATCCTCCTAAGGCTATTTAGGGGAGGATTATTGCATTCGACTTCCCTGGGAGCTAATATTATTACTAAAACTGGTTCTAATTTAAGCTATTTCAACTACTTATATATATGGCTCTAGTTTGCATGTTTGAACACTTTCCTCTGGTACTCCTCTGCTTTGTTTGCACACTGGTACTTGGACGAATCTTGAAAATGCACACTGTAATTCATCCTACTATTCTAATTTTTACGGCATAAAGTACAACTTAAACCGTACTATTATCGCGTGGTGATAGCCCGTATGCCCGTACTTTCAGTTAAGTGTACTTACTCTAAGCAGACTTACCAAGATGGCCACTAACCACTCAAATCAGCTGCAATGCTTCCTTCATTGTGTTCTCAACTCCTTGGTTGGACCAGATGGTTACTCACCCGCGACTAGTAATGCGCAATCATTTTTAGCTCCACATTTTCGTCAACCTCTCCCGCATTACCCAGAGACGTACGGTCAAATGCTTTTAAATGGGAGGGCAACGGGTTGGTCAGGTGGAATACTTGCTTCCCATACCGTGAGCAAATTCCGGTATTAGTCAGAGTTTCCATCTGTATACTAACAAAAAGTATGAAATTGTGTGCTCTATGATGAGCATGTCAAGTTTTGCTCTTCCTAGGACAGATGGAATATTAAACCGCGGACTCCTTGGCACCCTTTGTCGAGAGCTGGCTAATGCCAATTCTCAGTTTCGTTCTAGGCTCACACCTACGTCTACGTAATACCCTGCGAACAACCGCGAGGGAGTGAAGCAGGGGATGAAGATCACCAAAGATACACCACTTACATAAAACTAAAAGCTAAAATGCTATCAGCTCATGGAAACAGCCATTAAACAACCCAGTACATTCGCAAGAACACGCAAAGCAACTCGGGAGAATAGTAATCTACATCAATTCTTAGTCACAACTTCCCGGTGCAACTTACTCCGTTACCTGAAAAAATCCTGCTCCCACCAAATTATCCACTGTCCTAAATGGCGCAGATGAACTTATCTCTCGAACTAAGGTCCAGAATATCTACCACTACTCTTCTTTGAGACGTATTTAGGATTCCTCATCACTTAGTGAAATACTCATTCGTCACTCTTCTTCTCGTACATAAATCTCTATAATTGGTGTGATAGCCGTGTTATTTGTTCAATAGTATGACTAGATTTTAGTATTTTTCGGCAAACAACTTTGGTTTCGTTGTTGTTTTTACTTGCATGAGATTATCATTTTAATGCAGTTATTATTCCAGTTCTTTATTCACTCAATCTGGAGTTTCTCTGACTGTAGTTTTCCATTCTCTTCTCACCAATTCATTGTATTTTAGACATTCATCACGTACATCCCTCTCGTTGTCAGGCTCAAATACATTCCCTTTACTGAGAAATTTTCTTCCATTTTCCTTCCTCTTATGCTCTCAACTTTTCAGCCGTATTTTCATAGCTTTAGATGTGAATATCTGTCTTCCTAATGGCAGGCATACCCACACTAAAATTTTAATTTTACCAACCGTGTTAGGACCATCATGATAGGAATCGTGATAGGAATTACCATCGTGATAGGAAATTGAATCCGAAATGAACTTAATTTAACGAAAACCTTTATTCATAAGAAGCAAAATACTGTAATTTTCAATAAAGTGTCCGGCATTAGATTGAATCTAATAAAGCATTTTATACGGGCAATCTAGGGTGAAGTTAAAATGAGTTTGGGTGAAGCCCATTTGTCTGTACTGAAGATGCCTGAAAACGAGGTTCAAAATATATTTTATTGGTAAACATATTCAAATTTTATCTCCTATTGAAAAGTTAGGTGAAAATCAATGTACCCTTTTACACTGTTAATACCTTGGGTAAATTACTGTCCAATTCTAAGTTGAATCTTGACTATTTAGATAAAAGAGAGTTTACATGCTTCGATGCCGTAGCCCAAATCGTGGTGCCATTTATCAACCGCAGCCTTCTATTTCTCCCCATTTTACGACATAAGAACTGCACAATTAAGGATGACGTCAAATAAAAATCACATGCCCCAACACAGTGGTTCTAAACCTATGTGCCGTAAGGTCATTGTGGGAAAACAAAAAAATATTTAGGTGGATCGACTTCTGAATTTCTAATCTCACGCCTGACTTATGGTGAAAGAAATCGAATCATTTCCTCCATCCTAAGGACTAATTACTGTAAAGCGCCTATTATCCTTGGCAATGGAGATGAAAGTGCAATCGCATAAATTTAATAATCTAAGTATGGTGCCCCAAGACTGTTGCCTCAGTCTGAATGGTTCCGCCAGCATAAAAGGTTGAGAATCACTGCTCTCAAGATGGTTAAATCACACCGTCAAGCATAAAAATCGCAATATTAGGGCAAACAGAAGATCTACACCGTGGGTGGGATTCAAACCAGTAACCTATAGGTTACCTACCAGGCTAGAACGTTACCGATCAGGCTACCTCGGTCGGCACACTCAATGCAAGGGTTACAAGTTAAATTTTCTGGAAGGAATAGGAAATACCTTAATCATAAAACCAAAGCAATGCACCAGTTGGAAACGAATATTTTTTTCCCTTCCTACTCTCTTCTCCTGACTTCACTATTTTTTCCTTCCCCTACCTGGTTCATTTTAACGCACGTGACCGACTCCGCTCTAGAAGTCTCCTTCTTCGGGCCACTTCGTTTCGCTGATTCCGAATACATCGAGGTCCATTCTTCGCATTTCCATCTTTAGGTTTTCCAGTTTTCCGCAGGTCCGAAGCCATCTCACGTTCCATGTTCCGACCCTAAAATGCTTATCACACTTGACTGATGTACTCTCTCCAGTTATCCCCGCCTGGAGATCCGAATGGGGGACTATTTTACCACCGGATTATTTTAACTCGAGAGGGTGCCATCACGCCTGATAATAAAGGAAGGAGTGGAGTAGCTTCTACTCCTCGGGATACTAATGTGGTGGTTTCCCCTTGCCTTCCACATCGCAGTACTACAGCCGTTAAAGTAAATGTTACCACGCCTGTAGTAAAATGAGTGTCACTGTACCGACCACTGTGGTCTCCACCTTCACTCATATGAAGAAGAGCTGCTGCCCTCCCCTCCGGGTAATGAGAATAGTAATTGTTGGCGGCCTCCCGTAGCCAAGTCACGGCATCTCCACAGGTTTCTGTATCATTTAAAAACCTATCTTACCCAATAATAGACCAATACCACCTCGGAATGCCATCGCTTTTTGTCCACGACAGCTTATTCGACGAGTAAACTCCCTTATCTCGCAGCTAACCTCTATATCTAGAGGTCGACCCACCATCCGCAACCCAGTGGACGCACTCGATGGCTTTTAGCTTAGCCGCGAGCTGATGGTAGTAAGGTGATATTTTTAGGGTTGGCATTATGTTTGACAGCTGAGTTGCGCATTAAAATTCCTAATATCTAATTCTTATACAGCATTGCACATATTGCGGAGTCTAAGGTTATATATCTATGTACAGCAACCCTTCAACGTGTTTAGAATTCACTCTTTGTGCCTTTTGTACCGCAAGGATTTTGCAATGTTTCAAGAAAACTGGCCTTTGCCCTTAATTAACTCAATGAACGACTAAAAAAAGTAATTTGTTTCTATTCACATACTTGTTCTCCACTAAATCTAAAACGTTTTGTTGCACTGTTCCTGCTGGCTCAAAATGGTCAAAATAAGTGGAATTGGAACGTGTAATAAACATTAACGAGTTAATATCATAAAGAATTTATTGCGACCATACTGATTCATGTGCATTACGCTTAATGTGAATTTCTTCTTAATGTAAAAGAACAAAAATCAGTGGTTTTTTAATCTTGTATCTGTAAACTCAACTTGAATTAATTAATTGCACACTTCATAAGATCTTTGTTTCTGCCAATATCATTGTTGAAATGGATTTAGATCACTTTAGAACGGAAAGAAAGGATTGCCTATGAGGTGAACTCATGATTCCGGAGGGTGAGAACTAATTTACTGTCATCCCCTGTCAACAAAAAATCACGTTCTGATCCTCGGCAGGATTTCAAAATCGAACAATTTCGAGATTCCCATATTTTTGTGCTTGACTCAATATATTTTTTTTACCACTTACGCATAAATATTTTGATGAAACACATGCTTGCACTATTATAGTGTTCGTGGACTCTTGGAACAGTTCATATTCTTTCATCCATGTCCCTCACTCAAATTTATGTTGGATTAATCCATGACAAGTTTTTAGGAGGAAATAAGTGCTTCGTGACCAAGAAAAGAATTCAACCTCCGGCGAGCAAGGACCTTATTTCCCCCAGTGATCTGACGACTCTCCCACTGAACGTCTCTGAACGCAGTGCCAGTAATGCGTTTTCCCTTGCAGGCGAGTCTGATCATTCACATCGAGGGAAAGTGAATTGATTCCGCGATTCTTCAGAATGGGTGGGCGTCGTTTTCCCTCGCCTTTGGTCTACAGAAGTCATTCCGCATCCCGTCTCCTCTCATCGCAGCCGCGTCTCCTTCAGCAGCGGGTCCCGGCACGCCAGTTTGCGCTGCTTCAGCTCCCGCTCTCGCCTTTTCACTCGGCCCTGGAGGACGATGGCGGCGATGGAGACCGCCAACAGGGCCACTCCCAGCACCACGATGGCCACCAGCATCCCAGAGTTCATCCCGAAGAGCGTCTCGTCCTCCTCCTGAGTGCCCATTCGCTAAGAAGGAGAAAAGGTTAGAGTTATATATACGCACATCTGAATTAACAGCACTCCAGCCGCTCCAAAAAAACCAGCGTATAATGCTAGTATCGACCAGATAAATAAGATTAGAGAGATAGATTGTCGTACCGATAGATTCAAAATGGCATTTTTCCCCCGTACTATAAGAGAACAGAATAGGCAGCATAGCAAAGGAATAGGTAGGGGAAATATTTTAGAGTATTCTGTAGTGCATGATGCATGTATTAACCCCTTAAATACTATAGATACTAACAATCAAGTTGCACGAGACAATATAGTTGCTAGTTTGCATGTTAGTAGTGCATGCTTGGTGATCTTCACCCCCTGCCACACACCCTCGAGGTGGCTTGCAGGGTATCGTGTAGATGTAGATGCACTCTAAAAGGCAGCGGCGTCGGAAGTGGGGGGCAGGAGGGGCATTCGTCCCCCCCCCCCCCTCCCCCCCCCTCCCCCCCCCTCCCCCCCCCCCCCCCAGAATTTGACCCGGGCCCTTGAGAAATGAGTCTTCATTAATAAAAATTAAATTTCACTTGTTTCCAGCTTGCCTTTTCCCTTCGGACGCATATTCTACCACCTTCATATGCACTTTTAGCGGAATTCTAGTCTCTACCCCCTCCTATCCGCAAAAAAATGCGGCCCCTTTTCTTAAGAGCCGGGCCCTTTTCAAGGTTGGCCCCTGCCAGCGAAAATAGTTCCGACGCCCTTGCTAAATAGTATCCCAATAAGCACAAAACATTTCACCCCACAATTCACCCAAGTAGTCAGAGCCATCAGTCGGGTGATGTCGTAATACCCTGCGAGCCACCGCGAGGGTATGTGGCAGGGGGCATATCTCCAAACTTGAACTAATTAAACACGGCTAAGAGCTACAATAGTTCTACTTCATGAAATCGTGTTAGATATGAGACATGTGCAGGTAATTGGTTAGTATCTACATAGTAACTAGTGAGAAAGGCTTTCTCTAAATATTTTTTATCTGCGTTTCTCTAGCATGCATAGGTTATTAATGTTATAACATGCTGCATGCACTACAAACTACTCCAACAATTTTTCAACAACAAGGGGGGGGGGGGTCGCAGGGTATTACGTAGGTATTTGAGGGAGCAGTCCTCGTTTATCCAGCAAGGCAATACTCTCGCTCAATTAGCCATCAACTTTTGAAAATGTTGATGTCTATGTTCCTCCAGCCACCTAACTCACCTGACCTAACCCCCTTGGACTTTTTCCTGTTCTTAAACTTCAAACAATACGTTGTAAGAGGCGTTTTCAGCTAATTGAAAAGACAAATAAAATTTGACATGTTATTTTCCGATACCGGAATTTTCGTTTTAAGACTGTTCCCTGAAATAAAAAATACACCGGGAGTACTGTATACAACTGGATGAGTAGTTCATAGAAAGGCAACCAATGGAACGAATTGTAAATGGTCTTCACGATTTTTTTAGAAATCAGTCCTGAAACATTTTGATCAGACCTCGTTAACATTAAATTGCTCTTAGTTCCATGAACGAACAGAACTGCATTCTTGCTTGTATGCTACAATGAATAAGGTAATGCATGCTACCTAATCAGTAATGCATAAGAGGTTATTCCTTCGGAGAAATATATCCATTTGGTAATTATACTCCATTTGGTTATCTACCTATCCTAAGTTTTTTCAGAGTAGTAACACTCGTGTTGGCTTCTTAAAAACTCTGTTAGTGAATATGATATATATATTCATACATTAGAGAGCTGAAGCCAGAATAAGTATCAATAGATAACATTAACAGTATAGCTCAGCCCCAAAAGGTTATCCATTAGAAGTTTATCCAGATAATTGCAGAAAACGCAGGAAAAAAAAGAAGGAAGGAATTCATTATAAGGCATGTCTCGACGAGCGTTTACAACAGTACAGCATGGAAAAATCAGGTCAACGAAATAGAAAATAGAATAGCGTTGAGAATACTCTAAGAATAGTGAAGGTACAATGAATTTACTGACATACTTATGAAGACCATTGGGGACTAAAAAAAAGAATAAAACGTGCAATAAACTTGGGGGAATGAAGAAGGGAAAACTTCATCGTCCTAGTCTTTAAATAAGAAACCATTTTCCCTATTAGAAATTGTTAATAGTAATCGCTTTTTCAGTCTTATACGCCATAGCGAATCTTTTTTCCTTATTTCCTCTTTATGCTGTACCCGTATTGCCAAATTTTGGTCTTCTTCGAGTGGCCTATCCTTAAATTTTCCCTCAATATATTTTGATAAAACACGCACGTGTCTTTGGAATCTAACCTATTCTCCGTCGTACTGTCTCCATCTTTCTTCTTCAGTTCTTTTGTGGTGCTCCTCCATTTGAATTAGTTTTGGTACTTTCAATTCACTCAGGGACGAAATCTTTTGCTGTATCTTTTGCCCTGGCTACATTTTCAACTCTTCCCTTGATCGGCGGTATTTCATACTTGCCGCCATTGCGTTTCCATCGTCACTTCAAGGTGCCTGGTTTTCAGCCATCTCTGGAGGAAAAAGCAAACTAACTCACAGACGATGGAGCGGTTTTTGAATGTAATCAGTGCTCATCGATCACAAACAAGCGTCTTTAGTTAGATAAGATAGTAATATTCTAACTTGCAAAGTAATCAAACTTGTAAATCCGATCCGATTGCTTCAGCCTTAATTCTTCTTCTATTTTATTTGCAAAATGCTGGATAAGACATTCACATATTCAGGCCGAATAAGTTCACGTATTCAGGCTTCACTACGTGGAACTCCTACCCTATGTTTTTTTTACTGTGTATCGTTTACCCTCATGACTTTTTTCGCGTGAAAGATTGTCTTCCTCATCCTTCCTCATTCAACTTATTCTGCGAGCAGATCGCCAGTGTTGAAAAAAATAAACTTTGTATGGTCCACTAGAGAAATTTATTGAGTAGGACCCGGGTTTTGTTAAATAATAACATCAAAAGGTAACACACCAATTTTATACCGTATCAGGGGTCAGTTTCAGTGGCAACACTGACCAATTTTAAATCGTGTCAGCATTTAGTGTTACCTGATGATGCTATTACGTAACAAAACCTGGGCCGTACTCAATAAATTTCTCTAGTGGACCGTGCAAAGTGTATTTTTTTTAATATTTCCGATACGGAGAGGTTTCACATAGATAAGCCTGAAGTCATCAGTCATATCCGTGAATAGAGTTTTAGCGTACCTGGATCACTTTTTATTTTATCTTTCAGGATAATTTCAGCCATATCTTATGTAATGTAAACTTTTATCAACATGGAATCGGTACCTTATGCTCTCCTTGGGGTAGTAATTGGCGAAAAGATCAGCACAGGTCATACCTCTATTGTGCCTCTCTTTGTTTCTGATTAATTTTTACCCATCCTCATCTTATCCTAAAGGGAAATGAAAATGTGTGTCAGTTACCTGATGATGCTGCAGTGTAGCGTAGTAAGTCGTAATAATACCTGATGAAAAGAAGGGAGCAAAAGTATTTTACATACCTCTCTTTCTCATTTCCCCTCTCAACTTTTTTCCTTTCCTACCATACCTTACATCTCTTACCCTGTATTTCCTATCTCTGATTTACAATTCTCATCATATTGGACTCAGCTGTAAGTAAGCAGCAGAGAAGTCAAGATTGGAAGCATTTGATTTGTAGCGTTGTAGAAGAATGATGAAGATGAGATGGACCGACCGAGTAATAAAACGAAAAGTCCTGAGAAGAGGAAAAGAAATTAGAAGTCTTAAAAGAAATGACGGGACAACTTAATCCGGCATTTCTTGATGCATGATGGCCCGATGAAGACAATTTAAAAGGGAAAATTGAGCAGGAGGAATAAGAAAAGAAGGCCTTGAATGAAATAAAAAGGGCAATTAGTTAAATATATTCAAGAAAAGATATAAACATAAAGAGATTAGCCGAGAAAATGTTTGAGTGGAGAGCAGCGTCAAACCAATCGTAGAATTTATGAATGGTGACGATGACAACGGTTTTCGGGATATGTTCTAGGTAATCATACAATCGACGGTAATGCATTTTAAAAATATATTTAATGCTAGCATGAATTCAAAGTCACTTGAAAGGCTCACCATCAGAACTTACCTCATAATGACTGGGCGCCAAGGGAGGCGAGCGCTTCCCGCAGAAGATTCCATCGGAGTGACCCATCCATCGAACGAAACGCCGTCCTTTCAGCCGTGTAGGCTTTGCACATCTGTCGGAAATTCGATTATGATTGATTATTCTACGTAGATGACACAATCCATTATTCTAGTTCAAGAATTAATTAAGAGAGGCCAAACAAATAACAGGCTAAACAGATAAATTGATGGTGTCCAGATGGACTTCAAAGAATTTCACCTTGAAGAATTAGGAAATCAGGTTATTTTTCGCAACCACTAATTATAGGTGCTACTACTTTCAACGCATACCTGAGCATGACGTCTACAAAATGAACCTTGTGGTACCTACTTAACCGTTATATAAATGCGTGAGAAATTTCTTGGTTTTATAGTTATTTAATGATTTTAGATGTTAGTGTATCATTCTCTGCACTATGTAAATCTCGACTATCTGCCCCTAGCTTAATCAGATGCCAGTTCCATAGGCGGGTTCTCCACGGTTAAGGTTTCGCGCCTGCATTGTTGAAAGCTATGTGCTCTTCGCACGGCTTAGAATTCAATCAACGGGCAGTCACTCAAGTGTTCACTTGCGTGATTCCCTTCGAATCTTACATTTTCTAAATGATGGTGAATGAAATGAATGTGAACCTCTTCTTAATTCTTCTAATCGATGAAACCTCTTCTGATCAAGGCAGTAAATTCAATATCAGTGGTAAGTAATGATCGTACTGATAGATTCAAAATGCCATTTTCCCCCCGTACTGTAAGAGAAAACGATAGGCAGCATAGCAAAGGGATACGTGGGGAAATATTATAGAGTAGCCTGGAGTGGATGATGCGTCTATTAGCAACCAATCCCTTTATTACTATGTAGATACCCAGTGGGGAATTAATTGTCCAAAATATGTTTAAAGAACGTTCAGTGAGGACTATTTGAACGTTCAAAGATCATTCAAGAAGGACATTCAATGAACGTTCAAATGGCACTCACAGATAGTGCAAAGAACATTCATTGGAATACTTCATAGAATGTTCAAAGAATATTCAACTTGGATGAAAATGATAGTTCAAAGAACATTCGCTGGAATATTTCATAGAACGTTCAACTTTGATGAATTGCGGTTGAACTGTTTTTGAATGAAAGCCATATGAAGCATAAGGGAGTATTCATAAAAATAGTTCCCGTGAAACGATTTCCATGTAGGATCCATTTTACATAATAAACGAACTCAGATACTTACTACTGAAATGAACCTGTAAAATATAATCTTGTTGACATCAAGGTTCTGATACTTTACGGTTGTACATAGCCTATTAATTCACTGCGGCGAGTAAATAGATAGACATCGTTACTGCTCACAATTTTCAAATATTTTTAATGTATTACTAACCATGTAGCTTCATTTTGCCCCATTATGTAGCATGTTTCCATGAAGTACCCTAGTTTCATGTCAGCAATGCATGTTTGGTAGTCTTCACCCCCTGCCACACACCCTGGCGGTGGCTTGCAGGGTATCGCGTACATGAAGACCTAGATGCAAAGTGATCATTTGGTGTCATATTGCGATCTTTAGGCTATTCATTATAGGTACATACATCGTAGGTCACTTTAACCCGGATGAACCGGTTCATGAATAATCCGGATAATTCCTTGCCCCATTAAGTGTGTATAATCGAGATTCTTTGGTTGTTAATAATTCTTTGTATCTAAATAATGTTCTCATCAATGATATATAAATAAATATTGACATCAATTTTATTGATTAGGGATAATTAACCGTGATAAAAATGTTGAGTTTTTTTCTATTGAATAGCTCGAGTGAAACTGTAAATTGAATAGCTCGACGAAAAAACTTAAATTTCAGTAATCGTTGGAAAATAATGGAAGAAGGAATTAATTTCCCTTCAGAGGATTCATTTGCACCAAAAATGCTTACCCTGAGCCTATCAATCTATCTTAGCCTGTTGAAGCGCGTTTCAATTCACGGCACATGGCGTAAAATGAACTTTTTTCATACCTTACGTCGTATAGAAGACTTGAATTAGAGGTGTATATGTAAGGGGTGAGATCATCCAGCATCCACTGAAGACTGCAATCACAATTCCATGGGTTGCCTTGCAGATCTATCAGCTTAATTTCCTTCCAAGGAAGAAAGTCCTTGGAAATTCGCTCTAAAGAGTTGTAGCTCAGGTCAACCTGCGGAAAAAATATTCATGAGTAGTATATCTACGTTTTGTGATTGGATAAAGTATAGTATTTAAGAGCGTTAGGCATTCCTATTCCAAAATTATTGTGGAAATAGAGTATTGCACGGTTAACTACAACCCCCTCATTCACATGCAAGGTTTTAAACATGACATCGACTGGAACTCCTAAAAACATTTACTGGAAAAAGATTAATGAATCAGTGCTGACGACTGTAGGAGGGGAAGGAAGTTGTTGGGGGAAGTTTTCTCGGGTTGCCCACCAGGTAAGGGCATCCATTTCCTTTTGGGCGAAATGGACGCCCTTACCCGGTGGACAATCCAAAAAAACTTTTTGAAGCAGATACGTCGGGAAAGCATCAATACCTATTTGAGTTTTTGGGGGAATTGATATATACGACCTTGGAATTGGCGCCTGAAAGTTTAGACAATCGCTCAAGTGTGGCAACCATTTGGCTGATGTGGCTTTATCCCATAATCTCTTGAAGCGCTCTTGGTTGAGAAATCGCTCACATGCCCCTTATAGATTATGATTTTTAAATTCCATAAGGAATTGGTTGAAAAAATCATCCATAATGTTACAGTTAGAGGGCTAGGTCGGTTCTAATGTCACTGGCATTCAATCGCCGATATTTCTCATTGTGCAGGTAAAGTTAATCAAAATTTATGGGCGAATGTACACATTCTGAACTTATCCATCGCCAATGTATTATTTGGCACGGTGTACTCGCAGGGTTTTCACCTGCGCCTATTATATAAGACTCTTGCATTGATAAACATTTTACCGAGCTGGTAAACAATTGGAAGTTCCGCCTAGAACTGGTTGCATTCATGTCAGAGCCATCCCTCATGGTTCATTTCAGGTACCGGATTATTTTCTTGTCCTATGAATTTTTAACACTACAAAATTACTAATAATTTTTCGAATTACTCTTAAGTATTTCCCTTACTCATTTGTGTTAATTCCTTAAATCATTCTAAATGAATTCTTCCGTGATGGGGAGGGACGTGTCCTCGAATCTTAAATTAGATGAGTCTTTCAGCTATTAGCGGAGGAGATCAACGGCTGAAATTATCTCCGGCATCAACAATTGGTGAGATTAATGGTTTTTGGGGGAGGGGAGATACTCTTGTCAGTAATGCGTAATCCTCATTGATCTACTCTAAGCAAGAAGTGCTAAGGGACTCTCAATTTGAAGCCTCATTTGACGAACAAACTATTGAAGTTGAAGTGCTAAGTGTTCTCCACAAAAAAACTCCATTATGGTCCGATAATATTTTTTTAATTTTAATCCTGGTATTTATACCCAAAAGTAGGCTACAACTCTAGCCACCATACCAATACTATATGAAATTCTATGATCATTAGCCACAAATAATTAAACAAATTCCACACTGGTTCTGGCCCACGTAGTAATTATCATCTCTGGATGTGAATGTCAGGGTCCATTAGGAAAAAACGCTCAAGCAAACTTTGATACATTGAGAGTGGGACATGGTGTTTACCGATACTTCTTCTCTTCGAGTAAAGGCGTTAGTGTTCATACCTCTTTTATTGTCCACTTCTTGTTTTGTCGAACCTGCCGGAGGAATCCATCCTCTGGCAGACTGGAAAGAAACTTGTTTTCCCGCAAATGCAGAGTCCTCAGCAAGAGAAGGCCGTCAAATGCGTCCGCCGAGACTTCCCGCAGGGTTCTCGTCTCGGACACAGATAAGAAGTGCAGGAACGGAGCCCCGGCGAAGGACTTGGGTCCCAGCACCTTAATCTGGTTCCCATCGAGGAGTAAAACCTTCAGGTGTTGAAGTGCACCAGCAGTATTATCAGCGCCTGACGGTGAATGGGTGGTGAAGGCCTCGGGGATCGCTTCTATCCTGTTCCACGATAAGTCCAGCACCCGAATTTGAGGAAAACGAGTGGCGACTGCAGTTGGAAAGTCAGTTATCTCGTTATGACTTAGGAGGAGAACCTTAAAAAATAAAATTTAAAATATTGTATTTGGTTGCATTCTTTAACAAGAACTCTTTCTGAGAATGTATGAGGAAAACAAATGCTGCTCTTTGCAAACATTCTATTCTAAAACGGAGAACTTTTCATCATTAAAAAATTGATAATCTTAAACAAACATATCCCTTTCGCATGATCAAGGAGAAAAATCCTAAAAAATTTAGACTACTAAATTTGAAGGTCGGCTTAGTAGGTCAGGTAGGAGCTCGTCAATCGCTTATTAGCCAAGAGTCAGATGATATTAACAGAAGGCATTGGCCTAGGCAAGCATTGCAGGGTTTAAAAAGAGATGGAACCTTCTACCAACCATTCATTATCATAACATATTTGACCAGAGGAATTATACATCACCCAATCAAAAATCGTATAGCACTTAAAATCATGGGTGGAAGGTAAACGATGTAGTACTTCTCTTATGGTGTATAAATAATTACCAACAGAAGCCCATTGCCAAGAAGAACACATAAATCATATTCCACGGAGTGTAACTTTATATATTTAAAGATTCAGACAAGAATTTCAAGAAATGTCCCAACCACCATCAGCTTGTTGATGGGCCTTATGCTATGTATTCCTCACCGTCAGATTTTTGAACACCAAGTCAGCAGCCGGTCCAGAGTAACCTTCCAGGGATCCAATATGGTTATAACTCAGATCCAGCCTTCCCAGCCGGCGCATTCTCAACATCGCAGCCCACGGAACGATCTCGAACTGGTTGTGGTCCAGCCGGAGATCCTTCAGATGGGAGGACGAGGCTGAGTCCGAGGCGGCGGGTAGGGAATCTGGGTTCAGGCTGGACAGGTTGTTGTGTCCCAGATCGAGCAAGATCAAGCTCTGTAGTCCCCAGAGGGCCCCCTCGTCCACTTGGGTGAACGAGTTGTGGGCCAAGGACAGTTCCCGGAGCTTCCTCAGCTCCTTGATCGGGAGCCTCTTCACGGCACCGGAGAGATGGCACGACGTGAAGTTGGCCCTCGTGGCTGGGACTACGGGGAGCTTCGGGTCCTGCTCAACGTCCTCGGCGCCGTGGACGACGTGAGGGACGTCCGGCCAGGAGTAGCCGTCCGCAAAAGGGGACACGGGCACGCCCGAGCAGTTGACCAGAAGAGCCTCGGAGTCCGGCACGAACGGCTTGTGTGAGGCTTCGTCTCCGGGAGTTGGCACAGTCCACGTGGACGTGTCGTAGGCACACGAGCAGATTTTGCACAGGTGCGGCACGTGAGTCCTTCCCTCAGTGGCCGGCCAAAGCGAAGAGCAGAGGGCGAAGAGAGGAAGGATGAGGAACTTCATCCCGTGCCCTGGAAGTGTTTGCATTTCCAAGTGAGCGAAAGAGAATTTTCCGTCGAAAAATTAAATGTGATAATACCTCAGATAATTTTACTGATGTAAGGTTTGCAGATAAGAAATCCGAATGGGACGGACAGGGATAGAACGGGGTGACAGGCAGGTTTGCCAGCTGTCCGCAGTGCTATATTTCTATATATGTGCGGAAGAAATAATTTAAGAGTTGTAAGAGGAGCTTCATTTAGGCATACCTCTACATCTTCGTAATACCCTGCGAGCCACCGTGAGGGTGAGTGGCAGGGGGTGAAGATCGCCAAACATACACCATTTACGTGCAGCTAAGAGCTACCAAGACCTACATCTACATAATACCCTGCAAGCCACCATAAAGGTGTGTGGCAGGGGGTGAACTCTCACCAAACATGCACTACATATCATGCATAAAAAAAGGATCAGTACTTTTATAGGTACTGTTCAAAACTACGCTATTTAAAAAAAGATAAAAATAGCAAAACATACATGCAAAAACGTGCCGTTAGTTGGGTTAGTTATAAGTCCTTATACCAACATGCAGCTACCAATGTTATCCATTGCTACACTCGTACTGGATATATTTACCGTTATTCATATCCCTAATAGTACGAGGAAAAAAGGACATTTTGAATCTGTCAGTTCGGCAATCTATTTCTCTAATTTTATGATTATGGTCCAGTCTACCATAGTAAGTTGGGGTCCGCAAAATATTTTTAACATCATCACTGAAAATGTGGTCTTGGAATTTGTTTAAGAGATTAAGTCTAAATTTCAACCTGCGATCTGACAATGATTCCCAATTTAATTCATTTAATACACTGGTTACGCTAGTAAGGTTATCATACCGTCCCTTTACAAATCTTGCCGATCTTCGCTGCACACGTTCAAGTTCGTTATTTAGACCGATTTCGTAGGGATCCCATACACTGGCAGCATATTCCAAATGAGGTCTTACAAGGGAAAAGTAGCTGATTTCTCGTACATGATCGTCACATTTACCCAGTACTCTTTTGACGAATCCCAGTTTACGATTCGCTTGACCCATTATTTCACGAATGTGTTTACCCCAGGAAAGATCATTTGTCAGTCTTATTCCAAGATATTTAATGGATTCCACGTTTGTTAATTCATTATTACTTATTTTGTAAGTGGTAGGAGGAGAGCTATTCTTTTTCCAAAAGTTGATTGCAAGACATTTTTTAAAGTTTAATTCTAACTGCCATGTATCACACCAAGTTTCAATTGCTTGTAGGTCAATATTTAAATATTCTTTATCGTTTGGGCATAGAATTTCCCTGTACACTACTGCGTCATCGGCAAATAGACGAAGCTTACTTTTCACCACCTTATGGATATCATTTATGCACAAAAGGAATAGGAGTGGACCTATCACACTACCTTGTGGGACACCCGAAGTGACTTTAATTGCCGGTGAGGAAACACCGTCTAAAACAACCCTTTGAACCCGATCATGCAGAAAATCATTAATCCATGATATAATGTTACTGTCTAACCCATAAGATTTTAATTTCAAAATAAGTTTGCTATGAGAAACCTTGTCAAATGCTTTCTTGAAGTCTTGAAATATAGCATCCACTGGAGTATTATTTTCGCCAGAAACTAAAATATCGTGGGAAAAGAGAGCAAGTTGAGTTTCGCATGATCTGCTCTTTCGGAAGCCATGCTGAACATTGGACAATAAATTCTGGCTATCTAGGTGTCCCATGATTGAACTGACAATGGGGAACTTGCATGATTTTTTTTTATTTAACAGGCGGACAGAAAATTATTTTCTCGATTCAACAAAGAAAACTGCATGTAAATCTGAGTTTTCCTTCGCGAGATATTGAATGCTAAATATAGCGACATTTTAAAGCGCGCCGAAAACTCCCTCCCCCCCAAGCCACTGCTGAAGAATACCCGATGACGTCAACAGTGCCGAACAATCGCCCGAAGTAGCTGGGCTAACAGCGAACCAACACGGGTGATTCAAGCGAGCCTACTCAACCCAAAAGTGAGCCCACCTCTGATTTTTAATTGAGTAGGTAACCACTTAATGGTATACAGTTGATATTTCACGTCAATAATGAGTAATATGTAGGCAAGATAGTTTAAATCTCGAAAGTTCATCTTACTTTTGCAGTGCCCACTCCATACATCGACCCAACTCCCTAGCATTGTAATTAGCCAGCGAGATGAGTTCGAGGCATAAGTATTGTTTAACGCCTGGCTGTAAAAATACCTCAACCAAGGTGCCCAATAAGCTATTTATTAGGTTGCCTACAAACGCAAGAAGAAACGTATGTACATTGTCAATAAGTGACTGACTAACCCAGACTTCTATCAAAGGTGAGGTGTAAGCGTCCCACTCAAGAGCCCGACGTATCTCTTTCTACCGTGGAGAAAGTGCGCATCTCGACAGTGATTTGTTGATTACTTCCAAAACATTCATTGCTCTGCGAATCGTCAGAAGCAATTTTTCGGCCCTGAGTGGTGTTTTAGTAATTTTATTGGCAAATTAGGTGACAGATAGTATTGTTACTCGATACGAGTTACAAGTTAGTCAAGATAGTTTAATTTCCGAATCCTTTTACGTGCCAGCTGAGTTGAAATGTACTCACTGTGCGATGTGTTTCTTTGAGAACGTGTGTATTAGGTCTGATGCTCTCAAGTTAATAAAACAATGCCTTTACAAGGTAGATATATTTTGCTATTGATTTGGTGCCGAAGTTTTTTTATCTTAATACAATTACATCGATCTGTAACGTTATGTAGCGGCGTAGTGCAGTGCTCATCATAATCTCTTTAGCATGATATGAGGCAAGTAAAAGACCCTGGGTCATTGTGTCTTTTTATATGTATGTAATCGAGACTTGAGAATGGTTTTATGTTTCGGTGGTGTAGTTATAGTGTTGATGTTCATGAGAATTACATTCAGGTAATGCTATACTATACTCTGCCACAAAAGTTGTTTGTGGCCCACATAGGTATTTAATTAAAGGGCTACAAAGTACATTTGAAAAAATTCAGGTCTTTGAATTATTATAGCCATTTACAAACTTTATGCTGGCACTGAATGTGATATGGTGATGATTAAAGAACACTGTTTTGCTTATACTAATGCCTTTCCATAGATTGCTGGGTGTCGGACGGTAATGATTTTTAAATCAATAAGCGGGTTCATTTGTGTTGAGTGTTTTGAATAGCAGGTGCTACTTTTCCTTATTCCACTACCATTTAATGTATGGGATAGAATTATGGGATCATGCCCCAATGCCCCCAATGTATCTATTCAGCAAAGAAGGACGATCAAGATCAGGTTTTATGTTTTAAAATTGCACTTTAAATTACTAAATGAATTTACTGAAGGTAAAAATATTGACATTTCCTTCTGATATTGATGTTAGTGTTGTTTTTCTTGACAAAGACTATTGCAATGTATTTTGCTGAATGTCCGATGATAATAACTAAATCATAGCACAGCACTTAAACCGGTGAATGTTGGTAGAGAGGTAAATGTGAGCATAAGGGTTATGACTTTCAAAATTCAGTGATACTTCTGGCGAAAATAAAGATACCTATGTAATAAGATAAGTAATGCTTCAACTTTCTTTTACCTAACATCCAACAGCATGACGTGGATAAACGTGCTTCGTGCTATTGGTTTTGATAACAAGACAACTATTCTTGTTACAACGTAATTAATTATTACCAGTATACTATTTAGTTTCATTGAAGAAAATAAATCGTACGCTGGGAAGTCCATTCCCTATAATGAACTTCATACGGACTATTAAATCAAGGGTAATTCATTCCCGATAAGGCCAATCCTCTAGATTTGTGCCTCGCTCTGATAAACTAACCTTCATTCTCCGCATTAATAAGTATTATAAACAAAGGATTCAAAGTAAATATCTCTCATTTATTCTCGTTGTATTCATAAAAATCGAAATTTTGAGGCAAACGACGGTAACTTCATGCCGCTGGCTTTAAATGCACAAATGTCCACGATGTCACAAAAGTATTATCGAAAGCAAATAACGAAAAAATCACTCGCATAACCTCATTGAGCTACATTACTTATTGTCCAAAGGTTTGTTTGCAAAATTACCGAAGCAAAACAGCTGTAGCCATCATCATTTTAAGGTACGAGACTTTCCATTGGTCCTTACGAAGTTCATCAGCTTCGCCTTACAAATTTTTCATAACGAGAGTTTTCTCCCATCCGGTCAGGAGAAAAAGTTTTCTTTTTTTCCGCCGACGTATAACAATCATTTGTCATAACAAATGCCATGAGGGTAATGGCATCAATTTCAGGAATATTGTCCGAACGAGCGGCAACATAATCGTCCATTTTTCTGAAACCTGAAATATTCGAGGTAAAAAGTCTATTTTATCATCCCGAAAGTGCATTTTTAATATCCCAAGTAATAATCGTGGCACAATAACAATAGGAAAATTTACCCAAGAATAACAGCACATGAACAAGTGACGGTGAGCGACTAAATCCTCCACCAAACCAATGTTTACAGCATGCGTTGGTGTTTTTCCCGACTCAGACGGCAGATTAGGCACGGATGACGTCACACCTAGCCTCGGCAGAGCTCGGGTGTCTTCGCGCAGTGGTCGGCTCAGAGAAATTTTGCTTGATTTTTTAAGTCAATTTTTTATTTCTTCTGATGATGAATGGAGATAATTTAGGTCTTTTTGCGAGCTAATATTTTACGTTTTACCTGTTCAAAATAGTTTTTATAGCAATCGTCGACCCATGCAAGTTCCCCATTATATGTTCTAGGATCTTGCATGAAATGGATGTGAGGGATATAGGTCTGTAGTTAGATGGCTGCTCCCTATCACCACTTTTAAAAATGGGTGTTACATCGGCTGCTTTCCAGTCCATCGGTACGACGTGTTCGGTTAGGGATTTATTAAATACTATTTCAAGGTAGGGTGAAATTTCGGAGGCTAACTCTCTATATACGCGGGAGGGAATTTGATCAGGGCCAGGAGATTTGTTGGGGCTTATATCTTTAAGTAACTTTTCAATACCATTACAGGAAATGTCAATTGGTTGCATGAACCGCTGAAAGAGGTCAGGTAACACGACAGTTGGATCCCCGGAAGGTGGGTTAAAAACGGTTTGGAAGAAGGAATTTAGCAAGTTAACTTTGTCAAGTGTGTTTGTGGCCATTTCATCCCTATCACGGCAGACTTATGGCCTTGCACTTCCCTTACGTACGACCAAGAGACTTTTGGATTTTCTTTCAATTGTTCCCCAACATGTATCAGAATCAGAAGAATTAGTAAGTCAGTCAATCAGTCAGTAAGTCATTCACTCAGTCTGTAAGTCAGTCAATCAGTCTGTAAGTCAGTGAGGACATTCCGTTTTATATGTGTATATAGATTCTCTTTTATACCTACTACTACTGCTGATGCTATAAAACCTAAACTACTTGCTCCATATATTTCGTACAGGGTCTTCCTATGCCATTTTCTCATTTACTTTCCTCTCGACGGCTGTCTTACTCAGATCACCGTATCTCAGGATATAGCCGTTTAGGTTGCCCCGTCTTCTTTTTAAAGTTTTTATTACACTTCTTTCCCCATCTCCTTTCGTTTGCTTCGTTTGCAGAGCATTCTATTTACTTTCTCTTCATCATTCTTCCTCAATACATAATTTTATGTGCTTCCTGGTTTTGAAATAATGTCAATCACTGTTTTCATCTACGAGTTTCCAACCATTCGGCCACTATCCTTCCAAAATATTTTCTTTCAAAATACTCTTCTTAGAACGGAGTAATTCGCAGAGAAAAAACGCAGAATTGGAATGAATAGAACGGCAAGCAACACGTTGCTGGTAACTTCGCCGGCTCGTATTAATCGCAGGCTTTTCCGCCGAAACACTGATAAGACGACGTCGGCGCATCTTTCATATCTTACCTCGGTCTTAAAAACAAACTTTTCCTTGAAATCTGTATGGTTCTTTACAAATATCAAGTTGAGATTTTTCGCTTGAGTCATTTACTATGGCCTCGCTTTCTGTCGAGAAGAGCATGGTGTATGTATTTTACATGAAACGACCACTACAGCCTAAAATATTTTGATTTGCCTATTGAACGTTATGCCATATTCTGCGTTTTCACGTCGGTAGATATCGATCGTCTTTCCCTTCGAGATAGGTATTATAATCTAATATAGAAACTCAAACAGTATTTATTAATTTCTAATATAGAAACTTAAAAAGTATTTATTATATTTCAAACTCTACAATCATTCATATAAAACCAGAGTTAGAGATTATTTTCGCAGACTTTTTGTTCGTACTCGAGAAACTGTAATAGGTCCTAATAGGGTTTATATTATGTAACAAATTAACTGATAAACAAATTAATTGACAATTTATCCATTTTAAAAAATAAACTTAGAAATTTTCTCCAAGATTCCCTTTTTTACTCCATCCATGAGTCCTTGGAGAGTGATATGTGTGTACAAAGTGTTACCGTATTTTGTTTGTGTTGGTTATGATGACATTTGAATCGTATCTTGTTGTTTCCTATATTTTGTATGATTTACTCAATCTCTGGGAAAATAAACAATTATTAATATTGTTGAAAAACATACAGTTTCTTGCAGAAATTGCTGGAATGGATGGTTCAACTACAGGCCTGAGAGACATCGACGGATCCGTGGGGGCCCTTGAATCATTCGAGGAATACACGTTTATGGGTGAGTGTTTTTTTTCATGGTTAACGGTGGTAGGTACCTACAGTTTTTTCGTTTCAACATACGTACTACCATATTTACGCACAACTATTATATGTTGATTACTACTCACTCACTTGATTATAAAAAACACCTACGCTTTTTTCCATGCTGATGATATCTAATTTGTCATGAGGCTACGATGGCATGGCACGTAATAATTGCCCTGAAATCCCCAAGTTTCGAAGTTTGTGCTATAGCACGCAATGTGAATTAGGTCCATCCTTGGCGGCGCCCACCTGTTCGCACAGTGGAAATGGTTGCGAAGACCGATCTTGTATCGAAGCAATCGAATCGAACATCTATCCACTTGGGCCCCACTCGCACGTGTTAAGCAGCGTTTAAACGTAGCAGTTGACTGCTATGACAGCCGCGAGATGCGCGATATATCTATTTCGCTGCTGCTATGATGCGTCTGCACTAACTTTTATGCAGCTTAAAGCCGATATTTAGGCGTTGTCATAACAAATAAAAAGCGTTTTATTTCAATATTGATTGATGCTTAAATTTTCATGGTATTCTTCAAGCAATAAATTCCATTGACAATTATCTTTTGTTCCCATTCTTTAAAGAGAAGAATATCCCCTTTGGAGAGGGATATTCTTGTTATTATATCGAAGCAATCGAATCGAACATCTATCCACTTGGGCCCCACTCGCACGTGTTAAGCAGCGTTTAAACGTAGCAGTTGACTGCTATGACAGCCGCGAGATGCGCGATATATCTATTTCGCTGCTGCTATGATGCGTCTGCACTAACTTTTATGCAGCTTAAAGCCGATATTTAGGCGTTGTCATAACAAATAAAAAGCGTTTTATTTCAATATTGATTGATGCTTAAATTTTCATGGTATTCTTCAAGCAATAAATTCCATTGACAATTATCTTTTGTTCCCATTCTTTAAAGAGAAGAATATCCCCTTTGGAGAGGGATATTCTTGTTATTATATCCAAATTCCCGATATCAGACGTCGTGTATTGCTTTCCGTTGGCGATTGTTGCTATTGTGTTGGATACATTTCCGCTGGAAAGTAGACGGGCTTCAACTTTGCTAATAGCTCAAACTATGATCGATAGTGTTCGACATGTGTCCACTATCGACCTGAACTCGCATCGCAGTTGCTATTTACACATACGAGTAGGGCTTAACAGTTGTTAGCAGTTGACTATCATAACAGTCAACTGCTAAGTGTAAACGCGCCTTTAGTAGCAACTTTGATGCGAGTTCCGGTCGATGCTGGACATTCGTCGAGCACTATCGATCCACATTCGAGCTATTGGCAATGTTGAAGCTCGTCTACTTTCCAGCTGAGATATTTCAAGCTCAATCGCAACAATTGCCAAAGGAAAGCGATACACCATGTCTGATACCAGGCATTTGGGTAGAATAACAAGAATATTCCTCCCCGAATGGAAGATTCCACACTTTAAAGAATGAATAGGAAAAATAGGTGTCAGTGGAATTTGTTGCGAGAAGATTCCATGAAAACTTAAGTGACAATCGTCCTATGACGTCAAAAAGTTGCTGTTCCAATAGCGACCGCGATATGTGACGCATCGTGGCTTCCATAGCAGTCAACTGCTACGTGTAAATGCAGATGTAGACTACACTTGGTCTTCCATTTCGATTCAACTATCATTTCAACAGCATGAGAAGAAATGAGCCTTTGCATTTTTAAATTTGCAAATGGGAACCGTTATGGGTTTTGAGCTTTTGCGACCGGCCGAAATGATTTCGAGACCACGTCCACTCGAGTGAATCGTTTGCGAAAATTGTGATCAAACGTCAAAGACGTTGATTTCCTGATGCTTGTGGCATTCAAAGTATAGGAAGGGGCCCAGAGGAATGTTAACTATTTGGCAATAGCGAAATTTCCCTATTTCTAAGTACATACCCATGACTGGCGGAGCGGGGAGCCACCTGTCGCCAAGTCCGCGTAACCTCTGGTTTGGATGGGTGGAGTCTTCTGCGATCTTTCTCACAAGACAGGTAGATCAACACTGATGCCGCGAGGGAGTGATGACTCTACGATATGGTTATCGAGATCAGCTTATCAGTTACTTGGGACGCACCCGTTCGACATTGTTTTGACAGCTAGCGCCAACTATCGCCGTAACGTCTTTTTACACAAACAGCAGGGGAAGTGTTCGCTGGAGGGGGAAATCACTTTCCGTTCCCCACCTCTCCCTAGGTTGTAAACATCTCATGACGTCTTTCAGTTGGCAACCTTTTTTCGCCGAAATTGTTTGCATTGCGAGTATGGTTGGTATGGTCATTTTTAGGAATAGGGATAGGTTTATTTCAATAATTGGGTACAAAACCCCTAAAATCAACAGAGTAATACATAATGACGCACATGAACTTTTGCATAACAATAAAGGACAGAATTGTTACAAAATATTACAATAATTTAAGCATTTGAATAAGAAACAGTTGCCATTTTCATGATAACCAATTACATAACTTACTGGTGAAACAGGAAATTGTAACATGTTCTTAAAAGATCGCAAATTATCACAGGTTTTTAATTTGCTAGGCATTTCATTCCATGCAACCGTAGACCTGAAGACGAAAAATGTATGAAACACAGTTAAAGCATATAATTTCAAATATTTATCAAATTAGAAAATGATTTTGTCCAAATCGAGTTTTATGCAGACAGTGTGTAAATAAAAATTAATAAGTAAATGAAATGCTATGCGTATTCGTAACTAATAGCCACTAAGCAGTTAAACTTTCTTTAAGTTTTTAATTTAAACTTTTGGAGTCATTCACGGTAAAAAAAAACTGCCCAACCGCCGCGTGTCACCAGCGCCAAAGAATTTATCTGTACATCCCGGTGAATTTTCAGGCGCGGATTGCCTACGTCAGAAGTTTGAACATGCTTTTACTGCATCCACCTCCATTTGGGTAGCTATATCTACATAATACCCTGCAAGCCACCATAAAGGTGTGTAGCAGGGGGTGAACTCTCACCAAACACGCACTACATATCATGCATAAAAAAGGATTAGTACTGGTATAGGTACTGTTCAAAACTACGCTATTAAAAAAAAGATAAAAATAGCAAAGCACACATGCAAAAACATGCTGTTAGTTGGGTTAGCTTTAAGTCCTTATACCAACATGCAGCTACCAATGTTATCCATTGCTGCACTCGTAATGGATATATTTACCGTTATTCATATCCCTAATAGTACGAGGAAAAAAGGATATTTTGAAGGACATGTTCGGCAATCAATTTCTCTAATTTTGTGATTATGATCCAGTCTACCATAGCAAGTTGGGGTCCGCAAAATATTTTTAACATCATCACTGAAAATATGGTCTTGGAATTTATTTAAGAGATTAACTCTAAATTTCAACCTGCGATCTGACAATGATTCCCAATTTAATTCATGTAATAGACTGGTTACGCTAATAAGGTTATCATACCGTCTCTTTACAAATCTTGCCGATCTTCGTTGCACACGATCAAGTTCGTTATTTAGACCGATTTCGGAGGGATCCCATATACTGGCAGCATATTCCAAATGAGGTCTTACAAGGGAAAAGTGGCTGATTTCTCGTACATGATCGTCACATTTACCCAGTACTCTTTTGACGATAAAATTTGCATTCCCATGGCCTCGAAATCACGCCGTCGCACTCAGAATGCCTGCGGTGGCGCCTTAACCCACTCGACCACGAGTGTTGATAAACATGAATGTTGCTATTGGTTACATTGTTGATGGATGTTGGCACCGACCGGAGCTCGTAGGTGGTAACCAGAAACCTGCATTCTTTGTGCTCACCAGAGTCCTCTGGATTGCCAAGAAAACTATAGTTTATTATTGGCAATCCAGAGGACTCTAGTGCTCGCTATTCGTTCATTCCGGCGACTTTTCCCCGCACGTGTAACCGGAGCCAGAAAAAATGAATCTACTTTTACTGTGTCCACCTCCATTTTGTTACATAGCTACATTTTTAATGACTGTCGGGGCTGACTAGAGAAGTTAGCAGGTAAACATGAAACCCGCTTTCTTTGTGTGCGCGGCCCAAGACAGCGTAGCCAGAGAGGCGAATGTGGAAGATCCTAATTCCGAAACTTGTCCCCATGTCATAGATATTTTCGGACGTCATGCCTTGAATTTCACCAAATATAGTTCTCCATTTCCAAACCTGAGTGGAAGACTCGCCCATGTTTCTTGGGAATAGACTTAACTCTCTGAAATAGGTAGATTTTTTGTGTGTACTGTTGTTTAAATTTGATATTTCTAATGGCCTAAGGAGGCAGATTCGATTAGAAAGTTTGTTGACGCACAAGAACGTATAAAAGTGAATGAAAATATCGTAAAACCTTGAAATCTTGAATTTCGTGTCATTTAAAATATTGTAAAACCTTGAAATCTTGAAGTTCACGTCAAACGCTTTAGAAAAATTCCAAAATATCAAGAACCATGTGAAAGCCTACCAAATCAAGAACTATGGTAGGTTGATATAGTATTCACTCAAATTCATAATGAGCAATTGAATTGAAATGGGATAAGTTATCAATGATGCTGGTATAAGAACCCAGCATTTCTCCACTCATTTCCAGTGAGGAATCTAACCTTGATGGTGAACTTGAGGAACTTCAAGACAGATATAGGTGAATAAAATGTCCTGAAACAGACTACATAATATGTTCTAAAAATTGGGATTGGGTGATACTTTACTTTTGTATTTGCTATGGAGTCATCTGGATATGTGTAAACAAAACAACACAGTACATCTTAACTTCATGAGGAAACAAGCTATGGAAAATATAGTCCATGACGTCCTGTAATTTGAGTAAAAAATTCTCCAATACTTCTCAATTACTAAGAATTTTACTACCGTCTTCGTTCAAGTATTCATCACGTTGAAAATTGCGAGGGTATGGGGAGGGGTAAAATAAAAGTTCTCACTCAAGACTATGTGCAATTATTTCAACGTGCACTCGTTTATTCACAAGAAGAAAATATTTAGAGTGTGTGAAACCCAATGTAAAGAAAAAAAAGGCTTCGTTTACACAACAGATTTTCCTCAAAATAATCAGATTAGAATATTCAACATAAAAAATATAACTTTAGTTCGTAGTACTTTGTATATTTTTATTGAATTTTCAAGACTGGTTTAATCCCCTCTATTATTAGGTACAAAATTATCATCGAAATAATGAAACAGAACTTAAAAATATGCCATATGTACTGATTACATGCAAAAAAATTTGGAGTTGTTCCTGCTATCAGGAGTGTCTCATACTGTTAATAATCGACTTTTTTTTGTCTTGAAAATGCGTAAACTAGAAGATTTTACAGCATTCCTCGACAACAGGGGTCTTATGCAGTTCATATGATAATGCATTATATCTTTTGCTGTAAAATACCGAAATAATGATTAAAGGCTAGTACTGTAGATAGTTAAAAATTGAATGTAGCTATTATTAATTAATATACTTGCTAGTTCAACTTGCAACACAAATTGCCAATATCCATCCGGTTTACTTTATTGGCACTCTTATCTTACGATCACCAAGATTTACGTATTCGAGACCCCTGAGTGTTCACATGTGATTTTCAACGCGTCATATTCCTCATTTTATAAATTAATAAAATAAACTCCCAGGGGAATCAAACACATTACTATCTCCTTTAAATAGCCTTAAGAAGATTAACTGATGCCACTGCGATGAAATAGGGGTACGATTTCATTGCTATTTATGTTTTAATTCATTTATTCAAGCATTTTCCATTAGAGGCCGTACAAAATACAATGTTTTGTTCGGGGTTGGTTGGGCCTAATTGTTTCCAAGGACCCCCGTTATTGCTTCATTCTTGCTAATAGGCTAACAGAGGTCTCCCTGAAAATATTTGCATACGTGTTAACGCAGCACTCGATCCGCATATGCTTGGGACCGGAGGATAATCGGAAATTGCAACTACGCACTTCCATGCCTCCGGCAGATACTCCTCCCAGAGAGCTACGACGCCAGTGGCAGGAGACCCACTGAATAGGAGAGCTGCCCGAGGAACAGGGCCGAAGTCTGAAGGGAGCAGGAGAGCCAGCCAGACGATCGCCGGACATAGGAGTTTTTGCACTCAAAAACTGGTCGAATATCGAAATCACCGAGTTTAGTTAAAATATTCTCAAACATATCAATCTTCAAGGTCGATCGCCGGACCGTCTATTGGCAGTCAATACTTCCCCTCCGCACACGTCTATTGTTGCACACTCCGTCGGACATTCGGAAATGCATGTACTTGTTCATGCGCTCTTGCGTGTGAAATTTGTTTCTCTCGCTATTGTGGTTACATTTAGATGAAAATAAACTATTTTAATACTGATGTGGAAGGTATGTACTTTATCTTACAACATAATTTCATTGTTTTATTGCTTAAATTGTGCGTTTAAATAATTGGTATTTATAAGGCCATTTTTTTACCTCAGAATTCTGAGATATCTATGTTTTTATTTACATGTCGGGTCTTGTAGAGCTATATTACTTTTACAGACATGAAATGCAGACTAATGACAATTGTTTAACACAATAGCATTGTCCGCCCTCATCCTCCATTTTGTTTTTATCCATTCAAACTCAAATGTTAATTAGTTAAACTATTCTATGCTGTTAAACAGCAACATAGCCGTTTTATTCATTACTGACAAAAGCCTCACAAACAATCAACAATAATGGATCTCCTTCACCCCTTTACCACCCCACTCCTACACGCACACCATCTTTACCTCGAGATGAAAATGATAGCGACGAAACTATAGTGGAAGGCGAGCATGACGACGAAGGGGACGATGGACAACAGTTTGACACGGAATAAAGATGTATTGTAATAGTTTTCGAGTCAAGTTTGTATATTTGGTAAATAAACATCTAATTAAGGTCAAAAATTGTTTTTCATTTGATCACATTGCGGTAAAATCATAAAATAATTTTGACCGGCTTTTGAGGGCAAAGACTCCTACCGACTCTGGAGGAGAGGAGATCGGTACCTACTGGCGTCCCGTCCCATTCCCGAGAATCCATCTCCGTGTCCGCCCGTGATCTGATTCTGATGCTCTCGAGTATGGTATGTGCCAAACACTATTCATCCTCAAAACACTCAGGCTACTCGGATCTACATCTTCACATTACCCTGTGAGCCACCACAAGTGCGTGTGGCAGGGAGTGGTGGATCACCACGTAACAATGTCTTTTGCTGAAAAAGAAAGGAAGGAAAATAACTTTGAGAAATAATTTTGAGATCCGATTTGTATTTTTTTAATAATTAGGCTTTCTTTACATTGTAGTCGTGGTATTTGTGTGGGATGAAATTAATTCTGGCATATGCCGGTCCGTTTGTTAATTTCACCTAATTTGTCGCTTCCAGCTTCTCCCCTGATGTAGTGAGGGGATAGGAATATATTTCCAGCGTCAGCTTCGGACTTGTGTTATTTGAATTTTTTTTATAACTATAAAATCTTGCGAGGTCAAAGGGTTACCGGGTGCTCACAAGCACTTCGAAGGTCAGAAAGGTAGTCGATAATACGTAGCAGTACTACCACGTCTGACTTTTCGGTTTTCCGTAAGACATTTCCATAGTTGCCTAGTCATACACTTCGGTCTACTAAAACTCCAACAGTAAAATGCGATACGTAACGTAGGCATTAACAATTTTATTTCCATGCCCTTTGAGGACATATTTAAGAAATTCTTTTACGCAAAGGAATGCCTACATTGATTTATAATGTCCTACCAAGCACAAATATTTTTGCTTCCATTCTCTTTTGTCATTTTTGAGTTCACCATCATAAACGCTAATTCGCTTCCCATTATCTACATAGAACTCCGATAAACCATCATCTTTAATTACCTGCTTTATCCACCTACTTTTCCTCCTAATCTTTTCCGGAGGCATTCTATTCTACTCTATCAGCCAAGCGCTTCCTTATTTCCCTACATTTTTCCTTTACCCCACTCATTCTCCTCCATTTTCATTGTTCAAACACCTAATTTACCTTTTCGTCTTTTTTAATATCCACCAGTCGCCACTGTATGACCCCATCTCAGATCAAACATTTTCTGAACATATTTGTCAAATTTTCTTATAGAAAGCTCACCTATTGGGTAGAAGTCTATTTCATTATACCATTCTCCTACGGTAAGACATTCACTTACGTCCAAAACAATCCAAGCACAACTGCATTCCTTTACATGTAGACTCTATTTGTACACGTTGCACTCCTAATTTCAACCTTGGTTTCAAATCCTCATGGAAAATTTCATCACTTTAGTTTACGGAGAAATGCTCATCACATACGACCAATACTATTCCTGGTAGCTGAACCAGCCTGATGGATCTCGAACGTATCTAGAAATAACTGTGGGCCCCTGGATGCATCACCGGTATGTCGATTCCGTACCACTTAATCGTGCACAATTTAACGACTTTATCCACTTTCCTCCTTTCTTTGCTATCGCATCTGGCTCCATTCTCCCATCCATACCACTTTTTGGTATACATAAAGAGAAATTGGCAACCCCTCCTTACTCCCATGCTATTGGGACTGGCTTTTCAGATTTTTCCCTCTTCTGTTATTCCCTGCACTGTGTGGAAATTATATTTAAGAATTTTTATTTGTTTTTAAGAAGAAGAATTATTATGATTAAGAGTTATTTATTATATCTAAGGATGAACCATCAATCCTTCCAATCAGAATTATTTCGCGCAGCCTTATTTGAAAACTCGAAAGTAATCATCAACCTCTCCCTTGAGAATTTTCACGAAGACCTTGAAACTTAAGCCAAAAATTAGAATAATAAATGGGTAACCACAAAAATGTTCACCAAAACTGGTAAAAATTCTATCCTTATTGGATTTTTAATAAGAATAATACAATCATCGCCTTAAGTGTCAGGTTTATTTTGTTTTTTTTACGAGTTTGTTTTTTTGACGGTATGTTTATGTCCCAAAAAATTGGCAACTTAAATTTAAAAGCATCATTTCAAATCAAAATATGCTTGAGAGAGAGTTCACCTCTGCCAACCAATCAACGAAGATTTTTCAGTCAATATACGCGAGGATTTCGACACTGGTAGGAAGAAGTTCTTAATTGCTTTTCCATTTTATTGGCCCTCCTTTGAAGTACCGCGGACACCACGAGGAGGCCCACAACAACTACCGTAATTGTAGCAAGGACGGTAATCATTCCTGTACTCATCCCCATTGCCACCACATCCACGTCCTCCACCTGGAAATTAAGATGTACATTTTTGTTAAGGTACTCCGAGGTTCAATTCAATGTGAATTCTTCGTGAAGTTAATGGACCATTTTAAAATAGGGCACAAACAATCGTGATTAAGTACTGCTTTCGCTTGCCTCTAGCATCAGGTTGCAGGTAAATGAACTGAACGTTTTTCTTTTTGCTGCAGGGCAAGGAACCATAACGTTTTTACCCCCCATTACCTCAATCTTTGACCTCAATGGAATTCCTTGGCAACAGAACCGAACTAGCTGGTTTAGGAAAATATTTTGTTTTCACTCGTTGCCCATGGTATACACTTTAATATTGATAACCATTTTCGTATGTGGCCACAAAAATATAAAATTAGGTATGCAACAGCACTTGGGAATTGGGATCGGACGCCATCAGTTTGTACTTACGTCTGCTGCGTTGATGCGCATTCTCAGTTTCTCCATCATATTTCCGCAGTAGACGCCATTCGATCGACCAAGCCAGTGAACGAAGCGACGTCCTTGCAGCCATTTTGGCCGGTAGCACCTGCCAGTTATGGTGGCATTAATTTTGTTTAAAAAATAGTCTCCGATTTCGTGGCCAATCATTCTTAAGCTTAAATAAATTCACTGTGTAACCTGTTGCCCATCCTCAGGAAAAATTAATTCAGTAAACCCTTAATAATTGATTTAAGTAGTTGATATTGATTTTAAATCTTGATAAATATATTGATTTTAGCTTAAATTTTTATCGTCATGGCTGGGCACCTATAAATATTTTTGAATGATACAAAGAATGCATTATAAATTCACTAACCTTAAGTCATAAAGTAGGAGGGAGTCAATTTTGTAAGCATTTGGCATAAAATGGTCCAGCATCCACTGTAAACTGCAGTTGCAATTCCATGGATTCCCTTGCAGGTTTACTCTTTTAATCTCCTTCCAAGGAAGAAACTCTTCGGGGATATACTCGAGGGAATTGTAACTCAGGTCAACCTGAAATGAAGTAATCGACTGATGTACAAACAGCTATTTGCTTAAGCTTTGATTTTTTTTTAATTCCTACCTAAATCATTCGATTCTGAGAAGGATATAGAGCGTAGTTTTCTGAATTGAACATTCTAAGGGATGTCACAACAAGCAAAGCTTTCCGCAAGTCTCAGTTACTTTAGTACGTCATTACAATGGAAGATCTTTCTCATAGCTTAGGAATTACTGCAAATCATTAAAGTGAAAATATTAGAGTCTAAAGATCACCAAGTGCAAATACAAAAACCACGCCAGGTGAAATTCTCATACACGGTAGGAAGACCCTTGACGCCTATCATTTCCTGGGCGGAGATCTGGTTTCGGAAAGAACTAAGCTTGGGAAGAATGTGTACGAAGAGGACTTTTGGGCAGGAACTCCATTCAATAGTCCAATGCTCACACTACTGGGTTATCACACCAATTATTGCACGATGAATTATAAAAAATTCTTGTTCCATAGTAATTATGACATGAATACGTCTTAAAAATCAATCCGGGGATATAATGGGCATTCATGGGGGTCATTGGAGGAAACTTCACGAAAAGTAGTGACGTCTCATAATTCTAGGGGAATCAGCCATTGGAGATAAATTATCTGCTATGGTTTAGAGATAGGTCGGCCACGTCGAACAAGTTGATAACTTAACTTCTTCCCCTCCCCCCCTTTGCGCCGAGCTTTGGGGGAAATGAGCCACATTCCGGACTTACCCTACCTCCTCTACCGCCAAGCTGCCGTTTAGGAACGCCGCCCACAGGAAGCCTTTCTTCGGCAGACGAGACAACACAATGTTCCTCCTCAGCTTCAGCGTTTTCAACTCTGGCAGACCGTCGAAGGCCTCGCTGGAGATCTCGGACAGGGTTGCGGTGTTCGACACGGAAAGGCGACGAACTGCGGGAGAGCCCACGAAGGAGTTGGGGCCCAGTAACTTGATGGGGTTCCCGTCGAGATTTAGTCTGGACAAGTTTCTGAAGGTCGCGTTCGTCTCCGTCATGAACGCTTCGGGGACGACTTCGATGCTGTTCATCGAGATGTCCAGCTCCACCAAACCCGGAAACCTCGAAGCCGCCTTCACCGAAAGGTCAGTCACCCGGTTACTCCTGAGATTCAACACCTTGGGGGAAAAGGAAGCAAATTCTATTTTTAATTGAATAATTCTTTTATTGAGTTTTGATGTTCTCCGATTCTGTGAATACGATTTCTTTCAATAGAGTTGTATATTTGCATAGATTTTAATGTGTATCAACGACTGATGTTATATATATTGCACTGCCCAATCTATCTTAATTCTAAACCTAATCCTAAAGGTCAATCCCGCGACCTTACATTTACAGGGTCGGTGCGTTAATAACATGGCTGCCAGGGCCGGCATTGAATGTAATCGATAGTTAGGTATAACTCAATTCAGGATAAAAAACTGATCTTATGCCACTACCTGAAGACTTACCTTGACACTTTCGAAGACCAGCTCGGATTCGCTTCCGGCAAAGCCATTTTCAATCGAATGGATAAAGTTGCCGCTCAGATCCAGGTTCTCCAGCTTGGGCATCCTCAGCATTGCTTCCCAGGGGACAGTGTGGATATCGTTGTTGTTCAGGCGAACCACCTCCAGGTTCGAGGCCATAGAAGGATCAGAACTCAAAGGCAATGAGTCCGCTGACACGGTGGCCAGTTTGTTGTGACCAAGGTCTAGGTACCTCAATGCCGGAATCGCCAGAGAACTGGGGAGGATCCAAGTTAGGGAGTTGTGGGCAAGGGACAGCTCCCTTAACTTCCTGGTCTCTATGGAAGGAAGGCTCCTCAACCCACCGGAAATCTCGCAAGACGAGAAGTCGGCCCTCGTCGCCGTAGTGGTGTTGACCTTCGACCCACGGCTGTGACCGTCCCGGTTCTTGAGCAGTGGAATGTCGGGCCAATCGTAGGCCCCGGCGAAGGGTGACGCGTGCAGGCCTGAGCAGTTGAGGAGCAAGGCGTTCGGGTCGGGCTTGTAAGACATCGCGGAATCGTCCCAGCCGCGCATTTCTTCCATCCACGTCGATTTGTCTCTAACGCAGCGGCACCAAGTGCAGAGCTTTGTCTCTGCAGAAACGTAGCCTTCCCATGTCCAAAGGTATAGCACCAAGATGTATCGTATACAAGGAAGCATTTTCATTCACTGCGGGAAAAGAGAATATGTTTCTATTTCCAAGGGGTCTGGTTCCATACCAATGGAACTAGATCCCATGAATGGACAAATAGTAACGTTTCAGACCTCAATATGCACAAGTTTTAAGGTGAAGGTGTGACAAGAATTTTGCGATAATTTTGTTGCGATATTAACAAATGATTGTGTTTTAGTAGTGTATACAAGTCAGTTTTTTTCATTTCAAGTTCATCCTCCTCTACAGTAGCACAAAGGAAAACATGCACAATTGCTTATAAATCATTGAAAGAGGAATTTTAGCACAAATATGCTTAGCGAAAATTTTTCTGAGGAATAAAGTTGTGTAATTAATTTATAAATAATTCTCGGGTTTCCAGCCGAGTTAGATTTTGTGTTGCTGACGTTTCGACGGAATAGTCCTCCATCGTCCTCAGAGCAATAAATCTTGCAAGGCATTCCGCCCGCGCTTCTATAGCCGTCTCATCCGGGGGGCATTGTTGTCTCCTTTTTTCCGTTATTTTTCGAATTAACGGTTTCCATTCTCTACTGATGATGTACCCAGAATCTCGATTAATGTGTTATCTTCCAGCCTGATTTCTACGGTCTCTTTAAGGAGACGATCCCAATACCCATTTGCTTTGGAAATCCAATACAAATGGATCGTACGGTACGCAAAGGTACGCAGGATCGACATCTTATCGATCATGCGTCTAGACGAATTTATCTAAGGAAATACGTTGCTATTCGAATTATGAGGTTTGACCCCGTAATAATGAATTGTATGCGCAGTGCCCTTACTCTTAATTTTAAACCGCTCTTTTGGAGCATGGTTTCTTTGAAGCGTGCATACTTGTAATTTTTACATTTTACATGTAACTTTTCCTGGCTCTTTTAAGCTGTTTCGGTGTGACTTACGTAATTTTCGGGGATATGCGTTGTTAAATATCTATTGGTGTGTTAGCAGCAGCAAGAGCAACTATTCTACAACTATGTACTGGACTTCCTTGGTCACTCTGAATTTCACTTGCTTGGAATACAGTTCCCAATTATATCTCCTCTAAACCTACATTAACGGTTGGATGCTATTAATTATAATTGAAGATTGGCTCATAATTTTCAGTTCGAAGACATCAAAGATCACGTTTTCATAAAATCTGTGATACACAATATTTCATTAGCCATACAGCTCACGGTTCGACAATTTATAGGTATACGTCATGAAATCCACTTAAATCCGAGTCATGTAATTTTGTGAATTTGAGGCAATCAAATATTAGTAAATTATTCCATTAGCCATATCAATCTAATATATCCTTCGTCCACTCCCGAGGAGGGCATTAAATTTCTGAGAATAAGTCCACTGTTGGCCAATAATCGGCATTACATAGTCCATTATACAATGGTATTGGTATTTAATAATCGATCTAATGATCGAAAGACTCGGAAGTAAAAAATCAATAATGTAAAAAATCGATTATTTCTGCTCATCATTAGACGGTATAATACAATCAAACTGCAGGGAAGGCCACACACTAGTTTGTTTAGCATTCTCACAAAGATGGCCGACTCGAAATTTAGTAAATAGATTGTCTTCCTAGTTATCATAATTTCATATGAATGATAAATTTCATCTAAACCCCATGTATACTACTCATCACATGCACAATCCCCGTTACCTCTTTCATTGCAAAGTGCAGCTATCAATCTTATCAATTTTTTCCACTCTAGCGTATAATTAATAATATATTTGCAACATAATATATTCTATTTGAATATATTCAATCCCTTATAAAAAAATTAACTACAACATTAAGAAAATCTTCATCACCAAGGCGTTGGTTCCAATAAAATTCATTTCCTTAACTGCCAGCGCTATTTCCGCTGCCTAGTGCAATGTCCTTAAACTTCTTTTAGGCCTTTTGCAATCATCTATAGTAAAAAACGACATTGTGGTCATTTACGGTGCATAGTCAAAAGCAGAACATTGTACGCGTTCGGCAGGAAATTCTATTCTCTCAAGTAGAAAAGGTTTTATTTCATGATGTTGATAGAAATAAGCAATAATCACGCTGTTTACAGAAATGTCTAATATTGCATTGTCTATAGAATTAGAACAATGCGCTTTGGGAATATTGTTCTGCTGAACGGGTTAACAGTCGCATTCCGCTGTGCAATCCACTTAGTTCTACCTCTATTCGCGAGAGCTGCGGACTACAACAATGTGCGCAGACAATATAGCGAGCTTCAAAACAAATTGGATGGTCTATCCAATCATCTTGGCTGTCATATAGATTACAATTAGTATTCCCACCAACAATTTCTTATCCTATTAAAATTAGATGCCTCACCCAACCTCTTTTTTGCGTGCATAGGATTCAACCAACGTACGCAGACTTTAAAGGGAAAAATATGCATAGTAATTCGCCATTTGTCAAAATAATCAAACTATAAGCTATTTATCATGTAGTCTTTCAAAAGTAATGAAAATTTTAAGCTCCAATGAACTGAAATGAGCTCCGAAAGGTACTCTATTTTCATTTAATTCCTTATTATCCTTAGGCATTTCTTTAAGTACCTACCCCCGGCAAAAATCGAAACAAAAATTCTCTGCGTCGTTTCACAGCGCACGACATATTGTCCGCTCGTGTCATCGACCAGTGATTAACGCCAGGCTCGTTTGGCCCTATTCAAGCGCCGCAAAACAGGTAAGTTGGCCGCACTGAAATCACCAGGGCAACTGGTATAATCTTATCTCCAACGTACTGCTCTCTCAACAGAAATATCTCGCTTTTTTATTTTTTTTAGTCATATCAAATCCACCATCCAGACATCTTGGGTAAAAAGTAATCGATTCTTTGGAGCGAATCTTCGATCGGAAGCACAATTCTTTGTAACACCACAAAGCTTGGTCTAATTCTACCAACCAGTCACAGCCTCGATAACTGAGCGAGCCATTTATCTGAAGCATTATTTTTCATTTATAAAACTCATTCCAAAGCCGTGGATACAAAAGATCCCACCCAAAGAGATAAGGGAGTTGAGAGGGGGGCCTCTATCCAACTCAAGAAATTCGATAAGCCGTGTACGAGTTTCATTGTACGTCATTGTTCTGAGAAAGAGGGACCTGCCGGGGAATAACCGTCTCGCTCGCGTTCTTTCGGGGCACCGGACGTTTTTCACCAATGATTCACGAATTACTCATTCGGCGCCAATCTAAGGATTTCTTACGAGACAAAACTTCCCATGAACACTTCTCATGAGTTTAAATTGGCGTCTCTTCGAATTTAGAGGTAGGGGTACATTTTTAACTGTCCAAATGCAAACAAATCGAATGAAAATAATTCATTCTCATCACATAGAAATGTTGGCAATTTTCTGAGGGGATATGAAGTAAAAAACATTATTTAACCCATTTTCGTTCTTCTCGAACATGATAAAAAAATTATGACTTATCAAAAATACAATGCCAACGACCTCCTCGGTCGTATCATACAAAAGGGATTATAAAACTAACAGAGTTCTCTCGAAATTAGTCGAATGTTTCTTACCTTTATTTAAGTGATGATGATAGTCGCTGCTGCTAGTGTGGACTCGCAGCTTTCCGTCTCTTTCCGTGCGATGATATCTCCTAACTGAACATCGTCTCTGCGTAGCACCAACGGCCAACCGTAGATTTATCAGACTTTCAAAAGATATCAGGCGATCCCCTACCATCTCCAACTACCTCTACATAATACCCTGAAAGCCACCGCTAGGGTGTGCGGCAGGGGGGGAAACCATCACCAGGCAAGAATTCTCAATCACTTACTAAACATGCATGAGTGCAAAATAAAATACTACCCCGTTTATCAACTACTTACATGAAAACAGGAGTCACAGTGCTACCACCCCGGAAAAAATATTAAGAATTCAAAATTAAACGATAAACTATGTATATTCCTAAATTAAATAATAAAACACTGCCGTTATCATCCACAAGAGGACATCATCACGTTAAAGTGTGGAACACACAAAGTTTTAATTTCATTGAAGATTAATTTAGCCAATGTTTAGCCTAATACCATAGATTAAATTAATTAACATATAGTTAATGGAGACAAAATTTTATCTTTAAATGGCACTAAAGTCAGTAAAATCTTCATGTACGCGATACCCTGCAAGTTACCATGAGGGTGTATGGCAGGGGGTGAATATCACCAAACATGCACTATTGACATGAAACTAGGCTAAAACATGGAAGCATGCAGCATAATAGGGTCATGTTGCCAGATGGTTAGTGCCTACATAGTAATAAAGGGATTGGTTGTCAATACATGCCTCTTGCAATACAGACTGCTCTTACAATATTTCACCTACCTATCCCTTTGCTGTGCTGAATATTGTTTTTCCTTATAATACGGGGGAAAAATAACATTTTGAATCCACCGGTACGACAATCTATCTCTCTAATCCTATTTATTTGGTCGAATCTAGCATGATACGGTGGTGTTTTTAATATGCATCCAACATCTTCAGTTAAGCTATCCGTTTTAAATTTCTTTAATAGATTTAATCTGTATTTTAACCTACGTTCTGGTAATGATTCCCACCCTAATTATTGAAATAATTCTGATATACTAATAAAGCTATCGAAACACCTTTTAAGAAACCAAGCTGCTCTACGCTGTCCACTGTCTAGCTCTCTGATCAAACCTAATTCATTCGGATCCCATGCACCGCACATAGGTACTATGCACGTAATTCATAGAAATGTAATAGTTTTTTATTATTTAGTTACATCTATAAATAAATTGAATTATGAACTCCAACACAGATTTATTGAGTCGAAAAGGTACCAAATTATTCATCGCATATGGAACATGCATTTACTCATAATTAAGCACAATATCAGAAAAAGTATGAGTGGGGTGTTCCTTCTATCTTCAAAACTGATAGAATTGGGCTGATTCTATTAATGCATTTCGAATCACATCATAAATAAATATATACCACATGGAAATATGAAACTATGAAAGGCATGTGATAACACAGTATCCGGATGGATTTTTTACGTGTTTCGTGGCATCTTTTCGTTAATCTATAAAGAGAAATTACCTGATACCTTGAATGTGAATGAGCATAAAAATTAATTACAGAATATAACGTATTGGCATTTTCTCCACTAATACTAACTCCATTCAACAAGGAATAAAGAAAAAAATGAATAGAGAACATGTCCACTCTTCAATACTTTCAAACATTGAACATTTCAAACATTTCAATTACGCTCCCATGAATGTTTCTAAACCATTTTATTGCAAGCACCTGGAAATTTCCCAATTCACGCTCATTTATAGTCATGAGGAATTATGAATTTCTTTATTTGCTCCTAATACCTCAAGATACTTTTAGTTGACTCCGTAATCAAAATACAAACATATGCAAGGGGCATATTCAATTTATGTGAGGCAAAAAATTATTAAATCCAACTTAATGTCAATTCAATCGTGAAAATAGCGATTTATCGGAATCAAAAACGTAATAATCTTAATCAGGGAAAGATTGACAGAGCCAGATGTAGAATGTTTATGGCCAGGTCAACAACATCTGACTCACTGCAGTTCAGATGCATTTTTGTCCAATGCCAAGTGTGTTTTCATATTGCCATTTTTATTCAGGCACGTGGTTTTAAAGGGAGGCGGGAAGTGAAGGAAATTCTTATCCGCTGGTTCCTTGCTTTTAAGGGCAGAGTTAAAATGTTTACTTCCAAACATGCAAGTTGATGTACCGCTTCAAGTAGTATGTGAATTGATTTGGTGTTAACATCTGCGTGCTAATGGCTAAAGGGATATATTGCTTTCAATAAATAATTTTACTCTCACATAACAGCGTTCGTGCATCACAATAAAATCTATTCTAATCAATCAAGAACTATACATCGGATTTTTACATATTCAGAAGCTTATTGACTCACAAATGCAGCTTCTCATTCTTACAAATGATGGAACAGACTTGAGAAACTCGAAAATCTAATAGTACAAGTATAAAGTGTCACTGAATCTTTGTCCGCAACTTTTTCGGTTAGCTAATTACCATTTATTCAAAAAATAATAGTTATTGCATTCATCGATTGCAAGCACGTTCATCAAACGAGAATTAATGCATCACTTTCATTCACACTATATCGAATCCTACGCTTACAATCACAATATTCTTTTGTGCATGTCTTGTACCAATGTTTACAGGTATAGACTCTAATCATTTCAGTATTGCTACTCCACAAAGAACCATTTGAAATCACATCGAGCCATATAAAGCCTTAGAATAATCAGACACCCCATTCCAAGGCAGATGAATGTCAGGAACGAGCTCTCCATGAAGACCGCTGCCCACTACAGCGAGATATGTACGACGAAGGTGAAAAATGCTGTTGGTGCTCACCGACCAGATCGATGAGACGAATTCTCTTGAAGAGACAAGCAAGAGACAAAAACTTTTCCTCTGATGGTGTAAAACATTGAAACGCTCACTATTTTCTCCACGAAATCGCAACTTCAGCCCGTGTAGCGGATATTTGAATCACCATTTGAAAGAACCACTTTAGATGCTGCGCAGATGTACCACTACCGGAAATTCAATTATTTGTAGGGTGGCTATAACTATTGCACATAGGCATCGGATGAAGCATCTTTGGCGATAGGGAAACTTACAGAGGTGGAGATATTCAAGGACCCTTTTTACCACGAATTTTCCCAAACTGGGGACTGCATAAAAACAGTTGAACCAATCGGATTCATCCACATCACACGTAGGGTTTTCGTAGCTGATACTGCAACTCGGTATAGCATTTGAAGACAAGTGAGAAACCTGTTGTAGTGGACGGTAATACTCTGTCGCGTCTCTAACGTTATATTTGCCAAACAACCCTGGTAAAATTCGGCTGGATTTCATGGACGGCAGTTATAGCTTTTGGGCGTCGGTTAGCTCCTGGGCCATCTGTACTCCGTGCCAAGAGTCCTGCTATCCAGCACGACCGGGTTCGTCGTCGCGAACTTGTCTCTGGAGGCGGTCGCCCACCTCATGTCCATGATGACCTGCTCATCCTCCTCGTCCTTGGTCGGGGGAGCCCTCACGTAGCGGACCTGCCCGGGGAGGTTCAACCTTTCCGCCCGGATCGACTTCCTGACAACGTAGATGAGCACGGAGACTATGACGAGCGACAGCACCAAGGTGACCCCCACCGCCGCCAGGGCTGAGGCCAGGGCGCCCATGGAACTGAAGGTCGTCCTCGAGGATTTGTTGTCGCAGTCGCTCCACAGGCGATGCGGGTCGTCCCCGGGCTTGGTCGACCACTCTTCCGGAGACGAACCGTCGTGGCCCACCTCATCGTCATCCGAGTACGTCGTTAGGAAGTTGACACCCTTCAGAGGGAAAGGGACGGCGCACCTGTGGGTGAAATGATGGAAACATTCATCGATCCACATCTGCATCTACGAGGTACCCTGCAAGCCACCACGAGGGTGTGTGGAAGGGGGTGAAGACACCAAACATGCGCTAACTACATGCAACTAGGTAACTGCATGGAAACATGCTACATAATAGGGTCACATGCAGCTACATGGTTAGTATCTACATAGTATAAAGGGATTGGTTGTTAATACATGCATCATGCACTACAGACTACTATACAATATTTCACCTACCCATCCAATTGCTTTGCTAAATATCGAGTTCTCTAATAGCACGGGAGAGAAATGACAGTTTGAATCTATCGGTACGACAATCTATCTCTCTAATCTTATTTATCTGGTCGAGTGTAGCGTAATACACTGGTGTTTTTAATATATATCTAACACCTTCAGTAAAGCTATCCGTTTTAAATTTCTGCGATAGATTTAATCAGTATTTTAACCTGCGGTCTGGTAATGATTCCCTACCTAATTCTTGTGTTAATTCTGATACACTACCAAACCTCTCGTAACATCTTTTCACAAACCTAGCTGCTTTACGCTGTCCACTTTCTAGCTCACTGATAAAACCTAATTCATTCGGATCCCATACACTGGCTACATATTCAAGGTGGGACCTAACTAGCGAAAAGTCCTCGAAAGATACATTGATGCGAAAATTGATGTCGTTTACACTTCACTGCCATATTTTTTCAAATCTTTTTGACACCTGACATCAAGACAGCTGTTACTTCGCTAATGCCTATTCTTTTTTTCAAAGGAAGAAAAGTGCAATGGAGAAAAAATACGTGAAAATTTAATTATTTGAATAACAAGTCTGTATATGCCGGCACTGATTTGAAATAATCTGATACCTTGAAAAGCTGATAACTCAGTGGAATCCTAATTTTACTTGCCCATTGTTTCGTAAGAATCGTTTTTTATGCGATCGCTAGATATGAGCCATCTTCATTAATTTGATACGTTTGTATTTGCAAATTATAGGCGCAGCAATTGATATTATGTTTGAAGAGGAGAGGATCCGGTTGGCATGGTGGCTAGAGTATTGGCCCCATATCCGGAGGGCCTTGGTTCAAATTGCGGTGCTGGCAAGGATTTTTGAGAGCTGTACCGATCTCTGTTTGAGTGTGGAGAGTAATTTATGTTCAGTACTCCGTCCTTCGGATGGGGACGTTAAACTGTGAACCGCTAGGTACCTATCGTCATGAGCAGGCTAATGCCACAGTCTGGTCTCGCTCCACTCTTCCTCTTTTTTTCATACAATCCTACATCTTGCCTAATACCCGCCTATCCTAAAATGGCGCAAATGTCCTTAGGAATCGGTCACTTTCCCCGAATAACCACAAATAAGTGAAGAGTAGGTTGGAAAAATTGCGATTGTAGGGTGAGAGGCCAATGCTCTAGACACAACTCCAACCCTACTAACCCACCAATACTATGCTTAATAATTCCTAACACACTAACACCTGCCCTTTAATCCGCCTTTCCCACCTCAGTCTTCTATTCACGGTATGCGACCTTCGACCCCATTCCACATGACTTTGCTGCAAATCGCAAAGAAGCGTATAAATAAAACTACAGACACGGTTGCACAAAATGATTAAATCTTGACCCAAGTTCATGTATTCTCTGTATATTTCTATATATGTAGGTTACCAACGGAATGAGCTGTAGTCAAATTTGAGCATTTTTTGCGATCTTTGAAGATCCTAGTCTTACGGGATTTCTTTCGCGTAGATCCATTCTCTAGGACGACGGTTTCGCCGGCGACAAAGGTCAGAAGTGTTCGACTTCTGACCTGAAGACGCCGACTGCAACGCCGGCGAAATCGTCGTCCTAGAGAATGGATCTACGCGGAAGAAATGCCGTAAGACTAGGATCTTCAAAGCTGACGCACCGCGGAAGCCTACATAGGGAATTTTTGCGATCATATTGATTGACAAGTGAAATAATTGCATATTTAAAATTATAATTCTTAGAGCGCAGAAATGCAGCGTATAAGTGGAATATACTATGACACTTTCCGAATGCCGAGTAACAATATAAACAATACTAATGCAATTAAGATTTATCGTGGGGAAAGCACATCCGGTAGATATGCGTTAAAACCAATAGAAAGCTGGGGATTTATCAGAAGACTATTAAGAAAATGTGAGAAGAAGACCAAAGAGCGGCTCTGATTTGGGTCCCCTTTGAGTACACAGCAAGTACATGGGATCCAAATGAATTATGTTTGATCAGTGAATTATTGTCCAGTGAAGAGCAGGTAAGTTTGTTTAAAGATGGAACGATAGATTTAGCAGTGTTATGAAGTTGACAGATTTATTAATTTGGGAACCATTATCCAATAGGTTAAAATACAAAATAAATCTCCTGCAGAAATTTAAGACGGGTAGGTTTTCCGTAGATGCTACAATACGTTAAAACTCCAGCGTATATAGTAGGTTAGATCAAGCAAAATAATTGAGATAGATGTGAGATAGAGATAGACAGGAAATCTCAAAACTTGTTTGCCACGAACGTATAGGGACATTAATAGATTAAAAAATAAACTACCTCGGGGAAATTAGACAGGGCATTGTAGATTTTTTGACATATTTTTGCATGCCTGCATGATATTGATTGTGAGTGCAAATTTAATTTTTCATTATCGTAATTGGCAAAATATGTTAATATATGTTTATACGTGATGTGCCAGTCAACCATGTTACATTATTGCTGGTGAAATACTTAATTTCTTATAAGAATTTCATTTTATTATATACATTTTGGACTAGTAGAAGAAACTCGCATTTTAGTAACTAGTATAAAATTTGACCTCTTGATTTAAATGATGGTTCACCCCCTGCCACACACCCATTGCGGTGGATTGCATGGTAATATGCTGTTTTAGATAAATTATTAATAGATACTCTAGGTAGAAACAAAATTAATATTAAAACGAGAAGTAATGAATGATTATTGCGATGTAATTCTGATTGCACTTACAATAGTCCCGTCGACATATTTGGAGTCCTCGTCCTTATAAACACTCTAATGGCATTGGCTAGAGGCCTTAAGGAGCAGTCGCAAAACCAAGGGTTACCCTGGAGATCGGCATAGTCCAGTTCGTTCCATGGGACAACATTAGGTGATAGCCACTGGAGTCCGTTCCCTTGCAGCTGCAACTGAAAGACAATCGGATGCATAAATGATCTCCTTCAGAAAATGCCTGCTTGTGTGTAACGTAATTTTAAGTTTTCTGAAATTCAAGTTTCAAAATAAGACATCTATATATCTGCCATAATTTACAGAACTTCCATTTCAGATAGAACTCAGGACAATGAATGCCGACATGTAAATTATAAGTAACCAGCGATGGACGAAGCCAGAAGGAAATAGTAGGATAGACTAAGCGGAGATGAGATTATACCAAAGATGAGAATCTACTTATTGCTGGATTCAGGCTTGGAAATGAAGGTGCACACTATGAGAAATGTTTTATTTTTTTAACACTTTATTAAAACGTGCATGGGGCACGCTTCTTTATGGTAGTGAGGCATGGACGATAATAGCAGCAGAGAAATCAACACCGGTGGTAATTGAACTTTGATGTCATCGAAGAATAATGAGATCAAATAGATCGACTGAGTGACTGACAAAGAAGTGACTAACAAGGATAGAGGGAGAAAAGAGAAGTCTACTGAAAATTTTGAAAAGAAGACAGAACAGCGTAGTCGGCCATAAATTGAGACATAATGGTCTGATAAAGTGAGTATTGGAGGGAATAGTAATGGAAAGGAAAGTAAGGGGAAGGCCTCGCAGATATATAGAGCTAATATTGAAGGATATCCACACACCCTCGCGGTGGCTTGCAGGGTATCGTGTAGATGTAGATGAAGGATGTCGAGGAGAAGACTTGTGGAGGAATGAAGAGGGTGGCCGATAGGAGAATTGTGTGGAGAGCTGCATCAAACCATTCATAGTTTGATTGATGACTGATGGTGATGATGAGCATGTGAGAGGATTCACCTCTTTCAGCTGAAACCCCATCCACCTCTCGTCCTCAGTTTCGTCGTCCTTCATTCGCCGGAACGCCTCCTCGTCGAAGTGGAACAACTTCTGGTTGAAGTCACACTGCAGCTTGCGGAGCGAGGGCAAGTTCTCGAAGGACCCCCTCATGACGTGCGTCAGTTCCGGCAACGCGTTCACCTCCAAGATCTCTAATTTACTCCACGACGAGCCGTGGTTCGCGTCTTCGAGGAAAGACGAGGCGTTCAGCTTCTGCATGGGATTCCTGTTCAGGTTAATGTAGCGCAGGGAAGACGAGGCAGCGGAGAGGGAGGCGGGAACAACCACTAGTTTATTTCCGTCCAACCTCAGGTTTTCCAAAGAAATGAGGGCGTGAGCAAGTCCTTCTGGATAGGACGTTATCCCTACGTCCGCCAAGTTGAGCGTCTGGAATCGAAAGAGAAAGAGAGAGTACGCACGGTTTAGGTATTACAATTCTCTTCTCATAGTAGTAATACATAGCTGTTTTAGTGGTGTGAAGTACAGTCAGTTGTCGATTAGAGTTAGGACAGTTCGATGGGCCCGAATAGCTCAGTCGGTAGAGCATTAGGCTTTTAACCTAAGGGTCCAGGGTTCAAGTCCCTGTTCGGGCGTTATTTTTTTTATTAGTAACCGTGTTATGATATGCTGATTCCAACTAAGAACTACCCGTGCTAAAATTTACTTATTCTAGCATGCAACAAGTAAACATGATTGGCAACGACAGACGGGAAAGGTATTTGCCATGTGAGTCCTTAGTGCAATTGGTAAAATTTGTAACTCTTCTGACTTCATGCTTTCATATATTTTTACCCGAAATCGTTACTCAGTGACGGGAAATAGGTCGTATGAATTAGGTGAATTAGGCAGTTGTTTCTGAATGAACGAGAAAAATGACAGTGCAATTAAATAAAATTTACTTATTTTATGTAAATGAAAACTTATCACTCTCTATTTTAGGTTCCCCACTGTAAGTTACTCGCGAAGTTAGCATCATACGGGATAGACAGTAATATACCTAGTAGGCTGGATAGGAGACTTCTTAAATGAACGCGTTCAAAGGGTGGTATTAGATGGTGTCGGCTTAGGCAAAGTAAAAGTTACATCGGGTGTTCCCAGGGAAGCGTGATAGGCCTTTTATTTCTTCTCTACGTAAATGACTTGAATATAGTAGTTAAAAATAGCAAACTCCGTTTTTTTGCCGATGATGCAGTAGTGTATAAGGAAATTAGAAATGAAGAGGACAGTCAGTCTTTAGCTAAGGATTTAGATGCGATTGATGATTGGTGTGATAATTGGCAGCTAGAATATTATTTGAAGAAATGCGCGATAATGAACTTTAGGAAAAAGAATAGCTTTCCCCTGAATAATTATTTCATCAAAGAAAAGAAAATATCTAACGTAGATTCTAGTAAATACTTAGGCGTCACCATTCTCTTTTCCTCTTGATGATGATTCCTTATGATTCTTCGTGCATGATAGAAACTAAGTAGTAACCACACATGTCCAGAATAAATATTGAGTCATAATTGAATTGGCTCAGCATATGCTTTCGGATTGAGTTAGTGATATCATGAGAGCCAATGAGTGGACGTTATACCTTCCGAATCAATTGTTCTGCAATTGGACATTGATGAAAGGTTTTGCTTTGATACCTAGGTCTTAGGCTTATAACTAGGTTGGCAGAATATAAGACAGCCAATAGCGGAAGAGAAAATTAGAATGGTTAGAATGACAGGGATAGGCAAGTTGAGTAAATCATGCGTGGTCGTGGTTTGTGAGATTCTTATGTGGATAATTATGAGGTTTATACATGAGTGAATATTTTTTATAAGTGATAAAAGTAGTGGAGGAAATATATACCTATTTATATATATTCTCTAGAACCAAAAATATGATAAAGTTTACTGAAATCTCGTGATACAATCCAACTATCAAAAGTTATCGATGAATCTTCCAAATAGTGCTACATAGTATACAAATGCGTTCTAATACAATTTCGAATATATACTTCATCATCATCAATAAATAAAAGCAAGTATGGGAAATTAATTCAGCACAGTCGATCGTCGACTTATGGCTATTCTCGGTACCGACAGTTCGATCGTAAGTCCATTAGGACGTATATCTGTTTATTATTTTTTGGTCGATTTCGTTTAAGTCTCTTTGGCGTTTTCGGTTTTCGTTTTGGAACTCCCAAGTTCAGCTCAATTAAGAAATAATTGAAAATCAATGTTCCCATAACCCCTCCTCCAGCTGAGCAGTCGTTCACGCCACTGCCATACGCTCGGTCGTAAATCGAACCGTCGTAAGTCGAATAGGTCGTAAATCGACAACTGATTGTACTTCACACCACTAGTTCTGGAATTCCCTCATAGTTCCTCTATTGGCTCGCTCACCTTCAGTTTCTGAAGAGTTGAGAGGGCGTGCTCCGTGACTGTGTCCAGGGTGCTTCCCAAAGGGTTCCCTTGAAGGTTCAGGTCCTCCAGGGTACCCGAAATGTGCTCGAATAGCTTCGCGTCCAGAGAGTGCAGGAAATTCCTCGCGAGGTTCAGTTCCTTTAAACACACCAGCGGTTCGTACCTGGGGATGTCCAGTTAAAGTTAAAACACCACAGTCGTATTTTCTACCAAATACTTAAACCAACACGAGCGAAAAAAGAGGAGAACAATGCAGTGATCCGCTTATACTCAAATAAAGCGGTTAAAATTTTAAACTTCCAGCCCAACTTTTATTTTCATTAAGTAATAAAAATGAATCAAAGCGAAAATTCAACGTGACATACCACTCCCTTCATGACCAACCTAGAAATTAGCAATTTGCAATACACTCAAGATGCCATGGAAACTGGCAACCCCTAAATTGGCTATTTAAAAAGTTTAAAGTGTTATGATTCTCCATTATGATGGATATTATATATTTCCACTCGGTCGAAGGGAGAGTCATTTATATATGAAATAATTAATTTTAGCACATATAGAGAGTCATGTTATGAGCAAATGGAAGGGATCTCAAAATGCCGCAAACAGCGTAACCAGAGTCTCCGACGTGGAAATTCATAGAGAAAATATCGTTAAATGCAGTTTAAACTTCTTATGATGCTATATGGCAAATGATTTCAATTGGAGTACGACCCTGAAATATTAAAAATATCGCCATGTAGTTGAGTTTTACCTGTGTAATTTCACATAGGTTTCATTCTTTGGCTGAGTCATCCTCAATCATACCTTAGTTCTGAGAGCTAAACTATCAACTTTACAAAAGTAATTGACCGAGAATGGACACAAAATCTCACTGGAAAACAACTTCGCAGTGATCAGTGAGTAAACAACAAGTAGCAATAAACATAAAAGGGAGTGATTCGATAATTATCAAATTATTATGGTAACTGATCATGCTTTTAGGATTTGAATGAGGAGGAGAATAAAGAAAGATCCATAACAAAAGAGGAGACTAAATGATTTAGAGCTTGTGAAGGATGAAAGTTTAGGCTCGATTAAGCAGAGGAAGGGTAGGTGGATGCATTTAGAAATCAGCGGTGATTAGTAGCTTAAGGATGGAAGGAATAATGGTAACTGAGCGAAAAAAATAGAAAAGAAGAGATTAAGAAAGTAGAAATATTGCTGTTCTGAATAAAAAACTCCCATCGATTTTGTTAGGTTGGTAACGCGCAGGCCTGGCAACCCAAAAGTCACGGGTTTTAATTCCTCCTCGGGCATGGATGTTCTGATTGCCTTCGAATGAATTGCTTAAGTTGGACGATGCGTAACAACCTCATCATTTGGAGCCCGTAAACGCCATGTTTACTGATGAAAAAAATAGTGAAGTGAGGGAGGCATTAGAAAAGCGAAGAATACTGTTGTAATATTTAATCGGAACGTATACTAACCGGTAAGTCATTATTCTGGTGTTAATAAATCATCAAAATATGTACTGAAAAAGGGATGGAGATTTTTTCATAATTTTCCCCTCCGAGAATATGTATGTATTTACATATTTGGCGTCCCTTCACTTACCTCTGGTCTGAGAACTCCCCTCGGAAGACTGATGCAGTGAGAGCGTCGTAGGTTAAGTCGTTCTTCGACAGGTCTATCGACCATATCGATTTCGTCAGCGAAGTGAAAGCCCCCGGATCGATTCTGTTCATGTGGTTCCCCTGGAAGGAAACTTCGAGGAGTGGTGGTGACCCAGGGCTCTCCGGGGAAGGAGCAGTAGGCGAAACATTCGCGGCCGTGACGTCTGTCAAATGTTTTGTAACGGCCCCGGAACTTGGGGTGGAAGCGGCCGCCGAAATCGTCGCATTCTTGGGTTCCCGTCTCAAGGCCGGGAGAGGTTTCAGGTGGTGGATCACGTTGGAGTCGAGGATGATCCTGACGACGCCAAAGTCTTCGTAAGCCTCGTACGGCAAAGACCACACTCCCACATTTCCGTCCTTGCCGTCACCCATGAGATCGTCTACATCGTTCTTCGCGAGCCTAGAGCAATCTATCTTTAACGATCGATTGGACCCCACGTTCAACTGTTCGCACACACACGTTTTGCACATCCCTTCCTTGGTTCGGAGACAAAGTGAGTCTGCTGCCATGTAAATGATAAGCAGCGCCAGCGATGCTCGAGGATCTAGAAATGCCATTTCGTTTTTATAATATTTTCAAGACACGGCTGGTTCTTCTCCTTCCTGAAATAAGGAAAGCGGTGAAGGTGAACATGAATGATGAATAAAAGTTAACGATCCTCGCATTAGCCACTAGCATGTGGAATAGAAATTATATGATTCAGTCACCAAGATGTGCTACCTATATGAAGAAACGGTTGCTTCGAAATAGAATATCAGGATAAATTTATAAACGTGTTTACTATCCATGCCTCATCATTATATTTCATAAAGTTGAGCCTCATAAAATTGAAGTTTTCATTGGTGGCATTTCCTGCTAAATAAACTTTAATTCTTTTGAAGCATATTGATTCTTTTATAAAGAAGGAGTCATCCAACTCTGCTTTACTTTTATCATAGCGAAAAAATTAGAACTTAAATGCCAAGCATTTTAGTCTCATGGTCAGATTGATTTGCGAGATAGAGATCACCTGATTGTTAGGCGTATGATGCGTGGAAACTCCTACTTTCCAGCATTCCACCTGCAGATACCCAGAAGTTACGGCGCTCATAAAATCTTATCTACCTTGAATGAGGCCAAGTGCCTTCCAGAGGCATAGCCAGGACTTGAGCCCGGGTCTCTTTGATCGGTAAACAATTGGTTTACTGATTGTCCCATCGTGGCAACGCATTTCTGATGAATATTTCTAATTAACCGCACAACGATTTCTTATTGCTTATTACTCATTGCACCCTATCCAAAATGCCTACGATAGTTCAGATGAATTTGCATGCATCACTCGTAAAAAAAATAGATAAAAATTATTGCTGATGCGAGTCTATCTCGTGACTCGAGAAAATTAGCCGAGTGAGATCGGACAAATCACTTCGTGAATGAATAAACGTGCATAGGAACGAGTATAGTAATTCTTGTCTAGCGTGGATCAGAAGAACACATAATGCTTCTGAATGAATCCGAGTCTATCTAGTGGTAAAATATTCAATCCGCCACATGTTTAGCGATAAAAAATAATTACTCACTCACCTTTTTGCTCCTTGGTATGTGGCTTACATGGCAATTTGTAATTTCGTTAGCAATTTCAATTACACATAACTGTGGTATTGGACACTATATTCCTCGCACGCTGATTGTAGCACGATCTTAATTTTCGTATTCCACTCTTTAGCACCTGTAAGTCACATTCCGTGGTAACATATTTCTGTATCAAACACTCAGGATGACACTGTCAGCCAATCCGGAAGTAATGTTCCTCAGGGGCCGACCTAAATAAACGGAATATGTTGGACCCCTACTTTTTCCACTCCTCTTCTCTCTTTGCACGTCGCAATATTGTGGACACGATCTTCGTGGATGGTGGGGAATTTGAGATGCGCTACTCTAGATGGTGCTGGCGTTGTCTTTTTGAGATACTGAACGTGATATGAAAGTAGGAGAGGCTGCGGGTTCCCGAATTATGAAGATAACCACGGAGTTTGAATTGAGTCATCCAGGCGAGATAAAACTCTTCGTGAAGGTGCGTCGGTGCTTTAGGTTTCGTCATTTTTTGTCTCTCAGATTGTTTCAAAATGATGGAGAATTTACTGAGTTCATCTTGAAATCAAGAAAGAATTCCCTAAATATCTCACATTAGGTGGGAAGATCAGGTGCCAAGAGATCTGGATATTTACTCATCGGATTCGGATAAAAACCTGGAAGAAAATTTATTGGAATCCTCACGTGAACACCGTGTGAGAACAAATCAATTTTAGCACTCCGTCCGTCGGATGGGACAATAAAATGAGGACCCTTCGGCGCCTCTTGCTAAGAGCAGACTAATGCCGATGCAGAGGTTCTCTCAACCTTTCAATGCCATCCTTACTCCTTTCCTCCCTATCTGACTCACCATTAAGTGTGGGGTGGGGTGTGGGAAACCACTGACAATAATACACTGTAAAAAGTTGATCTGATTTTCAGTGCGATCTGAATTTAAGCGCTGTCTGATTTTAAGGTAGTGGTCTGAATTTAAGACTCTTGATGCGTGAAAATCAGACGCACCTCTGTCTTATTTTAAGACTATAACCACTGCATGTTGAAAATAAGATGGTTGTGATCTGAAATTCAGATCACCCGGGCTGAAAATAAGCACGCCTTGGTTGGCTCCGCAATTGGAGCTAACCAGCCAATAGCAGAGACTGATGGGTGGAGCGTAACCAGGGAGAAGGATAAACAAAACGCAGTGTTTTTCATTCAACCTCAGGGAGCAAGATGTCAACAAGAATTACGAAGCGTAAGGAAGTAAAATTCGAAGTCTAGTCAAATTTCATTGTAAGTAGGTGAAATAAGTTTCGTGCGATGAATTAATGGTGTGAGAATGTGGCAATGATACTTAGTTTATTTGCAGAAGGGAGCTAGTTGTGTCTGAGTGACGTATCCTGAGAGTAAACTTCCTTATTTTGTCTACGCGGCAGGGTTGTAAGAACTAAAAAATAGTCACCCTCATCAAGTGACAGTTCCTGCTTCGGTTTGAAGATACTGGCACACATCTGTGGTATCGAAGACTTTGTATGGATTACTTTGTTTCCAATAAAAGTACACATTTTCATCCCCTCAGAGTAGGCTTGAATTTCAATAGCAACTCGCATTATTACCAGACCAGGGCTGTCTTAAATTCAGCATAGGCCTATCTGAAAATAAGTCCACTTCGTCTGATTTTCAGTCGTTCACCTGCCTTATTTTTAGACAAGATATTACTGCTGAAATTCAACATACCCTGTCTAAAAATTGTTGCATCTGAAATTCAGATCACTTTTGTACCTTAAAATCAAATCTACTTTTTACAGTGTACACAAGCTTCTATATAAGTGTAGGTACTTCAAGTTTTTGGCTTGAAGTATTATTGTCAGTGTCTAAGCATAGGATCTAAGCATAGGGTCTAAGAATAGGGTCTAAGCATAGGGTCAAAGTATACTCCAAGATTTTGGCTTGAAGTATACTTAGATCTTAATTGCCTATTTGAGGATAAATAAGGATAAACTTGAACTGAGACAAGGTGGAGCGAATACTGGAGTAATATTTAAAAGAAACTGTACTAATTGGTGGCGTTAGCCTGCTTTTATCGGAATGTGCCAAGATGTCCGCGATTTAAAGTCCCATCCTACTAATGGAGCGGTGAACTTGAAGATCTGTCCACAAGGCACCCGAGTTGGGAGGGACTTGTATACCACTAGAAATCCTAAATCACTGCTGGAGATCGAACCTGAGAACGTGAGGTACTAGCATCCTAGCCACCTTACCTACCCGATCCCCGAGTAATTGTATTGTTTTTCGAGGAAAATGTTTCGAGTTTTTTTAGAAGGTCTTTGCAGGTTGGTAGCTAGATAAAATCAGCTTTAATTCCTGAAGCCAGAAGGAGAGTGGATACAAAATTGAAATAAAGAATATTTATATAAATAATTCTCCATAAAAGTACTCTTTGGTTCCAGCAAATTGATACATAACTGCAGAAAAATGTCACCGAAGAAGGCGTTATATTTTGGGATTTTTACTTGTATCGTAGTCTAAGTTCACGTATTAAATGCATTTGAAAGCCCTGCGAAATTTTGTTGCCTGATGATCGCACAGAATTAGCTGGTAATTTGAGAATTAATACCGGAGTAGCAACTAAAAAAACAGCGGTGTGGTGAGAATAACTGAGTTGAAAGATCTTTCCGAATGCAAAAATTAAAAAAATATTATTACTTATCTACTTTAATTGGGTCGTTTGGTACAATGCCTTTACTAACCAAGGTACACACTCTGTATATGCCGCGTGACTGGTACGGAAGATACTAGAGCGTAATTATAACCACTAATCTATGACCGTGATCGTCGCTCAACGCCACCATATGAAAGAAAGCGGAGAGTCAATCACGTTTAAGTTCGTGTTAAAATTAATCAGTTCAAATTAAGTAAAATTCAGGGCTTAGAACGAGAAATGTGCGATATAGACTCGATGAAACATGAATATATATTGCAAATATATGGTGGAATATTACGGGCTTAAAGTATGGTTAAAAATATAGCTCCCTGCTTGAAACGATTTCATTTCCTCTCTTAATCAAGAGTTTTATCAGGATATCTCTCCTTGCGATGGGCTAGTGCACACATACTGCTTATCGAGGGAATGCTTTGGTTTCACCATCAATTCTACAAAGCATCCACTCCCCTAGCATTGGGAAAGGGCGGCTCAGATCACTGCTCAAGTTACGAATATCTTTAGTTCCACCATTTTGTTACAGTATTACTTCCTTATGCTTCTCCGGTGCCTTTCAACGTGGATATCTCAAATATTGGGGCTTTTTATTTCGTGTGGCGATTATCGATACGAGGCCACGTTATCATCTGGTGTAAAATAACCTGTATCATTGAGAAAAAACGTAAAATTCTGTCGATAAATCAAGGACTGAGGTGAACCACTAATTTATTCTCAAAAATTGAATGCGTGCTGAGATACTTATAATTGAAAATAGGTACATATATATTTTTACCATCCTTCTTTTTCGGCGTATCTAACTGTATTCAATCATGGGAGCGATGGAAACAATTCAGCAACGTGCCTCTCACATTAATGTATCAAGACTCACCTTCAACTGCATACAAGTATTCGGACACCATATCTCACTACATTTGGCCACTAAATTAGTTGTTCAGATGCACTTTTCATTTTTTATGTGAAACTTTAAAGTCGCATCTCAAATAGAGCTGCGAACTCATTTCATATCCTTATGGTAAGAGACATCGGGTTTTGTTACACCACTCACTAAGTTGGAAAACTTAGTGAGCCATAAAACTGCCGAAGGATAAGAAAGATTCATGCTATACATTCGCGAATGCATCCCATGTTCATTTAACATCCTCTTTCTAATATTTAGAATTGGGTGTATGTATAAGGTAAATGTAAATAAGTAAGGTAAGTGCCTATATGCTATAAGAAACGTTTGAATTGATATTTGGGCTTCATTTGCTGAACAAACATAGGACAAGAAAACTTCATTCTATAAATAATGGGCCAGGATCTGAGAATAATATGAGATAAGGAATTCTTTCAGGTATATTTGTATTTATCATAAATAAATAAATAAATATATATATATATTTATTTCGAGTGAAAATCAAATGAGTGTCGCAATAATTACTCAAAATTTGTATGGGTACGTAAACAAATTGGCCAAATAAATAATTTACAAGCTCAAAGAACAAAAATGACGATCTGGACGAAGTTTCTCGGGTGAGGTAATTTGAGGCTTTCTATTGCCGTTCTGACGAGCTCGAATGAGCGACTAACTCATTGTCTTCAGGGCTATTCGGCATTCAACAACTTAATCCACATGTGTTAGTAAATAAAGTCGTTTTATGTTAAATATTTATGAAGACGATGGGCAATTTTCTCCCCAACACGTCGTCAATGGAAAGCACCACGCGGTGCTATACCCGAGAAAACCTCCAAAACCGAGAGAACGGTTCGCTTATCATTTATTGCATTTTGCAATCAAAAAAATATAATTGCTGCTTTGCTAGCAATCGTCGTAGACATCAAGCAGGCTAGGTCTTCAATTAGAAAGTGTGATGCAGTTTGCCAGGATTAATTCTCGTGGCAGGTGAAAGAGATGAGAAACCAAGCAAATGCTTTATTTTCTATTTCCTACCTGATCTTTTGACGAATCCCCGTCTGACCTGATAACGCCAAGCCAACCATGTTTACATAGCACTCGAGAGGGCAAAGTGAGATAGCTTGCCGAGATGTAGACAGTGATAAAATGAAGCTCCATGAGATGAAAAACTCCCGAGGCCGATCAAAAGGAAAACCTTTTTTTTTGCTCGTAGAGGACCGAGAAACGGATTTATTATTTTTATTATGTACTTACCATGAGAAAATATTACACTTATGTGAAGAATCCACAAAGAAATATCGCCCACTTCTTGAAAACCCGTAAACCCGTTTTGGCTATTTTATTAACAAATCCAGCTAGGAATGTTTTATTTCGGATTTTCAGGCGAAACACGGGTGATTTAATTGATTGCGATGGTAGAAGCAGTAAATATATTGAAAGAAGAATTAGGCGTTGTGAGAGGTAAACAAAGTTAAATTGCAAGAAACGTCTACCCACGTGTAGGCTTGCTGGCGAGAAACTATCAGTATATGTGTCACACGTCATATCTTAGGTACATTACGATTGGAGAGCAAGATAAGAGGAATTTTCTCACTTATGAAGCATAGGGTTTACGAAGGATGCTAAAGATAAGCTGGGTGGTGAATGCGAAGGATTTGAAAGTCGTCCACAGATTCATTAAAGTGGAAATTTTACTAAAATAATCAAAGAAAGCTTATTTTAATTCCAGAGAAATTGCGAAAATAATCATTTGGGTAAGACGAAGGGAAAAATCTACTTGAGAGAGCCAGGACTGGTATGTATAACCTAATGTAGCACATGCTTAGTCAAACCTATTTACAACTGAAAAAAATGCGAGCAACAGTAAAAATTGGAGGGCTACTGCCAAAGAGCTAGCGGAGCGTTAACCATTCGAGGGTAAGGGAGGAATTTCTCAACATAGATCAGCAACACAAATAAGTGGCCCTGGTGTCGCTAGTCCTCTAATAGGCAATTGAGGACTGAGTTATCGGAACTTTTGAGTCTGAATTCGAGGTGGATTTGAGTCTGGACTGTATTAGTCCACAATTCTCTTGGCGGAATTCATAGCTTTGACCTTCGAGTTTCGAATCAGGGATGCTAGGAAGTAGTTCCTGATAACCTTCGTCTTATTCACTTCTTATGAGTTAAAAATCCTTTCTCTATACTTAATGAATATTACAGCATAATATAAAACAGTGCGTACAACAGCCTGTATTCTGATTATCATCAGTTTATAAATTCTAAGTTGGTTAACTGAGTACCTTCATTCTTCCCTTTCCCATGTCAGCTCTTTTACTGGCCTGCAATCCTTCTTACCAATTTTCCTCTTAATTACTTGTCCCTTGGCTAATCCCTACGAATTTTTCCTACTTTTTCCCCTCCATTCTGATAGAACTACTCACACTCATCATCATCAGTCAAGAATCCTTAGATCAGCTAACCTTTTCGCATTTACATAATTCGTTTCTTTCACATCCTCTACCTCTTGCTTTATACATCTCAGACTAAGACTCCCTTCGTCATTCATCTCGTTTAATTACCCTTCGACGATTGTCATCATCAGGCCATCATGTCTCATGATATAGCCAATAAGGAGTAAATTACTAATTTAAAAAATAACATTTAAAGTTAAATTGGGAAAAATAGCTACGAGTAAGGCAGTTTTAAAACTTCTTCAAGAATGTCGAAAACAAACATACCAATTTACTCACAGGAATGTTCATAAATTCTTTCCAGTGGGCAAACCACTCTTTTTCTAATCTCCACCTGAAGTTTTTGGTACAATATCCCATTTCGTACAAGGTGTGGTCGAATATCCTTAATTCAGGTAATAATGAAATTCTGTACACTTGAACCAAACAAATACACGCATACATTTCTAATTTCATCACCGTAGTTAATCATCACAACAATTATCTTCAAATTAAGTGGGGCCAACTTCAGCCCTACATTTATTTATTTCCGGCATTCAATCCTCAACGTTTCAAACATTTTCCATCAGCTATCTATTGATCGGCGCTCACCATATTTTATCCCGAAAATTTGTAGACGAAACTTTCAATTCGTTTCTCATATCGACTAACTCGTTGGAATAAAGTTACTGTTTTACATGAGTTTTTCTCTTTCGTTTCCCATAAAATACAGATTTTTTCAACACTACAATCTCTTACTTATTTTCTTTATTAGGTACTAATGTTACGGTGGCTGTTTTCCAAATCTCCTTCAGTGCACGTGTGGTGCCCTGTCAAAGCCATGACTCTCCAACAAATATCATTGCTTTTTGGAGTAAATTAATGATATTTTGCATACCGCGAAAGTAAACTCATTATCTGTAGATCTGTTGAGTTGACGCGACACCCAAAATGGAGGTCAAAATGATAAGAAATCGGGAAGGCTATTTCTTTTTAGTTTTTTTTTATGAAGCTATCACTAAAAGAAAATCAAAAACTCAAACTGCATTGGAAAAACTTGGAGAGCCTCATCCATTGCTTAATTTTATCAGGCATCCGCGTATAAATTTGGGTGCCATTTCTGCTCTTTTTACGTCGGATTTGCCATGCAGGTGGCCAATGTCTGCCAAAACACAAATACCTTGAAAATTAGAGTATTTTGATTCCATTGGATGGTATGGGAATAAGAAGATATTGAAATGGCGAAACTTCCTACGTTTCAAATGCGGTAAGATAACAGAAAGAACCCAGATTGGTGATCATTTCACACAAATGTTTTGTCACCAAAGGATTTTTTCTTACTCTTCCAAATACCAAAGATTTAGTACATTTATATGGCTGGAAATGGATGAACTATTCTTACATGTGGCACTGAGACAGTGACTTTTATTCCAATTGTTATTTTACAACCAACACATTAACCAACAATTTAATACTCCACAACCTTGGAATGGTTTTAAACATCATCATGGACTAGATTCATCGGAAAATATATTCCCTCTTGAGCCAATATAGTAATATTACAACGCTTTTTTAGAATTAAATATCCTGGAAGCAAATCGCATCAATAAAGAGTACAAAACATAAGTAACCACTCATGCTAATACTAATAAGTCTTATTTTATTCCTAATGTGAATCCGAAATCCTAAAGGGCAGTTGTTTTTATTTCAATAAAGATTTATGGCCAAATGTTGGTCAATTTTATTAAAAATAACGATAGAAATCATTGGTTGTTATATGATGATGTCTGTTGACAAGCTCCTCTAAAAATTTTAATAACTTAGAAGCATGTGAAATAACTCGTGTTTTCGTGGCTATATCCTATGACTAACACCTAACAGTGCTAAAATATAAAAAAGGAAACCGATAGAAAAATTGCTATTTCACCATATAGTGTGAACTCGGTCATCTGTAAAGATATTACAAAGAGAAAAGCTGCTTGACACCAGGACTTTGGGATCACAATTTCCCCTTACGTAGTGAAACTCGCCATTTTAGGCTAATAATTAGAACAATTCATTTCCATTGCACAATGATATCAACCTTGGTAATGATATTTAATGGATTTCAGAGTTCAAACTGCCCGGAATTGCCATAATTCTCACGAAACAAAGAGAAAACTTTCCTGAGGAGAATAACTTTCTTTTCCACTGGTGACTACTCCGTTCAATTTACACAATTACAATTTACGATCTCCGTCGTAACAATTGAATGCGTCCACAGCGAGTCAACAACATTGACAACTGAGAGCAATTTTTCAACCTTGGTTGATGGGAAGAAGCGACGTTGCGTATTCGAAAATCAATCTTCTCTCCGCAACGCCGTGTTATGAATCCCGTCCAAGCTCTCTCACGACTGGTCATCAAAAAGAGACGCATCCGGCAGGACACTTTTAATGGGATGGAAACGGGACGAGGGATGTGGGGGTGGGGACATCATTTCCTCATCCTCGGGATAAACCTTCATGGAGACTTTTTGGTGGCGCACTTCGAGAAGGGTCCGAGAAATGTCATGATCACCGCCACGCTTCACACCAAGTCTTCCATCTGACGCGGGGCTCAGAATTCACCGCTGGCGGTGGACACGTCCGCTCTCTTGTAGAACGCCCTGGAGTAGTCGGCCGCTCCCCCACCGGCGTTGTACGGGACTGCAGAACATGGGCACATGACAGAGATGATCCTGGCGCGCCTCTTCCAGAGCTGGACCAGGCTGAGGGTGATCGGTATGGCGAGCACGGAACCGATCAGTGCGCCAATCAGCATGGAGCTGTCGTTCTCGGGTCGGTTACCGTACAGGTCGAGGCACCTCATGTGCGGGGAGTGCATCTGCATGTCGAACATACTCTTTCCCTGCAATTCTGGTGGTTGGTGGCACCTGCGGAAGGATAATGAAAAGTTTAGGAATGGGGCTGTTTGGTCGGAACCGAAATCACCATTTTGTACACGACATTATCAGATAGAAACGAAAAATGAATTTTAGTGAAAAAGTTAATCTTCTAACCAGAGCCATTCACTAATGAATAAAAAATTAAATTAAGGAAAAGGTGACGCCTAACGAACGAGCTGCGCAAAGGATACCTGAGTCATCCATCCCATCCTTAACGGCGTTGAGGAAGAACGAGAAGGGAGTGGAGGTGGGGAGGGGAGGTGGGGAGGGGAGGTCTGCTTGAAGAGATCCTGTCGCAACCACTTCCATTGGCTGATTCAAATGTGTGTCTCCCATTGTGATAAAGCAAAGGAGTTTCGCGGTCTCGTCGCTCAAGATAAATAGATGCATTTAGACGAAGAAAACTTGTTATTTTTTACAGGAAAAAATCGGATTTCGAGGGAGTAGGTTAGAGGCTTTCGAAATATGGATTTGAATGTGTCTAGAGATGTTAAGTACTTTAGGAGGAAGTCAAACGAAGAAGTGTCAGGAATGGCGGGTGAAGAAATAAATTTGTGGGAAGGAATTCGAAGAAGGCAGAGTGAGTGGAAGGAGTACTGAATTGCTGATGACTTGAGAATAGCGATTGGGGGTGAACGATGAGGAACGATGTGAAAAATCAGGGATTTTTCAGTAGTGTGATGGTAGGAAGAAAGTAGGAAAATTTCAGAGAATTATAGTACTCATAAAGTACGAGTTTATAAACTGCTAACGACCAAATGCGATTCGTACGTCGCAAAAAGGTACTTATATACTTTTATCTCTGGAGTAAAAATTAAAATGAAATTCCTAAAGTTTCATTCGTTCAATTTTATTAGGCCTTTTAAATTTTATAGCACTATATTGAATTTTCCCTGATTGTAGTAATGTATTTATGGTAAGTTGATTTCTAGACATATTTTTTAATATATAGATGGTTTTTCCAGGAGTTTAGGTCCTTGAGAATTGTCATAGAGAGAGAAAATCTCAACTAACTTTTACTTACCACGTTTAATATTTTTCTTGGCCTCTCTCTTTCCTACTGCATTCTATTAACTTTGTTTTATTTTTATTTATTCTCAGGTGATATCTGACCCGTCTTTTTCAAGTTATCTAGAGTCATCTTTAAAACTCTTTTTGCCTCTGTCATTTACTCTAGGTCATTGACAAATTAAGCATGCTGTTTTCCCCATGAATATTTAGTCCTGAACATTTTCCTTTGATTTCCTTGACGCTATTTCTGCGTATACATTAAAAATTACGGGAGACAGTGCAGAGCCTTCTCTTGAGCCTTTCTTAACTCTTGCTTCTTCACTGTTGGGTTCAGATTAAATCACAGTCACCTGTTTTTATACAATACTTGGATAATTATTCAAGCATTATAAGACAATCAAATTCGTTTTAGAATTCTGAGCTTTGAATTCCAGGCCGCGTTGTCAAATGCGTTCTCCAAGTCCACAAAAGAAACTGTGAAAGATTTGTTTTTCTCCGTTTTATTCTCTACGAGTCGCGTAATTGCCTCTTTTGTGTCCTAGGTTCTTTTGCATCCAAATTAATCCTCCTCCTGGAGTTATCTGCTTTTCTTTCTATTTTCAAATTCTTCATAGAATTTCAAATTACCATAGGCTGGGAAATTCTGTTCAAAGCCAGAGCGAACTCAGTATCTTTTTATTTCATTGAATCTTAGATAATATCATTGTTAAACATTACCTATAACACCATCGAGTCTGCTCATCGTTAACTAACAATGTAAATTATGTGAAGATACATGTATGTAACTAGGCTCTCCTCATCTCACAAATGATTTGAAAACTTTGGTAAACAAACAAATTTCGGATTAATTAAATAAGTTTGGCAATTATCCACAATTTTTTGTGGAAAATTGCCAAACTTATTTAATTATGTTATTCCACCATATAACGCCTGAAACGTCTTTTTTTAAATGTCGAATATTTGCGCCAATACTCAAAATCAGGAATCCCTCAAAAATCCTTTTTGTTAGTTCATGATTAAATTAATCGAACATTTAAAATGCTCCCAGGTGAAGTGTAAATAATGCCAATACTAATATCATAAAAGCAAATAACTTAGAAATAACCAATGGATATTTGATGGTACATGCTTTTTTTAAGCAATTACTAGATTTCAATGCATTTACCTTTTACCTTACAGAGTACCTTCAGCGGGATTTCTATCTGTTAATCCTATCATTTTAAAAGCAAGTAGCGTTTTTTGGTTGGATTAGATAGTTTAATTATCTCGCTAAGCCTTTTTTGACTGAGTAGAGCCTACAGTTCACTCAGCTTAATCAAACTGCCGTGTGAATCATTTTCATCTGGTTTGGCCGACGTTTCATTTCAATTTGCGCGTCACAAACGACTATAAGTTTTACAACAGGCTTCCGTAGCTAGGAAGATAAGACGGAAACTACATCTGCATCATACCCTGCGATCCACCACGAGGGTGTGTGGCAGAGGGTGAAGATCACCAAACATGCACTATTGACACGTAACTAGGATATTTAATGGAGACATGCTGGATAATTGGGTCACAAGCAAATAGATGGTTAGTATCTACATAATATGAAATGGATTATTGGTTTTTAATACATGCATCATGCACTTCAACCTACTCTAACAATCTTTCACTAACCTAACGCTTTGCTACGCTTCCAATTGTGCTTTCTTATGGTACGCGGGAAAATGACATTTTAAATCTATCGGTACGACAATCTATCTCTCTAATCTTGTTGATATGATCAAACCTAGCATAATACGCAGGGGTTCTTAATATATATCTAACATCATCTCTGAACAAATAGGTTTCGAATCTAATTAAAAGATTTAACCTAAATTTTAACCTGCATTCTGATAGTAATTCCCACCCTAGTTCATCCGTTAAACTCGTAACACTTATACAATTATCATAACGGCCTTTAACAAATCTAGCGGATCTCCTTCGCACTCGCTCTAATTCCTTTATCATACCTTCCTTTTACGGGTCTCATATACTAGCGGCATATTCTAAATTAGGCCTGACAAGAGTAAAATAGCTTCTTTTTCGTACTCTCTCATCGAAGTCTCTCATCAAATACCACAGTACCGGTTTGAATCATGAATCCATTAGAGGTAACATATTTGTCTTAAGATTTTGATTGGATGATTCAGTATAATCTCAGCACTTGAAGAAGCTGAGGTTTAGTAATACTGCCCTCTTGTGAAGTTTTCGCGGTAGAATAACTTCACTTAATATAAGTTAATTCCATTCCAAATACCAACTGATTAGTTTTTAGATATTTAACCTCACTGTCCAATATTTACAGCAAATAAAATAAGCTTTAGATTTCGCTGAAATTGGACGCCTGAAGATATCTCACTTGTCAGCACCATCTTGAATCAGGTATTCGCAAATGAAATCTTAGAAGTAAATCAGTATGCGAAAATAGTTACTTTTCTATCAAAAGATATCTAAGGTCAGACTCACCACATGGCCTTCGAGATTGACGGATCGATTCCATCCAAAATTGGGACGAGATCCGTCACCATCCATTGGTTTAGACAATCGCAGGTCCAAGGGTTTCCGTGAAGAGCAACCTTTTCCAATCGACTCCAGTAAAGAACCATATGGCGGGTAAGGTGTGTCAGAGCGTTATTGTTGAGAATAAGCTGAAAAATAACATTTCAATGAATTGATAAGGTTTCACTTTGGCCGAAATACATGCTCCCCATCCCTACTTACAAATTGCTGTTCAGCCATTAGGGGGCCTTCGCTGTGAAGCTCTGGAGACTTGATGGCTAATTTCCAGATCAAAGTTGGTATATAAATTTAAATTGAACACTTTTGAGGCTTGATAAATTACTTTTATCGCCATTATCCTATGAATAATATTAGGTTCATGGAAGCTTCCTGCCTGTTCTATCCCCTCTGTACCACATCATATTTTTCTATCCCTAACTCTACTTAGCCATACCATGTGGTGCAATTGCTCTTAAGCACTTCATATGCTCATGATGTTCAGAGTTCCTATTCTTTCACCCTCTCCCCATCCTACCCATCATTCGTCATTCGGTCGTGACTTTCAGGGGTGCGTTGATATTTGAAGACCGTTGCGAAATTGAAAATGCATTATTTTCCTCACACACCACCCAAGATGATTGCACAAAATCAATTATTTTACTTATATATACCAACAAAATTTTATCTTTCTTATCATCAGTCTTTTTCACTCAAGAGTTATTTTTTCATCTTGACTCCTCCTTCATTGCCGAAGATCTAAAACTTCTTACCACACCCTTTGGAAGCTGCTTGCAGGGTAGCATTCAAATGTACTTATATTTTTAAAAATTAATTCCCAATTCTTTAATCAATTATTACGGGAGTAAAACTAAACAAAATATTTGCGATCTTTCGTGGAGTTAAGGGCAAATTGTCATGCCTCAATCAATGTAAATTGATGATTAAGAAATCTAGACTCAGATATTTTAAAGAAAATAATCAGTATACTTTACGGATAATATATAGACTGAAGTATGAAATAGAGCATGGCAGAGATTTTAGTATACGCGTGAGTGCGGATTGGAGAGTACTTGGAACGCATTACTCCGTCCGTTGGATGGGACGTTAAACCAAGAACCCCTTGGCACCTTAAGTTAAGATTAGGAAAATATGGACGCCTTGTTTCTCCACCCTGCCTCCATTTGTATCTCTATCTAATCAATGCTAAATGACACAAATGACTTAAGCTATCGCTCGCCTCCCCCACATAATTATGACTACTGGCGTGTGATAGAATATGCTAGATTTAGTCTAGAGATCAGTAAGTGAACTTATTTCTTTCGATCTAAAAGTGCAGAATATTTTTCGGTCAAATGATGCATATTTAACGCTGTGGAATATTTCCATGATCGGATGTATTAACATGCGTGGTGATTTTCTCACAATTTATTAAATACCGGATTGTACTGCCGGTTTTGGCAGTTACGCTACATCCGATTACTTTTCGGTCTACGATGACTGAGTGCGGCGAGGTGATCTTAACAGAATGATTGGAAAAACTAGCATTAAACCTTTGTAAAAGACTTTAGCCAAAGATCCTAATTTTCAAAAGCCAATTCAATTCATCAGATAAGCCACTGACATAATAATTCCGCAGCATTGATTAGTATACTACTCGAGTTGAGTACCAGTGTACCTCTAATATAAGTTAAGTCGCTAAAAGAATCTTTCATTAGCATATTTGACGTTGAGTCACAATGCTTAATTTCCTTCTTTTCACCTTGGAATACCTTTTCATATAATTAATTTACTCTTTCAACTGAGCATGGCTCTCGCCGCTTCTTATTACGAAAGGATGTGTGGAGAAAGTTTTTGACTTACTGTCGTGATATTTTTTTCCTGAAACTCCAATTCCTCTCCCATGGCATAGGTCTCAATAACGCTCAAGTGCGGATTCAGACGGCAGTAGAACTCTCGAAGCCCAGTCAGCCCGGTAAACGCACCATCTTCGATGGTCAACAGGTACGGCATCATGGAGATTGAGAGTTTGGAGAGCTTAGGCAATGCGGGCATGGACCCATTGTGGAAATGTCTGATTGGATTCCCATCCAATATCAACGTTTTGAGCTCTCTGGCATCTCCAATCGTTGCTGGCACGGAGTCAAAGTTATTGTGGGATATATCCAAAGTTTCCAGGAATCTAGGGGTGTGAAGGAATGTGTCTGGAAGCGTCTTGAGTCCCGTGTGTGACAGGCTAAGGACCTGAAAAGAGAAAAGGAGGACTTTGAAAAATTTTACATCTACATCTATATCTACATCTACGCGATACCCTTCAAGCCTCCGCGAGGGTGTGTGACAGGGGATGAAGATCATCAAATATACACTCGTGACATGCAACTGGGGTACTACATGGAAACATGCAAATAGTAGGGTCACATTCAGATACATGGTTAGTACCTGTTTAGATGCATCTTGCTGCACTTGCAGTGTTAGGTGAGAAGACGGAGAATTTAGAAGTAGTGGTTAGTCAATGTAGGTGGCCGATAATCAAGGTCAAATGCAGTATATAGAATAGGTGGGAATTTGGGGAGAGTTAAGAAATTTTTAAGGAGCATAGGAGGGGCCGAAGGACCCGGCGTGATATTTGCCTGCTCCTCAAGAAAAATCCCAAGGGATCCACCGTTTAACGTCCCATCCGACGGACGGATATAAAGTGCTCGCCACACAGCACTAAAGGAGGGACCAGTATTCCAATGATAGTTCTCTTCAACTTTCGGGAATCAAACCCGGGCCCTTGATATGGGAGGCCAGTACTCTAGCCACCACACCAACCCGATCCTCAGCGGATTTTCCACCGAGCAAAAAATAATTTAAACCTAAAACGCTAACAGATAGAATGAGGAGATCGGAATCCCTCGGTGTCTTCTAATTTGTAACTTTTCGATTGAAAGGCAGTAAGTGATGCGGAGGCCATTTCTGCCAAATATCTACCATAATGGTATTTCATCGGTGAGGAAGATCTTTGTGCAAGGTAAAAAGCCATCAGCAATGTACACTGTATCCTCAGGTATTGATCTCTCTGTAAGCCTTGTGATGCACATCGCAGGTGTCTATTAATAGTGATTTTCGTCAGCAGATGTCACATGTGTTAACAAATGTTAACTGATAGCATTTTTTTCAAGAGCTGTAACTTCCTATTTAAGCAGAAATGGCCGAAGGTATCATACGACAAATAAGGACCGATGGAATTCGTAATTCACAAAGTAATGTGGGCATTATAGCAAGTCTAAGTCAATATAATTTTTAGGTTTTAGCAGTGGAGGAATATTCGGAGGAAGTAAGCTCTAGGTAAGTCCCAGATATACCTGTTGTGTGGTTATCAGCAGTTTAACCATGCAATAACAGTCTTGAGTAAAACAAGTATATAAAAATGGTAGTAATAACATATATTCTAGGAAAATAAATGGAAATTGCTTTTCAATAAAGTTCAAACGATTGATATTCAAGCCCAGATAGCACTCCATTTAAGCCCAGCATTTCAAATACCGACTGTCCACTTTGAGTAGTCGAACGATTACAGTTGTACGTTACCTTCAGGTTGATGACGGTGGCGATGGCCTTCACAGTGACCGTATCGATGACTCTTAAGGGATTCTGGTCCAGGTACAGCTCTTCCAAGGCGGGGAGGTGCTCGAACAAGTCGGGATGAAGGGAGTGGATGGCGTTCCTCTTGAGGCTCAGCACGCGGACCTTGGGCAGGGGCTGGAGGCTTTGCGGAGAGTATGGTCCCTTGAAGGCGTTCGGCTGGAGGGAAGACGTAAGTCGATTGGAGCTCAGGTCGATCTCCTCCAGGGTCACCGAGGGCCCCATGAAGGCCTCGTCATGGATGGCGACGATGTGGTTGTTCGTCGAGGAGAATCGGACGATAGGGACTGCTGGAAGGCGGTGAAGCTCGACCATACTGCGGCAAGAGGGAACGCCGAATGAATTAGACCTTGCAAGATTCCATCAACAAAAATAAGTTGGTTGATTCGGATGTACCCGTGAGACTATTAAATGGAAATCGTAGTCATTCCGGATCGGTTAACCAGTCAGAACTGTTTCCTCTAAACAGTGTACCTACTAAGAACGCCAGTTATCCAGTTAACAATACCGTCTGGTTATCCATTTAATTGTGCCATTCAGCAAAGTGACAAGTCTTAAAATCTGATTGTTTGATAAACTCTGTAAATCAGGAGGAATTTCTCCTCCAATAAGATACAAATGCGAAAAAATCCACTTGGATGATTTGCAAATTATCTTATTCCAAGAGCAAGTTACCTTGCATGCAGAATTAAATCTATGAGGCAGAATTGCTAAAAGAAAATGAATCGTTCAAAACATTTTATTTCATTGGGAAGAAATTTGCTTACGAGACGATTTAATCAGTATTTGGCATTGCTTGAAGTCAATGGGGCCAAATATAAAGGAAGGATCGGAACAAGGAAAGGTTCTGTCCCGATATCCTTCCACTCGTAACTCCAACTGCGATCCATTAGCTGTACGTGGCAAAAGTTGACATACTACGTAAATTATATGCTGAAGATATCGATTCCGCGGGAAATTCTCGGATATAAGTCAATGAATACAGAAATAAAAAATAATGAGTTTCAGAGAAAAAGAAGACAAAGTTGAACATAAAATTTAGAGGGCAACGGCTTAAACAGATGAAATGTGTTACCTAGGAAACATTTCGAACAAGGGTTGGCGTTGTAGTATGGAGACGTTATAAGATGCATTGCTTTTGCTAAGCTGAAATTAATTAGCAAAAGAGTACCTACTTCTTGAGGAAACCTTAAGCTAAGACGTAAAATAATGTTTGCGAACAGACTAATGTGGGGCGTGGTCTTTTATTGATGTGAGACCTGGGATGGATCACGATTCCGTATCTCGCGTTATCGCTATCTTTATAAACGGCGCACTATCATCTGGAAGTGCAATGCTTGCAGAAACTATCCTCATGACATACTCTTCCAGCTGAAATTGGTGATTTGAACATCCACGCCGGACCGAATTGAAAGAAGATACGTCGCTTTACTATGCGTAAATATAACATAATTCTGCGTGTTATGGTGATCGGTGATCGAACACCTCTACTCTAAAGTAGATAGTGAGTGTAGATAGGAGACTTTTGAGATGTGGACGTAGGAGAGAATGGTAATGACAAGATGGACGGAAAAGAGGACGATAGATGAAGTGTATGGTAGCATAGTATGGGAAGAAGTAAAGTTGCTGATGAAAATGAGAAAGTTATTAAGTTATGGAGATAATAATTAAGGACCTTAGGTCCCTGAAGAATGTAATAAAAAGGACGTAAAAAAAGAACGTAATAGCCCTGGGAAAATAAGAAATGGAGAGGAAGCAAAAGTACATAAATACAATAGTATGAAGAGTAGTAGAAAAAGTTCTGACCCAAAGAAAGAAGTGAAAAAAGAACACGTACTTATGGCGAACTTGCTGTAGAAAAACTTTGCGGGTATTCCACCGGATCAGGTTTCCCATACTGGGCAGAATGGGCAACTTGATTCGTTAGAAAATACGAGAAGTTTTTTCGTAGCAAAGAAAGAAAATTTTTCGGGAAAGAACTTTTGGGGCCTTGCAAATCAGAGTATGGATACTCAATCAAAACCAAGTGTAGCTGGGATAAAACCAATAATAACGAATTCTCTCTCAGTAGCACATCAAGCAACCTGCAATCGCTTGCCTTTCAAGATATATTCGTCCAAACTTATGTAATTTCAGCTTTTTTTGGCATAAGAGAAATCGAAAATGGTTATCACATCACTTACATGTTGTAGTTGAAGCTCACATCGATCAGCGTAGGCGGCGTAGAATTCGGTTTCAGCTGGTAGGGCCAGCTGTTTGCGTTCTGGAACACTTCTTGTATGGTGCCAGTGCCGCAGTCGATGCGCTTGGTATCCACTTTACCAGGAACCTTGATGTCTGTGCATGTACATTCGTCACATATGTTATCCGCTGAGGCCGAACACAGAGCCAGCAACAAGACAATCAGTACAACTGATTGAAAAGCCATGTCACCAAAGCCTACCTCACGGTTGTAGGTTGGCTAGCTAGGGTAGCACTGAGTTCTGAAAAGGAAAAATGAATCATAAGAAAAGGAATTGAAGGATTAATCTGCACGAGACTGATCGCATGGGCTCTGAATCCATATGATGACACATTTAAATCTCTTAGGTCCTCATTTACTGCTTGGGTGAAAGCTTAGTTTGTAAAATTGAACCAGGCTGCTAGAACCAGAAGCTGTACGAAATATAATTTATTCTTTTTCATATTCCTGGAATTAAGTTTTCCAAAAACAAGGACTCTACGGTGAATCAGGCGTCTCCGTTACTATTGAGGTTGAGGTTGGCCATGAGAAAATACCGCTCATACTTGGCAAAAATTATATTAAAGGCATTAAATTAGCTAAAGACGATGGCCATTCGATCAACTACAATTTTTTCACTCTAATGAAATAATTCATTTTTACTTGAGTTATAAGAAGAGGAATCTTACCATTTTCTCCGGGAAAAGCTGAAGGGCAATCACTTCTGATGTGATAGTGGCCCATCAAGACTAATTCTGACGTTTTGGGCTTTATTTAGATGTGTAGAGAGAACTTAAAGGGCAGTACTCCAACCGTTCAATGGGACGTCAAACCGTGGTCCCCTTGCGTATTTCGTTAAGAGAAGGTTGATGCCGACGCCGGGTTTCCCTGCACTCTCCTTCGCTTCCTAAAAAATTCCTTCCTCTACTCAATAACCCACCTCACCTAAATGGTGCAAATGAGCGTAGTTATCGGTCACCTCCCCCCCCGAATAACTACTACGATTATATTTAGAATGACAACAATTCAACTAAATTCAAATCTCTTGAGAATAAATAAGAAGATAGCTAGGTATACTACGCGGGATTGTTGTAACTTAGTGAATAGCACGGGCTTTGCACAAAAGGACTAATGATCCAAACTATCTGAGATAGAGTTCCTTTATCATGGTTTGTTAGGGATAGTCTAATTTGCTTGCTTCGACCCATTTTTCTTAGTTAATGCCAACTTCTTCAGTGTTTACGAGTCGTTTGAGATTTAAAGTCTGGCCACATACCTCATTCAAAGCTACTATTATATTTTCACTAATTACTCTTTGCCAGGTTGCGATATTTTTTCCATTTGTCTTTTCACTTTAAAGATCTTTATTGAATTTTCATGATTACTTCTGAATAGATGTTTCCTGAGACGGTGTCATTCGTGCTTTCCTCACATACTTACCAAAATCTGTAAGCCTAAAAAGAAGTAACACCTCTGCCATATAATTTCGATGGAAAATCTATTTGGTATCGCCTTTCAGGCATGTAACAAAGTCTTTCTCTATTTTGGGACAGAAAAATTTGCGTAACACAATTTGAAATTTATTTTTCCTCCCAGAGCATCATGGAATTTTTTTATGTACGGAATCAGTTCATGTGCTCCTGTTAAAGTTTCTTCCCTGCTTCCCAGCTGGTAACACACTGATCACATTTAGGTAATTCGAGGATTCACAGCGTTTCAAGAGACACTGAATATTGACCGCGCGGTCCTTTTTCTCCTTATCTTCGACAAAAGATAAGACTTAAGCTACCATAATTCTCGGTTATCTCTTCGTATTCCCCATCATTTCATTTCTCGCCGCTAACGTAGGCTTTCACTGTATATCTCTCACAATCCTTTGGCTCTCTCGCTGCATGACATCACTTATTTTCATATTTTTCCCTCAAAAATACCACTCCTATAGGAATTTTCTCCATTAATTGACATCACCCTGAAATCGGGTTGGATTGGTGGATACAGTACCGGCCTCTCATCCTGATGGACCGGGTTCAAAGCTTGGTAGGGGTAGAGCTGATCAATCAGTTTGCTGTTCCCCACTTATGTGCCATATTGAAGGTACTTCATGGTTCATTGGCTGGGACACCTAAATCTACATAATACCCTGTAGGCCACCACAAGGGAGTGTAGTAGGGGGTAAACCGTCACCAGGCAAGCATTTAAAATCAAAATAGAATAAAATTTGCTGTTACTATCATGCATGGATGCAAAAATACTAGTCTGTTCATGCACCACCTGCAAACAACTGAGTGATACAACATACGAGTAACGTATCTATAAGTCGACTTGTAAAGCAAACAATCAGACAAAGCGTAAGGAAAAATATCAGCGAAAAAAGGACAACAGGTGACCGTGGTAGCCAGGTTAGTTTGTGGTGTACTCGACTAGCAACTCAAGGTCTTGTGTTCGAATCTCCCTCAGGGAATGGATATTGTGTTCTTCCTAGGATTACGATCTTAGGTTAGCCAAAACAATGTAACCTTAGCCGCTGGAGCATCTACGAAACAAAGGCTACGACAAAAGGACGATGTGGGATTGATTGCTTTGCTGTCCATTTTAGATGGTTATCCTGGGCCTTTTTGAATGTCTTTTCGATGACTATGTACTTCGAACATGAAGTGATATGGGATTATGCGAACGGTACCGTGACGTTGTCCTCGAATGCGAAATGGGTTCCAAAGAAAGACAAAAAGGCATTGGCCAAGATAGTGCTGAAGCTCAAACAGGAGCTCTACGCTCGTGTTCAATCTGCAAATACTTCCAAAGAGACCTGTGGTAATCTTGCTGAGATTTTTATTTTATTTTAAAGAAAATTATTCACATACAGCAGTGTTGCCATTTTACAGTGACGTTAGAGGTGTTGTAAGTAAGCGGATTCTGCTGAAGCAATTTCTTGCAGCGAAGTTGGAGGACTATGAGAGTATGTCTAAATACGAAGCAAGCGTCATGACATTTTACCAAAAACTGGCATAATTTAGACGCAGCTATAGACGATGAACTATTTGCATGCGTCTTACTGAATGGCCTGCCGACGTCTTATGACCCTTTGGTTATGGCGCTAGATATTTTCGGTAAAAAAAAACCTCTCCTGTGTGTACGTGAAGGCCAAGCTATTGACGGAAGATCATCGGATGGATGATGAGAAGAGCGAAGAGATTCACTATAGTTATTGCAAACTATCTCTAAAAGTTAGTTTAAATGGAGACTTAGATTACGACGGACCATGTTTCAAGATTACAGAACTCCTTGTTTATACGCCGAAACCTTCAGATGCCGTATCAGCTTGGTTACGTAAGATAAAAGTCATGGCGAAAATAAAAAGACCTTTGAAAAGACTAATTCGCTGAAGAGTAATATGAGGATATCATCCTGTTTACCTTGAAGATAAGGCAGATGAATTCCGAAATATCGTAAATTCATTTATACTAAGAGTGCACAAAGACCAAAAGCAAATGATGCTCATTTCATTATTGATGATTAATGCACTGTGGGCGGAAATCAAAAAAATTTGGCCAAAACACCAAATTTTGACTATTTTTTGGAAAGCAAAAATAATAGTCTGATAGTATAATGTCTAACGACCGTTTCACATGGTAATTGATCCATCACAAGGTCCAGTATACTAGCAAGCATATAACTTTCCAGTTTCATGTGAATAGAACCAGTATGCTGGCTAGAAAGCATGCTAGCTAGTATTCTCGCTAAGCTACTGGATTTCATACTTGATGCGGTACTAGATTTCTAGTAGCTCCCAGTAGGACCAGTAGCCATCGACCAATCAAGTCACCTTACAGACGCTGTGCGAACTTCTCTTTTTTTAATCAGTATGGAATCTTATGGAATAACCACTTCATAGTAAGCACAAGGTCAATGATCGTGTAAAACCTCCCAGGACGGTTCCAATCATGCTAGTTTCCGTCCTCAATATCAAGTAGCGGCTAGCACACTAGGTCTTGTGCTGGATCAAGTATCGTGTGAAACGGGTTTAAGGATTAATTAACTATAGCTATTTAAATTTTTGGTACATCCATTAAACCATCAGAATCCATTAAAAATAAAAAATAATAAAATATTTCAAATCGGAATTTTTTAAAAAATCGAGTATTTACTTTCGCTCGTGAGTTGTTAACCTGTTATTTTTATAGATTTCAAGCACATATTTTCAAAGAATAAACGTTTCCTAAGAATTATACGGAAAAATTATTTTGTTTTTATTAATTTTTCACATAATCATTAAACATTCAAAAGTGCACTATTTTTGGACTATTTTTTCTATAAAGTGGAGAAAATCTTTATGGGGGCGACGAGACTCGATCGAAAAATTTATATCGCAAGAAAGGCCTGTATCCTTAGCATATGTTACAAAAGAAAAATCTTACTTCAACTCGCACCTTTTCCTTTAAGGATGGAATATGTATAAGAAGACCATGCAGTCGCTAGGCCAGATAGTAAGCCGAAGAAGCTCCTGATTTTGTTGTTGGTCGAATTAAAAGCAAATCAAGTTACCACCGATATTATTTATTTACTCCAAATGCTAGGAAATATGCCAAATTTCAAAATACGCGTGTAATATTTTGTCGTGAAATATACCTGTGAAATATCACAAGTACCTTCACACTCTCTTGGGGGCATATTGAAAGTGAAAAATTCGCCGCCGGTCACCCATCAGCCCGATGAGGGCATGTGACCAAATGACTGCAGAGAGGATATTTTTCCCTTATTTCCATTCATTCTCACATAGATACAAGTAAATTTCCGCACTTAACTCTTTTCAAACCAGAAACCCCTCCGACCTTGGGAAGAGAGAAAAGAATCAAAGCGAGCCCGGTCATTGCATACGACAGAGAGAATTCAATAATCCCTTTGGGCCCTAATCCGCTTCCACTACTCTTTGTATGGTAAGTTTTTCTGAACTTATTAAACAAAGCCTATTCCCAAGAAGAAGAGAGCGGAGAAATGCGAAAATTTTAGGACTATAAGCCTGACGACACATGCATCGAAGATACTGACCAGGAATATCTACAGAAGAATAGAACGAAAAGCAGACGAGTTCCTGGATGAAGATCAATTCGGATTCAGGAAAAGTAAGGATACAAGAGAAGCAATATTGGCCCTTAGGCTACTCATAGAGAAGAGAATGGAGAAGAACAAACCGACTTGCATTGCATTTGTGGATTTAGAGAAGGCCTTTGACAACGCGGATTGGGATTCAATGCTTGGATTTCTGAAGGGAATTGGAGTATCCTACAATGACCAAAGAATTATACACAGTCTGTACAAAAACCAAGTAGCTGTGATTAAATCTGGACCCAGCTATGAAGAGGCAAGAATAAGGAAAGGAGTGAGACAAGGCTGCGCACTGTCTCCCGTAATTTTTAATGTTTACACCGAGAGAGCCATAAATGAAGTCAAGGAGAAGTGTTCTGGAGTGAACATCCACGGAGAAACAATAAGTATGCTACGATTCGCTGATGACATAGCTCTTATAGCAGAGACAGAGAAGGGGCTGAATAAGATGCTAACAACCATGGAAAGAACCATGGCCAGATATCAGCTGAAGATAAATAAGAAGAAGACTAAGATTATGGTGTGCAGCAAGAAAGAAGAGGCGAACACCAATGTCAAACTAGGAAAGCAGAAACTTGAAGAGGTTAAAGAGTTCTGCTATCTAGGAAGCCGAGTAACCAACGATGGACGAAGCAAGAAAGAAATAGTGAGTAGAATAGCCCAGGCAAAGAGGGCATTCTTTCAAAAGAAGAATCTATTTACAGCAGGAAATACAAGCATAGAAGTAAGGAAACAGTTCATCAGAACATACATCTGGAGCATTTTTCTTTACGGCAGTGAATCATGGACGATGACAGCAGCGGAGAAGAAAGGGTAGAAGCATTTGAAATGTGGTGCTACAGAAGAATGCTGAAGATTAAATGGATCGACCGAGTAAGTAACGAGGAAGTGCTAAGGAGAGTAGGAGAAAAGAGAAGTCTGCTGATAACTCTAAAAAGAAGAAGGGAAAACTTAATCGGCCATATCTTGAGACACGATGGCCTGATGAAGACAATCGTCGAGGGAAAGGTGAACGGGAAGATTGGAAAAGGCAGGCTTCGTATGAGATACATGGAACAGGTTGTGAAGAATGTAAAAGAGAAGAATTATGTCACAATAAAAAGGGTGGCCGATAGAAGAATCGAGTGGAAAGCTGCGTCAAACCAATCCTAGGATTGTTGACCAATGATAATGATGATTAAACAAAGAGTACAACTTATTAAATAAGAGCACAACAACCATCTTGTTGTTGTGCTCTTGAATATGTTGTTACTTAAAAATGTGGTGATTATTAAAAGGATAAAGCATCTGCGTGATACCCTCATTCATCAGAAATAACCCCATTTTTAGAATATTGTGGGATATTTGGTCAGTAAATTAACATTTACTATCATCACCATCATCATCATCATAATGGGTCAACAATCCTAGGATTGTTTTAACGCAGCTCTCCACTCCATTCTTCTATCGGCTAACCTCTTCATATTAACGTATTTCCTCTCTTTCACCTCCTTTACGACCTGTTCTATATAACTCATACGAGGCATAACTCATGTTTGGTGATTTTCATCCCCTGCCACACACCCTCGCGTTGGTTTGCAGGGTATGACGCAGATGTTGATACACATCGTGATTAATTTCTGTCTTGAGATACTTTAAACTCAAACGTCTTGGATAGCATTGTAAATACCTTCCATTTTCTCCATCACATCACTATAGTCATCCGTTATGATCGGATGTGAATGTTGACTCCCTTTCCCTTCGTTTTGGATGGTAATGCTTTTTTTGCGGGCGTAAGTGGCCTTCTTAGGGAGCAATGTAGGGCCCTTCAAGTTAGGATCAACTTCCATGGGATGAGACTTTAAGCGGTGGAAAAAGTTGAATTTTTCGTATAGTAGTAATGTTATTGAGCGATAAGTACCTCTCTCTTGGAAATTTTGTTTTATTTTCCAGGTAGCAAGGTTTATGATGGCGGATCCAGAAATGGTATGGGATAACCATTGTCTAATAGACTATTATATATTACACAATGGACTATTATCATGGGCTATTACGATTAAAGTGGTAGAATTCTTCATTACTTTTTCGTTTCACGCCTACAGAAAATTATTTTTCAGTTTAATAGTCTATTAATAATCATTAAAAAGAATATAATGGTTGTTCGAAATTTCGATCTGTCTTTGACACCGTAATATCTAAGCAGTTAAACTTGCCTCCCTTCTCCTTTTCACACGTGAAAACAATTTTTTTGATATTGAATTTAAGGAATTAAGGAAACGGCCCAGCTGCCAGTGTGTACCTGTTCATATGACGAAGGCATCGTCCACGTAAGGGTACCAGCAATAAATGTTTTTAGTGTCCACCAAGTTGGACCGTTTGGATCAAGTTGGACACAGTTGGACCGTTTCCATAATTCCTTCGACTTTTTCTTCGGCGATTGTCTTCATCAGGCCATCGTGTCTTAAGATATGGCCGATTAGGTTGTCCTGTCTTCTTTTTATAATTTTCAGAATTTTCTTTTCTCCCACTCTTCTAAGGACTTCTTCATTTGTCACACGGTCGATCCATTTTATCTTCATCATTCTTCTGTAGCTCCATATTTCGAATGCTTCCACTCTTTTCTTTTCCACTGCTGTCATCGTCATCATATATTATGCACTTCCAAATAATTTTTGTCTATTTTAGCTCTGTTTTCTCTCTTCTGACCTTGATTTATGCACACATATTCATTGGCAGTATTCCTCCATTTTGTTTCCTTTTTAATGTACGTTGTTGTAAGTTTTAAGAGGACTTGGGGAAGCATCTACGTATTTATCACAAAAACTTCTTTTTTCGGTTGAATAAACAAACCATAGTTTCTTAGAAATATGACAGTCTTGTGGTGGAAATACTAGTCGGACCATTACAAATGGTGAAATACTTTTATCTTGAAATCACAGATTCGTCCAATTTTATGTAAAGCAAAGGTAAAAGTACTGAATTAATGGATGAAGGCGATACTTTGTGGAAGTTGCGAACGTTAAACATTGTAAATGAAACAACTTTGTACTTTTGTGCATTGTAAATGAAACAACTTTGTATATATAAAGCTGAAAGTGGAAAGTACAAAGTTGTTTCATTTACAATGTTTAAAGATAAAAGTACCACTGATCACACCCTTGGTGAATTTTTATTCTGTTAACTCGCTGGATATTTCGTGAAAGTGAAGAACGTAGTGCAGTTCAGTCAAGATATAATAGTGATTTATGATAATTATGTATTAAATTTCTGGCATCTAATGCCTTGAAATTACAAATTCACCAAATCTTAGGTTAAACAAATGTAACAATTATATTACCTCATATATTTAATCTTCAGAGGCTATGAACTGCAAAGGACAATCATGAAAATTCCTAGAGAGCAAACAATGCAGAGCATGCGAACTTTCCTACTGCTCTCATTACTGGATCAATACTTGATAAAATTATAAATACGTCATTGCATTCGTTAATCTGTTGTCGTCTTTAAAAACTGAGAGAGGGTGAGTCATTTCATACCTTCCGCGGGTGACTCACCAAGGATTGCTACTTTATCTCCGATTCAACATGGCTACACTAGAGGGATACACTGTCAACTATGGATTGATTAATGATTTCCTACCGGTTAATATAGGTTTGATAGTGTCCCTGCTCTTATTTCCATATTGACATCGTTTCTACGCTTTTCTCTAATAAAATCGGCATTAACTTCAACACTAACAAATTTTCACTTTCCAGGCAAATTTTATTAGTTAATACATTGACTGGTAATGATAACATATCTCTCCAGATAATAAAATCTAATACATATGGAAAATTCAGTGAAATATAGCATATATAGAAGAGAAACCCGAACGAAAAAATTATATTGTTGTATTAGTTTCACATAAACTTAGTCCACAACAACTGCGTATTTTTAACGCTCCAAAGGTTTTCCTAATAGAAAAAGTTTTTTTTTAAGTTGTGCGTTCACCTACAAATATTTCATCCCAAATATATCTTTTCCTTACGTTTTTCCTCTATACAATTCGTGGTCTATGGTTAGGGGGAGGAAAATTTAATTCGTTCTTCAATAAGAGTGGAAACTAAAGGAGTTATTCCCTTTTTCCCATTATTGGTGCATTATTTTCCCAGGTGACGGTGGAATATTGTATTCCCAGTGGTATCCCTGAGATTTTTGGTCACCCGTTTTAGCCTCTCGTTGAATGGCCGTTGATATTGTGGCACAGGCATCGACTCTTTGAATGTGCACGTGCCCGATGCCAATGATGCACTATATTCTTGCATATTAGTGGAAGTTTTATCCCAGAGGCGAGGAAAACTTCAATACTTTTACCATGTTCCTAACTATCTCACGGCTCTAGTTTGCAATGGAATAATTTCCATTTCTATACTAATGCAATTCTGAGCTTGGGTAGAATTGGATTTTAAGTTTTTGAAAGCAGCCAAAAATAGCATAGGTGTCAAATATAAATAATGATTTTTGCTGATCTTGACGATTTTAAATTAGTGAACAACTCGATTTAATTGAATTGGAAAACTTTAAGAAGACCGGAAAGTTTAAGGGGTGAGTTAGCCCTAGGAAACTATCAAGTTTGTTTACCGGAGATCCTATGCTTGTTCTATTTTTCACCTCCTGGGAAATCTATTGATTTTTAAGGCTAATGGAAATCCCAATGGGCGCATTGGATATCAGTAACGTTCACAAAAATACAATGCTGCCCATGACTGTTTATGGCCCACGGACACTTAATTAAATTTCATCGTCCATGCTTCAACTAAATCAACTCGCCTGTCAGTGAAAAATGTCATTTAGATTCGAATCCTTTTGTTTAAAGTACTGAAATCATACCGTAAGTTATTCCACGTTAAAAATCGTCATCACTGAAATTTACATTTAATTAAAATTACCATTTGTCTAATATTTCATGGAGGTAACTGCTTAGACTTTCATTACTTTTTTCAATTTTTTCATTGAGTTCATTGCTGTTGAGTACGCGGTCTATGATTGGGCATGAAGCAGTATAATAAAAAATACAAGTAAGCAAAATTTTGAATTTCTTTATTATAGTTATACGATTGGTTATAAAGCGATTGTGTCACAGAAAAGAATTAGCCGAATGGGGCATGGTTAGGGTCTTCGTAGCAAATCGTTTTAAAGATGGCGGAGCAGGCAGATATATCTTGGAAACATTTATCCATTGAGATAGTGGGCGCCATGATTATTTTTACACGCTGATATGGGCTATGGATTAAAATGATTGTTCACATTAACTTCATCGTGTAATGTAGGTTAAATCGATGAATTGGAATATTTAACTTATTGAAATCCTTTTTATTACCTACTTATGAAAGCTTCATGCTAAGAACAAACTTAGGATCAAAGAATTGAAGGCGTCGCTAGGTTTGTTTCTAATTTGACTTACGGAACGTTTTCAGGTTTTACAGACAAAGGTTACAAGCTGCAACGGAATGAGGGGGATTAGTATTACCAGTATTATTGAAGGTAACCTGCTTTTATTATGTTCCATATCCGTCAAATTCTCCGGCGTGAGTCACTTCCTTTATAATTTACAATTAATCGTTTGCATTTTCCTGTCAAAACACCATCATCCTGCTTATGACGAAATGCTATCCAAAAATCTACAATTTACACTGGCGAACATTAGATCTTGTTGAGGTTATACTTGGAATCTAAAAGCTTGAGTTCTTTGTCGCCAGGCACGTAGCCAGAAATTCGCTTCAGGTGGGGGGGCAAGCTAAGGCTAGTGTCCCGTACTTGAAACAAGTCAGCCTTGCTCTTTCGGTGCCGACATGATACAAATGTCTTCCTTAATTTTCAGCGCTTGGTATTTACTTTCACAGAGCCCATTCCTATCTTTTCTCACTGGTTAAGTTCACTACTTGTTATGAAGCAGTTAATTTTACCGGCCCCATAGTGGAAGTCCAACGCATGCATATATATCAGATTGGAGCGTGGTAGCTTAGTGGGTAGAGCGCTTGGCTACTGGTCGAAGGGTCCCGGGTTCAAATCCGGGTGAAGTCTTTGGACGCCCCCGAACGAAAAATCCTCGGAGTGCGAGGTGGCCCCGGGAAAAGAACTTGCCACCCTACCCTGAATATGTGAAATTCACACGCCTGTAGCTTAGTCCGGGGTGGGCTCTACCCTCACCTATCAAAACCAACCTTAGGGTTGTATCAATGAGTGAGTGAGTGAAAAAATAAGCATTTGTGGATAGAGTTCACTCTCAAAAGCGAATGAAATTAATTATTACGCATAACATTCAACAAGCATATATTTGATAAGGCGTTTTCCTCCCACACACACTTGTCAATGACATTACACTACGGTGTGCCAATCGTTGGGACGGCTTACAGGTTGGTACGCATAAACCTGGATGAACCATGATGAACGTGAGAACCTTGTTCAGTGACGTGACGGATATCTCATATCCCCTTATACAGTTCAAATTCTCTTAGTTCGCTCCGCTTGCACACGGAAATAAATTATCAAGAGTGAAGTTGACGGTGTCTAACTTGACTACGTGGAATTCCTTCGTGATGAGGGTAAGGAAAAAATGCACTTCCACAAAATATATAATTTATTCACTCACCACCATGGTTTCGATGCTTAGCATCGAAGCAGCAGGTGGGACCTGAAGATGATGCTAAGCATCTAAACCATGGTCGTGAGCGAATAAATTATATATGTTGTGTAAGTGTATTGTTTCCTTACCCTCATCATTAACAAGAGTGGACGAGATGAGGGTGTCTAATTAAAACATTCAAGCGCTTACCTTTTTTTCTTTTCCGTGCCGTGCGCCTTCGTGGGTTAAATCCAATACCCCAGGACAAGTTCTCGCCGGAAAACTCTCTCCTCAGACGAATCACTCAGGTACGAGCGCTGCGTTTGCCAGGAAGGCGCTATCTGAACCTTCCCGATGCTTATCTCGGTGACGAGGCGCGTAGGTGCCGTGACTCCAACAACATGATAACGGCACTGTCTTCCACCATCCTCCCCCACTTTGGGAAGAGGAGAGGGGGTGACACTCTCCCCTCCCTATCTGAGGTATGGTGTTATCTAGCGAGTCAAATAAGTAGTGTTTTCCTGGAATGACTCCAACACTAATTTTCTTGGCTAAATCCCCTTGAGAACATGCGATAGGAGTCGCGAGCTTGAGTAACAGAAAGACTTTGATGCATGGGAGTCCGCCATGCATCACATTCAACAATTGTGGACCGAGTATGGCATCATGACAACACAATCACTCTCATTACCTTGCGGAATACAAGTCTCAAGTGCCGGCGCTGGTGATTATCATTCCAATTCGTTAACTAATTCGTTGGCGACTTCGGTCAACGCAGTTTTCCTCAACCTCTTTTATTAAAGGTACCACTTTTAATTTTAATCTTTCTTCCGGATCTTCTATTTATTTTCAGTTAATTCAACTTTCCAAGATAAGGAATTACGCTTGATAAATAAACGTCAAGTATAATTTTGATCATAGGGACGAAGATGAGTCGTACACTAGCTGAATTATGCGCGTTATTTTATAGAAGGTATCTTGGAACCCAGAACAAGTACATACAAGGACAATGAATTGCTGAATGGGGTTATCGAAGGTAGGACGATGGATAAGCGAGAACCAGGGGGAAAAGAGAAGTCATCATGGATGGTGTGAGGAGGAGTTGAAAATATGCCGATTTGAGGAGAGAAATAGGGTGGCGAAGGAGCCGGTAGATGAATGGAATGCATAAAATACCTAATAGAGAAACTCCATCAAAACCTACCATAACACGTAGAAAGCAGTCTGTCTATCTGCGTGTTCATGGACGATCGCACGCAGGTCCCTGAATATGAATGAAGTAAAGAAATACATTGAAAACCTGTGCGTTCATTTGAAATTCTGCCTTTGTATTCTCAGATTTGTCATCAATTCATTAATGCTACGATATGACAGTGTTTCCAAAAACGTTTCTTCTGCAAGAAATCATGTGTGTTTAAAATGTGTTTAAGAGTTTCAGTCTATATTTATACAATCAGTTAAGTTTTAACCTTGCGCTACTACCCCTTATCATGCCACTAGCAAGTGGCGATATTATTAGGTACAACATGGCGTCTTTTTACAGTTCTCGATGGTAGTTACTGGTTCTCAGCATCGCGAGAAGTTGAGTCGTGAAAATTATTGCCATCAGTTGGACGCTTATCTATTCCAAACCGCCATTGATGTGACGCAAAGGGAGAGACTTGCGGATTAATTTATCTTAGGCGTCTCCGTCTCCTCAGTTCAATGAAATACTTATCATCAATCAATCATCCATGCTACCATCTTAACTTCCCGTAGTTCAGCGCGCTATTCTCAATCTCACAAAAGTCAGCCTATTTAATGAATTATAGTGAGCTACATCAACTGAACTGCCTACTTTTTACGAAAGCAAGACGTTTTTCTCTTCTTCAGTTACAGTTTATGCGTCCATAAAATGCATGTAAATATTTAAAACTTTAAATATTTGAACCAAATTCATCGTATTGAAGTTTGTTCACTGATTCAGGCATCACGAAGTGGAAGTGAGGCATACTGGTTGAGTAAAAAACTGTAGCACTCTTCTACAATTATATTTTTTTCTATTTTAAAATTACACTGCACGTGTTTCGGATTACTAGCCATCTTCAGGTGGACACTCACCTGTAGATGGCTTCCGCAGTTATATTTTCAAAATAGTTAAAAATATAATTTTGGAAAAGTGCTAAAGTTTTTTACTCACCCAGTTTTGAAGTTTATCAGAATGTAAAATATAATAGTTATAAATCAGAGAAACATTCGAGAGAATGGGTAGTGCCAAACGCATGAGGATTAGCCCTCACCTATTAATTGTTCTAAGTGAGGCATAAAATACTTGATCACTTGATTGAAGGAGCAGTGCCAACTATGATGTAGTGAGCCGAAAAACATAGATGAGCAAAAAATACACTAGCAGACGACCTGAGAGTTAGTAGGTACATGTGTTGTTCTGTTAAAAATACCAAGAAATATCTTTGCTCACACCCAGGATAAATAGTCTGCATAGTTGCTATCTATAAAAAGTAAGCTGCAGAATAACCATTACTTATGACCCAAGTAAAATCTTCCTCATTATTTTGAGAAATGTTCCTCATATTTGAGTAAGAAATGTTTCAATCAAACATATCTCGATCGGCCATTTCAATCCACCCAGATACGAAAAATCAGTCGGGAAATATGTTGACAAACGGACAGTGTTTTAAACTTGTACATTACTGATTTTGGTATGGTATCATTTGAAAAGAACTTAGGATGAAAACTCAGGTAATGGCCAGAGTTAATTAGAAACATGAAATTCCACCCACAATTCAGTGGTGATCGTTCCGACATGTGACTCTGTAAATGAAGACAGGAACCAGATCATCTCAAATGAAGGCATATGATAGATTTTGACACATCATAGGTATAAGACCCGATTCCTTTCTCTCAACCACTTACCTCTAAGTAACCTATAAAGTAGGTAATGTTCAATTTAAATTATGGTCTGCAGAGTGGAACCCGAGTCCCCGCCCGTAGAGTGCTCTGCACCATCGCAGTCCAAAGGAGTAAATTTCAATGAGTTACATAGGTCATTTTTCAGAGCTACATGCCCTGCTTGGTCTCATATATTTCCATGACCACTTCCTGCAGGACAAGGTCAGCGCGTTTGAGCCCCTTTACCGCTTGCTGCACAAGGGTTCCCCATGGCAGTGCCTCCCGGTGCACGGAGAGGCTCTTCAAACCGTCCGCGACCACCTCATGAATGGCATCATCTTCACACTATGATGGTATCCGCCCCATCATCCTCATATCAATATCCTATATAATTACTTACAACAGTGTTTAGAACATAGTCGCAGCAATATCTCATTGAGATCGCATTCTAAAAATGCAGTACACTGGTGGTGATGAGTGACCTCTTGCTCTGCATTTATTATTCATCAGGGGTAAGGGTTCAATTGGAATTATTTCATCAGGGTGTAGACAAAGTTTAGTCAAACATAATGCACCAAAATTTTTTGAGGATGAAAACTCTTCTAATTCCTCTTATTCGAGAGACATTGGATATTGAATTAAAGTACTTTAATTTTATGAAAGATTTTAGTGGCCATTTACTTTAACCCCTAGTTTGCAAATGACTTCAACTGGTTGTGTATTTTTGGGCTTCTCTATGCTGTTTTTGAACCTAGTTGTAACCAGGACGCTGGCAACAGCAGCACCTACATTATATTGAGCTTCACTTATGTATGTAGTAGCCATGGATTTTTCATGATTGTGATCAGTAGAGGAAACACTGTCACTCACAACTACTTGTGATTTTTATTAAAAGGTATGGTCAAGTCACCACTTTATCATAAATGCCAAGGGTATACCATTGATAACAATGCATGTACATCTTTTCTGTACGTATGCTAATTACAAGTGCTGTAATTTGGTGCTTGCAAAGCTCCATTGCTCCTTCTAATGTTCTATTTCTCTCAGGTGTAGTAAAGTTACTGTTTTAGTTTCGTTTTTGTTTTTGGAATGTTCAACCGGGCAAGTGAGTACGGGTTTCACAGTCGTGTGGGGACCGTCAGAGAGGCAGTGTGCCTATGTAGAGATTTCCTGGTACAATATATTATTCTCAAAGGAAACCCTATCGTACAACTTATTTGCCCTTCCTATAAATTGGGTTAAGTTACAACATTTGGCGACGAGGATGGCAGTTTTTCGGCGAGATTTGTAGAGATAGTGTTCATCGGATGCTGTGTCGCGATCTGTAGCCACGCCTCAACATGCCGAAGTTCTCTGCCTTTGACCAACGAGTCGAGACCATCCAAGCTTATCTCGACCGCTTTGAGCACTTCTGTCTCACGGAAAAGGTTCAAGTGAACACGAAAGTTTCCTGGCTCCTGCGATTAGTTGGACCAGTGATTTTTCAAATTCTCACGGATCTTGGTGCCCCATCCTTGCGTTCAAAGTCGTTTAGCGAACTTTCTAAGTTGCTCATAAAACATTTGGCCCCTACCCGGTCCGTCTTCGAGGAACGTGCCAACTTTTCCGCGCGCAAGTAACGTCCCGGGCAATCGTATGCAGATTACGGCCTAGCATTACGCTGACTCACGTCTACATGTGAGTTCGGTACCTATTTGGACAAGGCTCTGCAGTCGCAGTTTTTCTAACACATCTGATCAGAAGATGTCAAGGACAAGATCCGGAACGTCGATGGGAACTTCGAAGCTTCGAAAGGGCTCTGGCAGCACGTTGCGAGACCCCTACGACGAAGACTCCGGTGGCGGTGGTTAGTAGCATCCATAACCTGGCGGTCAACGCATTGAATTGACGTAAATACCAAGGGAAGAAGCGTCAATTTCCCAATGCTCCCAATCACTTCTCAAGGGTGTCGAACCGAGTTCACGGCGCGACGTGTGCCGGATGCGGTGGAACTGATTCAAGAAGTGTTTGTAAATTTAAAGAATCTGTTTGTTATAATGGTAAACTAAAAGGTCATATTTCTAAGGTATGCCGTAAGTCCAAATTTCAGTCTGGCAGCTCTGTTCATCACGTTGATCAAAGTACCTCTTCTGTTCCTGATGTGGGCGACCATCTTGATTTGTTCTCTGTCCTGGGCGCTAGAAAAGTGAGGCGCTCCCAAATTGAGGTGGAAGTAAATGGAATTCCAATTACTATGGAGGTGGATTCTGCTGCCATAGCTACTTTGATCGGAAAACCTCTCTATCAATCTGTTTTCTCACATTTACCCTCAACACACACACATCTCAATAAACCACAAGTATTTTCATCCTCTTTCCTTAAATCAGAGTTTTGGTACCAAACGACTATTCTCCAGCCTTCTCTTTATGCCCCCACTCAATGGCATTGTCGTTAGTTTTCTCTAATGAATAGGGTCCTCTTTCAGCCCTGGACTGTTTCATCAAATCAGATACATTTTAGCCTTTGACAATGAAGGTTGAAATAGCTTACATTCGATTGTCTGGCATTATCCCTTCTCCCACGCATGAGCTGGGGTTGCAGCCTTCTCTTAGTCTCCCCTGATGATGTGGGAATCATCATCATGGGTCAACAATCCTAGGATTGGTTTTACGCAGCCCTCCACTCGATTCCTCTATCGGCCAACCACTTCTTATTAACGTAGTTCCTCTCTTTCACGTCCTTTACGACCTGTTCTATAAAACTCATTCAAGGCCTGCCTTTCCATTCTTTCCGTTCAATTTTCCTTCAACGATTGTCTCCATCAGGCCATCGCGTCTTAAGATATGGCCGATTAGGTTGTCCCGTCTTCTTTTTATAGTTTTCAGCAGACTTCTCTTTTCTTCCACTCTTCTTAGGACTTCTTCATTTGTCACTCGGACGATCCATTTTATCTTCATCATTCTTCGATAGCACCATATTTCGAATTCTTCCACCCTTTTCTTCTCCGCTGCTGTCATCGTCCATGCCTCACTGCCGTAAAGGAACATGCTCCAGATATACGTTTTGATGAATTGTTTCCTTACTTCCAAGCTTGTATTTCCAGCTGTAAGTAGATTCTTCTTTTGATAGAATGCCCTCTTTGCCTAGGCTATTCTACTCACTATTTTTTCTTGCTTCGTCCATTGTTGGTTACTCGGCTTCCCAGGTAACAGAACTCTTTCACCTCTTCCAGTTTGCATTTTCCTAGTATAACGTTGGTTTTGGCCTCCTCTCTCTTGCTGCACACCAATGTCTTAGTTTTCTTCTTATTGATCTTCAGATGATAACTGGCCATTGTCCTTTCCATGGTTGTTAGCATCTTCTTCAGCTCCTTCTCTGTCTCTGCTATGAGAGCTATGTCATCAGCGAATCGTAGCATACTGATTGTTTCTCCTTGGATGTTCACTACTCCACGTGCCACTCACGGAAGGGGAGACGTCCGACAACTAAGGCCATATGTGCCATTAAGGATAAAAGGGTGTTCGGTAAGAGTTAAAAAAAAATTTAGGGAATGCAGGATGGGAGAAGATTAACCCGGCGTCGGCACTAGCTAGTGACTGGTCTGCTCTGAATGAAAGGAGCCAAGAGATCCACTGTTCTACGTCCCAAACGACGGACGAATAACTGAACCTGAAACCTCTCTACCCTGCACCGGGTTTCAAACCTTGGCCCTTGGGATTGGTGGACAGTACTCTAGTCAGCAATCCAACCCGATACTTCAGTATCTACAACATACACTGCTGGCCACCAATAAGGCGTGTGGTAGAGGATACTAGGGTACCAGCCTTCAATCGGTTTTTAATCTACATCTACACGAAACCCTGCAAGCCACCGCGAGGGTGTGTGGCAGGGGGTGAAGATCACCAAGCATGCACTACCGACATGCTAACAAGCAACTATAGGGTCTCATGCAACTAGATTGTTAGTATCTATAGTATTTAAGGTATTAATACATGCATTATGCACAACAAACTACTTTAAAATATTTCACCTACCTGTCCCTTTGCTATGATGCCTATTCTATTCTCCTATAGTACGGGGGAAAAATGCCATTTTGAATCTATCGGTACGACAATCTAGCTCTCTAATCTTATTTATCTGGTCGAATCTAGCATAATACGCTGGTTTTTTCAATATGTGCCTAACATCTTCAGTAAAGCTATCCGACTGATATTTCTCTAATAGATTAAATATGTACCTTAACCTACGCTCTGATAATGACTCCCACCCTAATTCTTGTATTAATTCTGATACACTATTCAACCTATCGTAACACCTTTTGACTAACCTAGCTGCTCTACGCTGCACACTGTCTAGTTCTCTGATCAAACCTAATTCATTAGGGTCCCATACACTGGCTGCATACTCAAGGTGGGGCCTCAAGTGATGCACTTTTTGAAAAATTTAAAATCGGTGCAGCGCAGCTGAATGGGGATGGGCATAATTTTTCGCTGCTAAGGTAATGGGTGATGTAGAGGCAATGGAGCCCTCTTCGTTGGACACGCTACATCTTTTTAATGTTCTCCTGAGGCCAGTCTATTTTCAATACCGAGTAAAACGTCTGCTGACCTTGGTGCCATTTTTCATTGAGGGTAGTCAAACACAAACCCGCCTCTCACTTTCGCTTGCAAGGGTTGGAGTGGGGGGGTGAGGCTTTGTGCTCTTGATGGCACATGTTGGGCACATCCTTCCCCCGACTCCTCTTTTTTTCACTTAGCAATATTTTTCCCCTCGTCCCATTCTTACTTTTTCCCCTTCACCTCATTCCCCTCCAATCCCTCAACTCGACCCTCCCTCCGGTGACGTCACGAGCGCGTTCCCTGCCGCCTAGTCCCTCCAACAGCTGGCTTCTTGCGTTCCTGAACCCGTCGGCCGCGGAGGTTCAGCTCCCGAGACGGCTCCGTGGAGTTCTGCTGACTTCGTCCGCTATTTGTGATTCATGACGACGTGGCCACAGCAACTAACACCACTTGCACTATTGAGTGAGGACTGTATTCCAATACTAATCACGTAAGCTGATGAATGATTTTTTCTTCAATTTTTCCGCATTCTTTTGAAATTAGTCCTTGGAATTATTGTGTTTTTCGAAAAACTGTCATAAGCCTAGCCACGTTCCAACCTTCCAGGTCACTTGTGGGTCGCTAAATGTCCGAAAACGAGTTTTCATTTTGAAATGTGCAGTAATTTGCCAATGCTCGTATGCGCCGAAGCTATATATTGACCTCGTGGTGTTATAAGTTTATACGCTTCCTTGAACTAAATTTTCAGTATGTACCAAACTTTCGAGATTGAGCTAATTTTCCTTCACATTTAACTACTTTTCTATATTCAATTCCTTAGGCTTGATTTGCGCTGTAAGCGGCGCGCTTGTGTGAAACGTACTTAATGGCTACTTGGAGCAGAGAACTAGAGTAGCAGGGGGAAAGAGTAGAGCGAAGTGTTTGTCATCCGATTTTGAGAACATGTTTAAATTTCCCTTCATATTAACTAAAGATCGATGTAGAATCCAAAATTTAGAGACTGCGTGGCTACTCAGTTGGAGTGCGTCAAGTTGTTTGATGGGGGATGTAAGTGGAAACCGGGAAAGTCAAATTACCAATAGGTCTCAAATTATGTTGTTAGGCCATTTTATACGCTTACTTTACCTCGTACTGATTTAATCACGGTGGCTGACCAGGGAAAAGGGATAATTCTCTCGGGAAGGTGATATTACGCAAAATACCTCGAGCTCTATCAGATTGTGATTTAGAGTACCGTGTAAACATTTTTCACAGCCGCTCATGTGCCATTTTACTTGGACGTGAATTTCCAGTGAAAGTATTCTGGCATAGCCATAGGCTATAGAATTATACCATACTTTGGCACAAATTGGCCACTTGGCATAGTGTAGTAGTTTAAAATGATAAATTTGTTTTAGAAGGGAGACGAGTGATGAATGATTGAGGACTTGGAATGTCGTTTGCGTAGTCCATGGGGTCAGGACCGCACGAGTGATTTTTCCAATTTTTTCTTCCACTTGATTTAGGTGACTATAACTGAATTCAGCAAATTTCGAATTTTGCAGACGCGACGGAGTATGCAAATGCATGCCGAATCAAATCAGAGGTTCTAGCTTCTGAATATCTCGATGTTAATCGGTACCCATATCTGCTTTCGGCATCCCCAAATTTCATAAAGACATATAACCTTAGGACCTTTGATTAATTTGCAATTATCAAGGAACATACGCATGATTCTAAATTCTGTTATTTCGTGTTGTTTTATCTAACAAGTTCTGTTTGGGTTAGCAGATCAAAAATGACATCCTAGAATTGCGTCCAGCATTGCGTCGATCCTGCGATAGAGAACGTCGGATGATTCCTGCGAGTGCTGGAGCGGCGGACAGCCCTTCGTTAAACACTCGTCGCGGCAGAATCCTTTGCAGGAGAGCACAACGGTGGGACGCCCGTCGCTGGAGATCTCCGCGATAGAGTGCCCGTCTGAAATTCCAACGATGGATACCACCTCGCTGGAGGGGTCGTCGCTGGAATTTTCGACACTGGAGAAGCCATCGTTGGAATGCTTGTAACAGTATCATCAAATGTGGAACCATATCGTCGCGAATCTGCGTAATCCCCAGGAAACAGCCACTTCGAAGATGACTCAGGATAGCCATGATTTCCAGCAGTGAACTAGGATGGAATCTGAAAGGGTATGTCTTGCGTGACTCAACTCACGCCTTATGTTTATAATATTTGTTCGTCGGTGGATGTGATGGTTTTACTCATTCATCTTCCTTTATTTAAAAATTAACGTGTAATGAGTTGCCTAGTTTCAAGTAGGATCGAAGCAGGAGCTTTGTGACAGATAAGCTTTGTTATAGATTTCTAAAATTATAGTGCAAATATTCTTTTCGATTGTTTTTAATGGCAAGCCACATCTGATATACCTTACTGGAGCAAAAGCATCCTTTTACTCCTACTTCACGTAGATTAATTAATATCCCAATTAGTTCGTTGATGATAGTGTAAGGATAATTTCTCAACAAAGATTAGAAAGTCTTCTTCTTCTATAGCTTCTTCTTTACGTAAATAAGTGGAAAAAAGGTATCATGAAGCTATTACCTACTTTTCTTTGTAGAGAGCCTATTTGCATGCTTGTATATGGGGATTGTCATATTGTAACACTTGTTTGCTTGCCTTAAATAATTTCTGGAATTTGAAAAATGGCGATTGCCGGGCAATGCGCAAGTGATATATAGTTGTACACTTTGCTACCTCTTTAGTAGCATGTTTCTTGTACATGCCTAACTCTATAGTTTCTTCGAAATGTTGCACATCTTTGACAGGTTTCTCCCAACTGCATGCTGGTGGGTCGATCCTTACCACAAACACCATTGGGGTGATTTGCAGGGTATTCCGCAGTGTTAATCGAAATAAATCTCTCCTCATGTTTTTCCCTTCTAACATCGGAGAGAAGACACTACTATTATTCAAGAATTTCTAATAAATCGTCTTGGTGAATTGGTAAACTGGAATGATTTTGATTTTTAATGCAGGTTCCAGTGTGTTTCGCGAAAAAAAAATAATTGAACCTCTTGTGATTCAATCTATCCGCGTACAGTGATGGATAAGAGGCCATCCATTAATTTCGTAACGAGAAAGGGGCAATCGGTAATTATTATCATGTGCTATTGATGCGGTACGGTGTTCAGCATTCCATTACAAAGATAATTAAAAATGACTTCCTTTTTATAAAAAATATACACATAATAATTAGCGGTTCGAATTGATTTGAGAAATGATTCAGATCTATTTTAGCACTTACAAAATAAGTAATTGGTACCTTTACCTAATTCAGGGGGTGAGTAATAATTTTAGGGAAGGTTATTGGCTGATTGGGGGCGGGTTAAAATAGTGAGAATTCAGAGTTATGTAATATGAATTGAACTAATTTTAACCATACCCTTATTTGCACTTTAATTTCAGCTTTAGTGACGAAAAGACGTCTACTTGTTCTTTCAATTAGTTGACTGCTTCTAATGTTGTTAATTTCTCATTTACTTATTCAGTAATTACTTCGTCTTTGATGTACTCCGAAACTTCTTTAAAAATCCCATTTGATTCATTTTAGTCAAATGAAATTTGCGTCCGTCAACCATGAGTAAGTTAATTAGTAGTTGTCCTCACTAAGGACCACAGTTTAACACTTCTATTGTTTAACAGACACGTTGTTTAATAGCTTAAACTTAAACATTAATAATAATTCATCCTAAATTCGAAACCTTGTCATAAGTATTTGTTACAATTTAGTATTTTTTCCGTTTTTGATGTTGGTTAGGGTAATGTTTTCCCATCTGAAATGTTTTAGTGTAACTAGGGAAAATAGCATTCATACTTTTCTAGAATGGAACCCTTTCGCAATACAATGCTAGAGTATCATGGGTACGTTTTAGGAATATAATGGCATTTCAAATTGAACTTAGCTAGGGTTTTGCCACGGCTTTAATCATCCCAATTGGTCCGTTTCCTATTTTTATCTTCCCTTACGTAATAGTTGTGTGTGAGGTTCCCGATTCGATTTAATTGTGAAGTCAGTAGTTTTAGGCAATACTTGATATCTTTTTCAGCTGTTTGTTGTTTCACGTTGCATTTGGAGATAGGCATAAGCGGCACAAAGATAAAGACGTCTTGAGCAGGGAGAAACTTGAACTTTATTGAGTAAGCTTCTGAACGGAACTGAACATGTTATTCAGTTACAGGCAACAGCAGAGACATAAGAAACAAAAGTGTAACTAATTGCACTTCACCTGTTGTCGCGAGGTTACACTAACAATTGTTAGTGTACCCTCGGTCACTTGAATTTTTCTTCTCTTAAAATTTTGATCGAAACATTTTTGGCTAAACAAATTCAAACAATGACCGAATGGCAATGAGACTATTTAGTTATTTCATATAATTTTCGAGGAAAAACTTGTTGAATCACTGCCTCGGATGATTAATTTGTACTAAAGGAAACGGCTCAAAATATTTCCATCTTAACAAATTCAAAGCTCGCGAGCTAGCCGCGAAAACTTTAGCGGAGTCACCCGCTGAGATGCACGAATGCAAGATATTCCACAGAGAAAAAATCATTCGCCTTGACCGGGACTCGAACCCGGACCCCCTGATTTCCGGCCAGGTGCTCTACCAGTTGAGCTACTGGTAGAGCACCTGGCCGGAAATCAGGGGGTCCGGGTTCGAGTCCCGGTCAAGGCGAGGGATTTTTTTCTCTGTGGAATATCTTGCGTTATTTCCATCTTATTTAAACAGTACTCAAGAGATGTAATAATTCTTCTTGTAACTTGGATGAATGAGGATTAAAATTAAAACATTCCTTGTAAGGTAAGTCATGACTGTGGTAATAGCCAACATAAATCGTTCATTAATTCAGAATTTGGCAAAATTGGCTATCACTGAAGTGATTTAAAGGGCAGTGCGCTCGATTAGTGTACATTGACGATAGGGAAATTAAATATTCTAAGATTGCATTAGTACTAGAGCTTAATCAATTTCCATCGAAGTTATCTTTCCTAACTACTATAATAAAAAAGAACTTGCAAGTTTTAAACATGCAATTTTAAATAGGTAAATTTTAACTTAAATTTTCTGATTTGACAACTATTTTTCCAAATTATCCTCTTCATTTGAGAGCGTATTCAGGCTTTGGGTGAATTTAGTATTCCCTACAATTCCTTTACTAGTTAGTTTTCATATTAAATACATTGCAAAAATGAGGTACAATCAAAACTTAAAATGGGACCATCGAAAAGAGAAAGAAAGTGGACGAAAAAATCAGCCCGCGTATTCTTCTTGGAAGGCAGGTTTACGTCATTTAATCCGGCACAGTCGGGACCGAAGTGATGCCGGATTATGGTTTTTTGCCGGACCATGGTTCATGCAATGCAACTGGTCTATTTTTTACGACCGGGATGTTTTCATTGAGGAATCAATTATTCATGACAAAATATATTCTTTTGCCATTTACTGAACATAATCATTAAAAGTCACTGAGAATAATCGGAAAGAAATGGTTTCTTAATTCACCAAGTTATTACTTAAAAGTATCGAAGTTTTGCAGTGAGTGAAAATAACGGAAGCTAATCATCGCGTGCATCATATTACTGCACATTTAAAGGTATATTATCATTATTGGAAAAGGGTATATAATATTTTATAGTTCTTATGCTACGTGCTTCGCGCAATATATTTCCACCGCGCTTGATTTGTAATCAGCTGATTCAGCACGATGTCAACGCGTGGGTGTCGTCTGTACGGTCGCCCTTCACTACGTCGCGGGCGACCGGTCTGGATGATTCTTTAAAGCTCGTCATTAATAGTAGTCTTCCTTCAACAATTTCAGGCTCATCATATTCATCCCCACTCGAATTTTGTTATTAATTACCATTTCAGTGATTTCATCATCTGTGAAATGTTGTGTGGTCGCTAGCTATACATTCCTCTAAATTTAGCATTTCCATTTCCTTTGATTCAGGGTTATTGATGCTGTTTGCACTGTCAACCAACTCCATCATCATATATGTTTATCCTCTAAAATTGAAAGTCTGAAATCTCCACATTTGGTCTACATCAAACTTTAAAGCAGGCCACAATGTAAACCACGCGTGTTTTAGAACTGATTTTGAATTACTGTTCCATGCACGCGAAATTTCCCACATTCCTTTAGATTATATTTCTTTCTGAAATAGTTAGCCTGCTCCATTATCAACTGGCAATAAATAACTAACAATAAGCCCTTCACTTCGACGCAATTGAAACCACGAGATCTAAATCAGCACTAAAAATCTTCTATCGTAGTTTTTCTCTCTGTAATTCATTTCTTCTCGTCACTTTAGCAGTAAAATTTTGAGGATTTTTTCTTTCTGCTTCCTAATGTGTTATATATTGTCGAAGATCCCGCGCAGTATGTTCCAGACAAACGCTTTACCGATCGGTGTATCGATACAACGGCGTCAAGCTTTTTCACAACTTTCACTTCTTCTGCAATCGTTAACGTTATGTACTGATACTCACTCCTCTGCTGTTGCCACAACTATAGATTAAACGTCATTAGGTAGAAGCTTAAGCACATAACAAATAATTTTTTCAAATTACGCCTCGTGGTCAATCAAAAATGTGCGCGCAATTGAAAGTGGCCGATCTGTAAACTAATCGTAGTCCGTCTCGGTGGTGTCTTCAATTTTGTATGCTTCATTCAAATTTGCAGAATAATTTCAGTGTACACGAAGAAACGGAAATTAATGTTTAAATTATTTTGATTCTCAGAAAGGGAAAATTAACGTTAAGAATGGGATAATAGAAGCAATGTTTCGGTAAAATATTTTCGGCATTTTCCACAAAGTACTGAATCATGTAAGTAAGTCATGGCAAAATTGCCGGATTATGGGTGTTCCCGGATTAAGGGAGCTAAATTTTGAAGAATTAAACACATTAAGAAGAATTAATATTTAAACTATAATTATTAATTTGTCTGCATTAATATTTTGTCTGAAAACGCATCCCACGCAGATACGCTTTACCGATGCAACCGCGTCAAGCTTTTTCACGAATTGCACTTTTTCTGCGATCGTTAACGTTTCGTACTGATGCCTCACTCCTCTGCTGTTGCCACAACTGTATAGATTAGACATGATTAGGGAGATACCAAAGCAGATAACAAATAATTTCTTCAAATTACTTCTAGTGGTCAATGAAAAATGCGCGTGCCATTGTAAGTGGCCGATCTGTAAACTAGTCAGTCTCGGAGTCTTCAATTTTGTATGTTTCGTTCAAGTTGCAGAATAATTTCAGTGTACACGAAGTACCAGAAGTTAATGTTTAAATTATTCTGATTCTCGCAATGGGAAAGTAAGCATCAATAATAGAATAGGATAATATCTCATCAGCTTATGAAGCAATGTTTCGGTAAAAAATGTTTCAGCATTTTCCATAAAGTACTGGGTAGGTGGTCATGGCAAACTTGCCAGAATATGGTTGTTCCCGGATTACGGATTCCTGGATTAAGAGTGCTCAACTGTATTTTGAATAAAAAGATTTGAATAAAAAGATTTTTTAAAAATTTAAAAGATTTAAATTTTTAAAACCTTATTTCTGCGAGGAAAATATCTATGTTGTCCATGCTATCTATGTCTATCATATTTTGTAATATTTTTAAGATTACTTGTAAGAGTAATGGAAATATCGTTAACCTATCTCATTATCCACCTCCTCTAATTAATTGCTGATCACTCAAGATACTATGATAGAGAATGTTAGGATTTACTTTTACTTTTTCATAGTTTCTCCCACTTACACAGCTTTTGTTTTTTAGCTTCAAGGTGACCGGTTTATCAAGGCACTTTTGAGTCGGACTACTGTTAAAATCACCAAGAAAGAAGATACATGAAGCAGGCAACACTTCTGTTGCCGAAAGGTGCCCTCTGCGTAAAGTAAGTGCTTGATCCTCTATCCAGAAAGGTTTAAATGTAATTAGAGAAAAAATACTTCCCAAGTGTATCACATGCCTAGAATAATATAATGTAGAATATTAAATAATGAACAAAATAAAAAACCTGAAATTGGTTCGGTGCACAATGGATTTACATTAACTTGGATTACAGTTGTAAATAAAATCCTTGAATGCTTTCAAATTCTTTTTTCGAAAAAAAAACATTTTAATAGGATGATGGAATTCCATACATGGAATCTCCTGACCGCATCTGGGAATTCCATTTTTAAGGCGATAAAATTATTATAGAATATTTCAAGCTGATAACTAGTAATTTTGCAACGTCTTATTAATAATAACGGTTAAAATGAAGTTTGAGTTTTATGCTCATAAGGAGAGGTTGTGTATCTCGGCTCTTGAAATGAGATGAGCCTTTTTTCATCCTTTTAGAAGCAAAATTTTTAAAAAATGTCTTGGATTTTTCTCCATTGGCCCAGGTTTGCAAAAAGAAGTAGAATGCATGCCTCCATTCTCCGAATACGGGTAAGTCAACAATGTAGAGTAAGGCAGTGTATTTCAGGTAATGAATTTAGATTCTTATCGTTATTTAAAATTTTTCTTTCGGCCTTTGAGTCAAAAATTTTATCATCCTTAATTTTCAACCCTTGTATGTGGATACTACCTTTTTGTACTTTTATCGCTTAACGACTATAGGTAAATGGAGCCTTTTGTTGGAACTTGTGATTTTTGGGCTATATCAGACATGATTCATGGAATAGTGATGATGTAAGGACAATATTATCCTTAAATAAAATTGTAGAAATCTTCCTGATAGCTCAATTTCTACTTTTTTTGGAATAAAACCTTTCCTTTCACTCTCATCAGTCAATGTCGCAGTAAATAACTGCAGCTTATGTGAACAAAATAAATTAAGACAGTTTCAAGGTTCATAAAGCGTTTAAAACTGTGGATGTTTGAAAATATCTTTCAAGGTTGCTTATATTCAGACATCAGATAGGACTGAATATCAGATATCAGATAGGACTGAATATCAGATATCAGATAGGCGAATGACAAAAATTTTTCGAAACCTACTTCGGTTATTAAAACGTTGTTTTATTTTCATTCGTTACCATGAATAGAATATTCAGATAGTTACATGCACGTAAACGTTTACTATCACTATTTAAGCTCCCCTAGGTTTCAACTTGTTAATCATTTGCTAACAAACTTTAAGTTAGTAAGGTCACATTTAGTGTTATTATTCGTCCGTAAAAGTTTTTGTTAGCTTATTCTGTGGAGTATAAACGGACATAAAGCATATTTCAGCCTTAATAGTGAATGAAAGTTATTTCAGTGGCACTGAGGCTAAAATGTTGGTTTTGGAACATGGATATGGGATTACTAAACATTTTATGGAAGTACTTAAATTTAATTCCTGCATTACTTTTCATCCTTAGCAATATTTACTCTGGACTATCTCATCTTTCAGGTGTTCTGCATCCATACTTGCTGTTTTTCTGGACAGACCTCGCTGCCAGCTTGCTGTTGTACTTGCAGTATTTGCAAGTTGTGCCCCTGGACTGGTGGAAGACACTCGACACTCCATCCGATTATAATGGAAGAATGTATCGCTCAAATGCTTGGACCTCTGGATCTACAAGACAGCCTCAAGAGTTCTAGCTGCTTGTGAGACTTCCAGAGAACTTTGTTCATTGACCACCATAATTCTCTTGTACTGCATGCAGCCATACCAGTAAAAAGTTGGTTAGCGTGGTTGCATGCATTTGCTTAAACTAATACATGCTCATGATTTTCATTTTTGATACTTATTTGCATTTATTTGTTGAATGTACTTTACTTTTCTGCTCCAATAAACAGTTGTCAACTGCCAATGCATTGATTATACTCTGGACTTAAAATATTTCCTTTGTTTACTTTTGGACTTGGTCATTTTTTCATTGTTTACACTTAGGACTTTAAATATTTTTGACTACTTCTCACTCGACAATGAGAAATATTATCAAAAAAGAGAAAATAGCTCATCGGAGCCAATTTTAGGCACTTTTTGGCTAATTTCTGAGCAGAAAAGAGCGGTAAAAACTTCAGTTCAGGGATTTGTACCATGTTGTAGCCATCCATGTTGTAGCTCAGCTCTATACCAACTAGATCACTATGACCGCCCAGATCTATTGAATCCACATTATTTCATATATTCTGTTAGGCAGTCTTCTTATTGCCCTTCCCTGCATATGCCTTTGAAGAGAGAAGTGTGTTGAGGTCAGAAAAACAGATTCCTCCTTTCCTAGAAACTTTTATTTACCAGGAAACTCCCAGAATAGAAAAAGTAAAATGTAAAAAATATTCCAGAAACAGTTACTAACCAGGAGAAAGAATGTAAGCACCACAACCCCTGGAGAATAGTGAATAACCTTAGAAATAAACCCTCGGCAATCCCTCAAGACGGAAAGAAAAACGTTAACAGAAAACCAAGATAAAATTTAATACTTTTCCCGGCAGCTTGCCCAAACCTTCACCAACACCCGTTCCTCTCCTGAAAACAAACCTGCAATAGATTCCATACAATCCCTAAAAATGACCCCCACATCTGAACACCTTCCTGTCACACCCCAAGAAATCCACAACCTTATAAAGAACCTTAGTCCTAACAAAGCTCCTGGCCACGACCACATAAACAACAAAATACTCAAAAATCTTCCTTCCGGTTACCACTACCTTCTTAGCCAAATTTTCAATTCCTGCCTCACCCTATCCTATTTCCCAAAAACCTGGAAGATCGCGCAGATTATTATGATTCCCAAACCCGGTAAACCTTCCTCAGACCCAAATTCCTACCGTCCAATTAGCCTCCTACCATCCCTGGGCAAGCTGCTGGAAAAAGTTATCCTACCCCGATTAAATTCAGAAATAACGGACTCCTCGCTGCTTCCACCATTCCAGAATGGATTCAGGCCAAGACATAGCACAACACACCAATTAACAAGACTCACAGAAAATGTAACCTCGGCATTTAATAAGAAGAGGACTACCATGGCTATATTCCTGGACCTACAAAAAGCGTTTGACCGCGTCTGGCACGAGGGCCTAATACATAAACTCTGTCAAATGAATCTTCCCAATTACCTCACCAAAATCCTTACCTCTTTCCTTGATTCCAGAACCTTCCAAGTCAAATATCAAAATTCCACAACCGCTCAATCCCCTATTTTCTCTGGAGTTCCCCAAGGTTCTATCCTTTCCCCAACCCTTTTCAACCTATTCACGTCGGATCTTCCCACTTCAAACCATCATAATATATATCAATATGCAGACGACCTGGTAGTGTCAGTGGAGTCATTCACCCCAATATACGCATCCAGAAAAATGAAGACCATCCTGGAAGCATTGGAAACCTGGACGGACACATGGAAGATGCCTTTCAATACTAAGACAAACATCATAGTCTTCAATAAAAGAAAAAAGTTAAAAGCAGCAAAACCTTTGAAAATGAAAGGAGAAACAATAAAATACACGCAAGTAACAAAACATCTCGGGATCGAAATAGACAAGCAACTCAACTTCAGACAGAACACTGATTCAATTATCTTAAAAGCAAAAACCTGCTACTCAGGACTAAAGAAAATATACGGAAGAAACTCCCCACTAAATCTAAACCATAAACTCCAAGTTTACAGTGCCACCTGTGAAGCCATCCTAACGTACGCTTGACCGGCCTGGGCTTTCAGCAAGAGCAAAAACATAAGAAAATTAAGGATTGCACAAACTAAATTACTAAGAAGAATCACCGGAGCCCCAGGGTTCCTGACCAACAAGCAACTCCATAAAGATTTGAAAATTCCACAGATTCAATATACAATACAAAAACTCTGCCAATCCTTCGCGAATAATCTAGCACAAACAAACAACCCCCTCCTAGAAAACCTCTGGTCCTATACCCCAAAACCTAATGATCCTTTCCCTAAACCCAAATCAATCCTAACCAACCAACTAGATCCTCAATAAACCCATTATAATCCTTACCCATCAAACCAAACCCTATCAGCGGCGAAGTGTCGGAAAATAGGAGAACGATATCAACGTCAAGTTGAGTAAAATAATGGAAAGAACGAACGACCCCTTGAAAGCAGGCTCTTGTCTTCCCTTACTAGGACGGGTGAGCCAATCTGGGCGCACCCGATCCCTTCTATCCCTTCCATCCCTATCCTTATACCTTTCCTCCAGGTCTGAAGCGCCTATTAGTGCGGAAACAGACTTGAAAACACCCATGAACATGATTGGTTCACTGCCTTTGCAATGTCCTTTATTGGCCCGGTGAGGCTGCCGCTATGGCCCACCCTTGTAGCTGGTCGTAATTGACGCCGCGACGCATTCCCTGGTTGGCCTTCCTGGTTAGAGTGTGAACTAATTATTACTATGTTAAATAATTACTAAGTTGATAACATTGCATATCGATTACTAAACTTCTCCGAGAAAAAAATCTTCCCGAAGAATCAGGCATCAGTATTAATGGATGAATTGTTCGGAAAGCACTGGTATCCTTCGAAGTATATGACACACATTACCACACCGGGGTTCGAACCCCGTATCCCTGTGAGATGAGTGACTCCATGTCAATGGACTCGGGACTGTTTTCTAGGGACCCCCCTTTTGGATTCCCCCAAAAATTTCATCCGTTTCCCTCTCCGACGCCTACTTTGGCCGCAAATCGCCATTTTTCATTTTCTCAAAATGTGATTCCCGTCGCCGAAAATACTCCCATCAACCCTTTCTCCTCAGAAACTACCACCAATTTGAATGGCAGCAAATTCGTTTCCATGAATAATTAATTATGGATCCTCACACTTATAGTTGTGAAACTTTCGCAGGAAAATCCCTCTTTTAGATAGAAATTACTATATTCCACTGTTTTAACAATTATTTAAATACAGAAAAACACATTTTTTATATTTTTCTTTCATCGAAACTGAATATGATGAAGATTTGATGATTATGGTCTATTGATAGATCCGAAACACGGCTTATTCCAGCGTATAATGAATTGCCCTAATGTTTTAAATAGTGAAATCACCTCAACAGTCCGGTGGCGTACCCAAATAAGACCAAACGATTTGAAGTAGAGTAGAAATTAATTCACGGAATAATAATAATTAATGTTAATTATTATTAATATTTTTATTATTATTTTCAATATAAAATACATATATATTTATGTTTATTTTACAGCAAAATACGAATTTAAGATGAGGGATATTCTTTATCATAGAAATTTTTTCAATAGGTACATGGTAATTTTATAGGGACCTTGATTATAACTATGGTGCGTTCTTTAAAGCTTCCTGGTCATCCTGGTGTATAGTCAACCAACAATGCTCCCGCGAAAAAAAAAACCAATATTATACTTCTACTTACAATTTCACACAAATAATATGTAGTACAACTGTAAATTAATGATTTTCCAAAAGCGGAGATCATACTTTTTAAAACGGTACCTCAATTATCGATATTGTTTGCGTATGAAGGAACTTATTGATTGAATTTTGACTATCGTTAGGGTAGTGAGGGCTTCGAAAATCCCGGCGCTTGTTTCACCGAGAGGGGGCAGGTATGTAGGAAAGTAAATTCAAACTTCAGCAATAGATGGCAATGGCAAGAAATTTAACTCCTGAACAGTTTATATCATATAACAGGGATAATTTATAATGATTTGGTGGTCAATAAAGTATGAACCGAAAAGAACAAATAGTCAGTTAACAAAAAAAACATTCAAAAACCATTATAATGTCAAGGAGCAGGTGCTATGAATATTTAACATGAGCTCTCACGATCGGGTATTGCGGAAATAGTAATGAAGAAGGCCAGACGAGAATTTCGTGATTGACGACAGAGCATGATTGGTTCACTGCCTTTGCAATGTCCTTTATTGACCCGGTGTGGCCGCCGCTATGGCCCACCCTTGTAGCTGGTCGTAATTGACGCCGCGGGGCTTTGTATCCATGAAGCCGATCCTCTTGAGGTGGCGTGGCTCACTCGGCAGAGTAGGTGTATGCGGTTCTCCGCTCTGAGGGTTAGCTTGAGAGAGGGGACTTAAGGGAGGGGGAGTCTGTCGTGGAGATGACGGCTCCTTTGCTGAGGGATCTGTCGTGGTTGATGGCAGGTCCTTCGTGGGCGGGGGGAGTTTCCCGGAGGGGAGACGCCCCCTTGCTCTGGGGTGGAAAATTACTCAGAGGGGGGGGCTATGTCAGTTATTTCTTCACTCTCTAATATAGTCTCATTACCAAAGAAACACTACTTTCTTATACCATTTCTTCGAAATGAATTTAAGAATGTAAGGAAAGAAAGTTGGGTTATGAAAGTGTCCACCTTCAAACCCCGCCCCCAATCCCCCGGGAACATGCTCCCTCTACTTAATGTCTTCATCTTTCTACATATTGATTACTCATTTTCTTACCTCATTTACTCACTTAATTATGGCTGAATCCAAATGGAGTTTTCTCTATTACGATTCTCTTACTTTACTCCACCTAACCATTATAATTAATTTGCATTATTATTCATACTTATTCCCCATAATCAAAGTTTATTAACCAACTCGTCCACCCCTCATGCAACGCTGCCTTACGCTTCAGGGAACACACCCACGGTTGTAGAATACCATGCACCGCCAGGTGCCTCCACCCTTCAATTTTCTTCCCAAATATTACTCCACAAATTTATACTTTATTCATATTGTTATCACCAATCGTGCCATTATTACCCTTTTTCAGTTCTGCCAAATACATGATGGATTTGTGAAGGTCTTCCATCACTCACCAACTTCATTCCGCCTGCAATCGCACCTTTACCTTACTTGCAGGGCAAGGATAAGAATTCAGCGTTAACACAACACCAATTTATTTTACTTTTTATTTTCATTTCAAAATAAGTATTACAATTCCAATCACTACAATACAAATGCTTTCACATGCATCATTGATAATATCAATTTCATAATTACTTTCATTCAATCAATAACTAAATTTGCTGCTTGTGTTTCTGTCACCAAATCACGACTGGAATACTGCCTCTTGCTGCCAATCTCCTGTGTTCAGCAACACCTACAGAAAATCAAACATACAGAAATCAAAACATACTACCATCAGTCTCACCCCAGAATGTATATTTTCATTCTGAACGTCATAACTGCTTCAGCCCTCATGCATTCCAATGACCTTTATCAATATTCAAGTTATCGTTTAATGTTTTTCTCCCACAGTTTTCACTTCAAGCCATTACAACCATCTCAGATTTGACATCTCAGCAGACCATGAATAATCCTCAATACAATACTTTATGCTACATGCAGTATTATTTCATTTTAAAAGTCCACTACATCCTACAACACTTGAAATAACGAGTCCCCTTAAACAATGGGAAACTGAACCTTCTTGGGAAAGAAGTAAACACTTTTCCCTCAGCTTCCCATTAAAACATTTTGCTTTCTCGACCAGTTACATCCCAATTAATATAGTATTCAATCCATTGAATGTTTTTTTGGAAAATTGTTTTTCTCTGACATTCCTTCAACAATTTTTAATTTTTTTTCATGGAAAACCTATCACTTAAATAATCGCTCTGAATTTGAGTGCGTGGCTGTATTTAATTTATGTTTCATAGGGTAGTGGCATTGGAAATTTAGGTATATATCCGTTTTGTGTGATTTTTTCCACCAATCTGTTGTTAAGGAATCGTCAAAATTTCTTTTAGACATCATATCCAGGAAAGGGAGTTGGTTATTCTTTTCGTATTCTATTATAAATTGTAATTTAGGCTGTGAATCATTAAACTGTTCTAAAATAGGAACATAAATCAAAGAAGACAGCAGTTTGTATAAACAAGAATATGACCAGAATATACAAGAACTACTAAAGGATACGGAAATTTATTGTGAAGTTCTTAAAAACCAAAAATTTACTACATCACTTCAAACCAGAGTAAATTCTCTAGTCATAAAACTTTTCAAAGAAAATAAAATCGATTTTAAAACAAAATGCTATTTATCCACAAACAATAGCACTCCACCAAAACTCTACGGGTTAGTTAAAGATCATAAACTACATAATCCTTTAAGACCAATAGTAAGTTTTTTAAAGAGCCCTACTTACAAAAGTGCTAAATTCCTTTCCAAAATCCTGAGTCATTTATCTTCAGATAAATACAATATTAGAAATTCCTTTCAATTTTATTAAAAAATTAATTGAAATTTAGTGTAAATTATATTCTTATTACCTTGTACAGATTTAGCCAACTTAAACCAGATACTTGTCACTCGGTTGCATATATTTCAAACTTCTACTGCATATTTGACTCAGACTTGCATTTCAAACTCAGACTTTACATGATGCAACACTCATCACATGTTTTTCATGAATGGCAATTAATTGGGACTGTGGTGACTGAGCAGTCTCCTGACTAATAACCTTCTTAGGCAAGAAAGACACTTAAGTCTCGATGTATACAAAGATGACTGCCATTATGGGGAAACCCCAAATGTGTAAAAATGTGACAAGCCTGCCCCTTAATTTTCAGAGAAAATGTAATTAAATTGCACACCCTTTCAAAAGTAAATGTGGATCCATATATTTGTGATCAATATAGAGATTCAAAAAGAGAATACAAAAACAAAATTACTGATGAAAAAAGAAAAGCCAATCTGTCTTATGTCGAGCAAGCCAGTAATCAATGTCAAGCAGCTTGGAAACTAATACATAAAACAACTAAAACTGGTACAACTAAACAGGGTAATGTTAATATCTCGCCAGATAGGTTCAATAATTATTTTATCTCGCATAGTTATACTACTCTTGCTAAAATTAACCTCCGAATATTCATGCTACTGACTTGCTCAGTAAATACTACATTACAAACAACTAATTAAAATGGTATCTAATTAATAGTAATGATATAATTAGAATCATTAAGAAGCTCAAGTCTAGTGATAGTAAGGACATATATGGTTTTTCAAATAACCTGATAAAAGAAGCTAGCAGTTTTATTGCTGGATCGCTGGCTGGTGCTATTAATGAGTGCCTAATGTCAGGTAACTTTCCTGATCATCTTAAAATTAGCAAAGTGTTACATATATATGAAAGGGGTGATAAAAGTATGCCTTCCGACTAAAGGCCAATTTCTTTGATTCCAATCTTAGCTAAAATTTTTGAGACAGTCATTAAAGAACAAATGAACCTATACTTCGAAGTAAACAATTTGTTCGCTCCAACTCAGTTTGGTTTTTGGTCCGGTAAATCAACTGTAATGGCTGTAGAAACTATTCTTGATGAAATTCATGAAGCCTTAGAAAATGGAGAATGTACATATCTGTCTTTGTGTGATTTAACCAAAGCCTTTGACTGTCTCTCTCATGAGGTACTTCTTGATAAATTGAAGTACTATGGGATCCATGACCTTCCCTACGAATTGATAAGATCATATCTCACCAACCGCAAACATTGTGTTTATTTTAATGGTAAGCAATCAAGTGTATGTGAACTTAAATGTGGTGTACCTAAGGGATCGGTGTTGGGACCCTTCCTTTTCCTGGTCATGATAAATATCTACCTAGCAATGTTACTGGTAAAACAGTCTTGTTTGCAGATGATGCTACCTTCGTACATAGGGGGAGAGCTGTCAATCAAGTAACAGATGTATCAGATGAAAATATCAATCTAGCAGAAATATGGTTCTCAGCCAATAAATTACTGTTAAACAAGGATAAAACACAACATCTTATATGTAAATTATCAAATATAACTTTGGATCAAACATTACAGTTGTTGGGTTTTGTTATCGACCCTTACTTGAAATGGGATGAACATATTGTCACTGTGTGTAATAAATTATCAAGGGCATTGTATTTATTAAGAAAACTAAAATCGCAGATACCACATATGATTTTCTACATAATGCTTACTACGAATTTTTCCATTCCCATATTTTATATGGATTGAGACTATGAGGCAATGCAAAGGACGTCAAAAATGTGTTTTTACTCCAAAAGAAAGCAATTTGTTTGCTCCACAATGTGGCATATGATGAACACTGTCGACCCCTATTTGTCAGCAGTGAGATCATGACTGTATACTCTCAATACATATATGTTTAATTGGTTGAAATGAAAGATAATCTTGACAAACTTTTAACTAAGGCTGATGTCCATAATTATAACACTAGAAGCAATGGTAAACTACAAACTGAATTTTGTAGACTGTCTAAAACCCAACAGGCACATAGATATATGGGCATTAAACTCTTTAACAAATTGCCCAACATTGCAAGAATAATGGGCAATACAATTTTTAAATTCAAATTGTACAAGTGGCTATTGTGGAAGCCAGTTTACTCACTGCAAGAATACCTTGAATATGATCTTAATGACCAAGTGTTCTGACTAACAATATGATAATTCATGTTCGTTTGTGTACTGTTGTCACTTTGTGAGCATTTTTTTTGGTAATTTTAATTATATTTTCTTTCTTATTGTGAGAATGTTTATATGCATGACAATGTCTATTGTGGTGATAACCATCTAATGACAAATAAATAAATAATAATAAATCTCTAAGCAAGCGAAGGCCACATGAAAGTATGCCCTTGGAATGAGCTCCATGAAATATCATTTAGCCAAAAAATACTAACCTGGTAAATGGTATTGAGTAGTTTATTTGCCTATGTACTCCTCAATAAATTGATGCAAAATCTGTGGATTTTCAAAAAAAAATTGTCATCATGAAAGAGCAAGAAGTCATTCAGATGAAGTTTCTTGATTTGAAGAGTTTGATGGAATGCCATAATTTTCATTTCATCTATTTATAAATTGTAATAAATGACATGAGAGTGCAATGAATGTTGCTCCTGTTAGGGTCACCCATGTCAGATAGTTCTAAGGGTATGAGCTTGACGAAAGGAAGTCCATGTATCATACTTGCAGTGTCTGTTCCTCAGTGAGGCAGCTGTGATATTGCATCTGATCCTGGTCCTTCAAGTGATGGTGTCACGTTAAACACACTATTGAGGCAGGCAATGGGAAACCAAGTCAATTAAACTTTCCCAAGAGCATAGCTCCTTAAGTATAAAAGATTTGAATCCTGGCAACTACGCGGCCCAGTCAGAAATGAGGAGGTCGGGTGTCATACAGGGCAAGCAAGGACTAAGGACGGTTTCTAATGAAAACATTGGCATAGAAAGGGTGACAACAGCAATGGCAGAGGTGAAGAAATCAGAACAGAGAAATAAAACACTAATGATTGGGGCATGGAAAATTAGAACAATGCTAAGAATGGGGAATATTATGCATGAAATGGCAAAGAGAAATATTGATTTGTTGGTATTAAGCTACATGAGATGGGAAAACCAGGGGAAATCCTGAAGTTGAGAAGAACTTTAAAAACCATTTTTATTCAAGTAAAATAATTGATGATCAGGATCAACTAAATTTCCAGCATAATGTTTTCTCCATTACACCACAGCACTTTACCAAATTCACTTTCCTAATGGATGTGACACCTAATTGGCTTTCCTACAGTATTCCTACTGTCAAATTTATCTTTTATGCTGTAAAATGGTTTCTAATTTGAGAAAATAAAAAAGATACTCATCGACACAATGAAGAACAAAGTTCCCTAATCTCGGCCTTGCTCACACAACACCCTGCTGGTGCCAAAGTTCCCACATCAAAACAGGATCAACAGCTGATTAGCATGGACCTGAGGGATAAAAAATATGAGCCTTAGCCCAAAAGCATTTAATAACATTTGCCCATCTAACAGTTGCAACATTAATCTCCATAAATACAGCCAACGGATCAATGCAAAATTATTCATAATATTATATTCTTGGTATCATTAAAAATACAGAAAATCATACAATTGCACATTATTAGTTACTGACTACCGCCAAAGCATTCATGCCAAGCAGGCATCTCGCACCTTGGTAATGGCAAGGAACAGCAATTGGGCATTCGCCTGTAATTAGGAAGGAAAGAGAAGGAAATTCTGTTTCTGCAACTTTTACGAAAATATGATCCCCTCATCACTCTACAAAAATACGCAACAAGGTCATAAGTACAAGAAAGGGAGTATGATTATCAAGATAAAATGATTAAAAATATGGTATAAAATATGGTATGAAATGCAGTCATTGTTGGAATAATTAATGTCCCTTTAGACCTACCTTCACTAGTAGAAAACTAAACTAACTCTACTCCTGATAAGAAAAGTGAGAGGAAAAAATAATGATTTCATAAAGTATACATTACATAGTAATAAACATTGGGGAAAGTTATGAGATGAAAGAAAAGTCATGTCACCTTCCATGCCATAAGGTGCCATGATTGCTAGCCATTAAAAGGACAAAGGACACTATCAGTTGAAATAACAATAGAAGTACAATGGAGCCTTTACACAGAGAAGAGGTCAACATGAAGCAGGTGAACCTGCTGTAAAACAGAAATGATAACATTTTATATGAATTAGGGTATAGCTACAGCAAAGAACAGAGGAGAATCGCCCAGTAGAAAGAACCGTCAGCTGTAAGGTGAGTACATACCACTGTTAATAATAATAATAACAGTTTATTTGTCCAAAGATCACATTTTCACATGATGTAAGACACTTCAAGATGATGTACATACAATCAAAATGAAGAAGCAATGAAAAAACAAAGCAAAAAATAATGAATGTCAAATTAATTATATGGAGCACAAAGCTGATAATCACTCAGTTTCATTAGTCATATACTTAAATATTCGTTAACAGAGTAGAACATTTTCTCCCAAAGAAAACTTTGAACATTGTTCAAAAGCACACAAAGATTGAATGTTTTTTATCCGATTGGGTAGTATGTTAAAAAGTTTGATGCCCATTTCTTTAGGGCCAGAGCTGGATGGTCTAGTCATAACTCTACCTTGATGGAGGTATTTTGATCTATGACTCTCATATTGATGGAAATCAGCATTTATGGAGAATTTGGACAGGTTTTGTTGAACATATACCACTAAGAACATGATGAATACACAGGGGAAAGGAAGAATGTTTAGATTTGCAAAGATTGGTCTGAATGGGGAACAGTACGGCTTTTTCGTCATAATCCTGACTATTCTTTTCTGTAATTTGAAGATCTTTACTGCATGTGTGGATGAACTTCAATAATAGAATGCTGCAGATGCATCAAGAAAAAACTGCTGTAGAATCTCATAGAAATAGATATTTTATTGTACAAAAACTTGACTTTCAGGAAAGAAGATCATTGATAAAAGACGAAAATAGACACAGTTTCTGCTGTGTAGATGCGGAGGGGGTAAGTTAAATGGAAGTGCAGACCAACAAGGAAAATAAAAAAAATAGTAGGGGAAAAACAAACAGGAGATAGAGTACACAAAAAGGATGATAATTTTTCCCTATGGAGATGCCACATTATTGAAATATGAGGGAAATATAGGGCCTGAACAGTTTATTCAAATATCTTACACATGCAATAATAATAAATCTGTAAGAAAATATGAATTTTTTCCTAATTAATAATTCAATGGAATAACAATTTGCAAATGAAATGTAAAAATATTCACAAAATAATTATTTTGGAATTTTTAAAGCAGAACTCCTTTGTATTGACTTCTTCAAATGACTAGATATGCTAGGGATGAAAGTCAGTTGAACAAAGACTGGTTTTGTGTGTCTGGACTACTAGATGCACTTTTATCATAGTCCCCATTTGTGAATATTTATAAACAATAAAAATAACATTTGATGAGTTGGGAATACCATAGAACAGGGAGAATAATGAAGATGAGCACTAACCTTGTTTGGTCAGGAGATAAAATGAGTTATAGCAACCTTTAATTGCCTAGATAGCATGGCAATGCTCAACCTTGCAAAATACTAACAGATTCAAGCATATCATTACAACAAGTAGCCTTCGCAATGGTAGGAAAAATTCCAACTTAAAATAAAATTAGTCTCTGTTCAGAATTGAAACTTTGATCAATAACATTTGGGTAGGGTCCATAAAAGATTTTATTGAATTGCACTGAGTGCAGTATTTTGGCTGGAGGGCTGCACTCCCTCGAATGCAGAGGATATTGGGAGTCTGCAGTGCATGGAGTTGAAGTCCCGATGCGCTGCAACACACGAGGTGCTGCCGAGCATTGAGACAAGGACTCCAGACACGGCCGACTTCCAATGTCCTCCGCAATCGAGGGAGTGCAGCCCTTGATGATCAGTAATGACAGAGGGGAGAGTCATCCATCAGCAGGGTCTTCGGTCCAAACACTGCACTTCTGGCACATAAAAGAACTCCTGGACCCTGGAATGGCATGCTTGCAGATCTCGGGTGTATTCCTGAGTGGTAGGAACTCGCAGACCTCATCTCCATCATGGCTGAATGGATGTCTTCAAGCAAGAGATTGAAAAGTTCTGAAAATATGAGACAATCTGACAAGAAACATACCCTGTTAGAATAATAATATAGCAAAAATGGATATAGTTTATGTGAATTGACACAAATTGTTGGAGAAATTCAAGAGTGTGCTAAAACAACAACGGTTGTTAACAAAAGAGATCAAGTGCAAAAATAAGACACGTTAGAAGACAAGAAGATACATTACAGTTGGTGGCTGGGAAAGGATAAGAAGGTGGCTTCTCTCATTTTAATTATGGGTCTAATATGACTAGAATGGCATAATGTGCAAATTGAAAGTGTGTGTTTTTAAATAATTGCATGGATATAGCAGCAATGGAATGTCTGATCTGTTATTAGCAGGTAGTACAAAATGAACGGAAAAATCTTTATTAAAAGTTGCTCAACTATTAAACAAAAGAACTGATCGAGTGCAAGACTTGATCAAACAATCAAGAAAAAGATAAAGTTTGGATGGACAAGTTATTCGGCGACAGGAGGATGTTAGTGAGAAGAATCCACCCAAATATTTAATAATTTTCATTAAACTAGAATGGCGAAAAAGTGATTATCATGGTGTTTTAAGATGTGATATCATTTTATAAACGACACCATATGATCTCTTAAAGAAGGACCAAAATGGATATGTTCATTGTTGTATTAACAAAAGATAAAAAGATTTGGCTGTGACTGGAAATATTCTGGATGCAGCCAAGATCTTAAGGAGATTGAACGAGAAATAAATTGGTATGATTCAAAGAAGATATGTTTTATGCTTAAATTTTACAGTCCAATTATAATCATCTTAAAAGGTAATGTCGAATCTGTATTGAGAAGTGTGTCAATTATAGCCAACATATCACGTATGTCATTACTGCAAGCTTAATATTTTCCTCACAGTGGTAGTACTATGATTTTTGGTTTCATGTAAGAAGTATGAAAATGGGGGAGTACACTTTTTGCATGTCTGCATGGTAGTAAGAAATTGGTAATGCTTGCCTGGTGTTTATTCATTTCCTGCCACACATCCTTGTGATTGCAAGGTATTATGTTGATGTATATGAAGAAGTGCTTTAAAACTGATTATGATTATTGAGTATGATGTTATCGAGGCGAAGGAAGTGCACAACACTGTTCACTTGTGCGTTTGATCCATGACCATCCATGGCATAAAACTGTTAGTTGGATAATGTTATAGATGATGTGTTTTCAAACAATTGCAAGCACATAGCTGCATCAGGTTGCCTGAAATGTTTTCTCTGCTCATAGCAGGTAAACGAAATGAATTGAACCGATAAGTTATTCTTTTGAAAATAATATGAAGACCTGATTGACTCAGAGGTAGTTCAGTGGCAAAAGGCAGTGAAAGAGAAATCATTGCCATGATATTCAAAGGGGAGATAATGAAATGTAATTTAAATTTTGCAGTATGATGTTAACCCTTCAATAAGGTACTGTTGGAGATATGCAAAGAAGAGGTATTTGATGATTAGAATTTGATTGCAGTGATTGGGCATCATGCTGTGGAGGTGACAAAGTATGCATAAATATTAATCTCAGGTTTAATTCCAAATGGAAGTCTCAACTCGGTTGTGAGGAAGTGCCAGCCTCAATGACTAATGTCTGTATCTTAGTATCCTACTGTTGTTGACATAGGAAGAAAAGAAAATTTCATAACATGCGATAGTGGGTAAACCAGAGGAAAATCAGTGAAAGGTAGTGCTTGGAGGAACTGAAGGAGGATTTATGTTGCTTGGGCAAAAGAAAGACAGTACCTACATATTGTGATTAAAATGCCAATGACAAAAGAATAGTGGCATTTTACAAGAACAAATTCGTACATCAGAAAAAGGTGTTTGGTACTTCAGGTGAATTCTGAACATGAAATAATCGTCCATGCATTGAAAAGGGAATTTTTTTCTTAAACGCTTTGGTCAAAATATGGTCAAGAAAATGGACAAATTTGGTGAGGTAATCAAAGATGGATACAAAGTCATTGACTGCTGGTGGAAGTACTCTGAAACTTATCACTCCAGTGACAAGGATAATTTGTGGAGATCTAGTGGTAGCATCGTATCAAGATTTCGGATGGAAAACAATCAGAATAAGTGAAAGTGATCAATAATTATAACATAATACATATATAATTACAGTGAGGAAATACCTCCCTGTAGAATAAAAACCCTTCTAGAAAACCATACTAACCCCTACAAAAAATATTACTACTAGAATCAGGAAGAGAATCACTATCCGATCGCAGGCTGAATTGCAAAGAAAATATTGTGTGGGCATATTTTCTAAAACATATATTTGGGAATAAATGAAAATGGAAATACTCAATCAGAAATCAGAAAAAAATAATCAGGATATAAGGAAAATAATAAGAAAACAAAAATATTTCATCATATATGTAGATCGTCACGAAGATAACATTAGAGAGATTAAGTGAGTGGTTAAAAATGTTATTCTGCTTGTGCCAATAGGTGGGAATGATTGATATAATTGGAGTTAATGAATATATTATTAGGATAAGCCATTTTGATTTTAGCCTTTTGTGAGTATGGATAAAATTATAAGTGTACACAGTATAAGTGTAATTATATTAGATTTCTCCTTGCTTGTTTGGAAGGAAACCAGAAAGATTTGAATGAGAGATGGGCAGCATTTGCCCAGTACGATGTTAATTTCAGGTAAGAAGCTGGATTATGTGTAATGTCGGCATGTTTCTTTGCTATATCAGTGAAATGAGCAAACGAAATAACCAGTATTGTGGTTTACTCAATGAAAGCTCTTCCAGGAGTGGATTCATCCCCTGCCGTATACACTTATGATTCTTCCCGAGTACAATATAGATGTTGATGTCAAAAAAAACAAGCATTGCATAGGCATGGATGCACAAAAGTAAATAAACCATGCTTTTGATGACTCGAGAAGGTGTGTCATCCAAATGTGATAAACGAACCTAAAGAATTTCTCAAATAATTGTTCAAATTTATATACTTAAAATAGAGAATTCATGAAGGCAGAGCTTATACATTTATTTATGGAAATTGATTGTTGATTATTTTCGAGGAGTCTTATATAAATTTGCCAAGAGGGAAAGGTTTCAAAAGATATTCAGGCAACCATTGATAGAAATGAAAACTGAAATAATATAAATTTATGGCTAGCTATCTCTGGTACCCTCAAGGGCAGAATTCGGCAGCACTGCTTCTCAAATCATGTACATTATTAAATGGCAGAAGTGATTCCAGCGTATGATAGTGAAACAGAAACAGAAGTACTGCTACAAAATGAGGACATGACGATGGAAACATTGCATGCAATTTGAAAAAGTTGGCTTCTGAAAAGAGTGAGACAAGGCTGTGCACTATCTCCCGTAATTATTAATGTTTACATCGAGAGATCCATCAAATGAGGGAGAAACTGCAGGAGTGGTTGGGGAAGCTTAGATGGTATGGTTAAGAGAGATAAGCAATGTGTTGAAGTTCAGGATGATGGGGAAATGCTTTTTCAAGGGGGGATGGGAACATGATACAATGGGGATAGATTGAACAGTACAATTTCAATTCACAATTTTGGTCCCAAAGCACTGGAAGCACATACAATCTCAAAATTTTCTAAGAAATCCAGCTTTGCACCTTTGCCATGAACATTGAAAATCTCTACTCTAAAATCAGACGTGATTAAAATCACATAAACGAGAAACAAATACTGACTTGTTGTCACCATGAATAAAAGAATTAAAATGTTCCTTTGTCCTAATTTTAAAACTTCTACCCATGTGACCTATACAAAAAAATTTGTTTATTCTTGTTTGATGTAAAAAATTTGTTTCCTTTACAATGAGTTTTCTGAAGAGTGAGAAGGCAATTTTTAAGATTTTTTTCTTTATTTAACGTATGAGCAAAAGATGTAGTCAAGGAGGCAGAGCAGAAAGAAAGATTTGAAAGTAAGTGAAAAGTCGTGGCTTCCTTTAATACATGTTGAATATTACAGTTATAATGAAGTTATAGATCATTACTTTAGTAGATTGAGAAATTTAGGTACTTCTTTGCATTTTTGGATTGAACTGTTTAAAGTTCTAGGTCAAAAGAAAAACAATTACCTGGATTTGAGAGTGAACGTCGTACAAAACTTGCTCCATGTAGAGTAATCGATGCCAGAAAGCTCAAATTGTAGGCAAAAGACGCATCGCCTGTCCCTCTGTGAAAAGAGTGAAGAAGAAATGCTTAGTGAAGGTTTTATAAGAGATATTTACGGTTTATATTTTCAGGGATTTCTACCTGATAATTTATAGTGGAGGGGATGAAGATCAACAAAGAGCAGCTTTTGTAATGGGCAAGGAATTCGGAATGAGGGCAGAGAATACATAGGATGTGTTTGGTAGGACTATAAAAATGGAGTATAGAGTGGTTATACTAGTTAAGCTATTAGACAAATATACACGTTTACAAATAGCCATGTGAAAGGCACGGAAGGTGACGAGAAGTGAACAGCTTGAGAATTAATGTGCAACGTTCCAGTGAGAAAGCATTTAACTCTAATATTTGATTGAAACTGTACACTGTAGGCTGAAATCGAAAATAGTTCGACAAAAATGATTTTTTCCACTTTTTATTTCGGGAAAAACGATGATATTTTTTGTATATGCAGTAATCATTGTCCAAAATACTAAAATAATTTTATTTCTAAGATCTTTTTTTTTGACTAGCAGACATATGTGAAGTTCACAAAATATGATCGAAAAATTAATTTCCGGTTTTTGGTGAACACTGACGGAAGAATTTTGCTACTGCTGGGTTTTAATGTAAGACACGTAATTTTTCAGCATACAAACATAATAATGTGTATTTTTTAAATCAGCTATAGTGAAAAATAAGATTTTTTTGCTGTATTTTTTAAATTTTATTAAAAAATTAAAAAATGCTATTTTTCCCATGTTTTTTTAGCATAAAGTAGGAAAAAATTTTATGTTAGCGGTCTATAGCGACAAAATACTTATACCAAATTATAAATCAAAGTGTCAATTTTAACATTCAAAGGAAAAATCCTGCCCCAATCCGCCCCCTTAACCACTCCGATCAATTTATGTACGCAGAGGTCCATCCTCGCGGCGCGCGCGCCGCGGAGCTGAGATGCGGAAATTCATTCAGAATTTGTTACAGTTAAGGATTGCTCAATAAAAATGAGACAACACTTGTGTTTTCCACACCAGTATACATTATCCACTCTACGGAAGCCTTATTGTTCCATTTTTTCAATGCGAACATTAAAATTTTAATTAGAAAGGTAACATTTGCAAGATTCAACGAAGCATGTCTCAGGAAGTGGACGGCTACAGAGGAATATTTTCTCATCTATGGGAAACCCAATTTTTACCATTATGCACTAACATATTTTGGTTTTCACACATCTCTGAGCCTTTTAATTATCAGCCGCTCAAACCTTCGAATAAGGAAAGGGTACAGCAGCGGCCGCGGTCACTAACCGGCCGACCGCGATAATTCCCTATGCGTCCGATAACCCAACCAAGTCTTTTGATTTTTATCTAGCGTTTGAGAGCTTTAATCCCTATACGGCTGAGTGCTGGTAAAGATGGTATTTGATGCTTTTCTATTCGTTTGTGAAAATGCCGCTTATTGCTTTATTGTCTCGTCGCTGAAAAGGGGTTTTTGCACTTTTGCGGATCGCTTCTCTTGGACACGTGCACGGACGAATCCTATGAAGCAGATCCCATGGTTTTTTCTACAAATGCATTTTTCCAATTGGTTTAAAAAATTCTCTTTTTCACGATTTTACTGAGAAAATTAGCAAGATTTTCGTCGTGCGTGCGAAAGGATCTCAGTGCTTGTTCCACGGAAGCAAAATATCAAGAGTTCTCTGAAGTTCAATTTCCCCAGAATTTTCAACGCAGAGGCCGAACTAGAGGACACTACGGATCGATAATAAGGTAAGATTCCCCAGACAAATGTCTCTGTGATTGTGTGTGTAAAACGCAAGGAATTTTATTCTAATTTTGATTTCCTTCTCCAGTGATTCAGATTATTGACAGTCCGGATTAGAAAAAAATAGACCCCAAGAAAGTGACCCGAAAAGAATTGCATGACGTGATTTTCAATGGAAGTGGAAAATCAATTATTCCAAAAGAAAATTGACCTTGCAGTACCTTCACAGTAAGGTTATCCTAGGAAAAGACATGGAAGTAAATTTTCACGAATGTCATGAACGCAAATTTTTTCAACTCATACTTAAAAAAAATATGATGAATGTAATAAGACTAACGACAGGTTTAAACAAAAAGTTCGCTGTTGGTTAGAGAAGGATATACCGTTCCCAGTGGACATGTATAAATATATGCTTGAAAATCTCAGCTCAGTTTGGTATCAATCTTTGGTTAACATATTTCCATTGGTTGTATTTTACTCCATGGCAATTTAGTATTGCTATTGAAATCTAGTTCCAGGTTCTTCTGAGTTAAGCGGCAAAGGAAGGCTGAAAAAAGATTTTGATAGGTCTATAGACTATAGTGATAGAACTATAAGAAAAAAGTATCAGATTTAAGAGAGAAAGAGTCAGCAGCAGAGCTATCGCTAGCCACATCCATGTCATTGCGCTCCGAAGGGAGTGGCGCGGCAGTGAAAATAATAACTGAAATTAGTTAGGTTAGGTTTCAGAAGAATGCTTCAGACCCAGAGAGCATATCAGTAGGGGGAAAAACGTTAAGTGAACCTTCAAGAACTGCTGAACCCACAGTCTCTCGCATTATAACATCTTTATCAAGATTTAGAGACGATCGCGGGACCTTCAACCTTTCCCTCATACGCAAATGTGGGTTCGATGGCATTGTGTATCTGGCGCTAAATTATCTAAGATAAACAAATGGTTAAATCACTAGCAATAAATATTTGTGTTTTATTTTTTATATTATCTGTTTTAAGATTTAAAATATTTCTGAAGCTATTTCTTGTGCATGTAACGGCAAACGCTGACCCTGATGTCTTTTGTTTATCAATTGTTGCATTAATATTGTTTATAAAAATCATTTTTTTGTATTTAGCATGTAATATTTTGTTTAAAAATCAAAATAAAATTTTAAAGGGCTTATTTTTTCATTAAAAACAGTTTATTGAAATAAAATAATCCCACTACACTGCAGGGGTACTGCAGCTTAGGTGATTTTTGGATTTTTTCAGTCTCCACTAATTTGTTTAAAAAAAGGCCCCGGATCATTTTTTTGGCAAGATATTATAATATTTATACTTATGAGCCTACATAAAAAAGTTGGAAAGATTTCGTCGTTCTGTCTATAAAAATAGGGAATATATGATTTTTGACTAACTTTTTTTGATTTCAGCCCGCAGTGCGGCGGTTGCTGAAGAATGAGGAGGTAGAGAGGTAGTTGGATGATAGGACGGATGGACGAAATGTACGTGCTGATAAAGTAGTCTAATGCTGCAGGAGAAATGGACTTGTGACAGCCACGGAGATATAACACCAACAGTGACGTATTTGCAAGCTAAAGTAGTCAATCAAACCTGAGAGATTATATTGAAATTATACTGGTTTTGATTTATATGCATCTGATTCATATGCATCTGATATATGCATTGATTTATATGCATCAATTCACACAGCTATTAACGATATAAACTCTAAACACTTGAAAGGGATGAAGAGCTAGGTTAGATTGAAAAGGGCAGTAATTATATTAGTGATCTAGCGTTAAAGGTAGAATTGGATGGACAAAACATATTCTAAATACTTTAAACATCCTCATATATAAGGACCACCCTATCTTTAAAATATGTGTCTTATTTAGTTCCGTATACTTCTTGCCTCTTACTATTTTTGCTCAATCTGCCTGCTCTTCTATTCTATCTATTCCACTTACTCCTGCCCTCCATCACGTCCTTTAAAATCTTCCTCTTCTCCTATTACCCGTTCCATTCACTCACCATCTCCTCGCAATGCTTTAAACTGCTTCCTCTCTTATCTACCAACTTCCTCACATGTCCCCCTTTCCACCCACCTTACCTTCTTCACGCCCACATCTCAAAAGTCATTTATTTATTGCAATATCCCTGACAAGATTGAAAAGAAAAACTCCCGGAAATTAACTAACGAAAAACGATGGGCAGGAACATTTTTTAACGTCCATAAACAGTGAAAAAATCTAGAAAAAGGGATAAGGAAAACCAGGGAAAAAGCGATATGAACGGTATAATCTGAGAGGATTATGACACAATGGATCTCTGAAGAAATGATTTGGAAGATAGAAGGAAAAAAAGAAGGAAGTTAACGGAGAGCTGCGAAAAAAATGTACAAGAAATTTAATAAAAAGCTAAATTGAGAAGCTATAAGGGTAAGGAAAGCAAGGGTGAGAAGAGAGTGCCACGAAATGGAAATATCGCCATAAGAAGGAATGATTGATATGCTATACGCGAAAGTGAATATTATTTCAGATTGTCATATAGTGAAAGTGATCGGGAAAGGTAGAAGAAGTGGTAGCGGACACGGAATAGACATGGATGGATGGATAAATACGTTTACGGCCTTCAACATAGAATGGTGATTACTGGACATAATTGGGAAAAGAGAATGTGACACAGTCAAAGATACTCTTGAAGCATAAATGTTGGATTGTGAGATTACTAGATCTCAATGGGAAATGAAGGCGTAAAAAGCTGTAAGAATGTACGATATGTTGGTTAAATCACTGAATTATCAGGAAAAGAAAGTACGACGAAAATGTTGTTTTACTTGTTCATAGGATCCAAGAGGAAGGAATCTGGCTCAAGGAATTGGTAAAAATGGTTTTGCTCTCCATTAGAAAAAGTAGAAGTGCAATTCTGAGGAGAATATAGTACGATGAACTTAATTTGCCACCCGGACGAAGCATGTTGCATCGTACAGTAGGGAAGAGAAGAGGAAAAATGGCTACTTATGTGAAGGTAACTTTAATTGAGGGAAGAGCAATCCTGAATGCTACTGAGTTAGTGGAGAGTTTTATTAATAAAAGAAACTTGTAGTACGATCAGAATATTTTTTATTGCTCCACGGACTACAAGAAGGCTCTTGATGAAGTGAACTGAGAAAAGTTAATTATGTACCTAACTTCGGAGTCGCTCATCACTAAGAATAGATGACTCATTCCGAACGTATCTATAGGACCCACATCAAAGTTAAGTATGGTAGATTGAGAATGCAAACGGACAACGATAAGTGATTTAATGGTCCAGGATTACCCGTTCTCACCCATGTTCTATTACTTTTGAATGCCGAAGAAATTGCACGGGTAGCGTAAGAAAAGCTAGACAGAGGAGAAAAGGTAGGGTGGATGAAGTCTGAAAATACGTCTGATTTGCAGAAGACTAATTTACCTAACAGGCCAAGGGGTTGCATTCACTACTAAACACCTTACAGATGTAGCGTGAGATGAAGAAAATTTAGGGTTGCTGAGAGAAAAACTCATGATGCCCACCAAAAATAGTATGAGGAATGAAAAATAAAATCCAAATGTTTATAAAATCCAAATGTTTATAAAATCCAAATGTTTATTCCTGCGTTGTTCTCGAAAATGGGTTGTTTTACTGGACTAATGGACTGGAGAAACTAATGAATATATTAATAATGATGAAAGAAATCAAGAGTAAATTAAGAAGGCATCGATTTTTTCGTAACTTACATATGTATCAAACAATAACATTAAGATTCGCAAACGGAGAACTTCGATGGACAATGTGAGGACCGGAATATTCATAACTATACTGGAGACAACGGGCAGCGCTCACCGGAGAACCGGTGAGCACTGCTCGTTGTTCCAGTAGTTATGAATATTTGTGTAAAAGAAACGATGAAAAAGGCGAGGAATGAGTTTGAGGTAGGCATAACCAATACGTAAAATATTGAAATTGCTTCAAAATACTTTATAAATTCAGAATTGGTTATAAAGATAAATCACATGGTCACTGAATCAATGAGAAAATATGAAAACGAGGTCATACGAGTCGCTATGCAAGCTAAGTGTGCAGCTGGAACGTGGAGTAACAACCTAAGTTTCATGGATATAATTTTGTATTGAGATATAAGTGTGAGAAGCTATGGGAAGATTTACGTTGGAAGATGAGGGATCCGGTAACAAGTAGGAATTTCTGTCACGAATCGTTTGTAAATATTAAATGGCACAGTCAGTAAGAGAAGACATTAGGCGCGGCGTTATAGCATTCCGTGGCCTGCACCTTGGATAAGAGGGTGTGATTATATTGGAGGGTAACTTTAGTCAACGTTTGGAAAATAATTGAAATAAGAGTAGATAGAAAATGAGAGAACTAGGCCGAGGTCATCCACGAAACTTTTTTTCCTTTCACTTTTGCGTACACTAGCTGAGCTAGGCTGACGTCGCACCTCTGCCCATCCAACTGCAGCGTGTTAAAAAAGGTAAGACCCGGTGAAGGGAATTATTCAGGTAATACACACATGCGAGTGACATGATGCGTAATAATAAAGACAAATTTATCATTTTTCAATTTTTTTATTTTTTACTCCAAAATCAATTGGTTTCCTTTTTTTTCAAATCCTCTCCCCAAGCATCTTCGTAAATAATTTAATTTCATCTTTGTTTAACTTAAAATACTTGGGGAGGAATATTCCCCTCTTCGCCCCGCCGATTAAGATCGTCGCCAGCAGTCCGCCAAAGCGATTACCCGACTCCCGTATCTCCTCAACACAATACCCCTCCCCTTCCACTAGGTCCTCCTTCCTGAGGTACCTAGCTCTTTCCTGGGCAAGGAGTAACTTGCTTCGGATGGATGGAGTCCTAGGAGTCGTGATGTCGGCGGCGAACCTACTAGCAACGGTAGCAACGGTGGTCGTAGTGGTGGTGGCGGCAGAGATGGTGGTGGTAGGGGTGACGGAACTCATCCTAGAAAAGAATTTAAAATAGTTGTTTTAACTATTTAAATTATCATTTATTGAATAAAGTTACATATCATAAAAAGTATCACTACCTTAATTAGTATCTGAACTGCCAAATCCACTTACACCTCGACTAGTTGGTGAAAAGTGGTCATTGGTCGCAACAAAAATGACGTCTGTAGCAATATGTTCAGATATAATTCTCGGTATTAATTATCTTTACAGCACCCACTTTTCCGCTACCTTACAAAAAAACATGCATTCAATCGCAGAAATTTTAAATAATTTCAATTCTCGTCAGTATACCTCACAGGAACTAGAACAGGCAATCATGAACATTCATCGACGTGTTGTTTTTGATAATGGTGTTATAAACGATATGGAAACCTTCACACGGATGAAAGACGCGCTAGACGAGGTAAAGGGTAGAAAATTTTGTAATTATTGCGAAGTTTACTACAACACAGATGAGGCTTTACAACACGAAAATACGAATTTGCACAGACAGAAGGTGACTAACCAACTAGGTCGAGGCTTTATTGAGGTGGAATCTGCTATCCGATCCAGACTTCAAACGTTCTGGATCACTCCAGAGGAGGACAAAGGTGGGGACGTAATTTCTTTCCTCGACGACATTAAAGAACAGGTAACCGAGAAATTACTAGAACAGGTAATTGCAAAAAAATCGATTAAATTTAATCTTATTTTAATTTGTAAATTTCATAAAGGTGAGAGAGAGGAATTTGATGCATGTTTCAAGACAAACAATAGACGTCTCTTATCTGTAGATAATATGGGGCAAGTATTGAACGAGGCTTTTTCAAAATTACTGAAGGAGAAGTCAGAATTCCAAGCAAAGGGGTCCGGATGGAGCCTTGCTAATGTAATCGGGTTAGAATTGCGCATAAATAAATATACGCCTTTTCGGGGATCGACGTATATAGAGCTACCACCTAAAATCAAAAACACCAAAGCTGTAATCAACGTGCAAAATCAGGATATATACTGCTTCAAGTATAACGCTGTTAGGCCAAAAACGTTTATGGAAATGTTGTTTGCTCGCTCAAATTTGGGGATATCTTTCAATTCTACAGGATATTCTATACAGTTCCAATTGTAACCCATATGAAACGCTTCCGTTTTATACTTGAAAACCTGTTGAGGTTTTTGAGGCACGTTTTTTGGCCTAACAGCGTTATACTTGAAGCAGTATATATCCTGATTTTGCACGTTGATTACAGCTTTGGTGTTTTTGATTTTAGGTGGTAGCTCTATATACGTCGATCCCCGAAAAGGCGTATATTTATTTATGCGCAATTCTAACCCGATTACATTAGCAAGGCTCCATCCGGACCCCTTTGCTTGGAATTCTGACTTCTCCTTCAGTAATTTTGAAAAAGCCTCGTTCAATACTTCCCCCATATTATCTACAGATAAGAGACGTCTATTGTTTGTCTTGAAACATGCATCAAATTCCTCTCTCTCACCTTTATGAAATTTACAAATTAAAATAAGATTAAATTTAATCGATTTTTTTGCAATTACCTGTTCTAGTAATTTCTCGGTTACCTGTTCTTTAATGTCGTCGAGGAAAGAAATTACGTCCCCACCTTTGTCCTCCTCTGGAGTGATCCAGAACGTTTGAAGTCTGGATCGGATAGCAGATTCCACCTCAATAAAGCCTCGACCTAGTTGGTTAGTCACCTTCTGTCTGTGCAAATTCGTATTTTCGTGTTGTAAAGCCTCATCTGTGTTGTAGTAAACTTCGCAATAATTACAAAATTTTCTACCCTTTACCTCGTCTAGCGCGTCTTTCATCCGTGTGAAGGTTTCCATATCGTTTATAACATCATTATCAAAAACAACACGTCGATGAATGTTCATGATTGCCTGTTCTAGTTCCTGTGAGGTATACTGACGAAAATTGAAATTATTTAAAATTTCTGCGATTGAATGCATGTTTTTTTGTAAGGTAGCGGAAAAGTGGGTGCTGTAAAGATAATTAATACCGCGAATAAGTCTATCCAAATATATTTTAAAAGATTAAAATCGAAACAAAAAATGTTTTACTCACTGTGAATGTCTGCAGATGGTGATGAAGATGATGAAAGCTTCTGTGGAATTCTTCCGAATCTCTCGAAATCTGGATAGGAAATGGAAAATGTTCACTCCACCGTAGAATTTTATAGATAAATTAGTTTACTCAGTGTATCTCGCGTACGGGTAGCGATTAGAACTTGTTCCCATGAACGACGACTATGAACTAACCGAGGTGTGTGCGGTCTTGCCTAGCAGAAAAATCTAGGTCTAATGCCTTTCACTTCTCGCTGCAGTAGAGGTCGAAGGTGGGGGGAAAAATGTGCGCTGACGAAGCGAGTATCTAAGGTGAACACGACTTTCTCTAGTAACCTCTATGGAAGTTATCCTATAGATATACGTATATAGGTCGTGGTGTGGGGAAGAACTCAAATGCAATTGCTATAATGATGAAGGTGAACCTTAGTCAGATGACTGTTAGCTATCCTTTCACTCCATCACCAGCCGCACGCAAGGAGGTGTGTTGTATTGAACTAAAAAAACCTTACAATGAAGTCGGCATCCATTTCCTTATTCATATAAATACATCAAATGTACTCAATCCTATACTTCATTTTCCCATGTGCTTTGAAAGCTCTACTATGACTCGTTTTATACGTTTAAACCGATCACAGTTTACTGAAGTAAATGCTTCTGCATATGCTCTCCATAATATTCAGAAATATTTTAGTTTTATCGGTTTACCACCCCTTTATACTCTATGTCTGAGAGTCGTGGTATCATGCTTGGAAAGAAAAACGGATACATATAAACTCAGTCTTCCGCAGACAGTGTGTACCGATTTAGTATATTATATAGAATGTAATAGGAAAATCCTATGGAAACGGTGTTTGGGGGCTTCGTCAGAGGATTGTCAGAGGATGTCAGAGGAGGCGCAGCTAGAGTACGCAAAAGTGAAAGGAAAATAAGTTTCGTGGATGACCTCGGCCTAGTTCTCTCATTTTCTATCTACTATAAGTACAATGTACAGAATAGAAGGCATGTGAAAAAGCACTAGGATTCATTTGGGAAGAAATAAAATTGCAGGAGAATTAATGAAGATGCAGAGTAGATGGATACACCAAAAGGTGTTTCGAAGGTGTATTATAACAGAATGTCAAAATACAAAATAGAACCTCAGAAATGGGAAATAGAAGGGCATTGGATATGAATTTTAATGGAACTGAAACAATTATAAGTGTGTGAGGAGAAAAGGTTCTAAAATGACAAAAGAGATTGGAAGTTGCTCATGAAAGCCTCTTCCTAAGGGTAGCATACACACGAGCAATAAAATACATGTGGATCAGGATTGACATAAAAACCCTGAAATCCCACGTGTTTCTCTTCCATCTCCCTTACCCACTCCTCTATCACCCACCCACTACCCTGTTGGGCTACATAAGGGTGCTAACAGCCGGCATATGAGCCTTGATAGCGAAATTTTATGCTAAAACCATGGTCGGTACCAATAGTGTGTGGACACTATGTACAACAAAGTGACTATTCTTTTCCTTTCAGAAAATGTAGACATCCATTTCTTTTGTAAACCCACCTGCAGTCGCGCACCTGTTCTTTGGATGGTAATGCCGAAGTAGAAACAATGCCTATGCAGAGTTCAAGATGTGACTGAAGAGCTTCATGCATAATAGCGAAAGGATAGTTATGGCAAGGGTAGAGACCAAGTCCTGAGATACCGTTGTTGGTACGGTTTACATGCCTACGACGGACAGCGAGGATGAAGAGTGGAAGACGCTTACCATTATAACACATGAGTAATGGGAAAGATATGAAGAGAAGAAAACTTTAAACTTTTAGGAGATTGGAATGCTAACGTCGGTAAAGGTCGATTTGGAATAATAAACGGAAAATATGGATTGGAAAATCGGAATATGAGAGGAGGAAAACTCCTGAAAATTTGCACCCAGCAAAGCTTAGTGGTGATAAACATATTATTCAAATACCACAACTGAAGAACATATTCTTGGAAAATGCCCGGAGACGGATGACTGAATATTTGAAATTAGGTATATTTTAGTGACGCAGACTGAGGAGCTATGTGACAAACTGTAAAAGTTGTTAGGGAGCAGACGACGACTGCGACCATCACTTAGCGATGATGATGCCATTTGAAATCATCGAACTAAAAAAAACTACGAAGAAAAGTAGCAAGTAGAAAAAATGCAGAAGCCTCAACATCGCTTGGCCTTCCAGAGAGCAATGAAAATAATAGGAATGACTTGAATTAAATAAAAGAAGATCTTGAAGAGACCACAGAAGAAGACAGCATTAATTAAAGAGAGAAGAAAATACAAGAACGTGAAATCTGAAGCAGGGAAAATTCCACAGAAGAATAATATCTGAACAAAGTCGTAAGCGAGAAAAGGTAAAGAAATTTAAATGATTTCTGCGAAGATGTATAATATACCCTCTCAAATGGAAAAGTGGAAGCTGCCAATAATATAGAGAATAACCACTTCAAGGAATAGGAAGCAGTAGGTAATGCAATAAGGGACAATATCAGAGAACATTTAATTGAACTTGAAGGGCATTTTAAAATGGAAGGATAGATTGAAGCAATCATGAAACGGAGGTAACCTAAGTGTAAATGTAACAGAAGAGAAAAAAAGTCGAAAAGTAGTAGGTACATTAGAGATTCAATACTGACAAATGGATCCGAGTTCAAAGCATTAGCAGAGAATCTGTGAAAAATATACGAGGCTCCCGCATTCAGTAATGTTTTTATCGAGCTAAAGAAAAATGCAGGATATAATATATTAACCCAAATGTACATAAACTATTCGTACGAAACTGAAGAAATAATAACTGACTTCCAAGGAACGTGTTTACTTCCGCACCGAAAGAGAGGAGGGATCAGGATGGGGAAACATTAGTGCCGGAAGCCTGACCACATACGCCTCATGGATCTCCGGCGAAGAAAAGATAAAAAACTGATGAAATTGGATGAAGATCAATTTGGATTCAGGACAAACAAGAGTCCAAGAGAAAGTCCCTTGTTCCTTACCTACTCATAGAGAAAATAATTTAGAAGAACAATCTGACTGTCGTATTACTTGAGGATAAGGTGAAAGCATTTGACAACATGGATGGGAATTCAATGCCGAGAATTCGGATGGAAAATCGTGTCACACAATGACGAAAAAACTGAATTTACAGTTTGTATTTAGAGAAGATGGCTGTGATAAAATTTCGGTCCAGCAGCAAAGATACGTGACTAAAGAAAGGAGAGAGTCAAGGCCGTGCAATGTCTACCTAAAGTTTTAATACTTACATGGAGAAAGCCATTAAAACCATCAAAGAGGCTTAAAAATAAGAATTTAGAATGAAATGGAATTGGAAAAAAATTAACATACTGCGTTCCGCCGACGACATAGTGGTCGTGGTATAGACAGAAAGAGATTTATGGAAGACCCTGGTGATCATGGAGATTTGGCTAACTACCATCAGAAGATCAGTAAAATAACTAAGGTGATTCAGTAGAAGGCAGAGATCAATGTTACACTCGGAAGGCAATATATAGAAGAGGTGAGCGAGCATTGCTACCTGGAAAGTGGAGTAACCAGAGATGGACAAAACGAGAAGGAAATAGTCTGTAGAATATATCCCAGGCGAAGAGGACGCATTCTAATGAGGAATAAAATTACAGATAGAAATTCAAGCGCGGAAGTCAGGAAACAGTTCATCAGAACATACATCTGGAGCATGTTTCTTTATGGCAGTGAAACATGGACGATAAAATCAGCCGAGAAGGTTGGAAGCATTCGAAATGTGGTGCTAGAGAAGAATGATGAAGATTAAATAGATTGAACGAGTGACTAACGAAGTCCTAAGAAGAGTGAGAGAAAAGACCGAAGACCATAAAAAGAAGAGGAACAACTAAATCGGCAATATCTTGAGACATGATGGCCTGATGAAGACAATATTCGATGGAAAATTTAACGAAAAGAATATCAAAGGAAGGTCTTGTGTGTAATATATGGAGCAATTTGTGAACCATGTAAAGAAAAGGTTTATGTGAATGTGAAGACACCAGTGGATATATTGCAGTGAACAGCACCATACCAAACTCAGCATTGCTGAATGGTAATAATGAGGGAGAAGGTATGTATACTAACTGAGATGAACTTATGCTTAATGAACTTATGCAAGAAAAGGTTCCAAACCGACACAAGGGAGTGGGAATTATCCATGAAAACCTATCCTGAACAGTAGTGCACTACCAGCAATAAAAGATATTAGGACACGAATGATTTCTGACACACTACACATTCCCTTCTTTTCAAGTGTTTCATATCTCGTACCATTGTTCTTGACCTTCCCAATTTCCCCTTTAAACATCCCCCCCCCCCCTAACGCATATCTCATCTTTCGCGGCCTTCTGAATCCTCATATTTCACTAGGTCATTCATTCACATTCACTTTCCCCTCCAGATTTCCCATTTAGAAGTCCTTCTCCCACAGCTAATAACCACTTAGTATTTATTTACCTTTAATCCATGCATTTGATTCAGTTCTTATTGAACCAACATCACATAATATCCAGGTTTGACCACCAGTTAACTCCCCTGCAATAGTTTTCCTTGCTCTGCCATTTATTTACTGTTATACGCGGCTATACCCTAAGCTCATCCTACATTTGTAAATCGCTCCTTCTACTTCAACTTATGCCTATAATATTTATATCTTCAATTTACATCAGCCTTATAATATGTTGAGAACCTTACCGAGGATAAAACATAAATATAGAGGATTTTGGCTGGTGGAAAATCATTTAACTCCACCAAATGTCTCGCTTTAAGAGGTTTTCCGGGAGTTCCTCCACTCTGGCATGTCTATGGGAGAAAAAAGTTTCTCCAGCCAACCTGCTACCTCGTTTAGGTCAGAAAAGTCGATGCATTGAATCCGTTCATGTTATACAGTGGCCCGGGGGCCCTAGGTTGGCTCTGATTGACTGAGAGGGCCGCTCTGTCTCCCAACTGGAATACTCTCATCCATGTGTGGCCGAAAATGCATCCATCTCTTTTAGAGCAATAATTCAGGGGATGGATCCTTTCTCGGCCACATTTGGAAGAAAGTTTTTCAGTCGGGAGACAAGGCAATCAGAGCCAACCTAGGACCCGCGGGCCAATATATAACATGGACGGATTCAATGCATCCACATTTCTGACCTGAAGACGCCAGCAGAGAGGCTGGAGAAACTGTTGTTGCCCAGAGACAAGCCAACGCGGAGGAACACCCGGAAGCTCTCTTCGTTGATTATAAGCCCCGCGGAAACCTCAGATCCAAATGTATCACTTGCTTACGTAAATATAATACAGGTTGTGTGCTAGCCAGTAAATCTGAACCTCTTATTTTTCTAATTACTTTAGGCTCTTTTTTCAAATAATTTTATCTTAATGGTAATACATTGACCATATTCTCCTTCCATATTGCTCTAACTGATCTATAAGGAGAATGAAAATCGTACATCGGAATAATATGATGCTAATCATGACATCTTGTCGCCCGAAAAGACTCATTAAAATGACAAGAAATAAAAATCAGTTTCACTTATCGGACCGGACGGCAATGGAGGACGTCCATGGGAAGGCTTGTCTACTGCCTTGTTGACCTCCCTTACGACCCTGATGACCACTTGAGATCGTGATGTTACTCTCTGAAGCTGAATGAAAAGAAAACTGCAGCCTTCCGAGGTGGGGGACTCACGATGTTTTTCTGAAGACTGAAAGACGAAAGAGTATAATCATAATGAAGTTATGAAAACATATGCAGTATTATTTGCAACTCACTAAATAGTATAGCTAAATTAATTTTCCGTATGGTGGACGCCATGGTGATGTAAGCATGGAATTTAATGCAATATAACCGATAAATCGCAGGTAAATTTAAATCTCTTTTACCATACATAAACGTGAGTTGACTGAAATGGACATTTATTTTTTGCGTTTTTGATGTAATTGGGGAACGCAGAGTCATCTAAAGAGGGCAATAATAATTCGGGAACTGGGAAATTGAGGACGATATAAAGGGAAGGGAAGCCAGAAAACAAAATGAAAAACTAGGATTGGGGAAACAGAGTCATTGTTCCCAAGAACTATTTACGATAACAATAATCATTTTGAATAGAATCACCTACAATTACCTTCTATCTTCATCAGATTTTTCCAAAACTCCTACCACATACTCCATTGACAGCGCTCGTGCTATATTAGGCATGCAGGATCAAATGGTCTATAGCAGAGTATCATCTATAAAAACGTGAAGTTTAGCATTATCCGCATAAGAGCCTTCATATGAACCCCATTGTATCCATATCTGAATTATCTTTTCTGATTCAATCCGGCGTATAATCGTTGTATCTGCGCAGTTTTACATTAAAACTCTACGTTTTGCATGGAAAGAAAGTAAAAACTTGCATTGTTTGATCTTTTGTTGAAAAAAGTGGTCGTCCTAGGCAGGCTTATTCAGTACCTCGGAGAATTGTAACAAGGTAGGTAGGTAGGTCAAACAAAAGTAAGTAGAACAAGCACAGTAAAACAAAGTGAAAGCTTATAGTGTTTGATTTCATGTTCAAGAATGAAGGTGATTCACATTCCTATATAAATTTCAGGTGAAGTAAGAGGCCTTAAATCTGCACAAAGGGCTATAATTCTTCCGTCTTTTTCTATCTTTCGAGAGATAAAACAACAAAGAATGTTACTCAATTACTGTGGACAGTTAATCACTTAACTCCACTATCACTTATTTATTGCTTAGTGATTGCCTATAATTACCCTCAGTTAAAATCATTTTTCAACGCCATTCAGAGGGAATCTTATTTGAGTCAATAGAACTTTAGCTCTATTCCCCCGAAATCTATTCCCAAAATCTTGAGAAAGCTAGCCTTTTCTTCGATAAAACACGTTTTCCCAAGGAGTCAAAATAAAACAAGGAAAGTCTTGAGAACAAGCGTTTCATCTATCGCTATTGAACGCGAAAGATACCCTCTCCTCGGGCCTGACGAATTCTTCGAGGGCAGAAATTGTGACCAATATGAAATCTAAGGAAGGGGATGAGGACCCTCCCAGGAAAAGTATCAGCTCTACGAGGTCCCCCAAATGCTCTTATCTGACCTGGTTACAACCAATTCACTTCGTTTTTTAACGATCTTAGACTTGAAATCCGAGTTTTTGGAGTGTCCTGTTGCTGAATGGCCGTCACGGGAGAACTACAGGGAGGAGCTTCTAACAGTCAAAAATTTAAGGTCTATGAATGACACCCTGAAAGATTACTCGGCTATACACCATTTGATCCAGCATGACTAATTTCTACGCACAATTGGTCATTTTCTTAGCATGAAAGGAAAATACTTTTTACTCAATCAGTTATATTCTACAAGGAAAGAGTCATGGTAGTCGTAAATTCACTGATGAGAAGTTTTCCTCACATTGAAGTGTACACATAAAAAGGTTTATTTGACGTTTTTATTTTCTAAATAATCTTCCAGAGAAGATACAGGTGGTCAGGAATAGCAAACAATCAACTCCTTGCCCTATGAATTTCATGAGCCGCTCGAATTGTTGAGCTCTCTCCTCAAAAACAGGTCTGACCTCCGGTATCATCATTGCCATTGCGTATCCCATAATGACCAAAAACCTGGTTTTAAATGCGCTTTTCTGCAGGACTAAGAGTAAAAATGAGGCGAATAGTTTTTGCCAATATATCCTATTCAAATTCAGGGGGACGAGAAAGGGGGCGGGGCGGAGCAGCGCAGCGCGTGGCCGGCGGCGAGGGTGGCACGAGAGCCCGGGTCTCTCGTGGGTCGGCGCGGGCCCCGTGGTGGCTGAACGCGGCAAGGTACGTAAAAACGGACGAAATTTTCGTCCAAAAGTACACTAAATTATGTGTTTACCTAAGAGATGCAACTTTTTTCTTAATATTTTTTTTTTTAGCATTTAGGCCCCTTGGGGCACCCCTTACACTTCAATCACGAAAAATAACCTCGAGTTTTACACACGCCAACGAGCTCTTTCTACATACGAACACCTTCGATTTCGAAAAAATGAAAAATAATCAATAGTCTAACGCTTCTTGCAGATGTAGTATGTAACGAAAATCCGTGAGTTTCGCATGTCTACCAGCAACCCAAAAGTGGTGGGTTCGGATTCCGCCTGAGACAAGCATGTTTTTTTCATCTTAGGATTAAAGCTGGAAGTAAGTCAGGGTAGACCAGGGGTCTGTAGACTTTTGAGACGAAAGAGTCAAAACTGTCTCCTACGGAGTGTTGAAATTTATTCGAGTCTCAAATATATATGTGCAAAAAAGGGAAATTGAAAGTAATACTGTAACAAGAGATAGATACAATAACTAAAGAAAAAGATAGTTCGATAAAGAGATAGATACAATAACTAAAGAAAAAGATAGTTCGATAAAGAGATAGATACAATAAGATGTAGATACTTTAACAAGTAATATTCATTATGTCTTCATTGAAATAAATAATCAACATAAACAACTGTCTCATTTGTTTTAAATGCGTGGATAATGAACTTGCATTATCCTAGAGTATCTATGTCCGTTGTGTAAAGAGTCATTTGTCATCAACGGAATGATAATAACTGGCAAATATTTTGTACGATGTATGCTTTTATAGATGGAACTATGATGTATTATTTTCTAATTCTACGTAATAGCCATATGCCCGCTTCCAAAGAGCCGCATGTGGTTTACAATCCTCAGTCTACCAACACCTGGGTTAGACGGTACAATATAATTGATGCAGTTGGAGCAACTGAAACATTTATCTATTTGAACTCCACCTCTCAAATCATTGGGGATGAATTCGATCTCAGTCACTTCTAACGTCTCCTTCAAATGCCAGATGCCCAGAATTGAAAGAGTTTTAAGTCCATGCTAGGCTGACAATTATTGTGCTTGGGATATGAGTAACTGAAAGAAATTTTCGTGTTTAACTGAGCCATCACTCGTAAGGGCGGCTGAGCGCATTGTCTCGGGCACTCGGCCAGAACGAGCGTACGATAGTATTCGACCGCCCGTGGAAACACTGGAACATGCATCACCTCCAATCGAAGAGTAAGAAACTGTGTTCATTCAACCCAGGGACTGTAAACTGGCCACAGAGATAGCATCGTGAGGTAGCAGTGTGTTTGCGGAAGATAAGCGAGATATCGAAGGGGGAATGAAAGGGAAATCGTTAAGGTTGACAGACTAAAATTGTTAATGGATTTCCATTCAATTATTACACCGTGTCTTTGATTTTATCTCTCAAAATGTTGAGTGTCGTCCGCGGTAATCAGGTTGATAACACGCTGGTCTGACAATCCGGCAGTCGCGGGTTTTGATCCAGCTTCAGATTGGTATCACTTTTGTCTTAGGATTAAGTCTTTTTAGACAGTTCGACTTACCCTATACAGCTGGAGTCACGTAAAATGTAATAGTACTCCATCTACAGTTAATAGTTCCTAAATCCAATCAGGGTATTGGTGACGGAAATTTATTTTCCTTCGGGACTTTTTTCTTCTAATAACCTGTAATACTTGAAACCCCATCGATTAAAAGTTTAGGAAGGTTCCCTAGATTTTTATCTCGAGACCTTTTGCGCTCATAGCAGTTCTCGCGCCGCTCTGAGTTACCACGCAATCACAAATGAAGTGTAAAATGGTAAAAAAGCATTTTAAAGACAGTCCACCAGCAGGTGATAATTTATTTTACCGCAGTATTAGAAAACCAATCCTAAGTTTCCTGCGTACAAATCCAGCGGATGCCATTCACAACGTAAAAATATTATCCCCAATCAAAGTATCATCAATAAAATTAAACTACACAAGCTTCGCCGAATACGTATGAATTACAAATGACCATCGTTCCTACGCGCTATGTAAACAGGAAGCTCGAGGCTATTGAGGAACGGTAAAGACCAAGAGCGAGGGGAAGTTAAATATTTCGACAAGGTCAGGTGAGGGGGGTGAGGGTTGAGGGAGATCTAGGAGTGAGGGGTGGAAGAGGGTTGGGGCTAAACAACGAAAAGTACGTCGGGTTGAATGAAACAGAAAAGGGGAGAGCACAAGGACATCACGGGCGTTTTATGCTAGGTCTCCATTACTACATTTGACTAGCAGTTAGAATTCGCGAACGGGTCTGAGTTACGAACGGGCTAGTACCACATCCCAATGGCCTGCAAGTGAAGTTATTCCAGGCGAAAATAAAGATTGCATCTGAAGAGGAGTTCTTCGGTTAAGGAAGCATTACATTCCAAGAGTAAGACCTCAGCTCGGAATTAAGGGCTCTGGTTAGAAGATTAATTTTTTCACAAGAAATTATTTTTCGTTTAATTCTACATACGCTACAAAATAGCGATTTCGGTTCCGAGTGAACGCCCCCATTCACTTGAAGTCAATAAAAATCTTGAAAACCAAATCTGGGGAAGTTTTTAAGTGCTTCAATAATTACGAAAGACGGCCGAAAACGAAGGTTACTTGCTTCGTGCAAGGAATCGCATGCATGAATGGAAACGATTTTTTCAGGAAGAGTGAGAGGGAGCGGAGAAATCCGGTATCGCCATGTGCCCTCTTTAGTCACATAATCGCATGTGGATCCAAAGTTTTACGTCCCACCCGGCGGATGGAGAGCACCAGATGAAACATTTCTAGCACAATATTCAAACGAGGAACAATATAACACTGAAACTCAACCTCAGACTCCATTCAAGAGGAGAGATTTTCCGAGATTTGAACTCGGGCCCCTGGTGTTGGTGTCAACAATATTAGCCAACATTACTGAATGACTAATTCTGGCTGTATTCCCCCTATCACGTATAATAATAATTCAATAAAAAACCTCATTATATACTTACTCACCCATGAGATTTGGAAACCCGGGAAGCTCCAGTAGAATAATCTGTTCGATGGAATAGTTCCAATATCAGCGTTTGCATGAGTTACGAACATGAGACTGCCAGAGACCGTCAGAACAAGAAAATACGAAGGAAAAATCACGCATGAAAAAATGTATGCACGAATTTTGTCTACTTTGGAATGCACATGAAGATCGGTAAATTTGTGTTATGCGTAGATCATAAAATTTAGCTCATTAAAAAAAGCAATGATAGTAAAACCAATATTATCTAGAAAAATACAACAAAATGAATACTATTCATAGCAAGACGTACCTTTCGAATCTTACGATGCACCTCCATGCAAAGTCCCCATACAACTGAATGTTTCGTTAAAAATTCGCCAGGTGGCGCGACGTACTTTTTGGCAGCATTTTTATCGGTGGGAGGGGAAAATTCTTATCCAAGAAGGGCCTCCTCTGCCAAGGTGGCGTAGAATATAGACTATCAAATGCCCCACGGCAAAATCGTTTCGGAGTTCACTTGCATTGGGCCTTGAATCCCAGAGAGCTGCCGAGTGCTTCTCAGCATACCTAATAGGTGAAATGGAGTTCTTCGGCTATTATTCACAGCCGATCGCGAAAGCACTTACAACGGGGAAAAATTGGTTGGTGCAGTGATTATGATATTGGCATCTCACCAGGGGCCCAGAATATCGAGGAGAGGTTCGAATCCCGGCAGTGGAAGATATTTTTCATTGGTAAAACAGCCCCAGCCCCCGCTTCAGTGTTTTCTGTATAAAAGCAGACAAAGCATTCATTTACCGTAAGTAATTAAATTTTAACAATAAGAAGGAAATTGATAAAATAAATGGTATGCGACGAGACTTCGTGAAATTGCTTCGTGTTAAATTGAAAAACTTTGTTTCACATAGGTAACTTTCATCGACCAGTTTCGTCGCTGGAAAGTCACTAAATGGCGTAGAATCCAATTCTTGGGAAGTATTTCCAATAAAAGAACAAAATTTTTTTCCCACAGATAAATTCAAACCAGCCTTCTATAATAAAATATCAACGAGAAACGTAATCAGCCACGCCAAAGATAAAGTAGACCCATTACAAAAGAGTGGAGTAGCTATATAAACTCACTTGCGATATGTGCCAAAAAATATATTTGATATATATAAATCAGACAAACGGAAAGGAAATTCAAAACGTGGGTAAAAGAACACGAAGCATGTTTTAAAAATAACAATCCCTCATCATTGTTCGCAAAATATTTGTCTGAAGCCAATCATGTGAGTGTATTTGAACCAGAGATCCTCCATGTGGAGAAGGGACCCAAGCTGGACACCCTAGTCAATTGAAATTTTAAATCGTGATAAAGGGATTTTGACAAATAAAATTAAAACTCTCCAATGGCTGTAAAATTTTATGGCCATTGGAGAATTTTATTTTTAATTTTATTTGTCACTTACGAGGCCGTAGAGCTCATCTCCTTAGATTTGAAAGGGATTTTGCTTAATGATGTTCTTTTCCTATCCCATTCCCCTTTACTAAACCTCCCACCACCTTTGGTCACTATCTATCCTCCGAACCCTTACCCTCCCACTTTTGCGACATGGTGTGACTCACGGACAACCATACCCTTCTTCCTAGCTTCCCTGTATATTCCCCCCCTCCCCGGCCTTCCAGCTGCACCTTTCTCCACCCACCTTGGCCAGCCTTCAACCCCCATTGACTCAGTGTATATATGGTCGTGCTTTTCCTGTATTTGTACCCGAGGATGTCGCACAGCGACGAAACTGGTCGATTAAAGTTACCTATGTGAAATTTACAAAGTTTTTCAATTAAACAAAAAGGAAAATGATACGTTTTGATGAAAGTGGAATTTAAAGACATCAGAGAAGAGATATTTTACTGGAAGTTTAGCTGAATTTGGCTGATGCTAGTGCTAAAGACAATCTATTCACAACTCAGGGTAAAAGTTACTAGGAAGAGGCGGCTGGTAGTTGATGTCATTTGTTTCATAAGGATGGGTAGTCACCTTCTGCCAACCCTTAATAAAAGGCAAATTTGTTGGATGGAGTCGGATGGAATACTATGTATTGATGAAATTCCAGTGCACAGCATCCAAGTAGGGATTAATATTCTACTGAAAAATCTCTGCCACTCTACAAGTCCTTGGGGCATAGGGTGAGTACTCCATTATGTTTTATAAATAGTTTGTTGAATAGAAAAGAGCGATGAAATCTCACCTCTTGCAATAATTATCCTTCCTCTTAATTTGATAACCTTCCAATGATCCTACATTGTTCTCACACTTCTAAAATCAATAATTGTTTTAGAGTTGGCATACTTGCCTCCATTTTCTCTTCAGCCTCCTAAGATCAACTGATAAATAAAAAAATAATGTGGATTCAAAATATCTGGGGGGTTATGGTGGTCTAGTTTGTACAGTGCTGGGCTACAACCTGGAGGGTCCCAGGTTTAAATCCCAGAGCAGAAGCCTTTCTGGATGCCCCCATCCTCATAATTCTTTTGATTTTCTGTGCATCAGAATTTCGTAGGAAATTGCCCAGGGAAAAGAATTGGATGCCCTTACCCTAAATGCGTGAATTTTATAATGGACTACCTCAGAGTGAGCTCTAACCTCACCTTTCAAACTAACCTTTGTGTTGAACATGTGAGTGAGTGGCAAAAGATTTGAAGTAGGTATATTTTTTCATCTCCAGAATTGTCCCTGGCACATTTTAACACCCATGATTCCATTCATCAGGTATTCTGCAAGCCTTCATCCTCCAAGTTCATCTTTTCCTTTCACGGTCCAAACACAGTGGGCATATAAGTCACTGATAAAGCACAGTGAGTTCTGCAATTTTTCACGGTGACAAAGGTGGAATTGAGATGTCTCAAATTTCTACATCAACATGCTTATGTGTGCATCACTATGTGAGCATTAAATATGAGAGTGAAAAAAGAAATGCATATGTTTTGCATTCCAGAGATATTTTGCAATAGATAGCTGCTTCAACCATTCACTAATTATGTGAATATATATAATGAAGTCCCAGACTTTTTAAGAGTTACATTTGAAGGTTTTGAGGTTGGAAAGGAATCAGTTTAAAAGAAAAAGAGAATAGTGTAAATGCTAATCTCCATATTCTGTTTGTCAATTTGTCATAGGATGGATTGATGTACTAATTTTCATCTTGCAAAATAATATAAGAACAGGTCTGTTGTGATCGTTGTGATAATGATAGAAAGTTTGATTAGTGGCTAGGCTTGAGCCAAAACAATTAGCATAGTGACTACATGAGACAACAGACCAAAGGGGAGAGGTTAATCTATCCTCCATAAATACCCACCATCCTTAATTTCTCTCTTTGCACTTTTATCACAGTCATTTATGTATTTATTTCTACATTAATCTTTATTTATCTGATGTCAGTAGGTAACTCTTCATAAGAAATGCATTGGTGCAACTATTGAAAAGTAATTTAGCCCAACATTTTGATATCATAAAATTTGATGGTTTGTTAATGAAACTATATTGAATAGTTATTAATGTTTTGTAATCAAGTATCATGGTTCTTCTCCAGATGACCCAAACTAGTTTTATAAGGAATACCTATACATAATGTTCATTATGATCAATGGGTGTCTTTCTTATTGTTGTGTTTGTCCCTTTCAACTGACCTGAGACATGAGGAAGAGAGATGGATTGCTTTCTAAATTGCCATAGATTAAGTTGGAGAGAAAATCGAAAATCATTTGTAGGCAACTGGTTTCAGTAGGCATCCGAACGTCATCTGTAGGCAACCGGGTTCATTGTGATACCAAACATCATCTGTACGCAACCGGGTTCAGTAGACAACTGAACATCATCCGTAGACAACTGGGTTCAGTAGGCATCTGAACATCATCTGTAAGCAACTGGGTTCAGTGAGTTACCGAACCTCATCTGTAGTCAACTGAATTTATCTGTATCTATCTCAACCAGGTTCAGTCTCTCAATTAGCTTCGATGAGCTACCACACATAATTAACAAGGTCTAATTATTTATTGAATAACACATATGGTCAATTAGGAGCCCTTAACCTTTATTGCACACATCCTGCTGGGACATATGATAATTAGTCACCATAACCTTACAGGATGTCGTTACTTCTAGGTGTGTCCTTAAAATTGATTTTGTATGGGAACTTGTTTTGCTTCAATTTTTATTGCTTATAAAGTCACTACCCAAGAATAAAGTTGGCATATGATTGATAGACAACTTGTGATTCTATAGTTTTTCCTTAATAGTTGCTTCCACTCCCCATTCAATTTTTTTCATCTTCAACATAATACCCAGTTGGATACATCACATAGTGCTTTGGAAAAGTTAAAAGAATGCACTAACTATTAAAATTAGTATTAATTGCATTCATCCTTCATGGCTGTTAGTAAATACCAACTATCTCTTATTTCCAGAGCATACCTGAGGCACTGCAAAACAAAAGAAATCTTTAGAGGGTTGCAGTCTGCTGAGAGTCCTACTACAGCCCGGACTGAAATCATTTGTTCAACAGTTAGGAGATGAGGTATAGCTTTGGCTGGAAGATTCCGAATAATTTGCATAATTGAAGATGAAGACAACTTGAAACAGCCTGGCAGACCATCAGTATTGGAGGAAAGATTTGGTAAACCATTGCAAGGATCTGAAGAATCATGGCAGCAGGGGAATGCAGTAGATCTGTTTGTGGAAAGAGAATGTAGTTCAGTGAAAACAGTTCATTGTGGGAAGGAGAACTCTAGGAAGTAACCACAAGGATATTTTTGAAAAGGGACTATAAAAATTTCTTGCAAATAAAAGTTTTACCAAGGACTTATATAGACATTACATTTAGAAGGTGGAGATACAGAGACTGAACCTCGATGAATTAGGAATCATTGAATAGAGGTGGTTCAGTTAAGGATACTTGTAACAGAATAACACACACCAGATGACTGAATGGTAATGCTGGAGTAGGCATAATCCTGAGTCCTACGGATACCATTGTGGTTTGGGTTTGCATGCATACATCAGACTACACAGATGAGTTAGTGGAAGATGTGCATGATATCATGGAAGTAATAAACTGGTAAGAGGATCTGTGGATGTCAGATGGATGAATATTTGAAAAATATGGATCAGGAAATCAAAATGAGAGAGAAAAAAAGACTACCTGGATTGAGCATGCAATAAGTAAGTGGCAGCAAACAAGGATACAAGAATATTTGTATATAACAGGGAGAGGGAAAAAAAATATATATATCAAGGAAGTACCACTCAGAAGAGCCAATGAAACACATACGAAGATAGCACACGAAAAACATAGAAACACAAAAATATAAAAAGCGGGACACTCACATTTAGAACAGTTGAAGCTTTCGACTGCCTCTGCAGTCTTCGTCAGCCAGAGGAGGACTGAAGTGTGCAGCGAGGGTGTGAAGGCAGTTGGAGGGGATGGAGAGGGTGTGAAGGAAATTGGAGGGGAGAAAGAGGAGTGAGGGATGAGAATGGGGGTGATTAATGCTGTACATTCAATCCTGGCTTCTCAAATGCAACGAGAGCCAAAATAAAAGCATTCCCATGAGTCCTGTCCTATATTTTGCTAGCATGGTCCGGTAGGTATTCGAGTATTGAGAGGGAAAAGCTCTTATCAAAAGGGAGGCCGTGGGAATTAGTGTGTGCAGGGATTGAATATGATGAAAATATGGCGGATTTTGTGGAAGATCGATGATTATTCAGATGGATTGCCAAGGGTGTAGTGCATTCGCCAAAGTAAAATGCGGGACAAGAATTACAGGTCAGAAGGTACACAATATTTTTGGACTGGCAAGTAGCTTGGGAGGAGGGGAAAGAAGTGATGAGGGGGTGTGGAGATGTAGGCTACATTTCCAGTTGGTTCCTGCTAGAAAAATTGTGTTACTATTTAGACATTTAAATGTTCACAGGAAATCCGCAGTGCGAGACACAAATAGCAAAAAAGCTGGTCACAGGTGTGACAAAAGTATAAAGGAACATAAAAAGGACACTCACAAAAATATTTTCCCGATATTTCGGTGGCCACTACCACCTTTCTCAAAGGAGAGGAGAGAACTGATGGGGGGGGGGAAGGGGGGGGGGGGGGACGGCAGGTCGAGGAAACTAGTGAAAGGTGGAAGTAAGGGAAAGGAGGGGTATGGAAGAGGGAATGGAAAGGGTATGAGAAAAAGTATGAGAAGAAGAAAGAAAGACAGACGGCTCCTTTAATGAGCCCTGTTAATTCCTGGTTTGCGGAAGGCATGGAAGAGCCAAATTAGAGAATGCTCCAGCGTTTTAAGTTGAAGGGGAGACGCTGAAGGTGGGAGGGAGGCCAGTATGCCCACCTTGAAGCAATTGTTAAAGCTGGAATCGTGGGAGGAGGCATGTATGGCTACTGGAAGAGAATAAGAGTGGGAGGAGGGATTATTGCAAAGAGCGGTGACCATTCATGCGGATGCATAGCGCGGTGGTGGAGAGGCCGATGTAAAAAGCGGGACAGAATTGGCAGAGTAGAAGGTAGACAGTATTTTTCGTGGTGCAAGAAAGTGAAGGCATGGATGGAAGTGGAAAAGAGAGGAATTGTTTAGGGAGAGGCTTGGTGATAAGGATCCTATCCTGGACTGGTAGTATGGACTGGTATGCCACTGAAAAATTTACCACTGCCGGGAATCGAACCCGGGCCTTCGGGATGGGAGGCCAGTACTCTAATCACTACGCCAACCCGATCCAGCCAAATATACATTACATCTCATGTTTAAAAAGGATTAGTTTCTATATATTATAAACGAAACATAGCAATTAAAAACAAGATTGAAATAAAGTAAGCATGCACAAAAATGCTGTTAGTTGGGTTAGCTTAAAGTCCTTATGCCAACAAGTAAATATCTATGCTATCAATTGGCACACTTGTAAATATGCCTACCATTTAATATATTTGCAGCTATTCATCTCTCAACGAGGAAAGAACGACATTTTAAATCTTTTGGTTCGGCAATCGAATTCTCTAATTTTATGAACATGATAGTCTAATTAATAGTCTAATGTAGTGAATATTAACGGCGTCAACGGTGGTGAATTGACATTAATTGTCATGTGAAAAAACTCACCTGGACCAGGAATCGAACCACTGACTTTTAGCTTTCCAAGCCACTGTACAGACCATTACGCTACCCAGGATCCGTTATTCACAGAAAGCCAACGGTCCGTGGTTCGATTCCCGGGGCCCAAGTCTTGAATCTTTCGTTGCACTATAACGAATGAAATTTGTTGTTGTGATAAGGTCATTCGCTTCAAGCATATATCCACGTTGATAACAAAATATGATGTTTTCATTGGTAATGAAAACGTCAATATTTATTCGGTGAGTAACGAAAGATTCAGGACTCGGGCCTCCGGTTCAGATGAATTTTTTCACATGGCAATTAGCATGTACCATAGTCTAATTTGGAGTTCACAGTAAATTTTTAATTTAGTATCATACCATCCCTTTACATATCTTACCGATTTTTATTCATCACCATTACTATCCTTATTTGCATTGCTCATTATTTTAAGGCCGATTTAAGTAGAGCAATTAAGCTAGTGGCAACCAAATAAATTGGTATAAGGATAACTGTCGGTAAACCTTGATAATAAAACATTTATCTCTAATTACTCCTATTCCTTGGAAATCGCTGCAATACTAGGTTTGGCATCGTGTCATCCTAACAACCCAAAGGTCAAGGGTTTGAATCCCACATAAGGAATTGTTATTATGTCGTAGAATTAAGTTCAGTTGTGGTAGTCATGTCAGTAACACACTGGCCTGGCGGCCCAAGGTTGCAGATTCGAAACCAAGGTAGTGATGTTTTGTTTACATGTTCATGTGCATTCAATAGGTATTGAATACATATGAGTGGATATCCAGTGAATGTCCAATTAAAAAGAGGCCTTTTGGATATCCAAATGGAGGACATTTTGGAAATCCATGTGCTATGTGGGTCATCGTATTGAGTTGAAAAATAACTCCGGATATTTTAGAAACGATGTTCATAGTCTTCTGTTATGCATATACATATAACTTTTGAACATGACTAACTTTTTAAGAGAAAAGTGACATGGTGACAGGTACCTACACACTGTCTAATAATTGATTATGCTAAAAAGTTAGTCACTTGGGCTGGAAATCCTCAAGTTTCAGGAGCTAATATTATCCTTTGTACAGAGTAAATGGAGCTCTCATGACCAAAGTGCAAAACTGAAAATTAAGTTGCCTGACTCAAGATTCAGCAATAGCAATTGCTGTTGCAATTGCAACTCCTTCTGTCCCTTAAGGGACAGAAGGAGTTTTGACACCGAAGGATTTGTAAGTTTCTGTGATCTTATATGTGAGCACTTTTTGTGTACCTTCTCTTTTCATTGTATGGTATTGCCTGCTCTCTTTCAATTAATCATTCTTGTTCATTTGATTATTTAAAAAAATTAAATAATATGAAATAAAAAAATATTTTAAGACAAAAAAAATTAATCACCCAACATTTGTCGCAAAAATGAGGGTAAAAAGCAGAACTATTCTCACCGCTTCAAAAGGTCATTCATCTGAGACATATGAATTCCACAACATATCATATCTTTCTATATTTATACACAGACTATTATGACTAGATCATCACTTGCTATTATAAACAAAAATTAAATTGGATACTTTTTGTGCAGACTTAGTGCAATTTAATGCTGTAGTACATAAAATTCTAAGAAAAAAATTATTCGTGACTCACAATAATACTTCTTTACAATACTTAAAAGAGAAAAAAATATTTTCAACAACAGATATTGAATTGCAATGAAATTTTGGAGAGCAAGTAAACATTGAATATATGTACGATCAAACATAAACACTCCAAAAACAGACCTCACTGGCCTCACACCAAGTATGGACCTCGGTCACATATGACCCAGACTTTCAGAACCAATTTCTAGTAAAAATATTTACTAATCAAGTAAGAAATTAGTACAAATTGATTCAGGGCATTTTCCTATGTAGATAATAATGTAAATATTTTTATATTCCAGAAATAAATAAAAATAAAATTATTTTCAAGGATAAATTTTGCACTTCTCGGGTCTCCATATACTCTTCTTGGAATAAACAATATAGCATTGTTGGTTTAGAGCTCACAAGATTGACAGGAGCTCACACACCACCATTATCATGGGATCAGAGTTAAAGGGTTTGCGGATAAATGCCTCCATAACAAAAGTCATTATTAATGTTTTGAGATTCTTTGGCAGTTCTTATTCTTCCTTCTCCCCTATCAGGGAATTCATTATCATGCCTACCATCCCAAATTACGTATTCCCAACACCATGCCCCTGAGAAACTGTTCCACCTTCCCTCACCTAATAACAATTCTATCTTCTTACCCATATCTTCCCTTTCACCAGGAATCTTTCCTTTTACCCTTTATTGCTGACATCAGCATTCTAGCAGCTGATCATTATCTTTCAACAATCCAAACACTTTCTGCCTCCGTAACATTTCTTGCAAAGCCTTCCTTTCCCCTTGTGAAATGCCTAACCTCTTCCATCTTACCCTTACATACCACAAACCCTCACCAAAATATTCTTTATCTTCCTTTCTAAGAGACAAAGTTGCACAATCATACTTCTACTCTGCATACTAAAGCCCCTTCTCCGTGCCTTTCCTTAGAATCTCTGTCAATTATTCCCATGGGTTATAACAACAGTCTTCAGTTTTTTTAAATCAAGCAACTCAACTCTTTCCTAAAACACACTGGGTAAGATTAACTATGAGAGATATTAGGAACTACATATTTCAGAGTTAATGGAACTCTGGGCTTTAGGAAAATTGATGAAAAATTTTTTTAAGAACAAACTCCACAGAGGTCATCTGTGAATAGGGTTGCCATACGTCCTGAAAAAGTGGGATTCTCCTGAATTTTAGCATATTGAAAAGTGTCCTGCCCGATTTGTAAGAAATCGGCAATTGTCCTGTATTTTAAGATTGAATTAAAAACTAAGTATTACGTAGTGTTACTAAAGAGTACACACAATTTGTATCGTTGACTAGCGCGCTCAATGATGCTTTGTTTTCTTGACGTAACGTCGATTTTTGTAAGTAGATGGCACTGCGGAAGTTGCATTTACATTACTTCTGGTTCCTGTTGCATAATAATCAAAGCAATCAATCAAAGTGAAGTGTTCTAACGTTGTTTACTTGTGGTAATTATGTTTTATCTTGATAGTTTTCAACAGCATTTACAAATTTACCATTAATGGTTAATTTTTATACGATGTCTAAAAACGACAATCAAAATTCAATGATGCATGGACAAAGGATTTTCCCTCAATTAAACGAGGAAAGCATAAGCTCGAAGCATACTGTATAATATGCAAGTAAGTAAGCCTATCAACTATTAGCCATTATATATGTATATATATGTTTAGTAAATAAACTAAGCCAATTTTCTCTCTTAATTTCAGTACATATGTGAGTGTATCACATGGAGGTAAAGGTGACATTACTAAGCATTTAATGATGGAAAAACACAAGAAGAACATAGCAGTTGCATCAAATACTTCAGGGCTCAAGGGTTATTTTATTCAAGGGGAATGACTCAATAGCATTCGACCAATCATTGTGTTTAATAAAATTTATGAAAGAAAAACTCAATGAATCAGGCAACAAGCGAACAAAGTGGTGAAGCAAAGAATGTAGCAGCAGCAGAAGGAGCCTTTGCATATCACACTGTGGAACATCACATGTCGTATAATTCAGCCAGTTGTAGTTCTAAAATGTATTCTAAATTGTTTAATGACTCCTGTGTTGCCAGTAGATTCTCCAGCTCAAAAACAAAAACCGAAGCCATTGTGAACAACATTCTTGCTCCTCATAGTTTAAGTGTGTTCAAGAATTCTATTAAAGATATAGACTTTCTTAGCATATCAACTGATGCTAGCAACAAGCGATATCATAAGATGTTCCCTGTTGTAGCCCAATTTTGACATGACCGAGGGAATACAAACCAGATTAATTGGGTTTGATGAACTACAGAATGAAACATCACTTACTATATCTGATTACTTATTAAGAACTGTAAAGATTTTTGATATAGCAAAGAAAGTGGTTGCATTTGGGGGTGACAATGTCAACACAAATTTAGGAGGGCTCAATATAAAGGGTGAAAATAATGTATTCAGTCATTTAAAGAAAGATTTGGAGTGTGGTGGTAACATGATTGGTATTGGGTGTCCAGCTCATATTATGCACAACACACTACATGCTGGTACTGATGCCTTAAGTATTGATGTAGAGACACTAGTAATTAAGGTTTTCAACCATTTTTCTATTTATACTGTAAGAGTCAATACACTTAAAGAATTGTGTGATTTTATGAGTATTACTTACCAAGATTTGTTGTATCACTCAAAGACTAGGTGGTTAAGTATATTTCCTGCTGTAGAAAGAATGATTTCACTATTTGAAGCATTGAAATCATATTTCTTATCAATTGATAACTGCCCAAAAATGTTGGAAAAAGTCTTTTTTTGGAAATCCCCTTGCCAAATCTTTTCTTAATTTTGTTTTTTCACTGTCCCAAGTCTTTCAGAAATCTATTATGAACATAGAGAGGAAATGTGTATCTGTAATTGAGGTTGTGAATGACTACATTCAGTAGAAAGGAATCTTAAAGAGAGGATTAATCAAAATTTTCTCCCTCTTACTGTGAAAGGCATTTTAGAAGACTTAGATGATCCAGTCGTTGTTAATCATTTTATGAAAGAAGCTAACACATGCTATATCACCTGTCAAGAGTATTTACGAAAGTGGTTAAATTCTTTCACTGATCTCAAGTGTTTCAATTGGTTGCTCTTAAAGGATGTTCCAACTTGGGATGGGCATATAAAAAGCACTGTTAAATACTTATTGGAGCAAGGTTACAAGGTGAATGACTCAATAGCATTCGACCAATCATTGTTTAATAAAATTTATGAAAGAAAAACTCAATGAATCAGGCAACAATTTCACAGAAAAATTAGCAAGTGATAAATGGGTGGCATTTTTTAGTTCCTGTAAAAATAGTGAACAGTACTCTGAACTGTTAAAGATTGCCCAGTTCTATTTCTGTTTACCTGCCCATAATGCATGTGTGGAGATAATTTTTTCTCTGATGAATGCACAATGGTCAGATGACAGGAATAGGCTAAAAAATGAATCAATAAGAGCAATCCTGATGGTTCAGTATAACTTTAAACACATGTCATGCTTGGATTTTCATGTTTATCTGTTACAAAATAATGAGTTGCTTAAGAAGATATCATCCTCAGAAAAATATGACTGGTTTAAGGGGTAATAATAGATGAAACTTCTAATTGGATAAAAATGATATAATATTCTTTGATTTTGTAATGTTATAGTTTATATTAATAATAATAATAGCTTGGAATAAGCTTGATGCATACAGAAAAATGTTATATCATTACAACAAATTTTGTCAATGTCCTGAATTCTTGCCTCACGCTTACGGCAACAATTTTGTCGATGTCCTGAATTCTTGCCTCACACTTATGGCAACCCTATCTGTGAACCACATTTGCAAGATCATGTAAACCACTGAAAACTATGCAAGACCTACTGGACTGATGAGCATGTTAGAGAACGAAAAGACGAAAATTCAGAGGAAGAGAACAGGATAGTTAAAAAAAAACAATCACAGAAACTAGAAAAGGCTGAACCAGACGAGTGATTTGGGAGTGATCTGATACAAGTCAGCATTGAATAAAAAGATGCAACCTATGTAAATTTTCACAGACTTTATTTGTGGTACAATGCGTTTCGACGCTAAGGCGTCATCTTCAAGTACATAGGTTGCATATTTTTATTCATCATGAATTTTCAAGAAGTGAAAGCTGAATCTATTGATTTCACAAGTCAGCATGTTTACACAGAGGAAGTAAAATAAAATTAAGGCTGTTTTAAAGTTCAAAACTATTTTCTCAATAGATAATATATATTTCTCATTCAATTGCTGCATCATACACTTCTGCTAATCACAAAATGCCTTTTGCTGAAAATTAACAACAAACAAAAGTGTACTTTACCTCATCATTTGTCAAAGTTACAAAAATATTTACAGCACTCTGCTTTCAGAGTAAGGATCACAATGCTTCTATCAGTTAACATTCCATTATCAGTACACTTTGCCAATTCCACAAGCGTTATTTCATAAATGCCTTTTTTATAAACAGAAACAGGCTACTTATTAAATGTTTACCTTACCTTAAAAATATTTTGTAAATAATAAAGCACTTAGCAAACATTTCAGTCTAGAGAAACTTAAATACACACTACTTCTTCAAAAAATCAGCTCTATCAATAGGAAAAATGGAAATCATACCTCTAAAGATTCAATCCTTAATGGGTAAGAAGTTCTAAATGCAAATAGCTTTTCAATGACCCATTCCGTCATTTTGGCTTATTATTTGTATAAATTACCCAGCAACCTCATGAAGAGTTCATTAAGTTGCCATTTATTATTTAACTACTGTTAGCACTGTGCTCTGCAGTACTTGTCCACCACTCCAGCTCCTTCGTCTATTGGAGCCATTCCTGATTTACCAGAGTGCTAGCAGAGTAAATGGAAAAAGTCATATTTACTAGCACTCCATCAAATAAGCATTGGAAGATTAAGATAAGCCCATCTTAGAAAGTTATGTACAGGTACAAAAAACAGGAATGGAAATGAATGAAATGAGAATAAAAAATTGTGATAATGACATGAAGTGAGCAAAGATTCCCAATGAGTCTGACACTTTCAAACAGGGTCTTGAAGCTGCATCAGAAGTGCACACTTAATGCAGCTATGAACACAAAGCATCTGAGGTTTCCAGAGACAGTAAACTTAATTCACTTGCTGAGCAAATTAAGGCTTAAATAATCAAGCTTAAGCATCCATTCACTGCTTTTGAAGGATTGACCTTTAGTTATCCCAAAAATTAATAGATCTCATCAATAAAAGAGATGCAATGATAAATTTAGGCCTTTCTCTTTAAACCATAATCTCACAAATGGAAATTAAGGTAAAATTCAGCATGCTGATTTCAAAGTATCATCCTCAGGAAAACTGAGAACAACTGAGCGCATACTGATGAAAAAGAAATCCAGCCTTGCAGGTAAAAAATATTGCGACCATTCCCTTACTTTAGTACTTTGATTCCTGATTGCATGAATCACAGTATTTGGGAAAGTGATAAACAGAGCATCATTGCTTGAGGCTTTAGAAATAATAAGTAGAAAAAGGAAGTGTGTCACAATATTTCACCATTTCTAACGAGTGGAGATATGGAGCATCTCATGGGCTCTTCACTCGAGTTTCACTTAGAGGCAGCCGATGCACCATCTCCACTCCCCCCTGCCTCCTTGCCCACGTCAACAGCCTCAGATTCATCCTCGGTAGCCTCGTAATCCACTTCCTCCTCATCCTCCTGATCCAAGCCAAGTAGCCTTCGTAATAACGTGTTAACTGGAGCAAAAGTCTTGGAGTAGCCAGCTTCCGTGAGGTGCAGGTAGTCGTACATATCCAAGTGGCTGATTGACTCATCCTGAGGTTGAACAAAACCTTCTGACGAGTCAACCAAATGACAATCAGGGAGCCCTGGAATGCTTTCCTGTAGTATCTGATTCACCCTCAAGTTTCTTTCACGTAAATGATTTGGAAACTGGCCCCTGGGCAAAAGAGACTGAAGAAATAAAGTTTACATTAAAATTAAGGATACTTAAGACTTACTGTAATCATATTACTAAATTTTATCAATATTTGAGAGTATAAAATAAATATATTTAAAAAATAAAGTATCCAATATTTTGAAAAACAGAAGTAGTTAAGCAAAGTTCACCCAGAGAGGTATGTACTTTACATAGTTTGCTCGAAAAGAATAATGTTAACATAATTATTAATGATAAAACAACAGATTATAATTAAAAATATCTACTCAAAAACACCACCCACGATACATGTTGCAAGTACAAGAGCTGGTTATGATGAATTTTTATAGATATAACATGGCAGCAAAGACTATATTCTAAATTTATGTAGAATTACTGTATTCACACCAAATATCAATGAAATTAAATATAATTCCATGATACAAGTAGGTTTCTTTCTCGCTCTTGACAGAACATTTCCCAGGGTGGAGTGCAATATTTGCCATGGACCAAAATAATATTGTAAGTACTTACACACACAACAACTTGAGCTTGAGGTTGCTTTTCACGAACAACTTTCACTATTTCTAGAATGCCCTCGGCAATTTGTTCTGGGGTGTGTCCATGGTTGTTAGTACCAACAAACACCACAACAATCTGTAAAAAAAATTATGCCATATAGAATAGAGTTAAGGGATCTACATATATCCTAACTTCCTGAAAGACCAATCAAGAATGAGCAAAAGTAAAGAAAGTGCAAACATGTACCCAAAAGTACCAATTCCAACGTGATACTTGGAATGCAGTATAAATAAGGATCAATGAGAAATTTTTAATCTTCAGAATGACAACCATAATGGGGGCGTTTACTCGGAACCGAAATTGCAATTTTGTACACGAAATCGTTAGATGGAAACGAAAAACGAATTTTAGTGAAAAAATTAATCTTCTAACCACAACCATTCACTCATAAATCAAAAATTAAAATAAGCAAAAGGTGACGCCCACCGAAAATGCTGCTGTGATAACATTGACGTCATTTTCCTCCCGTCCTTGACTTCTTTCAGGGGAGGGGGAAGGGAGTGGAGGGGGGTTCTCGGAAGGTCTGCTCGCACAGATGCTGTCGAAATTGCTCCCATTGGCCGAGTCAGCTGTGTCCCCACCTTTGCGATAAGGCGAAGTAGCTTTGAGGGCTCAGTTGTGATTGGACGAAGTTGATATACGTCAGAGGTTGCACCACACCCACTTTTCCGAAAGGGTTAAAAACATCAGTTTTTCGCCGCTTATAACTCGGGAAATAATTGTCGGATCAGAAAACGGAAAAATACGTGTCCTTTTATTTTACAAACTCTATCAGATTCGGCAATAAAAAAAATATGGTAAACGACCCCATTGTCAATGCAATGGGGGGATCGGGTTGGTGTGGTGGCTAGAGTTCTGGCCTCCCATCCCAAGGGCCCGGGTTCAATTTCCAACAGTGGCCGATTTTTCAACGGAAAACCCAACCTCACTTAAGTGTCTCCTGGAGGGCATTTCAAGTTCAGTACTCCATCCATCAGATGGGACGTTAAGCTGTGGTCCCCTTGGCGCTTTTCGTTAAGAGTAAGCTAATGCCGATGCTGGGTTTCTCTCCACCCTTCCTCTGTTCCCTGAAAACTTCTACCATAACCCAATTACCCAACTATCCTAAATGGTGCAAATGACCTCAGTTGTCGGTCGCCTCCCCTGAATAACCAACCAACTATTCAATGCACCAGTTACTGCATGATAATTCAAAGGCCAATTATGGCAAATGTATTCATTCTATTTCGCCGAAATCAAAGGTTATTGATATTTTGTTAACACTTCCCTTGTCCCTATAGTTCCTCCCAGAATTGGAATATTTCCAAATCGACAAAAAGAAATTCTTTTGAGGCAGCCTCAGAAGGATAATTTTTCTGAAATTTGACATGCATATTAATGACAATTGATCTCTCAAGCCACCAACTGCACATTCATTCATTACCTTAGGGCTTATGCCCTCCAATTCCCCATTCTGGACTCTCCACAGAACATGCTGAGTTTGATCACCACCAATTCCAAAACAGAGAGCATGCATGGGGGCAAACCACACATTCCATGCGTTTGTGTGCGAAAGATGTGTTATCAGGGAGTCCCCAATGAAAAGGACCTCTGGCTCTTTCTCCATTGTTTCGGCTAAAAATCTCTTGTGCTGGAAGTAAAGAAACAGAACAGGTAAAAAAGGGGCGAAAATTATTACCTAGGCAAAAAATTCACAGCCAACACGTTGAGCATTCGAATGCGCTAATTTTTACAATTCAGAATATATACAGCTTACACTAAAACTTTGGCTTTGGAGCTCAGATGATGTGCTTCACTAAACACGTACAGTAGCTTTGGTAATGAAGAATGCAAAACAGCAACAAAATGCACACAACACAAGGAGAGGTAATGGGAAGTGAATTTTTTCATAAATAATTAGATGCAGTAAAAATTGATAAAATATTTTCCTTAAATAACTTTAATAGAATTCTCCCAATCTTATGCCATGGAAAAGAAGAAAAACAGGAAAACCACTTTAAGAATGTATTGTGATTTTGGCACAGAAAAATTATATGTCATTTAAAGAAGCTCAATGGTATGACCTGCCTGAAATGAACTAAATATATCTGTCATATTCTAGTGGTAGCATTTGCCTTACAAGTAACAAATTACCCAGAGTGAAATATTTATCATTAAATTTCCACGAGCCCAAAGGGTGCCTAACAAACCTGAATTTTGTAATTTGAAAACACCTGTATTGTATGAATATGAAATGTATGAATGATGTATGAAATTTTCTTGCAATATTACTATGAAAGTTCTGAGAAATCTATGAATATAGGAAATACACGTCTTACTGGGAACCTGTGAATGAAGTAAAGGGTTTAGGCAATTAGAGCAGAAGGAGAATCTGGATGGCCATAAATAGAGTGGAGACTAAGACTGTTTCCCATTATCCCCAGAACTTTTTTATATACATGTGGAGGAAATGCTGAAAGAGGTGTGGGAGGAACTTTATGTGGGAATAGAAATCGGAGGAGTGGTGATTAAATTGATTAGGTTTTCAAATGACCAAGCAACATTGTACAAATGTAACAGATTTCAGTGTAATAAATTTGCTGTAGAAGTCCAATGTAATAGATTTGGGAATTGAATAAACGAGAAAAAAACTAAAATCATGATATTCTCAAGGAAACATAAGTTGAAACTTATTAGAAAAAGAAGACGTTAATGGCTAGAACATGTGGAAGTTATTTTTACTCTGGTAGGGTATTGGGCATAGTATGACTTACGTTAGAAGAAGAATTGATCAGACTAAGCAGGTGTTTACCAAGAGAAGAGAACTTCTCATGAGAACCTTGAGTAGGAATGTAAAAAAAGGTTGGTGAAGAGCTTAATTTGAAGCATGATTTTATGCTGACTCAAGACTTGGACATTAGGGAAAGATGACGAGACAAGATTGCAAGCTTCAAAAAGTGGGTATGAAGGAGATTAGAAAAAAATGTTGCACAGAGAAGGAAAGATGATTGCTGGCAAAGATATGATAAGTTGGTGGATGGAACAGGTAATTCGGGACAAGATGATGCAAAAAGCAAAGGAGGTAGGCATTGAATGTACAATCCAGGGTAAGCAAAGACAAGGATGAAAAAAGGTATTTTGAATAGTACAAGGGAGGGTTGGGCAGGAAATATGCAAATTGACATCTCTTAATTATCCTGGGCTAGATAACGCCATACGGCCCCCTCTTCCCCTAGCCCAGGGTTCATTAGGATACAAAGTTAAATAAAGAGATAATAATAATTGGAGAGCGCATGGTGTCTAATAGTATCGACTGAGGAATCAATGGTGGCAAGAGGAATAAGGAACAATAGGACAAGGACAGGGAGTCAGTTGGGATATCAGGGTGTACAGATGTACATATGTGGAATGAGTGAATCCTGAGAAAAGAATCAGCTATTTCACTGTGTGATTCCAGCCCAGTACAGGAGCAATGAAAGGAGATGATTAACAAATGAAATTTACAGAAAAGTACGGATACTCCATCAAACTTTAACCTAACTGGTATAGGTAGTGGTAGATTTTATTTTTAGATACTCCACTGTTAAGGCCATTTAATACTGACTACCATAAGTCCTTAATCCTCAGACAAACTCATTACATCCATGCACTTGTCAGGATTCAAACCAGGGATCTTTGGTTTGCCCGGCCAGAGCATTAATGATCTGGACACCACAATTAGAAACTGGTAGACTCAACTCATCATTATCAAGGAAATCAAGTGAATTAACAAATAATAATAATGTGTAAAAAAAGTAACCAAATAATGATTTATTGACCAGGCAGACTTATATCTGTTTGCATTTCCATAATTTTTTACATACTTCAATTGACCTGTGAAAATTGGGCACTAGAGTGACTTTTCATTGCTAGCAAGACCATGGATTACTGGATGGAGTAAGGTATGGAGTTTTTATTATTTAAATACAATAAATGAATGATTGGCTTATACATGGGTTGGATAGATAACTTTTCAGCAAAAAGTAGGCTTATAAATCACACAGTAAACACACAAATATGATTGACAAAAATCATTGGAGCATTTTTGACTGTGGAGATAGAAATATAGTAATCACCTCAATGAGGAAGCGCAGAATTTACATCAAGGGCACAAATACAGTCCTTACATAAAAAACAGTCCTAGTAGTAATTGTCATATCTTTTCTACCTCTTCCTTTCCACTCTCTAATTTGGCAAAGAAAAATATGTATCAAAATTATGCATTATTAAAAAAATATGAAGGTAAAATAAGTAGCAATTACACTATTCTCTGTCAGAAAAGTAAGGTAAATAGAGGCACCAATTTCATTATTATTTACTCATTAGGTATAGGCAAAATACATCTATATTATATCATTACAAACAGTAATGCATGTAAAGAATTTCCTCAACACAAAATACTCTGTAAGATGAAGGTTGTAAACGATTTTTTTTCATTAATTGATATGGTAATAAAAAAAATTGATACTTGTATTAGTTTATGAAACATATGAAATGCATTTATGCAATAATTAAGTGGTGATTAGAAGGAAAAATGTGAAAAATTGGGTGAGTTTTGACAAGAGATTACCTGTTCTAATTGGTGGCAGGAGGCATAACTATAATAGGCAACAGCAAACAATTCATAATATGAATGAAAAATTGTAACTTTGTTTAGGCCGCTTTACACAATACAATTTTTTGTACAAACTCTTGTACGAGGAAATCGTACCGTGTAAAGTGGCAAATTGTACGAATGCTTGAGAGATTGTCTGAATGACTGAACGGGAAATAGAACCTGTTTTAATTCCATTGAGACAAACATACAACTTCGTACAGTTTATACAAGCGTTTGTACAAGAAATTGCACAAAAAATTATATCGTGTCAAGAAGCATTTTGACCTTGAAAATTTAAACTATGAATAGATCGAACTTCTACGTGCATGTCAGCTTCAGGTTGAAAGACCTACAGACATTCCTCACATATATATTACACTCAGGTGGTATGGTGTGAGAGATTGTGACAGATACATCAGCCATTAGAGCAAGAGGCTATTCAACACCACTCGGAATAATAAAACCAATATTAAAGGGAGAATTGCTTCAACACTTGCTTCCTCAGGAATATTAAAACTAACAGTTAAATAAAAATGAACATTTTTCACCCTTATATTAACTGGTCTACTGATGACATTACATTTTTATGATTCCTTATGAAAAAGAGACGGGATTGAAAATAAAAGGTTGTCCGGCGTCAAACTCATAACGAAAAATATAATTCACAGGAAAAATTCATTATTTCCATGCAATAAGGGGGCAAGAACTGTTTTAAATACAGTACGATGACAAAAAAAATCATATTTCTTGGACTGGGAGAAAAAAACCACTGCACTCACTGAATTAAAATATTTTTCATTCGACTATAAGTGTAATCATTTCAATTTTTACAGGCATAATGGTAAAATAAAAACCATAAATTAATATAATAACTCTCTTTGGTTTTCATAAGCCCTCTTATACGGAATCTTTCACTAAATTATTGACCGTGTTAAGCGCAACCCTTCGCGATAAAACTTCAACCCTAAGCGCCAGACACAATTGCATACTTCAGAATGAACGAAATAACATTTAAAAATTAAGTGAAATGCCTACCAAAAATGTTTTTATCTTCACAAAAGAGACAGATATGAATTATCTCACCATGTGACATTCAGTGTTTTACACAATATCGCCTGGCATATGAATCAATTAACACATTATTGAGCATGAAATAAACATAAAATATAACTAGTGGACGATTATCATTAAAATTATACGTTTAAGCCCAAATTTCATAGCGACAAAGAGTAGCCCCTCCGGGATTCCAAGTTTAAAAAAGCAGAAAATGTCAGCCATACCATACTCATCCATCTTCCGTCTCCTTGGATATCTTCAGGCTGCGTGGGCGTAGACGCTGGATTCATTCTTCTTAATTTTTAGGAGTCTATACTAATGAATGAAAGATTCTAGGTACCTTCTTTCGCGACAGAATTGATTACATGACATTAGATGAACAAACTGCGGATGGCTTGCCGGCTTTAACTGAGGGAACGGAATACTTTGGACAGGGAATGAAATGTAATTCCCTTCGAAACGTACACGGTTTTACTCACTATTTTCGCAATCTCCGACTCGAATTCACGAAGAATTTCTTTTATTTACGTAAGTTACTATCCGGGAGAATGGCACAAAAGTCACACTCTTATATTAGCTACATTAGCTATATTTTGCGAAAATAACAAAGGAACGATATCACACATGGAACGACCTTCATGGAATTTTACGATCCACAGGGGAGAAGTCGGAATCAAGCTAAAATATTATTTCACGCCTGCCAGTTTAAATAAACAATTAGTAATATTGCTTGAGAAAAGCCCTTATCACAAAATATATTTCTTTTAATAACTGTTTACGTTAATAGTTACAGACAAGTAATTTTCGTGTTTAACTGATTCCGAAACCCAATCGTTCCTTCAGCTGCATAGCTGAGGAGACTGGGAGGGAACGCCCGCCATTAGTGACGATGAGTGACACTGGTGACACCTATGAGACCTGCCAGTCAACTGTCGCTGGTGTTGTTTAGTGTGCAGAAGCTGGATAGGAGGCGATCAGTAGGTACTATTTATCTTGCTAAATGGTTTCTTAAGTCCGCAGTCGCGGATGGTGCTCAGCAAGCGTTTGATGATATATCAAATATTGCTGTCTGGAAATATTAATTGTGAAAGAAGTGGACCGGTGCTGTGAAGTTTTACGAATGGTTTTGTCGCACGCAGTTTCATTGCCTTGGCGACGGGAGACTGGAGCGTGGTGGTGCGTATTGCCTGTGTGCCTTTTCAACTTGTCCGCATGTTTTCAAATTTCAGCGCGGGATCTCTGAATGAATCCCGCGCACTGCTGTGTTTTGATTTATGTCTGTCGTGCTCGAAACTATTTAGGCTTAATCTTCATAATCACTTTAAACCTGTCTTACAACGGACACATCACATAAATATGAACGGGTTAAATTGTTTACAAACACTGAATTAGAACTCAATTTCCGGTATTGTATCTCGTTGCTTTTACTTCCTACCTACTCCGTACCATTGTGTAATTTTCAATCCTGTGAGGTTTATATGCGATAATGTACATAAGTTTTACTTCATACGTGCTATTGCTGAAACTACATATGCATTATTTCTTTCTTTGGAAACTCCAGGTGCACTTCTTCATTGTTACATGACATTTCTGGTGTAGATTAACTCTCTACTGTGTGTTAACTTAAATAATTTAATGTCGTGTGCCATTACGTTAGAACTTAGCCGGCTAATCAGAGAAATCGTGTCGTAACCGTTGTGGCAGCGCGAGCACACAGTAAGAAGACACCGATTTCCAGAAAGTTGTGTTTATGTGTGTCACGTTATCTGACAACCTTATACATTGGTTTGTTTGATGTACCGAAGAGTACATTTGAAGTTTGGCGAAGTTCGCTTTCGCTATTGTACTCCGCAAACACTGGATAGTGTTTATATTTCGTATACCTAGTGTGACTTTATTATGTAGAATGCAATGATTCCTTGTGGACGATTACCCATGTTCATGCATGTTTGCTTTGCTATTTTTATCTTTTTTTAAATGGTGAAGTTTAGAACAGTATATAAATACTAATCCTTTTTTATGCATGATATGTTGTGCATGTTTGGTTAGAATTCACCCCCTGCCACACACATTTATGGTGGCTTGCAGGGTGTTATGTAGATGTACCCTTCGTTACGAGACTTTGTAAGCGATTATCCTATGTGATGAAAAATGTGCACATGGTGTAATCAATGATATGACTCATCGGTCACTGCCACTTTTCGTCCCATTATTAATATATGCCAAATTGCAAACAGTCACTAAGTTGAACACCAACAAGCGCAGTAAATGGCCTTTAATGAGGATGTTGCCAAGATATTATGTCATTTTTTTAATTATTCGAGATGACAATGTCATGACTTTTATAACTTAACATAACTGAAATCCCAGTATTTTCATCATTTCAATTATTTCTAATATTAGTCTTAGTGATTGCATGATGTACTCTCCCACCCTTCAGTGTAATGGCCACATTAAATATATTTTTCCTGTTTCTTTTTTAAGTTTACAGCCCTCATTTCCTCTGGATGTGCCTGAGGAATGGCCGATTTAGTGCTAACTGATTGTATGTAATTATCCCAGAGAATTTTACGCATCCTTAGGCATGCGATGGATGTTTTTTTTCCAAAATTTTCTTTCTGTATTGATTGAACGTCATTCCTTCAATATCGAATAATTCTACTGATGCTAATTTGGTATTTGATGCGAAAAATTAAGGTTAAATGTTCCCCGTCCTCATTGCTGTGGTCCTCTTATTCATTAATGCCCCTGGAATGCATGTCATTTGGCTAATTCAGAAGGTAACATCTGATCAAATGACTGAACTTTGGACTGACTCAACAACTTTGTTTTTCATGTAAATTTCAGCCTCTTCTATGTACTGTGAGCTAGTTTTTGTAGGTACATATAAGAAGTACGGAAGGGAAATTATTTTTTTGATCGGCTCTGATCGTGTACTGGTAGTGATATTCCATGCTTATTGGATACGTCCGCATATGTTGCTGTCTTTGCTTTGTTCTTTAATGGGCGTAGCTAATGCATGGCCGATTGTAAGCCAAGCGTGTAATCAATGCGTAATTATGACCTCCGATATGTTTTCTGATTTCTTGAGTTTCTGGGCATCTTCAGGCCTCAAAATGAATTGCAAGTCGTCGAATTTCTCAATAGCTTTTTATGGCATTTTCAGAATTCTAATCCGTGAATAGCTTAATTTTGACTGTTAAGTAATATTATGCGTTTAGTCAGATTGAGCATACGAAATATTCACTCTTTGCAATGATCTTCTTACTCCTTCAACGCATACTCCTTGAAATTAACACAACTGTGGTGGCTAGAGTACTGGCCTCCCATCCCGAGGGCCCGGGTTCGGATGGCGGATTTTTCAGTGGAAAGCCGGTCCCCACTTGAGTGCCTAGTGGAGGGCATTTCAAGTTCAGTACTCCGTCCGTTGGATGGGACGTTAAGCCGTGGTCCCCTTGGCGCCTTTCGTTAAGAGTAGGCTAATGCCGACGCCGGGTTTCTCTCCACCCTTCCTCCGTTCCCTGAAAACTCCTACCATTACCCAATTACCTCCTATCCTAAATGGCGCAAATGACCTCAGCTGTCGGTCGCCTCCCATGAATAACCAACCAACCAAGTAACATAAAATTTGATATGCAAATTTTTCTGTGTCAAACGAAATAAAGTCGTCAAGACTCCTATAGTCGATGACCAAATGTCAGATCTACCTACAGGAGAAGATTTGTGGCGCGGGATCATTCCAGTTTGAAAGGATGTACTTTGTCGGTTTCTAGAGATATATTTATTAGTAATATTTGGATTTTAGAATATCTGTGATAAACATTGAAACTAGGCTCGAAGGTGTGTGGAGGATATCCTGATTCCGTTGTATGTATGTACATCCTACATCGATCATTAATGCTGCAATAAAATACCATGAGGTATTATAAAGAAGCTTCCTGTCGTTTCAGAGATATCCAACTACATATATTCACTATTTCCCACTACGGCATTTAGAATGTTCCTTTAGAATTTGGTCTCAATGGGTAACAAATTTCACTCAGAAATGAGGAATTTACGAAGGATCGTGTTATTCGTGGAAGATGTTGTTATTTTGGCACTGTCGATAAAAAATTGTGACAATAAGAAATGTGGCCGGTAACTTGGTTACGATCGGAGTCCAACCAATCACTTAGGAGAGGAAAACTTGGCGAATGCGATGGGAATGTCGGAAGGCATGGTATAGTACCATGGCGGAAGGGATTCGTCTTTACTCCATTTTTCGAGGAGATTCAAGCTATCCAAGCCTAATAGATTTAAATATTTCTACTCCACCAGTAAATTTATAGACCTTGTGCGATCCATAGTTAAGAGAACCATACATTGCGGTTGTTGTAGCCTAACGGGTGGTGCTTCTCTCGTGGCTTGCAATGTCATGACTTGACAGCTGTATCGAACCTGGGTTTTGCAAATTACGGCTGGGCAAGTTGGTGTCAACTTCCGGACTTCGCTTCAAAAACGTGGTATAAAATAATTTTTAAGGTTAGAGTCGAGAACGAGAGTTTCTATTGGCTGTGATTTCGATCCTTGAATTCACTCTGTTTACAGCTCATTTTTATTTAACTAAAACGGAGTGACAGAGGTAGTAAACAGTGAACGTTATTCCTTTGCTTTTGAAGCGAGGACCTAGTATTACGAGGCCTAACATTTTTTTCGTGTTAAAATCTGGCCCATATGAAACATATCGCTCTACAGATATCGCCCGTGTGGGTAATTGTTTTAGTTTTAACTTGTTAGAATATCTTCATCGTGGGAAAGAAGTTAAAAAAAAACACTGCAATTCCAAGGACAACATTTTACTAATGCAGCCTGATGGTGCTGTTCGTCGGTAAATCATCGAGCACCCAGGTTGTGATAACAATATTTTTGCAAATACAATTGCAGTATTTTATCCTTATTCCTCACTATCGCCCGTACGCTGAAGATAATTCCTAATAGTAGCTATTTAGGTTTGTGATTTTTCTTCAGTTCTCTTGTCAGTTTCATGCTCTCGATGAAGCTCTCCAAATTAACCCCTCCACTTGCCTGCTTTCGTCTCAGAGAAAGATGTTCAACCGCGAGGAGCCTTTCCGACTAGGGCGAATTCACGATTATTTGCACGGGTTCCCGAGAGGGACTCGAACCCGTGACATCTGCGCCACCCGGCGAGCACCGTTCTCGTCCGAAGGAAGGTTCCGCATTCCCGTACGCAAGAGCGGCGTGGCGCACGTAATTAGCAGTATCGAGCCGGCTCCTCGCTTCATTTTCATTTCGGAGGGACGATATCTTCATCCCCGCCCCACCTCTCTCTCTCACTTTGCCGGCTAGAGGAGGAGAGTGGAGCGCTCTAACTTAGCCGGAATCCTTCGTTTCTGGAGGGAGGAGGGGACGGCTCTTTTAAGAGTTCTCCCCGCGCTCCAAGGGGGGGATGGATGCAGGAGATGGTTGAGTGGGAGTCGGTAAAGGGGTAGAAAGTGAGAGTGTTGAGGGAGGGGAGGCGTGAGGTTGAAGGGGAAGTGGTGAGGAGGGTGGGTCAGGAGGGGCGTGTGCTTTATTGCCCATTGAGAGAGGTAATGCGCTAGTGGCAGCCCAACGGGGGAGGGGGGTCCAGAATGGTCCTCCGGTGGAATGGTGGTGGGGAGTGGAGCGGGCCTTATCCTTGCGGTGGTAGGGTTGCGTTTGTCGGGGAGGGAGAGGATTTGTGTGTGTGTGTGTGCGGACGTTATACACGGGATCCCATCTGCGCCCACGTGGTCTCGGGCGCAGGCCCCGCGGGCCTCCCCTCCCCTCTGGTCCGCGACGGAGGAGAGGGCGTGGCCTGCTCTCGGAGCTCTCCTCCCCGCGGTCTCTGCTCTCCATTCCGCTCCCCGCTATCGGAGACGGCGAATTACCGACTCCCGGCTCTGGAAAGTCTCCCTCCCGGCATTCCCAGCCCCTCGCGAGGGGTCCTCCGCGAGGAGTTTCCCATCAAAGACCTTCAGCGAGGTCGTCGAAAACTCTTTCGCACACGAACACGTTTTTATTCGTCCCATTTCCTCTGTTTTTATCGTCGTCATTAATTCGTCCGAACTCCCTGCCCTTCCCTCCCCGATTTTCACCACTCTCCATCGCTCGGACCCTTCTGGTTTTTCGGTCGACCTTTGTCTTCCTCCTCCCGCGTCTCCGTCAGTGTTCCGCCGCCCGGCGTGAGTTCGGTCCGGTTCCTCGCTGTCCTGGTATTTATATCTCTTCGCGTCTCTCCCACTCGCTCAGGACTGAAGGACGGCGTGCTCGGTCCGTCTCCACTTCCCTCTAAACGTTCCCCTTTCCAGTCTTTCCCACCCCACACACTCTCCGCTGTCATTACTCGCTTAATTGCTTCCCCGGGCCGTCTTCTCTCGTTTTTATTTTCTCCTCTTCCCGCTCGTCGCGTCGTTTTGGTGAGCGGCTGTGCTTTTTTCGTCCCGTTTCCCCGCTGTCGTATCCTGTGTTCCGCCGACCGTAGGACCGCATACGTTTGGTGCCCGCGGCTTTTGCGTTATTCATTTCATTTCTTCGCTCGTGGGATCGGTGTGGCGGTAGCGCGGTCGTTGGTCCACCAAGTCTGCTGTTGGAAGTTTCTCGACTGGGGTTTTCTCTCGGTGAAGAATCGTCCTTTTCGATACACACGTGAGTGGATAAGGGAATTGGCGGGTTCCGTGGACTTTCTCTCGCGCGACTTGGGGGCGAATCTTAGGAAGTGTGGTCGTACGAGCGCGTGCCATCGGTGGCGTCTCGTAAGTAATCGTCTAACCGCGTTCACGTATGCGAACTCCATTCGTGGAATAGAAGAACTTGTGGAGTGTGAGCGAAAGTGTCTCTGACAGAACTCTATAATCTCTCCCCACTAACTTTCGGGTGGATCCTATTCATGAATTGGGTGGATTAATTCATTAACGGTCCTTTGTACCTGTTTCTCATCTCAAAGGGAGGGTAAAAAAGCGTGTGGTCCCTCTGTGGGACTTTCTCTGCGTTATCCCCGTCGCTGTAAATACCGCGTGGAGTGCGGTTGGTCAGCTCGGTCTCGTGTTGATCGGCGTCCTTGGTTATTTTCTGTGTTGTGTGCGAAGGTGTGTTGGTGGGCCTGTCGGCATCGCGGCGCTGGGAGGGAGACGTTCCCAGACCCTGGATTTTTTTTTTACAAGTTTTGTTTCGCCCAAACGTTCGCCGACCTTGCGGGGACGGTCATTCCGGGGATTTTCTGTTTACGCTTTTTTCTCGAGCTCCTTTCACCGAGGTGTCCCGTTTCCCTTTTTCCTGCCGTCTTCTTTTCACCTCTTTATTTCCTCCTGTCACACATCCATCAACGTCTCGCCCGCGATTGCCTCGCGAGACGAAGTAAGAAGTGGTGTGGTTGTCGGGAAGCGAGGACAGAGGGAGGGAAGTCCTACTTGGTCGGTTACCGGCTCCGCGAGTGTGTTGTCCGCCGTCTTCTCTTTCCCTACGCGGAGAGTTGGAAAGAGGTCCGGCCGCGAACAGCTCCTTCAATGGGGATCCCCGCCACGTGTCGGTGAGTAGCGCTTGATTTGTGTTCTTCCGTCGCGGCCGCCCTTTGAGGAAGGCGGATCGGGGTGTGGGGGAGGGGTTTGCGGTCGCGAATCGTTCGGGGGAGGACGTGGGGGGGGGGGGGGGGGGTTTGTCGAGAAAGGGGGTACACCCTCCCTGCCCTGGAAAAGTGTTCCCCATTGTGATGCGTTGGGATTATTTTCAGGAGGCTCCACCGTAAACGGAAATATTATGCTGAATTTTCTTTTACTTTTGATGCTTTTGGAAAAGAGTATTAAGGGAATAATAATACCCTTCCAAACTACTTTATCAGAAAAATGTGCTGGATATTACATGATTTTGGTTGGGAGAATTGGTCTGATGCTGAAAAATGCAGCTTCTTAGCAGTATTACAACAGCGCAGTTTGTCATTTTTTGCAAAAAGAAGTGTGTCAAATGGTTCATGTTTTCCTGGAAGTAAGATGTTATATGGTCTCTCTTCGGTCCACGTTCATTAATTTATATGCATAAGTCTCCAGTTATTGTGCTAAAAAGTGTTCGATTAATATCATGCTGCGTTTGACACCTTTTGAGGGAAAAAAGTATATAGTAGGTAAACATTTGTCTTCTTTCTTCGTAGGATCCAACTTTCATGATTCGGGAATTTCAGCCTGTAGTTGGTGCTAGCCGCATTTTTATAAAACTTTTGTTAAACTTTGTGGAAGCTGTCGTTTATATTGGCTGTGGCCAGCGCGTTAGAGCTGAAGCGTGCGGGTTGAAGCGCGCGCTCAAGAGGAATGATGGCTCATACTCTCCCCGGCTCTTCCCTCCCCTTACTGTATTCTTAAGACAAAAAGAATGAACTGCAGGAAAATAGTTAATGTGTATCTAATGTGTGTTTTAAAACTTGTTTTGCTGCATTATGTCGTGATATTTTAGCTAAAACCGGTATCTACTGCGGATGATGTAAAGAACAGTCAGAGCTTAATAATAATGGATAAAATAGTGTTCTGACGTTAGAAAAATGACACTATTTTAAAGCAACAAACCAAACAGTGTTTTTAAGCAATAAAGAGGAGGCAGGACAAATTATTATAATTTTAGCATTGTTATCTTTAACTCTGCAGTAATCATAATAAGAATACATTGACAGTAAGTACTTCGGGGGTTATAACACGTAGGTGCTCCGACGCTAACAACATGTACGATATAAATACTAAATAAAACTGACCGCTCCTGGGGCCGGACTTCGTTATCATTATTTCCTTCATCCCCGTTTCCTATGCGTCGGTCGGTTTCGCCGACCGCCCGCTCTACTCACTCCTGCAAGTGTCTGTCTCTTCCTATGCCATTTAGCCCATTGGTAATCGACCGTATTTCGGTGCTCGTCACTGTATTTGTTTGCGGCTGTCGCACCATTTCCGCTTCAGAAATCACCTGCACCATGACTTTTCCATAACTGCTAATAGAAGCTCTTCCCTAACTATGAAAAAGAGACATTTGGCCGAGAAACTTATTCTCAAGTTATGTTTAACCCTCGATTTTTAGTGTCTTTATCTTTTCTTTCCTCTTCTTATTGCCATAGTATTGTTTTGATGATCGTTGTTAACTAGTATTTTGATATTTCAAGAGGTTTTGAGGTCAAGTCTCGAGTTCTATCGGTATTTTCTGTTCCAATCATCGTATTAGACTTAATGGAAATTCCTTCGCGTATCCTTTCTGAATCTGACATTAATGATACGACTGGGCCACCTTAGTGTATTTGTTTAGAACCCATGGAAAGTGTCGTTGAACGGCAGTTGGTTGGACGTTATGTTGTACGGTGATGAACTTCGCACTGTGCGGAAACCAATTAGCGGTCAAGTGGGTAGGGATAGATGGATACATTTGCTCAATTGTCAACTGCAAGATGCCTTCTCAAACGAATACTAGATTTCTCATCATTTGTTCCCGTTAGAGTATTCAAGAATCGGCTCCGCATGTGTAAATCACAGCCTTTTATTCCTTGTTTGGCATTTGCAACAATGTACGACTCAAATACTAATTAATTTAAGTATTAATAAGCCCCGCAGCCTTGAATGATTTGGTCGTACTTGTTTTCTTAAGTAGTGGGCTCGGAATGCTGTCTACATCTACATCTACATAATACCCTGCAAGCCACCACAAGGGTGTGTGGCAGGGGGTGAATGCTCACCAAACATGCACTACATATCATGCATAAAAAAGGAATAGTATTAATATAGTAGTCAGAACTACACTATTTAAAAAAGATAGAAATTGCAAAGCAAACATGCAAAAACATTCTGTTAGTAGGGTTAGCTTTAAGTACTCATACCAACATGCAGCTACCAATGCTATTATTTGCTACTCTCCGATAGGACATATTTACCGTTATTCGTATCTCTTATTGTGCGAGGGAAAAAGGACATTTTGAATCGGTCAGTTCGGCAATCAATTTCTCTAACTTTATGATCATGGTCCAGTCTGTCATAGTAAGTTGGGGTTCGTAAAATATTTTTAACGTCATCACTGAAAATATTGCCTTGGAATTTGTGGAAGAGATTAAGTCTAAATTTCAACCTGCGATCTGACAATGATTCCCATTTCAATTCATTTAATAGACTGGTTACACTAATATAATTATCGTATCGTCCCTTTACAAATCTTGCCGATCTTCGCTGCACACGTTCAAGTTCATTACTTAGACCGATTTCGTAGGGATCCCATACACTGGCAGCATATTCCAAATGAGGTCTAACAAGGGAAAAGTAGCTGATTTCTCGTATATAAAATGTCCTGTCCTGTCCTGTTAATGTTTGGTTTGTCTGGTAATCTGCATTTTTTACCGCATCCTAGTTATCGACATGCCATCGGGCTCTGAAAAATGTCTTGACCTTTTCTTGAGTTTCTTGAATTTATTCCCTAGGTATGCCTAGTGTTCCCTTCGATGTTGACCGTATTTGACGGTCATTATCGAAGATGTAGTGATTATATTGGTGAATCTATTTTTTTGGGATGAATATAAGTACGTTTGAATGAATAGGAGGCTTGATTTCTTGCCATATGGTCATTTTAATGAAAGAAGTATCAAAGAATATAGTGGCGAATCTCACGACTACTGGTTTTTTAATGGTGTACCTATTTCATCCCGGTAGCTATAGCTCTTAGCCGTGTGCGAAGTAGCTTTTGGTAATTTTTATTGGGATTCTTACTTGGTGGAGGAAAGTCATTACCATTGGAATTGAAATACACACAATGCTCATCATTCCCAACCAAATTGACGCATGATGACACGTATTCCCTTGTCTCCAGCGCGTTTCTATTGTAATTGGCAGCTCTTTTATCCTTACATATTTTTGTGAGCCCTGGATCACTTTTTTCTCGATGTTGTACACTGGCATTACTTTTAAACCACCAGTCATTAAATTGAAAATAGAAATGTCAGTAAACGGAGTAGGTGTAGCTTAAAACACAGTGAAAACTGTCGATTTTATTCCTTATAGTTGTTTTTGCAGTTATCTGACGTAAACTCTGGTTTCTTCTTCTATGTGATATTTTATGCGTGAATGTTTGTAAGAAATGTTTTTGTATGAGTGTTTCTTAACTCTTATTTACTTTTTCTGGCTATTAGTTTTTGGTAGGACCTTAGTAATCGCATTAATTTCCGGTGCATGTGTTGGGCCTTGGTGTTTTGTCGTCTGTTTGCCTACTTTCTATTGGTCGTGTCTGCTGTTGAATTTCTTATGAAGCTATGACACTGACGATAAATGCCAAGTTATTGAATTTGGAAGTGTTTTATCATTGCTGTGCATACCTTTATCCTCATATACGTTCATGGCGTTACGTAGGTAAATATCAAATTGTTTTATAATAAACTCGGTCTTAGAGAAAGATCACAGTCCTTAATCACGGCTTTCGAACCTTTTGAATTTTTCGTAATCCGTGAACGAAATTTTGTGAATGCGCTTAAATTCTTAATTGGTCTCAAAATGCCGTGTTTTACATTTTAATGGGCTCAATGTTTCAGTTTGGGGGCGTGTTATATCTCATTTATGACTTCCTGCGCCTTGTACATCGTTCATGGTTTCTGTTAGCTTCGCCCCAAGACGTCGAAGGTCACTTCTTAAATCTGAAGATATAGGTTTTCTTTGGTTACATTTCAAGTCCAAGTGTATTGGTTTTAGTCTGCCGCGTGCATAAATAATGCCATGAATCTACATTTCCTCGTGGAGGTCTCATCACTGGAGGTGCCGTGAAAGAGAGGAATTGGCTTACTCTGTGTGGAAGATGCAAGATCCATTTGCCCTGTTACGATCGTCACTTGTAGGCGCTCAAATCTAGGGAAACCATAAGAATCCAAATGTCAACGTCTTGTAAGGAGGGGATGCTTGTAGATATCTTGCAATTCCGGTTTTTTCCGAGCATGGCACTGTTTGATGACGATCCCATCGGAGAATGTATTTAAGGTAACTTATGTGAAAGTGGCTTTTCGCAATGCGTGCAATTTTCTTTTATCTCTAGGTGGTATACGATTACATTTATTCCGAACGCAAACTTTAATTTTGTATTGATTGTTGTATATTCATTCAGGAAAATATCATATCTTACATACACATTCATGTGATAAGGGAAAAAGTTGTATCTCTTGTCAGATGAAAAGGTGATGTTTATTCCTAATTGTATTATATGTGGTCTGTTTGTAGATCTTACGTGCTGATTCTTTCGCTTTTAAACATATGTAGAGACGTAGAGTGCCACATTGAGACATTTACATTGAAAACTATGCATATTCTGGGATTTTTTGCTTTGGCCAGCAGTTCTTGCAGGATAAAAGCAGTTAATATCTTGTGGTTATTCGATCATACGTCGTAGGATTTCCTTCACGGCCTTTTCGTTTATCCAAATTATTGGTCAAATCAATCCAAATATAAAATTCACTTTATTACCACTTTCATTTACCTCGCGACGACTGCCCGAAGCAAGTTCCAAGGTGAAGGCGTCTTTGGTGTTGTTAACTGTTTTTTTTAATTGCAACCTTCGTTTTAGTGTTTTATTTTATACAAGGGTGACTTCGTCAAACTTGTGTTTCATCTTCTATATTGGTTGCATCTAATACTTGCGAAGATGAATCGACGCGGAGGACAACCCGAAAACCTAGCTGCGCCTACTGCACCCTCCGCGGAAGCCTCCATCAATATTTCTCCGTACAAGTGTTGTTCGTCTAAAAATTGGAGCTCATTTAAAAGCAGATTGTACATTCGTTTTAAATGAATTGTTTGGTAAATTAAATCAGTGGGAGTTAACATTAAATCGGTAGGATTAGTTTTTAATTTTTATATTAGGTCTGTTTTTTCGTATTTGTGAAGATCACTCGCTCACTCAGTTTTCTCACTGATTCAACCCGAAGGTTGATTTGGATAGGTGAGGGTAGAGCTCCCCCATGGATTAAGCCACAGGCGTGTGATTTTCACATATTCAGGGTAGGGGGCCAGTTCCTTTCCCTGGGCCACCTCGCACTCCGAGGATTTTTCGTTCGTCCTAAGGCTTCACCCAGATTTGAACCCGGGACCCTTCGATCAGTAGCCAAGTGCTCTACCCACTAGGCTAACACTAGGCTCCTTATATACCTTTTTTGTGAAGATATAGTTTTTATTTAGACAGGAAGATAGCATTCATCATTTCTCTTAATCCGTTTACTTAAGGCACAAAAAAGATTGATTAGGGTAGGGTAAGATTCTTGGTCAACGTCACTAGAACTAATCCGTAAATGTTCGATTCCTTTATTGGCACGAAAAAGAATCCGTCAATACAATTGTTGCCGAGGAAATAGCACGTTAACATAGCATAAAATGCAATCATTTAAATGAAAAAATTTCCTTGTTTTCCAGGTTCGTTCCCATCATTGAAAATATGCAGGTTTAATTTTCCTCTCAGGTTTCCGAACGAACCATTTTTTTCAGGGAACGACCCCACAGGGGTTTTCCCCCCGCCTGCTTCTCCCGCGCTATTCCGAGCGTCTCGGCGGGGCTGTCCGGGCACCGCCGCTGCTGTCCTCGGCTAATGCGAGGCTGTAATCGGCCGTCGTCATCTGCATGGAAATTTTCGCGTCGTACCCCGCTTAATGGTTACTTCCCCCCCTCGACCCCACCGCACTTCCTCAGGAGAAGCGGAAAATAGCGGGACGGCCCACGATGCACCCACCGCGCGCGGGGTAACCTCTTCCCGGGCGGTCGTAGTCGCGTGGCTGGATCGGTCCGGACCGCTTCGTGGGCGCGTGCCTCTACTTGCTGAATCCGAGAGGAGGGAAGTAGGGAGGTTGACGATGATGATGGGGAGAGCGGTGATCACGGTGATGATACTCGCCCCCACTGCGGTCGATCCCCGCGGGGAGGATTAAGGAGAATAGGTTCGGCGTTCTTTTTTTCCTTTCGTTTTGGCCTCCCGAGTGGTTGGAGGGATTTTCGTTATTCTGGTGGGGGTGAATGCAAACGGGATTGGGGGAGGGGTTTGGGAGGATGGAGTTCTCGCGTACCAGCCTCCATCCGAATTTATACCCGCCCATTTGTCCTTCCCACCCTCCTCCTTCCCCCGTCCCTCTCATCATCTATTTCTGCTCTTCATTGCCTCAAAAGATCCCTCTTGCCCCCTCCCCCTCTCTTGAATTCTTTCCGCCGGTACTCTCCAGGTTTGCCGAAAACCATTCGCTCGTCTCTCTCTCTCTCTCTCTCTTTCATATTCTCGTGGTTTCCCCACGAGTAACTTTATTTGCATGGGACATGGCCTCCATTTCCCTCCCTATAACCCTTGCCTGCCGGTGACTTTTTTTTCGAAGTATTTATTTTGAAGCAGGCGACCTCATTTTCCGCTGTGGCTTCCTTGATGCGGTGGGGGTCGGACGTGGGGGCTCTTTAACATAATTTGTACAAATTGCGTTCTCCTTGATGAATTCCGGAGGAAGAATTTTTAGGGGGTAGGGAATTTCCCCTCTCCGATTGCTGAAATTGTGAGGGTATTTCCTGGATATTTGCCTCCAAATATTTTTTGGTGCAGTGCGTTCTGGAGTGATTGTTTCGTGGAGCATTTAGGTAGTTGTATGCTCGATATGTCTATCTTTCAACTTCGTCATTTTTGTCTTCGTGAGGGCGTATGTTTGGCTAGTCTCGTCAGGTGAAATTTAACCTACTTGGTGTAATTTGGAATGGAAGTGCACTTTAAAAGTTTTTACCAATTCAACTTCATCGTACAAAATTACTAATTTCAATATTTAGGTACGGAATCTCACGACGTGGATCCCGAATCGCAAACCACACTGTGGACTAGAACCCAACTTGTAGATGTCAACTTTTACCGTAGATTTAATTTCTTCATTTTGGGCTAATCTTTTAATTACTCCATCCATACTGCTTACTCTTTAATTACTTCATCCATACTTATAATTTTATATAATCATCTTCAGCATTATCGGAATTCTTGTTGACGAAAGCTGTTCTCTATGAAGAAGTCCTAATGAAGGTGATTTCTTTTAATTGTATATACTTGCTTGTTAACAATCTGTAAAAAATACATCCATTTAGTTTTATGCGCTTGCTGTTTTAATCTTTGGAAGAAGATCTTTCTTCTTCTGGTTCATGGACTTACCTCAATTTGGATAGCTATTCCGATGAGTTACATATCTAGTTTTGCCAGAATTCGAACCAGGAATCTCGGGCTGGGAAACCAGATCACTTACAGTACCAGCTATCACACAAACCCCATTATTTTCTTTTTTTATTCTTACCTTTGGAGATCTTGCACTTGTCCTTTTTATTCATTGGTTTATATTTTAGGTATTTATTGTCATGAAATGGTAGCTCACTGTAAACGAATATCAACGGTGAACGGTGAAAGAACCCACAGCGTGCATTCGTGTGCTCAATCAACTCTGCTTGTTTTCTCGTTCCATGGCATGCTATAGCAAGGTGACACCTGTCTGTCTCAGTCACTTATTCAATTTAAAATATCTATCGTCTGCGGAAATGGCGTTCTTGCTTACGTACGGATAGGAAGCGAGAGTAACATGCGATAATTCTGTCTATATTTATTGCACATAGCTATCTGGAAATAGATTTTTTATGTGAGTACTACTTAAAATGCATCTTCTTCTGCTCTTGAAAACAAATATGAATAAGAAAGGAGCCTTGAAAACATAGTTTGGTTCCTGTTGGTGCCATGATGAAAAATGAGTGGGGATTGCCAAGCTGTAAATTTTCACTTAATGATCCGTATTTGCGCCCGAAGGAGTGGACAAGAACTTTATATTTGCTTCAATTCATGAAGCAATTGAAACCGCTAACCGCAGTCTTAATGAATCGGCATGGAGGCTTGCTGTGGTGGATACTTAGGATCGGGGCATTTTAAATATTGATCTGTCTTTTTACCAGTATTGACCCTTTTCTCGAACGTGGGCCTAAGTATTGGTAATGAAGGTTGTCACGATCGTTTTTAACGTTCGAGTGGTTTCCGTGCCTCCAACTTTCACCCTTAGATGCATCATAACTTGTGCGCTTATGTTATTGCCTTTGGATGTCCCACTTCGCGGGATTCTTTAAAAACCTAAATGGGCCGCTGGGCCCGTTTGCCGCCTTTCATGCTGGCCGATAATTCACTCAACGCGAGAAGTGTGTGCTAATGGGGGAGGGGCAACCTTGGGTATTTTCGGACGGTGGAGGTGAGTAGGGTGCCTTCCGCTCTGCCGGAAGACAGGTGTGGCTCCGTACGATGCATGGAAAGCGAGATTGTTATCTCCCGAACGTGAATTACCACTTAAGTCCGGGGAATATCCCCTGTCCCGTTCCAAATGGTTGAATTCAAGTATCTACTTTTTTTTCGTGTTCCGTCCCGGCCGTCGCGGATTGAAACTGTCCCATTACGATGGCGTTATCTAGGGAAGATAGTTTCCTATGGTATTCTGCTCAAAGAAGTTATCATTCCAGTTTTCCCTGCGACTCGGGTCTGTAAGGAAGCAATCATGGGGAGTGTCTTCTTTTCGTAATTGGTGTTCGAAATTGCCCTGTCCGTTTTGTTCATAAGCGGCAACTTCCCGGAGAACGTAGGATCATTTCACTTTCAAGAATGAATCCACTTAAGTCCCATGTCAAAAATGATTATATCAAAGCCCATAATTAGTGACTTGTTTGCTTTTTGAGACTAAACTTCTAGAATGACTCCTCATCTATCGCGTTATTTATCTCGTCCCCAACGGTTAATCGGCATAAAGTTAGGCTTTGACTTGTAACGTTCGGAGTTATATTAATATTTTATGGCATTTTATGCAATGGAAATAATTTCATTGTTTTTGTGACAATGTTTAAAAGCGTTTCGTCGCCTAACCCAATAAGCTTACTGATCGAGTTGACGTTCCTTTTGTCTAGATTAACTGCGATGCCCTGGACGCAAATATTGCCCATGATATGCTTTTTAACAATTTTAATTTGATTTAACGTCTGGTTTAAATGTGATAACTATTTGTTTTTTACCGTTCATTATAATTTGTTTGACTTTGTACATTAATTTTAGTGTAAATATTATGTATTTGTAGTATTACTTTTTAACTGCAACTTATGCTAGGTACAGCTGCGCCTGAAATTTGGTCTTTGATGTTGTTCAGAATTGTTTATTATACTTTTTAACTATGCACCAGTCGTCTAAAAACCCAAATAAGAAGATGTGAAAGCTTAATCGACCACATCTTGAGATATAATGGACCTGAATAAGGCAATCGTCGAAGTACAAGTGAACGGGAAGAACGTCACAGTCTTTAATGAGATATATGGAACAAGTTGTGAAGGATGTGAAAGAGCAGAAATAGTAAATATGAAGAGATTAGTTAATAGGTGAATTGAGTGGAGAGCTGTGCCAAACCAATCCCTGAATTATACGACAGTCTCAGGCAAAACTTTGTGGAAGTTTTTCATGGTAGGAGAAGAGTTATCAACACTGCTATTTCCACATACTGGTTTATTAGGATCGACCATGTTTTCGTATCAAGACTACATCATCAGGTCGGATGATGTAGCCTTGCTACGAAACCATGGTCGTGCCTAATAAACGTGTATGTGGAAATAGCAGTGTTGATAACTTTTCTCCTACCAATCCCTGAATTGTTGACGGAAGATGATGAATAATGCACCGTAATTGTACGTCATCATTATGCCCTTTTTTTTCTCGGTGCTGCCTTGTCACTTCTTTTGCTCTTCTCCGTCACTAATTTTGCTTGGAGTCCATTGACCACTGCCTGCACAGTTCGTGCTGTTCGTTTCCGAAAGTTTTCCTTTCATTGGGATCGTAGATAATTTCTCGACTTCAATTTCTTAGAGTGAAATCGTGCTTTTTCATTACTTAGCTTCCGCACTTCGTCAAAACTTCTTAAAAAAGGTATTCCCTCACTTTCGCTGAGCGTTTACCTGATGCCACGCTCCCTCAGGATCGTACACGCGTATCCAAGAAGAAATTTCTTCCACAAGTGAGGAAAACTCTGGTAAGAGTAGCCCTGGGAACATCTTCCATCTTTTTCTCATTCCTTACTCCCCTCCCTGCCATAAGAGAACCGCTCGGTGCCTCAGAAGTCCCTATGCCCTCATCTTCCCCACACACCCCACCTCCATTGCGTGTTTTCTCCATCCATATACCCTCCCGTCGCTTGTCTACCTATTCCTCGAGCCCCTGTCATTTCCAATTTTAAGGTTGTTGGCCTTCGTCCCTCGCTACCCTCATCGCTTTCTTGTCCAGCCAACCTGTTTGTGTGTATGTTCCTCGGCCGATGGCATGTGCCTCGAGGGTCCGATATGGTCCGCGAATGTTTTTGCAACAGCGATTCCGCTCAGGGGTCACGCTTTGATCTCTCATTTTCCGCCAAATTTTCGGAGGTGTTCCCCTAGTAGGTATCGCTTAAGTGGCGTGTGCCGACGGGCGTCTGATACATAGCGACTGTGAAGCGAGCGGTATTCTTATGCACCCGTCAGAAGACATTTTTACGTGGGTTCAGATGGGATTCGTTAAATATTTTTGAAATTTAGTTTTCTTTTTTTTTTCATATTTTTTCTTTTTAGATTAACATTTTGGTACTCTCATCTACAGTGTGATTGCGTGTATTGGCTTTTGAAATGGTAGTACGTTATTGCGTTTACGTAGGTACGGTTATAACTGGTCTTACACTTAGTAATGTTGCTTCCTCTGCCGCTGATGAAAATCTTTGAAGCCCTGAGGTATGATTTTCTTCAAAGTTCATTCCAAAGGTGCATAGCAAAATCTCTGCCATTCCTTAGAGCAGTACTTAACGTGTCAGAATTATCGTACTCCTTTAAAAGGATATTTAACGTGTTCACAAAGCTGAGGCGTTGCAAGCTTGAGTGTCCATGAGGCATTTATTCCTCAATTAGAACCTTTTGTCGTTATTACCGGAGATATGACATAACGATTCTAGTTAGGTGCGTTCGTTACGTTGTCAGAATTATTGGAAACTTTATCGACTTTGGCCGATTACTGCCATTAGTGCACGCCAATATTTTTCTTGTGACTGTATCTTTTCGTCCATTATCATTTTGCAGGTTTGTTAGCTTAATTACAGGCTAGTGTGTTAGATGCCACAAACTGGAGATAATTACAGTTTCAATGTGCCCTTATCTAATTTTTTCATCAGGTCGTAATTGATTTCTCACAGTAATTACTGGTTTTGTGGCTGTACTCCCCGAGGTAAATGGCAACAGTATTTATTAGTAACCCTCTCGTGTTTATTGGAATTTATCCCCTTTCCTTCCATATTCCTACGCTATTCGATCCTATTCATCGTTCAGGGTGCAGTATTTATTAGTTATACTTCCGTATTTCACGGAATGCAAGGAATACGAACAGCGCTGCCTAGCAGTATTTCTTGGAAAAAGTATCGTATTTATCAGTAGTTGGGTAGGCACAGAATTCCTAGAGAATAGCATCGTATTTCCCTTGACAACCATATTCAAACAGTATGGCGGAAATCTTGTATTCAATTGACGAAGAACTCGTAGTAATTCTCTATTATTTTTTCTTCAGGTCATTCAAAGCCATTTGCAAATTATCCTTAAGATGAGTACGAAGGTACGAAGGAAATATGAACACTTGTACGGAGTGTTTATTCCGTTTTAGCTTCTGTTCGAAATGGGATACAAAGGCTGAAGAAATGCATTTATCCTCTATCACCAATAAATCAGCCACTTACAAAGTTAGATACCATAAAACGGGAAATTGTAAGGTAAGATACATTTTAGTAGATGAACGATGTGTTTGAATTTGGCGGGCTATTGCAGTGAAAATAAGAGAAAATCGTCGTCAGTCGGCGAACAGCTGCTGCGATTAGTTCACCGCGAGGTTTTGGTCGCAGAGAATAATTGGTGGCTTTGTTCGTGTAACATTTTAGTTGTTAACGTTAAATGATTATTGAACTATTTTTACTCATGTACATTGGATTGGATTGTTTGAAGTGAACGTAGGCAATTTATTAATGTACACGCCAGGAGTTTGTGTGTGTTTGCCCACGTTATTTGTTGACGTTCCTGCTTTATGTTAGTTATATTTGTTCTATTGTTAAGAATATATTTGAAATAGTTTCACGCCAAATGTTCATTTTGATCCTTACCGAAAATTGCACAAGCGAAATTCACAAGTGTCTAACATTTTGTATGTTTTTGCCTAAGCATGTTAATATGAGGTGATACCTTATTGGCTTGTGATATTGTGTGAAGTATTCTTGCATCTTATTTACGTTTAGTAAACATTTTGTGTGGGTATGTGGGTGAGTGTTTCCGTATGAATTGGTTTAAATAGACATCAAGAGTTTTGTCTAGATTTCCTACGTACAATGTAGTGTGACTGGTATGTATTGATGCTAGACTGTGGTTATCGTTGAAACATTAACCTGACCGAGTGGTCATTCATTATGAATAATATACTATTTGATTAACGACGTTAAGTAATAATTTTACCTACAGAAGATTAGAGGTCACTTCTACAATTCTACCCAGAGGACCCACGGTGGTTAGTTACATTGTATATAAAAACCAAATCCCTTGACTTGTTTCTCAAAGCGGTAGCTGTCTCGTTGTCAATTCATTTCGGATGTCTTGCCGAATTGTTCTGGTTTATAAAGTAAGTAATTGGTGTCTGGTGGTGTAACATTATTCAAAGCATCAAGGTGTTTAAATATACATACACACAAATTTATTGCAAAAACTTTCTCATTTGTCATTTTCTAGTTTACATATTTGTTTCTTTTTGCTTAGGTTCAGTTTTAATGCCTATAGAACCAGAAGGTGATGTTTTATTATATATGTTGTCAGGCAACTTGTAATAATCACCCAATTAAGATTTGTCGACCAAGGAATTCGTTAAACAGATTAAATGAAATTCACATAAATACAACTTAGGTGAGCAATTCTTAGAATGTGCAATGAGTCAATGTTTTTTCCTTGAGTGCTTTGGTAGTATTTCTGACAAGCCTTTGATGTATGGTATGCTACTGTGAGTCTTGGATTTGTTGCATATGGTGAGTTTATGGATTCATTGCCAGGTTTGTCATGTGTGGAATTACTGTGGGAAATTGTGCTTTTGTCTACTGTTATCTTTATATTTAGGGCAACGTAGTTAATGTTGGGTAGGTTGACTATTCTTCATAGGGATCTTGTTGTTACAATATTTAGGGTAACATAGTTAATGTTGGGTATGTTGACTATTCTGTATGGGGATCTTGTTGTTACAAAGGATGGTATTGATGTGTGTATTGGGAAAATTATTTTTAGGAAGGGTATTTCTCACTAGGTTAATATTATTTTAATGTGGTGCAGGATTGCTATGTTGGGGAAAATTGGAACAATGTCATCTACATATTTACATATATGTGTGAGCATAAAATGTAGTTAGGATATGACTTCATCAAGTAATTGGTTCATGACAAGATCAGCTGTGATGGGGCATTTGGACTCCCCATACAAGTTTCCTAGCAATATATGTACTTCACCAACACCAACTGCTTCTATAGTCATAATACAGTAAGTAAACAGAAAAAAGAAACAAATAAATACCTATAAAACAACAGAAACTGTTTATTGCAATACATTTAGCATATAAGTGGAAATATATATATTATAAAATGTTTTATGGATGTTGCAAAAACATGATGTAAATATAGTTTTGCCTATTAATGTATATTGATGTCTCCATAATTAGGCTCTTTGTTGGTCCTTTCTTCTTTACATGGTTTACATTTTTTGTCAATCATGTTTTTTTTGTTTAGTTATGTGATTTTATGTTGTTGTTTTGTGGCTGTAATTATTCTGCGACTGCAGGAAAGCACATGATAATAATATAATTTAATGTCACGTTGCACTTGCAAAAGTTTAACTATGGCTAGGGTAAGTTGGTCAAAGTATAAAATAATATTGGGGAAATATATATGCAGTATTAGGGATATATACATTATAACCCTACAGAGATATACATAGTTTGAAATATTAGGATATAATTAGGCATTTAGTGCACTGGTACATAAATTAAAACCAAACAGAGATATACATAATATGCGGTACATGGATACAATTTGACATTTAGTACATCGTAAATGTTCTTCATCATCCAAATGTTCTTGAATAGAGTAGTATGGTTCATCGATCAGTATTTCTTGTATATTTGTTTTGAGAAATTGATCGAGTTATATTTTAAGTGTGTAGGTATCTTATTATACAGTTTAATACCCATGTAATATGGACATTTTTCATATAGGTACGTAGTTTAAGTCTGTGTTGAGGGTATGGTAATTGCAGGACATTTCTGGTGCTGTGGTTGTGTGACATAATCCCTTGCCGTGTATATATGTATTTTTTTTGATAACCCTCAAGAAACCCAGCCTTTATGAATGGATTCCAGTGGGATCGACACATACACATTCAGCCACTGTCTCTCTATTGTCAGTCAGAGTAATGCCTAACAAAATTAATTTAAAAAATCCACATAATTCCTTGGCAGACAACATGTATATTTTAACACCTTAGTGTTTTGAAGGATGTTATACCACCAGACACCAATTACATACTTAATAAACCAATAACAAATAGGCAATACATCCAAAATGGCAAAGTATTTCATGCACCCATCATACTCCACACACACAGTGCTTCCCAACTACCCAAGGGGCACAAGGGGTGTCTGAGATTTTCTTACCTTCACTTAGAAGGGCTGATTAACCTGCCTCAAAATTAGTTTGTGGAAGGAGGGAGAAAATTACTTGCTTCTTATGGTCTACTTCTATTCCCCTTTGATTATGATTCTGGATTTAGGTTGGATTTTTGTGGACATAACCAAATAGCTACGTGATATGGCTCGCAATAAATAAGATTCTTACATAATAAGAAGTTTTAGTATATTCTATGGTAGGTTTTGGTGCACCACTTTCTTTATTTAAATCAGGTGCATGACGGTTAATGTGGAGTGTCAAGATTTAAGTATAGAAATGAATAATAACTTCCCAAAAATTTATATGATTACCTGTTGGAAGAATAGAAATTGAGAAAATTGAGGCATAAATATCTGCTATGAAGAAGTTTCCTTGTTTTTCAATTGGAATTCAAAGCAAAATATACATTTCTCTCTAAACAATTGTAGTTAATTACTTAATTATTATTTGTTATGAGTTAATTCGGTTTTCTTCATTTTCCTAGGAAATTGTATGACAGATGAATGAAATGGATATGGATAACATATAGGTTGTGGAGCAGGAATTTCATTATCAGTACTGGGAATCACTAATGGTTTGCACATATCTTCAACACCAATGACTACTGGCTCTAAAATCTTAAATGGAAGAGGAAATTATTCTACCTGAAGTATAAATTTCAAAATTTTGATAGCTAACTGTAGAGATATAATTGCGTCATGTGCATCATGTCTGAAACTCGGTTGGATGCTATAGGCTATAAATTTGAAGATATTTCTTTGGCGGGAGAAAAATTTGTTTCCCTTTTCATTGTCATTTCACATATTTTCTGCAAAATTGAAATAAACCCATTAATACTTACTACCCCTAAGATGAAATGTGTCCCCCCAAGGATTTGAATTTTTTATATTCTTTAGTAAACATTACATATGTAGTGGAAAGTGCCAATGAAAGGTGCCATTCATGATTAGAAACAGAAAGTGTTGTGATAAAAGTTAAATTTTCTTCAGCTCTGCAGCAGTTCCTCTGTGACATTGATAATACCATAAGCTGGAATTATTGAGTAAATGTTAGGTACTAGAAATTTGATGAGCATATGTATTTGCATTCAAATGTAAAAGTATTGTGCATTGCGAGGTACTTCATTGTATAATGTTATGGGGTGGTGGACTTTCACATATAACTTTTTAATTTTTGGCGTTAATTTTAATATGATACCCCATAATACACTGTAATCAAAACTCGATGATTAAGAAATAAATAAGTCTTAACAAGAGAATAAAATTATTAAATTTGTATTTCATTTGTGTGGATCCCATCAATATTTAATCATCAATCTCCACTTTGTTGACTGGTTTCACAGCAAATATCTTATTCACATCTGACCCATAAATGTGAAAAAGTGTGAGAATGTGTAATTTTGAGTTGCTACAGTAGATACTTCCTGTTATTTTGGTGGTATGTATCTTTCCTTTGGCGCCCTGAATTTGAATTTTGTCATTAACATGTGATTAGTAATGTATAAATTCAGACATTTAATTGTCTCATTTTTCATGGTGCAAATCAACGTAGAAATATCTATAAATACTAAAGAGATGCAGATAAATACTGCATAAAGAAAACCGAATACTACGTAAGCAATAGCTATAAATACTTCCAGTGGAATACTGATTGATGCATAATGAATATCAATAAATACTGCTGGGTAGTATTTCTGCGTCTCAGTGGAAATACTTTTGCGATACTAATAAATACATGAATACGGAGTACTGATAAATACCATAGGAATACTGTTGCTATTTACCTCGGGGATCGCTTCTGCTCATCTTATTGTTGGTACGTTGTTCCCATTCTTAATTATTACATCCGAATTTTTATTTGGCAAGCTGTTACCGTACTGGTGGAAAGAATGTAATTGTAGGTTATCAGTTCGTTTGCTTGAATTTTATTCATCTGGTGTCCCAATCTGAAACGTTGAGGTGGAGTGTGTCATGTCGAACTCGTTGGGGATTAGCAGCGCACGCGTTTCATAACAGGCAGGGGAGACATCCAGGGTACTCTATTAGGTACTGATTCCCCTCGCTAGTCATCAAGATAAATTCTCCAGAGGACCACATTATGTGGCGATTTCCCACGGTGTTGTTATGTTAAGGTAAGATTCGGAAAACTTCGCCTCGCGAGACGCACGTGGCTCTTTTACGTACAAGTTGATCTGAAGAAAAATTGACTATGGGAATAAATTTCACGTTTCACTTTAAAATAAAAGAATCATAATTCCAGTTAGAAAAGCATACTTTGTCATAAAATTTAACCGTTGTAGTGTCATTTACTAATACCGACTTTGAAGCGTGCCATACATTGAAAACGACTGGTTAATAAAGATATATTTAATATTATTGCTTTAGTGAAGAATGTCTGTGTTTTCATCCTCGTTCTTTTCTCTTTCACAAATTCGCCAGAAATCCTGCTAGCTTCTTTTCTAGGCTTGAAGACCATTTGACTGATACCGGGGAAGCTGTCTTTCCAATGCTCTTATGCACTTGTTTTGACATAACTTTAAATCTTCCTTATTTATAAATATAAGTATAGATGGCTCTCGAACAATTTTTTAATGGTTGTGAGGGACAGGTCTTTATTCTTCCGTCTCAAAAGTTTGCCGACCCTTGGGTTTTTGGGACGGCCTGGGAGCAGGGTGTTTGCCGGCGGTTGCCCGCAATCGAATCACTGGTTCGGAGAGCGTGCGTTGAGTTCCCGGCGGGGCAAGCAGGGATGAACAGTGATCGGGGATTTTTGGTCGGGGAGAGCGGGACGAGGAGTGAATCGGAAGAGTGAGGATTTCGACCCGGCAATCGATTCATCGACTTTGCGAGGGGAGTGTTGTAGAAGAATGAGCTCTGCCGCTTTATCCGTTCCCTCTCTCCCGTGAAAGGAGGAGATTTGAGGAGCAGAGGGTGGGCGAGAGTTTGCGGAGCGGCTTTTCGGAAAGGCTTTCTTTATCCCATCGCCGCCTCCGACTCCGCCCCCACTGGTGTCCGGGAGGGCGACTGTGGTCGGAGAAGATACAAGGAGAGAGAGAGAGCTGCTCTCCGTGCGTGTGGTGGTGTGACTTCCTGTGTCCCGCCCTTGTGTGGGGTGGTATCGGGCGGCCCTGTGTGCGGGAGCATTTTGGAGGGCGGAGAGTGAGTGGGTTGGGAAGAGAAGGGCGAGGGGAGTTGAGGAAAGAATCAGACGAATCAGTTGGTCGGGAGTGGATGAGGCAGAATGAAGAAGGAAGGGCGAAGAAGAGATTAAGAATCATCATGTCGATACTCAGTTGAGGTTATGATGCTACGAAATACAGGAATTGAAGCAAATTATTTGGGAAGTAGCACATACATACATGTTTTGGAGGTGAGATAACACTCTTCAACGCCATTTAAACTAGTAGTTATGTATGATTAAATTTTTGTTTCGCATTCAAGTCATGTTCGGCACTAGGTGAAGGTCATGGAGTGATGTAAATAGCTTAATTCGCTCGAAATTAGCAATCCGTGATGCGTAATTTGATTTTTTGATTGCATTGCTGTTTGAAATAGCATACCAAACCAATAAATATATTTCTAAATTTCATCTGAGTGCTTTTGTGTAAATTCTTCTTCCTAATATCCTTTTATGTAGGCTACAGCCGCTGTTAATTTTTCCTCATAATTTTTCACTGCTGGGAGTTTCTGGGCGTGTAAATTCTTTTTTCCCTCTTTTTTTCGTAAAAATTATCACATTTACGGACTAGTGCCCGATTTCTAATCCCAACTCGTACCGCTGCATTCCTCCTTCGCTTCGCTCGAAATTAGCAATCCGTGATGCGTAATTTGATTTTTTGATTGCATTGCTGTTTGAAATAGCATACCAAACCAATAAATATATTTCTAAATTTCATCTGAGTGCTTTTGTGTAAATTCTTCTTCCTAATATCCTTTTATGTAGGCTACAGCCGCTGTTAATTTTTCCTCATAATTTTTCACTGCTGGGAGTTTCTGGGCGTGTAAATTCTTTTTTCCCTCTTTTTTTCGTAAAAATTATCACATTTACGGACTAGTGCCCGATTTCTAATCCCAACTCGTACCGCTGCATTCCTCCTTCGCTTAGCTTGCACCTTGCTCTAATTATGGGTTATGAGAGTGTGAAAGCTGAGCGGAAATCAGCTCAGGGCACGGCGGCGACGAGTCTTGATTGGCTAATAGTTGGAAGGGCACGGTGAGGAAAATGGAATGATGAGGCTCTGCCAAGATAAGCGTGCGGCGGGCAGACAAACAGCGCTGCGGGGGTGGCACGGATCGGGGAGGGGGAGAAGGCTCAAGAGATTGGAACAGAGGGATAAGGACGTCGGGGTTTGGAAGGGATGGCGAGAGAAAAGGGAAGTGTGAGTGAAGATGAAGGGACAGAAAGGGAGGAGATAGAGAGGGGCGAAGGGGAGAAGTGGGGTGGACGGTGAAGGCAGAGGGAAAGAAAGGTTTCGTTGGGGGTTTGTGCGAGGGTGGCTAGGGTAGTTTAAAGGGCGGTGGAGTGTAGGACGCGCCTACGAGCAGGGAGGGTGCGAGATGCCGGGGGAGTATACTCCTTTTATCCCGTCCGGATTGATCGCTGGGGTACCCGGGGGATTCTTTTCCCATTCTGCTCCACTCTCCGTCCCCTAACCCTGCACCCCTCCAGATGCCTCTTCAACCCACCCTCGTGGACCCCTAGGAATTTCCCGCTCCCGCAAAATACCCTTTTATCAACACGCCCCCTCCCCGCGTCTCGAAATCCTACGGCCGCCTCCCCCCCATAGGTGTATTTTTTTCGCGTCTCACCCTCTTAGCTTCCTTCCCCTCAACCCACGTACGTTTTAAAGATCTTTTCATCCCCCCATCCGTGCATCCACGCCCGTCATGTGCCAATCCGTGATCTCCGAAAAGTGAGTTAGTTTCTGGTTGACTCATTCCGATACCTCTCTGTCCGTCCGCTATTCCCTTCTCGTTTTTTTGTCCTTTCCTTCTCCTCCGGGGATCACCGCGTGACCCTTATCCTTTGGTTCTCTCGTCGGTTCCCCTCTCCAGGCCCTAGCCTCCATCCGCAATCCACCTTCCATTCCCCCTCGTTCATGCATACAAATTTATACCGCGAGGGGACTTGCGCCTTCCGCGGGGAGTTACCGCTAAGGGTAGGCGGCGTAGCGGTGGATTTTTTTCTTTTTGTGTGTGGGTTGGTATATTGGGGGAGGGTGCTCTTCGGAAGAGGGCGTCGATGCTTTTCCGATACTCCACCTCGTCTTCCTTCCTCTCCCCCTCGTTGCGCCCCCTCCCGTCCACCGGAAAACGCGTTATCCTGTCGCATCCCTTCATCCTCTTCTTCCCTCGAAGTTCTTCCATTACATAGGTACTATTTCCCTCCATCTGTCATTCATTTTTTCATAATTTTCGTAACGTTCGTATCTACGCTCCGCTTTCGTGATCGTGCGAATTTTACCTCAAGTATTTTTAAGTGTCGGCGAACCGAAGAATTGTATTTGCTGGGGTGTCCGTGATCATTGAAGCGATAATCCGGGCGTGGTGACCCATTGACCAGAGGGGTTTCATTTCGATCGGCAGGAAAAGTGCCCCCGGTCTGGAAAGGGAAGTAATCTTTATTCGTGATGTGATTTAGCGGCATGAAACGTTACTTGTACACCAGTGACCATGTTTATAGTCAATAATTATGCTTTAAACGGCGATAATAAGTACGAATTATAGTTTTAAATTATTTATACCATTTTGTCATAACAAAACTATATGCAGACGTCTCTGAGACAAAGTTCTTTTCTTTTTGTATTTTAAAATGCCATTCCGTGATTAGCTCTTTTATTGGCTTGATAACGGTTTTTAAAGTAAAATAAATCCGGTTGAAATGATTTGGAATGCTTACTTGGGCTTATCTGATGATAATTCATTCCTGTTCCCTTATAATTTGGTATAGCGATATACTCTGCGCACAAACAGAATCTTGAGGAAAATTTATCATCCACATTATACTGTGCTGTCCATAATTCCCTGGGCTATGCCAATTTAAAGTAAAAAACTCATGAAGAAGATGAGTTTTCATTGTTTTCCTATTAAAAATAAGATCTATTGGAACAAATACAGTACTTTTCACACCTTTCCAAAGTATTTCAGGTGTTAGTAACTTCTTACTGGAAATCTCGGCAAGCTGTTCGCTCACCGTCTTCATTATCTCTGCAATTATGTCGACCATCGCACCCTTAATAGGTGACTTCCATTTGGGAAGGGAAAAGGGCCCGGAGGAGTCGAACCGGGGAGTTAGGAGGGTGGTGCAGCGACCTACTGAGCCGGGAACTGACGATTTATTGCTGCCTTGAGGGTCGGGGCACGGCGGAGTCTTACAGAGGGGGAAAATCGCGGTATAGGAAGGATCGAACGTGTCGAATGGAATCAAGAAAACTTTCTAACTCATAATTATAATATTCTCTATTCTCGGTTCAACCTGTCTAACTCGAGATCTTTTTCAGCAAAGCCATGGATTTCAAAAAACAAGGTCGATGCTTTCTTGACTTTTTGTTATTTACTGCTACCACGCTCGTCATCCATGACTGACTTTCGCATCTCCTGAAAACATTTCTGCTAATTCGCGCCCTTGGTCAGCTTGTGAGTGAATCACGCAATCCTGTCGGAAAGGGTTTTCACTTCATGGTTCAATTGTGGCAAGTAGATAGCGCTGATGAGAAGTCGGGAAAATATTCAGCCCGAGAACTTATCGATAATACTCTGTGCAGTACTTCAGCTGGCTTTTGACACGTAGACGTAAAACGATTTAAAGTAATTAGTTTTATGGTATGATTTTATTCCATTATTCTAGCCCCACTTATTACAACGAAGGATATCTCAATGAAGTGAACTAAAATTGTTTCATTAATGTACTCTAATGTTAACTTCATATTTTAAGCTAACTCGGTATATCTCTAATTTCCCATAGCATTGCAATTTGTTTTCAAATTACGCATTTTAGGGCATTGTTACCGAAATATCTGTAACTTCAGGAGAGAGGTCGCTACCTTCTCATTCCTGATTGTATTGTGTCAAATTCTCGTATATACGCCTATGATGATACGGAATGTCACACAGCTTCATTTTGGATGGTAATATCCGTAGGAACAATATTCACGATCCCAAAATTCTCTGACCGCTCTTCACACTCGCTTGGTAACCACGATAATTATAGGTACTTATTCTCCGACCACTCAGATTTTCCTCGTTTTCGGTGCATTATGAATCTTTTGAGTCCGCCTTGAAACCAGTCTTAAATCTCTGTGAAGTGTAAAGTGGCATATAGTAACGAATTTTGTAATGAGTTTGGCTAACGAAAAAAAGTATCGAAATCAAAATATCTTGACAGTCTTCGCGTTTTATAAGTTGAAATTTGTCTTCAAATGATATGGTCCTACGAAGGGGATTAAAATATAATTGCATATGTTTGTTGCGCGATAAGGTGATTACATCGAGAATGATGATTTAGACCACATTTCAAAACAGAGACATGGCGTTTCATGGTGTCTTACTTAAGGCTTACGGGCGCATTTCAGACATTAAATATATTTATTGATCGGTTCATCGCTTATTTGGAAGCGAACTGTCACAGGGTGGAGTAGTAGTGTTTCGTCTCTCAAAAATGGCAATATATCATTTCCATTATCGTAGTCACATACCCCACTTGGCAGACTAGTCGGCTGGATTTTGGAAAGTTTTCAAAAGTAGTCGTCATCGGGCCAACAAATTTTATTACTTCTTATCGCCATAAGACCTCGGTAAGAATAATGGATTTTAGGAGCAGTCCATATGCTTACTCTTGTCCTCTCTCTGTCCAATTGCTTCGAATGTAGGACGTGGTACATATGTGATACACCCACGTTGATGTGTCTCTCTGATGCTGTGGCTTAGTTCACCTGCGTTTCTCTCTTTCCTCTTCTCTTCCCATTATCAGTCTTCTCGTCTTGTTTTTTTATGTAATTCTTCCCCTACTCCCTCAAGCCTGTCCATGTTGGGGTGCTTTTCACCATCGCTTGACGAGAACGTATTCTGCTCTCGTCCTTAACCTCCAAACACATATTCTTCCAATGAGTGTCTTACTTGCCTACCTTATAAGAGAGGAGATAATAAGAAGCATAGTTAAGGCTTGACTCGGGGGAAGGGGAGGCTAGTTTTGTACTGAGCCGGCATCCGAGGGTGTAATTGGGGTTGGGGTTTTGTGGGTGTGTCGCTTTCAACGCTCAATTCTTGCCGCCTCCGATGAATTATAGTCGTTTCTCTTTCTCCCACTCCGTCTCTCTTACACGAATCTTTCCCTCCTCGTCGATAAAAGTCCTCACGGTATTTCTTTTGCGAGTTGGAGCCCAAACAATCGGTTATTGGTACCGTTTTTACTGTCGTAGACCCAATCAAGGTCGTGGTCTAAGAGGTTTGCGTCCACACTCAAATCATGATGCCACGTGAAATAAGCTACTCGAACTCTTTCGTCCAATTCCGTTTCTGTCTCACCTTTGTAAGTTACATTTGTCACATTGTGGACCCAGGTAATTAGGGCTTTTGTTGCCGGGCGGAGCCAAGTAAAGGGTGTTTAGTCTTTTTTTTATTATTATGTTATTAGTAATAGGCTGGTAATTTTTGACATAGTTACTGGTTTAATGCTTTAATGGGGATTCACGCTAAACATTCCTAAGCATTCACCGTGAACAATGTAGTTACAGTATGATTTGCTAGTATATTTCTTCTTTATCTCCTTACCTTTCTTGGCCCTTTTACCCTTCCCTCCCTCCAGGTGGCATTGTCAAGTCAAGTCATGTGCTAGCGTGCTAACTAACAGTAAAATAATTTTTGCGCGAACCACGGGTACAGGAATAAAATAGGAACTCATTACGTTATCGAATTATTGGCAAATATTTCTTCCCAGTCGATTGATTGAAGTAGCACTCAAGCCTTGTGTTTCGTGAATAAATCCGTCCAACAAACCCTTATTGGTTCGAGTGGTTGAATGTCAGAATACCAGCCCAAAAAGTAATTTGTGTTGCAAAATTTACCAATAAAATTGCGAATAGTGTGCTGAGGGACGATTTTTGATACCTATTTGCTGAACATTCTAATTCCCTTCACTTTTCGTTGGGATCACACCCACATGATATGCGAGGAAATAACCATTACTTCGATTTCAACATAAAAGTTCTTGATTTTAAAAATATATGCAGGGCTTTCAATTGTTGTCTACTTTTAAATACAATTATTATTTAACTCTCATTTGAGAATGGGGTGAAGGTGTTTAAAGTTATGTCGCGCCACTTAGCCTACGTAATCTTGCACTAAGACACATACAGCATTGCATAAGAAGCATACACACGTAAGGTGGAAGGAAATGCAGTTGTGTAGCTTCCACCTCAACTCTGCCTCAGATTTAATCGTTCAGTGCACGCACGGTGCATGGGGGTAGCAGTTATTTTAAACCCCCTGATTTAACTAATTTTAACATTAAGAATTGAATACAAACATTGAGATATCCTATAATGAAACCTTGATTTAAGACATTTTAATCATTTAAAAAATACCATTTAGGGTAACATTCACATAATTAGTCTCTTGCTTTACATTTATATCTTCATATCTGCCCATTGTATTTCACTGATTTTTGTTAATTTTTTCTTCCTTTTTTCTCAGTTGTTAACGCTACCTGTCTGTAAGTTTAGTTATAGCTGATCCATAAAGAATGCTAGTAATAGATTTACCTCTTTACTTCCATCTGTAAGACAAACACGAAATCCTCTCCCCAGGCGCGCTGGTATAGAACAGACGAAATGATGGTTGCAAAACATAATAGCTGCGAGTAAGCCTGGCTACCTGGACCGGCAAGTCCTCGCTGAGAGAGGAGAATTGACTGACGCAGGGGAGGACGAGAGATGGAGAGCCGCGCGATGATGTGTCGCTCGCGTCCTCTCTCTCTCTCTTATCGTGGAAAGTATTCCCCCCCTGAACTTCGTTCCGTCTCTACAGCCGCTGCCCCCGCGAGATCTCCCATTACCCCAAGAAGTGTTTCTGAACGATTTTCCTCCCCTCCCCCGCATCGTTTTCACTTCATTGCTCCCCTCCCCATCGCCACCTGCCCCACCCATATCGCCTGCGTCCCTCACACCCATCATCGATGCCTCCTGCCCTCTCCTGGGACACCCTTCCTTTTCTCTCTTTCTCTGCTATGGGAAGGCGGTTATACTGGTTTGGTTGTTTTGCGTCTTGTTCGGTCGGCTCCGTGGAGGGTGATCCAATACAACTCCTTCTACGCCCCGACCTCCCCTCACCAACCGTTCCCTCCCCAGATTCTCTATCTTCCCCTAACGGCTCTTCAAACGACGACCCTCCACTCCCGCTCATTCCCTCACTCTTCAGGCCGTGCTCAGGATCTCTCCCGCCCGGCTCGACTATTCAAACGTTTAGAGATGTCTGGGCGAGTTCTTGAAAATTAAGTTTTCCGCGGCGCATTTCTGAACGTCGGACTTTACTGGCGTCGCCGTTATCCGGGTCACCGTGGGTACTCTCCTGTTTGCGTTATTCGTTGGAGGGAAATGGAATTGTTTTTATTTTGCTTTCTTTTCTTGATCCAAGTGGAGCATAATTCAGGTTTAAGCCCGTCTGTGGTGGTGGTGACCTGATTACATCCTCGTAAACATTGGTACTAGATGGTTTCTCCGACCAAGCAATCCCGCTCTCATTGTCTGCGATTTGATGTGTCTTTCTCCGGGCGAAATGAGGTAGTCCTGGTGGAATGCTAGTTTTTTTTTATAACGTAATATCCTTTTTCAACGAAAATGTCTGGAAGGTACATTGATGCATTTACTGGTTTATTGTAAGACCACCGCTCTCTATTTCGCAAAGAATTTTTTCTATATCTTTCCATCTTCTCTACATCTATATCTACAAAATACCCGAGAAGACACCATAAAGGTGTGGCAGGGGGTAAATTATCACCAAGCATGCACTACATATCATGCATAAAAAGGATTAGTAATAAAATACTAGTCTAAACTTCATTATTTATGGTATCTTACCTTAAACCTATAAGCTTTCGTTTAATTAGAGTTTTCTTCCTAAGCCCTCTAGGTGTAAATCTGTAGTTTCTATCCCATAATGCCCTATATCAACGCAAAATTGTTCGTGCATATTGGTGCGGTAGCTGATTTACGTCTCAGGAAACAGCTCTCTTTGTGAAGATTTTATTCTTGATGTTTCCTAGCTGTAGAAGTGTCACATTCAACCCGCCAGATTTAGTCTCTTTTCAAATAGTTTTTATTACCCTTAATCTATTTTGCTCGCGGCAAAAAATATTTGACTGCATCTTGTTTTCTGGAATAAGTATTTCTATGTTCATTTGTATTCCTCTAACGCGACATCTGCCAAGTTTGGTTCTCAAGGGTGAATGGGTATTAGAGACATTATTTGGATAGCAATGCAATGGAAAACTCGCGTCTTCTCGACCTTGTGAGTTTCCTATTCCGTTATCACCATTTGTATGCCCTGCTGTATTTTAGGCACAAATGTAATGTGTATGTCATAATAGAAAAAAATGGCTGTAATTGCAAGGCTGTATGGTTAATCATAGAGGAGATATAAATTGAAACTTTGTCTGAGAGTAAATTAAGAACAGCAATTAAGGTTTAAGGATTGAAAACTAGCTGCGAATAACCTCACTAGAGCTACATACTGATATGCGCAATAACCGAATTTTCACAGAGGAGAAAAATCATACACCTTTATCGAGACTCTGGGATCTCCTGATAGACAGGTGCTTCAGCCAGATCAGCTCTCAGGGCGTCCGTGTTTTCTGTGAATATCTGGAGCCTTTAAAGGATCATGACGTTGAGACGAACTTCCGTACATATGTCACTTGGCCGGGATATCAAGGGGTTATGTGTTCTGAGTCCTGGTCAAGGTGAATGTGTATCTGTAACAATTCTGCAACAGTGCAGTACGTGTGTTTTCATTTCCAATCCATCTCTTACACTAGCTCCATCTTAAATTACTGGATTGGTGACAGATATGGGACATTGGGAGTTCTGACTGATATTGGAGACTCGAGTATTGATTGCAATTATGGATACTTAACCCTCGTGGTGGAAGGCCAATTTTGTAGCTGCCTCACCTATACAATCCCCGTGAGAAGACCCCGGTATTTCAAGAAACCGTGTTTTTTTTACATTTCAGTTTCTGTCGACACATTATATATTTTCTCTATTGGATCCCGATATGCCTCCCCGATCATACTTCCGTCTCCCTGGAGTCCTGAGTTTCTTTCAACCACAGTCGTGCCCCCGCCTTCTCCCTCCCTCCGCCCCTTGTCATTCCACTCCCGCAAACCTATCTCAGATCCCTCGCCCCAATTCTCTCCACCCCCAAATTCCCCTCACCCCCCGCCACACCCCTTTCCATTAAGCTAACCGCTCGTCCACTCCCTTCACGGAGAGCCTCGTGACCTGCGGCTGTCATCGTCTTATCCGCCTGCTCCTCTTCTCAAACCTCCCAATGTCCCTCATTGCCTCCATGAGGGTCTCCTTGCATTCCCCGTCGACTTTGGCCACGGTTGCCTCCCACTCCATCTCTTTACATCCCCCACGGCGTCTCTTTTAAAGGTACCCGCCGCCTTTACCCTTCGCCATCCCCTGCGACGCCTCGCTCACCCATCTTCGTCCATTTCGAGCCCTCTCTCCTCACCGCGTCCCCATATATATGTCCTTATTTCTCCTCGCTCCAACCCACCTCTTTTCCTTTTATCCGTCTTCTCATTCCGCTGGCGTAGCCAAGAGGTCAACCTTCTCCGAGCCCCCGCAGGTAATGTGGTTTGGAAGGGACATAATAGCAATCAACTCTTCAACCTTTCCCTTCCAGCTACTCTCTCTTTCTCTCCCTTACTTCTCTCCGCTAAGCACGGTGGTAGTCTTTCGTCCTCCCTGCAGTTCCCCTCCCAAGTTCCTTGCCGCTTCATTCCACCCCTAACTCCGCCACCCCTCTTTCTCATGGTTTTCTTTTCCTCTCCTGCCAGCTTCCAGCTCTTTTCTAGTCGGGAAATGTGGTTATTGTTAAGTTTTGGACGTTAGGCAACGTATTGAATTTAAATGTGATTGAGATCAGTATATCTATATGAGCTGTGTGTGGCTCCTAAATGCGTGACGCCAAAGTGATAGAAATTGGAGTAGGTGGTGTGCTAAAAATTGGATGTAACGTTGGTTTTTTGGGTTGAAAATACAATCCAATCTCTCACGTAACAATGATGGTCGGAAGTTTATCTATTTTGATAGTTTATTGCAGTAATTAATTCTGTCACCCTCATGTGTTCATTTGAATCGTTACACATAGCCTCATGTTTTTGGTTTATTTTCATCGTAATTTCTCCTTTTTACAACAGTTTATATCTATATTTTTCATTTTAATTTATCCCTTTCTCCCCCTATGCAATATGATAAAGAGGTTTTAATTGTATTATTCGCTGTCGGAACGAGTCGTGATTCAGTAATGATTGGGGACCAGGTCAAAACCCGCAAAAATTGGGTGAATCATTTGGCCTTATTGAATGAACTTGATGGTTTCAGGATGAACTGTGAAATTTCACTGTCACAAAATTACGTGTGCGACGAAACCGGCCGTGAACATAATAATTTCTGTGAAATTGTTACAAAGTTGTACTTTTCATTGTGGCCTTGTTGAGTTTTCTAGTCGTCCATTTGTTCATGTCGCGTGGTCGCTCCATCTTTGTTAGCCTTTTGCAATACATATTTGAGTAACGGTCCGCGCTGAGATGTCCGTATAAGCATCGCCCGCCCACCAACCCTTCTTCCCGTTCTTTCTCACGTCTCAATTTTCCCCCTTTTCACTCAGACCTCTTCCTCAAGGCCCCTAATCTTCTGGGTCCCCGAAACCCTTTAGTCCTTACTGCCCCTCTGAGCGAGTCGGCAGGAAAATTAAGTAGTGCTGGCGGATGTCCCCACTACATCCTGCTACTTTCCTGGTCGGTTTTTTTTCTATGCGGCCTCTTAGGTGGGTTCCGTTGTCGCTTTTGCTGGATATATTAACGTTCTCTCGAATTAAATTCAAATTACGAGCCGAGTGACCGCGGCTGAGTGCTTTCCACTGGATGCAGTCTCAGTGTCCCATGTCCCAAGAGGCTGAAATATTTTTCCGTCCACTCGTCGGTTCGATTGAAGTGTGCTTGGTGAACGTCTCTGGCAGCGGAAGAATTTTAATTTTTCGGGTAATTGAATTAATTTTCTGAGCAGGGTTTTCCTTTCGAGTTTGAGAGTATCCCATCTCAAGCTTTTTGGTTACATAATTTGAAGCACTTAGCGTGTTTTTAATCATTGTATTTCGGTTAAATGGATTTATTCATTTCCTTAGCTATGATGTTCTGTGATTTAATCTCTGTTTTATTTGGAAAATTCTGGGATTAGCGTAGAACAATTGTCGATAGTTAACGAATCACTTTGCAGGACTTGGCATAGAGTTGACTTTGCAATCTATTGTCATAGATCTGCTTCGTATTTAGTCTTCTAATTACGTTATTCATTTCCGTAATTAGTCTATCTTAATGTTTCGTTATCCTTTCTTTATGGCATCGTACTAGTGGTTTCCTTGTTCATTATCTTGAGTGTTAAATTAGCTGTGGTAATAACCCAGTTTCATTTATTTGGTTTATTTGTTTGCTGGATTAGGCCCCAGTGTTTTGTTTTTAAATATGAGTTCGCTAGCATATTACTTTCCTTAACACCATAAATAAAATATGGTATAATTCCTAGTATTTGTTATTTGTATTATTTTTAACAATTAATCCTAATATTTGCCTTACATCATCATTTGATTAATTATTGGATGACTTCATTGGGATTGTGGTCTTGATTGTAACATAATTCTCTCACTGGTCCTGTTGTGTTACTGGAATACCTATATATATTGTTCCTTGACGAAGGAGAGATAACTGTATAAAATCTAGCTTTCAATGTTTTAGATATATTTTGCCCCTATAACGTATCTGTTATTGCTTCGTACGTGTTATTTTTATTTTTTAGGCTCTGAATAATCACTTTTTTTAGAACCTCTTCTCTATCCATCTTTCCATATTCCTTTGTCCAATAAATAAATAATTCAAGTGCAATAATAATACTGGCGATATTCGATTCCTTATCACCCGAAAGTCTCTTCTCTCCTCCTAACTTCCTCGCCGTCCTAGGCGTGGTTACGCAGAACGATGCGCCTTCACCGCTGCAGGAGGCGAAACAGTTTGTTTTTTCTCGAAACCATGAACCCCTTCTTCGTTTCGAGCGCTCAATCTCGTTGATAGCTCGCCCTCCCCATTGATCCCGATCTCCGTGGAACTATCGCAAGGTTCACCACGTCAAATCCCACGCCTTATGTCCTCTTTTGTCCCTAACCCGCCCACCTCCCAGTCCTTTACCCTCTTATCCGCTGCAGATAATCTCTTTGACGCGAGCCTTTGACGGTTCTTTTGATGGAGAAACACTCGCAGATGGACTCGACTTTCCGCCCGTCCCTGCCTCCTCACTCTCCTTCGCAACTGCGGTCTGGCGTGTTTGGTATTCCGGTATCTCTTCCCTTGCGTCTGATGCCGCTGCGGTAGCGGGAGTGAGTATCGGGTTACGTTTTGAGAATTTTTTTGAGGTATTGATCCCCCAGGGGACATAACCTATTTAGTCATTATCGGCGGAGGAGCTCCAGAACCTGTCATCATTTTTTTTGGCAGCGTTTGAGGATATAACTTTTAATGTTGTTTTCGGAGCGTGCGCTCCTCATAGATGTGTTCCATATGTCGTGGCTCCGAGTGTTTGATTTTTCACGAACACACGTTTTATTATCGAGTATGGTGAAGGCGAAGTGGATGTTTTTCGTGCACCGCACTTGACGCGCGTTGAGGTATATTGTTGGCTCGATTTCCTACGATGCCCTAATAAATTCGGCGTGAGTACCTCGTTCGGTATAAAATGAGTGAAAATGGAACACAAAGTTAGACGTTTTAATTGAAGTTGAAGCTCTGATGTATGGTGGTGTGGCGAGTTTTTTTCTGCCTGTGACTTTTAAGTCCACTTGTTGTGAGAAGTGTTCTCATCATCGTACAGTTTCAAGAGATGGGTGAGGGACGTGAGCCGTTGTTGGTTCGTTGCGAGGTAGTTACCGCGGATATACACAGTGTACACAGGAATAAAGTTCCTCATGATAAATTAATCTTGAAGTTAGATAGTTTTGGTATAAATAATGGCCTTGTATGGTGAGTAAAAGAATTCTTAAGTGGTTGAGAGCAGAGGGTTGTCATAGATGGTATCATGTCGGACACAATCAAAGTCACATCGGGCGTTCCCGAGGGTAGTGTAGTAGGGCACATACTATTTCTTTTATACATAAACGATTTGGGTACCGTAGTTAGTAGTAAGCTTAGACTTTTTGTAGACGATACGGACAGGAAGTCGCTAAGCAAGGATTTAGATGCAATTCAAGAGTGGTGCGACAAATGGCAGTTAGAACTTAACCTTATTAAAAGTGTGTAGCAATCAATTTTTGGAGGGGGAATAATTCGATAGAGCGATCCTATAAAATTAGTAACTCGAAGATCGAAAGTGCTGAAACCATAAAGTAATTAGGTGTAACAATCACTAAAGATTTATCGTGGGGAAGACACATCCGTGAAATATGCGGCCGAGCGAAGAGAAAGCTAGGATTTATAAAAAGAGTACTTGGGAAATGTGATGAGAAGACAAAAGAGCGATGTTACTTTTCACTAGTTAGGCCCCTAGTATGCAGCCAGTGTATGGGATCCGAATGAATTAGGTTTGATCAGAAAACTAGACAGTGTGCTGCGTAGACCAGCTAGGTTCGTTAAACGATGTTACAATAGGTTGAGTAGTGTTTCAGAATTAATACAAGAATAAGGGTGGGAGCCATTATCAGAGCGTAGGTTAAGGTACAGATTTAATCTATTAGAGAATTATCAATCGGATAGCTTTACTGAAGATGTTAGGCACATATTAAAAACGACAGCGTGTTATGCTAGATTCGACCAGATAAACAAGATTTGAAAGATAGATTGTCGTAGTGATAGATTCAAAATAGCATTTTTCCCCCGTGCTATAAGAGAACAGATTGGCAGCATAGCAAAGGGATAGGTAGGGGAAATATTGTAGAGTAGTCTGTTGTGCATGATGCATGTATTAATCCCTTAAATACTATAGATACTAACAATTTAGTTGTATGAGACTCTATAGTTGCTTGTTTGCATGTCGGTAGTGCATGCCTGGTGATCTTCACCCCCTGCCACACACCCTCGCGGTGGCTTGCAGGGTGTCGTGTAGATGTAGATGATATTATTCTTACTTCCATTAGTACCCTTACTCGTTATGTGAAAGGTTCTGCGACTTCCTCGCTCGCACTGGAATTCAGTGTTTGGACAGAATTACTTCAGCGTACACAGTTTCGTGTATAAGCTGGTGTTTGCAAATAAATTGCAGTAATTGGAATGAGAGCATTATTTACGCAACGTACTGCTATTTTATGTGTTGGTTCATTAGTGATGTATCTTTCAATTACTTTAGTATGAAAAATCGTTGACGAAAAATATTCTGTGAAGATTTGTTATTGATAAAGTCTAATAATGAGAATGAGGTCATCTGCTAATTGTGATCATGAGAGCTCATTGCACCTGACACATTTAGGAGAGATAGGGAAAATACATTGAATGATAGTTTTTTTACCAGTTAAGGTAGGTTAAGGAGTGTCCCTACTCTCCTTTGCATTCTATTCATTTGTTCACCCCATTCCTACGCATTTAATATAATGCTAATGCAATATGGTCAATGATTCTTTTATGTGGTATATATGAATGACTTTGAATGTAAATATATGATTTAAATGTATCAAATCAGTATAACTCAGTAGGATATATATGTAGAAAATGAATGTATTGTGTAGATTTTCAGCCCTTCAAATGCTTTCGTTTATATTTTTGGAATGTCTCGTTTATGCCTTCCAATTGTAACTTCATAAAATCTCTCCCATTGATTTTTTCCTTACAACTGGGGGGTATATAATCCTGCCGTATCAAACAGCTTAACACATCAACCGAGGGTGTCCCTAGGATCACTGCAGACGGTACAAACAAACTCCCCTCGCTGCAAGCCTGTTGCTTGTGTCAGTTTTACTGCTCGATAAAGCGATGGAATCCGTCAAAGAGAATTCCTGGAACATACCTTGTTGGCAACTTTTTTCATCCCTATTGAGAATAGTTTACTAATCAATTCGAAACTCGTAATTTCGTCTTGATGTTTTAAGGCTGGTGTGCCCATAATTTTTGCGTACAATCTTGGTCTTCGATGAAGATGATTTTAAGATGGTGTTTACATCAGCTTATATGGTCAATGTTTCATACTATTAAAAGTAAACGGGATGCAAATAATACGCGTGGAGAGCGAATCTAAAAAAGTTACTAATAATGATAAATTGAATACGGTAAGCTTAGGGGAATATGAAGATGCATGAAACAAGTAGTCAAGGGTGTAAAATTGAAGAGTTATGTAAGTATGAATTGGTTAGCCGATAGGAGAGCCTAGTTAACTGTATGAAACCAATCTTGCGATTGATGACTTTGGATATTGATGATTTTCTTGCACTGGCAGTGGCCTTCTAACCTTTTTTTATGGTAGTTGTGTAATTTTTTGTGCTGCCATAAATAATCAGTACTAGACTTGATAAATGGATTATACATAATATGGTGAGAAAACTGAAAAATTACTTACATATTTTTTAGCATTTTAAATATCGGAAAAGCATTCTTGACTGAAGTGTCTTGACTGAATTGTCTTGGGCAGGTGTAAACATAGAAATGTTTCCTGTAGTAAGATTTATACTTCACTCGTAATATTAATTCATCTGCGAGCAAGTACCGGTGGTGGTGACTTATCTTTGTGCTGGTGATGACTTTGTGGGTATCGGTCTTCGCCTGGCGATTTGTTAAGGTTGTGTCGCCGAATGTCGGCAAAGCGTCTTACACATCGCTATGACATCAATACCGTGCAATCCTGACGACGATGGATGACGCTCTTAGAGTTAATCTCTTCATGTTTTCGCCGAATGGTTTTAATATATGATATTGATACATATATCCTCATATCGCTAGGACCCGTCTCCATGCTGTGGTCTTAACATCATGGTTCCCATTGTTTATTGTCGGTTTGAGGCCGACATATTTTGCTACCAATTTGGCACAGTTGGGACGGAAATGTACCTTCGACAGTGGAGAAGGACTGGGCTGAGTTTATGCTTTGGTGGGACCATCATTTGAATGGGCTTTGTGTCTCGTTCGATGCGGAAAGATCGTGCGTGATGTGTGACCGTCTCCTTGGGAAATAAATTCATGCAGGAATCGGTGCTTGAGTTGGCAGCAGCCGGACCGTGTAGAATGTAGGATATGCAGGAAGGGAAAGAGGAAGAAGAGTGTGAAAGGAGAGGCGGAGTGTGAATCCTGGGCCATTACCCCATCCTCGTTTTCTCCCTCAGTCCTTTCGAAAGCGGCCCCGCTGGCCTTAACCCCCTCTCTTTCCGTGCCCCCCCAGCCCTATGCCGCCGCTAGCGCCCTCAACTCGTCGCCCCATTACCGCGTGGGCTATCTCCTTGATGGATTGCCGGGCGTGCTCGAGAATGCAGCCCAGGGTTGCATCTCCCGCGAGCCCGGACCCCATTGATCTCCGACTTCCCCTTCAACAACTCTCCCGACCTCTCTCCTTTCCTGACCAGGGCTCTCCGTCTCATTGTAGTGTGTCTCATCCCTTAGCTGGGGGTCGGCGCGCCTTTCCTACTACCAGTACTCTGCGCTCTCTCGTACCGAAGCTTTTCTCATTCTACCACGCGTACCTTGCCGGAATACTTGGAAGATATCCGCAAACCTGCCTTCCCAGTGACCCGCCAGAATCGTGTTCCTGGAGAGAAGAATTCTATAATAGGGTTCACAGTATACCGCTGAACTTCAGAAAACATGCCAGAGAGGTAGTCAAGAAGATGTAAGTCGAAGGAGTGGTTGAGAAGACTACGACGACGTATATTTCAGTATAACAATGCTTCGTCAAGAAGGCAAGACTATACGGTTATGGTTGACATACATGACACGCACTCTCGAAATCTTTTGATTGCCTTAAATAAGGGTGACAATGTGATAGTCTTTCTTCAAATCGCTAAACGTTGCTGCATAAACGAGACTTGAAAAGTTACTGTGAGCACGTGGTTTCTTTTCATTGATGCCCATAGCGATAACTCGAAAGAAGAATCCGTGATCTCGTCCCAGGTGCCTTATCTCTTACGTGTGTCCAACATTTTGTAAACTACACGCTGTTAAGAGTCTTCAAATTATTCTTCGATGGGTTTTCCTTCTTTCGAGGACGTAACCATTTTTGCCATACTGTATCTGATCCCCAGTGCATTAATCTGACGTGTGGCAGGGAAGACATATTTATACATAGGTAAACATGTCTCCCCTGTTATTTTCTATTTATCTCTGAAATTAATTTAGAAAATATTGGGTTTGCCAGCTGGAGTGTTTTATTTCAGAAGTAAGGTTTTCACTTCTCCCGGTGGTATCAATTATGGAAGACTACCGGAACTGGGCGTATTTAGATACGTCTTTCCCGGAGGGAAGGAGTAACCTTCTAGAATTTAGGATTCTGCTGATCAGTCGAATTCTATTAAAGAAAAATAAATTTTTCATTACTCTTGTATCATTCTTTCAGCACATGAAGAATCCTCCATAAGTAGTGATTGTAGCTGTTCACGTGATTAAGCTAACCTCTTCATATTTACATAATTCTTCTCTTTCACATTATTTGCTACTTTATCTATATATTTTATACGATTTCTTCCTTTTAAATTACTGATATTCAGTTGTCCATCGATGTTTGTCTTCATTAGACCATCATGTGTCAAGGTATGACCGATTAGATTGTCCTACTTCCTTCTTAAAATTTTCGTCAGACTTCTCTTTTCTTCCACCCCCATTAGGCATTCTTTGTACGTTATCCTGCCCACCCATATGTTCTTCATCATACTTCTTTAGCACACCACATTTCTAATGCTTCCATGCTTGATTCGTCTGCTGTTATTGCCCATGAGTACGAAGTACGAGTTGCCATAATGAAGCGTGCTCCGTATGCATATGTTGATAAACTGAGTCCTTGGGTACTTCCGAGATTGTATTTCCAGCAGATTCTTCCTTTCATAGAATCCTCTCTTCGTTCGGCCTATTCTACTGGCTAAACCAGATCCAGGGATTTATCTCTTCCCGCATTCTCAGGGAATCTCCCGGAATTTTAGCTAGCTAATTTAGAAATCTTGCGGAATGGAACGTTCGCACGGTGGCAACCCTATTCAAACGACTCACATTCCGACTCATATAATGGGAAGGAGTACGGGTGGAAAGAAATCCCGTTTCGGCATTATCCGTATCTTACCAAAAGATCCTACAGGGACCCCAGGTTTACTAACGTTCCATCCGACGGAGGGAGTGATGAACTTGTAATGCACTCCACGCGAAATCCAAGTAAGACGCAAATGAAGTGTCTACCGGGTTTCGAACCCGGTCACTAATGTTTTGAAGACAACTCTTGCCCTGTCAGGTATCGAAGGGCCTATGTGTTGACTTTTGGTGATCGCTATGTTGAGCAGCACTTCGGAAATATTTTATTAGACGCTAGAATCTTGCCCAGTCTTTTTATAAAAAATCTCTCTTATGTAGTGTTTAATTAGTTTGCAAGCGTAAAAGAATATATACCTTGCCTACCTGTAATAGGAGTGCTGAAATCTGTCATTTCTCAATTCCACTTAGTATGTTTTTATGTGTTTGACGTTTGTTTTGTTCTTCATTTCGCGTATTCATTGACATTTTTATTTTGTAATGGCTTTCATCAGAAAGCGTAGGTAACTGGCCTGATTGTTGGCGTATGGACCAGTGACTATTATCGTTACGGACGGCGGAAGGTATATTGTTCGGTGTTTTATAATGGAGTAGAAAAGCTGTTTAACATTATCACAACCTTGGTACATATTAACTGCCTATGAAAACTGTTGCTTTTTTAGTTGACTAGGATTTCTGTTGCTGTTTCCTTGATAGAATCGTTAGCAAGTGTTTTATCATAAACAAATATAACCGATTTGATTTACGTGTTTGAAGATCAATTCTCGTTTCCTTTTAAGGCTTTTGAGAACAAAAGGTCGAACGTGATCTGCGACGATGTTGCCGGCTACAGGATTGCAAATTGACGACAGTCGTCGACGCTTAAGTCGGTCGCTGAGGATTTTTCGCCTATTTTCCCCTCGAGATACGTTAAGGGCGGTTTTATTTTCAAGTTGGAAACGACGGATCCCGCGTCGGTATCCTGCTCTCGATCTCCTCCCCTTCGCATTCCCCGACCCCTCTTTCCTCCCCCCCACTCCGGTCATCCTATCTCGGCTTCCCAATCTCTCCGCTCCAACCCTTCATCCCGCTCTGCTCGTTTTTATAACATCGCCCGTGCTTTGCCATCTCTCGCCCCCATCGTTCTTTTCACCCTCTCCTTTTTCTCTCCCTCCCTCCCCCATTTCACTTCCCTCTTACGGAGTGAGTCCAGGTGTCGCTGCAGCTTTTTTTCACGCTCGGTTACGATTTCGCGGCGGCAATAAGATTTTTCACCGTCCGTTGTCGGGTTGGAATATTTACGGTTAATGTGACGTCCGCAATCTCGTTTTTCGTTGAGCTGAGCTGACGATTCTTTTTCATCCCCTTTCCCATCTGCTCATTCTGCCCGCTGGACCAGGTTGCAAAGGAATGGGGGTCTTTGGGTGCGGAAGGGGGATTTGTTTCGTTCCATTTCTCTCTCCCCCTCGCGTATTCATTCCTTACGTAAATATTTTCATGCGTGAGTCCTCTTCGATTGTTTTGGCACCGAGGTGTCGGGTGGTAGTGGGCTGGAATCCGCTTGGAAAACAGTTCTTTATTTTATATCGTACCCACTCGCAGCTGAATGGCTGGAGGTTATTGCAGTCATTTAAAAGCGCAGTCATATTTTATTGTGAATAACTCACGCCTGAGATATGCATGGGATTGATTTGCACAAGTGGACGCTTGCCAAACGGTAAATATAGGTGTATTTTTCGAAATGAAATGAATTTGTCAATTTTTTAACTTAGATGAACAGTTTTATTTTCTTCGTTGTGTCGAGAGGGAATTCATCGTTTAATAATTCAGTGATCACTTTATAACGGAGGACTTTACTTCAATAGCATTTATATGCGTATTTATATTCCATAAAATAGTGTTTTGTTCTGAAAAACTGTGCTATTAAAATCTTGAAAGTTTCGGCTATGAATGAAATGAATTTTAAAAAATTCTCTTTGGCACCTGTTCTGATGGCTCGTCTTATTTTCTAGGTGTCTCCACGAATCGGTCCAAAATGTTTGAGTGTTCAATTAACAGGTTTTTGGGAAACGTTATAGTCGGTTTGTAATAGAATAAGAATTGGTATAAGAATGTCTAGCCTTTATTACTTACTGTGAAAAGGTACCTTTCGTAAAAAAAACACACCAGTTTTATTGGGTACTTTCCTGAAAATCTTTCTTCCCGTCGTGAAATAATATTTTTTTTCCTCTATTACCGTAATCGTTTAGAAAAAGGCGTGTCACTCGCACTAACTTCTTTGATACTATCACACGATCCTCGTGTCCGAGATTGATTTCGAACCCACGACCCTCGGTTTAGATGACCATCATCCCTTTCTTCCGCGCGTTATGCATGAATAATTGTTGGAAACCTGCCAGCTTTGCTTACTGCAAATTTCGAAAACTTCAGCATTATCGGTGTACTAAACACTTCGTAAAGTTCAGTCGTATATTGCTGTGTGTGCACGGGGAAAGGCTGCATTCCCTACATACTTACTGTGTTGGCTTTGCTTGGTAAACCTTCGTCTCTATTGCGCGATGTACGTAGTGGGATACGGAAGTGGTCTCCCACTTGGGCTCCCATCTACGGCAAACCAATCCAAACTTTCCGTTGGAAACAATTTCACTCAATCCTTTGTACCTAACTTTTTTTAGTAAATAGTCTTTATGTAACTACTCATCCCTCTGCAGATCAAGTTGGAAGGATTAGAAGTTCGTAATGCACTTAGAATAGCTGAGGAAAACGCAATCTTTTAACTGATGCTATTTGCTTTCCACTGTGAAGATTTCAGTCCGAAAAAGTACCAGGTTTCTTGTCTCGTCACGTCGTGTTACGAAAATTTCAGTCTTGCCAAAAGAAGCTATAGTATGAGTATGTCCTAAAGGCCGATGTCACTTGCTCAGATAATATGTAGTCACCGTAATCGTCCTTTTACGTTATCACATTTTCTTAATTCCAGCCAGTCAATCTTGTTACCATCCCCTTCAGAAGCCAAACAACGTAATTTGTGTCCGCTGCAGTAGTCCACATCGAGCACTATTTCAGATCGAATCAGATTGCTGCATATATCTCATTGACTAATTGATTTATTTAGCAAAATTGACATTATAATTTTCATCTGTTCTCTATACTATATTATTTGATGTACTATTATCTGTTTGGTTCTAAAATCACAGTTTTTCGCTCATTTCTTTTTCAAATGTTATAAAAAGAACAATCCCGATTGCTCTTATTTTTAATGATAAATCATAACCCCTAATTGGTACGTTAGGTGTTGTCCCTGGATTAAATAATACTTTTTGCTGAGTAACGTTTGTGTCGAAGGAGTAGCAGCCTATCTATTCAAGGAGTCCACTCGACGTGGTTAGTTGTTATGTTTTAATCTTGAAATCTGCTACGAATTTTTTTCACAGGTCGGCAATTAATCGATAAATTAGAGAGCTTGTTGGCGTAATTGAGTGTTACAGCCAGTAAAATTCTGTGACCCTGTTGGGCAGGCCTTACTGTTGGCTCACGTTACTCTCTGTCTTCGACCGTCTCTCAAATTTGGTGTCGTTAGGGAACACAGTTCTACCTGATTCACCTTTATCGGCGTCTCATGTCGGATCCGAATGCGGAGGTGGATATCGGCGCAGTTGGAAAGACCCTAAGGTACGCTCTCGGCGCAGAGTTCCTTCATCCAGGACGAGGGAGGTTCGCCTTCAGGGGTTAATTACGGTGCGATCCCACAGATAGACTTTGCCGATTAGGGTATACTCGCGAGCCCGGGGTCCTTCACGGAGATTGTGAATGCATGCGCGCACGTCTCCGTCTCGTCTCTCTCTCTCTGGCTTTTAACCCTTCCTCGTGAGATTTGCCGCAGCACTCCCGAGTGCTGCAGCTCCGGACCGCCTCTCGCTTGCACCGCGGGCGTCCGTTTCTTGCATCCAGGCGACCGAGGGAGCGGAGGGAGGATACCTTCTCCCGCTCGCCGCACTGACCTTCCATCAAAGCAACCCTTTCAAGTGTCTCCCCACCATCCTCCCCTGCTCTCCCCCCCATCCCTTCGATTCCCTCCCTTTCATCCGAATCTCTTCGCTGGCTACTCCTCCCTTGCATTCGCCCCCCCCCCCAAGCTCCTCCCCCCTGCGGAGGAGAACACATTCCCCTAATGGCCGGTCCAGTCTCCGAGGGCCGTAACATCCAAAACGCTCTCCGCCCCGCTCCCTACCTCCCCCCGCCAGACCACAAATACTCCCGACTCACACCAAACATTTCCTTTCTCACCGATCCTTACGCCGCTACCCGCTGCTCCCACGCCGTGGACAGGCCTAGTTCTCTTTCTAGAATGGCCCTCCATACATACGTATTTATATATGAGTTTGTTTGTGTGTAGATACATAAACGTTTGGCAGAAATGGAATCGAGCTACATTTTCCTGTTCGTAGTAGGCATCCCACGATCTTTCTCTATCACCGTGTTTACCAAGGCTTTTTGTAATGTCCGTTTAACGTTACCCGTAAGTTAACATATATTTTACTATCTGATTACTAACATTTCTAGTTTTATAGAGAACATCAAACTGTAGGTAATTTTACGCAAGCGTTACGGGCGGAAGGCCGTGACTGACAGTTTTCATGTTGTGAAAGCATTTATCCAGTCTAGTTATTTAAGGACGCTATTTTCATGAAGAATTTTGTATTCCGTTTCTAATAAGATTTAGTGTGAGCTCTAGCTACGCATTGAATTCAAACTATCTGGTCACCCCTAGTTGACGTTCACGTAGTGCCTTATGGTGACGAAACTGCCGTAGGAAAAAAATGTGTTCAACCCGAAGGTTGGTTTTTCATACGTGAGGGTAGTGATCACCCCGTCTATCTATTGGTGCGTGAAATTCACACATTCTCACGATTCGCGAGGATTTGAGGATTTTAGGTGGGGGGTTCAGAAAGGCTCTTGCTCGGGATTTGAACCCGGGATCGGTAGCTCTCCGATCGGTAGTTCAGTGCTCTACCCACTAGGCTACCACGACCCCCGCTCTAGGATCTATAATCAAATTCATGGTGACTCTTAGAATGATTTCGTGGCTGAAAATACAATCGATAATTTGTGTGTCGAATGTTTTAAGTCTCTTTTATTGTTCTAAATACTCCTACCTTGCATTGGTTCGTTTGTTTTTAATGAGGTATCTATTATTTCCTTCCTCGAGAGCACAGTTTTGCCGTTGAGCTTTCGCTCGTGTTTGAATGGGTATGTACTCATTTAAAATGCCACACGCGTGCTTATTTATTATTTATACCATCCCTTCCCTGCTTCCCTTTCCTGTACAATTCACAAGTGCGTGGTGTCCTGCGATGCGAGTATTTTAAGTCGCAGGCATTCCGAACACCGCTCTCAGCATCATTCGCGATTCACCGTGACGCATGCTACAAGGGAGGGTTCCTTCAAGACGTTACGTGATGGGATTTGAGCGTTTCGACATTTTTTTCATCCGACCTATCTCGTGGATTGAGTCATGCGGGGTAATTTTGGTCCGCGGGCCTGGATGAAGTGATTATCAGAGACGTGTTGCGTGTTTAGTGTCTGTCTCTTAGAGGTTGTATCGTCGATGATTATGTGGTTCTCGACATGTTACCGGTGTGTTATTTTCCGTTGTGGGCCCTCTTTTGATCTGCCCTGTGAATCTACCCGGATTTCTGTTGCTCAGATTTATGCCTTAATCCTTCTCTATGGACTTAATGTTTTGTGAAAGCAATGTATTGACTGAAGTGAATAATCAAATTCTGTTCGCTTATTCCTTCATTTCAGCGTATTTTGATTCATTATGGCTGTCTTTTCTTTCAGGTATAATTTTCTTTTTTTCAGTCAGTCAGTCAGTCCTTTCATGCAATTTTCGTCAGTTCAGGAGTATTTCCGAATCGAATTCTTTTTTTCCTTATTTATTTTAAGAATCGGGGTAAATTTTAGCTCTAGAAAATGTGGATAATAGGTGATTGAAAAGATGCGCCATTATTAACATCAAGGTTCCGAAATAAGATTTTAATATTCCATAGATTAAAATTAATATTCTATCGGGCCAGTTTAATATCATTCTTGAAAGAAACCAGCCGGCCAAGTTTTAGGACAAGAGCCGTCTACAAAAGTTTAGGTAATTTTGGGAATTTGTTTTGTTTGATGGGTTTTTATTGCCCCAAGTCTCGCTGTACATATTTTCTTACTTTCACCTCGGAAGCCTCACAGCTCGTATTTTCTTGCTTTCGCTGGAAATGGAGTGACTTCGAAGAACACGTATGTTTTCCTACCCCCGCTCCGGTACGCATATACTCAGGGTCCACGATGAATGCCCTTGTTTCTTTCCCTCTTTCGTAAAATCCTCTCGCCTACCTCACCGATTTTTCTCATTCAACCCTACATTTTTTGCATTAAATCAGTTCTCTCCTCAGAGATGGTTTCCCACATCACGGCACCCACAAATGAATGGAATTGCCAAGATGCACTGGCTAACAACCACCCTGTCCCCTCCCTCCCACCCCCATCTCTCTTAATGCCTCAAGAACGTGGGACCGGCAGGCCAGACTCTTGAACCAACACGGCTACTGATTGCGTTACATACCTGCCCGTCTCCTTTCGGACTTGTTTTTATTTATTCGCCCCTTCCTCCCGACCGAGCACATCCAACCCTCATTCTCACCCAACCCCCTCTCTCACTTTTGAGCTCGGACTCTCAGGACGGATAGGAACGCCTTTCCCTCCACCAGCTTCTATGCTGAGAGAGTGTACACAAGCACTCGCTCACGACCTATCCCTTTTTATCCACACAAGACGCCATCTCCAAAGAGTTGCCCCCGGTGGTTCGGGAGAACCTCCGAAGCCCTCCGTCGCGTGTTACCTGTCCATTTACACGATCCTCTCCCCCACCCTCCACCGCTCCTCCAACCGCTTCCATCCCCCACCCCGTGCTCTCCTTCCATTCCACTTCATCGCCTCTGCCTTTCGTCACGTCCGGCGCTGTCTGGGCGATGTGATGCATTGAGTGGGTCGATGTAGAAAGAGAGGGGGGGGGGGGATCGAAAGGTGTTGCGTATTGTGTGGTGGTTATGCTCTCATCGAAAGTGATGCTTGATAAAAGGATGAATAGTGAGATAGTAAGTAGTTGATCCAATCATGCCTTGTGTGAGTGATGTGGAAATAATGTTCAGCTACTAGGGATCTAAGAAAGAAGAGAGTATGTATGAATTTGAGTGGTGGGGGTCTAAGAATTATGCCAGGTTGAACTAAACTATACTTATTTGTCCATTGAAACTCCAGTACCTTAGGCCTTTTACTTCGGGGCGTGTAACATTGTAATGAGGAAAAATAATTCTTCTTTGGATTTGAAAAATGCCGTGCCCTATACCGTGCCACGCAGCTCTTCTTAGGCATGATTTTAAATTGGCCCGATAACTTCTCCCTTTAAGCTACGAAATTAAAAAAAACGTCATTCGGAATCTGGAGCATGATACTGTGGCATAATTTCAATCACATATGATCCGAATGTTCTACAGCTTGAATTACCCGAAATTCTAAAAATAGAATTTCATCGTATTATAATGAAGGCAGAACGTCGATAGTGATGTGTGGTGTACTTCCGAATGAGGAAGAAAAGTCGTAATTATTAAGGGCTTCAGCATTTTCGTGTGCATGACGACCAACCCGGATGAAAATGAAGGGAATGGTATTTATGAGGGTGTATCATGGAATATTTCCTCACCTTCGCCTCATGCTCCGCTGTACGAAGTGGATGTTCAAATGCATGTGTTAATTACTTGACTCGCCATATTACCTATTGCCAACAAAGGCGCCTACAAATCAATATTTTCTCTACCGTCAAAGTCTTAGTTTTCGAGCGATAGGTCGGTCTATTTTTTATTCGTCAGCCAATCTCAGCAATGGCGACATTTTACTGCGTTATTGATAATAATATGAGATGAATAGGCTGATCAAGATGGAAAATGATATAGCCTGGAAGGAGATACTATCGTAATGATTATAGAAAATAGCTTCGAAAATTTTTTCGCTTTAAGGAAAAATGCCGGGATAACTGGAGAGTTATCACAAATCTCCATCGCTTTAAGGAATCAATGCTGTTTCATCGTATAGAAATCTGAAAATTATAGTTTCTTTTGAGCTTAACGCCGCCTCATTTGGACCTCACTGGAAGAATTATTGTTATCAAAATCATTATGCCTTATAATAAACATTTCATGACTTATCTATGGAAAGTGCTAGGTGTAACATGACATCACGTTTGCCACATATTTTGTGCTGTATCCGAATTTAATTCTTGTTAACAAGCCTACATTTAGTTAAATACAATATGAAAATTAAAACTTCGATAGAAATCAACCACGGAATTTAGCGCAGAATTGGATGTTGCTTTAGAAAGTGAATAATATTGGTCTAATTTTCTCAATTTGTTTCATTGTCGTGTGGTTCCTGCTACTTTAAGTGATGATGCTTTTACATTATTGCATGTGCGAGATAATGATTAATATTTCGTTTTTAGTGTAAGTCGATGTACGTCGCAACTTCTGGTGGGTGTCGTACAGCGAATGACATAAGCACATAACGACATCAATATACGTTTTGTCGACATTAAAATTTGAGTACGATTTTCCTCTGATGAAAATCTTCTCTCGATCTAGGTTTCAATGTTGATGCATCATCATTTTACGAGCAATTTAGTACCATAGAGCGCTTATACTTCATGTGTTGGAGGAGTTAAGATTTCGAAATAAGCGCGCACTTGTTCTCATATTTTTAGATAGTGATGCTGCACCAACATCGAAAAATAAGGTACAAGTGAATTTTTATTAGCCTCAGATAGCATTCGACGGTTTGTGTTCCAATTGATATTTTTGCAGCGTTCGAAGGAATATCCTTCAGTAAGCATTGATGCAGTCGTTCTCACATTCCCGCGTGAGTGATTCGTCATGCAAAGTATCTTTAAGACTTCGAACCCCTCTTGATCCGATGGTGCATCGTCGGTTTGGTCCCTGCGTGGGCGAATCGAGGAGCCAGCCTCAAGGACACGTCTTTAGATTCTCGGATCCGCAGCTCGTGTCCGATGTTTTGACTCGACCACTTCCGTGGAGTCGTTCTTTTTCTTCCTTCTCGTCGTGACTCGCCTTCTCAACCCCGGATTCCCCTTACCTCCTCCTCCCCGGCGGCCGATCCTTTACAACACCCTCCCCTTGCCCGCCGGTCATCTTCCTCCTCCCTCCGCCTCATCCCTCCCTCGCTCCTTCCACATTTTTGGACAATCCCCGCCCGCCCTGACTTGCTCACTCGCTCGGAGCGGGCGTTTTATTCTCTATCCGTCTCGGCGTTTATTCCCTTTCCCCTCCCTCAAATCCGTCGGCCTCTCCAGACATTCCTCCCTTTCCCTTTCTGACTCATATCCTTTCCTCCACTCTTTTTCTGAGTTGAATTCGACGCGTGAGGTCTTATGCGAGGCTTTGGCGGAAGTGCTTGCCCTTTGTCCAATTTCCCATTCTTGAAATGAATAAAAAATATTTCTGTTAATCATGATAAATGGTATGTTGGTTAAAATTAAAATAGAAAATGGCTATTAAAATTCCAGTACTGATTTTTTGTTGACACAAACTAGGTGTCAAAGCATTAAGCCATCATCGGGTCATGTGCCAATAAAAGTTTGCACTGGCATTGGCAGAGTAATTTCTAATTTTATCCTGTATGGTTAAGTTCCCGCAATCAAGGCCAAATCTCATTTAGTAGTGCTCGTAATAACATATTGTGGAGTGTAAGGTTGGGGAGTAGTGAGAGCCTCCCTCATATTTTTATCGTGTCTAGTGCGGGACCGAAGCCTTGCTTGGCATTTATGCGTGTGTCAAATGCAATTTTTCATCTATCTTTTCGGTTAGCATATTATTTGTCACCCTTGTTTAATGTGGGTATTACTTGGGCTGACAATTTTCTTCATTTGTATGTCGAATTTTCCGGTTATTGCGTGACGATAGAATTGTGTAATGGATATTTCCTTGTCTTAAAAATGTAACTTTTAGACGAATGAAGTACGTATAATTAGCCATTCCGTGATAACATTTGACCAGGTAACTAATATTAGCAAGTACCCGGCGCCATTCATTTCATGGACTGTTGTCACTACATGAATTATGACGTAATTATGATACATGGAGTCAGACATCGTTTACTTGTTATCCATCCTTCACCGTCTTCACTTTTCATAAGTCCTGATGATCGTCCCACTAGAATATCTTTAGTCAATAAATTCTTTATTTTTACATCATACATCTTCATCATTCATTTAATGCGGTTTTTACTTTTATTGTTTACTTCCCTTTGATGAATTTCTTTAGGGTATGATTTTTCTGAGGTTGTACTTCATAAAGCCATATATTTTCGGCAGAGGTTCCCTTAAATACCGTATTTCCCTTGTGCCTTAATTAATTAGAATGCATCCTTGTTAGTTGCATCTCAGAGGGTATTAATATGATGATTTCTTTCTGCCAATTCGCAGTTTTAGAGCCTTGGAAGCCATTTTTTTCATACCTGTAGTGAAATTCGCGTTGCTATACATGCCATTGTGGTATCCTATTTTGCTCGTCTTCTGCCCTCTTTTACAATTGTTTTGGTGCGAATTTACTGCCATATTCTGCCACTGTTTCTCGGAATTTACTCTGATTTTTGTATTATACTGGCCTACATGTCGATCTTACTCGGTAATCTGTAAATTTTCTTTCTGAGATCTGGAATATATTAGTGATTATTCATTGAATTTTATCACTCAATATGCAGTTAAGTCCTGCATCAAAGTGTTTGTTCCACCTTCGCATCACAGAAAACCCATTCGACAACTATAATCTTACCGCAGAATACTGGATGTTTTTGGCATGATATTAAGTTATCGGTCCCGGTTTATTTTGTCATCGTATTGGGACTGTGGTACGGTATATTCAAGCATTTTTAATTGCCTGATTGGTATCTTCGATAGAGTTCCGTCTCAACTTGAAAATTAATAGCTTCTGGAGGGCGAAATAATCGATCGATTTTCTAACCTCAAGTACTTTTCTATTACAGTGATAGATTAATCGAACGATCCATCATACTATCATCGTACACACGTGGTGAAAAATTTCGGCTGTATAAACTGTAATTGTAAACGGAAATTGGACCCCCTCATGACGGAAGTCAAAGGAAGGGCTTATTAGAACTAGTGATGAATGATGTGATGGTTGTATAATTATGCTAATATGAGCGGGTTGCTCCGCTGATGTGGAAAATCTGATCAGTGTGGTGCTATAATTTTTTTACTATTGTAGGTGATTATATTGTTATGCATTTAAATTAATAATAAGTTTTAATAAATTCTGTTATTTACATCATTGCATAGCGTATCGAAATTGCAGCGAATATTGTGGAGTGTATGGAAACAGTTTTTTCAGTTATTTCATATCTGCAATTAAGTATGTGATTCCTTCTCTCTTAAATCACGGCGTGTGGACAGAGTTGTCTTGCATGTGAGCACACGTTTTATAATTATTATTTTTTTTCGGTAGTCAACTAGTGACATAGTTGAAAAAGACATGTATATTACGTCCCAATTATTGTTATCCTTATTATTGTTGTTGGGCCAGGGGTTTGGATCCACCACGAGTATACGCGTGTACTACGATTCTCTGTTCGCTGCTTGCAACATATAAAGCTTTGGAATAAATGCGCGTGCTTTCCTGGCGAATAGATTGAAGAAATTCATCTCGGGTACTCCACCGGTTCAGATCGTCAAAGGTCTCGGGACTCGGGCTTCTCCATCAGCAATGCTTGGAAACCAGTGTTGCACATGATTAGAGAATAACGGATCACTTCCGACGCCAATTTGGTCACCAAGGAGCCTTCCCACCGCGGCGACCAATCACGCGACACCTGACCTCCCGGAAGGATACTTAAAACGGCCAAATCGCGAAATCGACACTCGACTGCCCTAAAGACGTTGCCCGAGTCGAGCATCGAAACGTCGGCCACCATGGAATCTGTGGATTACCCGAGCTCTGAACTGAACTCCGAGATCTGAACCGGTGGAATACCCGAAAAGAATTTCTTCAATCCATATAAAGCTTTCCCTCGGACGGGGGGGTTTTAGGGTTTAAACCTCCCCAATACACTCCCGTAATTTACTATATTTCGTTTATTTTGCACTAGCGTTTAGAATTTTGAGCTAATATTTTATATCCCTTAGCCATGGTATCGGTGGCATACCGACGGGGGGGTTTTAGTGTTTAAATCCCCCAAAACATTCCCGTAATTTACTATTTTATTTTTCACTACCGTTTAGAATTTAGCTTATTAGACTGAAAAATATAGTGAATTGTCTTCACGAAAAGAGAATGTTAATTTAATTATAGTTTTAGTGAATAATTAACTAAATATCAATTTATGATGATGCGCCTAAATAGTAATGAACCCTTCCCAGAAGGAAATCCTGCCTACGCCCCTTTGCTATCAATGCATATTTTGACATTTCGGCACATTTAAAAACGAATGTATATTCTTTTACTATTCCAGTATTCACTCAGTGTTTACTAAGCCAAACCCTCAGTTCTTTTTTCTGCGACTTCATTCTCGTGAACCATTTTTTGTCTCCTCTTTCCTTCACCAGATTGCCCGTGGAATTTGTTTGAAGTGGTGAATACGGGATTTTGGTGCGAAGGCACCATTTCTCATGGGCCTTTTAAGAAACAACTGCATAGAATGCTTTCTTAATTCTCATGCCTTCTCACTTCTCTCATTTTTTCACCCTCTACCCGTGCTTCCAGTTGAGAACTCCTTGCCCACTCCTAGTCTTTTATTTTTAGGGGCATAAAAAATGAACTACCGCTCCGTTTTTTTTTTGAGTGTTTATTTTTCTCTCCAGTCAATACGTGATTATTTAAGAAGTTTTTTCCTTTTAATTATCCTCTTCTCTTCTGTATCCTACTCCTGCTTTCAACAGCTGAATTCATTTCATCTTCTTTCAAGCCTTTCGCACCCCTTTATGTTTACTTTCACTATAAATTCCTGAGCTGTTTTTTCGTTGACATTTGTGTGTGCCTATATATTATCGTAAAGCAGCAGGAAGGAAAATGCGTGGAGAGGTTTTTTTTTAAGGAAAGCAAACCCCCCAGTTTGGGTTCGAAGTAGTTTGTACGTGAATGTATGTGTACTTGAATAGCATCTTTGGAGTCATAGACCATGTTGAGAAACTATTAATCAACATTTCAATAGTCGCTTTTCCTATGGTAAAATCTCTTCTAACATGTATCTCTGTGTTAATTACTTTCTCACTCTTTCTGGTGTTAGTGTTAATTGGTTTTTAGGGGCTCATGCGATGACCACAGTGAAATTTGGCAAGTCATACCTGTCGATCGGTCGTTTGCTGGTGATTTATAGGCAAGATTTTATATAGATTTGTCGGCAAGTGGTAAATAAAATCGTTAATAATGCTGATGACATAACAGAGGACTTAGATAAATGACATTGAAATTATGATATTCGGGCTTTTGATATTTGAGCTTTGTGTTAGTCCAGCAAGGTTAGTTTATGTATAGTGAAGTAAAATAACACTGTGCCAACTCGGAAAACTCGTCGTCTTGGTAAATGTGCTCATAGAAACGTATTATCTTCCTTGGATCTTGAATTTTCTGAGATATATGTTGTCCAATTTGAGTGGATTCTTCCTGAAGACTTTTCTTTTACCCTAGAGGTCGTTACTGTCCTTGGATTAACATTTTACGGTCAGGCAGTGATAGAATTTGGATACAGTAATGGGGCCATCCGGCAGTCGACTGCATAGCTCGCACATCTTCACGAAATATCTGCTTGGGAGGAACGGAACGGAGGGGACTGGGCGGCTGGTTTATTTCTTCAGTCAACGTTGTATATCTGAATGGTGCTTCTCATGCTGGAAATATGGGATGACCGTGGGGAATGTGAAGGAGGAAACCCCGCGGAGCGTGAGACTCAAGAGAGTGAAAAAAACACGCCGCATCGTGGAGGCTTGCATGGTCACTGAATCACGATAGCCGTCCGCTCCGAAAGGATTTTTCTTTTCCTTATGCTGCCATAAAGTTGTTTTCCATTCCCCCTCGCCATCTATCGCAGTCGATCTCCGTACGTATCGACTCCTCGTCGAGAGAGGGAGTGGGGGAGAGAGCCGTGGACGTGTGGAAAGAGTTGGTGGAAGCCAAGGAGTCGGATGTCCCATTTGTTTTTATGCGATCTTTTCTTTATTTATCGAAAGAGCGAAACCGTTCGTCCTCGTCCCAGACCCGGGTGCTGCCGCTCGGTCCGTAATAGTGGCATTGCCAGTCCTCATACCCTTCTTCCTTTTAACGTTTCCCCTCCTTGCATCCATCCCTTTTTCCCCTATTCCACTGCCCCGTTCCTCTACCCCTCCGCAATTCAGACACCCCTCGCCCCATCCCCGCAACCCACTCCATCTTACGAGTGAGAGACTCGGGCCCTTAAAGGCTTTCTACGGCCCGGCTGTCTTTTCGTTCCGCAGCTTTTTCGAGTGTGAGCGTCCTTCTTTGGGAATTGATTCGTTTTCGGGCTCGGCCCTTAGATCCTCCGTCAATAAATTCCTTTCGTCATATTTCTTTTCCCATGCGTGACCGTATCTATTTTCTTGATCTCGGAATCTCTCCAACGCCTAATTTTCTCCGTTGGAGCCATGTCATTTTTCTGTTCAAGGATTGCGAATATTGTTTGTTACTTCAAACCGAATTTATCGCTCAGTATGCACGGAATGAGAGCCAGGCCTGATTATTTATGTCGCAAAATCGGCATAAATTTCCCAAGATACGGTATTTATCCGCGCAAATCCTGTTTCTAAATATGAAAATCTGAGTGGGAAATATTAAAAATCGTCTATTCACGATTTAAGCCCGATAATGTGCTCAAGAACTTCTTAGTTAATGAGATTTTTTTTTTGAATTCTCGCTCAAAATAAATTATGTCGCTTAATTTATAAAGCTTAAAAGATAACGGTGTTATTTTCGTGGGTGTTTTTTGTTTCCATTTGCTCGTGTTTTGTATCCAGTTACTTTCTCTCTATATATTTGATTTGGAATTGTACTTCATTTTCTCGGGAAAGTTTTTGTGGTGAGTGGGTTGATCATAGATGGTCTCGAAATTGTAATATTGTCAATGTGAATAGGAATTATAGAAAACATTTTCCTCCTACATTTGGAACCAGATGAACCAGATCCCTGCCGTGTCGTCTCGAAAATTCCTTGTGGATTCTTCGATTAGGTTCAATGACGTTGACCGAATGTCCACGAGGTTAAAGCCGACTTTAAATACTGCTTACACACTCAAATAATATGTTTACATTCCTTGAATTTGTTATAATTAAGTGCTAATTTTTTATTGTTGCTATTGAAAAAGATGCTGTTTATGGTGCATTGTGGTCCATTATGGGTGGTGCGTTGGCACAGGCTTCGATTGCGATATACTAGTTGTTGAATAGGAATCACTATCACTACCCTGAATAATACCTTGGAATGGAAGAATAAGATATTATTTTATGTGTACAGTATTTTTCAAGAAGCATTTGTGTAAAATGAGTAAAATAAGTTAATAATCATCCTATGCAATGAAGTTTTCGTGGAAAGTTCTTCTGCTCCGCTACCACAAATACTGGTCGAAGATTGGAGGATGCTAACCTCTGAACATCTTCTTGATTTTATTTTTCCCTCCAGCCCATAAAGGTCCTGGGCCGTACTCGGGTATGGATATCATATGTGTGGTTGCCCTGGGTGCTGATGTTGTAGGTTATTATGTAGCAATAACATTTTTTCAAACCACGGTAGTCAGTAACATACCGACCTGACTAACCAAAAGTCACGGGCTCTTATTCTACCCCAAATAAAAATAAGTTAAGGTGAAAGTATTCTGTACAGCCGAAGTAGTCGAAGAATCTTAACAACAAATTAAATTCTCTCACATCTTATTCCCCCTTAAAATCTAACTGGCCCGTAGTATCGGCATATAGTCTTCGTCAAATTTGAGGTACCTTGAATAAGAATTGCTGATATTGTGCGAAATAAATGAGTGTGATTGTGAAATATATCTTTGATTGTTCAGATTTTCTCGATTTTCCTGGTGTCATAATCGAGATTCTCGGCTCGCATCAGTGTTTTATCAGCTTTTCCAGATCTCCATTTCCTACTTTACGTGTTTAATTTCGCTGGATGGGTAGGTATCCTAAAATATGGTGGCTTTTGCCTGAGAATCTTTTACCCTATCTACATCCGCGCGATCTCTTCCTTCGTCTTGATCTGTTATTCCTTTCCTGAACCGTCCCTCTCCAGCGCGTCTCCTCCCGCGATGGAACTCGGTCGTGATTTGTACGGAGCGAATTCATTTTAGTTCGGCGCGATGGAAAAGGGTTAACTGCCTCGAGCCGGGGACATTTCCCGCTTCCATCTTCCCATTCCCGCCCCTCCTGCATCCCTTAAGGAACTCCTCCTCCCCCCGCCCCGTTACCCGTTCCTCTTACATCCAGCCCCGGGGCGCACACCTTTTTTATTGCCCCATCCGCCCCTCCTCCCCCCTTCAAGACGTTTGTCTCTACGTAATCCCCTCCTGCTCTCCGCGAGATCTCTCCTCTGCACCCTCCGACCTCATCACTTCATCCTCCCCTACCCCTCATCCCGTGCTCTCATCTCTTCTCCCCCGCCTTCAGCGAAGTGTCTGGCGCCTGGGCGTTACGTACTCAAGCCATTGTCCCCCACTCCGCCATCCCCCTCCCCTCGCTTCTGCCTCCCCCCCTCCACCACCTACCCCTTCTCTTCCCGCCCCGCCTATAATTCCCTCCCTCCCGTCCCTCCTCTCTATCCCTTTCCGTTATTTCCCATGGGTCCTCTTCTTCCTTCCGCCACCGAACCGCTTGCAGTTTCCTCTCACTCCTCCCTTCAAAGCGTGCCCTTCGACCTCTCCTCTCCCCTCCTCCCGCGCGTCTCTTTACCTCTTTCCCCCCTCTCCCTGTTCCCCACTCCCACCCTGCCCCCACTATCCTCATTTCTCGCGGCCGTCTTGTTGATGCGCATTTGTTTCCCTCCCGGTCCTACCCCCCACCCCAGCCTTCTCCCTCTCGGGGCATTCTCATTGAATGGCTTTCCTTCGTCTCTTAACCGCCTTACCGACGCGAGGGTGCATGTTTCATTTTATTCCCCGTGCATTCCACCCTTCGCGGCGACAGTTTATCCTTGCTTTTGCCGACGGGTCTGAGGGGATGGAAGAGAGTCATTTTTTCTTACTTGTTGCGGTTATAGAATAGAGCGTGGCCTTGGATAATCGGAGCTAATATTAATTTAAGTCTATGATTTTGTTTTTCTTCACCACTTTTACCGCTCGCGCAATGTATTATTTGACTAATCGATAATCACCACACCTTTGCGATATATTGGCTTGTTATTTATGATAATACTATATGTATATATTATGGTACGAGGTAAAAAGTGGAATTTCTTATCCTTTTGATTCGCTGCTGTATGCCGACCTCATCCGTGGTACTTTCCTGATTTATCGCAACAAATCGTTTCGTTTCCCCTTCTCCTAGATGCGATTGAGTCAGTCGCAATGCTTGGAAGCTCTTTCTACTTACTCACCGGAAATATTTGTAGGATTGTTGGCTTTGACGCATTAATTGAGACTAGATTACTCTGCTTTGAGGCGGAAGCACAGCCTTTTGTAGCGTATTTTCGAATTTGCTGATTCGAAAATATTTTTGCATGATAAATGTGCAATAAAAATTTCATAATCATATGAAAATTCGTAATTAAGATTGGGGTAAAACTTTTCTCGTGGATCGTCCACGAGATAGATATGGATAGCGAATGATATGAGCATGATGATGACAGCAAATTGATTGACATAATTAGGGTATTTGTGGTTTTTACAGTTTGTCTAGAATTCTTAAACCTCATCTTTGATGTGCTGAATCTCCCTTAATGTAGGAAGCATTAATGATCTTGAATTCATTTAAGTTATCGCACTGAGTAGACAATCTTATTGCCTGAACGAAATTTAACAGATGAATCAAGCGTATCTGAATACAAATGGAAAACACCTCGGAATTTTTGTACTAACAATAAGTGGTGAATACGCTACCCTGTTGCTCATGGCAACGTTGCGGTGATTCTGTCCTTGGGTTTCATGAAGAAAGTGATGCATAATTTGTAATGAAGGAGAACTTAAGCAAAAAATTCATGAGTTACCTGTGCCCAAATGTTTTCATTCCCCGTTCATCAGCCTGAAATTAAACGGTAAACAAATGTATGATCATTCAGCTGCTTATTTCTGTCATAGATCACACACTCATTAGAAGTGCAACCAGGGCCCAGTTTTTGCCATGAGTGGAAACACCTAGGCTCAGGAAAACGATTGAAATTTAAAACAATTGCGAATTTTATTGCCCTGTGACTTTTGTGGGTCATATTTATCGAGGATTTCTACATTATAGCTCCAGTATTAGCCGACTTTTTATGAAAAGAACACAGTTTTTATTTAGATGATCTTTCGGTCTGTTCGGTGAGAGAAAGTAGTCCAAGTGCTGAACTCCACATCGTGTAAAGTTGACATATCAGGGCAGTTGGGGCTGTTCCTGTACCTGCGTCAATTGTGATTTTCAGAAGGGATTTTTTCTGAGAAACCGTTCCACGTGAGCGGAACTGATCTCTTCTTGAGTATTTTATAGATCCTTTACCCAGAAAATACATTCTTGATTTAGTGGAAGCTTTCCAAGAAGCATGCATCGGATTCTAACGCTTCACACCAGCTTAGATTCTCTGGAGGTCATTAACCCGTCGCTCTCCCACATGCCCCCAAACTGCGAGTTTCTTGCTTTCTTCTTTATATTTCCAGGAAAGATATCCATTATGTATGTTAATGAATCGTTCATTTCGAAAATCAGCCGAAATAAAATCCCATTATTAGCGGCATCAGATTCGCGTGTTTCTCTATTTGTCTTCTGTTTCCTTGCTCATATGTTTTGTTTTTTCCTGTGCATTGTCAGGCGTGATGTTGGCGGATTGTGGAAAGATTTACATGATACTTATTTTGCAGTTAAAATGCTGGAAAACCGACCAGTCCCATATTATAGTACCTCCCTGAAGCCTGGAATAGTCTTTTACGCCATTTAAGTTCATTATCTTAATGAAACATATTTAGAAAATGCCTTCAGTGTTTTTATTAATTTTTTTAAAATCTCCCTATGAGTGCAATGTACTGTTAATCAAATGATTACAGGGATGGCGTTTGATGGGCTGTGAATACCATTTACATAATATCCGGTTAAATATCGTTGCGGATAAAATCTTTTGTATTTATTTCTCATGTCAACTAGCAGCAAATCTGATGGGTCCTCAAAATCCGAACTTGCTGTAATGGTGACGTTGAAGTTAATGCCTTAATAGAGTTAGTGTTTATTCATGACATCGGACTTGGGCATGCTAACTTATGATGTGGGCAGAATCTTTGAACAGCTGCTTTTTTCTGACTGCATGCCCTCTTGCAGATTTTATTTAGATAGATCATCCAGTCTTGCATTTCTAAATCGAGTCTTGTGTTGTACGTATCCTTACACATATTTTATCACTTAATCACTCCTGTTAATCCCTTGGAAATGGCAATCTGTGCCTTGTCCTTTTTCGTGCACTTCTTGTTATTTAACTGTCTGGCTTTTAAATTTGAATTCTAGAAAATTGGTAATTACACATGAATTTTGCCTGTGATTTGAGCGGAAAGGTGATTTTTTGTTGTCTCTACATAAATATCCAAGCATTTCACTTCCTATCCCACCCCCGTAGTCTTATATCACCATCTGCTATTAATTATCATTTTTTGCTATAATTACGCTATACATTAAGGTGCACCCTTCGACCGAGGCATTCATTCCTACAATGGAATACTTATGATTTTCTTTTTTCCCGGCTAATAATATTTAAAATATTTCGGAACCTATTTGAGAACAATGTTGTGCCCTATATTTTTATGCTTTTTTGTGTAATACATACTTAGCTGTATTACGTCGTCTTCGATTCTCTTAAATGCGTGAGTTATTTATCGGTTCCGTTCCTTATAGAATTGATTACGTGAGAAATTTGGAGCAGGATTTTCTGATGTTGGTTAATTCCAAAGATTCTTGTCGTGTGACATATTTGAATATAGCAAAAGAAAACAAGTTGCCTCTGCAGCAATTCAATAGAAAGAGCCTGCTTATGTTTCGCTCAACAATAGTCGACGGAAGAATGCTGTGGATTACATGCCCGTGATTTCTCACACGTCAACAGTTACTCTCATTATGGATACGTATTATAAGGATTTAGTTGAGCTGTAAAAAAATATAATAGGAAGGGTGAACGGGGGCTTTTGGAGCCCCAATGGCACTGAGATCTTTTGGATCTATTGTGCTGACCCACATTTTAGCTACTTGCAACTTGCGCACAGAAGATAAGAACACCGCGGTAGAGGTATGTAGGAGATCACCCGTCAAACCTCTGTCCGGGCCCAACGTTGCTTAACCTCGGGAGTTCTGACGGGAACCGGTGTTTCATCGTGGGTAGCCTCATAACATTAATAAGTATGTAGTATTAATGGGGATGCTCAATTATACTTGTTTTTATGTAGATTTATCAAATTCTCTCTGCGATTTTTATACTTTAATTATTTAGGAAGTGTCTAAATAGTAGCAGCCCTCTGTTATTGACCCGAGAGTCTGGCAAAGTTGATGGAGAACATGTTCTTTTACCTTTTTTTAGTGTAATCTTTTTATTCCGCCGGAGTAATAATGGCGCGGGCAAAATATATGTACATAGGTGCATATCAATCCTTTCGCACGCGGAGTGCCACTACTATCGGCCTAATCGCATGCATACGCATTTTCCCTCGGTGCAGCGAAAAATTGTGCTTTAATCCTAAGTTTCTCAATCCGTGCGGTGAAAGTAGGGCTTCTGGGCTTCATTATCTGTGCATCGTTCAATTATTTATGTGCTCGGTCTCCGTCAGGAATGGACTCCTCCCATTTTAACTTTTGACGGACAGCGAGTCGGACGCATGAAGCGGCTTTTCCACTTTCCCACTCTGCATCACGGGATAAGGTACACCGGGAAATTGCGTGCGTTCTCCTCGTTCATTCCCTTAACCACTCTCCCTCCTCTCCCACTCGTCCCGTTGTTCCCCTCCCTTACCCCGGGATACGCAATCCTATTACCCTTTTGGCACTGGTTCATTTTCCTCGCACGCGCGCCCCTCTCCCGCTTTCCACCCACGCCATCTAATATCCTCCCATCCCACACTCCCCCCCACCACCCATCCCTTCGCGTACCTTGTTTATGAATGACTCAGAATTGTGAGCCTTCATTTCTTTCCTCCCACCATTCCTCCCCCGGCCTCTCTGAGTGAGCCGCGCTTGGAATAACTTGGGCGTGCTGGGCGAGTTGGGGAGCCGATGATGGGAGTGGAGGGATGGCCTTTTGTCCCTGACCTCGGTTATTTAATCTCTTGTATCTTCCCTCCGCCCCCCCCGCTGCCCGACCTCTCAAATATCCACTCCTCTTGGGCCTCTCTCTTCGCCCACTTTTTCCACCCTCCAATTCTCCTCCTCCTGAAGGCGTTTTTCAGCTTCGCCTCCTCGTTCCATCCCCTACCCCCTTAATCCCCTTAGAAGGTTGCATCAAAAATCTCCTTTTCGCGAGTTCTGGCGCAATGTATTCCGGGATAATTTTCAGCCGCGTGCGTGGTGGAGGAGCTACCGGGTGGGTGTCTTGTGCCCGGGAATAATGCGACCGTACACTACGCTGCGTGCGTTCGTCGTGAAATGTGGCTGCAGCTCGTAAATGACGCTCGTTGTCCAATCTTTTTTCTCTCAGCGGATCACTTTAGTTAGTGTTTTCTTCGCTCCTGCCTGATTTTTTTTATTGTAGTTGAGTCTTCGGTTTACCAATGCGCTTGGGCGAATGGTCTTAATGGATCACGTTAGTGAATAAACATGCTGGGCTCGGGCGTAACTGTGTGGAATTACGTTGTGCTATCTAAAACCATAATAATAATGCTTTTTGTACTGCTCCACAATAAATCATGTGGATCAGTACGGAGCGTATTTTATTATGGCTAGCTCATTCCCATAGCTCAGTCAATCTTCTTTATCTTCAAAACCCTCCTCGAAGACCTGGTGGTCTATTTCTCGTACATTACTCATATTTTGACCTTAATCTATGTTTTTTTCCTGATAAGGCATTGATTTTACGACATTTCCTGTCGTACAAACGTACAGGTTAGCCACGTCTATGTTCCCAAGACTGGAGAACGACTGGCACCCCCAATTAGATGCGCTGACGCTTTTCACGCCGAGTGACGTTCACGGAGTTTTCTTTCATTTTCATCCTGTTAATGGTCGTAAAATTGTGATGAGTGCCCAGGGACTGGGTATCGACTTTCATTCATCATAACTCGATATTCATGATGACCTCTAGAGCCTTTCTTTATGAATAGTGACACGGAAAACCATAAATTGGCGGTTTTATGACTTCAACGAATCCATTTGTGTTACGGAAGCAGCGTGTTCGATAAAATTAATTTAAAGTACCTAATGCTTGCAAGTGCTGTGTGGATGACCCAAGTATGACGCTTGAGGAGTGCATTATTTTTACTCGCGCATGATCAAGTGGCATGTGGTTGTAAATGTCCTGCTTAGTTCTATTTCGCTTCATCATCTTCATGGGTCAACAATCCTAGGATTGGTTTGACGCAGCCCTCCACTCGATTTTTCTATCGGCCATCATCTTCATAATAACCTAGTTCCTCTCTTTCACATCCTTTACGATCTGTTCTATGTAACTCATACGAGGCCTGCCTTTCCCATTCTTCCTGTTCACTTTTTTTTTTCGACGATTGTCTTCATCAGGCCATCGTGTCTTAAGATATGGTCTTCTTTTTATAGTTTTCAGCAGACCTCTTTAATTCTATTTCGCTTATTATTTTAAAATGAATCATATGTGATTCATTTTAAAATTTAGTATTAGTAGTAGTTGCTAGTACCTACAGTAGCTGCTTTTGCTAGTACAGCAATGAAACATCCAGCATAGCAAATCTCCATGTGATTTTATCGATTTCTTGCGAGATTCTTATGTTTAAACTATATGCAACGGAAATTCGGCTTACTGTCCTTTCGTGTGCATCGCAATCTCGTCTTTTAATTTGTTTCTATTAATATTATTCAGTCATTGGTATTTCATATACAAATGAAGTATGTTGCTGCAAATTCCTTAGTGGAACATTGACATACTTTTAAAGCCAACACGTTGGTACATTCATACATAATTACAACGTGTTCAATATTCTGATTATTTTGGTAATGTTCTGAAACCGAGTGACTTAATACTAGAACCCAAGTAGTAGCCGATTTGGCCATTTCGTTCCACATCATTATTGTTGACTGTTAATTTATCGTCTAGATTGCCTTTCCTCCTATGGTATTTCGAGCTCTGATGTTCATTACATAGTGCTAACGGTTGTGTATAGTTTCAAATACAGTATTCTGTTTCAGAATTCCCTTTGGGTGCTGAAAAACCAGTGTTTAAAGCATTCTTTTTGTGGTAAAATCCAGAATCTTTAGATATGTACTCGTTAGAAAAGCTCATCATTTTCATCAGACAGCAATCCTCAGATTGGTTTGACGCCGCTCTTCACTGAATGAGCCTTCACCTCATATGAGCCTTCAGCTCATATCTTCATAATTACATAATTCTTCTCTTTCGCATCCTTCACTGCTTTCTCTATAAATCTAATACGAATCTTTTCCTTGCCGAATTCCCTATTCATTAGTCTCTAGACGATCATCTTAATCAGATCATCATGTTGTTAGAAAAGTTACTCGTTTTTAATTTTTCAGGATATGTATTGTTCTCGCTCATTACATCCACTTTCCTTCTCTTTTAAACATCAGGTGAAGACAATTCATGCTAAAGGTGGAGTTGAAGCATAGTTGGAGTTGAACGGGCTACGCTTGAGGATGAAATGTTAACTCGTTGACCTTTTCATCGTCGGTGCTTATTGACGTGACCATCCCTGGTTATGATATTCCTGTACTTCTATATTCGTAAGTACCATGTTCTCCAACTTTCTTCATCTCTCTCTGTGTCTGTTCTTGAATGCTAATATTTTACCAGCTGAGAGAGCACCGTTTTGTCGGGGGTAATTAAATATTTTTTTTCCTATAATCGACAATTCGTTAACTGTTGTTAATGTATGGACATATCATTTTAGTTCTAACTATGAACAGAAATGTTAGAGAATATGGGTTGTGGAAGCGGAGCGACCAGAATTTCGTAATGCTTTTACGTTGTCAATTCTGGCCATCTATGCTTAAATAACCTTCTTGACCTTGATGAGAAAAGGGACATAGGGAATATTTCCCTTGTTAGTTATTGGCTAATCCCTCGCAGTGATTGAGAATGGTGGATGGGTACCTTTGGTGTATTCATCTCTAAATGTAAACGCAGGAGTGCAATTGTTTTGTATCTCATAACATACTGGGCTCGTAACTAGGTGTATTTGCATAATATTTGTGCAGAATCTGTATGTGCAGACAACCTAGAAGAAGCCATCGCACAAAGGGAGATATATCCGGCTCGTGGAAGCGAATCGAGAATAATGTGAAAATGCTATTTTTTTATCGGAACGTGGTCCCAAAATTTCAACATTTTTACCGAATTAAAATTTGTAGCTCAAAGTATAATATCTTTTAAGATGTCGGTTAGGATTGGACGGCGGTATCGACGGGTGCGTTGAAAATTAGGAGATCTCCTAAACTATCATTATCAGGTGTGAGATTTGCAAGATGTACTTTGTTTCACCCTCAAAAAACTGTCACGACATGTCATTCTGTCAAATAGTATTAACCTATTGCCATCATATTCTTTTCCAAAAATACTGGAGCCGTCAGGTTTAGAAAAATTGTTACCCCTTAGCGTCTCTGGGTAGCATTGAGATGATGTCTATTTCTCTCCACTGATGTGTAACTGCACTGTGAAATTATTCCATTGCCGTCTCATTTTTTATCCAATCAGGATATATCTTCTCATCTTTAACGTTGAATTCACATCTCACCTACGCTGCGCGATATCTTGGCGTGTTAAAGGTAGAATAGGAGCATTTTATTTCCTTTTAATCGCAAATCTCTGCGTGTGTACTACTTTATTCTAGGTTTATCTTTATAGTGTATTTTACTACGATTGTTATATTCATATACATGTATGTTGTTTAGCGGCAGTTTGAAATTCTCAGCCATAATCTCTTCTACACTGTAAAAAGTTGATCTGATTTTCAGTGCGATCTGAATTTAAGCGCTGTCTGATTTTAAGGTAGTGGTCTGAATTTAAGACTCACGATGCGTGAAAATCAGACACACATCCGTCTTATTTTAAGACCATAACCACTGCATGTTGAAAATAAGATGGTTGTGATCTGAAATTCAGATCACCCGGGCTGAAAATAAGCACTCCTTGGTTGGCTCCGCAATTGGAGCTAACCAGCCAATAGCAGATACTGATGGGCGGAGCGTAACCAGGGAGCAGGATAAACAAAACGCAGTGTTTTTCATTCAACCTCAGGGAGCAGGATGTCAACAAGAATTACGAAGAGTAAGGAAGTAAAATTCGAAGTCTAGTCAAATTTCATCGTAAGTAGGTGAAATAAGTTTTGTGCGATGAGTTAATGGTGTGAGAATGTGGCAATGATACTTAGTTTATTTTCAGAAGGGAGCCAGTTGTGTCTGAGTGACGTATCCTGAGAGTAAACTTCTTTATTTTGTCTACGCGGCAGGGTTGTAAGAACTAAAAAATAGTCGCCCTCATCAAGTGACAGTTCCTGCTTCGGTTTGAAGATACTGGCACACATCTGTGGTATCGAAGACTTTGTATGGATTACTTTGTTTCCAATAAAAGTACACATTTTCATATTATCTTTGAAGTTATTGTCCATGTGTTCCCATTTCAGTCGTGGAATCTTTTTCAATGGAAACTCTATGACTTACGTTTGCTCTATTGAAGAATTTAGTCAGTGAAACAGTATCATCGAATAAAAATATGAAACGTTAGGGTTTTGGTTTGTGTTCGTGTGAAGTGTTTAAATATCTAGTATTTATAATTAGACATCGCATAAAAGTAGGCTTTGATTTCAATAGCAACCCGCATTGTTACGTGGTACTTATTTTCAGATAGGCCCATGCTGAATTTAAGACAGCCCTGGTCTTAAATTCAGCATGAGACTATCTTAAAATAAGTCCCACCTGGCGTGATTTTCAGTCCTACACCTGCCTTAAAATAAGACATCCTCTCAGAGTAGGCTTGAATTTCAATAGCAACCCGCATTATTACCAGACCAGGGCTGTCTTAAATTCAGCATAGGCCTATCTGAAAATAAGTCCACTTGGTCTGATTTTCAGTCGTTCACCTGCTTTATTTTTAGACAAGATATTACTGCTGAAATTCAACGTACCCTGTCTTAAAATTGTTGCATCTGAAATTCAGATCACTTTTGTACCTTAAAATCAGATCTAATTTTTACAGTGTAATATTTCCGAACTCTGTACTTGACGTTCGCACTTGCAGTAATTACGTTCAGTGCCGGTGCCATATATTGAAGGATAATGTTGTATACTTGTTGTCCATGCGAAACTTTATGCTATTAGCGCTTAAATTATACGGGGTAGTTGCCCAGTGGGTTCTGACATCGACTATTAACTGGAGGTTTTGGGTTTAAAACCGGGAGAACCCTCTTCGAACGCGTCCTGTTAAATCTATGGTGTGTGATTTTAATGTCACCAGGCTTAATTAGGAAATCCCTGTTTGTGCAAGAAAAGAAAATGCCCCCTCTACCCTGATGTGTGTTTTTCCCACGCCTTTAGGCTTACCAACCAGACCGAACTTTGTGGGGAACACTGTGATTCGTCGATCGATAGTGTAATGTTGCTTTGTAGAAAATATAGATGTTTTGTGAATCATTGAGGGTGTCAACAATAAGATAAAATTCCTCAAAATGCATTCTGGAAGCCAGGAAGTCTCTGTCAATCATACTTTCCAGTTTCTTTCGCCTCCATTGTGTCTCACAATTTGGTTTGGTTTGAAGATCTTTGCGTTAGTGTCCTCCAGCCATCTCCCCGGTTCCATTGGGAGATTGTAAGCTTCTCCATCTCTGAGCTCCTTCCCCTTGTTTCCAGTTACTCATTGAGATCCAACCCTCGCAGACCCTTTTTCTCCGTCGCAATTATGCCTCTATACCTCCCGCTCCTCCCTCGCCTTATTGCAAGGGGCGGAACCCCTTCTCCTCTCCGCCCTCCGAAAAATCTCGTCCCTCCTCTCATCTATCACTGGCCCCTCGCCGACTTCTTCCTCTTTTATTAGATTTGACTTGATATCGCTTCGGCAGCATTGGGTGTCGACGTGACAAATTATCTCGACAATCACTCCCACTTCTCTCATTCTCAGTCGTGCCCTCTCCAGTTTATCTCCTTCCGTCATTCATATATAAATGTGTTTATCCCCGTTCCATTTTAACCCCTCGTATCCTTTTATTTCATCCGCTCCGATTTCCTCAATCCTTGCGTTATTTTCTGTCCCGACTCCCCTCTCCGTAAACCTCTTGACGGGATGAGAGAGTCGGCTCCCCCTTTTATCACTCCCGCCTTTCACCCCACTCGTTTCCCTCTTAGTCTTCCTCCTTGCACGAGGAGCTACCCATCATATGCCAGTTCTCACACTTGCTCAAGTTCCCTCTTGTTCGTGGAGTCAAGACGTTTTTTTGGTTCGGCGTCTTCCTTACGTGCAATTGGAATAATGGGGTCGTTTACCATATTTTTTTAATTGCCTAATATGATAGAGTTTGTAAAATAAAAAGACCCGTATTTTTCCGTTTTTTGATCCGTCAATTAGTTCTCGAGTTATAGGCGTCGAAAAACTGATGTTTTTAACCCTTTCGGAAAAGTGGGTGTGGTGCAACCTCTGACATTAATCGACTTCTCCAATCACAACCGAGCCCGCGAAGCTACTTCGCCTTATCGCAAAGGGGAGACACAGCTGACTCTGCCAATCGGAGGAGTTGCGACAGCATCTGTGCGAGCAGACCTTCCGAGAATCCCCCTCCACTCCCTTCTCTTCCCATAAGAGCAGTCAAGGACGGGAGGAAAATGACGTCAATGTTATCACAGCAGCGTTTTCGGTGGGCGTCACCTTTTGCTTATTTTAATTTTCGATTTATGAGTGAATGGTTGTAGTTAGAAGATTATTTTTTTCACTAGATTTCTTTTTTCGTTTCCATCTAACAATTTCGTGTACAAAATTGCGATTTCGGTTCCGAGTAAACGCCCCCATTGCTTGCAGGTTTCTTCCTTTGGATTGTGAGTTTAGTTGGTGATTCCCAGGTGTCCATTATTACATCACACTTTTTTGGAAGTATTTGGACGTCTTCTAGTGCGAACGTAATCCTTCTCGTGCGCTAATTCGTGTATGAAATGGATGTGATGAGTGTTTACCTGTAGCAAGCTAAGCGATCATAACTCTCAGTATTTCGGTGTTGGATTAAATTGCTTTAATTTCGTCCCATCCCGCGAGGTTAAGCCATTCTCTTCATTTTTGTTATTGTTATTGTTTTTTTTGACCACGTGGTACCCCCAGTGGTGACAGTCTGGAGGCACAATTGGGTGGGAACACAACAAGTCCTGGGTTTAACTCCGGAGAACCCTCTTTTGACGTGCCCAATTAATTCCTAGCTTCGTCATTTTCTAGACATCAGATCTTTCTGGGGAAACCACATATGTCTCCAGGAAATGACCGAAACCTCTTTCCATGTTGCTTGAATTCACACGGCTTGGGGCTTGTGGGCTCTACCTTCACCTGCTAGACTTACTTTCAGGTCAAATAGTGTGGTTGTGTATTTGTTTTTTTGAGGGTAGGGCTCGTTTACACATTAAGGATGCTACGATGCCTGTAAGGAAAATGTTTAGGATAGGATTTGCTTTCATGGTAAAACGAGGGTTTTCAACAAAATCGGGGAGTACTGTTTGATAGAACTATCTATGTGACTTTTTATAGTCATTCCACGTAGCAGAAATGATCATGACATTGAGGGAAGATTTACCAACAGTTGACAGCAAGTAGGTATTTATCATTTTCAGTGAACCCTGGCCGCTATGATCGTTCAGTATATCACCCCAGGCTGAGCACACCTTGTTACAGTGCCAATATTCCTTTACGCTTGTTAATATGAGATTTAATTAAATGCATTTGTGATGAAGTTTCTTACTAATCACTTTCTGTAATTAAAATGTTTATCTCATTTTAGTGAGCTGTTCATGATTGAGTAATTTCCTTCCGCAGGAGGCTCAGCTTCGTATCCCGATATTGGTGTGATTGATAATTTTGTGATGATGAGGTCGACGTAAAAAGTAGATGGTCTATGTAATAATTTTTCTAATTGTGAAAAATTTCAGTCATTTCACTGTCTCACAGTAAGCACACGACTGTAATATGCATTTTTTAGTTTTTCAATTGAAGATTAACTGAAAGGTCTTGCCTTTGATCTTCTTTTCATCTCATTGTGAAATCTCTCGTTCGCCTCATAGTTTTTCCATGGCTTTCCGGTGACTCTAGCTCACTTACTTATTCCCGAGCTGGTTTGAAATTTAAATGCTGCCGTGAGACTCCCTCGGAACGGGACGAAAAGGGAATATCTCGTGGGTTTAATCTTTCACGTGGATTTTACTTCAATTTCGTTTCACCCGCGGTTTCATTTCCAGAAGAGGGAGATTAATTTGATGTCTGCCTACCAGCCTTAAAATTTGGATTTCTAGTCCCTCTTTTAAAACGAATATTTCCGTGGCAGTGATTCCGTTACTTACGTTATGGGACTTTGGCTACGGAATGTTTGGAAAGTTTGAGCTCATCTTAGAACTTATGCGTGAGAACAAATGTTCAAGGTATTAGCAGTATTTGTCATCTTCTCATCGTGTCGTAAACTTCAATATACTCTGTGTTTTTAAATTCGAATTTAAAGTAAAATACATTATTTTATGATGTTTTTCTGTCCATTTGTTTCAGTGGGGCTAATTGAGCCATTAATTAATGAATCATTTTATCACAAATCAATCACTACGTTATTTGGGGGTTGTAGGATGAAAGAGAAACTTCACTGCAGTGTACTGATATGCAGGGTGTAAATTCTGGGAAAATAATTCCCAATGATGTAATTGATTATATTTTCCCTGCGGTTTTGTTTCCTCCGCCGATATTTCTCCAGTATTTGTACCCATTTCTTCAACGCTCCAAGAGAGGCTTTCACTTCGAACTGCTAAACATCTATGGTTCCGGAATTGTTTATCATACCCTATAATGCTACTTTAAGTTGTTTTAACTATCATCCGTTGCTGTTCAAGTCATCACAATATTCAGTATCGGAATTTTCCCTACCCCCACCATTTTCAACCGTCACATCCAGTCTTCCTCCAGTCTTAGACGTCCATCGGTACTCAGGGTTCGTGGAAGGATTAGATTTACCATAGTTACCACTGAACACCGTCGACTGGACACCTATTCAAACCCTTGACCGTAGTCGCCTCTCCCCCTCGCTGCTGCTTAACCGTCCGACCGTGGATGCAGTTTATTATTCTTTCTTATCTCTTTTGCTTTCGCCGTGACTGAAGCGTTGTGTAATTACCGCACCAAAACTTCCGCGACCTCAGTTTTCCCATTTGTGCTCGCGGGTTCCGTTTGCATCCGCGCGCCGGGTCGTAAAACACGGAGGGGGAAGGGCCTCGGGCCCACCCTCTCGGGCAGAAATCCTCCCAATCTCCTATCCCTCCCCCCTCTGATCTCATCGCATCCATGTGATTCCCACCTCCCCTCCCGCCACTGCTCTCCCTCCTCCCCCACCTCCTTTCTCCCTCCTCCCCCACCTCCTTTCTCCTTCCTCCTCAATCACCCCTCCACCCCCACCCCCGTTGCCGCGCTCCAGTTTCCATTTTGCTCGCTAGGGTCGGGGTTCGGAGGGGTGAGGGGATGGGATGGGTGAGAGGTGGAACCCGATGCAATCCACGTTTATGCGACGGACCCGACTCCTTTCATTCTTCCCAGTCTTATATGAACTCCCCTATTTCTCTCTCTCTCAGTCCCTCATCTCTTCCCCTCAGCCTCCTCTCTTCCTGCCACCGCAGTCCTGCGAACCTTTTCTCTACCTCAGACTCCCCTCTCTCTGTCGTCTTAAATATATATACAAATGGAGTCCGGTCTTCGGGAGTCGGAGCCCCTCTCGTGTTGAGTGGAATACTTTATCCAGTTTCATCTTGGGCTTCGTTTCTAATTCCATGACGGTAGATTTTTTCCAGGCGCCGTAGGCGATGAAATTAATCAGTATATATACTTTTTGACTTGTGATTAATTATTTACGATCACCGATCATTGGCTATTATTAAGAGTTAAATACATTTGTACTCATTTACGAAGTTATTTTCTTTAGTTTTTCCAATTTGAAAGCAAACGATTTTCTTAATCTCACAGCATATTCCACTGTTATATTGATCTGCTCTTTTATATTATTTTTTTCGACGCAACTGTATACTGGTTTTCGAAGTTGTGTAGACAAACTTTTGGCAGTTGATAAAAAATTATAAAATGAAATGGAAATTTCATTGTATTCCTACGTTGGGTAGTTTTCATGTCCTTGTCATTAAGGTTTTAGTTCAAGAGTATAAAACCAAGCACAGCAACCGCAAACTAATGAATAAATTGCAAAATTGGTTATTTTGCAGCTAATGTCCTGGGCCCTTTACCGTGTCTGAAAATATTTTATGCTGATGTACTGGTATTTATGTGCAAATAGTGCTGCCATTTTAGATTGTTTATTTGGATTCAATGGTTTTACTACTCTAGTCGAGTTTTGATAAAATTTTCACTTGAGCTGAAAATCTTGCCCGTGATTTATGAAACCATTTACGTAAACTTTCAAATCGTGTCGGAAAAGAGAAGTCTGAGCTCAGTCCTACCTAAGAAAATGTATCCAGACTTCGAACTCCACTACGTAGTGGTGCAGTGTTTTTGCAAGTTGTTTGGCTGACCTATTGACAGAAATTTTATTAAAAATATTCCTACGTCGACGTTTTACGTCTTGTATGGAATCGACGGTCATTCTTTGCTACGTAACTCATCATGGCAGTCATTTAATCTTGACGGAGTCGGAACGTGATTTGGTCGAAGAAATGAGACGTCATCTCACCCGCGCAAGTTTTATTGTATAATCTACTTATAAGCGTTTACCATAGCGTGTCTGTATTTGTTTTGCCTCCCCCATTCGCCACTCCGTCTTCGCTCCCCACCCTACCCTCTGCCCCTCCCCGCTTTTCCCTCGCGCACCCTTTTATGAGCTCCTGGGCTCCGTCACCGAGAACGGACCTTGCATTGCGAATTTATTCCATCGCGGCAGCGACGATTCCGGTCTCTTTTTCTCGGGGAGTGTATAGCGCGAGGTGGCGGCGGCGTGTAAGGTAGTGTGTGGCTTCGCCCCCGTCTCCCCACCCGCCGTCCGCCGAACCCAACGGCCTCCCTCCCGGCCGTTACTCCCCCTCGCGCCGGCAAGAGTGAAGCAGGCTTTTTCCCCCGACCGGCTCCCGACGCCCAAACTGCCGCTTCTCCAATGCACTCACTTCACCAGACCATCTCTCTCTCTCTGTTCATATCTCTTTCTCCATCCCCTCTCTATCTTAATCTCTCTCTCTCTGTATCCTTCCGTACTCCTGCCCCCCTAGACGGGTATCCCAGAATGCACCGCGGTAGCTGCATCTCATCTGCCCTTTCTCGTCTCCCCCCGCGAACTCCCGCTTCCGTCTCCCCGTCGTTACCAAACGAGTGCTTCCGTTACTTCCGCCGAATTTATTTGTCCGCGATTCGTGTTTATTTATTTGTTTTTTTTTCGTCCCTTTTTCTATCTCATTTTTTTTGGTCGCCGGATGCGGGGTAAATCCTAGTCTGCCGACGCTGCGAGAGGGGTGGGTAGCGAATGAGGTTTTTGCTGGAACGCTTGGCTAAGGCCCCTTCTCTTTCATTCGTCTTTTTTCTCCTCCTCTCGTTCTGAGGTTACTCGGTGAGGGTATTAAGATAGTCTGCCTCGGAATGGAAATGCGTTAAGAAATCCCGAAATGAAAAAATTTCCCTCCCCTGCTGCTGTTATCCCTTCCCACCCCCGTGAAACCTCTACGTGGAGGTCTTCGTGAGAAATTCACAAGATCTTTTTAATTGATGTGACCTATTTCAGAGTTCAGCCGATATGTATTAACTTGACATTAATCAGTGTGAAATTCCATTGGTGTTTTTTTTATAATTTGATATATCTAGAGGTGGTAAACGGAGAGCCCCGTCGATAATCCCCGATTGTGTTAAGAGTTTATCGCAGATAATTTTAACGAACTTTTTTTACTTCAGTGCGTTGCCCAGATTTTACTGTGAAATGGTTGGTTTCCACTAGCTCGCATTTACATGGTGTGCCATTAAATCCATGCGTGGGAACCGCGACTTATTAACCTTCATTTGCAGATCAAAAGTCCATTCTTAACTTTTGGTCTCCTTTGATTTGAGAAAATACTGCTTTTCCATGGGTATTTCTGGGCAACTTGGTTTCGCAGTTGCTCCAATTACGAAAAATATATCACGCCTGCCTGTAAGTAATTATATTTTTACCTCATTATGCACATTTAAAATGTTATCTCAATATTTACATCCTGATGACAAGATAAAATACCTGCTAACTTCTTTCTGCACATTAAAATATGGATGAAAAAACTGCAGAATTATTAAAAGCAAGCATTGCGAATGATTCCCTGCTAGAATTAATAATACTAGAATTCAGTTAGCATCAAAACAAACTCGTATAAAAAGGTTTTTGAGCATAGATACGAGTCCAGTGTGCGATTTTGTTAGTGAAATTAATAGATTTTTAAATTATGTGTGGTAATTTTTATTATTTTGACTCATTTTAGCTTCCTGAGTGTATGATCAAACGATCAATACTTTGTCTTCATGAAAAATCGTAGAACGGGATACACTCCATACAAGTCCTTTCGCCACGAGAGATATGATTTCTTCAGCAATACAATTTAGAATAAAAATACTTATTACGTTGGTTACACGGGCATGTACATCGATCAGCGTAACTTTTGTGTACATGGAAGGCCGAATTTTGAAGGTACTGGCGTGACGAGGAATTACTTTATGAGTAAGAAAAAAAATGCTCGATTCAAAGGGTGGAACAGTCTGGAAATTTCCTCATGGTTGATTTTCCGGGGGCTTTCCGTTTAAGAGTTTTCCTTGCGAGTACGTGGCGGACCGGTTTCTCTCCGGGATATCGATTTTGCAATCCCTTCATCCGAGTGCATATGGCGTTTGTTTTCTGTAAATTGTCATACTCTGCTCCGATTTCCCCTTTTCTGTCTTCTCAGCCGTGTCTTCAGTTCTCTCACTTGCAAGTTTTCTGTGACTTTAGGCTCACTTGTCCACACTTTTCTCGCCTCTTGCCGCTCAAGAAAGCTCAAGCTGTTTTCTTCGCTTTTTCTCTTCCTTCCAACTTACTCGCGGCATCTTTTATCATGCTTAAAGATCTTATGCCTTAGTCCTGCCATTGATACACAGTTTTAAGTGATTTTCCTCGTCTGTCCAATCCATTTGGTGAATGTCCCAACATTATGAGTGGAAAAATTTCCAGTACTCTTTACGTGTCGTATTTTAAGTTTTGGAGTCCAGCATCTGCTCATTTATTCTTCCGTATAAAATGTGACGCGGAATTTTAAAATATTTCTTCATTTATCCAACCCACCTGCAGTATTTTTATGTTGGCACTCTTAAGGTACAATCAGGCGCGAGAAGTTCTACTGCTATTTTCATTGAATCAGAATAGAATTGGATTCATAAATTTCATTCAACTTTTTTTTTTTAATTAAGATTAAATTCACGTAGTGTATCTGTATTTATCTACTCCTATTGCAGTTTTTTAGGTTATATATTTTTTTAAACGATTATTCTGAAATCTGATATGAATATTTACATTTGGCCTTTGCTTTGCTCTAGTATTTATCGGAAATAGTTTTTGCCAATGTTCCCCAGGAATGTGATAAAATTTCATATGTTGTTGTTTTCGGTGTAGTATAATCAGTACTCTCTAGAACTCTGATTTATTTTTCAGAAGATTTTTTTCTCTTTCACCCGTTTAATATGATCAGTCACCCTCATATGTTCAATTTAAAAATTGTTAGTAACTGCCCGAAAATATTCTGAGTTTGTCTTAATGATGCTTAATTTTGTCAATATTGGCTAATCTTATTTCATCGCTACGTGGGATTGCACTGTATTGAGGTGCATTGTAGTAACCTTAGAGCCTAAATATATTATGAAAGGTTGCAGGACACGATATTTTATTCAAGACAATTTTAAAATTATCATCATCTTATTCATTTCTGAAAAACCGAACTTGTGTAACCCTCAGCAGTTTTTCCACAAAATACCATGTTTTTTGCTCCAGGAATAAAATCGATATTTTGTTTTCCTCTTGCCGACCGTTCCTAAGCTGTTATCTTCACTTATTTCGCCGTGATGCCTGCTGTCGCACGGACGTGCTTTCGCTTCTCCTCCCCATACCCATGGCCTTCGACTCGAATGAAATCACTCGGAAAGAAGAAATCGCTTTGTGGCAAAATGACCTTATTTCAGAAAACGCGCGGATGGCGAGTTTCCTGCCTGGCGGGTGGAGGGATTAATGGCCTCTGTCGTGTCCGTCGCTTTCACGGGCAGTAAGACAGGAAGGGCTGCGGGTCTCAAGAAGAGGGAAAGAATGCGCATAGCGAAGCCAGTGTTCAAAAGAAAGCTGAATGGGGAACAAGAGGGGAGGTTAAAGGTTTGCGTATGCCCTGCTTCGGCTCCTTTTGATGATGGCATACCCCCACCCCATTTCCTCCTTTCTCTCCCTCCCGCCTCCCCATCGCCCTGTCCTGTAGCCTCAGTTCGGCTTGAGTGCTGTGTGACGTAAGGCCGCTCAGAATTCAGCCTCGAAACTCACTCTCCGTACCCCTCTCCTTAGCCTTTACTACATTCTCTCCTGCCCCCCACCCCCCCACCCCTCCGAACTTCCCCTGTTTAATTCCGCAACCATTGCGTAGCTCTTCCCTAGAAGGAAGAATCTCGTTTGTTCCGGAGGATGGTGAATATTCCGTATTCCTTGCACGCCGTTCACAAATCACTCATGTTCAAGGTTCGCGGAAGAGTGAGAATGATGTGAACTATTCCCCTCTTGTGCGGAATGCCTTTTTGATGTGGCCTGTGGATTTCTGTCATTCATGAGAATGAAGAATTTGTCTTCCTTGATGCAGTAATGCCTACAAAGGTTTTGAGGTCAGCCTAAGGAAAATTATAGGTCTAAATAGAAAGCATTAGATTGACCTAAGTTTTTTCAAATCCAGATAACCTTAGCCATTTGCGTACCGGGCCATAATTTCCTTTAGGGCTTGAGGGGTTGCTATCATGAATATGCGTTACGCGATGGCTTTTTTTAAATGATTATTCTACTTATACACACCCTTGGGATAAATTTCAGGCTGCTCTGTAGATGAATTCGGAGGATTGTGGCAATAATGGCAGGGAGTTCCTTAAAAATCTTAAGTTCCTTAAGATTTTTAAGGAACTAAGCATGTTTGCCTGAATTCGTAATACATGTAATGCGTTTTTGTATGCATTGGTTGTATAAATGTATGTAGTCATGCTTGGTGAAAACTCAGCCCATGCCGCACACCCTGGAGGTGGCTTTCAGGTTAGTCAGTAAATGGTTAGATCTGTTTTTTTAAAGACTTTAGATGTGGGTGTGACTCGAGTTGGAGAGGATAAGCCCGGGTGGAGAGGAAAGCTAACGCGAAAGTTTTAATTATGGTTGGGTAAAAAGGAAATTGGCTGTAGAAATTAGGAAGCAGCGAAATTGGATGGAGGGAGGGGTGTATTGCAAGGTAACGGGAAGCTGAAGAGGGCGGTAGAAGGGAGAATACTGGGTAATTGGGAATGAGGAAAGAAATGAATAGGGATTTAAGTCGGCGTGTATTTGGGCTGAACTTACGAAAAGCTAAATCGGTAGGTAATCTTGGGGAGTAGGAGCTGACCAAAAAATGCCAACAGTTGTAAAATACCATGATTATGATGCTGTATTTTTTTAGGAGTATCAAGTAGGTGTGGTGGCTAGGATAATGGCTTCTCTAAGGGCCCGAGTACCAATCCCAACAGTGGCTGTTGTTTTTCAGTGTACTATTAGTACCTAATTGAGGTTTGTTTCGAGGATACTTCAATTTTGTTGGGTCGTAAAATAGTGCATATATTCCATCCCATCTTTCACTAATGCTGACTCCGGGTTTCTCTCCATCCTCTCTCCAATCCCTATAAATCCTACTTATTTCGTACGACCAATCAATTATTTGACACAAACGTCAGTTTTCTCGTGCTATCATCAACTACTCAATAGTATAACCTTTGTATAAAACAGTATTTAGATGCCACATATCTGTTTTAAGTCGACCGAGGAAATGTATCGTTCCGGTGGTTGGTGGATACGCAATTCGCCCTTGCACTGGAATTTTCTGGCGGGCACTTTGCCCCATCGCCTCTCTTGGACGATCGTGGAGTACGTGTTGGTCCCATCTCTTGTGCTCTTTCGCCGGTGTGATGAAAATGCTCGCCTAGCAATTAGTGCATAATGCAGCGCCGGATCGAAATTTAGGGATAATGGGGCTGAGTCCACCCTCTCGTTATTCATACAAGGGGTATTGATGAGCGAAAAAGCATTACGAAGGTGACATGCTAAAGATTTAGTTCCCTAGGTAATAGCTTTTGGGTCCCCTTCTGCAATAATGGAATTCCCATTTTACGCTACCCTCTGTCCAGCGTTTTACGTCATTATGTTCAACAGGGCATACCTTCTCATTCCGAAACTGTCTCCCTGTGATAAGGATCTACTTTTGTTAAAAAACCACAAAATTACATTTAACTTTGGTATTGCTCAAATCATGCTTATTTTATCAAATATTCGTGCACATATTTCGCTGATGATAATGCGATTCGCTAGAATTTTTTTTTCGGTGCTAAGGAATGAGATACATGCAAAAATGGACTTGATTGGTACTATTTGTGGTGAAAGACATGGAAAGAATTATTTTTACGTTACCGGTAGGGTTTGGTTTTGATTAAGTGTCCACGTTTTTTGTATTGAGCAGTAACGGCTCCTTTACTACGCTACTTCTCTTCTTAGTTCAACATAGTCCTAGCCTCTTTTCATATTATCCGAAATCCTTTTGTTACATCTCTGGCTTCCCCGGCATTCATACCAGGTATTCAGTCAATACTGCAGTATTGTATTAACTATTACTATTAAGCTAACAGTGAACTTCGGCTGAACAAAAAGGTAGGGTATTTCAATGCACAGCATTAATTCCCATGTAATATACGAGCTCGTGCATTCTATTTACGTGTTTCACCCATTGCTAATTTTTTTCAGCAATCATCTTTCCTCCCCATTATGCTCAACACACTATTTTGTCCACCTTTCCTTTCATCATCCTTTCCTATTTTCCACCGCCTCCATGCGCCTTAAGTCACCATTCTCTTCTCTTTATCTCTTTCTTCATAGACGCGATCTCGATGCTGCGTTGTGCTCCATATGAAGCTCTACATTATGCCCTAGGGTACATAATTCCTTAGAGAAAGAATTATTTGATTGTAATTGTGTTTTCGTACGTGTATTTTGCAAGGATAACTAGTCAATGTGCCCGCCAAAAATCAAATTCACTGTTCAAAATTTAATGTAAAATGTTACTCTGTATAAAAATGCAATAATTGAACATTATTACCGAGAAAATCGCTAAAACCTAAAGAAAAAATAATTAGGCTTTTGTGTGAGAGGCGTGACCCGAGAATATGTGACTCAAGTACGTAATGAGTTGCGTTGCTGTTTTTATCGAGGCTATTAAAGCATTAAGTTAGGGACGTTATACATTATTATTCTTTTTATATCTATTGTTTTTTGACTTCTTTATTTGATAGATATCACGATATTCCTTCGTTTCAAAATTTAATTTTCTGATACACGAGCTCGTATATTACATGGGAATTAATGCTGTGCATTGAAATACCCTACCTTTTTGTTCAGCCGAAGTTCACTGTTAGCTTAATATAATCGCCGTAAACGCTTCAAGACGTGCCGTGTCTATCTGTTATCTAGCATGTCTCCATATAGTAGCCTGTTTGCATGTCAATAGTGCATGTTTGGTGATCTTCTCCCCCTGCCACACACCCTTGTGGTTGCTCGCAGGGTATTACGTAGATGTTACGTAGATGTATATTCTTCTACTACTCTCGTATTCTGACTTCGCGTTTTCAAAGGGCGTTCAACAATGCTAAAACGCTGCCAAAACATTGTCGTTTATGTTTTAAACCAAAGCATCATGAAAATATAAATGACAGGCGGTGCTCGGTATCGTTTCGGAGAAACTATGATATAACAAGCTTTATTGTGCCCTACCACTCTCTCTCTCTCTCTTCATGCTGCGTTTCCTCCTTATCGTGTTGTGCCCCTTGCTAAATCCTTCCTTATAGTGCTCGGGCTGGAAGTGCTGGCTTATAGTGCTGGTATGGAAGCAAGGAGTTAGGAGGGAACCCTGGGAAGGAATTGGTGGTCGTGGGAAAGTTGACTGGGAGATAAGGGGGGTGCGCCAGTGATAGGGTCAGCTCAATAAGCTGTAGAGAGAAAGGGGAATTTGGGTGCGAGTGGAATCGCTACGAACCGGTTGGAAGGGGTCGGGGCGGAACTTGACAAAGAACGGGGGAGTCTCGAGATAAAAACCCTTTCTCGACATTCGTTTGTCAAGGGAGAGGTTGTTTGTGCCCCTCTCGACAGGAAAGAGTTTTCCTCTACCTTCGCCGGCTGCTCGAACCGAAATTATTTCCGCGTGATATTCATGGCTTCCTATGTAGAAACTTTTCAATGCCGTCACGTTGGTGCGTTCAAGTTGTTATGGTGGCTGGTGTACGTGGTCTCACATTCAAAGGACCCGGACTCGAATCCTGGTGTTGGCAGAAATTATTTAGTGGCCTGCCTGTCCCAACACGTGTGGTGTGTCCAGATAAATTCAGGCGCAGTACTCCGTCCGTTGAATAGGACGTGAAGGAGTGTATCCCTTGGTGCCTTACGTTAATCAGCAGATTAATGTATGTACCTAGACACCCAATTTTACTTAAATACGCAATATCTTTAAAAATCGTTTCTGTTTTTACTTTTTTCTGAGGGTGTGATCTCTAAGGTTTTAAGTTCCGCATCGTTTATGACGTGCTTTTACCCTCGATTGAAATATAGAAGCGTCTCGGTCTGTGTGCGTGACTGTGGATACTTAATCATTCGGCTCTCCTTGTCAACGGGAAGTTTTTTTACTTTTCTGGAAAATATGCGATCTGAGCTCTTTTCAGGGGTGGTCATGTTGTCTTGATATCTATCGCCTTTGGAATGCGAATTTGACGTCCTGCTTTTGAGTTATACTCCCTGGGCTCGGTTGTAATCGTGGAAAACTTACCGAAGGGAGGGAGAAGAGAAACTCTACTTTCGCTAAGCGAAGGAAACCAAGTCGATATGAATCACTCATTTGTTCGGAACAGATATGCAAACTGCTAAGTGAAACATTATCTATTCATGAGGCGTCGTCATATTATTATCCTGTAGACCTATGTGCGTTTCTTCCTTTGCCTTAATCCCTGATATCAATATCTCATTTGGAGATTGTTGAAGTTACTGAAATGTGACATTTCTTTATTTTATGCTGGGCTAAATGAGGCTGTATGGCCCCCTCTTTCCCTAGCCCAGGGTTCATTGGGATGCAATGTTTAATAATTATTAAGTAATTTGGCACGCAGGCCGCTAATATGTTCTCTTTTAAACAACAGGGTAAAAATAGGCATTTGGCGACCATAGAGGAGTGCATACTTTTTCCATGGGTGTCGTTTTGGTGGCATTACCTTGTAACTGAAGATAAAGAAAAGTATGTAAGCATTTCGTTGTTTAAACAGTTAACAAAAAAGAATTAAACCTTTTTGTAGAGCCGTACACATCTTTTTTAAATGATCTTGAAAGAATTTGTAGCTCTACAAAGGAAAAAGTAAGTAACACGAAATTGAAAAAGATGAATTAGAAGGACAATTGCATTATATTGTTTAACTGTCATTAGAGGACCATCCCCTGGATTTGAACTGTGTGACGTTAGCATGCGGCGAAATAATTTTTTGCGAAAGCCTGTATAGTTGTGTATCTTTTTGAATTCTGCCGGGGGGTTGTTATATAGCGGGTAGTGAATGAATTGAATTGAATTCAAGGTTAGTTCTAATACTGATTACATATTCCTTCCGCCATTTAGCTTGTGTTTTGTGTTATTGAGCTGTCCCATCTCCAATGATATTTCCATCTTACACCGCTGAAATGGGATTCCTCTACTCTTTGGTTGTACGCGGAAGTCCATTTGGATATTTTATTTTGTGCTCGGGCAATAATTAGTAGTTATCCCTCGAAGTCCCGATGTACGTACATAACGCTGTTTTTCGTAATACGTCAAGTATGAGATACCATTTTGAAAAGGTCTAATGGTTTGGAAATGTTAGAAATATATAAACGTGTTATTTGAAGAGAAGGATTAATTAACGGAATTCACTCTCAGTAGGTATTTCACTCTCCCCTATTTCACCTTCCATGCAATGAATCATTTGTTCTCTTTCTGACCCCGACCTCTAACACGTTCATTGTACTCCCAACATGCTAACATTTGTGTATTTTACAGGAGATTCATTGATATCGTTCTAGTTTAGTTTCCATCAGTGTATTTTGGAGCCTAATTACATAATACTTGGCTATATTTTTCCGGCCTAAAATGAAGTTCTGATAAATAAATTCCCAACAGTGAGTCGGTGGAATTTTTATCCTCTTAAATTATTTCATTTTTAGGCAATCAAAATATATCATCAGTTCATTTGATTTCTGACCTAAAATTCATGTGCTCCAATAGAATTCTGAAAGCTGCGAAAGTGATACGCGGTTTTCAAATGAGAGGAGATGATGTTATAAATTCCATTCACCCCACGTGATGTTTTTCCATGGCTTCAACATGACGAGCTGGCAGTCGTTGGGTCACGCTGAAGCTATCACCGTGGTCTCCAGAGACTCTGGCCAGTGGGAACTAAGTGCCCATTCCGACGCGAATGGAAACTCAAACATTTTTTTTCACCCATTAGCTCGTACAAATTGTGGCTTCTGAAGAACTTTTCCTCGGGTTTTAATGCCTACTTTAAGTCGGCTTTCACGCTAAGCGTATTTTTTTTTCACGTGCATAACTTGAGGGGATTTTAACACGTGGCCTCTCCTTTCCCGTCACTCCTTTTCGCAGGTAGGAGGTGGGAAAAACATCCATCAGCCCTGTGGATTCCTTTGGCGATACTTTTTTCCCCTCACCTCACCCCTGCCTTCACTTGAAAACTCTCGCATAACAAGATGACTTAGGAGGCGTCATTACCGGGCGTCTCATGTGTGCGTGGGTTTGTGTTTGTTTGTTTAACCTGTTCCACCTCCTCCAGAACCGTTTTACCACCTCTTTCACTGACGGTCGTTGCGGCTTTTGACGGCTGTCGCGGAATCTCCTTTTATACGCGCATATATATTTATACTCTCCTTGACAATGGGCGCCCCTTGAACAAAAAAAAATCTCGGGGGAAAAAGGGAGGTTTTTATTTTTTTCTTACAGGGCTGGAAGAAAAGATGGAAGACGGTCGAGAGGTTGAGGGGTGGCTTGAGAGAGGATGGTGGGCGAGAAGGAGGGGATGAAAAAGTAGCTAGACAGTGAGAGATGCCGTGAGGGAGAGATTTTGGTGGAGACGAAGGGTTTATTTTTTTAATATGAGGGGGTGTTTTGAAGTTTCGGTAGGGGCAAACGATAAGGAAATTCGGAATTGGAGTGGAATAAAATGAGGTTTTAGCTATAAAAGTAGTTTGTCGTTCGTTATCGTCACTTTTTACTATCCATTTTAGTCCTATATCTGATTCTGGGGTAGAATTTTCTAAGGTAGGGGACTTAGAAATTTTTGAATGAAAACTTTCATATTTACAACCTAATATATTTAGCTGGTGCCGCTGGCGCTTGTACTTACATGCTCTTGATATTTGCAGCCGAGCTTTCGTAAGGATGGTATTGGATACGAAGTTGAAAAGAGGTTCCTAAATTTTACTATAATTCATATTTTCTTTTCCCCGGCAGAGCTAAAACGTTCGTCTAGTTAGGGGTTTTTCCTAGCGGTTGAATGTATCATTAAGATTTTTACTGTTAGACATTCTATCGGCTTTGTTTGGCTTAGGTGAAATACCCCTACTCGATATTTTCGTACTTATGTTCTTTAAACTAATTAAATCTCTAGGCTGCATGCTTATATACATTTTACCCATCCAAATTGTCTAATCTTTTTTTATCTCTGTTACAACGGTTTTAACAACTTCTTTGCCGTTAATTGATTAAGAATGTATACTTTTCTGTCTGTTTCTCAGAACAGAAGGTTCCTTATTTCTCTCCATCCGTGCTTAGCTATTCTATTTTCATACTAACTTCTGATTATTTTTCTTTAAAAACAATAACCTTATATAAATAAGCCATAATTTCTACCGCATCTTGTCTGTTTCCATCCCCTCTTCCTAGAATCCGGGTCTCAAATTCATACTACCATCATTACGAAGGGTACCTTACAGTAAGTTCTCTACTTCATATAAAATTCTCTTGGGCCATTAAGTTCTTCTATTACCCGAGGTACCGCGCTATTCTCTGTCCAAAATTCTATTCATATAACTGATTTGCTGCAACAGTTTCAGTCAATGTCTTCCTATGTTTTATCTCTCCTCGTTCGTCGGTGTTAACGACTGCAATCCATTAGCTGACGATTTGATGCTTGGCCATGCGACGATATTGTTGATTTTATCCGTTATCTATCTTATATCTGAAGAGGTAAATCAAAGATCCTGGGTCTTGTGAAAAGCTGCATGTATCTACAGCTACGTGTTACCCTTAAAGCCGATGCAAAGACGTGTGGTGGGTTACCAGCTGGATACATAAGATTTTGCTGAAAAAATTGTTGATTAATGATCAAGTGCGGTGAGAATATTTTTGAAATAACTTCATTTTGTTTGAATTGTATTCGTTTATTGTGCGTGAGAAAAACTAATTCCCGTGTCTGTATGCCCGGCAGCTTATTATTCTACATTTATCGCTTGTGCCTGTCTTGCTTTCTTGCTTGGGGGTAGAAACACGTATGTCTGCTGTGACAGATTCGAATAGATGAGACTTATAGTTTCTGCTGACTGATGCGTTTTCTGTGTTATGCTCTGAATCTTATGTGTCGGTGGCAATCGATATCGTCATAGTATTCTGCGAATTGCGGTCGGATCATAGGCGTTTCGTCGACTCTATTGGTCATTGGTCTCATCTCGTAATTGTCTCTGTGTCGCCCTTAATCCAAATTCATTTCTTCCCTCTTGCGAACTTTCCCAGCTCTCCATCCTCTGTCACCCCTCTCAGCTCCTCCTCCATCCACTTATGGCGTCAAATTAGAATTTCTCTCGCCATTTCCTTTCCTCTCCTGCCATTTTCAAAAATCCTTAGTTTTACCGTTGTATGTAGTGATTCTGGGGAACGATCGGCAGCCAAGGTCATTTGCGCCATTTACGAGAACGGAGGAAGGGTGGAGCGAAACCTGGCGTCAGCATCAGCCCTTCTCTTATCAAAAAGCGCCCAAGGTTTCCAAGGCTTGGCGTCTCATCCGACGGGTGGAGTACTGATCTCGAAGTGCTCTCCAATTAACAATAAATAAAGGGCCGGTATTGGGTTAGTCTGGTGGCTCAAGTACTGGCTTTCCATCCTGAATGCCCGGGTTCCAATGCCGGTAATGGCGAAGATTTTTCTTTGGTATAGCGGTCTCCAATTGATTGCTATGTGGTTTTTGGGTATTGTACTACACATAGGACCTTAATTCGTGAACCCTTGCGCTGATTTCCCTAAGAGTCAGGAACGTAGCCAGGGGGCAAGCTTCTGGGGCTTCCCCCCCCCCCCTCCACCCCCTTCCCGAAATATTTCCCAATAATTTTGTTGTTATGATTTTAACTGGGCATGATAATCCGGATTAGTCTGCATATAATTCAAGTGTTAGGTCTCTTGAAACGTGATCATTAGTTTGATGCATGCGTGTGGTTAGTAATTGTTCTTTTCAATTTGAGATGTATGTATGCGTTGAACTTCTGTTCTGGGGCTGATAACAAGGTAAGCATGTGAACTTTACCAGTGAGAAGAGATAGTAATGGGCACTGTGAAAGTAAATACCAAACACTGGAAATTAAGGGAAGAGATTTATAACATGTCGGCACCGAACGGGCAAGGCTGAGTTGTTTCATGTTACGCTGCACTAGACTTAACCCTCCCCCCCCCCCCCCCCCCCCCAAAGCAAATTTCTGGCTTCGTGCCTGCTAAGAGTGGGATAATGGGGGCGTTTACTCGTAACCGAAATCGCAACTTTGTACACGAAATCGTTAGATAGAAACGAAAAAAGAATTTTAGTGAAAAAAACAATATTCTAACCTCAACCATAAATCAAAAATTAAAATAAGCATAAGGTGACGCCCACCGAAAAATCTGCTTTGATAACATTGACGTCATTTTCCTCCCGTCCTTGACTGCTTTTCGAGGAAGGGAAAGGAGTGGAGAGGGGTTCTCGGAAGGCCTGCTCGCACAGATGCTGTCGCAACTGCTCTAGAAATCTCTACAAAACTCCAGAAATAATTGACGGATCAAAAATACGGGTCTTTTTATTTTACAAACTCTATCAGATTCGGCGATAAAAATACTGGTAAACGACCCCATTCAGACGCCGAGTTTCTCTCCTCCTTCCCTCCGTTCCATGAAAAAACCCCTACCTCTGCCAAAAGTCTCATTTTCCCCACAATTGTAAATATATTTTACACCAATCTATAACATTTTCATTCCGGTCTTTTAGATATTCTACAGTAAATTCCCTATTTTCCGTGTTAATGACTGTTAACAGGTGCACGGGTAATCGGGAAACACGGATAATCCGCTGTTTGGTTCTGTCCGGATTCATTTCTCTGCGGTGCGCCGCCAAAATAAGTAAACACCCTAAGAAAATAACACAATCCGCCAGTGAATAGATCCTCGTTGCACATAATAGCATTTTATGAAAAAAAGTATCCAGTAGAGCTGTCCCGGCCGCAATCGTAAGCCTCGGGTGCCGGCACGAAGCCTGGCGTAAGACATCTGACCAGTCGGTAGGGCCGTGGTGAAAGTCCCGATTGGAAGAAAATAACAAAAGTTTACTTATCTTTGAGACCACTGCCGATGCTGCCGATACACTAAGTAGATTGGCGATGCACGGATAATCCGCAGCCCGGATAATGCACGTACGGATAATCGGGAGTTTACTGTATTTTCACCCTCTAATTTCATGCCATATTTTAAATATATATACAGTCAAACTCATTTATAACGAGCACGGTTAAAACGAGATCTCGGCTATTGCGAGGAAAGAGAGAAGGGTTGTTTGGAAAGAATGCATTCTATGAGAAATATATAACGGTTAAAACGAGACTGTATTAGAAAGCCTTACGGTTATAACGAGCAAATCTTTAGTCCAAATGAACGAGCTGTGGCTGTACTGTCGTGCCAAGGACTTTTTCTTGTAAATTTAGCATTCATGTGGATAGTTTACTGAATAAATTGTTCATTTTTTAATTTCAATCATCTTATATTAATCTTTGTTATTTTATCACCTCTGCATTAGAATAGAATGTGTGTGAGCGCGCGTGTGTGCGTAAGAGAGAAAAGACAGTTAGTGACAGAACATGTTGCTACTCGTAACGGATATAACGAGCAACTGATATTACAAGCAAAAGCATTTGGTCCCTTGGATCTCGTTATATCCGAGTTTGACTGTATATAAAAGTGTGTATCACGTGTATCATGTTGATGTATTGACGTGGTGTTAGATGGAAGAAGGGACTTACAGGGTCGCAATCTCACCCAACGCCCCAAGACGATTGTTTGTCTTTCTACCTCTGCCAAACAACTTACCCATCCTAATGGCGCATCTGACATTAGATGTAGGTCGCCTCCCGCGGATAGCAAAAACTAATGAAAAATTCTTCCACCGACGGGACTTGAACGCGGACCCTCGGGATGCTATGCCAGAACACCTACCCAATCCCCCCTCCAACGTTTGTCTTCTCAAAAGACCGTCCTTATGCTTGCCGGAAAGGAATGGGTGAGTGGGCGGCATTCTCACCGCAAGCGGACGTATTCAATCGCGTATCGGTGCTGAGTGGCTAAGTGTTCCCTCGAGTGGTCCGCGAGGGTGAATGAAACGGTGCCATTCTTGCAAGGTCCTCGTCGGTGGGTGCGCCAGCCTGTCGTCTTCGCCGGGGAGAGCGGGGGTGGGGAGGGATCAGAGCCGTGCGATCCTGGATCTCGGGGGATGGCAAAGGCGTCAGGCGCGCGCGAAGGGACTCTGGTCGGGACTAAATATAGCGACGACTCTCTCGGCTGCGGGAAGAGTTGAGTGGCGTGGTTGGAGGCAAAGGGGTGGGGGAGGAGTTACGATCGGGGAGGGTGTGGAGTGTTAAGTGTGATGGGGCAAATGGATATTGACTCGTGTGGGTCGTACGAGGGTGCAAAATCCTTCAGTCTCCCTCTCGATGCCTATCAGATATAGCGTAATTGACAGAATATCAACATCGCGATGATGAAGGTAACCAAGATGGGGCATTTATCCTAATGATGCATTACAAGATATTGCTATGGGTGTTAAGAATGTTATCGAAATGCATTGAAAAGAGATAAGAGGTAAAAAGGTCTCCTAAGCCTCGGTTGCTAATTTGTATGGCGTAGGTATGTGCATGCTTACGCGTAGTCATTATTGTTCGATTTTTCTTGGGAGAGGGAAAAGTGATCGATGTTCCTAAAAATTTTTCTCTCTTATATTTCGCTATTTTTTTGAACAGCATCTCTTGGAACTACGCTTTCAAAGAAGTTCACGTTGTTGATGAATATGCGACTCTGGAAAAGAAACTGAACTGACCTCCTACATTTATGAAGGAGTGTAGCTCACTGCACGGCTTGGTATTCAGATAGATCCATTCTCACTCGCCTGTGAACCGAAGAATTCTTTGATGAATGATATCAAAGAAAAAAATATATGCACTGAAAGGAAATCTGGTTAGTTGAAAAAAGTAACTTTCGGAAAATCACGTCATCTTTTGTATTTGACCTTCCAGTTACACTCACCTTTAGTTGTAGCGTATCCTCTTTGATGTATTTCGGGGTTACGGCGATTTCTATCGCAATAGCACGCATCGGTTGTCTCGGCGTCCCGAAATCGCGACGAGATATCGCGTGAGCATCGCACGGCGAGGTCGATTCATCGCGATACCGCGCGACTAAACGGCGTGGTGCGAGGGGACATGGGGAAAAAGAGAGAGAGGGGGGAGAAGACATGATGGAGGCGTGGAGGTAATGGCTTAAAGAAGCGGACGGAAGAGGCAAGGAGAGGATTGAATGAGAGGGGCTTTAACGGTGGAGCGGGTAGGTATGGGAAGAGGCACGAACGACCAAGGGAAGGGCAAGAGCGTGAAGATAATGGGACATGAGTGATGGGAATGAGTGATGCTACGTGGGCTGTTTCGCCTGGAAGCAAAAGAGGCTGTTAAGGGATTGGTTTTCCGGTCTGGGTGTTGGGGTGTTTAATTAAAAGGCGGTGTCCCCTCTTTCACTCTCTCTATTCCACGGGTGGGATATCCTTGGGAAGTGTCCGTGGTGAGTATTCGTGGGAGGAGGAGGTCGGTGTGGGCGAAGGGAAGAGGGCAGTCGTGCCGGGCTCGCTCGTATCATATGAGCGGCGATTCTGTCTGAATGGGGGAGAGGTGAACGCTTCTTTGGGTGAAGTCGATGGTGTGGGGTGGAGGGAGATTCTCCGGACTGGTGGAGTGGGTAGGGGGGGTGGTGGAGGAGGAAGGAGGCTCGGAGGAGTCTTGGGGAGATGGATATCTCGTAGAGTGGGGTGGGAGGAATACATGAATGCGTAATCGGTGCTTAACTTACAACCTGATACGTGCTCTGGAGTGTGTGACTTTGTGTTTGTGTGTGTGTGCGTGTGTTTGTGAAATTCTCCCTACCGAGTGGTTTGGTTAATGCATGCACTATTTTTCTTGCTCGCCGAAAAATATAAGTTTTTGAGTGACGTGAAGATTTTTGTTTATTTTTTTGTGTGTTCGACTTTTCACCCTTGATGTCGGGCGTTTCCGTCTGATAAATTCGAGGTGGTTAATCAAGGTCAGTGCATGAATGTTGAGCAGACACGCAAATGCCGGAGGACGGCCGGGAATATTTCATGCCACGGGGTGTTGTCTGTCTCGTCGGCTTGGAAAGTGACGTTTTTTTTATGCGTCTTTTTCGTTTCCCTTCCCAGCGGTGTGGTTTATTCCGGGTGGCGAATTGGATTGGCGGAAAAAATAGTTCTATATTGTATCATTAAGCACTGAGTTTACCATTGGTGACTTATTGCTCAAGTAAGTTTTTTCATATTTTCCTTTACGGGGAGGTGAATTTCTAATAATCATTTGGCCATATGTGTAACTTTGATTTAATTTATCACTCATAATTCTGACGATCTTTTATATGCTAAAATAATACTAATGATATTTGCGTGACATCCATTTAAAAAATTAAGAGTAAATTTTTATTGAGTATACGCAGGAATTATTGCCGTCTTCGTTGTCTTCTGCACATTATTTTATTATATTAGGGGTTAGATGGGGAATCTTAGTCTCAATCTCGCCGCAATAAAGACGCTTATCTATCTATCCATTATTCTTAAAAAGTATTTGTAGCTCATTAATTTGGGCAACTGTTAATCAGACCTCAGGTTTTAAAGTTACTATTGAATAAGGTTCATTATCAGCATGTGGAATATCACTCGATTATTCCGTTGTTTTCCTTCCTTTTGTACCTGAATCGTTCTTTTTTGTTATCATTTTTTATAATAAAATCATATTAAAGATAAATTAAATGTACTCTTGCATTCTGTGACAGTACACTTTTGTATTCTTGTAATGTTATACTGCATATTTGACTCCAATGATTTGTAACATTTTACGCTCCTTAGGGACGTACTTGTTCCCGGAACAACAAATTTAACTTTCTTTCTTCTTTTCTTTTAAGTGCTCAGTATTTTATTCCATGCGAGTCCGTATGGTAAGTTTAATCCGATCTTTACATATTATTTTCATGTCGTCTTTCTGAGTTAGCGTATTGTAATAGTCCTTTAGCAACTTTGTTGCATATGCCTGCTGTCAACCACTCCATTCTCGCATGTTCTATATGTTCTATATTAATGTGTTCCCTATGTTTGGATATCGTAATTCATTCTAGGCCATTACGTGCTCACTAATTACCTAATAATATGGTCTCCTTGCCGTTGTCACATCAGGTTATAAGCTGCATTTCACTAAGTGAATGCATACCGACATTTCAAGGATCAGTGTGATGCTGTCATAATGATTTGTGCCGCTAAATAGGATAGGTCTTTTATTTTATTGTCTTCTTTTACCTCCTCCAGGTTATTTGGGCGTTTGGTGTTGTAAAGAGCTTGCAGCTCCCTCGTAATGAATTTAAACTTTCTGTGCATGAGGAATTTTCTAAACTAAAGCGAAATCTCCAGAACACCTATTTTAGAAACTCATAGTTTAGGCTCGTGAGAGAAAATATAATAATAGGGGCGGAGTCGCTTAATAGCCAGGTACTCAGGGCAGAGGGCCAAAACTCTACACCTGTTCCATATCTGCTTTCTGAAATAAATTCGGCCAGGAGAAAAATGACTGCTCGGGCGTGACCGAGGACGTCTGCGGGCGTCATTCTCATTCGAAACCTTGAGCAGCTGACTTGCATCGCCGCTCGCACACTCTAATCACATCGATGGGGTCAAATCGACATTTTCGTTCCCTGTTTTACCAAATCATTGCACTACTTGGGCAGATCAAATTCATCTATTTTTCGAATAGAACGAGGCAACCATATATCATTCTCAAGTGTTTCCTCCACTGTATCTGTCATCGTACACTCCCATATTTATCCTACCATATATCTTTCTAGCTGCAATGTGTTTTACATCCCCAGTATTTTTTATTATTATTTAGAATAGAGAAATAGTGCAAAATGTGAATGTCAAATCTTCGTTGTTGATTGTATTTACGGAATATTTGAAATTTGTATTTTTAAATTTTTTACTGCTCTTTACCAAATAAATTGAAGTATCGCTTAAGAAAGTCCTGAGATCTTTGATTTTTGTTACCTCAATGCGTCGGAGAGGTTGTAATTACCACCTACAGTAATACGTTGCCATTACCAAATGGAATCACTAGCCTCTTATATTTCAATGGGATTTTATGGGAATGAAAGAGATATCTGCAAGGAAGTGAGTCCAGTGGCTTCATAATTAGGACGCTGTCATATTCCGCTAATGGATGCACCTTAGATTCTTAGATGCCGTCACTGGTGGTGCTAGTAATAGTGGTAACTCAAACGCAGAGTAGCAATTGAACTGCTCTTTTAGATTTAAAATACTCATCGATCCCCACATCTCTTACCCGTCTTGCTGACTCGTTTTTAAATCCAATCTCAACGAGTATCAAGTGAATATTAGTGAATATTTTGGAGGAAACAAATCAAATTTTGCATCTGCGGAGTTTGTGGTCACGAGTGCAGTTAATGAAGGCCAATGCGGCTGCGGTTGCACGATAGGTAACGGGGATCAGGTCGGTACCCTTTCCCATCCTGAAGGTCCGGGTTCGAATCTCGACAGTAGTAGATTTTTCTATGCTAAACTGTTTCCTCTTCATGGGTGCCGTGTGGGGGGGTTTAGCTTACCCCCCACAGTCAATCGGATGGGACGCAAAACAGTGGACTCCTTGGCACCTTTCGTTGGGAGTAGGCTATTGCGAGATTCGAGTTTCTCTCCACCCTCTCCCTCTTCCACCTTCTCACCGATTACCTTCCCATTCCATTTGGCGCAAATGACCTCAGCTTTCGGTTGCCCCCAATGACAACCGAAACCACAACAACTGGTAATTGGCCTTCATGACTAACCGAAGGTCGCGAATTCGAATCTCACCATAGGCGCGGGGGTTTTGTTTGCCTTAGGATAAGGTTTACAGCTAAGTAAGGTAGGACGTTATCTATCATTTCGTTGAATCTGCCGATGCTGTTGTTAAACTATCACTCATTTACAAGTTTCATCACTATTTTATAAAATTCTTTCTTATGCCATCATTGGAGGATAAAATTCGAGGGTCTAGTGGGCACTGAGCTACGGACCGGAGGGTCCCGGGTTCAAATCCCGGGCAAGAGCCTTTCTGGACACCCCATCTAAAATCCTCGCGATTCGATTTTCTGCGTGTCAGAACTTCGTAGGAAATCACAGGTGGCCCATGGAAAGGAACTGGCCCCCTTACCCTGAATGTGTGAATTTCACACGCCATTGGCTTAGATACGGGGTGAGGTCTACTCTCACCTATCAAAACCAACCTTCGGGTTGAATCACTGAGTGAGTGACCATCATTGGCTTCGTCTGCCTCTTTCACTATTCTAAGAGTTAAAATCATGAAAGAGTGTATCGGTTTTAATAGCAAATTCATAAAATGTCATGTAGGACAGAGAATCGGTTGTTATTTGAATTTCATTACTGAGTATAACTATAATAGTTGAAGGAAATAGCTTACATTCTAACCTACTGTATGTGCCTAAAGTAGCAAAACGTAATATTTTGTCCCATCCCGAGGGCCCGGGTTCGATTCCCGACAGTGACGGATTTTTCAGTAGAAAACCGGTCCCCACTTGAGTGCCTAGTGGAGGGCATTTCAAGTTCAGTACTCCGTCCGTCGGATGGGACATTGAGCCGTGGTCCCCTTGGCGCCTTTCGTTAAGAGTAGACTAATGCCGACGCCGGGTTTCTCTCCACCCTTCCTCCGTTCCCTGAAAACTCCTACCATTACCCAATTACCCACCTATCCTAAATGGCGCAAATGACCTCAGCTGTCGGTTGCCTCCCTTGAAACCAACCAACGTAATATTTTGTTGTGAATGGCGAACCGGGTGTCAAATTATCAATGATTTACTATTTTCATTAATATTTTTAATGACTCGTTCTTATATTATCTTGGGCTTTTTGTGCGTATTTAATCATTCTTAGTAAAGAGGCTGTCATTGTTCATGAAAGAGCCCCTACTTTACAGTATTTTGGTTTTAATACGATATACATCCAAACGTTATTATAGCACAATATATACATCAAAACGTTATTAGAACAGAGAATCGGTCATTATATGAATCTCACTACTGAATATAACTATAGTAGTTGAAGTAAATGCCTCAAATATCTTAGAGACTGTAGAGGACCATGAGAGTTTTTTAGGGCCAAGGATTTGGTCAATTTTTTGGCCATCGCCCCTAGGAGTGCCTCGAAGTTTTTTGAATGAACCCCTTCGGTCAGGTTCGGTGATGTATGCGGTTTTATGGCGATGATTAGAACCGCAGTGGGGGTCGATGCCCGAGAGAGGGAGGAGGAGGGTGTAGTTGTCGTCTCTGGGATATAGACCCGTCAGCTATCGCCTCGAACGGGCTTCCCGTAACCGCCACACTCTCTCCCTCTCCCTCCAATCTATTCTCCCTCCCGTCGAGGAAAAAGGGAGGGCCGTCTAGGTTTCTTTCTCGCATCAACCCCCTCACGGCCCGTGTGCGTGCGTGGAGCTACCCATGTGCGCTCCCCCGCGTTGGTATGGGTGCCGGCGCGGCCATAAAACGGAATGAGGTGCGGCAGGGAGTGGTGGGGAGGGCATGCCGAGTGTGTCGGGACCCATCCCGCTTCCCGGCCGCGCGGGCGGGGGTGTGGGGCTGGGGCGGCGGGGAGCGGATTCCCGCGGGAGAGGGAGGAAGCGGGAGGGGGAGGAGGATGGTGAAGTGGTGCGGAAATGGGGCGGACGGGAACGGGGGGGTTGGTTTGGGGCCCGGCCGGCGGTGGTGGTGGTTTTTGAGGGCCCCTCTCGTCCGAGTGGAGGATGGCGACCGTGTCCCCCGGGGAAGAGGGGCGAGGGATGAGGAGATTGAGGGTGAGGGCAGGCGTGGGTGGGTATTTTGTCCGGAATGGGAAGGAGGGGCGAGTTTATTTAGGGGCGGGGAGTGAGTTGGCGTGCTCTGGGAATCGGGAGGCATTCCTCCCAGGGGTCGGCAGAATGCAAGGCAACTGCCGATGTTGGCCCGACCGGCCAGTCGGGAGATTTCTTCCTTGCAAGACTTGTGCTCAGCATCTCCCCCTGGACCACCGTCCCCTGGCTTCCTCATCTTCTCCTCACGATCCTTTCCCCCCCTCCCATTCACTCTTCTCCTTTCGGCTTTTCTCACAAAGTCAGTCTTCTAAAACTACCCCTCGCCTCCCCACCATCCACTTGCACTTACTTCTCTCTCTCGTTTTATATCCCTTTCTTTTCATTTTCTCCATTTTCCTTGTATTAGGGTAAATTTTCTCCATGGGGAGCATTGGGATAAAAATTTTCCGTGTATGGAAACTCAGCCGTGTATTGTGAAGTAGATGATTCGTCCATGATTTATAACTTTCGTTTGGTTTATAACTTTGCCGCATATTGCCTTTTATTCGCATGAAAGAATTCAAAACATTTAACGTATGGTGAATCCATGTACGTTTTGCTTCTGCTGAAAAAATCTCCGAGTAGTCTCAGGGTTGTGTTTCACCTATCAAAGAAGGGTCTTAGATAAAACTTGGGTAAATTAAGGGGCGTCCGTGACCTTACCCTATCGCTTACTCATGTGAGTGCTTTTCCTTGACCTTCCGCCGAATATATCATAATCTTGGAGGCCACTCTCGAGATTAGTGAAATGTTTTTCTTGGAATTTAGCTTTTCATGATAAATTTCCGGTAAAAGTGAAAATGAATCAGTTGTAAAAATGTTCAAAATTTATATTTACATGCAAAGGAAGTCAATTGTTATTCCAGTTACTAAAGTCATCGGAGAAATATTTTTTATCTTGAGTAACTTCAACACCAGTCTGTGATTCATAAGTATCCTTGAGTGTATGTATATAACATACCTATTGAATCTAAAACTCCAATTTGTTGTATGTGTAGGAATAATGTATGTGTTTGGGATTTTCCTGCCCAGTTTAGTCTAAATTGACTATTATGAATTTAAGGCCCCTAATGTAGGTGGCATGTAATACCTTTGTTAATATATATTTAATTAAGGTTAGAAATAGCTGAAAGTTTCGGGAGAGTCGGTTTATGAACCCTTGGTTTTCCAATATTTTTTCATTTGTTTTTGTTTACTCTTGGGTACCAACCATTGTCTAAAATTTTCTTTTATCAGAGATGTTATTTAGTGTTAACTTGTGAGCGCCGGGTGAGTGTTGATGTCTAGATTCATCCTATTAGGCTTACCTGTGGTGGAAGATGTAATAGATATCGCCCTGAAAACACTCAGTTCCCACTATGAACTGATTTCTGAGTTAAACGCTTACCCAGTTTTTTTATTTTGCGTGCCAATGGAATAATGGACAGTCAAGGTGTAGACACTGGTAATATTGAATATAGCTTTAAAGTTTTGGTTTGAGATGTAACGGTTACTCTTCCGAAAAAGTACCTCCTGCGGAGGATATTTTTCTCTGCCGACTTTCGTCGGAATCGTAGAATAATATCGTTTCATTTCTGAAACTTCATACAACATCATTGAGCATGAGATTTATAAATAGAGAACCGTGGCATTGAGAATGATATCAACTTTGCGTATGCGGACGAGAATGGCGGCGCTTTATTATTTGAGTAGAAATAGCTGTTTGTAAAAGTTAGATTGAGTTGTTTTATCAAGCATGGGTTTAGAAAAGGTACAAAAGTGAGGGGAGCCCTTTATTCTTGGTTTTTATTTACTCTGCCATAGCCTGCCGCAGGATTCCTTCCGTCTTCCCGACGGATCGATAGTCGGAAGTCTTTTCAAATCTCCTGCATAGTGACAAACTTTTAGGTTTCATTTCGAAGTTGAGTTTCTTTTCGGGGGCGCCGTCTTATCTGGATCCCCTTCGGAATTCCAGGGAATCAACTCCGTTTCGTCGTTGAAGAGAGGTTTTCATTTGCATTCGCCCTCTGCGGTGTTGATTGGTTGAGTTTTTATGCGCTTCGTTATTTGTTAAATGCTATTCGTTCGAGTTGGATTACCTTTCAAAGCCATTTTACGCAGGATAATTCCGAGTCCATCCTTAAGAGGCGTGAAACGGCACTAGTTGGTGACTGACTCCGTGTTGTATTTGCAAAAGTGAATTTTAAATGAATTTTGGCACCCATATTCTCTTTACCAAAAAGTTGAGGCCGGAAGATGAGAAATCTCTGAAAAACTCCATGATTTTAGAGTGATTTTACGTTAATCATGTATGAGATCGTCGTGTTATCTATTTTTTTCTTTCATTTGAATATTTTCGTGTAAATTTGTTATCTATTTCACTCTGAGGCATTATTTTGTTCGTAGTAAATAATTTTTGGAATTTTGGAAAGAGGTGAGCGTAAATTAATATTGTAGAAGTCGCAAGTCCAAGGTAGGAGAGTCGTGGGAATATCGTGATTGTGCAATCTCTAGAGATTGTGTTATGGGCCCCTCTTCCATTATGGAGCCGTGTTGACAGGAATAATGGGACCGCGTCAGTGTTGGTGAATTAGACCAACGCTCTAATTGAATCTAACTACGTCTGTACTAGGGTTTGAAATCAAGGTAAAAACTAATCAAAACTTGCAGCGTGGTTGCAATACAATTAGTGATGGCAATTATATTTGCTTTACTCGTATCGACCTTTATTCTATCCTAGGAAGTAGATAATGCCGGTCTTTTTCAGTTCCTTTCTGTTATTACTTAGATTGTGACTTGTATTTCACCTCCAAAAACATTTGTTTAAGCTTTGTTTTCCCATCCTTCTTATTCAATATGAGTTTCGCTGAAAGTACTGTTCTTTTCCAGTCCATTTGCAAACGGAAGGTCGGCATGAATCTCGATTTTGTAGGAACAATTGGTAATGAGTTTTTGACGACCAACCATGGAAAGTCATTCGACGTGTCGCAGCCACTTTCCGAAACTTCCATGAATGAATTAGTATTTTCAACGTTATAATTTTTTTTATAAAGGGTGAACATTGAAATTTTATTTATGAATCGTTATATATTTGTGTTTAATTAGTATACAATCAAAACTCTTGAGGATATTATTTATTGGATAGTCATGAAGTTGCGAGATTCTATCTGTCACATTCATTAAAAGGCATCTTCTGTCGTCCATTTCCTCTCTCCATTTCGCGCCGGCCGGATTAGCCATGTTGCCTACTCGCCTGGCAATACAAGTCTTGGGTTTGAAATCCCCCCAGCGTATATGTTTTGCTTTTATTAGGATTAAAGTCGTAGGTTAGATAATGCGACATAAGTTTAGCTGTTTGAGCCCTATAAATCCGTTTGCTATTACTCCCAATTCGTCTGATACCCGTGGCTCGAAACATTACCAGAAGGATATCACAAAATGCATTTTTTTGGCAGTGTTCCGCAACGCAGCTCCGTGATGAAATTTCGCTGCAATCGCTCTTTCAATCTGAGTTATTAGGGCGGCCGGGAAGTGGTTTAAATCTGCTTGCTTGTTGATATTTAACGAATTCGAGCGTGACATGTGGAAAGGTACAGGTCTGGGTTTTTCACGCATCGTTGGATTAGTAAGGGAATGAGATCCGGTCGAGCGTATCAGACTGAGGTAATCTCTGGGTTGAAGACCGTATAATTATGTATTTAATTGCGTGCTGTAAACTCGTGCTTTATGTCCTGAGTTTTGCCAAACGTCATAATACCAGAGGAAACTGGCGCATAATTATATCTTTGCTACGTGTAATGAATGGCAAAATTTAATCCTCAGTTCTTGGTTGATGGATTGAAAACGTTTGTCGCCCAAAAACCGTGACCATTTAATAAATCAGTTCTTTTAAGGCCGTGTTAGGGGTAATCGTGCGTCAGATTCGCGTAATTCAGAGAAGAACAACATAACTGAACCGGAAAAAATTAGGAAAATGCATGTGAAAAAGAAGAAAAATATTTTTAAAGAAAAGGATTTTTAAGCTGGTACGGAAGAAAAGACGGTTGTAGAGAAATGACAGTGTAGTGGATGTGGATGAAGGTGTTGCAACCTGGCATAAAACTGAAGGATGTGACGAGTGGGTGAATGAAAGCTGGGCATGTGCGAAACGGTTAGGAAAGGAATAATGATTGCTTACGGTACGAAGTTGGCAGATGCGAGATTATACATATAGTGGCAGAAAGTGTTACCTACCAAGATTAGATACTAGACTATGTAATAGTAGTTTGATGATAATATAAAGGGTAGTTGAAACAAGAATATTAACAGAACTCTGCAAGAATTTTTGAAATATTGGGGAGCTCAGGAATTTTTTTAAAATTCGACCTAAAATTGTAGAATCCTTAGAACAAAGGTACCAATCACTCTTTAGGTCATCTCACCGTGCCGTTTCTTAGCACCGTTTAATTTACCATAATCTATATTATCATCAGTTTTCAAGTTTGTGATCTTTAAAAACTGATTTTCAATCAGTTTTAAAAGTTAGTGATTCGTCTGAATATTTGTCGATTTGGTAGTGGAGAATGTAATATGAGTCAAATCAGAAGAAGAATTGAGCAGTATTGCAAGCTGTGAGTACGTAAGTTAATAGCTCGTGAAGATTGGGGTAATAATGACTTAGGATTGTGGGTGAAGTATTTGTAAATTTCTGTTATCGATTTCCGTTGTTATTGCAGTATTCATGCAGAATTGTGCAAATGTATATTTCACGAGAGTATGTGAATATTTTCCGGTCTTATTTTTTCACGTATGGAACTTGCGATATCAGTGCTCTACATTCCGTAATCAGAGAAAACTATGTAAAATATTATCGGAGAGAATTCCAGACACCATTTTGTGACTGCTTGCCCCATTCTGTCCTCGAATAGGAGGCAAAATATGCGTTTCTTTCCCGAGTTCTCGGAGCGAGTTGAGACGATAATGGTCTGCTACCGATTCTACTTCTCGGTATTATTAAAGCCTCATTAATAAATAAGAATTATTTAGATTTTAGACTACGAAGTGGTAGGACCAGAGCGTTTCACCCTTCTCACGATTTGGTGTCGTCTTCTTCAAGATCGATTGTGTTCCCGGAAATTTCCTCTCCGGTGAAGGATCCTCCGGAATTAAAAATTATATCGGGAATCGGAATCGGAATTCGATTTGGTTTTTTCGTCGGAGGGAGGCGAGGAGAGGCGTTTTGCGCGGGCTAAGGAACGCCGATAAAGCATCCCTCATCCCTTCCCGCTTAAGGGCTTCCTCTCGTACATTTTTTTCCTCCTCCCCGCCCTTTTAACCCCGCCGGAGAAAATTTCATCGCTTTTCTATCAGTGGAATTTTTGCCATCGATCGGGTTCGACATATATGTGCTCTCTCGCATGTTTTTCCCTATTTTATTTTTTCTTCCAATTCATCGATTTCTTCGGTCGACCTCCCTTCCCACCGGGAGCGGTGGGATGGAGGAAGGAAAAAAATGATGTGGAGAAGAAATCACGGAATGCCACGCGAGGCCATCCTCGAAGTAGGGGAAGGGCGCGGTGCAGGAGGGAAAGAAAATGAAAATCCACTTCCAGAATTAATTTTGTCTTGGCTCATTTCTGCGGGAATGTTTTTACTTATTTTTCTCCCCCTTTCCGTCATACTTCCGCCCGATGTTCCTCTCGTAACTTAAGATACGACTCCCGTTTCGGAGAAATTTGCAGTGTCATGTGAGACTTAATGGAAGGAATCCCTATGAAATTAAACAATGTTCACTAATCCTATCGTTGTATTCGTCGAAAAATTCAGTTATCTACGAAATATAATGCTGATAACTCTTGGAAAGGAAATGAGTCTCTGCAAGAAACTGAAGATTTTCGTGGTATGTTGCCCGTTTTACGTTGTAGTAGTAGTAATTATGTGCGAAATGCACCGAAAACTAAGGTCATGTTGGCCACTCAGGATAGGCGGGTAATTGGACAGTGGTAGACATTTTTTTTAGGGAGAGCCGAAACCCGGCATCGGCTGTAGCCTATTCTACACTGTAGGCGACCATAAGAAGGTTTAACGTCCCATCTGACAGATCAAATAATGAGTTTGAAGTGCTTTCCACAAAACAAGTGCGGACCGGTATACCATTGAAAACTCTCCTCAGTACCGGAATCTGAACCTGGGCCTCGATCATGGATCTTAAAAGGCGTACGATAGCGTTATCGTTGTTTTTTGATCTAACTTATGTCAGAGAGAACGTAATCTCCGTTCTTCATTTTTCGCACAGCACTTCAAATCGCTTATCACAATCAGTGGAGAGAATTTTATAGACGGTTATTGTTAACCCTGCGCTACTCTAGAGGTAAGCGTTAACGATAAAGATTACGATAACGCGAAAGATGCATCCGTGATTCCGCACCTGGACCCTCGAGATGGGATAAGAGTGCTCTAGCTACCACACCAACCCGTCACCTTACTTTCATCCCATTGATTAAATTCCCACCTCATCCTCTTATTTAATTCTTGGCTAACATCTGAACGAATAAATATACAATAATGCATGCATTATTCTAGTTTACAACTCTATAGAAACATAAAACTATCAAATACAAATACCTCCGCTGGGTACACAAATGTAAACAAAACAGCCTTAAATTACGCACAAGCCTTAAATTAGAACAGCTTCCCTTTTTGTATAGTGCTACGTAGTCTACAATATATAGAGAACTTTGGCTTTAAAAATTAGACACAAATTCTTAAAACCCGACAGGGCTTTTGCTCAGTCTGACCGAACTTGTGGCATAAGGTATCATTATTTCATTGCTAGGTGAATGATTACTCTTCTCACAAGTAAATGGCTCCTCTCTAGCTAATGCATTTTCCTCAGGTTTATCACCGCAAACCACTCTCCTCCCAATAGCGTGTGCAGGCAGCAGTTTTTATGGATTCCAGTGTAATTCCAAGGGAAAGAATTTTTAGCTCACGTGAATGGTGAAAGTGGATTCAGCATTTCCATGGTTTGGTTTCCCTCGGTGCCTATTGGCACATATATGTGTCGAAAAGGCTGGTTTGATCCGATAACCATCAGTTGGGAGTGGAGTACTTTCTATGAACTGTGGGGAACTGGTAGCGTTGTACCTTAAATTTCTGGAAACGGAGCAGTATTATACGTTCCCACTTTTCCGGCAGTGTGCCTCATCTCCTGTCTTTTCTTTTTTCTGCCTCGCGTATTCGAAATCAGGGTACCTTTCCTTTCCCATTCCCTACACCACTCCTGACACGCCCAGCCCAAGCCTCATTTTCGATTGAGGTGGTGTTCCGGGCCCCGCGCCACCGAACACAGCCAGGGCCTCGGAGCCCTCGCTTCTGGCCCATCCACGCCCCCTGCTCTCCTCCTTTGCGCTCGTCCCCCGCCGCCCCTGCCCCTTGCCCCACAATCCCTTCCGTGTCCGTGCTACGGACGACGATGAGGCCGAGGCATAGGAGTCGCCCGCTGACTTCTCCGGACCGACCTCTCCCTACCGCCCCCCCTCCCTCCTCCCCGCGACAAGTCCTCAAACCTTTTGATTGGATTGGGATAACATGGAGGAGGAAGGAACGAGGGGTGGGTTAGGTTGGAAGCTCAGTGGAAGGATTTCTGGAAGGAGCGGGGGTGGGAAATTGGAAAAAGAGCTTTATTTTACTTTTTCCGCTCCGTTCTTTCCGTCTCCTCTCGTCCTGTGTGGAGAAAAAAATAAAACAAAAAAATGTAAAAAAATGACTCCGTTCCGTAGAGTTAAGGTGGGAGGATTGTAGTTCGCGAGCGTGCGTCGTGGTGTGGGGGAATAGCGGGATCGGCGTCCCAGAAAACCGATGCAATGCCTCAAAAAGGGTTCGGGTTCGTCCTCTGGAGTCCTGGCGGAGGAAATGAGAAGTTGAGGTGGGTGGGGTGGGGTATAATGGGAGGGTGGAATGGGCCCTGATTTGGGTTGATGGCGGCCGAATCCGCCCGTTAATTGGATGGATTCTTTTCTTTTTTTTATTACTTGCCCAAGATCCGCAACGTATCGGCGGGCTGCATTATGATTGCTAATTCATTCCGTCGCTCGGGATATTTTTTCCCATTTTTATTTCACTTTCCTGACCACCCATGGGTTTATCGTCAGATTCTTATCTCCGATGTTATTTCTGCGAAAGTCTCCGGTTGAGTTCACGCATGATCAAGTTGATTAACGTGCCCCTGCGAGTGAAGACGCTCGCATGTTGAATATCCGGAATCATTTCACCCCTGGGAGAGCGTTCATATTTTTCGTCCTGATGAAAGGGATAATGGTATTACTCATCGGGATGGTGACGTGATCCGATTCTCTTCGCCGTGTTATCGATGTACATCATAAAGTCGTGCTTGTGTGCGTCAATTTTTCGATGCGGCCAGGTGGAAACTATTTTGTGTGCTTGTGTTGTAGAGATTCCGGAAGTTCACATATTAAGGGAGAATAGATTGACAGGTTATCAGGTGTCAGGGAAGAAAAGCATTCTAGTAGAGTTGGAAAATTTTTAAGAGTTTGTTTCAATGCATTAAAATTCGTCAATGTTTTTAAATCCTACCCGTGTCCGCTGATGAAGCGTTCGATATTCCTGTTCTTAATAATACTTACTCGTAAATTGTGTATTTTTCTTCAAAAATTATATTGTAAAACTATTATAATGGGGGTTTTAGGTTAAGATTATGGGGATTATGTATACTCATCAGAAAACAAATAGTGTGCGTAAGAGTTTCCTCAGAAGTGCATAGCTGATTTTGGATTTCAAGACGTTTCCTTACTGTTAGAAAACTGACTAATTATGCTTGAAATTATTGGAAGGGGAAGTATTTAAATGGTGGCTCGAGTGCTGAGCCACAGAGGGTTCCAGATTCAGATCCCGGGAAGAAGCCTTTCTGGACATCACCACCTAAAATCCTCGCGATTCGATTTTCTGCGTGTCAGAACTTTGTTGGAAATCGCAGGTGGCCCAGGGAAAGGAACTGCTCCCCCCTACCCTGAATGTGTGAATTTCACTCGCCAATAGCCTAGTACAGGATGAACTCTACTTTTACCTGCTCAACCGACCTTCGGGGTGAACACTGAATGAGTGAAGCTTAAAAAATAAAAGAAATAAATAATTCGAAATCTCTTGTCACTCCCTCCTTGGCGAATTTTTGGAAGCGCTTTGTAAAGTGAAGCTGTCTTCTGGTTTTTCTGTCATCATGATGGGCTGTAACGTCGCATTTAGTCCTGCGGTACAAAACGTTGCCATTTTTACAAAATAGTAGTTTCTGGAAAGTTAGACATTTTCGCCGATGGGTACTGGAGTGCCTCTTATAGACACGAGGCCACCTTTGGGTCTGATTTTAAAATGTTACTTACGGCGGTGTGTTCGCGGTGAACTCCACTACGATGAGTGAGATTTTAATGCCACTCAGCGCATGACAAGTATTTATTTCGTTATTCATTTAAATTTTAAAATGGTACACTAATGTTGTGTGTTCTTCTTGTTTATTTGTTTTTTGGAGAGCCTACCAATGTCTCCAATTGAATGAAGTTTAAATATGAAAACTTGATTCGCTCACTTTGAAAAGCGTTGAAAAACTTGGAGATTTAAATGATTGACCCTATTAAGCAACCAACTTGAAGTGAGCACGAATTCCTCGCCAGTCTAAAATACAAAAAGGCAAAGAATTGCGTTGTCAACTAATGCATAATTGCATCGGATGTCGCATGAAACGTTCCCTACTTTATTGAGAAATTTTTTAATTATAGTGGTACTGTGATGTTCCTGTGGAATTAAATTAGTTCGTTTATTTGTGATTCTTTGTTCATCATCACAATTGGTCAACAATCCTAGGATTGGTTGACGCAGCTTTCCACTCGATTCTTCTATCTGCCAACCTCTTCATTGTGACGTAATTCTTCTCTTTTACATCCCTCACAACCTGTTCCATGTATCTCATTCGAGGCCTGCCTTTTTCAATAGCCTCGACGATAGCCTTTATCAAGATTCTTTTATAGAGGAAGAAAAAGACAACTTTTACTAATATCACTGGATTTATCAGAACTCGACCCGGGTTCGACGTGGATTCACATCATCATCCTGATGATGTGAATCCACGTAGAAACCCGGGTTAAGTTTTAATAATTCCAGTAGTATAAGTAAAAGTTGTATTTTTCTTCCTCTAATGATGGAATACCACCAAGTAAACCTCGCGAAATTGATTGTTAATCCTTTCTAGCGCAATCTTGGCTTTTTCGTCTTTTTTAAATTTTGTTCTTTTTGTAAGTTTTAGAGTAGCATTAGTTTTAGACAAGTGTGAATAGTTATACCTAATTTTAACTTATGAGAAACCATTATAGCTCAGGTTTCGTCCCGCCTTGGAAAATTTGCGTTTTGGTTTCTTAGCATGAACATTCGTTCTCAGTTTTTAATTCTCAATGGCTGTTGCACATTCTAGATTTAAATCCTGTGTTTCCTGTAAGAAAGGAAAAGTAATTACTAAATTGTCATACAAAGGCATTACATGCATCATACGTGTCTACTTTATGGTTCGGGTGAGGCAATCTTGATTTTAAATAGAGTTGAGACAGCGAGAATTGGCATTTAATTTTACCACTTTAACAAATGCAGGAATGTAGTTGAATGTAATCCTTTCTTTTTTCAGTTTTTTTGACGGATGTAATTGAATGAATCTTCTTCTAGTGACTTATTTGCGTAAGCCGATATTTTTCATTTTTATAAAAACCACGCTTATTTCGTAATTCCCTGCCGTGCATCTTAGGAATCTATGTTACCCCGTAATGTAAATCACATTACCTTTATCAGCCAACACCATTTAATTTACTAAAATTCATCATTCTTAAACCGGTATTGACGATTTCACTATTACGTTTTTTCCTTGGCGTATTAAGCTTCAGCCGTAATGGTATTTAGCTAATAGTGCGATTAAATAAGTACCAAACTGTAAGTATGGTTTTAATTATGATTGGTAATTATGATGACAATTTTACATTATGGGGAAGCTGAAATGTTCCTAGCAAACTGTTTTTTCTTTCTTAGGTATGCTTTGGAAAACTGATTTTTGTAAATTGACAGCAATGCTATTTAGTTAAGAAAGGCAGTCTCCACACAGGTGACACCTTCGAGACTGCCTAAAGCTCCAAATCACCTGTATACAAATATGTACGAAACTGTGGAGTAAATAAATATATTATTATTATGATATTCCATGTGTAGGAGCACCACATTAACTTCTATGTCGCACTTTGACGGGCGGAATTCCTTTGCTCTCCTCGTGACCGTGCATTTTTACGTGACATCTCGTCACACTCAGCCGAGGGCATAGTTAGTTACTGGCGGACGTGATGTAACAAATGCACACAAAAACCCCTCCCCCTTACGGAAGCGAGTGGTGGGCTCCTTAATTTCCCGTACGCCCCCTTCCCCCTCTGGAGAAAACGGGAGGTCAATAAAAAAGGACGGCGGATGAGAGGCGAGGGAGAGGAGGTGCTCTCAAAATTGGATAAAAACACGACCGAGCGACTAATAAGCGAGGGCGGTGGGAGGCGGGACGGCCCGTGACACTCGCGGGATGGACTCGGCCGAGTAATAATCCGCACGGGAAGGCGAGGAGGAAGAGAGACGACCCTTTGGAGGGATGGGGGAGGTGTGCGGAGTGTGGAGGGGGAATGGATCGGCTGGCGGTGGAGGGGGTGAAAGTGTTGGAGCGAGATGAAGTTTCGGCGCGATGGAGGAGGTGGGAGGGTTGGAAACTGCTGACTGCGGAGAGGGGTTTGGCGGGGGAGGGAGGAAGAATGGGTTGGGAGGGGGAGGATTTTTCGACGGCTGGGAGAGATGGGAAAGGTGGCGGAGGGAGGGGAGGGAGGAACAATGTTTGGAGAGACACCCGTGCGCTGCCCATTATCTGCAAGTGGCGCCCCTGAGCTGCCGCCGCCTACGCCTCACCCCCCTCCGGACCAGCCACCCTTCCCTCCCGCCTCCGCACGCCCACGCCCGTGGACCCCATGCCCTCCCGCCCCCCCCGCTCACTTCCTATCTCTTCCATCCGCGATGATACCTTCCGAGTCTCTCATTTCCTCTGCCGCCCTCCCCTCCCCGACATCTCCCCGCATCGCCGCCACCGTTGCTCGTCTTCTTCCCATTTCTTTCTCCTCCCTTTCTCTTCCCTTCCCGCCTTGCTTGCTACCTTCTCCTCTTCCCAACCACCTCTCCCTCTCTCCATCCGAGCACGTTCTTACTCCCCCGTAACTCCTGTACCTCTGTAATTCTGCTCTTCTCCTATATATATTTTCTTTCTCGGCTGTCTTATGCGTTTGCATTATCTCTCTCTGTCGAGGTGTTTTTCAATCATGAAAACTTTTTCGTCGTGAATTTGATTCGTACTTGGCGTTAGCGCCGTTCCTCAATATTCCCTACCGGATGCGGTAACATACTGGTTTCGTGACACTTAGGTTATGGGTTCGAATCCCATCTCAGGCTGCGATGTCATGATTAGTTTAGGATGAAGTTAAGGTCAAATGGTATAGTACAATTTATAACCATTTATCGTATGGCAAAAATGGATATTTGACTTTACAGGTAGGTGTACAGGGTGAAGCATGATGTTGTAATGATAATATATATTGCTAAGCAAAGCAAAAGTAGATAACATTTAATCTTTTAGTAATTAATCCAGTTGAGCGCAGTATCTATGACATGGAGAAAATCAGTTGATTGAGCTTGGTACGATATAAAATAAGCAACCGGAGAGCCTAAAAACCTTATTCTTCCCATTCCACTTCATTTTATACTATGTTCCTTTATTCTCAAGATATATTTTGCTTTCCTTGTTTCCTGGCTTTTCTCACCCTCGCTCAATTTCTTGTGTTTTTCAATCGAAAATAATATTGTCACCGCTTTAAATTTTTTTATATGGGTTAAATTCTGTCCTCTTTTATTTGTCATAAACTACCAATTCTTCCCCACATTGTAATATGCGCTGTAAAAAATTCGGCATTAGTGCAAGTCTCAGGTCTCCTTCGTGGGCCTTTGCATTCCGTTATCTTCTTTTACAAATTTTCTAGATCCTGTTTTGAAATGTGGCCATGCAACATTATGGATTGCAAGGGTCGCTGTCCAGATAGGTGTATTTTCTAATTTCGTAAAAGTTGGTTTCATGGGCTCTGAAGTAGAACTTCCTATCGCTTCATTCCAATCTCTACCGTGTTGCATTATTCAAATGTTTTCCTGTTCCCCATAATTTCTGCAACCTTAACGTGATTTCTCTACATTCGCTTTTTTTCTTCACCCCGCTTTCTCGTGCCGGTCTTCCTTTTTTAGCGGTGTATGTATTTCGTTTAAATACAGTCGTGTAGGAAACTTATGCACATGTTATGGCGCTACGTGAATGAGTCATTCAGATGCTGTTGTTGTAATTATGGAGTGCATACGGTTAGAGATGGACCCGCATCGTTGCATGGGATGAAATAGGTTAGGAAGAAGCCTTAGATGAGGAGTTGGAAAAGCATAGGGCATTTTTGAATGGCTTAAAAAGCGTAAGAAAAATTCGTGATAGCTAACCTCAATCAGTCGCCTGGTAAATGGTAGTGGTATAATCTTATTTCCATGAAAACATTGAATTTTGTAACCAGTAAATACTCACGGCTAGCGTACACTGCCTGTCGTCACTTTCATTTGCTTTATTTTGTTTATTCTTTATCTTTCATATTTCTGTTAATAGTTGGGCCTTGCTGTAAGCTTGCCGTTGGTTCAACTCCGTGATTATTTCTTAAGCATATCAATTGAATTATGTGATTATTGTAACTTTTTTTAAAAGTAATTTGTCTCGTTCCTTTTCTTTAGGTGATGAAAGCATCCACGTTACCTAATCATGTTATTTACATCTGTTGTCATAGCGCGCAATTACGCTGTTGAAATGTATGGAGAAAAAATTCCCATTTTATACCTGATCATCCATATGAAAGGATAAAAATATCATTTTTCCTTTTATCGAGGACCCATCTTTACCGACGTCATCAGTCATAACTATCCGCGTCATCACTTGACATTTTTTTTTTTTAGTTTTTGACTAATGGAATAATTGCCATGTTATATCACCGATAAAATTAATGAGGAATAATGGTAAAATAATTTACTTACATGCCTGAATTTTGTTTCGCAAAAGCACTATTTCATGAAGAATTGGCCGATCTCTTAAAATTCACCTGACACATGGTATCAGCACCTAAATTCTTCACACGTCAAATGATTGGTGCAAATTGCCCTGTTACTATTAACATTAACGAAAATAACTTCTGTTTCATAAGGCGGTTGTTATTATTTGTTACCAGTGAACAACTGTGGAGGAAAGGAGAGGTTGTACATTGTGAAATTTGAAAAAGTTAAATTAGATTTTGTTTGCAGTTGGCGTGCAATTCTGCTATGACATAAAATATTACCAATGAATCCTGGCAAAATTACGCAGTCGCCGTGTATTTAATCAAGGAATATATTGTTTAATTAATAAGTTTCCTTCTTCAATTCGTTGTTCTAAAGTTAATTTTATTTTAGAAGTTGATAAGAATTGGTGCTACATAATTAGGGTCGTTAAATTTTCCACAATTAATTTTTTAAATTCTAATAGCCGAGGAAGTTTTATCTGCTACCTAGTCATCAATCTACCTTCCGGTCTCCCTTTATTTTCCTACTCCCCTCACTTTCGCTGGCTTCATGTTCGGTGGTATCTCAGTTTTTTTCTCGTTCCACCCTAGACTCCCTTTTCTCTCTCTTTCTCTCCCCTTCGATGCGACCCTTTTCCTATCCCCCAACTCACTCTTTCTCCTCCATTTCCCGCCATCCATTCCACTCTCTCCCCTCCGCGTTCTCTTCTCTTTCCTTCCCCGTTTCTCCCTCCTCTCCGACCTTCCCCTCTGGCCTTTAAACTCATCTCCCTCCCCTGTCGTATCACTTTCTTGATTCCTCCACCGGGTAGGTCCTCTCTAGCCACCCACCCTTCTTCGGATCATCCCCTACCCTTCCCCGCCCACCTGCTCTGCCTGCTGCTGTCCTTTCTCTTCCGTCCACCCCACTCACGCACACACGATCGTTACCCCACGCACATATTGTCTATTCATTCAACAGTTCCCCGTCTCCGTTTTCCTACCGGCGAAACAGTCTCCTCTCCCGCGCCAGGTCGGCCGGCCCATTCCCCCGTCACCCGTCCTCTCTCCGCCTCACTCTCCCTGCAGCGAAATCCCTCGATTAGCGCTCGCATCTTTCGGAAACGAGCGCTAGTCTTGAGCGGCGACGCCCCCTTTCCACCCTCGAGTAGAAATTATTATCGACACGCTCTCTTTGGCACGAGTGGAGGGGCCGGCCTCGCATGTCCACGGCGATGAAGTTATCGACTCCGGGCGATCGCCCGAAATTCGTCCCGATTGCATTGTTCCCTCTTGTGTAAATAAAGGCGTTAAGGTTGTAATTTGGTCGTGGCGTAGTTATTTTCCCGGCGTGAATAATGATAGGTTACGATGAAAACCATTGTCCGGTTTAAATGGACACGCGAAATTGATATAGATACCAGCGATGTCGAGGGTCGGTGATGTACACTTAAATTGTTACATATGTGTTCAATAAAAATGCTGTTGAAAATATCTTGGAAATTGGAAAAAATCTTTCGCAAGAGCTATACTCGCGACTCATTCATAACTCCATGGATTTTGTTCCCCCACTATTTTGTAAAAACACGTCCCTTTTCGATTGAAAATAGCTATGAAGGGTGAAAGTTGTCATTCATGCTTGTTTTAATGTGCATGTGTTACAAATATTGTAATAAAATCATATAAAGTCGTAATGTAATTGACTGCAATCGTGAACATTTCCTGCATGTATAGCCTTAAGTGAAAGTTTAAATGATTGGTTGAAGCCATGAAATGAACGAGGAAACCGTTTAATCAAAGCGAAATCTTGGAGAGGGTAAGTGCTAATTGGCGAGAATGTGAAGGTATTCTCGTACATATTACACTCTTCAATTTCACACATTCATTTCATGCGTGTTGTTGAAGTTGCTTCGTTTATCTGAGTTTTCGGCAAGCTGCGTTTAGACTCACGGGTTGGTTCGCAAGCTCAATGAAACAAATTGGTATGTACCTGCGTTTACCAGCAAAAAAAGATTTCATGGTCCCCAACTGTTCTTGATGAAGCTGTAACTTACTCTAGTAACCGTTTCTCCAGTGCGAGAAATGGTTCAGGAAGGGCATCCAAGTCTTTAGATTTTTCTCATCTCGGCACTCTCTTGCATAATATCCACCTTGTCGATCAAGTTACAACTTTAGAACTGGAGCAGGGGGCGCCCGTTTTGCACCCGCTGTGGATTTTCATCGCGAAATTATGAGCGCTCTGAGGAAAGTTTTCCCTCCGCGTGAAAGATATCAACCTGGTGTCATCAGAAATTCTAGCATCGCCCTGTCCCCCTCTCCCTCTTTCTCCTTACTCCACCTCAAGCCTTACAGCCTCGTCCACGAAGTCTACGGCGTGGGACGTTGCCGTTCGTCTGCAATTTCAACCTCCTTCTCCTGCCTCGGATGCAGTACCATTCGACGGAACCACCCCACCCACTTCAACATCCTTCCGTTTTACATGCAAATCCTTCTCTCTTTCCCTGTCTTCGCTTTACTTCTCCTTCCTCCTCATCCTTTCATCTTTCGAGGTGGCATTGTTGCACGTCTCGATTTTTTTCCGATTTGGGTTCTGTTACATGATTTAGCAGCATCTTTTAGAGCAGATAGAACTTGCTTAATAGATCATTCCGTGTCCGGATACTCCATGTACAATTTAGTTACCTGTATGCCACCATGGAAGGCAAAAATCGCTTTTGGATCGTGTCCTTATTCGTTGGGAATGAGTATACCATCATATCAAAGAGCCGCCGAGTTTAATCATGTATTGTTCCCATCATCGGAGTATAATCTTTTGCGAAGCCATTTATAATTTTCAGTAAATGTTGCTACACCTTTTTTTCTTTCCCTCTTTTGAATGCGAAGTCACTGTTTAGTCATTAAATATTAAAACATGCCATAAAACCATGGAAATAAAAAAACTTAATTTGTGCCACTTAATTCGAGCACGTAATGTGGATGTCCTTAATCATTCTAGTGCAAAACTTCCTTTCATCGCATCATTTGAGGCTCTAGCAGATTTTATGGCCATCAAGATCCCTAATTGTTAACGATAATCCATGATTCTTAATAGATTTAGACAAAGCTCATTTGTCACGTACTCAGAAGCGCGTTGAGAGTGAGAATCGTGTAAAAGGATCCGGAAGGGAAGGGAGAGATAACTGAGAGAACCACGGAGTCTTTTACAACCATTAGAAACCATTAGTCTTATTACAGCGATATATCTCAAGGGGTTCACAACATATGACAGATGGATTCATGACTTGAAATATTATCCACACGGTGTTAAAACTAATACTCTAATTTAAAGTAAATTTCCTATTCTCATGATCCGAACTTGATTAAAATAAATACCTTTAAATTGACAGAATGTATGTTAAATGTTTTTTTGCAGTGGTGTAAGAGCAATTTAACGTTTGTACACATTTATATCCGTGCTTAGATAAGAGTCATCAAAATTAAATTTGGAAAAAGAATTCAAACTCTCGAAGTGGAGCAACCAAACCTTATCAACTCTCTATGCATGTGTTAATAATTTTCTAGCAACTTTTAAAGGTGGAGCAAGTGTCGTAATGGAGCAAATAAAAATTGAATATGTATCATGGAGAAATGTGTTGCAGTCTTTCGGCGCCAAATTTCCACTCTTCTGCTGCAAACGGAAATATATTTCCTACTTCATCTTGTATTTAACCCGTGAGCATTATACTTGGGACTCACCCTATTCCTGTTTGAAGTCCAAGCGCCCTTTGTGGAATTGACCAAATTAGTTATGATAAAATGTTGCTTTTTTTGCATCTTGGATAAGTTATAAAATGATTTCATTAGAAAAAATGTGGAATGGCCATAATTTCGAGTTATGCATACTATAGAGGTTACAACGCATGGTATTGTCGTACCAGTGTAGCTTAAATTACATCGCTCCGGATTAGAGTTGCATTTTAACAACTTTTTTGATTAATTTAGCTACTTTTCCTAGCAGTTGACAACATTTTTTAAGGATAAGCATTTGGGGATTACTTTCTAAATTTAATTACTTGGACTAACCGAACCTTAAGAACGCAATTATGCCTTGTATTATATTTACAGCTGAAATAATAGTGTGTGGCTCAATTAAATCTTATAAATTAGGATACAGTAGTTGTTTATAAAGAAAAAGATTGTTGTTAAAAATGAAATTTTAATGAATAATGTATATAAATTTAAAATGAAAGCATGCATGTTAAATATGTTTTATTGCAGTAGTGTACGAGCAATTTAACGTTTTGTACGTTTTTATCTCCGTCCTTACATAAAAGTCATTGAAATGGAATTTGAAAAAAAAATTATTCTGACATAGTGGAGCAATAAAATTGTATCAACTTTCTGTACATATCTTAACAATTTTCTGTCAACTTTTAAAGGAGGTTTTGACATTAGAATAATTCAGAAATCCTGCACATCACCTTCTCGTCAACCCTGTCCATTCAGTGTGATTCGCCGCCGCAACCCCTTTCTCCACTTCCACACCCCTTCCAACGCTGTCTCCCCTCCTCCCTGCTCGGCCCACGCCCAGTTTTATATCCACGCCCCCCGACACGACTCCCTCTCCCCCTTCTCGTCTAGTGCGTTATCTCCGACACCGTTCCCTCAAGCCTATACCCTTCCCTCCCTCGCCCCCCTCGGCTCTTTTAAATCTCTTTCCCCTCTTATCTTTCCATCTTCCGCGTTAGCCCCTCGCTCGCCGTTTCGGTCGAAGAATAGGATGGTGGCAGGGGTTGCAAGGTGGGAGGGAGGTAGGGAGAGTTTTGGGGATGGAGGTGAGGGAAAGAGGCTGAAAATCCCCGTGCCACATTTCTCCTTATATCCTTCCTTATCTCTCGTCCCTCCCCTCCGTTCAGTCCTCTTCCTTCGTCTCTTTCCCCCTCTTCTCTCTACTTGCGTACCTCTCTTCTCCCACCCCTTGGACAAAAAAAAAACCTTTCTCCCCCTTTGGGCATGTCCTCAAACCTTAATTCCTGCGTTTCCGTCCATTTCCACTCCCGTTTCCGTCTTTTTTTGTGCCGGGGAGAGAAAAAAACTCCTTTTTTTATTGTTCTCTGCTGTATTTTTTCGTAACCCTCGTTCTTAATTTCCTTTTTCATCCCTCCCTTCTGTTCCGCCTGCCGTCTCCTCTGTGGGTCGATGTCCATTTCATCGCTCTCTTTCTCTTGTTATTTTTATCGTCCTTTTCCTTCTCTATTTCGCGTCGCGTAGGCATTTTTTTCCTCTTTGTGGGAAAGAAAAATGTTTATCCCGCGCGATTTTTTTGCATGGATTGGAAACGTTTGCCTTTGTATCGCGGTGTTTTGCCTTTGGTTTATCATAATACTTGGCGACGCCTCTTTTTTTGTTTTACAAGCGTATCCGCGTCCAAGTGACTGTCAAATGGAGGTAAGCAGTTCCACTGGGCGAAGCCGCGTCTAATTACAGAACCCCAGAGAATTTGCATCACCTTTAACCCCTATAATCCCCTCTCGTATTCTTCCTTTCTGTACTCTTTCTTGTCCGCTGCTCCCCCATATTCCTTCCCTAACCTCCAATACTTTCTGATGCATCCATAGTTCAGGTATGCGGTATTGCCCGTGCTATTTTGCTTCAGTTTACCTCGCGCGCTGCCGGAGTTTTTTCGTGAAATACGAATATTGTCGGAGTGTGCTCCGACATCGATGGTTATCCACCTTTGGCTCCAAGGATCTCTGGTACGAACTCCTACCGGAGTGAAAGATCCCCATTCCGTCGCCTCGTGTTCGAATCTCAGTACTGGTAGATGTTTTTCAGTGAAATACAGGTCCGTAATTTAGTTCTCCGTGGAGAGCACTTTAAGGCGAGAACTCTTTTCGCCTAGTAGAACCGTGGACGTGTTTAATGTTTGTTTTTTGCACTTTTTTGTGCGCCTTTTGTCGAGGGTAGGCTAATAGAGTGATCGTTTTTACGCACCCTTCCTTTGTCCCCTAAAAGCATTCCGACCAATTACCAAAACCTATTTGTTCACCTATCCTTAATGGCAAAATTACCTCTGCTATTTTATATTCCTTCCCCTAATTACCACAATACCTATTCCTTATTTACTTACCCCTATCTACTCCTACCTCAGTTCCAGGAAATTGAGCGTAATTTATTGATACGACGCTTTTTCTTGAAATTTGTAAAAATTTCGTTCCAATATTTAATTATCTCCGAGGTTTGCACGCAGGAGTTTGTTAATTGGAGTGTCATCATCATAATCAAATATGCTTGGGCAGTCATAGGGGCAAAATCTTCTCCTCGTTGACTAGGGTGTCTAAAGCGGCGTTTCTCAATGTAAACCATAGATCCTCATGGTAATAACCTAGAGGTCGCCTGAACATATCCCAGCGCTTGTTTTCCTGCTGCTACCGTTCGAACTTGAAGACCACTGTGATAATCTTTTGGAGCATAAACTTTGGAAAATTGTCGATTGCTTATTTTGAAATTTCCATGATTATGGAAATTCGTGTTAATTTGAGAACAATGCGGAAATGAAAGGAAGGATCCATTCAACCTCGAAGGTTACTACGATGTACCATCGTGATTATTGTCGTTCACCCCGTGAACCCCGTGCGTTACTAATTTCTATGGGTTAATATATGATCTAGTGGATTTTGATTTTGAATTAGGTAACGATAAGTATTTCAGTGGCGAATGTAGGGATACATAAGATGATATGCCTGTGTCATTTGCATTGCAGACGTCCATCCCTGGGTAAGTTGTTGATGACAATTTTTATTAATCTATCTTGGTCTTAAAATTAATCTCTTTGGAGCTTAAAATGAATCAATCAATGAAATTGCGCGTAGTTTTGGATCGAAAAATGCTGGGAAATTTCCGAAAAGCTACAGGTAATAATTTATAAAGTTGTAACTTTTGAGGGCAGGGGCAAATTGCGTTCGATGGTTTGCCGGCCTTATTGTCTCTACCGTTGGAATCCCTTAACGTTTTCATTGTTGAGCTTCAGTCTTGGTACAGTTTGATACCGATATATTGAGACAGTAAATGGGCCTTTCATGCAAAGAAGGATAAATAGCTTCTCACGCAAGTATGGACAGAGGGAATCAAGTAGGGGTTAAAGTAAAAAAAAAAACAAAGTGCATTTAGGGAATAAATATATTATTTGGGGGATTCTGCATTCCAGTTACGTCGACACATTACTGTATTTTTTCTGGCCTCTCCCCCTTCCCCTTTCGTTTTGTGCTTTTCCCTTCCATTCCTCCTCTCTCGTCCTCCTCTCTTTCCCGGCCGTGGGTGTGTGTCCCTTTCGCTCCCTTGTCTCCCAGCTCCGCTCACGCCTACCTGACCACCTACGTGAGCTTACCTTTCCTCGACCACCCTTCCCTCCTGCTCTTTTCCCCTCCGCCCGCTCCCGGCGAAAAAACAAGAGCTGCTTCGGGTGTTGAGCGGCGGGGGAGTGGGAAGATGTTCGGGGAAAAAAATGTGAGGGGACGCTCTTTTAGTGCGCTTGAAGGGGGTGGAGTGTCGCGGGGAGGAGGACTGGAGGGGAAAGCGTTGGGAATGGGTAGGGAGGAGGAGTGGGGGCGGTTGAGGTAGGGATGGAACGAAAAAGGCAATAATTGTGCGGCGTCGCCGGCAGAAGGCGCGCTCGTCTCCAGGTGGTCCTTTCCTCTTGATCCAACCCCCCCCCCCCCCCCCCACGTCTTTTCCCTCCATCCCATACTCCCTCCTACTCGGATATATCCTCTCTGCCATCCTGCCTCCTTCTCAGGGGCTGAAGACAAACAGGGGGTGGGAAAAAGAGGAGGGGAGAAAACCCTTTTCCGCCGGAGATAGTCGCTCGCTTGTCTTCGCCCTATCTCGTGGCTGTCTCTCCCTCCCCCCCCTATCTTCTTTCATTTTCTCCATCTCCGTCCGAAGCCAGTCCCTTCTCACTCAGCATCCTTGACTCCAGTCCCGTCGGGTTCGTTTGCATATCTGTCCTCTCTCCGCCCCCCGTCCCGCCTGAATCATTCCCCTCACCCGCACCGCCTGTGTTCCGTTGACGTGAGCGAGTGCAGTTCGAACATGTCCGTCTCCTTCATTATCTCCCCCTGCCAGAAGAAACTGCGATCACACTTGGGGAATCCCCTAAGGCCCGGTTCTTCCTACCGCAATCGTTGATGCTCTGTTGCAATTCGTATTCCGATTTGACTTCATTGCACTCGAAGCCTGAATGGAGAGACGGCTATGTATTGCATCGTGGAGCGGATGGGATAGCAATGAATTTACGAATGTTGAGCTATTTTTGCTTACTTGTGGAGATGGTGCGGCCCTTTTAATGTGAATCCGTCTGAGGACGAAAGGTTTCGGCTGAAATCGGCTTTTCACCTCTATCAAATTCCTAGAACTGCATATTTATGGCTTTCACTCTCTAGTAGGAAGCAATAGGTGGCTCAGAAAAATCCATCTCCTCCTTTAAATGTAGATTGGTGCTTATTACAAGGTATTACAAGTTGTGGGACCCCTCTTCCTGTTGGTCCTTAAGTAAATGAAAGGTTGTTTATACGGAATGATTGCCAATCAAGTAATTCACCGTAGGGGGCTTATTTCGTCACATAACTTAGCACTTAACGTTTGCAGTGTGTATCTTATAATCGGGTGTTTTCAGACAGAATTCGTATTAATTCGTTCATGGCTGGTATTATGTGACTTTTGACGAGTATATTACCATCTAATATCATTTATTAATGCTTACAATGATTAAAAGTCTTATTATATACTATTTCGACCATCATGTATTGTAGGTTTTGATTGGCACTTGTTCCGGGAATATTCTTCTAATGTATCGTGATATTTAAGGTTTACAGATATGTGGAACGTGATTTTGGTCGTTGATTGAATTTTTTTCTTACCGCTACTTACTTCGTGGTTAATCGTTACTGCTTCATGACAGTAGGAAGAAAATTGCATAGAATATAATGGTTCCAAGGTTCACTTATGTTAATTTAAGTTAAAGTATTCTATCTTCAGATATGTTAAAGAAAGTCTAGTAATATAATAAATTATCCGCACCAGAACTCGAGAGTGGGAGGCATTTTAATCTTGTATTTTGGAAGCTGTATTTCTATACCCCTTTCAGTCAAAGTGGAGTTACGGGTGGGGCAATGAGGTTGTTGTTTATGTAAATTGTGACTCTCTCTCGCTGTGCGTGTACTTAAGTATGCAAAGAAGACTTTGCAGCGAAGGCGCGTGTTTCACTTCCCGCATCGGTTTTATTATTTTCTTTCCCGACGAGGAACCCATCCCCGTCATCATTTCCCTCCATCTCGTCGGATGCGCTCTCGTCTTTCGCATTTACTCTGCGTTGCCCACCCCTCTCCCTCCCTCTCTCCCCTTGCCCACCCCCCTTCCTTTCGTCTTTAAGGAGACTCATTTCCCGTCGAAGAGTCACTCTGCCCCCCCCCCCTCTCTCTCCTGTTTAAAACCACACCTGATGCGATCGGAGCCGAGTCGCCCGGGGGTTGCGAGTGACATAATGTATGGACGGAGTGTCGCCTTATTTCCTTCGTCTTACAAGATCCCCTGCATCCTCTCCATGTTCACTTTTAATGGATCAAAGCGATTATTTTCGGCTCGGATGTCGACTTTGCGGGCGAGAAAAAGTGCGCATACTCCCTGTTCCTTTACTCTCCTCGTCATTCTCCTCGTCTTGAATAAAAGAAATTTTACTGTGGTTTTGCACTTTCGGTCAATATATCCATCACCACAAACGGACGTTACTCTCATGATGCGCTCTCTTAAGCTGAGTAACCTATTTTTTATGATATTTTTCATCCACTATAGATTTCCCCCTTCCCACGGTTCTTGGGTCGGTAAAGTGACGGCTTGGCAGGCAAAAGGTAGCGGGTTCGAGTCCTACCCAGGACTTGGATGTTGAGTTTATCTTTGTGTTATATTAGCTCAGTATTAAACTTGGTTAGACGAAGAATACAGCATGCACCGTTGGATAGCCTTAAATCCTAACCATACTACCACTATATCTTGATAATTTTATTTATTCTTCATGTGTCGCATTAGAAAAAATTAAATTGCTATTATTAGTACAATTCTTAATTACTTCCCATTTTGTGAAAGTACACAATTTATCCATGTCTTTATATCGAAATATTTGTATTTCTATGCAATTTATTGTAAATTTGGCCTTCTTAGAGTCGATCTAATAGGGAAACAATATTTAAAATCGCCCAGATGAAGGGGTATTCAAAATAGGATATAGAAGGTGCCATTTCTGAGTAAGAGTATGATGTGCATCACTTTTCTGTTGCTAATTATTTCAATCGTGTCTTTTAAGCCTGCAATTATTCTAGCTCATGTTGATTAGATTTATTATCTGTCCAACCAGTCCAAGTAAGACCATTCTAGATATCTAGACAGGGTTGGAGGTAAGAAGACAATCAGAGCATAAAATGGAAGATCTTGTGTGAGGTATTATACAGTGGAGAACATGATGAATTATTTTATTTGTACTTGATGATAGCTTTTCAATGATATTTTGTGTCGAAATTTAATCCTGTTGTTTGCGGTAGGAATCCAGTTCTAAAGAAATAATCAATTGAGATCATTTTGAAAAAGAATTACTTTCGGGCTGTTTCTGATCGTTAGTGTAGCTGAGTAGCTTTCAAAGCTCTTTCATCTTTTCCGTGCCACAAACTTCTTTTAGTGCCTTCAGAAATTGCCAATCGTAAAAATGAATTGGCAGGAAATTCAAAGACAAATTTGGACCTTCAAGTATACTTACATTTGCTCGAAAATGGAGGAGAGATTTCTATTTTCCGAGAATTTTGCCGGAAGAACCAATTATCAATTCTGACCGAGCTTGCATTGTATTCGTTCTTAGTGTTGTTATTAAGGAAGGTGACTGACAGCTAAGATTTTATTCGCCATTAAGGATAGGTAGGTTTTGGAAAGAGGTAGGAATTCAGGGAATGGAGGTAAGGTTAGAGAGAAAAGAGGCGTCAGCATTAGCCTGCTCTTAACGAAAGGTGCCAAAGGGGTCCACGGTTTAACGTCCAATCCGAAGAACGGAGTAGGGTGCTCGAAGTGCTCTCCTCGTAGAACATATGTAATGACTAGTCTGCCCCTGAAAACTCTGTCACCACCGAAATTTGAACCCGGGCCCTTGTAATGGCAGGCCAGTACTTCAGCTGACACATGATGCTCACGCCCTGATTGCATTCTTCCATGAGTGCCGAAGTATTTCGTTTCGGCGGGGCAAATCCATCGTCAGTTGGTCCCAGGGTCGCGGGTTTGAAACCCGCTCGAGGAAGTTTTTCACTACACGGGGCACGTACGTATATTTGTGTAGTCCAATCTGTTCATTGTAAGATAGTCCTAAATTCGCTGATTTAATCAAGATTTGTCGCTTATGCATCACCTTATCTACAGCTGATGAATTTGAACATCGCGCAGGAATAGCAAACAGAGAATAAAATCATTCACCTTGACCGGGACTCGAACCCGGACCCCCTGATTTCCGGCCAGGTGCTCTACCAGTTGAGCTACCAAGGCGTCCTATTTCCCTGTGGAAATTATAGAGCCTTAAAGGAACAAGAACTTTTTTTTTCTCTGTGGAATATTTGCTACTGTGCAATTTCAGCGGGTAACTCCGCTAAAGTTTTCACGGCTAGTACGTGATCTTTGAAATCGCGTAGGAACTTGTTTTAAAATTTTTCTCCATGTGTGTTCAACATTATTTTTTTGATTCTCTTGAATGATGACCCGATGCGGAGATGAAACCTTCATCTCGTAGTTGAAAGAAACTCGGTGTCCTCTGCGTAGCCCAGCCATTTCCGTTTATTTTAGGCTTTGCGTCACGGTCGGCAATGGAACCCTAATATATCTCTCTCTCTCACGCTCGCACACATACGCTCACTTTTAGCGCGGCCTCTCCTCAAGGATCCCCATTATCGACCATTGTGTCCGTTTCTCCGTCTCGTACATGTTTACGACGGAATGGTAAAACCATCAGCGGCCGTCCTTTGCCTTTTAGAATTCGGGTTCCTCTCCTCCTTCTCTCTCCCCCCTCCAATCCCTTTCCCTCCAGCTCTCTTCCCTCGACCTCCCCTTCCCTCCATCCCCCAAAATCTCACCGCTCAGCCTTCTTAAAAGCGCCATTATCCCGCCAACAAAGACGGCCGTAAAAAGAAAAAGTGGAAGAGACTCCGCTACGAGTCATCCCGAGACGTTGCGCGTCTGACTTCGTCCGCGTCTCCGACCCGAAAAGTTTTCAATCATCCCCGCCTGGGTCCCTTCCCCCTTTCATCCTCCTCTCGCCTCCCCCGCGAACAATTTTTGAATGCCCGCCCGGCGCTAACGAGTTCTGGATTCGCCACGGTCCGGGCCGTGACGGATGGTGTATTGATTCTTTCATTCAGACGCCGTCGAGACGTTTCCGCCACCGGGAGCCCAAAGCGTCCGTAACCCCCACTTCCAACCCCGTCTCCCTTTCGGTAAATGGCTGGCCGGCGGCCGGGGAAAAAAGTTCTGTCGAATCATCCGACCAATTTTCGAGCGTCCTCGGCACCCCTCCTCCCCGTCTCTTCTGCAAGTATTGCGGTGGCGGCGAAGAGTGGTGGAGTGAAAAGAATCTCCCGCTTCTTAAATATTCCCCGTGGACGTTCAAGGGTGGGTGGGCTCCGTCGTCGGGAATGCAGGTCGCGAGTTCGGCTCGTTTTCGAGTGAATCGGCGCGTGATTTCCATGTGGTGGAATGGCTGTGGGATTATTCGGTGATTGTTCGGCTTCGGAGATTGATGGGAGGGACAGCGTTGAAGATACAGGTGGAAGAGAATGATAACACTTATGATGCAATTTTCCATTTCTGATTCACTTTTCAAACCTGCACCTGTACTTAAAGGCGCATCAGACCGGGAGGAAAGGTACAAGGATGGGGATGCTATGGCAAGGAGGAGCAAGGGCGGGCAGAAAACCGGCGTTGAGATGCGTTGGTATTAGCCTGACCTCAACGAAAGCGCGCTAAGGGGACCCCGGCTCAACGTCCCAACCAACAGACGGTGTACTGAACTCGAGTTTCCTACACGAAACACTCAAGTAGCAACAGAAAATATCTTCGACTGCCGGAAAGTGAACGTGGTCCCTCGGGGTGGGATGTCAATACCCCAGTAACTACACCAACCTGACCCATACTAGTCAATTTTGTAGAGGATAAACGTTCGATAGGGTTAAATGAATTATGTTTCATTATTTTCAATTCTTCGGATTAAGGCGGCTTTAGTTACACATAAACACTTCCCTCCCAAAATATCTGTCTCACGATTTCCTTCTAAATTCTTCATATTTAACGCCTCTCAGTACTCTATCCATATTTTCCTGTTTCTTTATTCCCCCTCACCCTACATTCTTCCTTCTAAGTATTGCTTCCTTCAAAATACCATACCCTTCTGTTCGCCGTTCCGTGCACTCACATTTTCAACTCCCAGTTTCTTCAGTCAACTTATTTCGCTAAAAATTACTGTAGAATTGTTCGAATTTGAATCCTTGACATGCCAAATTTGTATCTATGAGATTTTCTGTGTCATCATCACGGGACAGCTTTCACTGCATCAATGATAAGATAAAAATATTGTATTCTACAGGTTTGAGAAGGTTTTCATGGCATACCTTTTCTTACGATTATCTTTTTTTAAAACCGTTCCTTTCATTCCTTACCGTATTTCCATTTTTAGTTTAGCATATTTCCCATCTTTAGTCATCTTCTGAAAAATGGTTAATTTTATTCCCTCATATTTCACTCGTCATTTTACCGCTCATAGCGTTAATCTGTTCGCCTCTTCTCTAGTATATCTTCGCCTTTGTTACTCAATGCATACTTATCTGTCTTGTAATATACATAATCTTTCTCCCCATCCCACTCTTATCTACTCTTGTTTTTATTTTTTTGATGATGTATATACATTGTATTTTATCCATCTTTTCCACGGACTCGTATTACTGTCTTGGATTGATACTAAATGAAACAGTCTGTCAGTCGTTTCAACCTGCTGCTACTAAAAGCCTTTTTCGATTGTCCTTGATTTGAAAGAGGAAACCGTGAAGCGAATGCTCGCATATAAAAATGGACTTTCGCAAACTGTCTTCTATCCATTGAGCGAAGGAGTTTTTGGTGACATGTGGAGTGAATAATGGCCTTATCTATGCTGACAATGGTGTAAATATTATTTTAAAATGTCCAGTCGTTTTAATCCGTTAGAATATACAAAAGTTTATAAAAAGCTTGGAGGGAAAATATTGTTGCGGTAACCACTGATATTTTTGGTATGTATTCTCTTATTGCGAACAACAAAATATATTTTAATTCTATAAAAATATAGGTTCATAAACAGTCAAAAACATTAAGATAAAATCACAATAACAATGGGTAAGTTTACCATATTTTATTGCCGGATCTGATAGAGTTTGTAAAACAAAAATACCCGTATTTTTCCGTTGTTTGATCCGTCAATTATTTCTCGAGTTATAAACGGCAAAAAACTGATGTGTTTAACCCTTTCGGAAAAGTGGACGTGGTGCAACTTCTGACGTCATTGACTTCGTCCAATCACAACTGAGCCCGCGAAGCTACTTCGCCTTATAGCAATGGGGGGAGGGATACAGCTGACTCTGCCAATCGGAGCAGTTGCGACATCATCTGTCCAAGCATACCTTCCGAGAACCCCCCTCAGCTCCCTTCCCTTCCCCTAAAAGCAGTCAAGAACAGGAGGAAAATGACGTCAATGTTATCAAAGTAACTTTTTCGGTGGGCGTCACCTTTTGCTTTTTTACAAAATTGCGATTTCGGTTCCGAGTAAACGCCCCTATTTTCTAATAAACGTGAAGAGTAAGCCAGCCATGCAGTTAATGCGGTTGAGTTTTGTTTTTGTTTTGTCAACCCAAATGCCATGCCTATTTCTTAATCATGACAGTGATTTCATTATAACGGTTAATTTTATCTGGAAATAACTTTTTAAAACGTAGAACATTTGTCTTATTATCAAGTTTACGATTGCCAAAAATTTGTCCCAATGAAAGTCACAGGAACCTATATTTTTGTGGAATTAAAAGGGCATGTCATCAAAAAGATTGTTTCTATGATCCTGACATATTTCAGCTTTTCTGCTCTAACTCATGCTTCGTCACGTTTTTCGAGTGCTCACTTTCTCTCCGCCGTGAGTTCCGAAGCGGCGGCTTTCTTTAAGCAACATTTTTTTGGCTGCGCTGAGCATCCTGGTCCATGGATATTTTTTTGACTACACGCTCAGGAAACTTAAATGTTTTCAAATTTATTGGCTGTCATAAACTTTTCCGCGGAGAAGTCGTAAAAAAAGAAACAGCAGATGGGTATCCTTTGCAAAATCGGGCCTTAAATTTGTGACTTAAACGAGGGCTGGATTTGGCGTATAACCTCTTATTCGAGTGATTCTTCCCTTAAAGCACAGGTAGCCTAAAAGCCTTAAATGTATGTACCTACTGACGGTTATCAAATTTTGACCGAGACGTTTCTGTATGTGAATGTGTTAGGTCTCTTTATGTTCTTTGACTGTCTCTCTAAAAGTGTGCAATGTATATATAATGCTTTAAAGAACTTCATATATTAGGACATAGAATCTTTAAACTAATGAACTTTACAGCCTAAGAATTATGGAGCTAATATTATGACGCTCTAACAATGGCCAACGGACAACGATGTGAGGTGAAATTACATTTCGCCGTGAAGACTCAAAATGGTGTGATAAAATTATCAGATTAGTTGTTTTCCTGTGGCTGTAATATTCCATGCAAAACTTGTGGGAGTCTTATGCCACTTTTGAGTATTTTTCTTCCTACACTATTTCTGTCTCCGTTCCATCCTCGTTCTCCCTCCCTTCAACGCATCCTGAAAGTATACTCTTTTCCTTTTTCAATGCCTTTTAAATGTATTGTTAATGACCTTTAAAATAAGTAATTTCCTCTTTTTAATCTAATGAAAAATTTTGTGCCAGGAAAGGTTTAACATAACTTTAAATTAATAAATCCTCAATCTCCAAAATAAATCTATTTTTCAGTTTTTGTTGACTAAATACTTCGAAGTGGCGAGTCATTTAAAGCGAGGGACGACTAATAATTCAACGCTTGTTGTCCATCGTTAAATGATGATTTGTTTTTAGGTCGAATAATTTTGAGATCACTGTGCTGGCGTATTGTTTTCCAAGCCTTGTGTGTTGGTGTCATAGCTAGGAGGTCAAATGGGTGTAACTTGTTCATCATAAACGGATTGCGTTTCGCATTCAGCAGTGGATGCGTGATGTAGATGTGAAAGTGAAAGGTTCTCGCCTGTGCTCAGTGTTGCAATTTCTCAAACAAGTCACGAAAATGGATAGATTACATGGGTTATACTCTGGGTTTTCTTGGAACTATACGAACGATTTTATTGGTCTATAACAGTCCTTTATCCAAGTTTATACTTTTATGAAGAGAAGTTCAAGCGTGTTTGTGCATTATTTCTCCTCGACTCAGTTTTACATAAGGATCCATCCATATATAAAGCATTGTAGCATTGATTTCCACCATTTCAGCGCACCCTCTCCTGCTATTGAGTCATTTAAAGCGAGGGACGACTAATAATTCAACGTCTGATGTCCATCGTTAAATGATGATTTGTTTTTAGGTCGCAGCGCACCCTCCTAAGTTTCTGTAAGACCCCTAAGGTTGTGACAGTGGATTGCAGATTTAGAAGGGTTGAAATAGAAAAGTTTGGTGGAGGAATTTAAAGGTCTTATATCCTGTGAAAATGGGGAATATTAGGAGTAGGTTTCTAGCATCGAGTGCGAGGGAAAAGGAGAATATGTCGTGGAGAAAAGCTGGTAGAGTAAACGACTGGAATAGAAAGCGATAGGAAAAAGAAACAAAAGATAGAAACGAGAGAGTTCATGATGTCTTTATTTATAGAAGAAAAAACAAGAAAGATCGGGGAAGGAAAAGAAGCAATGAAAACAGCACGTTTAGGTAGTAGAAAGAACTATCAATTGAAACGTGACATTAAATGTGATACTAATGAGATGCTGTGGAAAGATGAATTCGTTGAATTGGAAGCATCACAAAAAAAAATCATGAATATTATTTCTGGGTTAACATGGAGATTCATGGTAGTTGACAAAAGCACATTGAATAATTACGTGATAATGAAGATTTATATACACATCTCGGTGCAGAAAAAGTATGAGGAGTAGATTAGGCATCTATTTTCTATTCGTAGAACACTTGTGATACGTTACAAAATACTTTGCACACAAGTGCTGACACATTGACTTTGGAATCAAATAATGAGGTTATTGATAGCCTACCGAAGCCTTTGATAATTGCTATTCGCATCCTAATTGTTAGTAGTTCCAAATTGTTCTTTCGAGATTTTATAACGGTATTTCGCTCAATACAGACTCCATATTCAGCTGGGAATTCCCCTGAGAAATCCCTAAGTAACTGTCCAAATAGGTAACCTAACGGCTTGGCAACCCAAAGATTGCGGGTTCGCATCGGGCGTGAATGTTTTGCTTGTTTTAGCCTCGAGTGCTAACGTTTGACGGGTCTGGTATGATCTTAGCTTTTGGAGCACCGAAACGCCAAGTGTTCTCTACGAATCATTTGGATCCGCATGTGTATTTCATCACCACCCCCTGCATACTGAAATTTTCCGTCTTCTTCGGTCTCCGTCCTTCCGTCGTCACAACACGCCTCCTCCTACCCCCTCTCTCTCTTCTCGTACCAATACTCCTTCACTCCACGCTTGGATTTACATGCATTTGGCGGAACAAAGTATCATCCTTTCCATTTGTTAATTCGCTTCTCACCCCCTTTTTCGCGAGGGGAGCGAGCGTGTATGAATAATATCGGTGCTGGAGAGGAATCGGTGGGGACAGTGGAAATTAAACGTCGGGAAACCATTAAGGAACAAGTTGTGTGTGCACTTGTACGTGTTCCAAAACCTCCGCGAGGACGTTCTTCCTCATCCCTCTTGCCTTCGCCTCTCATCGCCGTTAAATGAAGGCGTTTTCTTTGTTTCCCTTCGGCTCGGAGAAAAGTCTCCTTTTTTCCAGTCTTCGTCCTTTTGAGCAACGCTACTCGAGGTGGGGAGATCGTGCAGTGGACCAGTGAAAGGATTCCAACCCTCAAATTAAAGGCGTTGGTATGGTAACAGGCCGCTCGCTGCTCCAAGACGAATTGAAAGTGCGTTGAGCTTTCGGGCTTAATTAAAACCGATGCATATGTGAATCTTTTCATTTTTAGTGCCCATGGCTCTTGAGACCATGTGATGAGCCTAAGTGTACGTTAAACGTCAGGTGTGTATGAGGTCCAAGGTGATTATATTCAGACATGGAATCAATTGGTAAAATTATCTCTCTTAACCTTTTAAATTCATGCATAACACTATATACCTTCCAAATGATTCTGGCATATAAAAGTACAGTAAATTCCATTAGAATTCTTTAAAGGGATAACCGCGAATTTACGTATTGACCCGCGGAATCCTATGGTGTTCAAAGCTTGTTGGTATCATAGTCGTTGCTCAACATATTAAAGGACCTATGTTATGCTGAGCTCAAAATAAATGAACTGGTATCCTAATGGTATTCACTCGGAATAAAATTATCTAGTAGGTATGTATATTATTGTGTACACGATGAGAAATTTTGTGCAGTGTAATTTATCCTTTGCGGAAGCCATGGATTAATTAAGTTCACCAGCATACATATAAGTTATTATGCCAAGGATCGCAATGCAATTCACCTTAAGAGCACTAATCATAGGACCTAACAAGGAGACGCTTTGGTACGCATTACTGGATCATGATCCTTCATGGTGTTAAGGCATGTGCACTAATAGACTTATAGAAGGCAAGTCGAAGAGCTTTTTAAACTACACTGTTACGGAAGTTTGATTTTGATCGAAAAGTTTGAACTTTGAAAAAAATAATGTGGTTCCAAGTTACTGGGAGAAAAAAAGATTCTGGTGAAAATGTTGGCAAGAAGATGAACCAACCTGACCGGACTCATCTTGAGACGCGATGGTCTCATGAAGGCAAGTTTTGTTGGAAAAGGGCTTAGGTAGAACTGCAGTGGAAGAATGACATGCATGGAACAGTTGGTGAAGGATGTGAACAAAATTATGCTGGTGTGACATGTTAGCTGATTGAAAAATCGAGTAGAGAGCTGTGTGCAATCAATCTGAGGGCGATGATGATGTTGAGCCTTTCCACGATAGGTGGTCCATAGGGTGCGATATTCTTATCTATGATTGTCAGTGTTTTGCCAATTTCATGGTGGAGTTACACTCTATAGCAGTGCTATGTTATTCTCTTTTTTTTAATACAGCTGAACGTTAGGCGTTTTTAATAATCTTAGTTTTCTGTTTCATCGCGCGTTAAGTACCCGGTATAAGTAATGCAGGTACCTACTTTTCGTCATCGATTTTTGTGTGACGTAAGCGAAGTACCCGTGCTCCTCACAAATTGGGATTTTACTTTTCAAGCAATATCTTGTAACTTTCTTCATGGTCACTAGTTTAGGATAAATAATTTAACACGGAAAACTTTCCTCGAAAAGAATATGCACTCCATTTTATCCCACTGTTTTGATTGAGGGTTTGCTAACGCCCATGTTGCCAACATCCAATTTACTCTTAGCATTCCCAGCAGAATTCTCTTCCAGGTGCATAACTCCCTTTATGCTTATAATATTTGCGCATCTATAATTACGTGTTAAGGTATACGGGAACCGCAGTTCAACCTTGTTCTGGAGCAAGTCATTGAATGAACGAGAAAAAAAATCCTCGCCTTGGTACATTTGTATTCTTACCTACTGAGTGTCATAAATGTGAGATGAGTGGTGGACGAATTGGCAGTGGCAGGCGTTGGCTTTCGAAAGGAAGGGAAACTCAATCCGTAACGTAGGAATCGGTCGAGAAATGCTTAATAATCAGTGCACGTTTGAAAGGGCTGACTTCGTTGGCGTTTAAAAAATGTTAGATGGGAAAAAACTAATATGCCTCGTGAATTTATTATGACGGACCGGTTTTCACGCATATATGCCATTTTTCAAACCGGGGACAAATGTACCTTATTTAGAAATTAGGGATCGGGTGGGTGGGGAAGACTTGAGAATGTGAGGATAAAGCTGGATTTGGAACGTTTTATGTTCCAACCGGAAAAGGAGTTGCGTCGCAGAAGTCATTTAAGTGGATGGAAGTGAAATTATTGAGAGAAGGAAACATTTTCTGAATAAAAATCTTGGTTAAAACTTCGTTAGTAGAAGATTTTTTTTAGCAATACGTTATGAATAACTGTGGTATTATTTTTTTCTCTCAGAAATAGCAAATTGGTTGTTCAAGCAAATACTATGCGCTGCGTCATCCTAAAGTGCATAGAAAATAGGGATTTTTCGTACTAATTCTCCCAAACATTTTGATGCCGATAATGTTGTAACTATGATTGTCGCTTTACGATTCACTCCCTATTGAATATTACGGATTGTTTTGTTAGTTTTAGTTGCTAGGGGCGTGTGGGGGTGTAGACTTCGGTGCCGGTTTTTTGATCATCCATTAGTAAGGCTAACTGGCGTGTTTTTCTGAATTCCAATTTTTTCTTCTGAAATTGCATCGTTTCTTAGGTGGCACAAGGAACAGTACCGACTTCCGCACTTCCAGGTGTGAATCACACCCAACGTTGGGCTTCATCCTAGCGAGCTAAATTGTGAGTGAGTCGAGTGACTGAAAAAACTGCATAGGTCTTCGTCTCTTATCCTGTTGCCGTGTATGATTTTCTCAGCGTTTCCTCGCTGACTAGTTGCAATGGAAACAGCAGATGTTCACGCTTATTACTTAAAGCGATTAAAACCCATGGATGTGAAGTCTAGCTCATATTTATTTGTTTTATTTCAACTATCATACAGTCTGCTACGCTGAGAATAATCCAGATTTTCTTTTAGTGTTTCATATAAAACGTCGGCTGTAATGGATCCTTGACTTCGAATTAAATGACCTAAAATACATTCAAGAATTACCATGAACCGTCTCATTCTTGCTCATTATTCTTTGAAATTAATTTAATGTGCTGAGTCATGAAAAATTGAAACAAACTCGTTTTTTTATGGCCCGTCTATTGTTTAGGATAGAGCTTTCTGCCTTTAATTCCTCCAGTCAAGTGCGAGGAATGAACATTTCAGTGTTCATGGGTGGATTGTGATCAAATTGATTTTATCTCTTTGATCTTTAGTTTTTCCACATCGTACACAATTATCTCTGTTTGCCGATGCACTCATTTGAAGAAGATCGAGATGTTAAATAGAAAATGTATAGAGGTGGCAAGTAACAAACAATTTTCGACGGTGGGAATAAGGAGACCCTTAGGAGGTAACTTAAAGAAGATGGGACCAATTAATCAGCCATTTATTGAGAGGAAATGGTCTCATGGGGACCGTTGATGCGGGAAATGCGAATAGCAGGATTGGGGAATTGATTCGGAGAAGTGGGAAAGGAATGAAATATATTGAGTAAGTTGTGATGAATGTAAACGATATGTGTCGGTATAATGAGTGCAGGCAATAGAAAACTGTTAATCACGAAAGTGGATCGAAAAGGTCCAACGCGAGGGTATTAGCGCGAGAGGATGAATGCAGATTGACGAGAAATGGAGAGCGCTTGGGTGGAATCCGTGGATTGGGGACTAGCACCAACGTGACAGTGACGGCTAACGTACGTGGAGTTGGCAGTGTGCCACATGTGTGCATTCATAGGTATTCGAGCACCCGAGTTAACGCATGGATAGGTAACTGCCGTGTACGGGATCCCGGAAGAGTGCATGGCTACGTTGATGATTACCCGAATAAATACAAGACGTGATAGTCAGGCACGTAGCCAGAAATTTGCTCCGGGGGGGACTAAGTCTAATGTAGCGAAATTTGAAACAAGTCAGCCTTTCCCGTTCGGTGCCGACATGCTACAAATCTCTTTCCTAAATGTTCATTGCTTGGTATTAACTTTCACAGTGCCCATCCCTATCTCTTCTCACTCGCCAAGTTCACTGATTACCTTGTTGTGAAGAGGTTAATTTGACCGCCCCAGAACAGAAGTTGAACGCATACATACATACCAAATTAAAAAGAACAATTATTAACCACACACGTAGCAGTAGTGATAACGTTTTAAGACGCTTAACACTTGAGTGATACGCAGTGTAATACGGAGTATCATGCCCAGTTAAAATCAGGACAAAAAAATTATTGGGGAAACATTTCGGGGGGGCTGAAGCCCCCCCTCTCCTGCCCCCCCCCCCCCCCCCCCCGGCTACGTGCTGGTGAGAGTCTGTATAAATACCGCTGTATTAATTCGACAGCATGAATATCAATATCCTTAGTGCCCATAGTATTCAGATTCCTGAAGAAAATAGTTGAATGCCAAGGTTTTGTGGGGGTAGGTATTGCTTAGGGTTCTGTTCCTACTCGGGTTATTTTTTTCAGGTATATTCAACCACGTATTAGAGTACTCGCCAAAGTGCTCCAGCAGTCGCCCATGTGATCATCTGGGTTTTTATGTATTCGCCAGATATCCATGTAATCGTTCGTGTCCCCAAATTTCTATGAATGAGTGCATACGACGCACCCCAACGCTGAGGAGAGGGGCAGTGAGAATGAGGGCATGGTGTCGGGGTTCGGGCTTTCCATAAATGCGAAGGGGGTCGTGGATCTGCTTGTCCCTCTCTCCTGTGGAGTGATTAGAAGTGCTCGCTTCAATCCCCTCCCCGGGAATACCCCCCGCCCCCAGTCGCCTATGAGCCAATCTGACCTGCCAAGCGCGGCGAGTGGAAATAACTCCGCAGGTTTCTTCTTGGGAGGCGGGTCCGCGCGTGTCTTTTTCCTCTTCGTTCCGCACCCCATTAAAGATGCTCCCTCTCTCCTTTCTCGCGCGCAACCCCGTTCCCCTATTCCTCGCCTGCTTCGCCGCAAGGAGGTGGTGGAGATAAATAAGCTCGACCGTCTCCCATAGGATCTGGTGGGTTTTGATCCCTAGGGGCGTAGCCGCCACGCGAGAACGGGTTGGCTTTCTCAGTCTAGCGGGAAACACTATTTTCTTGAATATCCTGCAAATGCATTAAGCGTGTCTGCGGTTCTTGATGAACGTGACGAGTGGAGTTGATTCGTGACTCTAATTTAGTCTTTGTAATAAGTATAATGATAGTGCGTTTTATTTTTCAATTTTTAGTCGTATGGTTTAGGTCATTTCGTTAGGGTTAGGTCGCATCGTTTAGGTGCGTGATAATCTATCCATTTTTTTCATTTTTCATCACCATTCTTATACCTCAAGATGTACTTTGGTTTTAGGCAGTTCTCCACTCAGTTCTCATGCTGGCTAACCTTATTACGTTCACATGAGATTTTTGTATTGTACCCTTCATCTACTTGCGCCATATCTTTATTTTATATGAGGCTTTTCTTTGCCATTCTTCCCTTATATGTTTCCCTCGACGACTGTCTGTAGCTTACTATCATGCATCAAGATATTCCCTATCTGCTTGTTGTCTTATCCTTGTTATTTTCTTTGATAGCAAGGAGAATAAGCCTTTTTTCTATGCTTGGAGTGGTCACGCCTGAGACTGACTACTGTTTATGGGCGAACTGAATATTCTTTACGACTAGATCGATTCTAAGACCAGATTCCTTCACTATCCAAAATTTTCATTGAATTTTTGATAGTGAATTGTCACTCCGGTACCAGTCTTTTAACATGAGCACATACTTCACAACGATTACACGACGGATCTTTGGATTTTTGATCCGAAACGCGGACTGATTCCCAAGGCAATTTTTAGGTGGATCTGTTGGATGTTGCTGTCATCCAGCATTCATTAGGTTCATCAAGAATGGCATTCGTGAGGGAAGCTAGGATATAAAAGTCACTATGATAAACTTTCTCTCATTCGAAATTTCATTAGTAGGTTCACTTTTGACTTCACCTATCGGAAACACTCGAAAAAAATTTCGTTAAAATATGAAAAGAGAACCTCTTGCTCGGCCGTAATAGCTGTTATTTTTGTGACCGGATTCCAGTGTCACAAATTATCAAAAGAAGGCACCATAATTGGTTGAAAATAAAACAGCTCCGGCCGTGATTGGATGAAAACTCACGCATCCGATATGAACCGATGATTTTTCCTCTCCGGAGTATGTAAGTAAAGACGTTGCCCTGTGACTTGAGAAAATACATTGATTTGCTAGTGGAAATTGATTGGAAGGACGACCAATTTTTTGTGCACTATTCTTAATTGCGTGTTGCGGCGTTCCATGTTATGAAACAGATACCGGTTACGCGTAACTTTCTTTGGAAATCAAGTAATATAAATGCTAATTGCCTAACACCCTACTGGTAGTTGGAAAATGATATTTTTACCTCTGGTAAGACGCCGTGAGTCACGAATGTTACCTCGTTGTTCCTTGAGGCTACGTTATCTTCGGGTACTCTCGGAAACGCGTCCTTTTTTTCCCCGAGCTGCGTTTCAGCGATTCGCTTCGATTGGAGAGCAAGTGGCGGCGAAGGGGAAGGTATTCGGATGAGCGAGGTCTCTCCCTTTCTTCCTCTCTCTAATTATTGATGATAGTACATGCCCCATCACTAGGTAGAATCACGAGCTGGCTTCAATCTACGTTTCCAGTGAGGCCTTAAGGCCTTTTACTTGCTCCCCCCTTTCCTCCTCATTTCTCTCGACACAGTGAACGGAGCCCAGCAACTACTATTGAGAAAATTCATGCCGTCTCAGATGGTGGGTCGTTCCAGGGGAGAAATAATGGCTCTCCTTCCATTTCTCTCGATATTTAAACGCTTTCCCACTCGAACGGCAACTCCTTGCCCCCTCTCGCACTGCTGGGGTGAGGACATTACGGCTGTTTTCACAGCCGTAATATCCTCACCCCATTTCTATGGTTAAGGTGCCATTAACTATTTATTTTTAATTGCCATTACAGTATTTCTTGCCGGTATTTGTCACCGCTCATCGTAATGTCATGGAGGTTGTATTCAAGATCGGTACCACTTTTTCTATAACAGATTCCTCGAATTGAATACATCGTATCGAATACAATTGGTACATCGAATTGAATCATGTGGCACGAATAGTACCCACGGTTATCTATAATATTTCTGGGTTATTTAGTGTGAGAATTGTTGGACGAGGACTGGTGATTCCTTACAATTTCCTCTTGTGGAATGTAATAGAGAAATATGTATTTTTTCCTTCTTATGTCACCAGAGAAAGGGGTAAAGTGCGAGAATCTCTTTTGTCACTCTTTGTGGTTGTTTTAATTCGGTAATTATCCGCAGGAATTAGGGAACAACATTGGAACATAATTGGCCATCTTCTTTTTGCCGTTCTGACATATGTAGTGACCCATCCACCGCTGGTATCCATGTGCCTCACTTGCTATATTATCCGATTTCAAGACAGTGGAAACCACTCGAGTTTTCGTGAGAATATCATTCCCTCTGAGGATCTCGAAACTTCGACGTTTCGATTAGCAGGTGAATGCGTTTCCCACCTTTTTAACCTGGGCGGAAACTAACGTTAAACATTAATTTTCAAATAAATAAACTCAAAGTTAAACGTTCCACCAATCAGCAGATTTTATTTGTGGGAGAAAAGAGGATAGCCATATTCCATGTAAAATGGCGGTTCTGTGTATGATACAAAAATTATGGATATACGGTATGCTCATTTCATATATGTAAGTGTTTTGTCATTTTATGGTGCATTGACAGCCACGGTAAAAGTTAATTACGAGCTAACGCTGACTTACGTTCGCAGTTTTACCATGCCTTACTCTTATACGTCCTTCAAAACCCTAAAAAAAGCGCCCTCACCGAGTGCATGCTGGGTATTTTATAGATTATCCAAATTAATTCGATATCATATCGCATAAATTTGAGTAGATATTTTTTCAACCTTCGAAGGTAAACATGTCCGTCCTTTTCAGTGTATTTTCGTCCGATAACATGTCCTCGCTTTCATCGGCGCCGCTTATGGTTCCTTAATTTGTGTATACTTCCCCTTATCTGCGGAGCATGACCCTCGGATCTTTTCATTTCGGCATTGTTATCCTTCTCGATCTCCGTCGCCTCGCCTCTAATCTTCGCATCCCTTTATTCCACGTCGTCTTTTGTCGGCACCCGCCTCTCATCTCCTCCCCTATTCATTCCTCACCTTTCCCGCCTCCCTTTAACGGCGCACCGCCCCATAACATCTTCAGCGGGCACTAACGACTTCACACGAGCGCTGATGTCCGCCCCGTTCCCCCCGTCTCACGCGCGATTTTCATTTTTTTTAATGTTTCCTCCGGATCGCCTGCCCTTTGGTTCCTCCTTCATCCCTCCCATGCCTCAATCCGAGCACGCCTTTCAGTGATTGCTCGCGGTCACGACATAATCCTCCCGCCCGCTTCCATCTCTCCCTTCCTCTCTTTCACCGGCTATCCAAGGCTTCTCCCGCTCTGTCCCATCCTTCCTCTCCCCTCTTCCTGCTCGAGCCTTTCCGTAAGTCATCCTATATCCTGACTACCTTTCCCGAGCCACCTCGAGAAAAAGGGAGCCGTCAATTGTCCGGCAGAAGAAATGGCTCAACGGACGGGAAGGTATCTCACGTCCTTTTCCATGATATCCCTCTTCCCGGTGAAGGAGGCTAGGGTAGGAGATCGGAGGTGGGCTGTTTTCGTGCTATCGGTGTTTGTCCCATTGTCCTTTATTACGCCTTTAGGGGATAGCTGTGAAGGATGAAGGAAGGCTGGCATTATCAAAATGGTGCGCTGGTTAGAGTACGGAATACCATCCGTAAGGCCTGGGTTCGAATCCGGATCGAGTTAAAGATTGTTCATCGGTATACAGATCCACACGAGTGTGGTGTAGAAGGGAGGTCGAGTGCAGTACTATGCCCGTCGGATTGGACGTTAAACCCTGAACCCTTTAGTGCCTTTCGTCAGGAGTAAGCTGATGTCAACGCATCTCAATGGTCGGTTTCTCTCATTACCATTCCTCCATTCCCTGAGATGCCCCTACCCATGTTCAATTACCAACCTTTCTCAAATAGCGCAAAAAAACACAGATTTTTGGCGTCTCCACCGATATCAGTCAAGTGCGTGCGTTATCATTTGTACTTCAGGTTAGGGGATTTTTACTTAACTCAACAGTATAGTTAGAAAAAAGAAAAAAGCTATTTATTATTTTAAACAATAAGATTTGTACGCATTGATTGTTTATATTAATTATAATAAAGTATAAGGCATTGCTGTACTCTTAAATTACTAATTGCTACACTTGAAATACTTCAGCAGTGGGTAAATTATTGCAGTGTCGCGAGAAATAGCAGCAGGGAAGAAAATAAAGTTGTAGTTGGCTCTGATTTTACGGTGTTTTAACTGCCAACTGTATCAGACCGTATGATCTATTTTAATCTTAAGTCTAAGGCGAATGCAAATCCATGCTGTACGCGGGAATCAAACCTTTGGATTACCGTCTCGGCATGCTTAAGTAGACTCCCGAGACCGAGGGAGAAAGGAAAATCTCAGAGCGGTGAATTATTCCTTGTTACGTATCTGTTGAAGGAGTATGGCAGCGCTTTGGTCGTGTGTTGTAATGAGGAGAGGAGACCTAGACGAATAAACGTCTTGCATCAATTCTGGGGAAGATGATATTATTATTTTCAGACACTAATGTCTATTAATAATAGTAATAAAAGACATGTAATAAATTTTGTATTTACTTAATTTTTTTCATATTATTACATGGCTAAAAAAGGATCTGATGCTTTCCCGGCATCTTTTATAGGTCTTGTATTCTGTTCAATTTTTGCTGAGAAGTTTCGTATGCTTTTCACTCGGGTTCGTTGAAAAGTCGCTGAGGAAACCATTATCCATTATTCGACCTCCCTGGGCACTCCTTAGTTTCCTGATAAGAATCTTTCGTCACTGTAAAAAGTAGATCTCATTTTAAGGTACAAAAGCGATCTGAATTTCAGATGCAACAATTTTAAGACAGGGTATGTTGAATTTCAGCAGTAATATCTTGTCTAAAAATAAGGCAGGTGAACGGCTGAAAATCAGACCATCCAGAATCCTGCTTCCTCTGCTTCCTGCTCAACTGCACCTGTACCAACCATCCATGTTCCTGCCTCTTCCGTACCTTAAATCCGTGTTCCTGCCTTACAACCAGACAGCGCTTAAATTCAGATCGCACTGAAAATCAGATCAACTTTTTACAGTGGTGTATTCCTCGTGATTGTAGCTGGCGGAATACAATTAGACGCATGTCTTTTCTTGTTCACCATTTTGCAGGTTGATGAGAATATTTAGCGAAAATTATGGACTCCGTGTTTCATATAATTCTATTCCTTGGTTGGTTATTCAGGAAAGTTGGCCTACAGCTGAGGTTATTTGCACTGTAAAAAGTTGATCTGATTTTCAGTGCGATCTGAATTTAAGCGCTGTCTGGTTGTAAGGCAGGAACACGGATTTAAGGTACGGAAGAGGCAGGAACATGGATGGTTGGTACAGGAGCAGTTGAGCAGGAAGCAGAGGAAGCAGGATTCTGGATGGTCTGATTTTCAGCCGTTCACCTGCCTTATTTTTAGACAAGATATTACTGCTGAAATTCAACATACCCTGTCTTAAAATTGTTGCATCTGAAATTCAGATCGCTTTTGTACCTTAAAATGAGATCTACTTTTTACAGTGTGCGTCATTTTAGGATAGGTGGGTAACTGGGTAATGGTAGGAGTTCTCAGGGAAAGAGGAAGGGTGGAGAGAAACCCGGCGTCGGTATTAGCCTACTCTTAACGAAAGGCTCCAAGGGGACCACGGCTTAACGTCCCATCGGACTGATGGGGTACTGAAATCACCTCCACTAGGCACTTAAGCTGGGACCGGTTTGCCACTGAAAAATCCGCCGCTTCCGGGAATGGAACCCGGTCCCTCGGGATGGGAGGCCAGTACTGTAGCCACCACACCAACCCGGTCCCTATTCTATTCGTTTTCCATCTATTTGAAATGTATTTTCTACTCGAGGAAAATAATGTCAAGAATTATCATTATTTTTAATCATCGGTATAAAATCGGTAATGTATGTACCATACTCGCATGAAATTTCATTTCTCACATTTAGTGAAGTACTTAGTTTGCCGGTGTAATTATTGCTTTGCCTTTTGTAAGAAGCCCAATTTGGCTGTGCCATCTTCCATCTCTCCTCCAACCCACTGCTGACTTCGCTGCAGGTGTTCGAAAGAGAATAATGCGGGGATACTCATCAATATGAGCTCTCTACAAGGTGTATTAAGATGGACGTCAGTGATAAAGTTGCATCTTACCGCCTCGAAGCTCTTTCACTGCTATTTTCAGCGAAGCGCTTACCATGAAGTATTATAGCTGACCGTTAGCCTCGTTTCTCGTCAAATATAAAAAAATCACGGCTGTGAAAAGTACTATACAATTAGACCTTCATGATTGGATTGTAAATGGAGACTTATTTTCTAAGTTAGCGAGAAAAACTTACGCCTGAGGCCTTAGATACGTGAATTGATTTCCAGTTTCTTCGTTATGTTCTAAATTTCTCTATAGTTACGCTGTGAATCAAGTTGATGTGCTTTAACGATGAAGGTATGCTTCGTGGCCTAAATCAGAATGGTAGATTATCTTAAATTACATGACATCCATCAATGCTGTGGAAATGGTATCCATATTATTGGTCATAAAAACGTCCTCTCCGTTTCACGTATTAGGATTTCTAATCAGATGCGGTTCATATTTTGCAATAATAGTGGAGCTATGTAGACCTTTCCATTTTGTTTAATTTTTTTCACGGAATGTAAATCTTTTACCTTTTGGTACAATTTTTGAAATTTCTACCAAGTACCTTTGCATAGTTCAAGCGAAGTGAGTGAGTCATCGTTATTCTTATAGCTTTCCCAAAAGTAAAGTCCTATTCCGCTCTTTTCGCTCGCAGTGAATTGTATATGCATATTTATTCCTTTCATCTTAGGTGACTTATTGAACCTCTCATTTTTTCCCCTCAAGTTACATTAGCATAGTGTGATCAGTAACACCGATCCTTAAGCTAAAGGCATCTATTAAGTCACCATGTCCAGTTGTCAGGCCTGCGGTAAAACGTCTTAATTGGCCTAGGTGACTGTGCATTCCTCAGCTTGTGCTATTATTTGTCCAAACAGTTTACTGTTCGAGTCTATTCGTGGTTTATTAACTTTAATGTGTGCTCTACTCGTAGTCGTCTACGTTAATTTGGCTGAATATAAATTTAAATAATTATTTTTTCTTGCACTTCCAAGATGTAGCGTGTATCAAGTCTCCCTGTGATGGATCAAATTAGGAAAGTCGCGGAGGCATTAAGGCTAAATTGACATTTCTCTGGTAGTCATTGAGAAGAGTAGCTGCAACGATTGACGCCGTGTTAATTTAAATTCTTTATAACTATAAATTAATTGTTTTCCCGGTGAGGGAGCGTTTCATTTAGCTGGATGAAAAAATGATTCTGAAAGTCAATTTACGCTGAATTCCCCAATCGACAATTATTATTTTCTGGATTACACACCTGGATTATGGTGTTGGCCTAAAAAATTGTCTGCGTATTTCAAAGAGCGGCCGTGGTCAGATGGGATTTAAATGTCGGCGGATTAGAGTGATAAATTAAGTGACAGATTCCTGACATAATAGACATGCATTGCGTTGTAACTAGTGCTACCATGTAATTTATCACAATTTAAAATGATTGGGGTGTGAGTGAAACTAATGGTGTTATGTAACTTATTGAATGAGTGGATGTTTCTTTCTTATTATAATTAGCGTTTAAATTGGAACCGAAAAAAATTAGTGTATTGTAGTGTAAGCGTTCAATATTTTGCCTCTAAATTTATATTTTACCTTGTAGTTATTGATTAAGGAGTTGTCGAAGAGATATGCATTCTATTTTACGTCCATGTAAATTAAACTAAGCTTAAAACATTGCCTTGCACGTAATGAATCATTTCTGCCTTCTATTTGGTATAGGATTGTGCGATTTTAGGGAGTGGAGTAGAATTACTTCGACATTTTTCAATAATCTTCACTGTGGAAGCGATCTCTACCTCACTCAAGAATTCTCTCCTATTCCGTCTCAAGAGCCAGTCATCTTTCTCTGGTGTGCGTGTCTAGTCTCATTTATCTGGCTTGTTTTTTTATTTTTTAAAGACTGACTTTTTGAAGGTGCCTGCGAGTACGATCGGAATATCTCGTATCGGAATCGAGGAATCGGAAAGCTGTAAGAGAATTTCCTAAGTTTTTATTAAATGAATAGTACTTGATAACGAAAGGTAATTGAATTAAAGCGATTGAGAGTGCATTGGGTGGTTGCGAACATGTTCACGCTAGGTGATTCTTTTCCGCTTTTGACGTGGAGAAAATAAAATAGGATGGGTTATGTGTGATTTTCATTTATTCGTCGTGTAGATACGTAGAGGAAGTGGTCCATATATGGGCTACCTGTTTTAATTTGAGGTTACTATGCTAACTTAATTTATTTTTCGAGACGTTAATGTTCTAATTCAACCTACAACTGATCATACATAAGATAGGGTGGCAATATGCACTTCAATCCTTCTACTTTTTTCAGATGAGTTGATTTCAAAAAGTTGTTGAAATGGAATGATTTCAAAAAGTGGCCTAAATATGGGCTAGTGGGCCACTTATAATGATAAAGTAAAACAAAAAACAAAAATTTACTGAAAACGCTGAAAAATGATAAAATTATTACAAAGCATCATAAAAGTAGGAAAAAGAAGATAAAACATATGCTCTCAAACGATGCTAGAGTTGTTACGTGCAGAAATCACACGCATAAGCCTTTTTTTCTTCCCCCGTGTACTCTGTGTGCGCCTACATCTGGCACATTATACACTGAACTCTCATTTATCCTCTCGTGTCCTCAGAAAACAGTCCATCACAGAAGATGCAAGTTGCATCATTGCCGTCAGGGCGGTCTTCTGAAGATATGTCCAGGTCCTGGCTGTCATCAAGCATCGGCTCCGCATGATCTTCCCCTGAGTCTGATGAATACTGGCTCTTCTTAGCCCTCTTTTCACCTCGCTAAGTTCTAATTTTTGTAAGGTTAATATTCCTGGTTTTCACAACTGCTCCTTTCCCAGACCTTCGAAAGAATTTTATTCCTGCTCTTGCTTTATCTGATTTGTCCAAGGATCTGCACAATTCATCTCTGTAAGGTGTGCCTGTCTCAAGACATACTTTCGCAGATTTTCGACCGCGGTTGGTCTTCTTCTTTGAGATACTAGGCACTAAATTGACGTCAGATGGATAAATCTGTTTGAATGACCTAGCAACTCCAACCTCACCGGAATTGGGAATGTTGGAGGCTAGACGAACTTCAGCAAAGTGCTCAGGTGGTGAAAGAGAAGATGATGGTTGGATGGCTTGAGATTGAGAAGATGAGTCAGCTTGACTGACTTGAGTCAGCTGTAGCTGATTGCTTAATTGAAAATATTTGCGTTCAGCGGCCAAATCCCCGCATTTTTGAAGCAATTTGCGGCAATATCTCAGGTTTGCACTTTGAGGTAGGCCTTCTCAAAGAGCTTCATGATGTCATAAGGTGTTACAGAACCACTAAAATGCCACAGTCTCAGGCGGATTTCCTCACTGTAGTATGATTTTAATGGACTCATGAAAGTCTTGTCCAGTGGTTGTAGTTTGTTTGTGGAATGCGGGGGCAGGCACACAATGGTCTCATGATTCTTCTTCGCCATGTCGATTGTATGTACATTGCGTACATGAGAGTAGTGGCCATCTACAATTAGCAGAACTGGAGACTCTTCACTTGGTTTGATCTCTTGAATACTTAATGAACCACTCAGTGAATAGGCTACTTTGAACCCAGCCAGATGGATGCGCCCTGCCTATTGCACCAGGTAGAGCATCCCTCATCAACGTTTGACTCATATTTGTGCGAGGAAAATCCCAAGTGGTGGCACTCATGCAGGCAATGACAATCACCGTTGCGCCTCTTTCGGCGGAAGTTAGAGCAGCAATCTGCCTTTTCCCATTTCTTTCCACAACGTACGGAACTTCACTTTGGACAATGGAATATCCTCTCGTCCGTGTTGTGTGTCCTTGAGGCTGGGAGTTTATGCTTATCATAGCTTCCTCTAAAATCGTGAAGAAGGCGTCCACATTCTCTTTAGTGAATCCCAAAGCCCTGGCGTCGGAGGTTCCGCACAGTTTCCGGAGTGAGGGACGACCCTTATGACGGTTCAGATCCACCCACACCCTTCCTCCAGCTTCATTTTTAAGTGGAACGGGCTGATTGTTCCTCATCGCAAGTTGGTACGCCATTTGCTTCACACCGTTTATGGTGCACCCAAAAACACCCTGCTACATTATGAGTAGGCAGGAAACAAGTGCTTCCTCAATATCATGTCCCAAGTACGGCTTTCGTCCAAGCTTGGTGCAGTAGGTGTTTAATCTCTCTTATTGCTGAGAGTTTGAAGAATGGTGCGGGGCACTTTGCGAGGTAATTCCTTGGAAACCATCAGAGTTCCTATTTTCTCTTCCCTTACAGCAACCCTCTTCCATGTCTTCTGTCTCCCACTTCTTTCTGATATTTTTGGGAGAATACTTAGGTTTCGTTCTTGGCATCTTAAGAAAATGAAACATTGTTTTTGGCTACTCAACAAATGAACATTGTGTTGGCTACTCTCCTGAAGGTCGTTCGCGCAAATGTAATAAAACTGCAAATGGCACGGGCTTGTTAAGGTATTTAGCTAATATTTTGCGTTATAGTTTTCTAGTCATTTGGTATTGAATTCGAAGGTGATGTAAAAATTGGAAATTCGAAGGTGATGTAAAAATTGGAAAATTTTTGATATTTTTAACAATCCTCTTTAGCACTCATTAGGAATTCCTATTACCGAAGTAATAAAAAAGTTTCACGCAGGAATGAAAAATATATAAATAAATTAGAACGACCAAAATAAATTTTAAAAAATACGGCAGGAATGATAAAATGTGACGTGAGGTTGTAAAACGGTCCAAATATGGGCTAGCACATTTTTAGACCATTTTAGCTAGCCCATATTTAGACCAACTGCATGTTTGAACTGAACGGTAGATATTACAGATAAGCTATATCCATTGTTCAACCTCTCCAAATTATACTTTAAAATGTCAGCTTTTATGCAATAATAACAAAAGTACCTCAAGTTATTCGATAAAATTTTTAAAAATTGTAAACCATCTACTCAAATAAGTTTTCGAGTCTTCAGTAATAAGAATTATGGACTAAAAAACACCACAGCTTCCAGCATGGAGTACAGCGCTAGCTCAACTACTCCATTTCTTCTTTCTTATCAATAAGCAGTTACTTTATACACCAAACGATTGCTTGCAGCATCTGCTAGTACCTCATTCATCAACCAGCCCATATTTAAACCATAGCCCGTATTTGGACCCCCTCCTCTACCCATTTATGCTTCTTCCATGTCTTGTATGTTTAAAAAGTCCGATCATTGATCATTTAACTCATTTTTAATTACAGTTTAATACGTAGAAGTGAAAAATATAGCTACATTACTGGCGAGGATGTAAGGATTTTACCAAAGTTTAAAAGCTCTGCATGAAAAAAGTTGAAAATAAATCATGTAGTTCCGCCAATGTGACGCGTGACTTGTTAAAAGAGGTACTACATATATATTTCACGATCAGAAACAATGGTTTCTGTACGTGGTTTTTTATTATCTCTCATTTCTGGTCCGTACCTGAACGGAGAAATAACCGACCGTAGTAGCCAGGTCGGTTGGCCTGGCAACCCAAGGGTTCGAATCCCGCCGAGGGCATGGAAGTTGTGTTCGTCGTAGGATTAAGGTCTTATATTAGAAAGAGCGATATAACCTTAGCCGTTGAAGCACAGAAAACTCAAGACTACTACTACTAACTCGGAGAAAGAATTTTAATCCCTAGTTTGCGCGCAATTACCGAGTTACATTGTCATGACGTAAATAAATCACCTCACTCTCTTTGAGAAACCTCGAATTGCAAATTTCGTATCTTAGTGCTTAATACTTGGGATTTTACTTCATCTATGAATAAGAAATACCGAGCTTAGTATCAGTTTTATTAATGCTATTACTCTCCCCTGTCGTATTGTACGCGAATCAATCTCATCTATTACGGATAACTAACCAACATCACTCATCCCTGATACCTTCCGCGATGTCCCCCAAGCACACGGCACATTAAATATTTGCTCGTTAATATCGGAAATACTATTTATTTTCGGCCTCGCTGGTGCCAATTTTCACGTAAAAGCATTGGAGAAAAGGGCCTGATTATCAAGTTTCACAACTTTTGACATTATTTAAACATAATTCTTCGTACTCACGGCTTTCCTCTGTATATAAACGCTGTTGATTTCCGACCCCCAAGTATTTTCCCATTGCTATCTGCCACTGCCCCTTTTCTGCGTTTGGCATGTTGTGACATGTCCTGGTAATCTGGTGAAAATTCTATTACTTGCTATGCTAGAATATGCCGCAGCAGCGGCAGGTAATCAAGGTGGATTAGGTAAGTGACGCAATTTAGCTAGGAGATAATTATTGTCTGGCGCTCGCAGCCCAACCACCTCTGTAAATTATTTCTTCTTTCAGGTGAGAGGAAAAATTATTCTCCTTTCAGGCGAGAGGAAAAATTATTCTCCTTCAGAACCGTTTCAATTTTCCATGCAAATTCATGAAAAACTTCGCATTTCGTAACGATTTATCTCATTTATTCATTTTTGCTTGCAGGCACCGATGCTGACAGCGTCAATCAACTCCTACACCTGCACTCGTCCACCGCGGAGCAGATTGATGGGTTTTGGCTACTGTGAGGAATTAGAAAGTGGTGAGTTAATTTGACTGCTTTGCATGGCCCCGTTCACAACGTGTATGGTTTACGATACAAGAAATACTTTTGTTTTTTCTCGTTTTTTCAGTCATTCTCGCTTATTGTCAGTGTCAGTATGACGCAATTTTATTTATTTGCTTGTATTAAATTGAAAATAATTCCCAATCAATTCGCCCAATTCCGGTAATTTTAACCGTATTTTATTGACGTTCGATTTTTTCTCCCCGAGCATTTGTACAAGTTCACCGTTAAAAAGGTTAATGATCATTTCTCTCAAGTTTTCTTTTCTTTCTTCTTCGTGTATTTTCTTTGTTTTGTCAGTAACGGCGAAATCATGTTTTGCTTCAGATATGAACTAGGTTCCTTAGTGGTTTTGGTCGCCAGGAAATGAAAAATACTTCATTTATACACTGTTTTTCGTTTAGGAAAATGTAATATCTATTGTTCTTGTTAGGTATTTATACATGTATAGCTGCCAATATATTTGAAAATGACCTATTTATAATTATAAGTCTCTATCTCATTGTACGCGAACTTTCACTCATACACACGCCTGGGCGTAGCAACCAATAACGGATCAATGTTTTCTGACGGGCATTTTCGATATAAATGTAGTATGTGTATATAAAAACCTTTTTTTTTTACCTTACTATCACTTGCGCACTTCAGTGGTTTTTGGATGAAAGCGTTTCTTGAAACATTCGAATTCTGTAATCGTCGAGCTGACTCTTAAAATTTTGATTCTGTTTTGGTCTAATTTTGGTTTTGAAACGTCTTTCTTGAGAGTAAGTCCTACCTATAAAAATATATATAGCACCAACTAATCAGGCCTTAGTAGTATTTCTAAAATGTTGGTGCACAGTGGTACTATATAGGCAGAGGGAAATTCTTTCTATTATTTTGATGCATAGTCAACCACAAAGGAGTTCATGAAGCTCGATGAACAAAGTGATAAATTAAACCCACTTACATATGTGGAGCTAGTTATCGATAAGATGACCTTATTGGTTGGATGAAATTAAATTTTTATTTACACCGCGTATATTTTCTCCTTCTCATGGTGATGTCTCTTATTTACAAGTTTTAATTACCGTTAATTCTAGGAGTAAAGTTTTCATCATTACAGTTTCCCCGTAGACTTTTATTTGGTAGGCCCTCGGTTCCGTAGCAGGGCTGTATCATCCAGTACCTTTACATAGTATGGTTGACTTCCACAAAGTTTCGCCTGAGACTGTGTCGCTAATTGTTTATAACTTATGAATGAATATTCATACCGGAAGTTGAAGACCAGATTGATTGTTAAGAGGTGTATGCTTGATTCCTTATGTTCATATGATTCTCCTATGTTTCTGTTTATCTTAACTCAGTGTTTGACTCCTCTCATGAGTTCTTAAGATTCTTGCTTTGACGAATTGTGATAAGGGTATGGAAAGTGGGTTTTCAAATGCGTATTAAGTAGTTTTTTCCAGGACAGGGATGAGAATATTCTAACAGACGTTGAGCTTGAGAGTATAGTCGTAAGAGGGGGGTGGGGAGAGTAAACTTTCAATTCCAGGCATTTCCGTACTCTGGTGAAACTTAGCTTCCAAGCCCCCGAGGCTCAGTTCGAAACGTTGCCGAGTTCCAAACTCGACGATATCGGACTTTAATGAACAAATCGGGGCGTGGAACGCGTGTGAGTTTTCGTAGTTTCGTGGAGTCGCAGCAATTAAACTGACCCCTTCCCGGCCAACCTCATAAGTTTTCCCCGTCCTTTTGAGGACTGCCGTTTCCTCCGGACTGCGGCGTTCTGCATGCAGAAGAAACCTCGCTGATAGGCCCCAAGTTCGATTTTATTCGTCACCTTAAATCTAGATCCAGCGCTGTATACTATGCATTTAAGGCAATGCATTGAAGCTCTTCCTCTTCGTGTGTATCTTGCAGTTCCTCTGGTATTTGCTTTCTTCTAACTCCCGGAAAATCATAGATTTTAGCTGGAAGCGGTATAATTGTGTTGTACGGTGCTCCAAGTGCCTAGGCTATTTTGCAGCGTTAGATGTGATTACTCAGTAATGTCCTTAACATTCAGCAGGGTTTCCCTTGGCAACCCTGGGAAAGGCAACCCTTGACTTTCAAGTTGTTCTGACTACCACGGTGCTTTCTATCAATTTTATGCTCATAGCTCATCTATGATCGAATTTATGCCGAAAAGGAAACATCTTGCGCAAATCTAGGACTTAGACGAAGAGGTAGTCTGTCTCGCTCACATTTCATTTTTCATTGAATGGTATATATTGATGACGTTTACGGCAATGGATTAGAAGAATGAACTGCTACACGTACAATCTTAATGGCTCAAAATACATTCTATCGCTATTTTCTCAGACTATCAAGTGCTAATTGGCTGCGAAGAAAGAGGACTCCTGAAAGTAGTTTTTGAGCTTATAATGACAGCACAAGAACTCAACCGAAAATACCGAGGTAGTGGCAAGCGATGAATCTGTCTGATCGAAAATAATTTTAAATATCAAGGGGCAGAACAATGCGCAGCCTTTGACTTTCTTGAATCAGTTTTATGATAACAAGCTACTAACTTTGATCTGGCGAGCAACCTTCTATTTTTTCTAGTGCAATAACATATGTAATTATCAAAATTGTCCTTAGGAAAAAGTGTATTAAAGTTGGAAACCAACTAAAGGGGTACCGTGCAAGTGTGCTGACCTCCACTCTGCTCGTGATTTCTTATTTCTGTGGGAATATTTGAGAAATTAAAGGAATCATATGCCCAGCCGTATATCTCCCGTCAAGGGAGACACTCTCAATGGGTCAGAATTCAGTACTGCAGGGAATTATGGCTACGTCAAACTTGCTGCCGGACGCGGTAGTTAGGCCGGTTTGCATAACTTACAGGCCGCAGGTTCAAATTATGCCTTCAGACTTAAATCAGAGGATTAAAAGTCAACTTCACAGGCCCGCTCATCTACTAGACCTGATGATGACACCCTTAAGCGTTGAAACTCGTGTTGAATGCATATGGTGTGAAGTTGAATTTTAATCCTTAAAATGCTGTTCCGTCCACGTAACGCCTGATACGGTTGGATTTGTGCATTTTTTGTTTGTCTTGGGGTTATTTTTGCGTTGAGTTGTTAACAATGACCTCGGCTGTTGGAACACCTCAAGCCTAATTCCACCAGTATGAAAAGTATCCTCCGTTAAATGCCGTGGCAGTACAAAGTCACCTGCCAAGGAGAAGCCAAACGTGAGAATTGCATGAGAAATTGGCTGGAGGTAAAACGTTGCTGGTCAAAAATGGCTTTATCTCTAAGGAGTTAGCGACGTGGCAGTGGGAAAGTGTACTCGTTGTCGTTATGTACTACGTTTCTGCCAAAATTGTACTTTCAGAGTGCAGATATTATATTTTCCTAAGTTACTACTATTATCACCATTAAGTTCTTATAATTTTGAGTTCAATTTCCTGAAGAAGTTGCGTGGATAGCTCTAAGATGATGGTGTGTACATAGCCAGAGAATACTTTTTCGCTAAAAACATAAATGGGCTTCAAAGAAGGATAAATTCATCAACCTATCGTATCAATAGACAACATATTGCAAGTTGCTGCCTCTGTGAATACCGCAATAAATGTCAATTAATTGCGCTGAACTTTGGTAAAGGAAAAAAAACGATAGAGAATCAAACCTTTAGCATTCCTGACCAATGTGTTCAACAATATGTAACCCAGAATTCCTAATCCAAAACGGTAATTTTTGGAGGATCTTTATTTATTTTACACCAAAAACAGCACCAAGGCCTTTACATGGGGTTACATAAAAATATAAATAATAATAAAATATAACAATAACAAATAGCGAAAAAGATAACTAACAATTTGAACATGTTGAGGTAATTGTGAGGTTGAAAGGCATTATAAATGGTTCTTGAAGCTGCTGCGCGAGGCGAAGAGGTCAAGAGAAGATAAAATGATCGAAAGGGAACTGGAAAGGGAAGGTTAACGCTAGAGTAAGGATCGTTGGAAGTTGACAGTCGGAATGTGGGCTTGTGTAATTGTTCAAAATCGCGAGTCGTGAGGGCTGGAATGTGGAGTGAGAAGTAAAAGAGGAGATCAGTGCATCGGAAGGACCCATTCAAAATGAAGAAAAGAGGAAAGAAATAGACTGGCAATTTTACACAAGAATAAGATTCTTACTCGACGGGTTTCAGTGTACTTGTGGAAAATCGCCAGCCTTTTTCTTTCGCAATGATATTCCTCCAAATCAAGCCTGAAACGACTACCTTGAGCAGTGAAGGAGTTTGAGGTCGGATGACCGTCGGCGGTGGGTGAGGTGAACTAGGCCAAGCGAGAATAATATTTCCCCTGAGGTGAGATATGAGATGCCGTACTATTGCTAAGAAAAAGGAATCACGTTATGAATTCACTGCAGATCTTATATATGTCCTAATCGCTCAATAATGGCTTTCTAATCGAGGTACAAGCAACGTGGCAATGAGCACGTGTACTCGTTCCCGTTGGCGTTATATGCACAATTTATGAAGATGGCATTTGTTCTTGCAATAAAGCTCGATGATTCAAGCCGCATACAATGCTCGCAAAGAATCCCGAGAGCTCCTCACACGAAAATTATGCGGGGGAACCTGGACGGTCCGAAAAAATAAAGAAAACGGCAAGGGTGCGCAAAACACTTATAAATGGCTCGACGTCACCCGCGGATACTCCTTAATGCGCCACTGAGATAAGAAAGGGAAGAGTGACGGTCCGGTTCCCTGAGACACGATGGAGGGACGGAAGGCGATGTTGGGAGCAGAGAGAGGGGAAAAGGGGTCCAGGAAGTCCCCTCCGACCACGCGGCTCCTATCCTCCCCCCCTCGCCCACCCACGTCCTCCAGCAGGGGGCCTCCACCCTTCCGACACAGCATCCGCTTCCCACACGGCACTCCCCCACGGCCGATCGTATTCCGTCACGTTGGGGGAAACGGCGGGAAAGGAGGAAGACCGGAGGAAAGGCGAGAGAAAAGCCGAAAGCCGTGCGGGGGATGTGACGGAGGACGGTTGTGCGGGAACGAACCGAGGCTAGGCTACGCGGTAACCCAATGGACATCGCAACGGTGTTAACCAAACCGGGATGTACGGCTATTAAATACGAACGAAAGACAAGGAAGAGGTCCATCAGGAACAGAAATACATAAAACCATTCACTGGCTGCGAAAAATGCGCTGGTCATCCATGATTTCCTTGGCGTTTCAATTTACCTACGTGAAAATTTTGGAAGGAACGAACGTAACTATTAGTCGTAGTTATTAGGTTAAAACAAGGATGGCCAGCCCGTGGGTCAGTTGTCCCCTATAAGAATTTTTTTTAAAATTGCAAACCTTTATTATTATGTAACTGGCATACTTTGACCGAGTTATTGAGCCGGTTAAGCCGTTTGGTGTTCGCTTTATTTTATCTAGGCTACGCGGTAACCCAATGGACGGATGCTTTCGGTAGGTAATGACCAGGGAGGCCCAGGTTTACACCCCGGCGAAGTCTGTACGGGCGTTGAACATCGCAACGGTGTTAACCAAACCGGGATGCACGGCTATTAAATACGAGCGTAAGACATAAGGAAGAGGTCCACCAAGAACAGAAATACATAAAACCTTTCACTGGCTTTGAAAAATGCGCTGGTCATCCATGATTTCCTTGGAGTTTCAATTTACGTGGAAATTTTGGAAGGAACAAAAGAAACTATTTGTAGTAGTTATTAGGTTAAAACAAGGATGGCCAGCCTGTGGGTCGGTTGTCCCCCTATAAGCAATTTCTTTTTAATTACAAACCTTCATTATTATACAACTGGCATACTTTGACCGAGTTATTGAGCCGGTTAAGCCATTTGCTGTTCCCTTTATTTTATCGTAGTTACTCTTATGCGTTACGGAGGTTCCACCGTAAAATGAAGAAATTTCGTATGTAAAATATACTTTATTATTTATTTTAAATTCATCTTTTAAGTACTGTTTTTATGCATGAATTAGGAAAAATGTGCCTTTTGAGAGCCATAATTGATGAACAGTAATGAATGGAATCGAAGCTACTTCCTGTATACGTTATTTTAAAGCTACGTTTTGGATTAGGATCCTAGGTTGTTTTGCAGCCTATGAGTCCTTTTCCCCTGCTGTATTTTATATACTAATCGACTTTATCAAGTTTTATTCGCTATTCATTGAGAATACAAGGTACCTACCTAACACTCTGCAAACGCAAGCAAGTACGATTATATACTCAACTGGTTCCTTTTCCTGTGCAAGATAGCAACTCATTTTCACGTGATCGGGGCTGGACCCTTAAATTTTCCTTCACTGGAAACGGGATTTTTTTCGCCTGTGTAAATCCAATAAAAATGTCATTGTTTTATAAAGAAAAAAACTAAGTGTGGACACAATTTCGTGGGAGTTTGGTGTTGGCGAAATGGAAATTTTTGGCCTGGACAACGCTTAAAATTTATCTCACGAAACCGGAGCATGGAGTGCAGGGCTGCAAGTCGGTCATTATTACCATTGTTAGTCATTATTTCTGATATTGGTCATTAAAAGTCATTATTATGCTAAAAAGTCACTAAAAGTCATTATTATACCATTTTTACTTGCATATAGGACGAGGTTTTTTGTCACTTTTATCCCCTTAAAAAATCGGGGTCTTCCTATGTGCGGGAGTGAAGGATTCTTTGCTTTTTTTTGGGTTAGTGTCAAGGTCGAAATCAAAGTCACCTTTGTTGGATGGTGCGATAATAACATTGTATGACAGGTGCCTTGTCGCTATTTTTGACTCTGTGGTGGCAGACGACGCCACGCTACATTTGCTTCCGAAGGGAACGTATAGATGAGCCCGGCGCGGCGGCCGTGTCATCTGATATCCAGGCGCAAATCGACAATTTCTGACTAGCATCTTTGTTACATATTTAACAACAATGTAGTGGAGTCGATCGATGGAAGGAACCAATTCCTCCTGCATACAGCCTGCTTTGGTTGACCATGAAGGTAATGCAGTCAGGCGACAGAAGAGTAGCAATGTTGTAGGGGTGAGATTACAGAATGTACGAAAGTAACGAGCGATTGCTCCACCGCCACTACTTAATTTCATTCAGGACAATACAATGTTACAATACGGACAAGAATCTTACGTAATATGATTCCAGACCCCCAGACCCTCGTACGTAAGACAATGTAAGATAATCCCAACCCCCCACTATCCCCCAAAATGTCTTCCGTTATACTTACGGAATTTATACGTTACGTTAATGAACGAGTAAGGAAGTCCAATTTTTTATTTTTTGTCTATAAAATCCTACCTCGTTCTGTTCGAAATCATCCGATATGCGAGTAAATACAGTAATAGGAAGGGTCCAAAACGCAACAAACCTCACATCAGTGCTACGAATAAAACAGGGCAAGTGTAGCGACTGCTGTAGAAAAGAAAGACATGGAGGGAGTTGCTGTAGCCCAAGCTATGCTTGAAGGAGTGGAGACAGTCCGAAAAGAAGCTACAGAAAAGAGGAAGGAAGCTGAGAAAACTCAGCAAAAGGTGGAGCAGTGCACCTCTAAACTTATATCGGACTTCTTCTCCCGCAAGCCCAAGGACACATAAATATGTATTTACTAATTCTTTGCATTTTTCCCCTCGTTTTATTCTTCTAGTCTGGAAAACGTGTCTGATGTAATCACATTATATTTATCACTCAACGAAGTAAATATTTTATTTTACTATTTTGTTACCGTATGTTTCTAGTTAGAAAGTACGTGCAAGTTATTTTTTTTTGGAAAGTAAGAGTTTTTTTAAATTTTGCATTACTTTCATGTGGATAAAGTTTTATTTGACACATTTTTTAATACGTTGTTCAATTACTTTCCCTCTTCAAAGGCACGATATGTACTAGAAAAGATCAGAGCCCTGCATTATCTGCCATGCATTCAACTGCCAGACTGGACCCTAAAAATCCCTTGTAATGTGCGAATTGAAGATGCGCGAGTACAAGATATTTGTTCGAATCGCGCATTTTACAGATTTTCATTGCTTAGTCGGCCAGTTGGCCGCCAGTTTGCGAGTTGGCGGAGAATGCAGGACTCTAGGAAACATATACTCAAGTATGTTTGGCCGGTTTCAGTAAGGTTTTGGTTGTATTTGGTAAATTTTTGGTCATTATTTGGTCATTATATGGGCAAAAATTAGTCATTTTTCCATTAAAACCAACGGGTAGGACCGCTTGCAGCCCTGATGGAGTGTAGTTTTGCTGCGAAATCAGATCATCGCTCCTCTTTTCTTGAAACGAATCGCTCTGCTCAGTGGTTCGAGGGCTTAGGTACTACCAGCCCATGCCCTTCTGCTCGCTCCAATGGCTTCAGACGACCATCCTCCCTTGAGCTGAACCGAACTTCCCCTCATTAGTTACGATGCGCGTCCGTAATCGCCAGGTGTCATCGTCGCCGCGTCTGCTCTGTTTGTTTTTCTTTTTTTTTCTCCAGCAATTCCGAGCAGAGTGGCGAGCTTTTGTCTTGCAAATTCTTTAGGACTCACAGTGTGTCTGTTTTTATCTTCTTTCTTTCCCTCGAAGCAATTTATTCCCTCCCTCTTTTATCTCGCGGTAGGAATCCGTTCCATGTCTTCGTCTCAACTCATTATTCCCTACCCCCTCCATCTCTCCTGTATCCGTCCCATCTCGCTCAATCCTCTGCTTATCTTTGCCATTCGCCCGCGCTCCTTTTATGTACGAAAGGGGGGATGGATCCAATTTCATTCCCTTCTGGGATAGACGAGGTCCTTTTGTTTACATCCTCGCGCGCCTTGTTTTGAATTTTTGTAGTAATGAGTGAGTGAAATGACGCAATTTGTGATACCTCGGAATATTTATCACGCCATAGCTGTAGTGCTGCTTGAGCTACATTAGAGGATCCCCTATTTAAGGGCAACTTATACCTATGGTCGTATATATTAAATTTGGGTTCCGCCGTACCTGTTATTATTTCTTCTCTAGTCGAAAGATGCGTATTGCACTCCCCAATGTACCTGTTTGAGATCAGGACATGAAACAATTTAGGACGGGACTAAACTTTTGCCTCAAATTCGAAGAATTTTCAAGTGTTAAGAAAGTTATTGATACGAACAGAGGTCGAATTTTCTGAACCTTTCTAATTATTCTGGTAGGACGAACTAAACGACGACTTTTGGGCTACGAAATGACGAAATTTGGAAGGCAAAAAGAAATATTTACTCTAAAAAGAAAATAAGACCAAGACAAAAATACATGTGATATAAATGACCCATTGGAGATCTCCTAAAAATTTCGCTTATAAATGAAAGTAGGGAGTGGAATCCGCATTCGTTTTAGCTATTTCAAAATGTATCACATATCTATATGTGTGAAGGTGTATTTGCTAAGCAGTCTACGTATATGCTCTCTTGACTATGACGTTGGTTCCTTATTGTTTTCCCTGTAAAACACCTGCTCAGGGAAAAATTGCTGTTAATACTGCGATACACTTTCCGTATGAAGTAGAATTTTTACGTGAATGCATGTGTGTCACGAAAAATCATCGTATTACGATTTGGCTTTCTAGGGATCTGGAAGTTTTTGGCGAAACATTTCTATTCTGCATTTTACACCTACGGACATAGTTTTCATTACAGTGGCTCCTCCTTAAGCTCAGCGTACTTTCTATCTACTTTCATTCCATTTAAAAGCTCAGTTTTTTCTTCCCTCACCCTTTTGTTTTTTTCTTTCTTCGATAATGACTATCAGTTACTTTCTCGACTCACCCTCTCCGCCTCCCCCTAATCTGCTGAGCAGCTTCCTTTCCTCTCCTAACTCGACTAGCGATTCGTCTGCCATTCCTTTCTATCTCTGGCGCATACCTCCACTCTTCCATTTCCTCTGACTCACATTTTAAATGCATTTGCTCACACCCTCTCCCCCCCTAGATTCAAGGCATCGGAATAACGCCACTCCATCTTTCGCACCGTGCTCTTTCTACAGATCTTCACTAAAGCTCCGCCATAATAAGTTCTTCTTTGTATTAAAAAAAATTAAGTCTATTAGATGGAGAGAAATCTGAGCACAGGGGCTGGCTTGAGAGCTATCCCTAAGAAAAAAAAGCGATCGAAATGGAACGGAACGTAAATGTTGTGAAGGAAAAATCGCCCGGACGAGTCAAGGAGAAAAGCGAAGAGATAAAAAGGCTGTAGGGACGGGGCGAGAGAATATTTGTGCCGAAATATTGTGTGTTCGCCTTCTACACTCGGTGTAGAATGGTAAATAATTTGGTGGTAGAGATTTGCACTACATCAGCTTTCATTCGGAGGAAAGCTACAAATATATATTCTGAATGAAAAAATATGTGAATAATTAGGCAAATATCAAGTCAAGATCGTATCGCCGTGTTCCATTCTTTGGGGTTCTACGACGGCGATTATTTTCCCCAATTTCATTTTTTTAAGTTTTAAAAGCCAAATTTTTCAGTCACCCACCACCGACTATCAACTCACGTGGCCAAATTTTTCTTAATATTTTAAAATGTCGAAGGAAAGCCGTTTGAAGGCTTTCAACCACGCGAAACTCGCGCGTATTCTTTCAGGGAGTATTTGTTGTTTCGCTTTACTTCCCAACACTGATTTCCCCCCTCCTATCCGCGCTACGTCCTTTCCCTTGGCTGTGTTGTTTTGTTTAATGACACGTAAGACGACGGAATGGGGAGGGAGGGAGCAATACTTCTTCAAACGCTTCCCCGACGTCGAGGCGGAGATAATGGCAATTATTCTTGTTCTACGTCGTTTCTCCCCTTTCCGTCCTATTACCCCCTTCACCCCTCCCACTCCTCCCCATCGTCCACGCCAGCGGCCCTCTCCTCCCCTCGGGTTAATTATCTTCACGCATTACCACAGGTGCATGTCTTTTCCGAGTGCTTGTCTGTCTTATCCGTCGGCTCGCCGGTGGCCCTAAATCCCTCTCGCCTCCTTCCGTCTCCCGTGCGTCTCTCTGGGACGTCTCGCGTTCCGATCCTTGTCTTATCTCGTTCCTTTTTACGCCGCCATAAAGTATAAAATTGAATCGCTTTCTCTCGCTCACCCTCTCCTTCCATTCACTCGTTGAGCTCCGATGTAATTGATCGCTATCTCTGGCGGAAGAAAGGGGTTCATGGAAAGGGTGGAAAAGACGAACCCCAGGACGTTAGCCGTTTCCACCTATTTTCTTTTCCGAGAGTTTTCTCGCGTGGATTTCAAAGGAGTCCGCTCCCCACGCACTAGTTCTGGCGTCTCCGAGCGTTAGAATATTATTTATGTTCATGTGGGCGCAAGAAACTAGTTGCGCGTCTATTTTGAATGTCGCCATCCTGTTTAAGTGCTACTTAGAGAGATTTAGGTTGCTTTGCGTTGAACCTAGTGTTAGTGATAGCAATAATGCCGTAGTAATTAATGGGGTTAGAGAATTCAGACTCCTATTTATCGCTAACCAGTGCGTCGTAAACAACCCGTCCTAAGCAGAGCCTACCTACGTACACTTCGGTGTATAGCGCGTTTATTATCAGGGCAAACTACGCGGCGGTGTGTTTACCGCTTAAAATTATAGGAATAATGTGCAATGCTTCCTCTTGTCTCGAAAAAATTAAATAATTTATAGTAACAGTTTGTGATCAGTAGGGTAAATTACTTCTAATGACTTAAGAGGTTTAGATGTCTGCCTGTTCGTAACATGCGCCACTACTTGCGTTTCGTATTACTCTCAGTGTGAAGTATCTAAAGCTCCGTAAGTAGTGATCTATGTATTTGATTGCCTTTCAACGATAATGATGGGAAATCGGTTTTCTGATTCATCTGCCGCTTCAGCTTGAATACCAGTGGGTATTTAGGGCTCATCCACTTTTTGAGTCAGTGTCAATTCGTGGAAATTGCATGGATGATTGCGTGGAATTTTTCCGCTAGGTCGTATGTTCATTTGCGAATGTTTTCATACAATTAGCTGCTGTACGTTATGTAATATATTCTCTTCAAGATTCAGACTGTGTAGTGTAAAATGTTATCTACTGTTCTGTTCTTAATGGCCTCGTATTAAAACAGATGTGGTTGAGCTATGATCTTCTGAGAATCCTTGAAGTTACCGTCTTCTAAGTCGCAAAATACCCTCTTGCATAAATTATGAATCTTGAATCATCCATATAATAGGCCTAATTGTTTTACTTCAGATTAAAGCCTTCATGGTGTTTTGATTGGTGATTTTTATTATTTCGCCTCAAGCTTTAATTGTCGTCTTATGAACGAACCCTCAGCTTCTTTAGTCGAGATTTCATCACATCTTCCCTAGATCTGAGTTCAAGGCAAATCTGCATTTGGTTTACTGTTTTTAATTGCCTCCATTACACGTATCCCATAATGTGAGCGGGATAGAATTCCAGATCGGAAATCATCATCATAACAGTTCGTCACTCCTTGGATATGTTTTACAGAGATCTGACTCACTTGTACCGAGAGATAATTTCTGCACTATGGCGTAATTATTCTCTCTTACATCTTAATTTCTTGCTCCCTAAATCTTACAATACCATTATAAGACAGCAAAGTTAACGCACGAAAGAGATAGGGGTCTCGGATTGTTACTCTTGCCCTCATGAGATTGTTCTTCCGTGACAGTCTCCCTTGCTTGGCCCTGCACTTGCATTCCGTAAGCTACTCAAAGCCGGAACATATGCGTAAATGAATTTCAGCACCTGAGTGCTACCATTCGTTTTATTGTCAAATTGGTATGAATTTCGTTGTGCTAAGTACTATCATCAAACGATTAAAGGATATAAATATTTATGTAGAATTCTTGAAGCAGTTCGCAAGAGTTCAACACTTCACTGCCCGTGATATTCCGCATTCAGCGGTGGCATATTTTCCTCAATTACCTTAGATATACCACGCAGGCTTACTATTTATATTGGAATATCATGGTATAGTATATGCCTCAAATTTATTCGAGTTTTTGTAATATTTTAAATTTTCCTGATGGCAGAAAAATACTTGATGTAACTTTGATTGAGACTTGATGAAATTGAGGCTATTAACCAAAATATTCACAGTTGAAATAAAATCCTCTATAATGTCCACAGAATTGTTGGTACAATTTTTTAATCTATCGGGATAAAAGTGGTCGTACGTAAACCACTTTTTTTGAAGGTTGCTATGTATTTTTTGTTGCATTTATGGGGTATTATTTAAATTTGTACCTACTACTCACAGGCAAATTCTGCTTTACCACACCTAACATGTAGATGTCGTTATCAGTTTTCCAATAATGATATTTGTTATTCTTATCTAAAAGGAAGCGAAAAAATTATAATCAGAATTCAGTAATCCGAAATATCTTCTCGTTACACCATGCATTTAATCCTTTATTCTAATTTCAATCAAATCAAAATGACATAGTGGATAAAATTTCTGATCAATGAAGAATTTTTTAAGGTAATTTTAATTAATTTTTAGCCATGGATAATCTCTTTTTGTCCTAGAGGAATCGCTCGCTGAACTCGTTGATACTCAGTGTATTTTAGTCTGATATTTGGCTCGCGCATGGCGCTAGCTGTATCCATTAGGACGAGAGATGCTTTCTCGACTCGCGCCTTGAGCGTGCCAAAGAATCGGTCAGTTTTACTGGGCCGTTAAACGTCCGCATGCAGCAGGTGCTTCGCTTGGAATGAGAGAGCGCTTTTTCATCACCGTCGACGAGAGTAAGTTGGACACTGGCCGTCGAACGGCGGGTGTAAATGTGAGGTAATGGCACGCGATTATGTTCTGCCTCTCATAGCGCCCTTCCCTCCTTTCGTCGCCTCATGTCTCTTTCTCTCTCTCTGGCTTTCTCCACTCCTCCCCCGTCATTCCGTTTTTAAGTGCTGATTTAATCCCATCTAAATCTCCCCGAGGCTGAAGCTTCCCCCCTCATCTAATTCCCCCTCACCCTCCCCGTCCTCTCCTGCCTAGAGGGAAGCGAGCCCTTGTTCCAGTCGAGAGCGACTTCATTCACTCGTTGGCTCGCCCAAACCATTGTTCTCTCTCGGTCTCCCACCCTCGCCTCTCTCTTCCTTCCTTCCTTCCCTCATCTGCTTCCTCGCATCGCTCCGGGATGGGTGGTAGAGGTTGAAGAGTGGGAGGGTTCGCAGTCGAGTGTTTAGGGGTTATGAGGCGTGTAAATGCCTCGTTGCAAGTTTGGAGGACCTGTGACCTGTGGCCTGCTTACCTTTTTTTACTCCTCCCGCCCCTCGGACGGAGTTCGTTTTCGGAGCGGCTTACTTTATAGCGGGTGTTCATACCGTTTCAAGTCGTGAGGACGTGGTTTTAGGTCGGTTTTGTTCTTTGTGTAATATCAGTGTACACTCACAATTGTGCTCTTAGCTCGAGGGTTTCCTTCCAAAGCGTTCAGTTATATAACTTGGTGGTGTCGCGTATGGCGTTGGTGAGTCTACCTAGATCACTCGTTCGCTTATCCTGGAAAATTATTGACTACGTATCTTTTTTCATTAGCAGAGGAATAATTATTCGCAAGATTCACACTCTCTTCGAGGGAATTTCGGTCTCTGCCTACCATTCCTCACCCTTTCACACCTTCTCACATCCCTCTTACCCCAAGTCGAAGGTTCCTAGCTTTAATCGTTGATTGAATTCTCATACCCCTAATGCATTCCCGCTATTCAAAACATTATTTTCCTCCCTCTGTTACGCTTATTTAATGATCTCACTGCTGTCACCCTCTGCAATAGTCCTTTATCTCTCATAATATCCTCCACCCTCTTAAACGTGGTGACTATTAATTTTATCAACCGATTCATTTTAATCGGTAAGGTCACAATTTCTGTATTGTGAATTTTTCTCAAAGAATCCTAATCTCTATATTTAACCTTATTTTCTATTTGCAACATATATAATTGAGCGGACTTTTAATCTTTGGTATCAGTTCAACTCGATTTAGTTTTCTGGGAAAGCGAGCTCAGTCTATCTCTCTTTCGTCTTTACTAGTCTTTGAAAAATTGACGTCCGGGAAGTGTTATAAGAGTTCCATTTTAATTAATAGTAATTGTGTAATTATTTACAACTATTAAATAATATGATTAATGTTATTGTAATGTTATGTCCCAGTAACAGTGTATTACAATTTTGAGCATTCATGCAAGATTGAGATACCAGGGCCCAGGAACTGATAATTTGCATCGTAAGTTGTTATTCTTTCATTTTTTAGACTTTCCTTTTTGCAATATCTTTATTCCTCGCGTTGTTTTCATTGACCTGTTCGGTGAACCGTTTCATGAGCGGCGTCATCGCCTTTGTAACAATCTGTTTATGCATTTTTTTGTTTCCACACATTTTCTAGAGGTTTATATTTTCTGTGGAGCCGCGATTGGTAGAGGCAACATTTCCTCTCTCTCTCTTTCCGTCCCGCATTACCAAATAAATTTCTAATAACGCGTGTATCCTTCTGGTCTCCGGTTGATGGAATTTTGTGTGTCGTCACAGCAGGATCGTTCCGGGCGGGTGCATTTCTCACAGCGGGGGTGGTTGGAGAGGAATAGGGTTGGAGGGGGGGAGGGGGGGGGGATCGGGAAGGGTGCGTCCCTCTTCCCCCCACGTGACCCCATCTTCATCCGGAAAAGTCTTGTCCTATTGGCTTCGTATCGGCAATGGCGACTCAAGGATTCCACCTGCCGCCCTCTCAGCCGTTCCAATCCGTCCAAACCCCCTCCCTTCCCCCAGCCTTCCTGCCGTTGGGAACAGTCTCTCCTCCCCCCGTACCATCCCTCTGGCACCCACACTCCCGTCTCCTCCTCCTCCACCCATCGCATAACGCTTCCCCCCGCCCTCGTTCCTTTTTTCTCCGTTGGAAACTCGTTTCCAGTCCTCCCTGAACTCTCTCCGACACAAGCTCAGTTCACCCTTCCTCTCTCTTTCTATCTCTTCAAACTCGAGTTGGAAGGATATCGGGGTAGTGTGAAGGGAGGGTGAGAGGGCTAAGCCACTGGCCTCCAACCTTGCGGTGCTATCCGATGTCTCGGGTTCGTGACCTTGCAATAGCGAAGATTTTTCTGTGCCGGGTGCTATTAAGGAACTTCACGATCGATCGGTCAAGCGATATGAAGGTCTTTATTGCCAAATTACGCTCCGCTTGGTTGAAACATATTAGCTGGTCTTCGACTGCAATATGGACAAAATAGGATTGCTCAAACTACCCCACGCTATATCTCTCGGGCGATAACACAACATCCGAATCCTTCCTGAGAAACATGCGGGGAAAATATTTTAAATCCAGTACTCCGTCCATCGGATGGGATATAAAACAATGGTGTAGGCAGCTTTGGTAGAATGTGTACACTAAATAGTTAGGTATTTGTAATTATCTATGAACTTTACCGATCGAAGATGCCGAATACCCTTAATATCTAATAAGCCCACCCTGTCCACCGGCTGTGTGTGGCTGCAAAAGGTATCATCAAAGCGAATAATGATATATACGTTTGATTAGGTTGTATAATTTTTTCTAATGAATTTTTAGCATTCCTATTGTTCTGTTTTTTTCTTTTTAATTTCAAAATAAATAAATCGATTCTGCGTTCGAAAATACAGGGTAGAGATTGACAGAAATGTTTGTTGTTAATGCAAACATGGAAAAGCACCAGAATAATTAGCTGCGACAATAAATGGCGTAATACTCTCCGGCTGAACTAATGTGTTATTGAGTTTCAAGCAATTACTACTTCTATTTTAGTTTCCTTGTTGCCGAAGCGATTTAAGTTAAACTTACGCCAGTTTTAAGCTTGTTTTATAATGCCCTATTTCAATCGTTTGGGTTTTTTTAAAGTGAAAATTTATCCCTCAGAACTTTTATTAGGAGCAAGTGACATTGACGCTTTATTGCCGGGAAATAGAACAGTGGCCAAATAGTGGAAATTCCTTGGAACATATGATTAGTGGCGACTTTTTTTTTGCTGTTCTCCATTGTTGAAATTTTCCTGCATCATCCCAGCTCCCCTTTCAGGTTGTATTTGCTGTCATCAATGCAAAGCTGTTAAAATGCCATGGAGTATTATAAATAATAGCGAATATATTTCATCTGATTCAGCTGCGATAAGAAATGCTCGTACGATAAAAAAGTGATTAGCGAATGGGATCACTTTTGTTGCGTAGTATTTTTCCCCGAAATCCGTGTTTTCCAGAATAGCCCCATGTGTACAGGCTGACGTTGACGTACACAGCTTTCATCCATACGTGATGCTCTTAATATGATGTTAGAACGCTCAGTGCACCAAGCGACAAGGTGTGGGAAATCCACGCTTACAACGTATGTGTACCAACAAAACTTCCTTTTCTTGAAACTCTGACAAGTTTTTTTCTTGAATCCAGGCTGCTTGGTTTGAAAATGCAATATTTAACCCAAGATCACGTAGTCTGTAGCTCTAATCTGACCCACAACGACTCAATATAGTATCAGAATTCACTCAGCAGTTCCTTTCTATTATTTCTGGCAAAGTTCTTTTGACCAGAAAATAGTACCTTGAGGATATCCAAAGATGCTTCATTCCCTATTCGAACCCTGGACCCCCGTGCCAAAACTTATACCCTTCCTGCTTCCACGATCCTCTCATAAGGGCTCCGCTTGAGTGTTATCTTTGGATAATCAGATCGCAGTGCTGATTTAAGTGCAGAAATTAGAAGTGTGCAAATTGGTCTTGATGTGTGGCAGTGTACGTTCTTCCGAAATCGTCTCTCCTCCCCTTCGAAAGTGACTATCTCCGTCAGCGCCCTCTTCCTTAGTTCTCTCCCTCCCCGTGTCACGAGGGAGGGGTCCCATGTGGTCCGACAGCGGCGGCGACTGCCTTTCCATACTCACTTCCTTGCCACAACCCTTTTCCCTTCCCCATCCTGATGTTCCCTTTCGTTTTTTACCGTCTTTATCGCCGCTCTCCATCGTCCCCTCCTCTCGTCCACTACGCACGAACGGTTTAATCGGGGAAAGCTTCTTACGTTCTGCAGTATTTCACTCGAGATCTGTCGCTCGACTTTGTCGCACCCTCCTCCCTACCCCGTCTCCCGAGTTTCTCTCCTCCCTTCGACTCCGAAACGACGGATGGCTGCGTAAGTGCCTGATCTTTTGAGGAGGATTCTGTCTCAGTGCATTCACGGAGCGATGGGAGGTCTTCTCCTCGCCCTAGACATTTGTCTGTGTTCTGGTAGCTTTTTTTCTGTTCTCGAGACACACTTGCTCGCGGGCCTCTGTCGCAGTTCCTGGATAAACTCGCGGATTCAGAGGGAAAGGCTATATTTGAAGACGGTAATCGAATTAGATTTTGAATTGCTCCAGCTACGTATCTTATATCGCATTATCTCATCTAACTTAATACTAAACTCAATCTTAAGGCAAACAGAACATCCTTGCTCTGGGCGGGATTAGAACTCGCGGCCTTTTGGTTGAAAATCGGCGCTTTTCCTTCTCGAGAATCTCAGCCTGTAAGACTGAATTTTCTTCATTTCAAAAGTGTTGTGTACTTGTAGGATAATATGATTTTGTACTTGAAGGATAATATTGATATACTTGCTTTCAAACATTTAAAAGTAAATATTAATTATAAGATATGTAAGGTGATCTACCGCACATATCAAATTCGGCCTAATTTTCTTACGAGATTTTGGTGAACCGAGGAAAATAAAGAGATTTATTTTCCTCGGTTCATCCATGATTTTTGCTTGGAATCTGTAAACTCGATTTTTCAATTATTTTTCGATAATTTCAGTCATGAGTGCAGGGAACTCATTTTATGGTTTTAAGAACGTGAAAATAACGATGATTTTTAGATCAGCACCAATTATGAATCCTGTGTTTATTGCCTCACTTATTGATGCTCAGCGTTATTTATATTTTTGAGGAACTGCTACTGGAAAAACTAGTGTTAATGGAAGGAATCAACTCAATCTTAATTGAATTTTCAGATTAGAAACCCTTCGGGATGATATCCGCTCGAAGGGTGCTGTGATCGACGCCTTGGGCTCTCCTGAGCGACGTCGATGCACGCATTTGAATTCAATTTGATTTATCTTGGCCACACACTCCGAGCTTTTACAACCCCTGCTTAACTTGTTCTTGGCAAGACGAGAGTTGGAATGCAATGTAAATGTCCCACTCTTTTTCTCTCCATTCCCTTCTCCCCTCGCCCACCCACCTCACTTCCCCTTACTTCCACCCCCCACCTCCCCTCAACCGTATCTGCGGTCCTCCCCCACTCCCACCCAACACCCCACGCCACTTCCCCGCACGCATCTTCCATTGGGCGTGTCTCCGTCACTATTCTGTACGCTCCGCGGTGCGCCTTATTTTATAGTTCCGCTTTGCGAAGTCCCCTCTCGCTCCAAGACCGCGGTCTTGCCAGTCGGGAGTATCCTGCTTGGTTTTTTTCTCTCTCCTGTTTCTATCACATCTCTCTCTCTCTCTTCGAGGACGGAAGGATGCCATAGAGATGCACGGGGGGAGGGAACGTCTTCCCCGTCGCTCCCCCCTGGTGATCCTGCGTGTACCCGGCGCCTCGCAGTCCCCGGTGTAATCTCCGTCCAGCATCCTACTCTTCCATCCTCTTCTTTCCGTCTCGCCCTCTCCCCCTTACACCCCGCTTGCTTTTCCGTCTCTCGCCGCCAAGTGTCGTTCCGCAATTGAATATCGCGTCCGCTCCCGAGTGGCCCTCTATGTTTCTCTCCCTATCGTCGCTCGCGAAATTCCGCGCTTCGATAGACAGTCGGAGGGACAGTCGATCTGTACTCAGAAGGGTTGTGTCTATACTTTTAACGCCGCTCCCCGAATTACGGCTACCATGACAGTGGTATACTTGTAAATGGGTGCTTAGTCAATCAACTGCTGTGCAGCACCTAAACTTTTGCGGTCGATGTTCAATTTACCCTTCTTGAACTGTCATAGGCGATCTAATGAGCGGTGTTCCTTAGTCGTTGAAATGATATACTTCTTTGGTTGATCCTTGGGGATTATAATTATGAAAATATGGACTCACTTTGGAAAATGACGACCGTAAAATTTATTTATTATCATTAGATGATTATGTAATTTTAGTTAGGAATATTTAAAGGTTGGAAGAAGGTGTAAGAGGCTACTATAGATTGAAGATTTGAAATAAAAAAGGCTCTAAGCGCCAAGATCCTGCATTTGGGGAAAATGAGTTTTAAGTATATGAGGTAAATGTTAACTGCAGCGGCTGTTTAACCGCATGCCATATTTTTATTACAATTGGTACTACATTTTTATTCGTGGAAGTTTAAGCGTTTTATACATTATTGAGCCTGGCATGTAGATCCTATTTTACACAAAATAGAAAAATTCCTTATTGTGGCACTTAGAGCCTTTTTTATTTCAAATCTTCTATTACTAACAAGCCCTAGGTAAAATGTGCTTGTTGGAATTTGTAAGCACACCTTATGTTTGGCTTTTTATAAATGCAAAGAAAGACATTATAAACATATGTTTTGCTTTGACTATTCGTTGCTGTTGATGAGTGTTTGTTGCCTGCATTGAAACTCAGCTTCAGCATTATTGTATTCATAATTAAGGAGACAACAGGTCCTCTGTTTAACGTCCCATCAGCCGGACGGGGTGCTGACGTTGAGCTGTTATCATAATGGCACTGGAGTAAAGACCAGTTATCTCTGAAGAATCGCGGCTGTATTCCGAGATGGGGCTAACTAAGTTTCCAATCTGATAGTCGTGATACTGTCATTTTGTTAGTAGGCGCCTAGTTCTCTCCCCAACAAATTCCACTGATTTAATGAGGGACGTCATGAATTTGCGGAATAGTATTTTGGACACACCTGTTCTTCATGAATCCGCGAAGAAAAAGCGGGATTATTTTCCTGCAGCAATTAATCGCATCCGTCTTACACTTAGAGGGCAGAAAATAGTCATTTGATAATTTACTGTTGCCTGGTTACCTACGGGGGAAACTTCTTTCCCCGCTATCAATTTCTCCCTGAGCCATGTAAAACCTATTAATAAAATACTTATCAGCCCTTTATAGTCATGAACAAGCTCTCAGAAGTCAAACAGCGGTTTTTAGTAGTTTAAATTCGGAGCACAAATTCTACCTGCTATCGCGGTATCAATTTCCGGTGGTAAAAAGTAATTACTCAAGGGGTTCATGACTCTTTTTTCCCTGGATTCTTTTCGGATTGAGTGCTGTGGCTATAAAAATATCTCCCTGCTGGTATCTCATACTGCAGGGAATTCTTTAAAAAATGTCTGTAAACATGGTACTTATTAATGCCGTCATGTATGTACTATATGATTATTTTGAGAAGGTTTAGAGAGTAGGAAACTTAAAACTTCTCTCTCTCTCTCTCTCCGTAATTCCAAGCGCGCAAGCTATGATAAAACACATTTTTATTGCGCTTTCTGCATTCACACGTAGTTTCGGTACCCATCGCGCCAGTCTGCCGATGTATTAAATCTAAATATTGCTTTTATTAGATTACATTATAAAAATGATTGTCATCTCATTTGTAATTCCTGGAAATATATATATCTGCTGTGAAAGTAGTCTTATATTTTGTAAAATATACCCACTTGTGATAAATAATATCCTTTTTCCTGAAATCTTTTTTGGGTAAATCATTTTTAAGTGCTTATTTCGATACGTAATCGGATCTCAAACATCCCTGCATATCTATAAAATTTATGAGAATGTGACTGTGAAATGTTTTAATGCCTTAGTATTTCCCGGAAAGCATTCGTCGCCCTTGTCTCCGGGATGGACTATTATTATTTCCTTTTTGGTTATGGATGCCTCTCTCATCGGATAAGAAGCGAGAAGTAGACATCATTAGTATTTGGTGCGCAATGCGCCATGGCATTTAACCGCGTCATCTCTCTTTCTCTCGCTCTCGGGATTCGCTTGGCGGGATCCGCTCAAAATTCTGATGCGATAGGGTTGCGGGTAGTAATAGAATTTATATGTGGCATTACGGAAGAGATGCTGGATGTCTCGTGATTTTTTTTCGCCCCGGCCTCCGTTATGTTATTATATTTTTCCCCGTTGATCCCGCCCTCCTTCCCTCCTCCGGCATCTCCCCACCGTGAGGGAAAAACGGCGGGGGGTGGAATGGGGGATTTTCGGAGAGGGGAAATCCATCGGGGTTGGGCGAAGCCTTTTTTTCGATTTGATCAATGGGGGAAAACCGCGGAAATTTCGAAGTGTTTCATTCGTGCGGTATCAAAATGCGGAGAAGTGATCCAGTGATCCGAATTATTGGATGTTTCCACCCCTCCACGCTCCCCTTTCCGCCACCACGACTCCATCCGGGTCACCTCTCGCTCCCCCTTCGCCTGTTTAACCCCCCGATTCCCCCACGTCGTCGTACCCCTTTCCTCATCTCTCACGTTTCCTCTTCCCCGTCCGCCCGTCCCATCAGGGAGAGCAGAAGGGACCGACCGACGGGGTGGAGATGTCCTGTGCGTATGTACCTGGGGATGACGTGGGGATGAGGAGGTGGGAGTACATGCATGTGTGTGTATATACATATATATATGTAAATCCTATGTCCGAACCCCCTCTTTCCCATCCTCTGACGTCCCTCGTCCTTCTCCTTCCCATCCCCTGTAGCGCACACGTTCCACTCCCATCCATGATATCATTTTCCTTTTTTTTATTGAAAACGCACCCCGTGTCGTATGGTGCGGCGTCACATCTCCGATTTCCGTGCTCCGTGTGATAAACTCGTCCCATTTCTCCCCCCTTCTCTCCTTCTCGGTCGGACGGGCGGAACGTTTCCCGCAAAACGGCGACTGGCCCGGAATTATTTACCCTGTTCCTTGGCCCACTAAATAACGAAGGCCTTTCTGCTTCGGTTCCCGCGTCGTTCTCTCGCCGTCTTCCTCACGTAGGCACGAGAAAAGATAGTGCTCCTAGATGTGCGGCAGGGTCGAAAAATCATGGATGTCTGATGACATTGGAACTCAACCTAACTTCAAAAGATACTGTATGAACGACCCTTGTTTGAAGTTGTCGTGGAATGCAGTTGTGGTCGTTGCTGTTCTCAGATTATTTAATGTTCGATCATCTTTGAAATTTCCTGACCCATTGATAATGCCGAATTTATATTCTGGCACTATATAGGTATTTGCTCTTATTGGGTTAAAATTAATTTATGATTTCTTTTAGGATATTAGAATTTGGAGATCATCTATGATTGATATTCTGGAAATAAAGGAGTTATCAAGAGACTTTAATGTCATAATATTTGCTACAGCTGCTTTGAGAGGTTTCTCATAGCTTTCTGCTATTACTGCGTTGTCCTTGCCAGGGTATTGTCGTTTACCAGGAAACAGTTAAATTTAGTTGTAGAGATAGTGGTACTGGTGTACGTGATTATTTCAATGCATCAATTTCCTGCATCTTAACTTCGTCAATTAGCGAGGAACGTCTGGAATGTCTTTTGTGTAGTCACTGTTGTTACTAGGGAAAACAGTCGACGATTATGTTTTTTTTTCGCTATTAAGGATAGGTTAGAAACCTACATCTGTCCAAGTAGCGCAGAGGTAGGTTTTTAAGAGAGTGAAGGAAGGGTGGAGAGAGCCCCCGCATCGGCATTGGCCTACTCTTAAGGCACCAAAGATCCACGGTTTAACGTCACATCCAGCTGACGGAGTAATGAACCCTAAGTGCCCTCCACACCACAATTAAGTAGAGGCCGGTGTTCCACGAAAAAAATCTGCCAAAACTTGAGTGATTTAGGCGTGATGCTTCCGTTTGCACACTTGTAAGCGTCTTTTGAATGTAGGTTTGAGTTATATTACCACCTTGATAATGCGTGTCTCTATTGTCTAATTTAGAACACGCAATGGTCATTGAGAGATGAGTGGCTGATCGTTCACGTCAAACATGTTCCCTCGTGTGTACTACTTCTTCTCCCCGGTCCAATTTTAGTCTCCGCCTTCCGAGAACTTATTCACTCTCTTAAAATTTATGATCATCTTCCGCCGACCTTTTTATGCCAAGGCCCCTGTGTTATTGAGGAACTTGGCAAGAGCAGGTCGTAGCTTTAACTTCTTTCAGTGGCTTAGGTGCCCCAATCTGTCTTGACGGTGGTGAATTTACGAACGGTGGGAGAATGGTCTCCTTTTGCCGAAAAAAAGTGCTATGCGTCTTTTGAACGCATCCTTTTTTTGGGGGTTGGAGTGATTTAAGTGGACTTCGGCCCTCTATCATCGTGATTATTATTCGTTTTACGTATGTTTTTGCTCATAAGGTCACCATACGCACGCCTTTTCCTCATTCGTATTACTCGACTTTTACATCATACGTGCGTGCTTGCCAGCTTTAATTAATTGCTCGACCGGCAGCGGCCCTAAATAGTCTCTGGTAATCACGTTCAGCTTTATCAAAATGAATTAGCTCGTTTCCTTTCTCCTTTCCCACTCCTTATGATACACCTCGCATCATTTGGGACCTCCATTTCCCCCCTCCGTCTGTATGCCCGTATAAACACGCCCCGAAGTCCTCTTTCTCTCGCGCGGTGCCTTTCCTATGCCAGTCACCCCTCCCTCTCAACCCACTCTCTCCCCCAGCCTCCTCCTCCCTCCACACCCCCTCGCTATGGTTGCACCGCGTTGTTTTCCGGAGGAAAAAAAATAGAATATATATTCCGCGTCAGAACTATGGTGGAGCTCTCTCCGTCACGCCTCTAACCGGACAAGAATATATTTTTTTCCCACTCTTATTCCTGAAAATATCGCCTCGTGTTTTGAGGGCGGGAGGCCGGATGGCGGGAAGGGGGAGGAGAGGGATATGGGGCAGCGGGGGTTGGGGAGGGAACATGGAGAAAGACCATAGGAAGGGGTTCTGGTCGTAGGGTTTTTCGACTGGAGATGGGGAGGATGTGGGTGTTAAGGAGGGAGTGTGGGGGATGAGGAGGAGTAGGGTCATCATCCACATATTATTCTGTATGCCCTCTTATTGTGGTTGGCATGTTTATGGTTACGGTTCTGCGTACTCTCCATAATCCTCAGTATACCCTGGCTCTCTTTCTTCCCCCTCCACATCCACACTCTCCCTTCCACCCTCCATGTCCCCTACATCTCCTCCCTCCCCCTTTTCCTTCCTTCTCGTGGATTTAATGAAACGCATCGCCTGCTGCTCTCCGCCTCCCCTCCTCCCTGGCCAGGCAGCATTTCAATGTGGTCTCCTCGTCCTTTCACATATATACACATACAAACACACACCCATACGAGTGGTCTCACCCACCCACCCTCTTGGCGTCTCTCCTTCCATCTCCCGGAGTCGGGTCTTCCAACCGTGACCAGGAATGCTCTCTTTCTTTTCGTAGCGTCGCCGTGACTGCCGCTACTGGGCGCAAAGTGTAACGGAGCTCCCGGCAAATCCAGAGTGATCCAGATGCGTTCCTGCTTGCCGAAAGTAGAGCCACATATTCCCGCTGCTTAAACGATACATATGCGGGAAATGTAGCGGCTAAGTTGCCGGAGGTGCGATTATTCAAAAGAAAATCGTTCGTCATGACGCATTTACAATGTGTAGGTACCATTTATTGTAGAAAATAGGTCAAAGTAACAGGAAAAGTGACCAAAACGAGCAATTACATTTTCTAAGACACCTTTTTTTCATATTTCATCATCGGTGGTCATCTACAGGGGAGGTTTGTATGGAAGCTTAAAATAAATGCAGCTTGTTTCGTGTTCTTTTTGCCGTTGTGTGCTCTTAATTCATTGACATCGGACAGTTTTTCTGCATCGGCTTCTTCTCCATCCCAAGTACTCTCACACAATTTTGCTTTTACGACTGAATTATCGACGCTTAAGTTTTCATGCATGTCCTCGGTCGCTTCACATTTTACTGTTAATGGCTAGCTGCTTCGTAGGAGGAAGAATGTTCGTGATGATGCGAAAATGAGCTCCTGTGTGACGCTACTTTCTGCTGCTATCAGTTTTGGCGTTAATTAGCGATCCCTACGCTTCAGCTAACGATTTTTAAACGCAGCGTGTCATATCTACCGATTAACACTGCATCGCTGCCGATGGCGCTACCTACCAGTCTCCCCTCCATTCCACGAATGCGTTGGAAATAGAGGTAGTGTTGAGAGCAGAAGGCTGGTTTCGCTCCTTGTGGGACTGGGTTCGAATACGGCCGGTCCTGATGATTCGTCTGTTGAATCTTTGTCCCTTCTTGGATGATAATCGGGAAAGTATTGCATGCGCAAAACTCCGTTCGTGTAATGGGACGTAAATCTGTGGCCTCGTGCTAAGAGGAGGCTAATTCCTGCAGTGGGTTTCTCACCACCCTTTCCTCATTCCCTCCCAATTCCCCAGTACTTCTCCACGTTGTCTGAAGCTCCTTTAAGTGCAGAACCGAGTTGAAACTCCACCAATGGACACACAAACACAAGGGAACACACGTGGCTTACCTCTCTAGACTCCCTCACACCTCTCATCCATCTCTCTGTGGACTTTCATCGCCCTTCTTGTCTCCTTTTCCTCTACGTACCCACTCCCGCGCGCGTATAAGGATGCATTCCTCTTTCCTTCCTCTCCGTACCACCCATTCTCCGCCGTCCGCCGCACATATCTTTCCCTCCCTCTCTCTCTTTCTCTCCTCACTTCTCGCTCTCTCCTCCACTATCTACTTCTATGGATCCCGGAAAGTGGTAGTCGTTTCGGCGCGGGAAATGGCCGTGGGGTGTTTCGTGTGTGCGATCGCGCGCTTGTGTGCGTCGGCTCCTCTTTTTCTGCGGGGAATGGGGAAAGATCCTCTGCCGCGTGTGCGGGAGAAGGGCGAGGAGCGTGGGGGTGCGGCAAGGTGCGTTGGTAGGCTTATCCCGGGGGTTTGCGGGGGAAAAAGGTTAGAGGGAGCGAATGGGTGAGAAAGGGATGTCTTTGTTGGTGAGTTCACGTTTCCATTCCCTCTTTTCTTACATTAGTGACCAACCGTATAAGTTAATAATCGGGAGTGTTCACTTGATAATTCATGCCTGGTTTATTGTCACTCCCTGCTACACGCCAATTCGGCGACTGGGAGGGGATTTGTAAATGTGAAAGATTGAAGTGAGATCACTCTTCTCATTTTTAACCGTCAAAACCCAGGAGTAGCTCTCCTTAAGATGTTGCCTTAGACTAAACAGCCACCACGTAACTACTCATTGACTGCAATAGCCAGATAGGTAACGCGTTGTCGTAATTAAAACGTCGATGGCTGCACAACCACCTTGGGCGTTAATATTGCCTAAGTCTTCAGATTAAGCTTCTGTTAGAAGGTGCGATTTATCCTCCCGCATTGGATTAAAATTTAGTTGTACCTAGTCTACGAGTAATCTACTCATTCAATTATGCTCCTCTCGCTTATGTGTTAAACTCCTTTCCTCTTACATATCGTTTGCCGCTGATTTTGTCATGTTTTACATTTTTAATTTTTTTTAAAATTTACACTGCTCTCTTAGTTTGTGCAATGGTTGTTTAGCACCATTCGTAACAAATATGACGAGGATAAATGGGCTTTCCCGGCGAATCGAATGTGTGTAGAGTAATTGGTTATCATCGATGGTGCCCCAGTGTGACAATGCAGAGTAAAACTAGGATAATTTCACCTTAATTATGTTACTTGAGGCCGCAGTCGAAACGTCGATGCCACAAAACGGCACCCATTGTAAGTACTACCCGAATATGCTAATGACGTACGACACATAATACCCTGCGAGCCACCGTTAGGGTCTATGCAAGTTGGTGAACTATCGCCATGCATTCATTATCCATCAGAAAGAATAAGTTTACGATTACTACCATGCAAGCATCCATGAAAATACTACTACTCCGTGCATAAAACATTCTTATACAACTAAGAAACACAGTTACCACCCCGAGGGAAATAGTAGACATGTAGTTATGAGATACGTGAAATGTTGGTTGCAAATGACATTTTATTGTTAGCTTATACAAAGGAATGTAATAGTTGTTGGTTAGCCTTTCATTTCTATAAATAGAAAAATGTAGTACCTATATTTCCTAGAGCTTAAAAGTGAACGATGGTATGAACGTGCGCGCGCCTTAGCGTTTGTGTCCTTCTGTTGTACGTACGTATTAGGCTCATACGTAGGTTGTGGAAACGGGGAGTGGGCTTGAATTTTGCGCGTCCCGTCTCTTTTTTCGGGCTCTTCACCAGAGGACAGGGTTGGTAGAAGGGTGCACCGGACTCGCCGGGAGACGGTGGGGAAGGAATTCGGAAAGGTGCAGGAGAGAGGGAAGAGGAGGTGGTGTTGTCCCGCGGCCATTGTTGTGATTCCGAGCGTGAGGGTGCGGTGCGGGCGATGTTTGTCTGTGTGCTTTACGCGTGTGTGGCTGGCTGTGTGCTTGGGCGAATTCGCTCGTAAGTGGAGGGTGGAGGGGCGGGGGTTACTCTCGTCACCGTCCGGAGCTTCCGGTCCGACGGGGGAGGCGGGATTCCCGGGCTCCGCCGCTTTTCCCTCTTCCTCTCCCTCTCTCGGGCTGTGAATATTCTTCCTCTACATCTCTCCCTTTGAATCCCCCATAACTTCCTGCCCACCTCAACGACCACCTATTCTGTGGAAGCTTCTCATTCAGCTGGGAAAGAAAGACGAGAGCCTATTTTCCCATGGTCACCCAAATAGTGCCCACCCTCAGTAAGGGTGTGTGGCGTAACTGTCTTTCTCCTCTGGCATACGTTATTGCGGTAAAATTTGGAATTTAGGTGCTCCAAATGCTAAGCGCGTATCACACCGTGTAACATATATTGTAATCCAAATGCAAGCACAACGCCCGTAGTCTAGCAGGATTCTAACCCCCAACCTTTGAGTTAGCTATTCGGGGGCGACCTGGCGATCACATTTAGCAGCAAGATTTTTTTTCGGTTCTGACAAAATATTTTAAAAATATACCAATGTCGTTATATTTAACGACGTTTTTCTAACCCAGTGGGTAGAGAATTCGGCTGGAGATACTGATTGTGAGATCTAATTCGGGAGAGACCTTTTGCCAGAAAAATATCATGCTTTTCATGGAGAGTTTGTCCATACAGAGGCAGGACCCTCGAATACTTCACCATTTAGGGTGTGGAAATGAATACTATTTCATAACGTTTCCTTCAAAATCTGAGTAAACCCTGGCAATGGCTTTGTATCTCTCTTTTGTTAACTTTTTCTGCTCCAAATATCGCTATCAAAGTAGTGAAATAACGAGTTGTTAATATGAGAGTTTAAGGAGCCTGAAAACTCTGGGAAAACTTAAGAATCCTTAAGGTATTAAATGAATAAAGCTTAATAAATTAACGAATCGTTTCGAAAGGACGTCACGTCGCTCAGGAATTATACCGGAGTGCCGGTTTGATCATTTCGGTATTAGCCTAAAAGCGGTTTTACTCGGAGTAAGAAATTGCGCAGCTTGAATCAGCCCAAGCACGTTAACTCGTGGATTACCCACGGATGAATATATGAAAATGGATCGGAGAATATTTTCCGCACAGTCGCTTGTGTATATGCGAATTTTTCCGTGCATTCCGTAAGTTTACTCGAAATAAGTCTCTGACCTTCTCTCCATTAATCAGACTGCGATACGACACACTGTTCCCAGCATGTAAAGCAGCCTCTTCTCATTATCAAAATCTAATAACTTGAACTAACATCGATACCTGTGCCAAAATGTAGAAAATTTCCCTATGGTAAAATTAATTTTATTAATGAATGATAAGATTGTAATATTTTCATTCCTGAAGATATCAAAGGCTAGGGAGATTAGGAAAAAGGTACTACGTATATCGGAATATACGAAAGGAAATTTATGTACTAGTTGTCACTGTCATGGCTTGGACTAGACACGTAGCCAGAAATTTGCCTCGGGAGGGGGGGGGGGGGGGTGCTCGTGTGGCGTAACTTGAAACTAATCAGCCTTGCTCGATCGGTGCCGACATGTTACAAACCTCTTGCCTTAATTTTCAGTACTTGGTATTTACTTTCATTGTGCCCATTCTTATCTCTTCTCACTGGTAAAGTTCAATGCTTACCTTGTTATGAAGCAGTTAATTTTTTAATCGGTCCCAGAACAGAAGTTGAACGCATGCGTACATATCGGATTGAAAATAACAATTATTAACCGCACACATGAAACAAACTATTGATCACATTTCAAGACATTTAGCATTTGAATTATACGCAGTCCATTCCGAATTATCATTCCCAGCTAAAAAAGGGGAACAAAATTATCGGGAAATAATTTTGGGGGGGAGGGTAGGGGCTTAGCCCCAAAATCCCTCCCCTGGCTACGTGCCTGGCTAGGACCTAACACGTTTATAGTAGAGAGCTGTTAGTTATTCTTGTCTTGATGAGAGTTGCAGATGGAAAGGGGTCCTTTATGATTCTCTATTTAGTGGGAGTCCTTTCTTCGCCTGACGCTTGCTACTCAGCGTCTTCCTTGTGTTCGCTTGCCCCCAACAAAATTCTCTACGTCTGTTTAGGCATCGCGTATCCTAGCACATAGCCTTCCCGCTCTTCGTGTTTCATCTCTACGTTCCTCTCCTCCTCCTCTGGATTTCCCAAATCTCCACAGCACTCTCACACTCCCTCTTCTGCTTTCGCAAGCCGCCATGCCCTTTATTTTTTGCCACTTGAGGCAATAAGCAGTTGGACCGGCGACGCATTCTTGTTCTGCCCCTTCAATGGCTGTTTGATCAAGATTTGGTGGCGCTCCCTTCATTTTTTTTTGTCATTTCCGGGGTGAAATTTAACGGTTCGTTTTCTCCCCGGACCCAATTAGACTATTAAATGCCATTTCGATAAAAAATTCTTGTGCCGGGGACCCCTTTTTACTGATTGCAATTTGCTGCATTGGCGTTTCAAATTTGCTGGCCCCCATTTATTGAACCGTTATTACAATATCGCGTCCGAGTCCCAGGAAGAGAGGGAGGGGGTGAAAAAAATATCAACCTCCGCTAATTTCGGAATAAATGGTTTTTCCTCCGTATGGGAGCGGGCGTTATTTCCTTCGTTTCTCGTGTTTGTCTCTGTGTGTGCACTTGCCGGTGTGTATGTGACCTCTTTCTCCCGCTTCATCCTAACCTCTCCCCGCGGCGATCCCTCGTATCTTTTTCCTGCCATTAGTATATTTTTTGAAAGTGTTTTTCGCCTCACCTTAACTCCGTGTGTGCATATGCCTCCGGTGCCTTTTCTTCCTCTTCCCTTCGATTAACTCTCTTCCCGTCCCCTCCAAACCCCCACTCTCCCGGCCAATTTGCTTCAGCTTCATCCAACCCTTCCCCATCACCTCAATGCTATATGCCTTCACCCCCTCTCGAATCGTTGTCCTCCGTCAGGTTTCGTTTACGATCTGGGAAGGTGGGAGGCTACAAAAAGGGTATTAAATAATTTTTATATTCCGCCGAATCTGGGGGAATCGGTTGGTTGTAATTCGGTATTAACTCCCATTAAAGGAGTAGTCTTTTTTTATCCCCGTTCTCTTTTTCCCCTATCTCCCTGTCACACCGTGGTTCGAGGTTGTTTTTTATTCGGTTTCTGGAAGGGGACTCTTTCTCGCTCTCGGGGGAAGGATTTTGATGTCCTCTCGGTCCATGCTCGCCTCCCCTAACAACCCTCCTGCCACCCCGGGCATCGCCGGACGCATTCGCCCACCCTCTACTCCAATCCGTTCCCTCCCTCTTAATTTCCTCGCCCCCTTTTTCCTGAAGTGGCTGTGAATGGTGACGCTGTAGGCGGGAGATTTCGCGCTCACCCTCCAACTGGTCGACTCCCCATCCCACTGGTCATTGTTTACCCCTCTCTTCCATCCCTTCCTTTTCGCCCACGCACCCTACTTCGCCGTCTTTAGCAATTCTCACTTGACGACTAACTCTCTCGATGCTTTCCGTAGAATCATACGAGTGTACCTGGTATAATTTAGTTGAATCGTATGTTTGCTTCTGACTTGGAAATTTAAGTGCATGACATCTCTAAAAAATCAGTTCTTAACCTTTTCAGCAGCTAATACCCATTAACTTTTTCACGCCCACTTGCTAAAATGTCCGACATTCACTTACTATGGAGATGGAAAATTGAGCTCTGTACGCTATAGAAATAAAAATGGAATGAACTCAATATATTGCTACTGTAATATGAATGCCCTGAAGTGTATTTAAAAAGTAGTTGTTAACTTGTTGTTTGCTGCTACTATATGACGTACGATATTTTTTTAACGGAACGTCGTGCACCCTCCGAAGAAGTTTCTTACATCCCTGCTGAATCGATTCAGAATTAGATTGAGTAACTGCAAGCTTTAAATCTACAGATGTTTCTTTGAAATTTCCTTAGATTTTGAAAGTTACAGTTTTTCAGTTACTGCCTTAAGGTTTCTGGACTCAGAAACGGTAGTGCGATTCTCGGTACAAGGTTTCATAAGTTTCATAGTTTTTTATTATTTTAGAAATATGAGCATTGAGAGTAAGGAAACTGACTTGATTGGAAGTGTTTGAGGTTGATATTTGAAGGGGAACTGAGTAAATCAGATTGTCAGAGGTAAAGGTAAGCAAGGGTTCTTCAGGAAGGATGGAGAATATTATTTGCCAGCGGAAATTAGATGACAGAATAGGTCAGTGGAGTAGATAAGAAAACTATCATGGTTTGATGACCGTAATACATTAGAAAATGCTTGGTAAGTTAGAAAAATTGTGGAAACCTATTGGTCCTACATTGCTGAAGGTTTGATACCTGGGATTGTATATAATTGAATGTTTTCTGAAATAAGGAATTAAACATTCCTAGGGAACAATTGTGAACGGAGAATGTGGCATTTCAATCAAATGATAAAACATCCCCTTGATCGGTTGAATACAGCTTTTTATATGTATCCTAGATTAGTGAACCTGAATCGATATATTTCGCTCTGTATCATCTCTCTGTTGAGTAATGAATTCGATCGTCTTTCCTTCATTTAATTTGTTATTTCCTGAATGATCCAGTAATCGCTCAAGTAATTGCTCCACGATGCTAACGAGGGTGGTATTAAATACCCGTGTTTCTTCACAAGATTCTAGCCCAGTAGAAGTCCGAGAAACGTATAAAATGTGCGGGGGCTATTATTTTTACAGCACTCCTAATCAATTCCATCTACTATCTAGTAGAGTAAATCTCATCTCATTCCAGGTCAGTTCCTTTCTCTTTGGCTGCAGCCAGGTTAGGGCAGAGTAGAAACCTCTAATCCTCCACAAGAAGTGAGGTCCTGCTTGGTTTTGCCCCCACGCTACATATTAATAATAACGTCCGTAAGTAAAACATAGCCGCTCGAGTGTTCGATAGTGACATACACAGCCGGCCCCGATGACGACGGGGTAAATCCCTCGCCTTTCGATCCCAGGGTCGTGGGTTCGAATCCCGCCCGGGGAGGATTTTTCACTTTCCGGGACATGGATGTTTGTGATGTCCAATCTGTTAATTGGAAGAGATGGCTTTGAGTCATGAAATTCGCAGATTAAAATAAGACAAATAAATAAATACATCGTGAACCGAACTTAAAAACTTCATTTCGCAAATTTCGCGGGGTTCTCCATTGTTCAAAAATGTAATTGGTAGCGATTTGCGTCGTAAATTGTGGGGATAATTTTACGCTGTGCATTGCGTCACATAGTGCCTTTCTAGAATCGAACCATCGCGGTGTATTTCATCAATTCCGCTCGGATTTGCAGAGGTCGCATATTGCCCGCGCCGTGAACAAGAATCATCACGGAATATTTTATGCATCCTTATTGTATCGTACGGTGCAGTTAAGCGGACGGATCGACGTTTCTCTATGGGCAACGTTGCATTGCGGATGGAGACTATCCGGCATTCTTCACCCCCACCTTCCCTAACCCTACCCCCGCCTAAACGCACTGGCCCTTGATTTCCCCTTCCCTCCTCACCGTGCTGGCCCTCACGCCTCTTATCGAAATGGCCGATTTGGATCGTAACGAACTCCGGATATTTCCCATTCTGAGCCTTGGAAGTGAATTCTGCATGGGAGCGGGGGAAGGAAAGGGTTTGCTGAGAGCTTGTTTGGAGAGGAGAGAGCTTTTTAAATCGATGCCAGGGGTTGGACAAAGGAAATGGTGGGAAAGAGGGTCATTTTTTTCACGTATCATACGAAGATCGTCTCGGAACAGATGGACTCCATTCACTTTTTTTATCCATCGGAGGTTTTATTCTTTTTGCCTTGGTTTCTCATTAATTTCTTCCGAGTTCCCGGAGATAAATGGTCCTTAAAAATTCCCCTCTTGTTAATTGAGTTTATTCCTGTTGTTTTATTCATGTACCTACATCGTCTTTCCCCATTTTAGCGTGGCCTACCTATCGTCGTTCGAATTTGGATGTTATTTCGTTAAACTGTAACTCTTTCAAATTATTATAAACATCTTTGTGTGGGGTAAGGTAGTATGCCCGTATTTTTATGGAGGGAGCAGTGCACTGCAGTGGTTTGAAAACTTGTGGTGATTATGTTTCGTGGAACATTTTGCTGCTTTGAACATACTGCTGTCTCTTAGAGAACTCAAGCAATTAGTACTTAATACAGTCAAGGATTTATGGTATTACCATTTTAAAATTACCCAGAAAAATGTTAAAACGTCTCTCAGAATGTAGATACATTTCCGCCTTCTTCTTTGATCCGCTCAATATCCCATTCATTTTTCGACGTGAACTTCTTTGGTTGATGAATGTTTCTTATCATGTTCGCACGTAACCCGTTGTTTAAAACTTTGGCTGTCAATTGATAAATAATGCTACTGTGGGTATCGTAATTGGGGACAGATAAGAGAATTTAACGCACGGCCGAGTATAGGCAGGGTTATGCCCAATTTATAAGAGATCGCCCGTCACATCTTGTTGAAGAAGTCTTGTGAAGCCTTTCTTCGAACTATGAGAAAAGGATATGATTGGTAAAATTTTCTAATAACATTGCCATATATGTACCTTTAACTTCACCATGATCATCGCAAGTCATTAATCCACAAATTGGTTTAGCATGGCTCTCTACATGATTCTTCTATCGGCTAACCTCTTCATACTCGTAGAATTTTTCTCTTTCACGTCCTTCACGGTTTGTTCAATACATCACATGCGAGACCTTCATTTTCCATCTTTAACATTCAATTTCCCAAGTCGATTGTTGTCATCAGGCCACCCAGTTGTAAAATATGACTGATTAAATTGTCGCGTCTTCTTTTTAAAAATTTCAGCAGACTTCTGTTATCTCCCGCCCATCTTAAGATCCATTTTATCTTTTTATTTTCATCTTTTTTCTGTGGCTACACAATACGAATGCTTCCAGCCTTGACTTATCTGCTGCTGTTATCGTCCATGCCTCATTTTCGTACAGAAGTTGCTACAGATGTAAGTTCTAATGAAGTGTCTTCTGACTTCCAAGCTTGTACTTTCAGCCGTAAGTATATTCTTATTTTGGGAGAATGGCCACTGCACCTGGGATATTTTAATTACTATTTCCTTCCTGCTTTGTCCATCGTTGGTTACTCAGTTTCCTAAATAGCAGTATTCTTTCACAATTAGGTTGCGCCCCAAATTAGAAATCGCAGAAGGACAATCATTTTCTTCTGTTACTTGGAGTTTATGGACAACATTATTACTCACATTCTTTAGCCAGAACAATAAAAATGCGTTTGTTTTTTGTTAAACGCTTAGGTGCGAAAGAGTCGGACCACCCTCCAGCCTACCAAAGCCGTCTCCACCTTAAGAGTTGTTGGCTGCTAATGTGAGTTGACGGTGAATCGGTTATCCCAACACTCTTACGGGGGAAACCTTTTAGGATCGCATCGGCGATGGAGTCATCGCAAATACATTTCACGAGCTCTTCGTCAGGCTTTCCTTTCGCGTGCACTCGCGTCTCTCCCACGGCTCCGGCCCCTCCCCCCTTCCTTTCTCCCGTCGCCCTCAACCCTCCTCCCTGTCGCATTCCTTACCCCATCACCCGCGTCCATTTTCCCCCGACCGCCGAGGCGTCGCTCATTGGGAGTCGCCAGGTGTGAGAGGGCAGTCGCATCGCGACCATTAAAATCCCACCCCGCACCCCTGTCGCCCTCTTCTCTCTCTCTCTCTTCCCTGCGAGTTCGCAGAGGGCGATCATATCCGCGGCACCGTGCCAGGGCACCTGCTCCCCCGTCTCGCTGAACGTACACTGCATAAATACTTTTTCTCGCTTCGGATCCCTCCTCGGTCGTTCCATCCCCTCTCTCCACTCCCGTCCCCCGCCGACGTCTTTCAAAAGATGAGCTTGCGTCCACCAAGCGATCAAAATAATCCTATAATTACAGTCTCAAGCGAATGGGCTCAAAGTTCTCGCGACGCCTTCGCGCTAGGGATGATGAGGTGGTGGCTAGAGTACTGGCTTCGCACCCTAAGTTCTCGGGTTTGAATCCCGCCAGATATACCCATAGAATATCAATGCCGTGTGTATAATACTTTAGATGGGAGGCAAATAAGTGGGCTTCTTGGCGCCGTGTGTTGAGAGCAGGCGACTGCTGAGATCGGGTTTCTATTCTCCCTGACCCCTTTCCCTGTCACTTCTCCCGCCTCCTTCTACGTGCGGGGTGATCTTTAGGCTCCAAGGATATGAGAGATATATCTTGTTGCGTTTCTCTGGCTTTCTACACCCATTCCCCGGGTTTGAATACGGCTGGTGGCCGGGATATTTTTATAGAAATCTACTAGTATATAATGGAAAGTATTCAAATTCATTATTCCATCCGTTGATAGGTCGTAAAGCTGTTGATCCCAAGACCTTTCTCGTTAAGATTAGATTTACCGAACCTGAACCCGTCTTACCGCTTCATATCCCTGCATTGAAATGGTGCTAAGCCCTGAAAAATATTAAAAGCAAGTATGCATTAGAATTGATAAGGTCTGAATCGTCCCGTTGTACTAAAATGAGGAATATTATCCAATTGTAAAGTTGGTTTTCGCCAAAAGATCAATCTTTCGCAGCCGAATTAAATAAATTAGTTACCAGGATGATGCAAAAAAGTCTGAGTAAATGTGTGTAAACTATTGATTCTTCGGTCAGGGATGGTGTGGAATATAGTCAGCCTTCGTGAAATCAGTGGGGAGATGAGTAATAATGGCTGTAAAATAGGCGCAGAAATCAATTATCCGGAAGTATGCGTTCGCGGTGGTGTAATGAAGAGGCGCCGACCCGGTTATTCCGGTTGGCACCGGCCTTGCCGGGTTATCCAGAAGGTCTCGGGGTCGAGCACCGCCTCAAGCCGAGAATATTTTATTCCTCACCTTGATGGAATTACCTTTCTCGGGCAGCTTCTTTACCGGTGTGAATTGATGGAAGGCCTTGCACCACTAAAAATAGCCAGCACTACTGATTATTTCTTGTTCTTCCCCACATTTATTCTAACTTCGAATCCTCTAGAGAAATTATCCACCAAAAACGACCAAACCTGAAGTATAATGGTACAATTTAGCCATCAATACTGGTGCTAATTGTTGAGTGGAATAGTTGGAGGTTATTGGTTCTCTCCTGTCCTTTTCCCTTGCGAAATTTAGTTCTGATATTTCATTTAAAAGAGGAACTAACTGTGAAATAATCTACGACGATAATGGCATGTATCTTCTATGTTAGTATCTTCGCTTTTATCCGTTTTGTTACCATTGATTTGCTTCCGATGTTACGCCTCGGAAAATGACCCGCAGCGATTTTGATAATCTGCTGTGAACGCATCATTTAGACCTGTTGATTTTACTGGGAGTAGTTTGAGATGGGGCTCGCGATTACATGCATTTTTTGCATGGCGTCGCTTTTAAGCAGTAATTTGAAATCAACCTCAAACGTATGTATAATGCACCGGGAACTCAGGAGATGATTTTTAGTTTTTAAATTACTGTTGAATTCCGTATGCCGAGAATGATTTGGCATTCAAATTTGTTTTATTGCCATGTGAACCAGTTTCAGCTGTTTGTTTTTGTAGCACGTTATAATAATTTATTTATGGTAGCCATTGTGGCTGAATTGAATTTAGAGACTGGACTGATTGTGCCCATTCACTATATAAATTTATTCTCTTCCCCTAAACTTATTCATCAATTTTTTACCATCATGTGAAATGTAATTATTTCGTTTGTGTGATATCCTTTCGCCTGTCATTAGTATCGTTAGTTTGATATTTACCTAGGAACTTAGCTTATATCGATTTTCCTCTCGTGCGGAGTTCATTTGCCGTGGTGGGAATTTTTCTTACCCGAAGAATAATCCTATCTTTGAAATGTGGGAGAAAACACTACGGTATGCAAGACAGGAAGTTAAATTAACTCACATTCCTGTTATTTACGTAATCTCGAGCATGAAAGAAGTCTTGATATGTGTGCTTCTTTTTCAAGTTACGCCTTAGCATTATCGACTTTACAGATGTATCGTAAAATCGATTGTTTGCCGCTTTTTTTTGTTGTTTGATGTTGGCCCGCCTATCCATTGACACAATAGAAAAAACATCGGATTACGGCTAAGCGAGAATCGTTTATTATGTATGAACGCCATTAAAGGTGGTCGAATTTTATCGTGCAATTTGGTATAAACGAGCCGTGACATAAAAGTCTTTTGTTCTTACGGGCGCCCATTTTTTTGGTCGAAAAATAAATATAGATTAATTTCATTCTCATTCCCTTTTCCTCCCTTCCTACGTCATTAATTTCCGAAATAAAGCAAAGAAATCGTGACTGCCATTAATCTCCGCTCTTTCCCCATTCCACCTCCTTGGATGGAAGTCACACCCCTTCGCCTCCTCTTCCCCAATCCACAACCCCTCTGGTATTGCTAAAGACACTGGCGGCTCGTTTCATCGCTTCCACTCCATCTAGCTATCTCTCTTCCCCTTTCTTTTCCACTCCCTTTTATTCCTTTCCCTCCTCTCTTTCTCTCTTCCGCACTTCATTTTAATAAAGGCAGCTCGGCGGGACTCCCGCACGCAAATACACTCCTCGACTCGTCCAGGTCGACTTCTGCCGCGCCCCGCTGCTATTCTGCACCCGGCCTGGGGGTGGGGGAGGGAGTGCGCTCTGATTCCGTGGAGCGGCGAGGTGTTTGTGTTGGTGGTCGTGGCTGTTAGGAGAGACGCCGCCGCGCCTTTATTGTCCCATGCGAGAGCACCTCTTACCCCGCGGAAACCCATTGTTCTGCTCCGTAATTCATTCGTGTGAGCTTTCCATCCTGTATCATTACCCCTCACTGCATCGTCTCTCATACTCGGTTGGATTGATAGTCCGAACCTCTTCCCCCCCTCCCCTCCTCAATACTTTCCTGCATCTTTCTTACCGTCAAGTACCTACCTATATTTTCTCCTGCTCCCCATCCATCGTTTTTCTCCACTCCCCTGCCCCTATAGAGTGGAAATATATATCCCATCGACTTTGCCAATTCGTTCGATTCGATTTCGTGATTTAAGGATCCTATCGAAGATTCCTAAAGCATTTGATATTGACACAATCATAGTTTTATTTTCTTTTAAATGACGTTTTTCACGTTAATTAAGTATATTTTCGCTTTTAGGCCCCGAGGCCTGAGGTATACGGCAGTTATTTTCTATACAAACTATGCTGTAGTCTAAAAGGTGGTGGTAATTTCTCTCGAAGAGTTATAATGGTTATTAAAATATGAGGTGACTTTATAATTGAAAACCGATTTTTAAATGAATTAAATCAGCATATGCTACCTATATTGCTTTTATGGGCTATTAATAGTTTCTCGCGTGCGTTTTTGTGAAATGAATTCCGTGTGTGTACTGTACTTGAGCCCCAAGTGATTCCGGTTCCTGTATTTTGATCCTGTTCCGGTTATTACAGGAGAAGCATTTACAAGAATGCCCTCTTCCGTACGTAATGCTTCCTTGTTTTATATTCGCCCATAATTCATTCCTCTTGATTAGGTATACGACGTTAGAGAAGTAAATAAAATATTATTATTTTTGACAGCGAAGGGGAGAGACTTTTTTCTGGCTTAGTCATGTGTTTGGTACTATCTAAAGGCAGGAACTAACATGAAAACTGTGAAAATTTTCAAACGAAGCATTTCCTGAATATACTCCACGACTGCAATGTTGAAAGCATACTCAAAGTAAGGCGTTGATCAAGTGGTTAGGAGAAGGTTGTGGAACCCGACAACCGTAACGTCGCTGTCAGACGACAATATCAACGGTGACCGTTGTGCTGGAATTTGTGGATGTACGATCGATTTTTGCTTCGAGATTCAGTTCCCCCCATTTTGCGCTCAAAAACGGCATGTATGGTCAACTCTTAAAGAATTAATGTGCTCCGTAATGGCACCTTGATTCGTCCCCGGAATAATCCACGGGTCCCCTCGTTTTCGCTCCATTCCGCCTCCCATCCCCTCTTAGCAGAGAGACTCGTCCACTCCAATCCCACTCGCGAATTTTCCACCCACCCCCGTCTCCGTTACGGCCACCCTTCCTGCGTCCCCCAGATCCCCTATCCCCGGCCCTGGAAGTCTCTCACCCCTCCGATCCTCCAGCCCGTCCCGACTTACTACCGTCCACCTCCCCCTCTACCCCGCTCTCTTCGTCCTTCTCATGTATGCGATGGCATTCGGGGCGTTATAATCCACCCCAGACAAGCTAACCTGGTTACGACGGATGAAGGAGCGGTTATTATTATTTTTATTGCCCCAACAGCCCCTCACCACTCATTGTGCTATTTAATGCATCCCCTCCTCTCCCCTCCTCCTTCCTCTCTCGTCGACTAGGGAAATGCCCCCTTCCCTTTTATAATGCCTCTTTCCTTCTCCGTTCTCCACCCTAAACCCCTCCTCTTCCCTTCAATGTCCACTACTTTCATTTCTTTGCTCCCTCACTGGCATAGCTCGTTCCTCTGAGCTCCATTCTCCTCAATCCTGACCATTCCTTCCCATCCATGGGCACGAATCTCGCCTAAATATCCCTTCATTCCGTCCCCCAATATGCCTGCCTCCCTCACACCTTATCTTGTTCTTATTGTCCCTTCCTCTCGTATGTTTCGCACCTTTTTTTTCTAGCATACCGCCATCATTACTCCACACCTCGTTTCCATCGTTCATTTTTCTTATCACTGTAATGCCCACGCAGTAAATGTACGTTTCTCATACTTTTTCTTCTCTTCTTTTCGCATTTTCACATTAGGTTTGGGGGGAAAGAGAGAGTTGAGAATGTTATTTGGCTCTTTATTTTTTTCCCTTGTCATTCAAAGCATTACTGACTTATTTGGTTACCGAACTTGGTTGTTGATTTGCTAGATGTATGACTGTTGGGAATTCCAGCTTTATTTCATGGTTGGATCTCGTTTTATTCTATTAAAACTGAAGGTGTTCTGTCCGAATGCAAAGCACCAATTTAACTGTGGAATCATGCCTGCTTTAGATTCCCCATTCTTTTATTCACCGTGTACCTGGAGATATTGTCGCTAATAGCTCATTTGTTATTGCCTTTATTGGCAAAAGAACAATGGGATATAAAGCATATATATTTGTCTCTGATCCTTCATTTACCTTGTATTGCCTGTGTGAGACGCGATAGACGCATTTTTGTGGTCCAAGAAGGACAAGTCCAAAGTTTCCACACTACTCTGTCGTGTTACTAAGTTTCATAAGTACACTACGAACCGGCTTTGTAATATGCTGATAACGTTAGCTATCAGTTTTTGAGGGCGTGTAGTCACTGTGACGATTGCCGACAGTTTCAATTGTGAATAATACATCAGACATACAACCAATCAATCTGATCGACAGTAGTTGAAGGGGGTATCCATAATCATTTTGAAACTGAGAAAGAAGTGAGGAAGACCCTACAAAAACAGAACTAAATGACTTAAATATTCACATTTCCCTCTTCCTCTAGCGAAGAAAGAAATTATGAAGTGAAAATGAAATAATTATAACTCAAAAGTGAGCATCTCGCTTAAGATAAATCTGGAGGTAGTAATCTCTAACCTTTTCAGAGTGAGGCATTGGTGAGTTAGACCTATCCCAGGGCTTTACATTCTGTCTCAGTGTTATTTTTTCTTTACGTCATTTTTCGATTTGCCTTCTATATACTACTTTTCTTTGTTTTACTTAATTTTCAGTCTTGCTTTCCCTTGCTTCCCTTTCAGTCTTGCGTTACTTTTTCTGTCTCCTGGTATTGTGGTATTGCTCGTTACGAGGGTCGTTCAATAAGTCCTTAGAAAATCCAATCGGTGGCGATGATATAATCGCGAAAGGTTTGCTTTTAGTAAGGTTCATCTCTCATTAGACTGCTTTATTTCTTTCTTTCTTAATATTTTCAGCTATATCCATTACGTGGTTTCTCTGGGCAATATTTTTTTTGCTATCATAGCAGCAAACTTTTGTTTATTTAGAAAAATGGAAATAATCGAGTTTCGAGCTTGAGGAAACACTTCTATTTAAAAGGTGTAATACCGAAAGGTATCGAAGCCGAATCGGATGAAGTTCATGGCATATCTGCTCCTGTGTTTGCAAATGTTTACTATTGGGTAAATGAGTTAAAATGTGGCCGCACATCCACAAATGATGACCATCGTTCGGGACGTTCAGTGGAAGTGACTTCTTCCGAAACAATTGAAAAAAATCCACAATATGATTTTGAGTAATCGACGAATCAATGTGCGCGAAATACTTGAGGCCACAGGCACGAAAAATGGGGTATGAAAAAAATCTCGGCACGATGGGTGCCGGGTTTGCTCTAAATGGAGAATAAACGCAATCGTGTGATCAATTTGGAGGCTGGTTTGACGCTTTTCCATCGCAGCCCTGACAAGTTTCTGCATCTATACATAACTGTGGACGAAACATGGATACTATATTACACACAAGAGACAAAGGAACAGTCGAAACAGTGAGTTTGTAAAGGCGATACGGCTCTGAAGAAGGTGAAGACAGAGAAATTGGCCGTTATGGTCATGGCAATGGCTTTTTGGGATGCACGTGGAATTATCTGCATAAATGACTTGGAAAAAGGACTAACAATAAATTGAGAGTATTACGTGTTGTTATTGCATCGATTGAGTGAAGAAATCAAGAAAAAACGTCCTCATTTGGCTAAGAAAAAATTCCCTTCCATCAAGTTAATTCACGAGTGCACACCTGCACAGTTTCGATGGCGAAAATCGTGGAATTAAAATTCAGTTTAATACAACATCCGCCGTATTCCCCAGATTTGGCCCCCAGTGACTTCTTTTTATTTCCAAACTTGAGAAAAGGCTAGGTGGAAAACGATTCACGTAGAACGAGGAGGTCATCGCCCAAACAGATTCATATTTTGAGGACCTTCCGTAATCCTATTTTTTGGGTGTCTTAAAAAGTTGGAGAAACGCTGGGAATAATGCATAGACATAAAAGCAGACTATATTGAAAAATTAAAAAAATCTACCCAGTATAATTTGTTTTTCTACCTTTTTCTAAGGACTCATTGAACGAGTCTCGTACATCATCGCCCACGCTACGCGATGGAGTTAGACGGAATACATTCGTATACATTGAACGGTTGTAAAATCCATCATGCGACAGAATTTATGAGTGTATCGTCCAATAATGTGGTCGTAGGGAGGTAGTGGCGGTAATGATGAATGTTTAGGAAGTTAACAGTATTTTTGATTATCACCACTTAGTTTACTTCTTATTGAATAGTTTTCAAGCTCCAGCAGTACTCTCCTTTGGGTACTAAGATAATTTCGTTACTTTCCTTTTTGTTTTTTCCATGTTGTATTTGGGAAGAAATCGCGGAATATTTTCTTCTAGGTTGATGCGAATTTGCGAGTCAACTGGCAGAAAGATGATATGCTAACGTGCGTTCTCACCCATCACCCTGCTTCCTTTCAGTGGACACAAAATTGAGAAAATGTCTATATATAGATAATCGGCCTCGAAAGTTGGATCTGATTTAAATACTTTCTTTCCACTCCGCCCTGGGTCCCTGATTCGTTCATCTGTAACATTCATGCTCTGCTTCATGTATTGTTCCCAAAACTCCGAATATTCGTACTTGTAATGATTTCGTCCCGTGACTTAATTGGTCTGCACCTTTCTCTTATGCTTTTAACTTCGTTATCACGTCTTTATTCCACTCTCATTCATTCCCTATGTGCGACAGAACAAACCATACACCCTCTTATCTCTCTCGTCCAAAGTTGTTGCATGTAAACCGCTTAATATTGTTGGTGTCCAGGTTTCTTTCTCTGTAACATTCTATAATACGATATTTCGCTCTCCCTCCTGCAAGCTTCTTAAAAGACTCACTTCAGCCTGCAGGCGAGCGTGGACGCTGGAAAATACGTACTACCTCGGAAGAACCCAGAAACGAACTTTTGAAATAAAATGCTGTGAAACATTTCACTCGAATCATTCTTTTCTTATGAAGCATACCTTTCATACGTCACTGGATGTTAATGAAGCTTGATTTAACCCTTAACCAGTGACGTGCAATTTCTGTTACACAACCAGTGACGTGCGGTCTGGGAGACCGCAATAAATCAAATATTCATAAAATGTTGCAACGACATTTTTAATGCTTAGTTTAATGTTCCTTTATCTGCTTAACTACTCTAAAACTTATATTTAATTTTATGCATTACCAATACGAACCAATTTTTCGTTGAAAATAGTTATTTGAAACAGGATCAAAAAACTGATGTCAAAAACACTTGAGTTATTATTATCGTTTTTAAGTATCAATATTTCGCCAGATTTAAAAATAAGGCTTTAAATGTTAAAGTACGACGGCTAAATTATAAGAAACAATTGAATTTATCTCGTTTATTCCTTTTCTTGATGCATTCTGCAGGCGATTAAAATTACATTTTTTCACAATATCTCTCATATCTCCGTATCCACACAGTCTTTACAAACCTTCTTCGTGCATTCCAAATACACAGGCTTTTTGCATCGGAAACATAAGAAAGAGTTTCTCCGTTTTTTGTACGGCGGGCACAGTCTACATGTCGTCCGTTTCCCGATCCTTTCAACTTCTTCAGCCTCTTCTAACGATAGATGGAGAATTTGCGCAATTCTTCATCGTAACTGTCTCGGGAGTCTAAGATTTGCCATTCTCCTTCTCATATGGGGTCTAACATGATCTGCAGCTATCAATTTAATCAAATTAAATCGTGTAATATCTTTCTTATCTTTCGCAGGCTGCTGAAGCACAAAAGAGTTGACGAAGGAAATACCTAATATTCTGAAAAATACTGCCATTGGCCACCTCCTTGTCCTTCGGCCGGATGTGTAGCTACAGCACATTTTGTCTAAAGTATCTACGCTACCCTTAGTCGCATTGTAAAATGCAATAACCTCTGGTTTCGCTGACTCTATATCGTCACTCACCATGTAGTGCATCGATGAAACTAAGCAAACAACCTTATTTCTTTTGGGGACATGGGATACTAGAGTCATGTTGGCCGAGAATCCGTAAAGTGAAGTACTTTGCGCCCTTTTGATGGCGAAAAATCATTAGGTATTTCCCTTTTATTTTTTCTGATTGTACCAACGTACGTCAGCCCTTTTTCTTTAAATATTTGTACCAGTTATGAACCAATGTGAACCAGATGTGAACCAATGTGAACCAGATGTGAACCAATTATCCGCTGTGATATTCCTGTGAGACCCCATGATTGGCTCAGAGAGACGATGAACTGACTTGGTTGATTTTGATAGCTTTTTGTCTTTTTCTGACAAACCTATCACATCTGTGTCTTTCCCTGCGTACAAATATGCGTTAAACGGATAACTGTTTTCGGCGTCAGTCAAACACTTCATTTTCAAACCATACTTGGCGGGCTTGCTAGGAATAGAAATTTTGAAACGGCATCGGATCATTTATTTCTTCTGGCGGTAAAACTCGATGCTTAGATGTTCTGTCCCCAAATAATTAAAGGGAGACCGACAGCCAAAAGAAAGGCAGAAATGAATGTTGCACTCCAGCCGTGGGCGCGCGAAATTTCGGGGTTCAATTGGTTCCGTCATTTTTACAAAATACATTACATGCGTACTGCCTGCAAGGGGTAGAGAAATTAACCACTGTTGTATTGTAATTATTTATAAAACCTATAAGAAACTTAAACTTTAAAGAACAAAATGCGTGATATTTCCAATAAAAACCCGATTACATTTGTTTTGCGTTCGCCTTCAGCAACGACTTGAATACTAGTCATTTATTCTTACTCAATGTATTTTAGAGAATTAAGTACTTTATTATCCACGTTTTGTAACTAAAAATGCTGCTTAACAAATTATTAATTATTCTTATACTTGAAAAATCACTACGAATTGTTTTTAACAACTTTTTGAATTATGTCCACCAGCATTACGATTACTGATTTTTTCCAATTTAGTGACGTGCGGTCTCTCAGACCGCTAATTGAATTCAGTTGCAAATTTACATAAATAAATAAAAAAACGCTTAATTTTAAGATAGTTATATCCTTATTATACAAAAATATGAAGCTAACGAGAATTATAGACATTTTAAAATAGTCATTTTGAAAATATTCATAATTTTAAAAACGCAGCGGTCTCTCAGACCGCACGTCACCGGTTAAGGGTTAACCTAGAAATTAAGTATCCTCGAAGACACAGCATTTTATCTCCGCAATATTTTTAGTCCTGGTGCTAGTCTTCGCGACTCGGCCGTAGTTATAAATTATCATTAACGCGCGATCGGGTGGCAGCCGAAAAGAATGCCGGGACCACCCCGGCCGGCGGCGCAAATGAACTTCAAAGGCCGGCCGAGTCATCGGGAAGGCCGATCGAATTTCACTGGGCCGAGGGAATTAAATTTAAATCGAGTGATTGGCGACTCCTCGGAAATTTTTTTTTTCCATTTTCATTTTAGTTTTAATTTTTTTATCCAGTTCGGCGGCCTAATTCCGACCACCCCGAAGTATAAATGGCTCGGAATATACTAGTATATATATTTTTGCACGAATAAATTTTAGTCGAATCCGTCTCATTGGTTCTGTTTTCTAATTTTTAATGACATCACCCGCCGTCCTCACAACGCTCACTCCTTTCCGCCCCTCCACGTCACACGTGGTCCCTCGAAACGTCTCCGCCGCGCTCTCTCCTTTTTACTCGTCGGCGTATCTCAACAATCTTCCCCTTCTCTCACGATGCACCCCTTTCCCCCACTCACCCCCTCCCCCTCCCAAATTTCCCGTCCTCTGCCATCATTCCTCCCTCCTCCCCACCGCTCTCTTCCCGAGCACCGCCCCTCTTATTTCGCCAAACTGCCATCCCCCCACCCACCCCACCCCCCTTCCATATTCCGCACGCCCGCCCCCGCACCCCCAACTCCTCCCCACTCCGCCCGTCTCCTCCTCAGGCGTCATAAAGCGGCGTTGTCACGTCTCGATGGTAGCGGCAGCTGGCGGATGGCCATAAACTAACCGCGGTTCCCTTTTCTTCCCTCGCTTCTCTTTCCTTCTCATCATCTTCTCCCCTTCTTCATCTCTTTCCATTCTCTCCCCCTACTTTGCTTTTTCTCTCTCCGACTCTTTCGTTATTTTGGCGTGTGGACTTGTTTTTATCGTCTTGCACGTTTTATCCTGAGTACCTACGGAAAAACGTCTTTCGTTATGTATGCGTGAGAAGGCCGTCAGCTTCCATTTTTCGCCTTATTATTTGCTTCTAATGATGAAATCCACTTTAAATTATTTTTTGAGTTGCCTAAAAAGGTTTTCTCGCATTAGGAGAGGTAAATTGCGAAAAATTGAAGTTCTTATGACACTACTAAAAAATCGAAGTAATTATAATTAATGCACTGATTTCTCTTGCACATTGAACAAATATTTGTGCTGTGACTTGTGACGCACAGATTTTGGCATTTTCTTAACCTCGATTTTGTTTTCCTACCAAGCTACAAAATATTAATTTAACTTTTAATTTCTTGAGGTGCATATTAACTCGGGCCGAATAAACTTCAATTTTCCTTCCTTTCCATCTCCATGGATGTCTATCGACCCCTTCTTCCCCGATCCTCTTCTTCTTCTTCATCTCCTGAACGGAACTACACCTCATCCCTCCACTTTTACTGCTAGATCTCTTCTCCTTTCTCCGCATCCTGATCACAGGCACACACTCATTGCCACTATCTCCCTCCATTCTTCCTTCTCCTTTCCCATCCACGTCAAAACATCTGCGCCACCAAGGCACAGAAGCTTCGACTCGCCCCGAAAATTTACTTTGTGATTTGTTAGTCTTGTTAGTTGAAACTTTTGGTGCATTAAGCCCCCTTGCGTGTTATTTCGCCAACCGTTGCGTCGCTAAATTTTACGTGTCCTCCAGCATGCGGGCAAATGGAATGATGTCTAAATTTCAAGCCCAAATGTGTGATATCTCTATGTGTATTACTTAATAAATTTTCAATTTCAGAAGTGGAGAGTGCCTTTGCAAACTAATGAGTACCGGTGTCTTTGACAGGGAATGTGCTTGTCAAGTATAGCTGAAGCTAAACCTCTTGTTTAACACGTATGTGATCGTCAGAGATAGAATCAAATAGAAAGAATGACTTACCATATTCTCTTTGCTTAGAAAATTATAGTTATTGACCTACAAGTGATGGCATTGGTGTAGTAATAATGCTTTACTGATTTATAATATGTATTCGTTTAATTAAATCAAGAGGTGGTCAGCGTTAGTGGCAATATTGGGTCTCGCCCCGGATTTGTGAAAAACTCATTATTTATATTTACTCTTACATCCCTTCGTATGACTTCGTAATTTTTTATGTTCTTTATCATGTATCCATGTTAATTAAGATGCGTCTGTCAACAATGATCGAAGACGACTTACCCCTTGAATTGCATTCTCAAAACTGCATCAACGTTTCCCCCCATCCCTGCGAAAAATCTTCGATTCGGAGTATATATCTTCCCCCGGTTCACACGGTTCCCCTAGCCGGATGCGTACCGAATCGAAATTTCATTCCTCTCTTAAATTTGAATTTTCGGTTACTCGCCTCGGTGGAGTGATTAATGGGTGCCGTTCGGTTCTTCAATGCGAACCTCTCTGTTTTTTTTCCTCTCCTGCCCTCACCACTCCCCACCTCTTCTCGCGTGATCCCTTTTGTCGTCCTTGGTGGCGAAGTGTCCTCCACCTCCTCAAACGAACACCCTCCTCCTCTCAGCTTCCTCCCACGCGAAACTTCCACGCCCAAGCCCCTACTTCCTCGTCTTCACTCGGCCTTTATCCCTCCTCCCCCCTTCCCCGCGCTCATCTTGCGTCCTGGAAGCAAAACCGTGGCCGCGGCTTCGCGTCTGAAGGAGATTGCCTGTTTGTGGGACCTGGGATTTACGGCGAAAACTTGATCCGGGCATCAAGCCCCCGTGATTAGGTGCATCGGTCTATTTCGTTGTCGCTCTCGCCGTCCTCCCCCCCCCCCCCTACTAAGACCGTGGACCCCTCCCCTCCACCCCCCTGCGCATTTCACCCTCCTCTCCCCTCTTTCCCTCCCCCATACGAAACGGCAGGCTCTTCCCGGAGCAAGAGGCGTGGCTGTTCCCCTTTTATAATCCTCCTCTCCTCTCCCAGACCTCCTCCTCCCGTCCACATCATCTCCTCTTCCACTTTCGTATTCAACCGCTCTCGACTGAGACCATTCTTCCTTCCCCACTCGCCCTCATTCTCTGTAAAATGTGGCTTATTAAACTTCTCATTATCCGTGTTGTATCAATGGTTAAATTAGGACTCGATGCATATGGAATACTTCCAAATATTCCCCTGAATCAGTAGTCACCCAACTTCTACATTACGTTCTTTAGTTCCGTATATTTCCTACCTCTGTTTATTCCGTCATAACTGCTTATATGCTTTAAATTTTCCTCCATTTACCGAACATTCTCCCATATATTTCGATCTTAGAAGCACCCTCATCTCTGAATATCTTTTCCTCTCATACTATTTTCTAATTTCTTTAGTCAAATTCCTCTTCTCCCATGTCACCATGCCCAGCTCCACTTTTGTTTTCTTTTCTATCCTCCCCATCCGACTCAACGCCCACATTTCAAAAGAGCCTGGCTATTTTCCTCTTTCTTTAATGGCTTACTTCTAGTTCCATACCATGCCTCCCTCCGTATATAATACTTCACCAGTCTTTTCTTAATGTCCCCAAACGGCCGCCATCTCATTAATTTTCTGCGACGAGGAAACGCTTCTTTCTCCAGAGAGATTCTCCTTCGAGCATCCTAGGTGATGTACTCGTCTTTGCCTAAGACACGACCATCATTATTTCTCTACCTGGTATGTATTATGCTTTCACATTTTTGTTTACTCAAGCCTCGTTTTTTTCTGGGAAGTCGCTTTACTTTAGTTTTCTAATTATGTATCTCAATTTTCATGTGCATAAAATGTTTCCAGTTTGCTTCGCATTTATATACGTCTCCCATCGGCTTAGATAGGTACATTCCTAGCTCGTCTAAAAATGAAAATATTACTCTTGTTTATCAGTGGGAAAATTTAAAATGCACCAGTGCGCGCACATTATAATTAGCTACTACATTTCTTCCCTCCATTAAGAGTGTATGTGGATTCTCCTGATATAATTTTGTATTAGTTTTTCTATTAGTTTAAAATTCAATCACAAAATATTTATCATGCAAGTAGATACATGGTACAGTCGATAGATTGTGGAGTATGTACGATCTTGGACGAGAAAAATGGCTGAAGGGAATCGGTTTAGGAAGAGAGTCCAGGTTGAGTAGCAAAAAGGGCATTGATTATTAGTGGCCCTAGGTTAACATTGAAATATATGCAGGGAAGATTGGCATCTGTGGTAAGGAAGGATATATTTGCTGAATTGGTCGAGCATTGAAGTAGAGCAAAAATTGGTCGTTAAGCTAAGAGAAACAGGTTATAGATATATTATGAAAGACTCTACTACTTAATATGTTGGTATCATTAATCTTAATTATAATTATTCTGTCCGAAAAGTTTCCGCTGCACGTTTCAATTGATACTTCCAATGTCAGTAAATAGTTATTTATTATTTGTAAATAATTGAAGTACATTGCAGCCATCTGTAAATGCTAATCACTGAGATCGCGTAGCTAAAATCATGTTTTAATACATAATATAATGAGCTTGGTAAAGGATTGAAGTATATTGCTGCCATCTTCTATACGTCTATAAATGAGATTGCGTAGTTAAATTCATGCTTAAATGTATAAGATATGGCGATTTGTTGACCGTTGCGTCTCCCTCTGCCCTGCACTTTCTTCATAAGCCCCGTCTTAATCTCTTCCCATCGCCATTTCCACCCTCTCCCCCTCCTCTTTCAAACTCTGCGCGACGTCGAATTCCGCAGACGTGCTCCGCTTCATCCCCCCTCCGTGCCCTGCAGATAATTCCACCGCCCGCCTCCTCTCATCTCTTTAGCTCTCCCCATCCATCTCCCCTCCTTTTCCTTCTCGCCTCGCTTCCTCCGAAACGGTGGCGCAGCATGGTAAGCGCCTCCCCCCCACCTCACCCTTCCCTTGCATTTGAGCTTTGTCGCCTCTTAATCCGCTCCTCCGGGCCCGCGAAGACCCAAGGACTCGAAGTTTTTGAATGATCAACAAACTAGAGGTGCGATCCATGGTGTTGAGTTCGTCCCAGTGTGCGTCTCCCGGGACTAGACTGGCGTAAATTAGCATTACTCTTTGCACGCGTCATAGTCGCTTATTTGCTCTCGGGTGTCTTTATAAAACTGCCCCGTTGGTACAGTTTAATTGACCTTTTTGAAAAGATATCATCATCAAGGGTCAACAATCCTAGGATTGGTTTGACGCAGCCCTCCACTCGATTCTTCTATCGGCCAACCTCTTATTATTAACGTAGTTCCTCTGTTTCACGTCCTTTACGACCTGTTGTATGTAACTCATACGAAGGCTGCATTTTCCATTCTTCCCGTTCACTTTTCCTTCGACGTTTGTCTTCATCAGGCCATCGTGTCTTAAGATGTGGCCGATTAAGTTGTCCCGTCTTCTTTTTATAGTTTTCAGCAGACTTCTCTTTTCTCCCACTCTTCTTAGGACTTCTTCATTTGTCACTTGATAGATTAAAATAATAAAAAGTGTGTTAGTGATGCCATAAGGTTGCAAGCGAGACAACTGCGTGATATATATGCCTTGGAATATTTTATTAGCTGGGTCAAATAAATTTGTGCCATTCATAAAATGTGTTGGTGCTTGTAGTATGCTTCCGTCGGTTACATTGAAATTCATTACGAAACTTTTGGATTGAATGGAGGAGTTGCGTCATTTGTTTATTCTTTACCCATTTTTACCCTTTGCTCTCTCCGTAATGACTAAGCTACAGGGGTGATTTTAACCTCATGTCATGTCGGTACAGATTGAAGCGATAATATAGCAGCTGCAGATATCGCAGAAGGATTCGCTTATATTAGGCTTTGACCGCGAATTGATCGATTTTTTTTTTCATTTCTTTAATTTTTGCTTTACGGTTTAAAGATGCCTATAACAGCCATATTTGAATGGACTTCAACATTTTTTCTACTCCTACATTTTGCACTGAGAGCCGCCACAAGGGCGTGTGGCAGGACGATAATGGAGGGTGAGCTAGGAATTGGAATGAAATGATATTTTGGATGGCATAAAGAGAGGCTGGAAATGTGCTGACTCAAGAAAATGTCGTAGGAAAGGACTCTTCTATATAATGCACAGTAGAGGTACTCCAAAAAAATAACCTTTAAAGGTAATAGCGATGATGTGTCAATTCTTATGCAATAATAATAATCATCATCATTGGTCAACAATCCTACGATTGGTTTGACGCAGCTTTCCACTCGATTCTTCTATCGGCCAACCTTTTCATTGTGACGTAATTCTTCTCTTTTACTTTCTTCACAACCTGTTCCATGTATCTCATACGAGGCCTGCCTTTTCCAATCTTCCCGTTCACTTTTCCCTCGACGATAGTCCACATATAATAATAATGTAATATTATAATTCATCTGTCATAATATGTAGCGTTGCATAATCAGTACGCAAAGTCACGTTCACATTTTCACATTAGATTTATGTGGATGCCCTTCGTCTAAAGCCAAGTCAATTTGCATGTGAAAAGCATTATTATGCAAATATCAGTGATTTAAGCATACACCTTTTCAGTCGAGTTTTTTTATATTACCGCAAGAAAATATATCTTGAGGAGGGAGGCAATATATTTTATCTCGGTTTTCCAGACAAGTATCTCTCTCAAGGAAGGTTACTGGGTTCTGTTGTTCGACGATCTAAGCTGCTGTCTTCTCCGCTGATTCTTGGAATCCCATCGTGCTACAAATTTTGAGGAAGTAAACATTTCAGTGCAGTGTGTGGAAGTCTTTCTCCGGTTTCCATTCTGTTATAGTTATATCATTTTAACTTGTGCTCGAGCGAGTCCAAATCGATCCACTTTTTAGTTTACGCCAGCGATAATTTTTTCTGATGCATTAATGCCAAATCATTGAGGAAATTTTTATGAAGCTTTACCTGTTCCTAGAGTTATCGGTGCTCTATGTGATGATTGTAAAGGCTCGTGAAAGACTTCCAGCATTTAATTATAGATCTATTTGCCAGATTTTTGGATCCTAACCACTTGTCTTCTCGTGATGTTGAAAATTGCCTGGAAAGAAAGGTTTTTTGGACGGAGAATCGAACCGCGAACCTTTGGGTGGAGAGAATATTGCGTAGAACACCACTCTACCCAGAATTACTGATTCCTGGTTGGTAGGTTAATTGGGGAAGAAATTTTTGACCTAGCTCCTCTAGTTCCTCCAAAAAAATTCTTTTGGGAGCGGTAATCATGGGTAGCGTGGTGGTATGTGCGTTGAACCGACTAGCCAAAGGTCCGCGGTTTGATTCCCAGTCTGGGAAACCTATTCCTCTGGCGATTCAACGCACTAGCTTTGCGTGCAGAACAGCAGTGAAAAATCCTCGTGTTGACGTATGTTGAGAGCACAGTTGTGGATTTTCTTATCTGTGTCAATCTCTTACTTTTTGGTTGCATTGCTTGAAATATGCTTATCTATTGAAAGTGGACACGGGGGCCGTGGTGGTCTAGTGGGTAGATCGCTGAGCTAGTGAACGGTCCCGGGTTCAAATCCCGGGTAAGAGGCTTTCTGGACATCCCCACTTAAAATCCTCGCGATTCGATTTCCTGCATGTGAGAACTTCGTAGGCAATCGCTGGTGGCCCAGAGAAAGGAACTGGCCCCTCTACCCTGAATGTGTGAATTTCACTCGCCAATGGCATAGTACGGAGTGAGCTCAACCCGAGCATATCTAAACCAACATTCGGGTTGAACACAACTTTTTTTGTATTGAAAGTGTCAGTGAGGACAATACTTGGTCACACCCATATATCAACGGTGTGTAGGACTCGCGGGTGGGAAGAAGGGGATGGAGCGAAATAAGGTCGGGGATGAGCGTTATATAATATATAGTGCCAATAATACTGTCCAGAGGTCACCATATTCTCAATATCCATATCTTCACCTTGTTTTAGGGGTAGTCCTTTCTTTTATATGCTGCAAAGGCTAAGGGATATACCGCACCGTCTAACCTAAGATCATCCCTGTGAGGCTTTTAAACCTACAACCATTGGGTGGCCAGGTAGTTAGTTATTCAGGGAAGGCGACCGATAGCTGAGGCCATTTGCGCCATGTAGAATAGGTGGGTAATTGGGTAATGTTAGGAACATTTATGGTAATGGAGGAAGGGTGGAGAGAAACCCGGCGTCTCTAAGGGGACCACGGCTTAACGTCCCATCCGACGGACGGAGTATTGAACCTGAAATGACCTCCACTAGGAACTCAAGTAGGGACAGGTTTGCCGCTGAAAAATCCGCCACTGCCGGGAAGCGAACCGGGGCCCTCGGGATGGGAGGCCAGTACTCTAGCCACCACACCAACCCGATCACGAGCGGCCAGGTCAGCACGTTACCGACCTGGGTAGCGCGACCCCCCGCATTTTCCCTCAACCAGTTTCGATTCACCGTAGATAAATACAGTATGTACCGATGACTGTAAAAACTGGTGATACATATATATACGAAGATACCAGAAAGGGGAAATTAGTTTCAGATTATAAATATTTTACTTTGGGTGCATCAGTATATTTTCTTGTTGGCTCTCCTGCCAAAATTTATATTTCTTTTTCCTCCTACTTCCGTACGTGTATTCATCTAAGGTTACTCCGTGCCTTCACAGCTAATTGGACATCGAAAGCTTTCTCAGTCCCTTGGCTTTGCGAGCGGAGGGACTCAGGTGCGCGTGTCGCCCCATTCGGGATAAAGAGAATCGTTTCGATCGACGATTTGTCTCCCTCCCTCCTCCATGTTGTTCCGTCTCTCAATCGTGCACATCATCCCCGCCAAAACTCTCTCTTTCCCCCCTTCCCATCATCACCCCCCCCCCCCGCCTTTCTCCGAATGGAAGGAAAAAAAAGGATCGTCCTTCCTTCCGCCCTGCCCGCCCAACTCTGCGCATATATCTTTCTTTCCTCTCTCTCTCTTGTGTCTCCGCACCCCTGTGTCGTCGTGCTCCCTCTTCCTCCGCCTCCCTCCCCCTACGAGTCTCTTCATAATCTCATCCATCTCCTCACCATCCACTCCCTTAAGACTTCCCACCCACCAAACGCCTCCTCTGCGTCCTCCGTGGTTCCTCCCTTCGTTCGGGAGTGTATTTTTTTTATACATCCTCCGTCGAAAAACAACTCCTGTTTACTGCTTCGGCTTTTTTTTAAAAACATTTATGTATAAATATATATATATATGAATGTATGTATGTCTCACTCTCTTCCTCTCCACTGCTCTCCCAAGTCCACTAAATTTTCCTATTCTGCCTAATCCTTTTCACAGGGATGGTTCTACCGCTCTACATAGCCATGTCTATTTTAAGTGTGTGTTCGTGTGAGGCAGTATAGAGAGATTCATATATTTCTACCCCACCATGATACTCTTTTTCTCTCACTCGTTTGCTTCTTCCCTTCTTTGTTCGTTTTTCTTGATCGTGCCTCGATATGGCTCGAGGAATTTTAGGAGATATGTCGGTATGCTCAGCATCATGCTTGCTTGATTTTCGGGTGTGTAATTGGTTGTTTTTTTCTGGATTTTGTAAACCGAAAGTTTGCCGTTCGGTGGGAGCTTTGATGCTTTTAGAGTTATTTATCTCGAGTGGCGTGCCGTCTCTGATGAGTTGGATCTGATTCCATTCTTTGTATTGTATTACAAACTCGCCTGGGTTCGCGGATACTAATGAGTTGAACGCTAGGCCGGAATAAAGATTTTTTTATTATTACTTTTAAACGTCAACTTCATTTTTATATTAGGAGTGAAATGTAACTTACAGTTTTCTTCGTTATTCTGCATCTAGAAAGTTGAGGAACAGCGGAAGGAAATCGCTTTATATGATGCAGTAGGGCTCTTTTGTTTTATTTCTGTCTAATACGTTTGGATCCTGGATAAAAAGTTCATCCATTAGCCTTCGATATTAAACATTTTTTGTGCTGTCCATAATTAATACTATTGGGTCATAACACTCAAGCTCAATTCACCATTTCTTCCTGCCCAGGCAGTACAATGTTTTTATCTTCTTTTTAGTACATTTTATATTTTATTAACGTACGGGTATAATTGTGGGGAAAAAGGACGAGGGTCACTCAAAGCGCTGTTGCCGTTTTTAATTAAAGTTGTTATCTTTAGCCTTTGAGGCGGTCAAATGAGTATAAAATTATACACTAATTATCTTTGTGTAACTGCAACCTACTTCCTTGTATACCACCTAATTATTTTCCTATGGAGATAAATCCGAGGACTACGTATGTATTTTAGTTGTCAAATTTGAGGAGAATGTTGATAATACTTCCATGTACAAGTGGTATACACGGTCTGATAGTCTTTTTTTCTTAACAGCGTCTTATATTTTTACAGCCTCTTTCGAGGTTTGATAATTTTACAACGGCCTGCAATATGTATCAGATTAATTTTTTAGTACTCGTTCAGTCATGTTATGCGTGTTGCCGTGTTATAAATCTTGAGATATTTTACGATGAATTACCACTGGGGAAATTTAATCCCATTGTTAGCTAAATATTTCGTCAAGGTTTTTGTAAAACGCTCTTGTTCTGATACTTTTCTTTCTTTTGAGAAACTATCTTTTAGAAACGCTCCAATGGGGTTTGAGAAGATATTCTGTTCCTCGTCTTTCGTCAAATTTAAATTTTATGTGGCTTCCGTGCGTACCCTATATTTCTTGGTGGTAATCAAAAGAATTAATTCAGGCAGAGGGGAAGTGCAAGGGCGTGTTATAATCCCGCCTCTGGATTTTGGATTCAGTTCATCACCTCTTCATCGCGCCCGTAATTCCGAGAATACTCGTTTCGCACAAGATTGCGACAATTGTGAATCCGAGTTCTTCCTGTTTGTTCTTTTTTTTAATTTTCTTTTTTTTTCGTTTCGCCGTGAACCGTGGAGGGTCCTCGCCAAGTATTATGGCGAAGTGCAAATCGCAAAACTTCATCAAAAATACGCGCTCGCCCGGCTTCATTTTCTTCTCGGTTAAAAGTTTTTATCGCGTGTCCAATGCTCTGCATCCCCTTCCCCACGCCCCACACCCATCCCGCGGCATCCGTATGTTGCAGGGCGGAAGAGAGAGAGAGAGAAAGAGGCAAAGGAGTCGAGTTAACGAGCGATATCCGTTTTCTCCGTATTGTCCCCTCTTTATCCGTAAAATTCATTTGTGAGCGGCGCGCGAGAGTGGAAAGCGTTCCTTCCCCTTCCTCCACGTAGAAGCTCCCTTTTCCACAACTACCCACCAACCCCCTCTTTCTCTCTCTCCCTGTCTCTTTCTCCACCCTCATCCCTCTCCCTCCCTCCCACTTTTCCTCCTTCCTTCCTTCCTCGCGGTCCCCCTTTCCCCAGCCCCCGCCCCACTCCGCACCTTGGCTGACTCATTCGAATCGAATGGCGAAGATTTAGTCGCATCTCGTCCCGAATACTGTTACGGCGGCGATAAAAGAAGTAACACGTTGTCCGGAAAACCCCAAAAGTTTGGCAATTGAAGGGAAAGGGAAGGCGATTGGGGTGGGTGGATGGGGAGGTGCCGTTATTTTCATACCGTTCTCTCCTCTCCTCCCTTTCTCCCGCGCTATCCTCCGCGTTCCCCCCGTCTTTTCTATTTCTTTTTCTCTTTGTGTCCTCCACCCGCCCCGCACTCCCGTCCTCTTGCATTTGACCTTAAGCCTTCCTCCTCGGCTCCTCTCCCTCCCCGGCCCTTCTCCGTTTCTCTCTTCCAGTTTTTAATGCCGACGCCCTTCTCTTCCGTTATCCCCTGCCCGCCGCCCTCGTTCCATTTCTCGCTTCATTTCGCTCCATATCAATATCTGCGAAGTGGATATCGCGTCCTTTTCTCACCACCCCCGAACCCTTACCGCCTTTCCCTTCCGCACCCACTTTTTCTCTCGTCCTTCTCCACCACCACTGTCCGCTCTCCGTCTCTCACGATGCTGTGGTTGGCGTATTTTTTTACTCAAGTCATTTTCGCTGTCGCAGGACCTCGCCACTAATTTGAATGGACGAAAGTCAGGAGACGATGTTTTAAGATTTTTGTCAACAACATTAGCGGCATATAAATTTGTCTTTGTGTCCGGCGCAGGTTGTGTCTCGGACGAAAAAAGTCAATTTTATATTGAAGTCTTTGATAGTATATTTGATAATTTGATGCATTTGACAAAAAATGGCATTCCACAATACCATTTTTTAATTATCTTAATGTGAAATGTGGGCGTGAATAGTATTAGGCTCAGCAAATTCTCTTACAGCTTCATATTCTGTACTTATGTTTTTGGTGTACTATATAGACCTTTATTGAAATATCATATGCTTTTCTTGGAAAAGTGCGAATATCTTTAGTTGTTGCTATAGCTCAAATTTGCTACATGGAGTTAGAATCAATGGATCTGTAGCACTTAGTTTAAAAACATGTATTTTTTTACGACCGGGTTGTTCTGACTGGTTGAAATGATGAATTGAATGATTCCTGTGCGCTCTTCGCCTTATCTTTACCACCCCCCGTCAGGCAGGCCAATGCATTTGAAATATGGTGTCACCCAGTCATGGAATGTTAAATTCTAAGTTTTTCTCGCCCTTAAAGGCGCTTCGCGAGACAAAGAAAAGTGGTGCTGGGATGAGGTTGGATGGGAGGGCAGACCGGGTGGAGAGAAACATGGAGTAAGCATTAGTTTGCTCTTAACTTAAGGCACCAAGGGGGGCACGTTTTAGTGCTCCATCCAACCACCATTTTGATGTTCTAGTGAACGTCAAATAATGTACGTAAACACACTATCAAAGAAAGGATCGAGATCCCAATGATATACCTGCTGGGATTCAAACCCGAGCTCTAAAATGGGTAAGGCGCTTACCGTTTCTCTCTCTATTACCAAGCAAGGTCATGTTGTTTACTCTGCGTGACCTCTCACTACCCTGGGCGGGGGGTGGAGAGGACGGTATCGTACTATCCCGCCTTGGTAAAATAAACCGCAAGTCAAGTCTGCCCACATCCCTTTCAAACGTAGTCAAGAAGTACTTAAGGTGAAGCCATTTTCAACTTCATCCCCAATTTGTTCTGGTTATGAAGGATTCGTAAGTTTCGCCCGTTTACGTTTACGTGAATTATGTGCAAGCTATTTGAAATGAATTCCGGGAAATGTTATTTTCTATGATTTTTTTCTGCGGATGAATAGTGAACTCACCTACGTTCTTGGCTGCTCTCTGGTTACGAGAAGGCGGCGTCTAGATGCTCGCAGCAGTTGAAGTTTTCTACAGCAGCAGAGTGCGCTCATTTTTCCTGATCAGAGTTGGAACGCATCACCATTGGAGCAGTGACAGACGCCTTTTCATGAATTATGGCAGTTATGCGTCCACCATGCGAGTGAAAGCTACCAATGCGGAGGGAGAGGATGAGAGAGAGAGAGAGGGGGAGAAATCTGATGGCCATTGGGACTAAAAATCAAACCATAAATCAGTGCAAGTCCGGGCTTGATGCCATCCGAGTGACGCTTGTCCATTTAGTTGCAAATCTTCGACTTTGGGAAAATGCGAAGAATTTCTTTTTCACTAATTTGAGCAATGCGCAGTCGTGACTTACTTTGAACTTAATGGGCTCAATTCGATTGTTTTCGATGATTATGAGGTAGAGCCAGCGAGCAGTTTCTTGAGCATTTCGTTAGAGGACTAGAATGTTGGTAGAGTTTCTAAGGTCAAGGACAGTTGTAAAGTTATTATTTTCTCCGTACTATCACATTTACTAACTCCTTACTCTGCATTCATAAAAGATTTTGTCTTTTTTTTCTTTTTTAGTTTTTAGAAATTTTTCCAAATTGATACCTGTGTTTGCACGACTTCCACGGTTACACTTTATTGTGAAGATGCGGAGACTTAATGGTTTCATAAATCGTACGCTTGATATTGTGCAAACCACAACAGGGTTGTTTTCATCGTAACATACCATAGCGTAGCAAAGGGATAAAGGGAGAAAATAGCGTAGCAAAGGGATAGGTAGGTAAAATATAGTCAGAGTAGTGTGTAGTGCATGATGCATGTAATAAGAACCAATAATCCCTTTCTCGTTATGTAGATACATACTAACCATCTAGCTGCATATGACCCTATTATTTAGCATGTCTCCATTAAATATTCTAGCTGCATGTCAATAGTACCTACATGTTTGGTGATCTTCACCCCCTCTGCCACACACCCTTGTGATGGCTCGCAGGGTATTACTTGGACGTAGATGTATTGCCTGTTACTTCGCTCCATAATTTGTTAATTAAAGTCGCGCATTGTGCACATTCTCTATGGTCATGAGAGTACCTATTCAAAATAACGAATACGGAAGTTTCAGGAAAGATGTAGTGAAGTCGATACTGACATATCAAATAAGAGAGCAATTTTTCCTCGAAGATGAAGATTTTTTATTACATTCCGGGTTTAATTGTACTACATATGACCTGAGGATGACGTTGTACTGTATTGAAATCAGGGTTGTAGTAAAATGTTTGTCTTAGGGTAAAATTTTATTTGTTTGGTTTGTGGAATAAGGATTCAATAGACTTTTTTTTGGCTCGGATGCATGTAAGTGTGAACGCATTTAATTCCTTAATCGCCTTTGGAGTAAATTTTGAACATTTCAGTTGTAGGCGTCTTCGCCTGCAATTAATTAGCGCTCTTGATACTTGATAACAAGACTTCGACTATTCCGCACTTCCACGCTCTCTAAAATGCATCGGATATCTTGAAAGACATGTTTTTCGCTTTGATGAGCCAAGGATTACGGCGGTAGTAGATCGGCTTCAGTCCTTTCTGTCCCTCCTGGTATTGATGCGCGTTATTGGTCCTAAGGAAGAAGCTGCATTTCCACATTTTTCCGTCTCAGCGGAAATGTTGGCGCTCGCCTTCGGCATCCGCTTCGTAAGCCACCTATCCTCTCTATTTACAGTGTCTATTACTTAGCTGCGCTTTATGACCGTCGTTGGTGTGGAAATGCTTCTGTCATTGAGAAGGTTAGCGGTAGCGTTTAATTCCGCGGTAAAATGTCATTTTGGACGCTGTCATCTCCGATGCAGTTTCTTTCGACTTCGACGTCGCTTCGGTGTGATCGATGGCCGTGTGTTATAACATCAGCGCACTGTTCCGCACTTCCATGAATGGGAATGACTTTATTCTTCGATTTTGAGTTATTGATAGTCGTACGAGGTTTGACGGAAGGCCATCCGGCACCCGTTTCTGTGGCAGCCGACGCTAATTTTCGGCACGCGGCTTTGCGTTGTGGCACCCGGATCTAAATTTTGGTTTCGAGGCGTATTATTGCGGTCCCCCTCTCGTTTTCGGCTCCATACGAGGCTTCCCACGGCTGGATCCCCATTGTTGTTATTCCAGTTCTACAAACGCGTCCAGGGTTATTACGTTTGTCTGTTCAGTCCGATCCCCCTTCGTTGACGGGTATTTAACCTTTTCCCATGATTTCCCGCATCATATAGAGCCTTATTTGACATATTTTCGTGCTCACCTTCCGGCTATTTGAGTGCCGAAAGTGAAGCTTGTAATTTTTTCGCAAGACAGCTAATTATCGGTAATCGGCTTTTATAATATTTTGTAGTATAAATTCTTCATCATAAGAGGCATAAATTTTGTTAGCAGTTGGTTTTGTGACTTCATGTAGGTTTGTAAAGTTAGGGTAAAGGGGGGTGAATCGGGCCACAAAAAGGAAAATCGTCGATTTCCTCGTTTTTGTAAACAGTTACATTCTGAAAGCATTATCAGCAAAGGACTTGATGTTTTTCCAGTTTAAAACGCAATTTTCAGCGTGGTTGCTCTGAATAGAACGGTCCTGGAGCAATTTCTTCAAGAGACTGCATGGTCCTATTCGCCCGACGACTTGGAGGGCGAATCGGACCAGATTAGAGGCTGAATCGGACCAGTAAAATAACGTTATAAATTTTAGTTTTCTTAAGTTTTATTCCATAAAATTTTGAAATTTTGCATCATTGCTTTTAACAATGTAGTGCAGTCTGGAGATATTTCGACGACACCTTCTTAGAGTCAAACATAACTTTACAAATAGACATACATCACCAAATCTGAACATATAGAACAAAATAGAACAAATTTACCAAAACAATTAAGCACATTTACCACAAGTAAATTTATCTCGCCCCTTAGCACCTACACACAGCTCATGGTACCAACAATTACACTTCATGCACTTAATCCAGTCTCTAAACTTTGACGAATTCGCACAATTATAAGACTTGGAGCAGAGCGTATCATCAGCTGAGTTTTCCCCATTCTCAGTATTGCCGTCCCTATCTGAATATGATTCATATAAGTTTCTGCAAGTTCCCTTCGCGTTCCTAATATTTTGTTTCTTCAGTCGTTGCTTTGTTTCTTCTATTACAGCTGGAGAAGTAAGTATTTGAGCAATTTGCTTTATTGACCTTTTCACATTGACTTTCATTCTTTTTTCTGGTGTAGGTAGTAAATTATGGAAAGACCTACCCAAAGTATTTGACGATTCCTCAGATGTTGATGTCGAGGATTGGCTTTCTTCATAGGGACTGGCAGTTAATTTTTGATCGGAAGATGAATTTGTCGAAAAAGGAGTTGATGCTTCTTCTGGGGCGTGTGAGCTTCCGAGATTAGAAGGATGAAGATCTAACTCCGTCAGGATACCCGGATTCAGAGGGAATATTCCTGTTGATCGGAATCCATTTTCAGCGTTGCCGATTGTTGCGGCTTTGCTCCATGCATTTCGAAAAAGCCGACCAAAATTAAATTTAGTCATCTTTCTATCCCCCTTACAAACTGTCATATACGCATTTGTTTCAATATCGTAGTATGTCTTTAATGGTTTATAACAAGACCTGTCCAGAGGTTGCAACCTTTGTGTAGTGTGGCTGGGCAGTGATAAGAGAGTGATCTCATTCCTTTCACAGAACAGTAGAACAGGAAGAGTCTTGTGTGATGCGTGGCCATCGAGGACTAAAATGCATCGGCCAGGAATCCTGTTTGCTTGAAAGTGCTTTAGCCACTCCAAAAAAAGATCCTCATTTATCCACCCTGAATCGGACATAAAAATTTTAGATCCCAACGGAAATCCATCCTCCCATTCCTTATGGAACTTTTTCCCCTTAAAAATTACAAAAGGTGGTATGTAATGTCCACTTGCATTGCAGCACGCAACAACTGTCACCAATTCCCCCTTTTCCACTGACGTCTGTTTTATGACTACCTTAGATCCTGTTCTTGCAACATTCTTTTGGGTTTGGCGATTATTTAATACACATCCCGTTTCGTCAACGTTGTATATAAGGTGGGGCCTATCCATAACTCCAGCCTCAGCCATCGAAATAGTTAACTTTGAAAAAAAATCGTCTACATCTTCCTTATTTAAACCCTCAGCTCGAGCCACTGACAAACCTTCGGGTTTTCGAAGACTTAAAGGATGTCTAGATATAAAATTCAAGAACCAATCCTTGCCTGCTCGTTTTTTTAACGCACAGAAATTGTTTTTTATGTTGTTTTCAATGGAAAATTCATATGCCACCTTCATGACATCATCTCTTGTCAATCCGAACCCAATTTCACATAACCTAAGAATTATTCTAATTAATGCTTCCTCTTCTTCCACTGAGAAGACATTTTGCCCCCCTCTTGTCTTCAATTTTTCCGTATCCGCTACTATCCTACGATAGAGGCAAGTACGGGGAACATTGAAAAGTTCAGCAGAATGCCTCATGCTTCTTCCCTCTCTGAAAGCTTTCAGCGCCATTCTCATATCCTCCTCTGTCCACTCTGTTCCGTTTTTCGCCGGTACTTCCCCATCTTAATCCAAAAGGAAAAACATTAACGGTAAGTGAAAATTATCACTTTCATAAATACATAAATTTTGCTAATGTTACGCTATCAAAAGGAGGTTGTAAGGCGTTCCACAACTAATTCTGTTGCCATATATAATATTTAATACTCTGGCAATCCCTCTATCACGTACATTATATCACCTCCTTTTCTTTCAGATTGGAAAATATAGACCACTGAGTAATGTAGAATGTATAGGTATGGAACTCAATGTGAATTATTAACAATAAATTTCCATCACGAAATGCGTATGTTTTATGATATTGTTTCAGCGAATAATTGGTTAATATATATGGAACACTACACAACATATGTTACATCAAACGAAGGTAGCTTACGTCTCGCTCAGCCTGTAAATCGTGCTCGTCGCCGTAATAATTCACCTCTATGACGGGGAAAATCTCTTTCCTCCTCCTCGTTATGCGTAGTAAATATCTATAACGTGATATAGAATAGCATTAAAATAGGTTTATTCCATTAAACTTCTTATAATACTTAAATAAAAGAGTATGGCCTAAAAACAAATTTTTAGCCACTTTCGCTCAAACATTCTTATAAACATTTGATGTTTTTAATGTAAAACATTAAGTGTAAGTAAGCAATTTATCAATATTAGTTGTATATCTACTTACTTTTCAGTAGCAGAAGGAATTTTTCCAAGTGTCAGTTGAGTATAACTGGTTCAATGCTTCACCTTCGATCAGCGGCTTGGAACTGAACTCCTGCGCGTGCTGGTCCTTTTCACCCGACTAAGTAATATGATTTTGTATCATGTTTGGTAACTCCGATATTCATACAAGGCTCAAAAAAGTAACCTAATGTGGCAGCTATGGTATTAGATTTCTTTTCAGGAAAGAAAAACTTGAAATCTGAGTAAGCGCTACAATGTCACCTTACTTTGAACCTATACGAGGTTTTCTAAATACCCAATTTCACACCTCTCTCGTATGGTAGGCTTCCATTCGACAGAGTATCATTTGCTTAAATTCAGTCGTCGAGTTCTCGTTTTCACTCTACTAGAAGGACAAGATTACAAAGAAGCAATTCCTAAAACGTAGTCAGTCTCAAGTGATAACGTTTCGGGTCTGAGCGCACTTTTTGAAAAGCGTTCCTATTCACCCGCTGGTCCGATTCACCCCCCTTTACCCTATTTGGAGAGAAATTTGATGTTGACATTTAAGTGATTTCACTAAGGGCGGACGTAATGATTAACTCTTTTATTTATAAGTACATTGGTGAGCATTACAAAATTTCATTTTAGAAACCGATTATATAAGGTCTCCACTAACCTTGAAACATACTAATATTATCCGTTTCGCCTCTTATATAGGTTTGCATTTTACGTATTCCATGAGAGCTGTCTAGTAGCCGACCACTTTGTGAATTCTGTAAAATGTCTACCTGGCATCCCTTAGTTCACGGGTACGAATAAGGACAAGGGCATAACTTTTCTGCTCGTTTTAGTATTAATTAATTAGCTTGGCATTGAATTAGGTTAAATTGTGCCATATATGATGAGCAGTTGATCATTAAACATTATTCTAACACCACTGCTTCTTGGAGTATTGGAGAAGGGTAACGATTAGGTCTATTCTCAAGGTTTCATCTCCCATCGAGCTAGAGCTTGATCATCTTTTTGGTAAAAAAAAGAGATATAGGGAGTGTGAGAGTCGTCATGTGTGATATGGATGCGGCTCTAAATGCCACGTCTGATAGCGAGAGTTCAACCTTTTAGATTATCTTGAATAGGCTCGTCCTCGACACCTGGCCTCGTTCTCTAAACTCCGACCCTCATCCACGCTAGTTTCCGTGCGTTGCTTTACACTCTCTAAATGCCGCGTTTGAACCGAATGGCGGAAATGTGATTTCCTTTTTTGTCAAACGCGACGCGCGCGATGATGAAGCCGGAGGGATATTATCCGACCTTTTTTACGCCATTATGCGTCCGTAATGGAGCGATCGAAGCCGCAATGGAAAACAAATGACATAGCGGGCGCAATTACGTCTGCGTATGCTATCTCCTCGGGAAGCCGAGAATTGCTGTTTACTGACTGCGAGGGCAATTAAAATGCGGTGTTTTTTCCGCCGTTCCCCCTTTTCCCTCTCCCCACCTCTCTCTCTCTCTCCGTTTTATATGCTCCCGAAATTGTGTTTACCCTGATGTGATGCCGAAACTTAGCGAGGGCTGAACGGTGTGCCCGGGAAAAAGATCTATTTTACCTGTAATTGAGGGAGAAAGATTCCACCCCTTTGTCGTTACCTCGAATTCCACATGCTGCGACTTTTGTGTTTCCCTCCCACGGTTGGAAACGAGGTGCAAATGACGGATGGTGCAGCATGTGAACCCGGACATTGGGTATTGATTCTTTCTCTCTCTCTCCCTTTGCGTTCAACATGGCGGTAGCGTAATAACTTGCAAGTAATATTTTATCCACCTTGGACGCGCGTCGGCTGTTTAATTACGTATGCACCTGGCGAGTACTTCAGTTCACTAGAGGGAAATTATTTATTGTTCCTATTACCCTAGCACAACTTGTTCGAGCTTTCACGTCTGGCTAACCTGACATCCCTGCATTAATTATGGCTCTGTCGACGGCATTCATCCTTATATTTCCAGACCATTATGGTTTTGGCATTCAGCATTATTTATGTAGGCGTCCTTTAAATGATGCAAGCTTGGTATTTCATTCCCCATCTATGCCCTGCGATACGTTGTACCCGGTGCAAGCCGCCATAGTACTGTAAGCTGTTTTATTTCTATGTTTACTCTCACCTTCGTTTATTGATGGAGAGTGTTGAATTGCAGCGGAACGTGTGGTGTTTACTTTGCAAGACAATTGTTTGCCTTTTAATGCTGCTTCTTTTCGTAGTTATCTCGTAGATTAGGTGGTTTATGCATGGCTCAGCGCTAGATCAGAATGGCTACTGGACATGGAAATATGGTAAAATGATGGCAATTTTTCTGTCTATAAGCCATGGATTAATCAAGAAATATCGAGGAATCGATCCTTCAGTTTAGATGGCGATACAAGAGACGGAGACATTCCTGATTTTAAAATATGGAATTACTATAGGTTGAGAGAGTATGAGAATATTCCATGGGACAGTTCCCAAATTCATTAAGAATTAGTTAGCAGCAATACACCATTAAACATCTAAGGTGCCCAAAGGTAGTTTGACTCGTATTTGTCAATGTATTGTCTAATGAAATGGAGAGATGCGTAGTGGAAATTGCATCGCATAAAGCGACTGATTGCATAGTAAACTTCTTAAATACATCAATGTCTTAGTGCAAATGCACATGTACTTTAATTATAGCGATGGAAAATTGTGCTTGAAGTAAAATTTCAATAGAGTAAATAGCATAAGGACGTTTTTCCGACCCACTTTCTGAAGAAAAACTTCTCGGGTTTTCCACCTGGTCAAGTTGTCCATACTGGTCAACGTTTTCATTTTGGAAATCCACTTGGGAATTATCCTTTGGGCAGTTGAGTGTCATGTCGGAGATTTTGTAATGGTATGCCTTTAATAACTACCCGTGCTGATCAATCTCGTTGGGTCTGATCTTCTGGGAGGTTATAAAGGCATGCGAAATCTCCGAAACTCCGCACAACTACCCTGAGAATGATACTCGAGCCGGGTGTCAAAACGTCGGCCAGTATGGACACCTGACCCGGAGGAAAACCCGAAGCGTTTTTATTCAGAATATATAGTTGTGTCCGCACTCAGAAATCGCATTATCTCGTGCAATCACATCATCTTTACTGTGGTTGCCAGGTTGCCAGGATTGCTTGCGACATCGAGGCCCCATATTCAAATCCCGACTTTGGTGAATTTTCCACCTGTGTGGAAATGTCTCAAGTTTTAATAACTTCAGGCTTAACTATGTGATACCTTTCCATAATGGAAAATATAAGAATGGAACTTTGTTAGGTTCACTTTATGGCGCCTATTTAAATACAAAGTGAACCTAACAAAGTTTCATTCTTTTATTTTCTTTAGTCTCAAGTTTTGTAATCCTTCATTTGAATGACTCGTTAAATAGTCGACCCCTTGGCACTTTTCGTTGAGAGTAGAATATTTCAGAAGCCTAGTTCCTCACCATTCTTTTTCCGTTCTCTAAAAATTTCCCACCTCTCTCCAGTAGCCGACCTATGCTTATGCAGTTTCTCACCTTACGCACAATTAGCCTTGACTGTATCTTCCACATAACTGCAGCGTATACCGTTAATTTACGCTTCTTATGCCTAATAAAAATTAGATATTCTTACTTGGCGGTATGAGAACACATGCTGAGAATTAAATTACTAAATAAACTAAATTGACGTGTTAGTAGCAGAAATGATACTGGTAGAGAAGGTAGCCCAGTATAAATGCAAGACCTGGATCTTGGGAGAAATGACCAGGAAAGCTCTCACCCGGAAGATAATGACTTTTCATTTTAGGCGGTATTTCATGTGTTAATATTTTTTCCTTGGTGATTTCGTTAGCATAGAATTTAAATTTGGCAGTAGAACCTGTACTACGGCAATTAAAATAAGTTATAATTTCTTGACTTAGATGTTCCTGGTGTTAGTTCACACCCTTGTGATGGGTTGCAGGGAATTATATAGATGTGTATGTATAACCAATATTCCTGGGGATATTTTACAGAATTTACTGGGCAAATATTTCGATTTTTCCCGTAAAAAATTACCGGGAGGAAAAAAATTTACATTTTTCCTGCATTTTTTACGTTTCCTGCCTGCAACTTACAGACGAACAGGAGAAAATTTCGGATAAGAATACACTCGCTGCCCTCTTTACCGAAGGGACTTAATATGTTGGCGTACTTGATGCTTAGCATTTTGAGATACCGTTCAATATAGTGTTCTCTTAATCTAGTACCATGTGATCGTATAATGGATGGCCAATATTGATGGATTAGCAGGTAGATTTATTAGCTCCGCCAAAGAAAATTATTTTAAATGTAGTTGATGGTTTAATTAAATGATGTCGCGAGGATATAATTTGGGTATGGACAAAAAAACGGATGAAATACGTAAGAGTCGCCTAAAAATCCGGTAATTATAGGCGAAATTGTTCATCAGCTGAAAGAATTACCTGCATGGTAGAGCAATGTCGTGATTGATGGACCACTTAACCATCAGGAATCGATACTGGCGGCCAGTTCCTACTTGAGTCTACGAGAGGACCGGGCCCCCACGACTAGTGGTTGTGGCCCAAACTATGGTCTGGAGTTGTGCCAGAATAATAAACTTCAAGTGTTAAGGGACTCTTGAGGTGGGAGGTAACATTCTATTTATACATCCGTAAAATACGGTGAAAATACGGTTGAATGTCATTTAAACAAATGCACGGATTATTTAGTTCCAATAATGCTATTTTTGTAAAGGTTATTGTTTCTTTTTGAAGGGTTTCTTAGCCTTCTAAAATTATCTCGAATGTCTTCAAGTTATTTTTTAGCTTCCTATCGGGAAGTATCATCACTCCTGGAATGCCTATCCTTTGGAAAGAATGTCTAGTTTTCGGCAAGTCAAGTGAATCAACAAATAATTTCTTTCGCAGCCCATATAAAAGGCTGCATTTTAATGAACAAGTTTAGGCATTAGTATACAACTAAGAATGAGGAAGAGTGATTATCCTAGCTGAAGGTGACTAGTCCACTTAATATGGTTATTGTGCGTAAAAATTACTTACCACAACTTTAATCCTCTTTTATGCTCTCTCTTATGGAATTGTGATTGATAAGTGGTCGACCTTGAGGTTAAGGTTCGAAGCCATTCGCGGGAATGTATGTCGTTTTCCTCTTGGTATTAACCCTAGCTTATACGGGGAGATATATCCTCGGCAGTTCTGACAATTAAAAAACTACTTTTGTTACGATTTCTGCTTCGTATTTAAATATTGGTTTTCACTTTGCGATTGGAAAACGAGTGCTGGAATCTTATCTGTTCAGGTTCGTCCATTTCCATTCATCGTGCTTGTTTTGTGTGATTATTGCTTCGCATTAAGATTTTCATCACTCTTTTGACCATATTTGCCCTCCCGTTTTATTTATGGCCAGTTTTTTTCACTGTATTCGGATCATGATCGTCCTCTTATGTTTGGAATGCGGGCGGTGGCTCGCGTTGGGCGTTTGATTTCCCTGTCCCCACCGTGCATTTAAATCCCTTGTCCTCACATTCGTCGTCCCCACGCAACGGTATCTCAGTCGCGATCCGTCACGCGGAACAAATTCGACCGTTGTGTACGTAATATGCTTTCAAGTAGATATGAAAAATGAATAACAATTGGCGCCTCCGGCCCCGTCACTTCCCTTTCACTCATCCTTCCATCCCCCTTTTCCCGGTGATGAAATACGACCACGGCGAATTGATGTTCGGGGCGTAGCGCGCATATCATTCTCCTTCTGGAGCCCGCTTTCGGAGACACCTCTCCCCCGACTCCCCCATAGTCCTCCGCCCCTTTATACTGACTGCTTCATGCTGATCCTCCATTTTCTACGGAACGATACTTGATCGGGACAGAAAATCGGCGTCCCTTTCCGTCACTCGGGGAAATAGATGGGGACCAGGTATGGGTCACTGCGGTACTCTGTTTAAAATTGTTAGGAATATTCGCGATGAGTACATACATAGCCCAAGTAATGAAGATGCTCCTGTGCGACTGTGATAACCGGGTCAGTCAACCATTGCCCTTAAATTGGGTGAGCTTTATCAATGACAATTTTTTCGGTAATAGATAAAATATGTAACAAAACTGTGAATTTTAAATTTAGCAGAGTACTCTGTTAAAGAGAAACACGGAAAAATGTCATGAAAAGGCAAAATAAAAAAAACACACTAGACAGATATCATCGCATTTTCGTCGGTAATTCTATGGCGCCGTATCATATTTTCGGCGTAATTATCGTTAGTATCATCCTTATCAAATTATTGAGGATAATTTTACCATATCGCGTGTAGCTTCCATAGCGTTCACGTATTTCAGTTATTAAATGCTAGATACTTTTCATATCTCTCCGAATCATTGAATTCATTGCACAACACATTTGTGCTTATTCATAGATCGCAGTTTCGAGATGACGATGGCTCTCTACCGCTGATTTTAATCCGAACTTCGCTTTTACTTTTGAAGGAGAACTAACGAAGTACTAATACTAGGTAAAGCCAATGGATGTGAAATCGTTACCTTCACATCAGGCCACAAGTGCATACATGAGGATTCGGTGGCCAGTTGCTCTTCCCAGTACCGCCTGTGGTTTCCCATAAAGATCTGGTAGCCTAAAAAATCGCAGAGCTCGGCGTTCGCTGGACTTCTTCAGAAGCCTACAAGTTTTCAAGAAGGGTGAAGAGAAGTACGGCAGCGGCATAACTCTGAACTTATCAAAATAGGGCAAGGGGTCCATTGTTTTATGTCTCTAACGATAGGCGTAAAACAGAAGTAATTGAAGTACCCTCTACGCAGCATTCAAATAGGGATCGTTATGTGCCACTGAATCGTTGTTTGCGATTTCCACAATCTGTTTCGTTTGGGGTCTTGACTCATATTTGTGGTCATTTCTGATGACCTGTTGCAAAACTTATTTGACTTTCCGCATCAACATGGAGTCGAATTCATTAAAAAAACTGGAAGTTTAAGAACATCGCCAGTGCCGAGGTTGTGCCATCAGCTATCTGATGAATTTAGCTGTAATCACCGAAGCAGCGACTTGACGAGACTTTGACGTCGTCATTACCGGATTTCGACTATGCTAAGTTCTACCTAAAATAGGATCGTCTCCACGCAAGAAGTGATCTTTTTTGCAACATGTTACTGTTTTAGCATAAATGTCCTCAAATGTGAACAAGAATCGTGTATATTACACAAATGATGTTTATCAGACTAAGCAAAACAGTAACTGAGATAAGATTAAGGTGGTGGATTTTTGAGGACCTAAGTATGTCTGCATGAACCATTTAACATAAAATGCATAGTTAAAGTATTTCACATTTTTTTTTTCACGTTGGATGAAATTATAGTGTACGTCCCGCATGTTATTCATAGTAATCCCTCATTAGGTAGTGTGAATAAGCAATAGTGCATATACGCAGTGCACGTTTGGTGATCGCTAACCCTATGCCAAACACCCTCGAGGTGACTTGAAAGCCAGTCAATAGATATAGATAAGGCAATGTGAAAAAATATCGAATGTGCGTCGCTCTATCATCTCGCCGCCTGGCCCTAGCCTCTGGTTGGCCAATCCGTCCCCGCTCCCGGTGAAGGATGTCGTCGAGTGCGGCATGGGACCCCGAGGTTATGTAGAGGGGTCAATGGGGGATCGTCCACCCCCTGCGGGTGTGGGTGGGGTGCGAGGAGGTCGCGGCAGGTCGATGGGGAGTCAGTGTGGGTGTGGACACCGACAGATTCCTTCGCCCGGCAGCGTATTTCATCGCCGTATTTTTGCCCAATATATCTCTCTCTTTCGCTCACTCTCGTAATTGGTTTTTGCCTCCCCCCGGTGTGTTTTGTTTTAATATTTCCCACCCACCCCCACTTCCCGAGAGATATCATTATTTGTTTTTTTTCGTTTTTGAACCCGAACCCAACCCCCTTTTCCTCGCCATCAATACGGTACGTGGGACGGAACTTGACGTGACCGAAAAATTAAGTGCAGCTGCGGCCAATTATTCAATCACGAGCGGTGGCGAGTATCGCGAAAGTGGACGCTGGATGGAAGAGAGATTCTTTTTTTTTTGCAACGGCGGTTTTTTTTCCTTCCATCCCCTCCCACTCTCCCTGCACAAGCGATTGCCCCCTGGGCGTTCCCCGGCCCTTTCAGCTATCCCATCGCCGAAAGCGATTTATTGCGCCGATATGGGACACGCGCATTTAGCTCCCGGCGTGCTGCCTCCCTCCCCCGCAGCCAACTCTCCGCACAACCCTTCCCGTCCGCGCCGACAGGCTTTTCGCCCCGTTCCCCCCGCAGAACCGTTCAACCCTCCCAAACTCCCTCCCCAGCCTTTCGTCTCCCCCGCGAAAGTTCCTTCCAATTCCTGAGTCCGGGCCAGCGCCACTCGTCGGCCGGGCCCGTTGTTACCGCAATTATGGGGCTATCCGCTTTCCTCTCCTCCGGCCGTGGTCTCATCCCTAGGGGCCCCTCTCAATATCCTCCCCCGATGCTACATCCCGCCCTCTTTACTTCTCCCGCCCACAATCGATATACCGGTCCTGGACCTTCCGCAATCTCCGAAGCATTCCTATCCCAAATTGTGCCGCCTCTTGTCGTTCAGTTCCCACGGAGATAGGCGTGCTAGGGAGTAGTTAATTCCCACCTCCCTTGTGTTTGTATTTGGATGAGACCTTGAGTTGCTTTAACTGCTTCGGGTGCATCGCAAAATCTGAATATAAGTTATTCCCGAGTGGAACAAAGGGGAGGATTGGTTTTGTATGGTTGCTAGAGTAATGGCTTGCCATCTTGAGGGTTATAGTTTGTGCCCTAGTAGTGGCAAAGATTTTTTCCATTGGTATACCGGTTCCCACTTTGGTGCTGTGTGGAGAGCACTTCCAAGTTCAGTGCTCCGGTCGTCGGATGGGACGTTAAACTCTGGACCTATTGTCGAATTTCGTTGAGTGCAGGCCTTGACTCTTCATCCGTTTCCTGAAAAATTCCTATACCTCTTGCTAATTTCCTATCTATCCTAAATGGTGTAAACGATCAATGCTGTGGATGCCTTCCCTCGTACCAAATTTTCGCCGATACTCCGCAGAATTTGAGCAGATAAACATTGAGTTTATAACCCGGGATATACCATGGCTTGGTCCATGTGTTCGTTTATCTGGATTTTTCTTTATTGATAAACATTCCTGCGACGTAAATTTTACTTTTAGTGGACTTAACATGTTTAAATAAATTGAAGTGTTTGGCGGGGGCCTTCCGGAGCCCCATTGACAAAGTGTCAGTGACTTCTTTAGATCCATTGTGCCATTGTGCCAACTCGCATTTAGCCTAACCGCCACCGCAGACAGGGGACAAGAGCTCCACGGTAGAAGTGTTGGAGGGGGCAACCCATCCAACCTCCGTCCGGGCCCAACGTTGCTTAACTTCGGTGATCTGACGGGAACCGGTTACTCAACGTGGCTAGGTCCTTTCCCAGTTAAAGGGTTACTTTTACAAATGCAAAACTCGCTTGAACGCTTAATTAATGAAAATAGGGGAGAAAAATTAATCTGTTAGTGTTTTGTGCTTGTAGGGAATTTTCCGATCCTGAAAAATACCTGTTACACTTAGGGAAAGCTATTTCCTGGTTCGGATGCTGCAAGTTTAATGCCTCTGAAATAAATTTTCTAAACAGTTCCAATCGAAAAATGTGATGACTTCAAGTGTAATTTGAAGATTTTTCCTTAGTTGTGTACGTCGTTCTAATTATCTGCAGAATTGACTTTTCCTCACTGTGAATGTGATTTGGACTTATTAAGGATTCTAAGGTTTAAGAGTATGACTATTTGAGGACAAACTATTAGCGTATATTTCGACATATTCCTGGTCCTGGCTTCTGGATTTAAATTCTTCGACGAACTTAGTGGAATATATAATGAAGAATTTCCGACCAACCTGAAGGAATCTACTTCGTTGCGGTGAAGGAGACTTACGTGCTCTCCACCCCCACCCTTTCCTTCCAAGTGGAACCTTTTTACTCCTCTTAGCCATATTACCTCCTCTTGAGCTGGTATTTCATGCTCCTGGCGCCCTTATCTTCGGATTACTTTTTATTGCGCCCTTGAATCCTTTCACGATATTTGCTGAAATATTTCTCGCAGCCGCCATTCATTGGTTCCGCCGAAATACCAGTGTAAACTTGGTCCTTGTCTTTGACTATGCTCTGTCTCGTCGCTCCCGACAGAGCTGCAGGGGGTGTGGGAGGGGGCGTAGGTGGAATGCTGGTGGATGAGAAATCACGAGGGCTGCTCTGCGCATGTGATGCGGGCGTGCTGGCATTTAATATTGTCTAACTTGTGTTATTCTTGCCCCTGCCTAAACGTTATGATGCTTGCTCCCGGCTTATGAATTTAATTTCGGAGTTTAATTTCATTTTTGGTGAAACGCATATTTCACTTTTAGCCGGACAAAGTTACAACCTCTTCGATTCATTGCGCGTGTTTTTCTCTCTTTCCCTCTCTCTCCCTCTCTCTCTCTATGGAGTGAGGGATAAATTAATTAAATTACGGGATGCCGCGGACGTATATTTTTTTCGCCCTTCCCCCATCCTCTCCTTTATATGGTTAATTATTTTATGCATTAATATCGCAAAAGTTTAGAGAGGGCACGTATGGTATGGGAGGTGTAATATGCCATGAATGCCCCTCCCCATTTGGTTGTTATATATTTTCCTCCTCATCCTCCACTCCATCTCACCCCCACCACTCTCCCTCGTGAAACGCCGCCAGAGTTGTGTGTTTTTATATTTATATGTTCACACATACGGACGCGCTTTTTGATGCAGGAGCGTTTTGAAACCGCGGGCCGCGTTATAAATGGGGTCGCCTATTGCACCCGTGCTCGTGTGTGTGTTATCGTGGCTTTACTCGACGAAATGGTGGTTTAGTGGAAATCCCCATTTATATTGCCGTGGAATTATTACTCCCGCTACTATCTCACTCCCTTCTCTCCTCGCCTCTCTTCTCCCACATGTCCTCCCTCCCCCTCTCTCATCATCTCGTCTTCCCTCCGACTCCCGTGCAAACCCACGTCCTCAATCCCGTGAGTCGATGTGTGTGTGTGTGTTAACGGTAGCTCTTTAAGTTCAGTATCAACTTCCCGTCCCCTTTCGCCCTTCCTTCTCCACCCGCTTCTCCGAGCTCACCAATCCACGACTTCTCTTCCGCCCATGCGATGTCATAAAGATTAAGATGGGGACCTAAAGGGTTGTTTACTTTAGTCTCCACGGCGTGTACTCTCCGCAATCGTCGGTGAATGACGTTTGCGCGCGAGCGGGGGCGCGGATGTCGGGTGCTTTCCCCCACTCCCCAAGGTTCATTAAATACCATCTAATTATTTTACGCTCCAAGTGACTAGTTATCCTCTTCCGCTCGCCGAATCGTTCGCGCGTGTCGTACTTCGTCAGCATTGAGCGGATGGGGTGGCATTGCGTGATAATTGCATGGGAGCAATAAGTATCTAGCTGTGGTTTGACTGTGATCTTCTATCATTTTTCTGAGACAGCGTTGTACCTCAGTGGGGATGTAGCCGGTAGGTATCTCAGGAGTCGGTGACTGCAAGACAAAAATCAGGGTAATTAAAGTTTCTTTTTTCCCGCGAACAGTAAGAGATTTCAATCGCAAAGGGCAACACAGTACTTCAATTGATACTGATATCACAGTACCCGATTGAGTAATATTGTCAGTAGTGTATCAGGAAGAGTTTTTATCTATAGTAGCCCACGTCAACTTTATACTTGCATGTCCATTTGGGAATTAACATGCAATCCAGATGATGTCTCCTCGGGCTTTGCACAGGGACAGTAGAACGGCTACTGCATTCGGCTCCGATAGCCAAAGTGTATATCATCTTCAGGACGTGAAGTGTCGGGATCCAAAATCGACCTGTCGTATACACCAGACCTACTAATTGTTTGCCGCTATTGTACCTCCTCTTTTTCTTAGTATCCCCTATTTTGTTATTGATGGCATTCCATGTGTTACTTAGGACGAATCCAGAGACTTGGTGTAGTTCCTCTCTTCTAACTTGATCTCAAGAGCCTTCTTAGTCAACCGGTCTCAGAATCCATTTGATATGCCAATTAATTAAGCTTCGCCAAAGGCAGTGGCAAGGTTTCGGAGAACACCGTCATTCACGCCCTGAAAATGATAACAGAGTCGACTATTGAAACGTCAGCAGCAGCCGTTCTTCTGACCCGGTGCTTAAGCCTATACGACTTCATCAGCATCATTTGTCGGGATAGCTTGAAATACATCTATATCTTATCAATTGTATCGTATGACTTAACCACCTGTATTCTCTCGAAGATACTATGCTTTAAGTTGCTTACGCTCATTGCATGGGCAATGAACACGTTTCTCTCTCTAATAAGATTTTTCTAATATTGTCTCTATGTAATACCAATGGTAAAATGTCTGTACGTCTTTATAGCTTGGCGTGGAAGACGAAATTAAATGTGAGCAACAGGATTACCATTACATTGGAGATGTATGTAGCTGTGCCAATGTGTTGATCGGGTTTATGGTGTCACCGTGAATAGGGCTCCCAATTGCGGATGGAAGAATCTTATTATCACATCGAATGTCCAAATTCAAAAGTAAAACATATTAGGACTTGATCCTGGAAATGAAGCAGTTCGATTTTCCAGAAGTCACAATGTTGCCGAATACCATTGGTGACAATGGATAGTCCGTTACTCCACTACGCTATAAAAGGAAGAATTTTTGGTCAGTGGGGATGGAAAGGATTGTTATGTGTGATGCGTTGAAAGGTGATGAGAAGTATGCTGACGAGGGTGGGTGTGCTTGAATCGCTTCGGATTGATTCCGGTACGTAACTAAGGACTCACTCGTATGTTTTTACATTGTGTTCGGGATTATTCCGTACCGGAATCAATCTCGAACGATTCAAGCACACCCCCCCTGGAGTGGTGCAGGACGAGGCAAAGGAAGTTGTATCGTCGATAGTATTGTCATTGTTGCTAAATAGAGTGGTCAATATGGGCCATTATTAGCTGTTAGAATTACGCTAAATTGTAATATACCAAAGTTGATACGCATGGAGCTCATTCTCCTCGTTTCCATCCCTTTTTCCCAATTACGCCTCCTCAGCTCCTTCTCACTTTCCTCATCCATCCACTTCCAACGACTCACGCTCCTCACCTCCCTTCCATCCATTAATACCAGCCCTTCCCACTCCTTTGCAAACATTTCGCTTGCTTTCGCAAACTCCCGAAAAAAGTTTCCGAGTTTTCCCCCCGCGCGGTCTCCAGATCGCCGCCGACGCCCCCCTCCCCCCCCCCTTCCCTCCCACCTCTTGTGGGCCCCTTTCCCATCCTCTCCTCCCCCTCCTCTTCCCCCCCTCCTCTCTCTCCTCTTCCCCCCTTCCTCTCCCCCACTCATTCTTTTTATTCAGACGCGAAAGTGGCGAAGTTTTAGCCTCATTAGTGTCAGAGAAATCTCTTTTAATGGTTTTATGCTAATTTATTCACCTCGCCCCCGCGCTGGGTCCCCTCTCCTCCCAACCCCCCTCCTCCTCCACACACGCGTGCCCTGCCTTTCCTTATTTTGCCCCTTCACGTCCGCCACCCCCCCCCTCTCATGTCTCGTTCCTCCCTCACTCGCGTCTCCACAACCTTTTTGTCGCATCCTCACTTGATCGTTGTGTCCCTCCCCTGTCTTGTTTTCTCCCATGCTCCCCATATATGCGGCAACGTTTTGGTTACTAAGAGTAGAATTAGAGTAATTATGGTGCTCAAACTGCTTAGGTAATTTCATGCCGTCTGAACCGTACTTATTCTGAAGATGAGCACAGAATCCGTCCCCTAGGTGGGATTCTAACCCGCGACCTTTGGTTTACCAAGCCTTCGCTTTGTACGTACCCGACTACCTCGGTCGGCATCCCGTGAGGTTGAGTGTTTCAGGATGTTAACAGTCTTGAGTGGACGGCGACGTAAATGCTCTTTTTGAGCGTGATTCACATCTGCGACTTGGCTACTTATATGTTATATTTCAGTCTAGTACTTTTGTGTTTCGGCATATAGCCTTTTTTACTTCGAAAACCTGCAAATCATTTCTCCTCAATGTAATTTATCTTCACAGATTGTTACTCAAATACCATTTAATTCAATGTATCTTCCGGTCATGGCAGTCTGGTTGGTAAAGAGATACTAGGTTGTAGGTTTAAATGTCGCCCAGGACACGGACGTTTTTTTAGCCTTAATATAAGGTTATGGTTGTTGGTAAGATGCTTATAGCATTGGCGGTTGGTAGACCTTCAAATCTAATTCTTCTAGAGCTCAAACTAGCGAGTTTAGGGCTTTATGAATATGGCTTTAAAATTGATATCAGGCGACATACCTTATAATTAAGCACAATATTTATAAACTCCGTCAATCTGTTATAATACATCTGTAACAAAATTACCAATTTCAACCGAAAGGTCATCATCAGATATACTTTTACCTGATGTTGGCATAACGTCTGAAACCAGTACCACTTATAGAATGATTAAGTTTGTTTTTGCTTTTTCGTAATCAGGCGTGTTGACGTAATGTATCGGGATATCGCCGGATACTAGGAAGCAGGGTTGAGTGATTTTAATCACATTGATTTAAATTATGATTTAAATTAAAACCTAATCTAAATAATAGTTCATTTTTGAATGTCAAAAATAGTAAACCATAGATGCATTAATTCAATACATACTTATTTGTAAAGACATTGACTATGCAAGTATCAATTATTAATTTTGAAAAAGCAAATATTTTTAGGAGAATAACTGAAGCATTACAATTGCAAATAAAAAACATTTAAGACATACATAAAAAACACATTTAAGGTTAAGAAAATCATCAGTTCCAACTGAGAGATATTTTACGGAAAAATTGATTAGTGCTTACAGAATATGTACATACCACCAAGAACAATTTATCGTAGAAAATATGTAGAAAAATAATGGTAACCAAGTCAAATTTAACCTGAAAACGTGCGTTTAGCCAGTCTATCTGCTTAAAATACAAATATGGGACCAAAGAAAAATGCTATTTGTACTGTTTAGTAGAGGGAGTGTAGGTAGGTATAATTTATTTTGAGTTTCCATGTATATGAAGGCAAAACGTGTGGAAGAAATCATTAGCTTATTACATTAGACATAAAGTATTGCTTTATATTCCTGTGTATTGTGCGTGTAGTAACTCTTGAAAAATTTGCGAAACATGGAAAACCTTCCCTGCATTCCATCATTAATTTGGGTTGCTTATGTCTTCTTGTCGAGGAGTTATGATACGAGATAACAGAATATACTTTTCTCTGGGCGTCCTTGTCTATCATACGCTTATGATGTGTCTATGTTCGAATGTGGATGTTTTCTTTATTTTACATGTATTGGCGATTATTTAAACATTTTTCGCCTAAATTCTCGTATTAGTTGCTCAAGGACGTTGCTGGGCAGAGAATGCTGTATAGACATTTTTTGACTACTGGTGCAACCTGAGTACATTCTCTTCGACTTAAATCTATTTTAGGAATGCTTTCAGGAACTCGTTTGCCCCATTTTTAGAAAGAGGGCCCTGCTCTCGCCCTACTCCCGATCAATCTCCATCGTCTAAAGCGAAATATCCTCGCGTTAGGGTCCAGTTGTTTTGCAGAGTCATACTCGTAGAGTTTCAATGCCCCAAACGCATTTTACCTTCCATGTAGACTCTGCCAGAGTTCAGTGGGCCATGAAAGTATCTCGTGCTCGCCTGAATCTGTCATCTCGTGGGATTTTAATGAGACCCCTTCCTTCCTCCTTCTGAGTGTTTGGAAGCGGTATGTTGTGGGCACGATCGGATCGGCCGCAGTGAACCGAACTGTCCAGGAGAAAATCGAGACCTTTTCGAAATGTTTCCCTCCTCCGTGTGATTTGGTGCAATTTGTGTGCTCCAAGCCCGTTCGGCGCGGTAACGATTTGGATAATTTATTCCGGAATGGGGTGCCTGGGCACCTTTGAAGTGAAAAATTATGTCCTCGCAATTAAATTAATGGTTAGGGTCCTTCCCTGTGGCGTGTCCCCTTGGCTTTTCCTTTCGCGTGCGGGCGTTAGCAGATCGTTTCCCCGGTCGTGATTTTGGCAGAAACTTAAGCCGTTAAATAATTTTGAGCGCAGCCTTTATTCCTGTGGGCGAAGAGGATTTATTCATAAAAAAAAACGCTGAGTGATTTTTAATGACTTTTCGGGCGTGAAACTGTACGAAAATAAAAAGGTTCCCACTCCCGAATGTGGTTGTTCGTTCGATAGCGTCGCCGAAAAGGTCTTGGGCTGCCTGGTAATTTCTTCCGTAGGGCAACTGGATGTTAATTATTCGCCAGCTAGTATTTCACCTTTCAGTGAAGGCGCCATCGTGTTGTCTTCTGCTGACCTTACGTGGTTGCTAGCATAATCAAAATACGATCGCCAGTCTCTTCACCTTTAAGTGTTTGGAGAAATTGGTTGTGTCAGGCGATAATTTATGGAATTTGCTTAACATTGTGAAATGTAAGCTGTAACCATGCAATTCCTCATAAACATTTTTGACAGCCTAGGTTACAACTTACGAAGTCACCATCAGGTACATGCAGAAGAAAAATATCTTTGAGTTTTCTTATGCATGTACATACCTGATCATGACTTCATGAGTCGAATCCTAGGTTTTTAATAATGTTCACGTGAAATTACAGGGTTGCAGCTTTCATTTCACAATGTTTGGAGAAATATTTCCGGCGTACGTAATGATTATCTAATTTTAACCGCTGCGGTTTTATTGGAAAAGCATTTGTCACTGATACTACGAAAGCTTCGGTGTTCGGAAATATGAATTTATTCTAGTAAGACTGTGACTCTGTGTAACGCGATTGTTTTGTCAATAAACTCAACATTGGATACCACATGGAATACGTTTGTTATAGAAGAGGTGATTTGGAACACAGCTTTAACCCGCATAATAATGTGATTCTTGAGAGTGTGACTTTTAGTCTCACTTCAATCGAGTTTTATTCTCCTTGAGACTTTCGTAGTACTTATTCCAATCATTGTTTTTGAGTGATATATGTGCATATATTTTGCTTTCTCCAGCTTTTAGCGAACCCAATTCCTAAATGCTACAGTGATAGAGCCAGCAGTTTTTGATTTTCTCGTGGTGTCCTGTACTTTTGCAAAATTAATGAGGTTGTGTTTAATTGTTTGCGACACGAGTAGTATATGGAATTCTGATCTATTTTTGTCAAATCTTTTGCATTTTGATCTTAATTAATGTTTAGAATAAATAATTTCTCGCTTATGAGTATGGCTGTCTCTCTTTTGTGTATTCTCTTTGTAATCATGCGGACTTGTGTAATATTAATTCAGCCCATTAGTCCGCCTACATAGTTCATATCCTGTTGAAGTGCATTTTTGTCCATATTCTGAGCGCTTTGTATTGTGCATCGCTTAATCAACTGAAAGTTGATATCCGGGATTTAAACGTGTAATTGACTATCGGCTTTGCCGCGTCGCTGCAACAGATAAATATTGTTTAAATTGTTCTTCTATAAATATTAAAGTGGATTCCTTGTACCGCCACCACAGGAATATGTAAATGCTGTCCTTTCAATGCTTTTAATATGAAGATGTCTGTGTGCAAGTAATATATGCTATTTGAATATGATATTCTCATCCCAGTGTTCAGGTTAAAGTTGTGTTCAACCTGAATGTTAGTGTGGTTGGTTAGGGTAGAGGTTACAAGGCCTATGATGAGTAAAATGTAAGCATCCTGGGAGCCTGTTCGTTTTCCAAAAAAAAAGATCGGGTATCCTGAATATAATAGGTTGGGTTGGGTGTATGGGTCTAAAGGCATCTCATGGATTGGGACCCAGGATCACCGGTTATCAGCCCTGCGGCTTACCCACTGGACTGCTGCGCTGCCTAATGATTAAGTTATACGTGCAAAAAATTATTTTTATAGACTGGCGGAATTTATGGCAATAGGATGGCTTCCTGCCCTATGTTTCATATCGATTTTTAAAATGCGCCTATTTATCTTATGCGAGCTACAGGAATTCATGCTTATAAGCAGCATGTCATGAAGTACCTCAGCATTCGCATTTTGAATAGTGGAGTTTAGCTTCGGAACTACGCGCGGACTTCTTCGCGGAGCATCTAGTGTGGCGTTAAGTGTGTTCCACAGCAAGGAAGCCAATGCTAGAGTAGGGGAAGGAGAGACCAGAGGCTTGGTGGCTTCACTCGTGTGCGTGCGCGAGGGATGGAGCGAGATGTATGCGTGGAATGGCGCGGCGGGAAAGGCGTGGAGGAATGGCTCGGAAGAAGCCGGGCGAGCGGGAGTTAGGGAGGTTTTAAGGCCGGGTGGGGCAGGGGAGCGAGGGATAGTTACGGTAGCGCGGCGCTGAGTATCGCGGGAGAAGGGGGAGTGCAGGGGGGGGGGGGGGGGGGGAGGCGGGGAAAAACTGGGTGAGGGGTGCCGAGGGTTGAGTTGAGCGGCTCACGGGGGAGACTGCTGGGAAGGGAACGGTCGGAGGGAGAGTTATTCGGGTATGGGGGAGAAGCTGTGGAAGGATGGGTTGGGGGAGGGATGTAGCCAGCTTAACTGTCTCCACCCCCCAATAAAGGGAACTAACCAACTTCCCAGACACTATAAAAAGTTTGCGGAATGATTCCGTGTCGGGGGAGTCAAGAGGGGAGGAGTGTGGGACCCGGGAAGGGGGTGGAGGGTAGTTTTAAGGTCTCGGGTGGAAGGAGAATGGAAAAGGAGGAGGAAAGAGTCGGAGGAAGAGGGAGAGAGATGTATGTGGATGCGTGGGCGGATGGATGGGAGGAAAGAAAGTGTGAAGGATGGCCAGAGACATTGATGGGATGGGGAATGAAATGGAAGTCTCTGGGAGGCTTTAGTGGGGAGGGAGGTCTTGCCGAGGGTCGGGGGAGGGTGGGATGTGTGGGAGGGGTGGTGGGATCGTTGGGGAGGGGAGGAGGGAAGGGAAGGAGTGTGGGGGAGAGTGATGGAAGATGAGGAAGTGAAGGAGGGCGGGCTTCGTCATCGGGAAGCCAAAAAGTTTTCTTCTTGCCCCTCGCCGCCAAACGTTTCCAACCCTCGAGGCGCAAAGTTTAGAGTCGCAATTATCGCGAGGATCCGGGCGATTACTCCGCTTCATTATGCCGCTAGGGCGAATGGCAATTTCCCGATCATCCATTCATTCGTTCGGTCTAATTTTTTTTTCCTCTTTCAACCCTGTCCCAAAGCCGGTGTAGTCGATTTGTCCGGATGGGTTGGGTCGTGCGTGAGAGCACGCTTTGTCGCCTTTGGGTCCCTCGCGAGTGCTTAATTAAGTGAGATCACATTGCCGCGGATGATTTCTGTGGGATTTATTCGAGTGCACCCTGTCGATCGAGATAGAGGAGATAATAACTTTTCCAATGAGTGGAGTCGGGGTTCGCCTGAAGGAGTTCATTTTTTTCGTATATTTTGTGCGTTTTCCTTGGTCGGTTTCTATTTCTTATGGTTCCGAGTTTCCTGCTTGATTCCTATCTTGAATTTTTATTCATCGTATCTGAAGAGGCGTATTCGGACAGTGAATATATTTTAGTTCTTCCCTAAAATAACACAGCTTAAGGCATTTAAGTTTGAAACATTTCTTGCTGTTGAGGCTCTTGCAGAGTAGTTTGCTTTGTTCTGACATGCTTATTGCTTAAACCAAGCATCATATTTACGATTTATTCTTTTATCCCGTTTTCTCGCTTCTTAAGTGCGTAATGTAGACAGCCGTCGTGCGCCTTAAAGACATTATAAGTGCTATATTTGATAAAAATGTACGCCAGTTTACACGGGGTTATCGCCATAAGTGTGAGGATATTCCCCGGAAAAATAATTTGTCAGGACATGAATGCCTAATTAATCGTTAGAAATTACTGGAACTCGTCTTCGTTTATGAGTGTTCACTAATAACGACTGAAATTTTGCAGTTATGGGATTCAATGTTTTTCAGCTGATTGCTAATGGAATTGCACCGTGCTGTTAACTTTCCTTGTTATTCAGTCCCATTTCCCTTAAGGTATTTTGAAACCTTTAATAAAGTCGTTTTAATTGCCTAGATGCACTCTTAACCGAAGGACTGAACTATAATGATGTAAGGTGCTTCACAATCAGTCTCCCCTGTCCACTTCTGGATACGTATGTGGAAAATGTGATTGTATCGGAACGGTGGTCGTAAGACTCCATGGCTCAGGAGGATACAATCATCTCGTTGTCAAATAAATATGTTTATGGCGAAGAGAACGGGAGAATCACTATCCGTTAGCAACACAGTGTTTTGTGTTTGGGAGGACTGGTCAAAGCCTGGAACAGGCAATTCCTGCTTCAAGCATATTCTTACCGCTGCCACTCTCCCACGCTTTCTTTGTTTTTAATTTCCATCATTTAGAGCCTGATTATGGATATTTAAAGACTGGTGAAGACTTTAAAGAATAAGCCCGTGTTTGAGACGTCGGTCGCCGACTTTTCTGTGTTTCTCATCACTCGAAACCTGACACTTCTTCGTAATAAAAATATTTCGCTCACTGTGCGATTATTTACGCCAGGAAATTATGATCTGTGAAAAAATATACTTGTATACAGTTTGCTGTGAAGCTGGTAGGCGTCCGAATCGTTGGGAACAATTCACTTAAGCCAACGTTTACCAGAATATATTCTTGTTTAAAGCTACTCACTATGGTGAATGGGTTGGAATGAAGTTTTAAGTTTGCGCTATGACTTCAGATAAGTATTATTTTATTTTTTTGTGGAATGGTCAACTGATAATTTTTTTAGCGTTCATAATTAAGGGTTAAAAATTAGAGAAGTTTTTACGCGGCAATTACAGCAGCCACCATGGCTGCCGGAATTTGTCTTGCAGTATAGAATAGTTTCCTTATGGTTGCGAGAATGACGTAAACTACGTACCTATGGCTTAGCGACCAAATTAAAAAGACTGATCTCGGTGAATAACTTTAAACCGCGCATCTACTGATTACATTATTTCCTCCCCCGATTAGAAAGTGAGTGAAAAGGGCCCGTCAAAATTTTCCGAGCCTCTCCCGCCCGCTTAAGTTGCTTGCATGTTCTTCCCCTGGCCCCTTTTTGACCCAGGAAAGAGGTGTTTCAGGGTGAACGTGTGAGATGTAGGTTGGTGGGGCTCTTGCGAAGTACAAGTTGCAATGCCTCGACCGACCATCCGTCCCCTTCGCCTCGACTGCGAAGAGAGTGCGTTGAATCTAAGGAGCGCGGAAAAACTTAAAGCGAGAAGGGGATAGGGAACGTGCGACTTTCCTCTTCTGCAGCGTATACTCTGTTCTCTTAGGTATAAGATGTGAAATGCATTTTTATCTAAGCCTCAAGACTTCATCTTGTTGATGGCGGTCGTTTCATTTTTAGTATATTCATTCTACATTTGTCATGTCTTCCCCCATCATACTCACATGCGGTGACTTGCAGGGTTATATGTAGTTCTGGACCTTGAGTCAAATTTACCAGCGACTTTTTAGGCAAAGGCGAAACTGAGTTTTCCGTAAGGGTGCAATCGCCAGTATTTCGTCGTATTGCATTGTCATTTTCGTACTGTTTGTTCATTCATCAAGGAAGGAACCGATTTTGACCAAAATTAAATTGCACTTGGTACACTGTTAGAATACCTAATTTAGGCTCTACGTTGACTGAGATATGCGCTGAAATTTCCGCAAAGTGTGCATGCGGTACCATCTAACCCAATGTTATACCTACATCAGCACAACGTCCATGCCACTAATGGGATTCGAATCCGCGATCTTTGGGTTGAAAAGCCGCCGCGGCCGGTTCCAGTTTGCTTTGAATATGGATTTTTTTTATATATAATGGTTACGAGGGTGAGTATTCAGTGTTAGTTCAGCTTTTAAAAATTTTCCGCCTTACAGTTAAATAACAATTTTAAAAAAATGACAGTGAGTATTGGTCCAATGTTTTATGCCTGTTAAAGCTGGGATGAGAGTGATAATTCTTCCACTTTTCAGCGTCTAAACGCTGTTAAATATTTTCCTTTAGGTCTTAGTAGTTATGGTGTTGTTAATCTGAAGTAATGTAATTAAGACAAGCTGTGTCTCCATGGCTTTTATCCTAGCATGAATTTAGACGCCTGCCGGTGTGAAAGGGAACAACTAATCGTTGTTAATAAATTCCGATTGCTGAGCCGTGTCGCTTTCACAAATGTGATTTTTCATTATTATCAATACATTATTTTCGTCGTATACCAAGTATTGGTACCCAAATTGCGCATGTATTTTTCCGAAGTCTTTGGTTTCCTCTTTCCGTCGATGATATGAACGTAAAATGTGTTTTAGTCATCTAATGTCCACCTCCGTGGAAGTGGTATGCTCCCGCCCACGTCTTTTCGTTGCATTCGCGTGCGCTATTTCTCGATGAGTCTCTCTTCGTCCCTGAAAAGACCATCCGGCGGATCCCGAATTTGCAGAAACGGCGGCAACACTGGAAGGAGTGGGGTGCGATGCGATGGATGAGGAGCAGTAGGAGAAGGGTGTGGGAGCGGGAGAGATTTTTTTTGGGACAGCGACGAGATGTGAGATTAGAAAAAGGGATAAGGGAATACTCTCCCACTCCCTCCCTCGCATTGCTCCATCCTCTTCTTCCCCCATCACTCGCGGCAGGGTTTCGTAGGGAGGGAAAGGAGGTAGGGGGAGGGGGTGGACGTACTACCCTCGCGAGAAATGAAAGGTCGGGGTATTGGGAAAGGATGGGGAGGGTGGGAGTTCTGAAAGGGGGTGAATGAGATTGAATAAGGCACAGCGGTGCGAAGGCTTGTGGTGTGAAGGAGAATTAAGAAGGGGAGCTGAGGGGTTTGAATCCTTGCCGACATTAAACAAGGGAACGATTGTGGGGTTTAAATATTAGAAATTATTTAATAAGGCGATTGCTGGAGATAGTAGGCTGTCTGAAACGGGAGAGGAAATCGTGAAAGGCCTTTGAGAGTCAACGATGGACGGAATTTTGGTTATTAATATGCATTACTTACACAGATAACGTTTTAGGTATAAATACTGGTGGAAGACAAGAATTATGCAAACGTAACGAACATGACCATTCTAAAATTCGAGTGAAAAACTATGGTCTATCAACATTAAGGATAATTCACGGTGATTATGATGGCGGTAATGCGAATAGATGGGTTACTGCGTTACGGATGTCGGCAATTGTGCAAAAATATTTCCGAATGCACGCAAAACATCACGCAAGTGCGTCTTTCTAAGTTATCGAGCAATTTCCGATTAATTTGAGTTCTTAAATTCTTTTTGTGGAAACAATTTTCTGCATAAAAATGCATGCAGTTTTCGCAAACATTTTAGCAAGATCGACTGACAAATATCATCTATCATCAATATCATCTAATATCATAAATATTGCTTCTGTGACTTTTGTGTATTGAAAACATTTGTTGAAATTATTACGATAAACTTAGCAAATTTTCAGCAAGTTGTGACACATCGTCTTGATATCTTTCATGTGGCCATAATAGAGTTGATGGCGTTTTATGTTACGGTTTATATCGAGGAATGATAAGGACCTTGCCAGTAGCAGTTGAGTTATGGCCATGTTTTGTGATGGGACTGTAAGGCGGACGGCCTGAGGAGAAAAACACGAGTGTGCACCGGAGTTTTGACGGAGTTTAGAGTTGTAAGTTTTGTCTGAGCCGCGAAAAAATGGAAATTTGGGAAGCTAATCCTTAGTTTGAAGGGAGAGGTAGGAGGATTGGGAGAATTAAGCACGATGTCCATGTTGGGTGAGGAAAGGTTTGTTTAGCGAATTACACATTTTTCACCATCTGTACTACCTACCCATTGTCTTTTGCTACATCTGAATGTTGGGAACTCGGGAGGGAGGATGGGGAGTGTTGACGTAAGGAGAACGGAAGAAGACGAGGCGGCGAAGAAAGGGTGTGAAGGGAAGAGCCAGGAAGGGAGGGTTGCGGTGGCGAAACCCTCCCGGGGTTGGAGAGGGAGAAAAAAGGGATGCTCTTGCCGAGGGGGAGTGAAGCGCGGGGGGTGGTTCGCGGATTGAAAGCGATTCGGCTGGAGAGGGTGCGTGGAAGCGGTCCGTAAGGGGAGGGTTACTCAGGGAATGGGGGAAGGGCAATGCCGCGATAGGGCTAGGGGGTGTAGGGGATAATAAAGAAAGGGGCGCGGTGGGAAGGCGAGGGTGGCGGCTGGAAGGGGTTGTGGTGTCGCGGAGGAGAAGGATGGAATACCGGGGGTGGTTCAAAATTGAGGGGTAGGCTGATGAAGTGTGGCATGGCATGGGGCAAGAGGGGAGGGGAGTTGGTGCCTGATGGGAAGCGAGGATAGATAAGCGAGGATGGCAAGGGTAAAGGAGGGGGCGTGGTATCTCGATTCTGAGCAAAAATGCTGAATGCACCGTTTTCCTCATTTTTTTGCGAAATATGTCGAATGGTCCCGATTATTAAACGTCGTTCAGGTGCGCTCCTCCTGGTTAAGCCAGGCCCTGCATGTGACGTGAAGAGTATTTAGATCGTGCCGCATGGGGCGTTTTAGGGTTGCGCGTGCCTTAATTAGTTTTTGATGACCATGTATCTTCCGCCCCTGCGGCAGTGCAAGTCGTTCGTTCTCGGTGTTCCTCAGCGCTTTGCATCCCGATGATCAGATGAGAGAGTTATTGCTCGGGGTGACTTGGGTGTTACCAGCGTTCATCTCGCGTTATCCCGTGCTCATAATGTGGAAAAACTGTATTCCTGCTTGGCCGGCATCAGATAAATCGGGTCCCAAGACCTCGCGTTTGTGATACAGCGACTCGTCTACGAATCATCGGGTTAGCCTAAAATCGTATTTTTGCTGGCTGTTGTCTACTTTTTGGGTAATACATGAATAGCCTAACAATTAATGGAATGAATTAATTAATAAAGGATTAATTTTATGGTTTAGGTTGTGGGGACCGACAATGCCTGTGCAAGTTGGCCTGTGTGGGAATCGCTTCTTCTCCTTTTCCTAAGTAGTATATGGAAAATCATTTGGGTCGTTTCTAAGCGGATTTTATTTCACGTCTTATGGGATAGTTAACTGTGAAACTTTTGCGTATTTCGATCGCCCACCCCGAATTGCTACTCTGTCCCCTTAACATAGCGTTGTCGATAATAGGATCGTAAAGTTTATGCGTGGTGTTAGCCAACCCCTGCCTCACACTTTAGTGGTGATTTTCAGGGTCATATGTTGATGTCCTAAGTAAATGTGCTTTCTACAGGTATCTTCTTGTGAAAAATTATTCCTAGTCGGTCTCCCACGGTCAATTTGCATACAAATTTTGTGTACCTACCTACAAATTGGATATAACGGATTTGAACTGCATGAAATGCTGGCATTGGTTTCTAATGGCTTTTGATCCAAACTCTTGTGCGAAAATCGTTTGGGCACACAGATAAAATTTACCCTAAATTTACGGTCAAATTTATGAAACCATCCAATCAGAGACGTGCAAAAAAGTGAGCATCGCTATCCGCTTTTTTTTTAGAGTGTTTTGAATTGAGCTCTTTGGATTGGGTTGTTACGATCACGGCGCAGAGAGAACTGACGTAATTATAAAGACTTGAGGAGGTTATTGTACTTATTGAACGCATGGAAAAGATGACTTTATGTACGGTCCCTAATGCGCGATTTGTATGCATAAAATTAATTTAATTACTGCACGATTTCCATAGCTAAAATTACAATGTCCGCAACAGTTCGCATTCGGTTGGGGCAGATTCCTCTGAATTGCCAAATAGTAGCTATATTAGTTTATTATTGGCAATCCAGAGGACTCTGGGTTGGGTTAGTCATTTTCATTGTTTACTATTTACTCATTTTTCATAGATTCTCTTTTATTTCAATGGTTCGTGGGAATATGACCATACATAACATTGCGCTGTGGGGCACACGATTTGTTTTTCCACCACTACTTCTGTTTCATCCAAAAGTTGGATGAAATGAGTTTGGACCAAAACATTGGATGAAAATTGGAGCGTAGGGCATCGGCTAAGATGCATTCATCCGACAATTTTTGTCTGAGGTTACGGACGTAATATTTCGTATGCGCAAACAATATACTTCATTCATATCATTTAGAGAATTAGCAATTTTTCGGCAAGTCCACGTCTTCGAGTTAGCATACATTTAAAGTCACAAGGTCGACGGGTTGTGAACGAAAGTACGTTCTCACGTAACGTACTGCTTTCTTCCGCTCCCAACCTCGTGGGCGGATACCTCACCCGTCAGATATATTTTATTCGGTCAACTAAAAAAATATAAAACATGCGTGGGCGAAATAAAATAAAACAGCACCCGAGAAAGATAAGGAAGACGAGGAGTTTTTATTCTGTTTGCTTCTCGTAATTTTCCCGAGTTGCCCGGCGTTTCGGGTGCAGTTTATTACGGAAAGATAGGGAGGGCTGGGAGGACGTCTACCTCCTCTCTCTCCCTCCCATCCTTTCCCCTCCGTAAAGGAAGGGGATGAGGGCGTTGGATAAGGGAGTTGGGACGAGGGAAAAGGTGAATAGGCAGGAGTCCTCCCGCTCGGCCGGGGTCGGATGGTTCGTGAAAGATTGCGCGGAACAGATATTAACTGTCGCGGTGACAAAGTACACGGACCTCGCGCGGAATGGTTTGTGGGGCATGGCGGCGCCTAACGCGGAGAAAAGAGGAGGAGGCAGTGTTCCGAGTGTTCCCTTTGGTTTCGGCTCGGGGGGAGGAAGAGAGCAACGCATGTGTTTGGTGGTGTGCGTTTTTGGAGAGTGGGGAGGTAGTGAGACGTATTTTCGTGTGGCCGGGGGATCGCTTGGCGGCGCGCCCCCTTTTGTGCGACTCCACAGCGTAGGCGCCGATGACGAATGGCTGTAGGTGCGAATTCAGGCTCCCGGAGTCGGATACGGTTTCCGTGTGAGGGATGCGGGGGAGTGCGTGGTCGCTCCTCCGGGGTTGTGAAGGACATTTCCCTTTCCCCGTTGTTGTCAGTTCAGGAGGTGACTGGCAACCAAGGTCATTTGCACCATTAGGTATTTTTGGGAAGGATTAGGAATGTATGTAGGGAGTGAAGAGGAAGATAAAGTCGGAATTTGCATGCGCTTTGCGAAAGGCGCCGAGGGGTCCACTTTTTCAGCGTCCCATTGGACGGACGGAACACTGAACTTAAAGGGTCAGCCAAACAGCTCTCAAAAAGGGGTGGGTGACACCACTGAAAAATCTGCCTCTCCTGGGATCCGAACCCGAGACCTGGGAATGGGAAGCCGGTGCGCTGTGAAGCCATCACATCAACCCATATTCCCATATTTCTGCCCTGACCCTCAGTGGTGAGTTTTTCCCTTGTTACTTGCGACACGTATTTTTTAGCCAAGGGTATATATCCACCGTATTTGGGACTGCTACGTGTTTATTTATCATATTCTAAGGTTCCAGTCAGTTAATGAATAATCTGACTGGGTGCAACCTTGTCGTAAAACTTTTTATCTCGTACCGAACGGAATGTTTTTTTTTTTTCGATGGGAGTAGAATTTTCATCTGTTTTAATTTTACAATACGTTTCCTCTTCTGCGATACCATTAATTTTCCTTGTTTCATTTCGCATACATTGCGTAATTAAAGCATAAGTTAAACCGATCAACATTACTAGCGTTGGATGAATATTAACGAGGATAAATTCAGGATGGAAATTGACGTCGAGTGCCTACTGTTTCGCCATTGTTCCTCTAAATTGTTCTAAACTTCTAAAAATGTTCTAATTTGATATAAAATCTTTTTCGCAGTGAAAAAATGTGTGCTAAAAATCATCAGCCATTCACCTGCACAGTTTTTTAATGTATATAATGTGATCTAAAGTTTTTGTTGCAGTGAAAAATGTGTGCTAAAACTTATCAGCCATTCACCCGCACAATTTTATATTCCATTCAATAGTTTTGTAGTCTTCTTTGGTTATATTAATTTTAGAGAATTTTCAGTAGCAATGGATCTCATTTTCATTAATGAGTTCGAGTATGTACAACACCATTGCCAGGTGAACATGGACGTATCAGCCTTTATAAGAACTATCAAAATTTGTTTCTTTGGGCGAAGATAATAGTAGAAATTTGATAGCTATTGAGTAAAACCGTTTGCACTAAAGTGAAGATCACTTTCCTTTTTTCACACTTTACAGATTACCAAAGAATTTGGGTTTTGAAATCTTCGAAGATTACTGAATAATCATAATCGAAGCTAATACTAGTTTACTAAAATCAAAGTGAACATGAGCCACCTCCTAGGTGTCTTGAAATAGATATTTTACTTCTTCCTGATGAAGTAATTGAGTGATCATATTGTGTATTTATCTAGATTCATTTGAAAACCTGGGGATATATTTGCGCAAGGCTTGCATGGACGCGTGAAAAATTATTACCAATTTTCGAAGATACTTTATGCTGTATTGGTGAATCCCGCGTGATAAATCATTAAAACCGCTTACCATTTAAGTTTGTGTTTAACTTTGACTGTAGGTCAGTTGATTTAATGAAATTTGGAATAAAGTAAAAAATATATCATTGCCACGTTTAGTTCACAGCCCTCAATGTTTTCAATCGAATCTCAAGTGGGAATTAATAATGCAGAGTAATTTAGGGATAATATCTAGTGATGCTCTATCGAGAATGAAATCCAGGTAATCCAATGTGAGGCAAACTACTTAATTCCCTACGACGGAATTACGTAGTTTGATTATTGCCATTACATGTTAACCATACACCAAATATTATTTTCCCGGCCATTCTTCTAATTCAACTGTCGCAGCATCTCGGAGGACTTAACAGAAATCTCTTTGTATCTAGATACCTATTATTGGCTCCAATACTCTACCCAAGGTATGAGCCCTAAAAATGTATATTTCCTCCGTCATCTTTGGAAGATTTTCCATTTTTTACTGACTTATTTAATCGGGCAAACAAATTTCGAATCGGCCTCAGCAATTTTCCCATAAGCGTGGATGTAAGTTGGCCATGAGGCGTGGTAGTCAACCATGAAACCGTGGGTATATTAATATTGAATTCCAAGGAAATAGTTATGAACTGGCCATTTATTCCATTTCAAATCATGAAATTGGGCGAATTTAGGTTCATCTTCTTTTTATGTCTAGTATCGAAATGGGAAAAATTGTTGTAATTTCCTCCTGCAAACGCCTCGCGCGGCGGCGTAGCCAGATGCGATTTTTCGGGCTACATTAAATGTAAATTGACGTTGTAATTACCTTATTACGAGGTTTATAATTCATGATTCCTATGGAAGCAAAGGTATAGTTTTCTAATCCAGGCCATAGTTAGTGCCAGAGGTGAGATATATCACTGAGCATTCTAATCCTCTTTGGCATTCTAAACCTTGCTTTAGATGTCAATTTCGCTCGAATCGAGTTTGCATCCCTTGATGCGTAATCCGCTTAACTACTTAGTGAGTGACTGTTATGATTAATTTCAATGATGACGTATCTGCAGAATCGAATTTGACTATGACGATCTAAGACCAAATAGTGGAGGTGTAATTTTTTAAATCGAATTTAACTTTAATCATTCATTGTTGATGTCATTGACGGTTGTTTAGTCAATGATTAAAGATATTTTCGGGGGCTAATGTATCATTGGTGTTTGTTTTGTGTAATCTGGGCTCGAATCTTTTATGGCCCGGAAAACTGCGTTTTTCTCACTTGAAAAATCGTGAATTGATCGTGGATATGATATGTGGCCTCACTGCTTTACGTATATCCCTGCTTCAAGTAATGGATTCAGATAGACCTTGGCGTGTGCGCACAACTGTCGTTGCGCGCGTCGTCTTTCAGTTGCCGCATTTCAATTTTCTCTCTCTGTCTCTAGGAAGTTATTCGTTCGCGGGGAAAAAATGTCGTCGCCTTCTTCGGTTCCCCGCCCCCTCTTCCTCTCATAGCCCCCGTGCGTTTCATCCTACTCTTCCCTGCATCTCTCTCCTGCTCTTATTTTCTTCCTCCTCTTGTATCCGCCTCCTTTCGCCTCCCATACTCCTTCACCGCCATCGATTATCCATTCTCCGCCTCGCCATTCCTCTCTCCCGTCCTTCCGCCATCTCCTCATTCCCGTCCCTCCGCCCGAAAGCCCATCCGCCCCACACCCAATTCCTCCCTCCCTCACTCCCCTTGTGGGCCAGTGTTGCCAAAATAAATTGGTTAAACGTCGGCGAGACTACGATAGCGGACCCCTTTAGGGCGGTACCAAAAGTGTCGTCTAAATAGTTTCTATTTGCATGAGATTTGAGGGTGGTGGGTCGAGGTAAAGCGTATGGTTTTCCCCTTTCTTATGTGTGATACCAGTCGTAGTAATATATGTCTGAGTGTATGATTCATTTCGTGTATAAACTGAAACCTGCTGTGTTCTCATGATTCCATTCCACATCTGGGATGGATGAATTATAATCGCATAAAGTAAATATACAATTTGAAGGTCCATGCTTTTGTTATTTATTTTGCCTTCAGCTTATTTAAGTAAAATGATTTTTATCTTTTGATGATGAATGTAAAATGTCTTTTTTTCATTGTTAGAATTGGTGATGTCTTGTCTGCAGTAATATAGCTTTCTTGCTTAAGTAATACTCATATATTTTCTTACTCTGTCCCAAAGTTGTTTATTGGCAGAAAATAGTTCAAGTATAGTACCTTAGTAGTGTAAATGGAATTTTTTCTGTACACACGATCGCTGTTTTTGGACCTTCATGTAGATCTTTCGTTTCGATGTGTTATATCTTTCGTGTAGAATTGAATTCAATGGTTATCTTAGTGTATCATGATTTAATGGCGAAAATATGCTGAATTCCAGGCTAAAATATACGTTTTATCATTGTATGAAGTCCAAGTCAAGCACTTGATGAACTAATTAGAATGATCGCGATGAGTACACGCCCTGTAACGATGATAATGAACGAAGAGGGGTGCTATATCTAATTTACTGTGGGCAAGTATTTTATCAGTTTGCTTAATAGCTAATCAAACACATGAAGATAAATAGAGGCTTAAAACGAAATAAACGTGAAAATTGTCAGTATTACCTCCCTAAAATACTATAAGCACTCAGCCCAAATTGTAGTCCGTTTACTCAGAAGCTCATCCCCCTCAAACAACAGCGAAAATTGTCAAAGTAAAAGTGAAGAGTTGCCAGTGTGAAAAGTTTTCGATGATGTCAGTATGATATCTTAATTTGATTTATCATCTCTTCCCGATAACATGCCGTCAATTGCTAATAAAGGGTTTTATTGGTTATCTGAGTTTGGTGACTTTCAAGTTTCAAATGAGTGGAACGACACTGGGGTACTGGAGCAAGGGTGAAATAAATGTCGCTGGACACAGGGACGACATCGCCAGATTGGTAACCCTGCTCCAGGCCCATTTACTTGAAGCCCTGTCCCCCCACCCTTTCCCGCATCTTCCCCCTCCCCCTCTCTCCCCTCATTGCCCTCTCTCGGACCGTTCCACTCCACCCCCACCCTCCCATCCCTTCCCTCCCCCACCCGAAACCTGCACCCATTTCTCGCTCCTTCATTCTCATTCTCCCTCCATTCCACGATTATCCATAAATCTCGATTATCCGAGGAGGTTTTTAGGGTTCCGGACGTTCTCTCTCTCCCTCTTCATCCTTTTGCACGCTGGGAATCATATCCCGCTCCTTCTTCCCCCCTCCTCCTCCCAATGCCCCGCCTCCCCCCACTCCTCCGATTTACACTTCTTCCTCCCCCCCCTCTCTCTTGTGTGTCAGCGCACCACACTTGGGAGAAGGCGAGGAAAGAAAAAGGGGCTCGAGTCAATCTTATCAAGACGACAAGGAGGGCTGGCTTTCGGGTTGGAAGAGCGTGGGGAAGGGGGTTGAAAGAAAGCGTTGATACAGGCGAGGATGCCAGAGTTCCTGCTGCGTCGCGTTCGAAGTCGGCGGAGGAACGGGTTGATCTCATGCGCGGCGTGGCTCATCCCCAGGCGTGATCCCTAAGATGACTTTTTCCGAGTTACTCCTAAGTTATTCAGTCTTTTTTAACGACCCGAGAAGTCCTTTTTGTTTTTTATTTCCAAATTTATAATTAAATTGGTTCTATTTTCTCCATCGTTTGAGGAATTTTGTTATCCCCCCCCCCCACTAACCCTATCGTTTGTCTAAATGTCATTTCTGTCTCTCTGTCATTTCAAAAATCCAGTGTAATGCATGATTTGTAATTACCTAATTATTGCCTGATTCATTTTTGGAATATGCAACTTTGAGATCATATTTTTCGGAAGATTTTGGTGGCGTTTATTCGATGATATCTGCATGTCTTTCGGGATCTCACCGCGTGGGTTGGATTTCACAGACAACCGTTTGATCAACGACCTGAAGACGCTGGCCGTAATGTCCGCGAAACTGTTGTCTTTGAAAGCCAACCCACGTGGTGAGAACCCGGAAGACATTCAGAGTTCATTCGAGTCTTTCATTGGTAAAATGGAGCTGGGACTGCACGGTACTAACGTCACGATAAATGTATCAGTGCATGGGGGAATACGAGGCCATAGTTAGGGTTTACTTGACGGGAGTTTGGTTCGAGTAATTTTGTGGATTTAGTGCCCGCTTACAGGTTACATGCCGCAACTTCCATTGTGGCACAGCGTGGCACGGGTGCTGACTTTCAAACCTGGTGAGAGGAAATAAGGGCACGGAGTTGAAGTTTTTAACTGATCTATTTCTATCGATGATCTAATCCATGGGTGTTACATTTCAAAACGGAAAGTAACTGAACCAAGTTCCCGTTGCTGTAAGCCAGTCTTATCCTTGTGGTTGGCCTGGTCTATACTCGGAATTAATTCACTTTTAGTATCCACTGGGTCAAGAATACAAGATCAATTCTTTTAATGCACCTGATAATGATTTATATGCATTGAAATGCGGATTGCACCATTTTATTCTTGGCTCTGTGCTTTGTAAAAGTGAATTAATTCATAAATGGAAATCCACTAAGTTACGACGAGTCTGTCATTTACTGGCCTTACCATTTTTTAGCATGACATACTTTATATCAGAATGATTTCATAATTTTCTATTTGCAAATTCTTTGATTTCCAGCTCGTATCACATATCATACGCTTTTGAGCACCCAGTCAGTCAGGTCGTCAAATAATCATTTATTCAGTTTTCCACTCATCAGTGAATTTATTGACTGCGAGGTTCGTTGCATTGTACTAATTTGAAGCAGGCATAAAAAAGCTGCATTATCTCGAAACTAGATGTTAATAATTTCATTACCCAGTGGAAAATGTATTAATTAATGCATTTCATTAATTCGTTCCTTCACGGAATATAATTCTAATATTTGCTATCATTAACAGCCATCAATCCTGAGTGTAGATGATCACAACTCCTAACTCGATTCTCCTGTCGGCTGACCTCTTTCTCTATGTATTTATTCTTGTTTATCCGTTACAGTTCTTCCTATTGACTGTTCCCTCGTTGACGGTCGTGATGAGCTCAATATGGCTCAGGATGATTCTGATTAGGTTTACCCTTCTTTCTATCAGAATTTTAGTAATAACTCTCGTATCTCCTTTTCGTAGAACCTCGTCGTCACATCCAATTACTCATCATTCTTTTGTAAGTCTTCATCTCACTAGCTCCTTATTTTGCCTTTTCACGGTTGATGAAGAAGTATCAACTAAGAGGTGCTGTCATGCGATTCAGTGTCTAATTTACCATAGAAACACCTTCCTTGCCGGTGATCAGGTGAGTGTGGTGACTCAAGTACTGTCCCCTTAGTCTGAGAGCATGGGTTCGAATCCTTCCAGAGACTTTTCATTAGTATGCCGATCCACAGTTTAGTGCTATGTGAAGAACACTTCAAGGTTAGTACTGCGTCCGGCGAATGGGACGTAGTATAGTGGAACCTTTTGGTTCCTTCAATTCCGTTGCCGGGTTTGTCTTCAGCCTTCCTCCGTCCCATGGGAAAATAACTACCCCTACCTAATAAAACTCCTGTCATAAATGGCGTAATAACTTAGCTGTCTAACGCGTAAAATGGACAGCTACCTTTGTCACTTTCCTCTGGTGTTGAGTTTTATGAATGAATTTATTTTGTGTCGTACATTCCTTCGATATTAGCCTGCAATGGGGGCGTTTATGCGGAACCGAAATCGCTATTTTGTACACGAAATTGTTAGATAGAAACGAAAAATGAATTTTAGCGAAAAAACTAATCTTCTAACCTGAGCCATTCATTCATAAATCAAAAATTAAAATTAGCAAAAGGTTACGCCTACATGACTAGCTGCGTCTAGGATTTTTAGGTCATCCATCTCCCGTCCTCGACTGTTTTTAGGGAAAAGGAGGGGGAGTGAAGGTGGAGAGGGGAGGTCTGCTCGCACAGATCCTGTCACTCCCACTTCCATTGGCAGAGTCAGCTGTGTGTCCCCCATTGTGATAAGGCGTAGGAGCTTCGTGGTCTCAGTTGTGATTGGACGAAGTGGATGACGTGCGAGTCCTCTGCACGCCCACTTTTTGGAAAGAGTTAAAAATATCAGTTTTTCGCCGCTTAAAACTTGAGAACTAATTGACGGATCGGAGAACGGAAATATGCGGGTATTTTTATTTTGCAAGCTCAGATCAGGCAATAAAAAAACGTGGTAACCGACTCCATTGTCATGTGTGAAACGGTATCTAAACAGGTCGGTCAATCGTTTGTGTGGGGCGGGTAATCGCAGAGCCTCGCGAGCGTCGTCGCACGGGGTCCACCTATCCCGTACGCCTTCGCCGCGGAGATGTAACCGACGGACTGTGCCGACTCCACTTCTGCCCTCCCTCGCCCACTCTCACTGGTTTGGCGTCACTTCGCTCTGTCGTTAAGGGGGCGGTTCGGGTGGGAAATGTGCGGGGGTGGGAACGGGAGCGCTTGGGAGCCTGCGAGAGACGGAGGGAGGAAAAGGAAAGAAAGAGGGAAGGAAAAACAGGCAGGAAGGAGGGATGGAGAATAATGCGCACTTGTTCCGCCGCGTCGTCCCATCCCTTTTTCCTACCGCCTTCACCCTCACCCTCCTCCCCAGCAAGCCCTCCCTGTCCTCCTCCACCTCTTCTCCAACTTTTCCGCATTGATTTATTCCCCAAACATGGCTTTTAATGGATGCGGTGGCTTGAGATAGCTCGCGGAGATATCCCTCCCGTCGTTTCATGAGCACCCGGTGACAATCCAACCTTACCACTGTGCTAATAAACAGGGACGGGTGTGGGAGACGGGAATGGGGGGTAGGGTTGAAGGGTGCGGTGGAGAGTAGGAGCGTGTGTTGGTGAGGGTTCGCAGTCGGGGTGAGGTGTGGTTCGCGGCGCGGGGGAGGAAGGGTGAGGCGTGACGGAAAAGTGGTGCGGAGTGGATGGGAATGGTGCTGATATGGTGAAATGCACCCCCTGCTCCTCGTCTACCCCTCTTCTTCCCTGTCATCCTCTCCCCTTTCTTTCCCCACGCAGGTTTCCTTCCTTTGCATCCTCTCTTCCTCCCTCCCCACCCTTATTTCCCTCCCACACCTCGTCCGGGTTACGACCGGATAATAATCATATATATGTATGCGCACCAGATACGTTAAAACCCTGACGTTTGCTGCTGGGTTGGTGGGGGTAGGGAGGTCGGTCGATAGAAACCGGTTCCCGACGGGAGAGTATCTTGGGGTGCATGCTGTTTAAATTGCTGACACAATCTGGGAGTGGTGCTCGCGTACCTATGAGTTCTACGAATGGAATTTCCGAGTTTCTGCGTTTCCTTGCATCTCCTGTATGCGACGTGATTTGAAGGATCGCTGTCTGATTTGGCGAAAGTCTCCAGTGATTTCGCAGAGTGAATTATCAAGAGTGATGGTGCTAAGTGTCCGTGATGTTCTCATGATAATCGAATAATTGGAGAAATTATATGTTTTTAGCGTTGTTCGTTATATCCCTGTAGACTGGAGCGATTTATATAATAATCGCGATATTTTATTCAATTGCAGCCATTTTCCCCTTATTAGTAAAGAATATTTTCATTGGTTCTCGCTCTTTCCGGGAAAGAATTTTGGGAGGGTTGGGTATGAACTTCCTATTTAAGAAAGTAGACATAACCTATTAAACTTTGGCATCACCTCCAAATGTTCACGCACGAATTCATCATCGATCTTGAATGTTTTTTTTTTCTACGAGGATTTATTGTATTGTATTATATTACTAAAATATTTTAAACGCCCCACGCTGTAGTCTATCTTTGTGGAACAGTGTCCAGCGGCTATAGTCTCGTGTGGCATTGGGTATGTGTGGGTATTTAGTGAAGACAAGTATGTGTTTGGATTGGAGTAAGGGAGGTAGAATCCAGGTATTGTGCTCTTCGCCTGGAATCCTAATAGTTCGCAACTGTTTGAAAAGTACCTGGAACCTCTGACCTGGGCTATCGGGAAGGTACGTTGGTACGCTGAGGTATACCAATGTTCGTCCTTCTAGTGTTAAATATTTTAAATCCGTTAAGTGAAGATTGTTTTTTTCACTCGGTGTCGATAATCGGTAGTTTCCCCGTTTTCCTTCAGTACTTGTTTGTTCATCAAGGTCTTAGAAGGGATGATATCTTTCATCGTAGCGACTTGGCACTGTTCCGACAGCTAGAAAGGTGATATTATCCGGTTGAAATATGGGTTTGATTGGGTCGCATGGGTTTCCATTTTTCATTTCCCCGACTAATTTATGTGAAACGAATACTCTTCATCAAATCGGCCTGAACTTGGCGTACAGAATGGCGCATTAGTCTTTTTCAATTCAATCGCTTTCTTTTGTTTTCTGGAAAGTTCATTGTATTTGGCGCATTTGTTTTTTTTACACTATTAGTGGACGATGAGGACTGTCAAGCGTTTTTTATACTGAATTGTTTATAATGAGAGTGAGGAAGTATTATTAGATATACTCTCACCTTTTCCCCTGTTACGAATGTTGCGTCTTTTTTCTGAGAATCGCATCTCAAATTGACGGCGGTAAATAACGATATTAACATACGCCAATTTGCAATTGATCTCATCCAGAAGGTTTTATTTTGAAATGAAATCAACGAAGAATTTTTAATTGGTGAATATGACTTGAAATTGCAATATTCACTATATTTTTTGATTTCAATATAAGTTTACAATACTTTCAGTGTTTTCCCTATATATTTTGTTAAATATTTTCCCATGATGTTTAATACCCTTATGTGGTGAGAGTGAGAAAAATCCTCTCGGATTTTTCACCATCTAAGTACGTTGTATCTATACCTACATCTAGGTATATAATACCCTGCAAGCCACCGTAGCAAGGACACCCTAATAGTGTGTGGTCGAGGGTGAACCATCTCCAGGCATGAATTATCATCAGAATAAGGTTACACTTACTACCATGCAGACGTACAAAAAATACTACTCCGTTTGTGCACTACTTAAACGCTACTGAAATCTTAAAAATCGTCGGAAAATCTTAAAAGTCGTATTTTTATCTACATGTATACGATTTATGTACTGGACCAACACAATGCGGAGGTATACATTTCTTTTCGCTGATCATAGTATTATCTTAGAGCCTACATTTCTTTTCGCTTTCCACATGATTTTTTTTGTCCCAAGGTTCTTGGATCTCGGTAAGCCACTCTTTGTAACCTTATATCACTCATCTGCCACCGTTTAGCTAATATAGGGGTGGGGCACCTTTGTAAATCGCAAGGCGAATTCCAATTTAGGATTAGTATGGATTATGGGCGACACTAGCTTAGGCTCTTCATTTAGTAAATTTTTTAGACATGTTGTTACGATTGGTAAGAATATCTACGAGTTCCAAACAGGAGTAATGAAAGAGAGATGTTATTTTGTATTAATCGAATTCACTGAGTTATGTGTACTGCAGGGCACTTGGTGCTTTCTGCATCGTTCTCACGTTACGCATGTTAGTATTGAAAACGTTATGTTATGCATGTAAGAGTAGGATCGTAATGGGTTCCACAAAATATCGCAGGGTCCCCACCTGTGGGCTAATAGGAGAGTGTTTACCTTCCTTACCTTCATGGCTGAATCAGGTTTAAGCCTTATAGAAAAAGTTTGGTGAACGGAAAAAAGCTGCTTGTCCCCTTGTTATGAATCCAAGGAATCGGGCAAAGTATTAGTTATATTACTGACCCATGTTTCTAGTATTTACTGGTACTAGAGAAGAGGAACCTGGTTGTACCTAAGGGTATTAAGTGCTGCATGGCTGGCTGCAATATCTTGGCAAACAAGGTAGGAGAAACCATTTCCTTTGACTTGTATGTCATTCTTCGTAAGTTGGCCTTAATGGCAAATAAATGGAACTTATTAACGTTGGGGATGAAGTCAAAGGTCCTAAATATATTACGAGGCCTTAACCTGTGTACTCGATCGTATCATCAATCGTCCATTGGTATATAGCTAGAATAAAGACGGGGAGGTAGGCAAGAAATTATGTGGCCGTGAATCGTGTTTTTTTTAAAGCTGTGATTTACATTTATACTATGGTTAACCGAATCCAGTGGGTGGCAGAAAGATGAATTCAGTGAGAAAGCTTTGGAAATGTATATTCGAGTGTTGGAAAACCAGTCCGCTTCTGAAATTTGCACATTTTTCTTAAGTAGAGGATATGTGCTCGCGTTACGTTATGTCCGGATCATGATTCATCTGCTAATTATCTCATGTTCATTCCGGTACTCTGTTTATATGAAATTCAGCAATACGTTGTGATTTTCAAAAACATTTGACTAACATAAGAGAACTTGGGTGAATGCCGCGATCCCTGTGATAATATCTGTACTTATTATCGAACAGTACCTTAGTCATTATTGCCGCGCAATGACTCAGGGAGCTGTTTGATTTATCGTAAAGATATGACCAAGGGCTTTTCATGCGCAAGTCCGCGGAATAGGCGCTGTTTGTCTTGACCGTGGATTTATATGTATCGTTCGTGGAGAACATTTTGTTTATTTATTTTTGTTGATAGCTCCTCCACCTATTGTTGCGTCGTCTTCCGTGGAAACGAATGTGTCGCTAATCCCATTTTATTTCCGATGCAGCCTCACAACCACGGGAGTGGGTTTTCACATTCACGCACCTGGGGAGCCTTTGGCGCAATTTATCTCCGTTTAATCCTGGAAATTATCAAGCTGCCGCTGCAAATGACAGATGGCGCGCTTGATATTTCGGATTTCATTTTTACGGCTCGCGGGACGGGATTAAACAGGGGGGGGGGGGGTAGGGATTGGTGAAAGAGTGGGAGGGGGGTTATAATTGCCGGCATAAATTAATGGAACGGTAAAAACGGAGAAACAAAAACGTGGTCGTTAAAGAATCGTTTGCGAATGTTTTATAGGCTTTTAAATCACTCCGACTGCCGGGGACATGACGTTCCCGTCATGCGCGTTGATGTAGTTGATTCTGCACGACTTCTCTCTCTCTCCCCTTGACTCCGTCGTTCGCGAAAGTACCATCTCGTGAAATCCACAGTTTATGCCATACGTTGGAGTCTTGTCGAGTTTTTAGTTGCTTTTCATGCTCCCGTTTCGACGTGATTGCGATTGCTGGGAGGGCGTACGGTTGAGCGATTGCCATCGTAGACAGATACGTGTTTTATGTCGTTTTCCCCCGTCGGACACGTGGGCGACGGTCCGAAATTAAATGTTTGTCCCCTCGACTTTGATGAATTCGAGCCGGGGAAGCATATCGCAGGCAGTGAAATCCGTCGAATTTCTGTTAGCATGCCTAATTAGTGGCGCTTTTGAATTTGGGCATCTCGCCGGGTCTGGGTCAGAGAACTACCAGATGCGAATAAAGCTTGGCTCGCTGGCATTAAATTACTTTTTAGTCTGTACGAGGGATGAGAAAACTGCTACTCTCGAGTCATAAAGTTTAGGTACTTGGTTGTACTACATCCGGCTCGGCAGTAAAATTGAACGTAAATTAACTTTTATTTTAATTTATGAAAGCATTTATTGGCGTGTGATTTGATATGTGAAGCTATTATTGTGTTTCTTCGCGTGCACGTTTGACTAATTTGTTTACTTTTGCTTAAAATTTAGCAAATCAACACCGAGAAAACTGCGATTGAACAAATCATAGTTTCATTTAAAGACCTGGACTCGAGCCTGAAAAATAAATATGATTAGCTCTGAACCAGACGGACCAAAGCGGTATCAGGAAACTCAAGTGCATTTCAATCACTGATCAAAACCGATGAGAACGATTTTTCCGCTCCATCCCTTATTTTAATTAACGGAAAATTAATTTCATTATCCTTTAGGGTGTTGCTTAAAGTCCTTCTCCTTTTAAAAATATATCAATGGTTCCAAAATGATTTTTTATTTGCTGCGAGCCTTTCAACATTTTGCCGAATCGTTACAACACTGTCATATACTTCACAAATAAGCTTCCTATTTCATGCCTTGATTCGCACACGCGATATGTGATTGGTATAAACTGGTCTTTTATTTTACATGGGGAGACAAATAGGAATTTCTCTGATAATTCACTTCATATTCTTCCTAATTTTTTTCTCTCGGTAATTATAAGGGATTGTTTTTCGGATTGGTGTATTCAGATTGATAAGAGCCACGATAAATTTTTACTGTAAATCCCAACCCTCAGGAAAACAATGGTAATAGAAAATGTAATTATTGCATGGAAGATTTTTACTTCGTAGAAGTTTTTTGGTATCTCCATTTTCACCTATCCCCTAAGATATCTCTCTATTATACCACTGCACCGGTAGCTTAAAATTGCACAAATGTTAATGTTAATAATTATTCATTCATTTGTTGAAATTAAGGAGTTCTTTGAACTTGGCAATATAGTATATAGAACACGGCAATTTTCTCGAGACAGCTTTTTTATTTCATTTTAATACCTCGTTATACCCCACGGAGTTAATAAGTATTAGATGGTATTGATTTTGATACCTAAATGGATAGCCAAAATTCACGTATTTTATTAACGTCATAGTGTGCCGTTTGTAAAGTTAAATAAAAGAAGGTTCAATCTCAACGGTTGAAGACTCAATATTTCCTAACGTTGCTCTATTTTTTCCGTATCTCGGTGTTGGGGGGGAGTTGTCTTCAAATTTTTTGCTTACTAAAAAGCAACGAAGTGTTATTCATAAATTTCTTATTTTGCCCTTCTAGGTCTTTTTATTTCAATATCTCATGAAATGCAATCAGGAGTCATGAATTATTGAATTGAAATTGCTGTGAAAGCTTTGTATGACAATCATCATGAAACGTTGAGGCAATTTTTTTTTATCTTCCGTCGTTGGAACTCGTTGACATAATCTATGTCACTGAAGAATTATTGGGAAACGCTATGAACTGCAGTTAACTTCGCATGTCATATTTTATCATAATATTTTTTTTCGGCTTGGAAATAGGTATTCGCATATCATTTATCTTGATTGCAAATTTCCTGGGAAAAAGAAATGAAAGAATAGTAAAAATACAAGCACCCCTTACCCTTCCGGGAATTGAATAAGCTTGATATTGTTCTTGGAAAAGCGAAACAGTTACCGATGGTGACATAAGCATTTGAAACAATGGGAACTAGGTTTGACGTTTTCTTTGCTTCTCTGCGGAAAAGACAAACCTAGAAACAGGCAGTTAATAATGGAAAATCAGCATACAATAGGATGTTGCCTATCATCATGTTTTTATTTGTTTACAAGGGTGATATTTGAAAACAAGAAGCTATGGTAGTAGAGGAAACAAATTCCGGCGGGATATGGTGTAAATATTCCATTATGGATAAATAAAAGTACTTATTGGACTCCACAAAGTCAACTAAGTATTTTCATTTATCCATTAGATATGGTAGGTTAAAAGTGGATAAAAATGCAATTGAAAAAAAAGGTAAATGTAATGGAATATAATTTCACTAGCGAAAGAGACGTCCAGTTGTAGAAAATTGGTCAGATCCCTTGGTAAATATGTTGAGAAAAGACTAATGGAGAAATTGAAATGGTACTTAAACTGCGCTCTAGACTGAAACTTGGACAGTTGTGGTGTACTAGTAAGAAACCGGAGAGGATGTTCGTAGATTGCTAGTTTGATTGTTAAAATGTATGTACTGGAGGTAGGAATACAAAATAACAGGCATGGTAATTAGGAGGTTGAGTGTGTGGGTGGAGCAAGTAATGGAGGCAATAGGATGTTGAATGCCCTTATACTTAATAAAGGGGAATACTTGGAAAGGGAGGGGGAAGTAATAAATGTGCATTTTAGAAGGCAAGAAGATTATCTAGAAGAAAGTAGAGCCGAAGACGAAAATTGTAGAAAAATATAAGCTCTCTTGGGGAATAGAGCATATGGGTATAGGTATCATTACTTTTATTGCACTCCAAAACTTCCCCTAACTGGCAGAGTATTTGAAATTATCCGGTGTCTTAAACTCATTGAGTGTTGCCGGCAGTATTCCTGCGATGATCTAAGATCCACTCATATATCCTGCGGGTGTTCCATATTAAATTATGAGGTTTAAGTGTGTAGTTAGTGAAGGCGGTGTGAAATGGATTGACGCCTTCATTCCTCGTGATGAGAATTATCAACTGCTATTTGCATTGAAGTGGTAATGATTAAATATACAGCTCTTCAATGAACGTTGATCCGTCCACTTATTTATTATTGCTTCGTCTTCATTGCATTCCGAGGTACCTAGCTTCAGGCTTCTAATCACTTACACACATCTCAAGTAACGAAGTGATTTTAAGTGTTGCCATTGAACTCGATTTAAGGAAGGGCCTAAAGAAGTTGTGTTTTTTCATCAATGAAGATACTGCGTGAGTTGAATATTTAGTCCATTGTTTTTAAATTGTAATGGATCATACTGGTTGGGTAACAAAAAAATTCTTACTTGCTCTGGGATCGTTAGCTAGCTCGGTAACTCCCCAGCTTCATAATCCTTAGTGTTTTGGGTTTGAATCATGTTTCAGGCAAGGATTACGTGTTCGTATTGGAATGGACTTAGGATGTATATACGTTTTGGTATAGACTCGGCAGTTGGAACACCGTAAAACCCAATTCTGCCACTACTTTGTACTCTTTAGTCTCATAGATAGTTACTAATCCTATGTAAACATGATATTTAAGCATGTTAGGTATGAATTTACCTCCTGCCACACTCTTTTACGGTTGATGACAGGGTATTATGTAGGTGTAGAAAACCAGGTAGACCTTCGGGTTGAACACTGGTATGGTGGTAAGGTGACTGCAACTGAAGTCATGAGCACCAGTTGGGATAGGTGGTTAGCACGGATTAATATATAGGATAGGAATGTCAACAAAGAAATTCGTACCCTTAGTGTACGGTTTCCTTCTTCCGCCGCAAGTTGTCGCTAGCATCTAGCGATGCTAGCTTTTGAGCGTTGCACTGAAATAATCTAATTTAAAGAGTTGCAGGAATGAAAATATGGTTCCCAAAAATTTGAAACCCAAGCAAAGTACACCTTATCTACTCGTACTAATTTTTCAATTTCTATCCACCGCGAAAAAAAATAATTTTAAGTTGCAAGTGGGTGGAAAACGTGGGTGACAAGTGCACAAATCTCGCATCTATGTTTGCATTTTTGGAACAAAACATTATGGTGCATTTGAAATTATCTCAACTTCTTTCATCATAAGGCAGAGAAGCGTTTGAACATTGCTAAGTTTGTTTATTATTCTCTCTAATTTTCATATTGTTACGTATGATTAGGTCATAGGAGGCGCGCCAATTTTTTGTGACATTTATAGGTGCATAGGGGTTTGCGGAATCCTTAACAATCAAAGTAAGTTTAACAGAGAGGCAAAGTGTTGTTAACAGGAGATAATACCAACGGAAGGACATTTTAATATTTATATTTAATATCACATCATCAGAATATTCAAGTAAATCAAGCATTTTTAACCAGTAAATTTCAATTATTTAAATTCGAACCTTCAAGGAAAAGTTGACACGCGCTAATTGCAATTTAATTTAAATCCTTTTAATGCCAATTATAAGTGTAGTACCTAATAAAAACATAAGCTTGAGTTTTGTCTTCAACATGCGTGATAGTGTTATAAAATTACTTTGATAAAGAGTATCCTTATATAACTTTAAGAACCTCATACTTTGAGGCATATTTCCGCTTTACCTTCACAGCACTTTAACGACATTAAAAAAACTATTCAAGCGTTGTGGCAATATCGTATACATTCAGAAGCAATTATTAATAATGTAGTTAATGCACGAATTATTAAAAAAGCGTAAAAGAATTAACTCATTATGCTTATAACGTGCATTTTTACCATTTCAAGCTCACTCAATATATTCAGAAAATTCCTACGTGGTACAGAGAGATAAGATGAGACAAGGAAATCCATGATTCGGAGAAGATACTGATTTTATTTTATTGTCAAACAAAACATTTTTAAACACATTGAATTTAAAATGCAAATCAAAATTTTAAATTGCATCATGTTTTATGAAAATGAGAGGATTTTTCGGTAGACTGATTTTTTAAAAATTAAGTCGGCATTTATTCTTTTATACTGCTGCCTAAGTCTCATTAAAATGAAATAATGTAAAATATGTGTTATCATATCAGTCCCATGTGTTTCAGAGGGAAATGTAAAACACATATTGTCCAAACATAACTCTAATGTTCTGGAATAGCAATCTGGAAACATTATATTGCTAATAAGGATATGCTCCACTTGCCTCAGCATAATGTAAAGGTTATTTTGCTTTATAATAGAACTCCTAGAATTCAACAATGCTAGCATATTGACGTCACTTTTAGATTTGTATTAATCCAAAGAACTGGAACAATCAATGCAGTGTACAAATTCGCTGAATTTTCTACAGAGAAATCCAACCACATTATAGATGGGTGGATATCTGGATGATATAAGGTACCTACGCCATATTCCGACACGGGAATAATTCCGACACCCGGGTGCATTGCTAAAAGTACTGAAATTGGTGGACAGTTGTCATTAAATATGGTACTGGCGTCTATCAACGAGGAGACACAAAAAGTTACCTTGTTCTAGGTGTGGCGCTGGTTGTATTAGTGCACATTTTGAGTTCTAGTGCGGAAGGCGTGCGTCTTGAGGTGTCATTTTAACCAATTTTCTGTGTTTCATTTTTAGAAAGTGATATATATTTTATATCGCTTAGCAGCCTATTGTTGCTGTATAGTGCAGCATGCATAGTTAGGAGAAATAATGGATACACAGTGAGAATTTCAAGAGTGAGTTAGAAAGATCGTGGATTCCCTAATTCCGACAGGTGTCGGAATAAGGACTATCGGCTCTTAATTTCCATTTAACTCGCACGTAACAGTACCGGAGATCGTTGAATTATGTGCAAATTTTGTAAACAGCTATTGTGGTATTTCAGAGCTCTATGATTAGCTGTTTCCTTACATAAAAATATTTAATGAGAAGAACGAAAATTCATTGAAATAACTGTTGCAAGTTATGCACGAATTTTCTTAATTCAGAACATAATATGATCAAAAAATATTGGTCGTCTGCTCTTTTGGTTTGTGATCAAGAGAAGGAATTATGCCGGAGAATTTTTTTTCGGAGAGGTAGGGATGTCGGTAACTGGTCGACTGAGAAGAAGGGTCTATGCCTACTGTGAAATCAATGGAATCACACATAATTTTTATGAAAACGCAGGATTAACTGGTAGAAAGTTGATGAAGTTATTTTTGAATAGACGCATGGATGTATCAAAGAGAAGGGCTTAGAGAATGAACCAAGGTAGAGCCATGAAATTAAAACGCATGCTCGTGAAATATTACTTTGAAAATCTAAAAAGTATCGTGATTGAACACTATGTTATGCAAATGCCAGGAAATAATTACAACATTGATGAAAAAGCATTCCGGAAAAAAGAAATCCTGAACTGGAGACGCAGGCAAGCCGGGTGCTAGTGAAATGCCTTCCAATAAAAAAGAGCGCCGGTGTTTCACCATTTTCAGAGAGGACAGGGTGCCGATATTAGTCTGTGCAGCGTTTGCAAACAGTATGTCCATGAGGAATGTGCAGATGCTAAATTTCGTAGAATTTTCTTCTGTCCTTAATGCTATGACTAGTAAAATATTTTCAAGTATTGTCATGAACGCTTTATTATGAAATTATTGCTTTCTTTTGCGTAAATAAAACTTATTTCATTACAGTTTCCTACTCATTTTTTGCTATTTAGCTCTTAGGCCCTGTTTCCACTACTGACATTCTACCACGGTTATTTCAGCCCTCATAACCTACCTGCGTTCCAGTTAGCTACAATGTTACCCTTGTAATCACTGCTTTCGTCACATAGCGGTAACCAGTATTCCAGTTCAAAAGAAAATCGACGATCGTTATAGAAATGCGCAAAGATGGTAGCACATTGAAGTGTGTAAGCACTTGAAGTTTTATTCAAGAATCTATATTGATTGTTATAATAAAATGTCGTCGGACTTATCGCGTACGCCTAAGGAGCAAGTCCGTCTCCTCGTGAGCAAAGTTTTTGCAATTCTTTTGTTCGGTCAGCTGGGAAAATATAATTAAATTATGTAAACCATAGGTAATAACAACTCTGTAGCATCATTGAGCATAGACAAAAATCAAGTATTAAGCCAAACAAAGACACCACACCAACTACGTTTTCCTAGATGCACATGCCGCGATCCTTCACCGCTATCCGTGATTCAACTGTCTTCCCATAATTCTTACCAGGATTTTGACTAACTTGCGTTCCAATTACAAAAAGGACACGACGGTAACCACTATTCCCTGATCTAACAAGGGTATCTCAATGCTAGTAGGACTATCTACCATGGTAGGCGTTTTCGAGCGTTTCCATTGCTAGCATTGCGCGGGTAGAGAGTTACCGTCGTAGAAATGTCAGTAGTGGAAACGGGGCCATAAACTTACGAACCACACACTGTCGGAATTAGAAGCATATCTGTGTCGGAATTCGGGCCAAGGGGTCCAAATTCCGACATTTTAACATATTTTATTCAAACTGTTGTAACTGTGAAAACAGTGCAGATATTACCAAGCAAATCAATTTTGAGTATTGTGCACAGCACGGGCAAAATTTCGTACAAATATGGGCTTTGTAATGACTACAGTTTTTTTTTTATTTTTATCATGAAACCTTAGCGTGTCGCAATATAGATCAGTTACATTATAATAGAAATACGATGAATCGTTATTTATGGTTATATATATGTGAAATGCCACGAATAAATATGGTTTTAATTCTTAATATAACGAGGCTGAAGATGAATGTGACAACAGAACACCACACTTCTTTAGGCATTGTCCTAGTTTTCTTTGACAAAGAACTCACAGTGACAATAGCGCAAGAGTTGGAAATGTTTTCTTGCTGAAATAGCCAAAAACTAAATTACGCTAACTGGCGACTAAATAATTAAACAATTCATTACTAACCGATGTTTTCACATGCAAGCAATGCATCCAGAAAAATTCTAGCATCGCTAGGCAGTAGCGACATCTGGTGGCGAAACAATGAAACCGTACACGAATGGTACGCTTTCGCTATAAGGCGATAGCATTAAGCTTCAGGGGGCTGGTGGTTAGCTATGGGTTAGGTTGTCGGAGCTGAGGAAGGTAGGAGAGAAACTTGGCATCGACAGTCGCCTACTCTACCGAAGGATCCGCATTTTAACGTCCTATCCGGTGGACTTAGTACTTCATTCGGGTATTTCTCTCCACATGGCACTCCAATATGTATCAGGAATCCATTGAAAATCCTGTTATTTTTCTCAGATTCGAACCCGGGCTGTTAAGATGGGATGCGATACTCAACCATCCAATTGCTATTTGCATTGAAGTGGTAAGGATTAAATATATAGCCCTTCAATGAACGCTGATCCGTCCACTTACTTGTTATTGCTTCGTCCACATTGCATCCCGAGGTACCTAGCTTCTGGCTTGTAATCAATTACAAACATCTCAAGTAACGAAGTGATTTTAAGTGTTGCCATTGAACTCGATTTAAGGAAGGACCTAAAGAATTAGTGTTTTTTCATCAATTAAGATACTACGTGGCGTGGATATGTAGTCCATCGTTTTTAAATTGTAATGGATCAACCCAACCCTGTCCGCTGGAATGCGCGTTCACCGCATAAAATCGCTCCCTCCCTGTTCACTCGTCTCGAAATGCATCGACAGATCGAAGGCGTGGGCGACGTGTGGAGGAATGAAGAGAGGGTAGGGGAGGGGCGGGGACGGGTGAGGTGAGAAGCGGGACGCGTAAGAATGGCCTTCGAAGTGGGTGGGACGTCTTGAGGCCCTGCGTGGAGAGTTGGGAGGCGGATCGCGGAAAGTGGTCGGGAGAGGAAAGAAAGAAAAAAAAAGCAGCGGACGCTAATAAAATGCATGCCTCTCAGTCATGCCTGCTCAGGAGAGATGGAAACTGGTTTTTCCCTTCCTCGATCTCCGGAGGAGATGGGGTGGCCTGGGTGTTGGTTGCGCCTGGTTTGTGTGTGCGTGTGTAGGTGGAGGGGTCGTCTGAGGAGAAGGCTGGACTTCCTCTCTCTCCCTCTCGTTTGATCGACGGCGGGGAGAGGGAGGCTGGTGTTACCGTGATATATTCCCACTTCACCTCGGCGCTCGTCAGTCCCATTTAGGGGGGGGGGGGGGCGGGAGGGGGATGAAAGCCTTGCGATGAGTGCCTGGGTGATCGCTGGGTAATCAATCTTCCTCCTCCCCATCATCCGTTTGAATAGGTGCGAGTTTGAAAGGGAGAGTAGAGAGTTTTGAACTGTGATTGTCTGATTTTAGTTATGAGTCGTAGGTTTTTTAAAAATCTATTTCAATTTGGCGATCGCATCTAGCGTGAGAAGGGTGGTCACGACTACAGTGCTTCCTTATCGTGGACCGTAGTAAAAATAAAGACGAATGCAAATGCTGAGCGGTTAGCCGATTGGAGAATCGAGTAGAGCGTAGCGTCAAACAGGTCATATTAATATTGATGGCTGGTGATGCGTGAGATTATAGTTGGGATGAAACATAAAGTAGGTGATTGGCTTCCGAGATGATGTAAAATTCCCGAGGCGGGTAAGAAATGTTTTTTAAACCAACTTCTAATATACTCCTCGGTAAATTCTCCTATATAAGCGACACTCTTTGCTTATCGTAAGTTTAAACTGCAGCAATTCTAAACCTATAAAGATAAGTGAATGCATGGTTTTCCGTTTTAGTATGGGAGGTTAATCAGCTGAATTAGTGGTAGTGAAAGAATCGCAATGAGGCTAAAATGGAATCCGTGAATGGTATTAGTTAAATAAATGAATGTATATTATTGCTATTTCCACCACATGAAATTGTTGGAGTAATTTCTGGTGACACGTAGCATTGGGTTCCACGCATGAAATACAACCAAACGTCTGTCATCATCACCTGGAATCGATCACGTATAAGCACCGATACACCAGGAGGTAGTGCTTAAGTATGATGTTTCAATGGAAGTACTTTAAGTGCTCTTCAAACATTAAAAAGTATGGAAAAAATTTGTTACCGCACTCGTGCATTCGATGTCCATAACATTTAAAATGAGGTTATGCTATTCGTGATATAGGAGGAAGAGATTTACCAGCCAAAATCCATAATAATTTAATAAATAATCCAACAACTATATATATTTCCACTTTAATTCAAGTGGAAATATACATAGTTGTTGGATTCTTTATTCGACAATGAATTTCCGCATAGTTACGCCGCAAAGAATTGAGTGCGTCCACTATGATTATTGTACGAGTAGGTATTATACCCGTATACGTCAAAGTTGCAAAACTGGATATTTTCAGAAACTTTAAATAGTTTCTTTTGCCAATTTCTTGGACCGTAACTGTAAAATGATGCGGCCAATGAGCCAGCCTCTGTTATCAAAGGGCTTGCCTACCAACTGTGACCCATTTAACTTGACCTTCAGTCCAATGTCTTCTACATGCGATTGCAGAGTACAGGTATTCTCTACCCATTCCCTCTTTTATTTAGTTATTTTATTTACCCCCTTTTCTCTAATAGACTGAACGTAGGTTTTTCACTCGTAGAACTATAAGTTTTTTCGAAAATGACGTGCAGGCATTAAACCGGTCTTGAATACCAGCAAAAAGTTAGTCGTACAGTATTTGTTTACCATAATATGGAAGATTTTATTTGATTGTGTCCTCTCGCCATCCAACCGATTGCCTCATTTTGTGTGGCAAGGTTATAGGTGACCTCACCGTTAGGAAATTAATGATGTTCTTAGGAAAGGCGTACTGGAAAGATTTACGATAGGTTGTTTAGTATGAGAGGCAAGGTTGATTACCATGGTGTATTCTTCCTCTGTGGTGTCAGTTATTATGAATTATTCTTCTTGGTCAATGTGGAGTCCACTCTCTCCACTTAACGTGGAGTCTCTATCTACATGTTATTTTTTTCCTAGCTTTATTCACGTTCTGCACTCATGTACCATGGTATTATTTATGGTCATTGCCTGCCATTGTTGACATTAGTTGGTTGGCTCAAAAGGAGTAGGTGTAAATATGCTAACAAAATACTTGCCAGAAGCAATGAAAATTCTGTTTTATGTCTAAGTGAAGCTGTATTTGGCAACCATGGTGATTAGCAGTAACTGTAGTAACAAAAAATGGTCGAAATGAGTTTCGAGGAATGTTCCCTGTGTACAGCTTACACTGGTTGATAGTGATAAAGTCATCTCAACCTTCTCAACAGTGGGGAACGTTAACATTCTTTTGAATTTCGCAAATACTTACAACGACGGAAATCGACGAGGACACCCGGAAATCGCCCTCAAGATTTCATTCTTCTTGAAACAAAACAAATCAGATTCAGTTTTGATGTGGTGGAAACGTTCAATATTAATAGAAAGATCTTGCAATTTTCCACAAGTAAAAATGTATTCCGACCATGCTACTACATCATTGTCAATCGATGACAATGATGTAGTACGTGAGTAAAGATGACTTGACAATGATGTAGTAGCATCGAAACTAGTCGGAATAAATTTTTACTTGTGGAAAATTACAATAGCTTTCTATTAATAACTTTTTGAAACTGTTAATTAATTCACGCAAATTAAGCCGAAAAGACTATCGAAGCCGGGTATCGATCAAGTATAGATATTATCGAGGTGTAAGTAATTCAGAAATTCAATGGGAGTAATAAAAAAAATAATTTGCGCCTCTTGTAAATCTTGAGGGTTATGATAGTCTCCAGCTATGGAACGAGGAAATCAATCGTTCTGAGCATATTTTGGACGCGTTTTTACAATCCACTTTTACCGGTAGATGTGATTTATATTCAAATTATGAGCAAATTAAATAATTGCGCTCTTCGAGGATACTTTATTTATTGCATCTCTCTGGTTTTGTAAGAAGCAGAGTGCACAATAGATTTTAAGGAGCAGTCAGTAGCGTGATGAATAAAGATACGTTTTTAATTGAGGTGTCTAGCAATTCACGACGTTCTTGTTGTTACACAATTACATTACATGTCCCTGATTACCTCACATTACCCTTTTCGTTCCCTTTCAGCTAATGTGCTTAGTTGAGGCTCTTCTATGTAGTCTACTACGTTTAATCTTTCCTCTCAATCTCATGATTACCTTAAGCTTCTTTTCTTTGGGAAAACATCCAATGAGTAATTGTTTTCCTTTGATGCATATTTTCTGCATTTTCATTTTTCTTTCCTGGCGATACTTCTTACCTATCAGCAACTATATTTGCGCAATTTGAGATCTGGTTGGTGTGATGGTTCGACTACTGGACTTACTTCTCGTGGACCCAGGATTGAATCCCGGAAGTTACAGAGATTCGTTAGTTTACCCGTCACTACTTGAGTGCTGTTTGGAGAGCATTTCAAGTTCAGTACTCCGCTCGTCGGATGGGACGTTTAACCTTGGACCCTTTGGCTCCTTTCACAAGGGTGCTATTATCCCAAAGCCAGGTTTTCTGCCTTTCTCCATTTCCTGAAAAATTCAGTGTGTTCCTAATTATGTACCTTTTTCTAAATTGTGCAAATGACCTCAACTGTCGGTCACCTCTCCCAAATAACTCCCTACTTTTATCTACGCATTTAATCATTATACTTCTATAGCAATTTTCCGTAGTGTTGCAGTGACAAGAAAAACCAGAGCTGAGTGGAGAGATACTGGCATTGAAAGCGTGCGTGCTAAATGATGAAACCATACGGACATATTTACATTCCTGCCGTTTTCAGGGTCAATGGCAATCATTCTCTGTCCGGATTGGTCATGGAAGTTCGAAGGGTGTCCTCAGCGACAAAACTCTTTGACGTTCGCCATGTCCCTGCTCAATGCCGTAAAGGGGGCGGTGAAGTGTGACCATTGTTTGGCCAAGGTATCATGCGATACGTTTGCCATTCAGGCCGCACTCTCGCATCCTCGCGCCTGGAATGAATGGGGCGGTCGGACAAATATTGTTCGGCTCTCGGCATTGTGACTCGGACGCAACACGGAAACGCTTTGATGGCGTGGATGGCGCAACGCGACTCGATCCGAGATCCCATTGGATTCTGGTTTCAAAGGCCGCGAACGAAGCGTCCGGACGCGGCCCGCCATCTTCCAGGACGGAAGTGTCGGAGGACAGAATGGAGGAGGATGACCCGCGAACCACATTCGGCGCGTGTGTGTGGGATCTGATTTCGTAACCTCTTAAGAGTTTTACTTACCGTTCCCTCCTTGCTTTCTGTTGTTCGAATATTGTTAATTCATAATTGAGGGTTCCTTGAATTACACAAACTTCTGAAATCAGGGCCTCGATCATCTTCTTATGGCTTTATCGTTATTTTTTTATTTAACTTATGTCGGAGATAACGTGATCTCCGTTCTTCATTTTTCGCACAGCACTTCAAATCGTTTATCACAATCAGTGGAGCAAATTTTACACACGGTTATTGTAAACCCTGTGCTACTCTAGGGGTAAGCGTTAACGATAAAGATTGTGATAACGCGAAAGATGCATCCGTGATTCCACACCAGACTTCCTTCTTATCCTTATCAAAAAGTTAATTGAATGATATAGGTTCTTTATATTTTTTTGTTGAATGTTTAATGAAATTTTTGTTGCGATTGAAAACTATAGATAAACGTAAACCTCACGTCTTCACGATATCTTTATCATTCCCGGTTTGAATTGTAGGAAGTAGTACGTGTACTCTTGTGTCTGCTTGGGCTCCTTCGTAGCATTTTTACAATGGAAGGACAGTTTGCGAAGTATATGTTTTATAATATTGCTCTCATTGAGTTATGCTTTCCTTGCATTCCATTATTAGAAATTTGAATTGATCATCAAATAGCATCATCAATGTTTTTTTCTGCATTTCGATATTTTACGCGTTAAAGTGGGTTGCAGATGACAGGAGAAAGTTGTCACTCACTGCCGCATATGTCCTAAATGTTGTGGAAGCTATCTTATCTACTTGAGGTTGTGTCTTATGAAACGTATTTACCAAAGAAGTTAATTCAACCACATCCTTCTTGCATTCTTGCTAACGTAGCGTAATCAATGGTATCACTCCAGGAATAAGTAAAAAAGCCTTTAATCTGCTGTTTATCGACTCTGGTTCGAAAATATTCACCCAAGGCTGAAATTTACCCGTACTTGCGTTGTAGCACACGTTTAAACGCATGGGTACGGCTATAGCTAAATCCTCCTCGCGTACTCGCTGACTCGCCTTCTACCGAATGATTCCGGAGCCAGAATCATGTAAGTTGGTTATGAGGAGGATTAAGAGGTGTGCATTTAGAGAGGTGGGATCAATTACTCAGTCGAAATTAGGTTATGAAAACCCCTAGAGGAATGTGCTAAATCAGTTTCATTCAATCTCCCCTTGAACTTTGGAGTACGTTGCCTGCGGAATTCCAATGCTCTTGCCATGCCTGAGAAATCGATCAAGCAAACTGACTTCTTGGGCAGGTTTTCCAAGGTAAACATATCGCCTTGTTTGGAGGACTTGAGGCGGTGAAACAATGCGATGCCAGTCGATAAGGATCCAGGGAGGAGGAGGGAGTGGAGAAGAAATAATAGGGCCAAAAAAAGGAGATAATGGTCGGGAGGGAGAGAGACGCGGGAAAACATTGAATCTCTTGTGCGAGGGAGGTGAAAGAGTGGGGTATTGGGTGGAATTGGAGACGTGGTGGGGGGAGGTGGGGTAAAGGGTCGGGGTGGGGAGTGGGAGAACTCGAGAGATAGGCACATTAAGGGCCTAAAAGCCTCTCGCCGCGGATTGACGTGTGCGGCCACTATCACGATTCGCGTTGTCTCCCGTTTTCATCTTCCCTCGAAAAACAACGGCCCGAAGCCTCTTGGCAGTCCCAAGGAGGGTGGAGAGGTGTGGGGATGGGGCGATAGGGGGCGTGGCCATATTCCCCCTCACCCTCCCCTTCATCCCTCCCCTCGTTCCATACAGTTTCCAACGCTCCCCCTCCCCACCCTCGTCCGTCACATTCTATTTGTCTTCGTTCGGCGCATCCAGGAGACTGGATGGCTAAATTTAGCTTGCGTAATTTTTTTATATTTTCGGTTCTTACGGAAAGTTCTTTTTATCATTTTGCGCCAACCGATTTCTTTCCTCTTGACTCATTTTTTCGCAAATTACCATTATAAACGGAGCCTTAAAAGAGAGATTGAATGTTACATAGGATAAAAACAATTTTTCGTAATGGAAATGCCAGGGAAAAGGAATGTACAATATCATCTGGACAATTTAGCATGTTTTGTTGATTTATATAGAGCATTTGAAAGTGTTAAGTGGAGGAAGTCAACGCAAATATTGAGGAAGATAGGGTTATTTAAGGAGAGTGCTCCGTCATTTGTTCGCTACCTGGAGGAGCAGTGATGATTGAGGATAGAGCATTGGAGTGGACGATTGTAGGCCGGTAAGTTATAGACAATATTTTGTCCTTGCCACCGGTGGGTTTTAGCAGTAAATGAGTGGAAAGGATGGGGAAGACATTCAATAGTCTTAATGGTGTTAATGCAAGGGAAATCCTGAAGTCGAAATGAAATAATAATCAAGTCCCAAAGGGGTAGGAGATAAAGCTACTTAGATGAAACTTGGATAGTTAAGAAGTATGTGGAGCTGTAGAAGAACATGTGAATTAAGGTGTACCGTACTGCATGGGAAATTGTCATATCCAGCAAAACCTACATTTTCGACCAAACCAACATATATTTTCACCATTTTTATGAGTAACTAATACAAGGTAAATGATTTCATATGAATTTATAGAGGATTGTGGGCATTAGTCCGTGTCAGAATTTTAATCATTACGGAGTTGCGGAAATCAGTTCATCCAAAAGGTGCCGAAAATGGCACTGCATACGCTTCCTCAAGCTTATGACAATTATCTTTCCGAAGTACATCTGGTAATTAATGTTAGTCTTTTGTATTTAGATTGTTCTTTTTTGATATAGGCATGGTAATTTCTTTGCTATTGTAAATGTGTTCGTGGTAAAATTTCGGAATGTGTACAGTGTTGAAATAATTTGCATTTGTGTGCTATTATGTAATGTTGATTCTTTTTCTTTTTTCTCCAGGTAAGTGTTTCCTGCCATGGAATGCTTCAGGTCTGTGGGTGAAAATTGGTATGTCGATGCTATTTTCCATCTCTTGTCAGACCTTATGTGTGAGCTGTGCTAGGAAGAGTACTTGACCTGATTTAAATATGCATTTACCTCATTTTCCTGGTCGCAGTCTTGCATAATGTCAACTTACAGCATATTGATACGATTCTTTGGTGCATGAGTAGACATACGTTTCTGGATTCACCTGCTTGCATGTTATTCGTCCTATGAGTATACCAGGGATCTTTAATGGGAAAGGGTTCACCTGGCTTAACCATCACCATTCCAATGGTTTTGATAGCTTGATTAATCTGAAGTTTGTATTTTTTTTTGCATCAGTCCCTTTTTGCATTTAATCAATTTATCGAGTTTCTGGACCTTATCCTTAGGCTGCAATGTCATGCCTCTTCCCATTGATTATTACTCTTGAAGTATTAACTTACATTTTAATCATATTGCTGCCTCCAATCAAGCATGCGCAGCCGTGAATATCAAAGTAAACAATTAATTTCTTCCGGATTAATAGAAATCCTCGGCCAGTGAAAACACGCTATTTTATTAATTTTTCGTGAACTCCTTAAAATGTTTCGTTGAAGCTTTGTAAAATGATTGCTCACGTACTTAATACTGTAAATATATATTAGTTGACATTTATTTTTCCACAGTTTATCGAGGCTTGGGCAACATTTTGTGGGATTCTTTTCTATCGCCTTATTTGTCCATATTATTAGAATTTTCTGAGCGTCTTGGAGCAATTCGTAATGGGTGTCCTAATTCCACGTTTCACGAGACCTCGCAAGTCAGTGTTGAACGCTCTTGATTACATTATCGGCCAATGTGAGTTTTTGTGGCCTTAGCATTCATCGGCGCTTTATATTCATGGGAATCATCGTTTCACCTCCCGCCGTAGTTTCTCTGAAGTGGTTAAATGTGGCATTGTAATTATCCTGCTATATATTAATGACGATTTGCTTTTTATGTGTTCGTTTATTATTCATCTGAGGTCATACAGTAGTGCCTTTTCCTTAGCGCGCATGCTGGCATCCTCCTGACATTCCCTTACATTCCCGTCTTGCGAAGAAGGCAGGATGAATGCTTGAGACAGCGCGCACTCCTCTCGTCTTCAGGGTCGGTCGACGTTGCTCTGCCCGTTTCTTTTTTTGATGCGTCGTTCTCAGCAATTAAGCCACCCTCTTTGGCTCTAATGGCGCCGTTGTCGCAGGCGTTTGGAAGAAGTAGCTTCGACTATTTGTTGCTCCCTATGCAAATTTTTCCCTTCTGCTTACGCCGCCTCGACAATTGGCTTCGGGAATAGTCGATCTCATCTCCTCACGTTCTTCCCTTCTGCTCCTTTTTCTCCTCCTTTTCGTTTTCCATTTAAAGTCTGCTTCTGTAAGAAATGCATCTCCACCGCGTGCGCCGATGGATGAGCCTTTCCCTGATATTTAAGATACGCCGGTTCTCCATCGAATACAGTGTGTGGTGTGGAATGCTAGGTTCAAAAAAATATGATTTCCCTCCTTTTTAGGGAAATTTATTATCATCATTCTTTGAATTCGAAACAGTGCAGTTTAAATAAACGCGGAGTATTACTTATGACTCTATGCATTTTATTCATTTGGAGGAGGCGACTGACACTTGAGTCATTTGTACCATTTAGGATGTGCAGGTACAGGTATTTTTCGATGACCGCAGGAGGAGAGGACTCGAGGCTGAATACATTTTAATGGTGAAAAATGTTTCAGAAAAATGATGAAGATCAAATGGATAGACCGCGTGAATAACGAATAAGTTCTGAGAAGTGTGGGAGAAAAGATAAAACCTCTGAAAACCTTGAAATAAAGACGGAACAACCGTCATCGGCCATATCTTGAGATACTATGGTCTGATGAAGACAATATCTAGAGAAAATTGAATGAGAAGAATGGAAAATAAATATACAGAGAAAATTGTTTAGGATGTGAAAGAGAAGAATTATTTACAAATGAAGAGGTTAGCTGGTAGAAGAATCGAGTGGGGAGCTACGTCAAACCAATCTTAGGATTGTTGACCCATGATGGTGAGGAATTATTCAGGGAACAGTGGAAAAGCGGAAGAAATCCTGCGTTGGTATCAGCTGGCTCTTAACGAAAGTTACCATGGGGTCCGGACCCCATGGTAACACTGGGACCAACAGTGGCCACTGTTGGTCCCAGCTACGCAGTACTTTAGCCAACACACAATTGTTTTCTAGCTCTTGTCTTTAGTCCTTTTCTGTTAGAAAATTTTGTGGGCGACAGATGACTGAGGTCATCTGCGCCCATGAGGACGATAACCAGATATTCGGAAGCTTGGTTGAAAGTTGCCGTCACTTGCGATTAAAGCCATTTTTGGCCTGGACGGATCTTATTTTGATAAACGGCAGCTAAAAGAAGGTTTAATTGATAAAAAGACATTTACTTTTGGGACTTCACCTGATCCACTAGTAATCCCTTCAATTTTCTCCGCTTTTCCTTCTTCTTTGTGCCGTATCGGAGTGCCACGAACTTTCAACCGAACAGGATATATCTTTGGGAAGGAAGAAGTATGGAGGGAGGTTAGAGGTCGGGTTGAGATAGTGGTTAGAGTACTTGGCTCTCACCCAGAGACCTTGGGTTCGAATTCCGGTCGTGGAAGATATTTTTCGTTGGCAAACCGTACCCTACTTGATGCGTAGAGGAGAGCATTCGAGTGGACCGTGGACTCCTTTCATGAAGGGCAAGCTATTGCCAACGACTCATTTTTCACCACCCTTCCTTCGTTTCCTGAAAAATTCTACCTATAATCAATTACCCACCCATCCTAAATGGTGTAAATGACCTAGGCTGTTTGTCGCCTCCGAATAGCTTGAACTCTATCCAAGGTTGGATTACTTATCTCTCCCTTTAATATTGGCTGACTTAGCATCGGGGAATTATTTTCGTTTATAACTCATATGAAACAATGACCGCGATTAATTGCTGGTTTCCTCAAAGAGTTTAACCCCTCTTATTGTCATTCATCTCTTACTTACTGTCTTGTTACTTCTCTAACTATTCCATTTTTTTCGTAGCCTTGAACCCGGAAATAACTCGACGCGGGGAAACCATTCCTGCAATCTCGCCCACGAACAATAGCACTCACCTCGTGAGTGTGACATATGTTAACCTTTTAACTTTTTACTCTCCTCTGAGTGATGCCGTGTTTCCCTTCTCCCGCGGAGAGCAAAGACAGTTTTCTGCTTCTCCCCCACCCCCGCCTTCCACGTGATGTCCCCTCAACGAGGGAGCGCTAATGCCCTTATCGTGTCGCATCCTCCCACCCTCGAACGACTTCCTCTTGGCTCACCTGCTTTTGGTTCCTCCGAGTCGAGCAAATATGCTCACGGGTGACAGAAAATTCGACATTTCAGACCACGATGCTGTTTGCCCGACGTGATTTCGAAAGTTTTGCCAAGTGCGGAGTTTCTACCCTACCCACCATCTTGTTGCCTTATTTCTCTAGAAAAGTAGCATTATCTTTTCTCTACACACATTCACCCTTCCGTGCTAAAAGAGTTCTGGAGAAACGTAGGAGTCCGTAGAATTTGCACCGCTGTGCAGCACAAACATAGTGTGGTGTATTCTGGCTTAACGAGATATCATGACCCCAATTAATTTCTTTTTCTTGTAACGTGTATCTTAAGACTGGGTATTGAAAACAATCTCTGCGCATGTAACTGAGATAAAAGCGTGTAAAGTATGCAAATTATTGCTAATTTTTTTGGGTATTCGAGGTATTTTAATCCATATTGCATGCATTGCATGCGGCATGCTTCGGCGTTAAATGACTCGAATTGGTTCTTATTTTCTCCTTTCAAAGCGTAAACTACCTGTGAAAGTATACTTAGTGACCATTTTAAGATGTTTATACGTCATTCAAATGGATCTAGCATCCAGTCCCTGTAGAAGTTCTAAAATAGACAAAAATTCTCTTTACACCTTAGGCGTTGCTGCGAGCCTAACATAATTAGTTTTTCTGGCTGAAAGTTTTGCTAATTAAAAGTATGAATTTGTGAAAAATATCCTTTTGAATTAATAAATGTCTCTCAAATAATTATTCCTTTTTTTCTAATAGAATCTATATTTAGGATCAATCAATCTTTATTTTTATTTTGTCAAAGTTACCGCCGTTGTGAGCGTGAGGTGCCTGATATGGCTTAGATATCATGGTTACTGAAAATAAAATATTATTTTTGAGGCTGTAAAATCCTGTCTGAGACTGATTTGTTGTCTCTGTATGCATTTCTTTCCTCAAAGCCATGCATTTCCTTTATTCGTGTGGATTTTAGCGCGAAAGTATCGCATTTGCGTATTTTTATCCTTGGATTGTAGTCGCTGCTTCTTTTACTTAGTACGGAAAAGCATGCATATGTATAAATATATATATACATGGAAAATCGCTTTACATTTTTATGGTGAATTATGTTTTTCAGCTCTTGTTATTCGTCGCCTTTCGCGCGCACCATTTCTTTTATCATTCCCCTTCCCGGCGAATAGCTTCTCGTAGCGTGTCGGCCATCACAGGAGTTACTTTCCGACGCGCCAGCTCGTGAGATGGATGCTCACCACCAAAGTGAGAGCTTTCGCGTGCTCTTGCCCTAATGGAAGTTCTCCCCGCAGCGATATAAGCCGCACACCTCCCGCTTGCATTCTCTAGCTCCTGAAATTCTTCCTTTAATCTTTCTCCATTGCTTTTGTTGGATTATGTTATGGGGCCTTGTCTAATTTAGAGAGTATCCCCTTCCCCTCCCTCCTTCCCCGTTGCATCCGGCCGCGTCCGGCGACCTCATTTGAATGCCACGCTAAGCCTCGAAGGGGTAGGAATGTGTGTGTGGGGGGGGAATGAAGTTGGAAGCGAATTCTAGTTGTAAGCCAATTGTGCATCTTTCATTATCTCACCTAATGTCCAAACCGTCCGGTCCTCACAAATCCTCTCCCCGCCCCATCTCTCCACCTGGGATACTCTTGTCCGTCTCCCCACCTCCTTCTTTCCGGAACACACCCATGGCCTCCTCTTATAGTTACGCCCCACCCCCCTCCTCCTCCTCCCTTCCCCCCAACCTCTTCCCTTCATCTCCGTAGCTTTATCCTCTCCCGCAGACTTTTCGCCGCAATTTACTGCCCATCTCTCGGCCTTAATGCCCCGCGCACTTCGTCCCAATCCCCCCCGTACCTCTCCTCCTCTCCGCACATTCGGCCAATAAGGACCCTTCTCCTCCTCCCCCCCCCCTTCCCACTCCCCTGCGCCCTTCCCATCCGATTCAATGCGTCCCCCCTTCTCCGTCTCTTTTGCGGGGATCTTTGCGTACATTTCCCCGATCCCTTCATGCCTCCATTCTTCCTCCTGCGTGTTTCTCCGCATCATGGCTTTCCTTTTTGGGTCCCCGTCTTCTTATCCTCCCGTCTCATCTATCGCTTCCACCTCGTCGGTGAATTGTAGTGTTTGCCTGGAGGAAAAAAGTGGAGGTATCCATCTATACTTTTGATTGATCTTCGTCTACCTCTAAGTGTCCTATTGGTATGTAATGCTATTTCTCTCATATTATCAACGGATATATCTTCACTTCAACAATATGCCGGTTAAAAAAGTAAGTTAATGAGGTGCCTTTTGCACTTTTTAAAATGTTCCGAGAGGTTTTTAATCAAGGATGATATTTTCAGTGCACACTTAATTAGTTGCCTACTTTCTAAGTCATTCATTTATTATTGCAATATTACGTGGAGCTAGTCATTGGGTTTTTTGCCTTGTTTATCGTAATTTAGGACCATTTCTAATGCGTGCTAAAAGACCTCGGTTTATGTACCCAGTATGATCGTTTTATGTTGTTAGGCTCTTTCTCTACATTTCGCAGTTATGTTCTCCATGTATTTTCATTTTGCCTCAATTTCTCTTTATCTCGGAGTGTATTAACGGTACTGAAGAGGCGGTTTTTAGAAGCCATCTACGACTATAAATATGCTGACATATTTGGTGCTGTGAATTTCGTTGAAGAATAGTTAAATTTTCAGCGCGTATGTTTCAGAAAGAGAACTCTTCTACACGTGACACCTCGAAGCCTCCACCGCCTTCTCAACTGGCTCCTCACACCCTTTACTCCCCTCTCCAGAAAGGTGTCGGCCGGCGGAAGGCTTGGTCCCCGGGATTATGGCTCTCTGCTAGTTAACATTCGTGATACATGCTTCCCTTTCATACTGCGGCCCGCCGGTTTGGTGGCCGTGGAATGGGCGACCGCTCTCTCCCCCTCTTCTTTCTCTCTCACAACAGGGAATGGCCGGCTTTTCTTACCCACCCCGCATCAGCCTCTTCTCTCTCTCCCCCCCAACACCTCTTTCATCCCTTCCCACCACCGTTTCCACCCTCAACTCGTTCCATCTCATTCCGTCGCCGCCCTCTCGCTATCTGGCGCAGGAAGGGAGGACGGAAAGGTTCGGTCGGTCAGCTTCGAGAGGGGGTGGGTCAAGCTGGTGGAGGGTTTGGGGAGGGGGAAGACGGACACGAAGCAAGGAGCGGGGTGGGTCGGGGTGCGCGCTTGAGGGTTTGACCACTGCGACCCCTTCCTCCCCCCTCCCTCTCCGTTCCTCTATTGCCGACCGACCTCCGGTGTCCCTCGCATCTCTGCGAGGAAGCGCCCCGAGATATCAAGCACTATTTCATGGTCTCACCTTTTGTAATGGTCCGAAAGAGTGGAGGGATAGGGAAAAGGGGTTGGCGGAAGTGCTGAGGGGGAGGAGGAAGAGGTGGAAAGGCGAGGGTGATGCAGTGGCGATCCCGCGAAGGCCGTGAGCGGGAGGCGTCGGAATGGATTCTCGCGTGTGTTTTTGCGCGTGGCGTCCGGTCTAGTTTTCTGGGTGCGGGCCGGCCGGAAGTCGGTACGGATGTGTGGTTGGTCGGGTGGGGGTGGAAGGGATTTATAGATTCGGTTCCGAGGAGGCATGGCAGGGAATTGGAGCGATCGGAGCGTTTTCTAGGGAATCGGCGACTCGGGAATTGCTCAGGACTGCCGTGGAGTTCGAGAAAGGCGGGGTAGTTCGGAGGAATCTTGATTCTCCTATTCCCAATGCATGTAAGAAAAATTTAAGTGTTTACATTCCCCGTAATTAATTTTATCGGTTCATCATTTTCGTTAAAATCCAACACAATAGTTTTTTCCTTTATTCTCATTCATTAAAGAGCTAAAGGTTATCTCTGCGGTTGTGCGATAGGTCGCTGGCTTCAGGCTCCGTCTTCAAAAGTTTGTTTCTTCGCGCTTAACTCCATGCCGCATCGTCGAAGATGGCTCATGTTCTCCTTTCCAGCGTGTGTGGACTTCTGTTCCTTTTTGCCTGATTACACTACGGAAATATTTTTTTTTGCCGTTTATGCCCGGATGGGGAAGATTCCATTCAAGATCCTTGAGTTGCAAGCTCCAATTCTCGATCAATGTGTCCTTACCCACCAGTATCAGGCCGCTTTTCTGCCAACCACTGACCCCAGTAACTAATATACAATTTATTAATTGTGACTGGGTGTCTTTGTCATCACAAATTAAGAAAAGCTGAGCGGTTGTGAATTTCAAGCGAAGTTAAGGCGTTATTTTATTTTAGGGAGATTTCGTCTCGGTTCACGCCTCTTGTCTCCTCTCCAATTCTACCACAGCTCTCGGACAATGTAAGGCAAGAAAACAATAACAATTAAAACAAGTGGATCGCTGAGTGTTTTAGTTGCATAATACAATGGGGAGAATTTTTTTTCCAAACTAAGAGTGAAGCTTGAAGTATTTAAGAATCGACGTGTGATATTTGATGCGCTGCTACAATCAGAGAGGGTTGGATATCAATGGATATGGCCAATAAAAGTTGATGCCGGGGGTCTAAACTAAAATATTATCGCCGGACGTGCATCAACCGAGACTGACGCTATCGGACCATTTTGGATTGCGACTTATATTTCGATTTCATCAGTCGTAAAACACACGTTTAGGCTTCGCGGCGATCTCAATCGGATTATTCCCGTTTAATCATCTCTTCACACGCCTGCCACCTCAATTTCACTGCCGGAAGCTTTTCGACGATACGTATCCTCCTGGCGACTTTTCATTCGCTGTCAATTATTGTGGAGAAAATAAAAAGTATCTAAGCTAAAAAGTACCGAAAATGGTATGTTACAATTTGTTTTTTGGGTTTTGGAGTTTTCTGAACCAAAGAGTAGTAAATGCTTTAGTTCAAGGAAACAACCAGCTCTAGAATTATTTGAACCCCCACCCTCTTTATCGTCACTCAACTTGCCTCCCTCCTTAAGGTGGCTGGTCGGGTAATCGTTAGTCATTGAGAAATTTAGTTACTTAAATTTTAATGCTCGTTTAAAATTTCAATAATAGGTCGCAGTTACACTATACTCTAGTAAGAATGACTAATGTCTTAGGTACAATCTGAAATATTGTGCTTTAACTTTACGCATTGCCATTAAAATTTGCTTAAATGCAGACTTGATTCATTTCTTAAGTAATTCTCGCGAAATTAATTTTCCGAAAACAGTTCTCACCCGTGGCCATAGAATTCAAAATAAGTATTTTAATGAAGATACATTGTCACTCGAATGTGAACTAGTATTAAAATATGTTTCTATAAATGATTTAATCTTTCGTTTTTAATCCGGCAACAGCGTCCATTCTGCAACACGCTGTGGGCAGTTGTTTGTTACAGTAGTCGTGACGACAGGTGTCACTTACGTCGTTGTTTACATTAGAGACCATGTGCTTCTTTGGTGGTTTCTTGTGGTTTGCAACGCTGAATTACTCGTAAGATTTAGGTGGTTTCATGTGGGTCTGCGCAAGTTAGATCTGTTCGTCATGTCTACGTCTTTTCGAAGAAAGGGAAAGCTCATTTCCCAAAAAAAATATAATAGGAGAGTAAATCAGTCGCTCTCCATGAAGGCAAAGTGGGAAGAAAAAGCTTCATCTGGAGCACACAATTCGCCTACGCAGCTTTTTAACGTCAAAGGTAGCCGTTTGATTGATATTGCATTTGTTGGCGAGCAAATGGAGTGCGCTATTTGCAATGCAGCTTCTCTAATCTGCTAAACTCTAAACTGCTCTAGACCTACAGGTACCAATATGCAATTAGCGGGGGTATTTTCATATTTCAGCAAAGCTTTTGATAATATCACTAAAAATTTACGTTGTACACTGAATGAATCTGGAAACCAAAAATAAATGAAAGTGATGCGGTTTTCAAAGGATTAAATTTAAGAGTAGGAGGCCATAAGTTAGAGCGGGAGGAGGAATTTCATTACTTTGGTAGCATGTTGTAGGAAATAGGGTATAGTACGTGTGAGGTTCATTGGAGAAAAGCAATGGCGAAAGAGGCATTTACTCCTAATAGAGAGCTTATTAGAGGAGCCTTGAGTAGGGATGTGAACTGGTGAAGAGTCTAATATGGAGCGTGGCACTCTATGGTTTGGAAACGTGCTGGGATGGAAAAGGTTAGGTGGGTGGATAGGAAGACGAACGAAGAGGTTAGGGAGATGAAATTCATGACCTTTGTCACAAGCCGGCATCAGGAATAGGCACCATTATTCACTATGCGTCATAATTCACTTGAAAAATAAATACAATTGTAAGCTAACAAATTTTCAGCATTGCTCTCGTACAGGTTGTTCTGTGAGGAGGAGGTTTCCATATGTGCATATTGAGTGGCAAGGTTTTCTTAGTTATCAACTGTAGGAATATTTAAGGCGTTAAATATGTTCTTTGGAGTCAGTATAATGACAATGACCTCAAGAATTAGTGAGAGAGACATGAGAATGATTCCCACAAATACTGCAAAGGAAAGATGGAGTTCAGAGAAGAAAGTACATTTTTTGAGATCATAGGTACAAGTTCATTTCATACTGGTAATGCCTCATTTTATTATAAATTTTCCATAAAAGTGGATCGCCTTCTTCCACCTAACACGATCAACTGTCACGTCACCTCAAACCAGGGAAGTTAAATTCTTAGTACTCATGGATTGGTATACTTGTCAAAATCTTATTATCTAGGAGTAATAAATGAAATAGAAATAATTTTATTAGGGAAGTATTTTTCTAGTTAGATCGCAATGTCATTAGTGCTCTACAATAATTGGCAACACAATTCACTTGTTTGAAATATTCTACCTAAATCAGAAGAAGCACCTAAGCCCATCGACACCACTGGAAATTGTATCTAGAGTATGCTTGAATAATATCAGGGAAAGGATCAAGAAATAAGCGATCTTCTATGTTACTCATCACATCCTCAATTGCTCTTCTCATCGCCATATCGACTTCTGCATTAGGATCTTAAAATCATTACGTTTTACTCCCCATAAATACTTAATTAGTCCACTGTTTCTAGAACTTTAGATAGGACTTTCAGTTTATGCGAACTTCGTATTTTTTTTACTTCCTGATAATATGCTAACATATTACGAGCAAATATTTACCATTGACCCATTGGGGGTGTTCACAACCGCGATAACAGCATTTGACTTCATGTTATCAAAAGTGCTTTGGTTTATATTGCATATAAAGTAATTTTACAATTACAAGAGATTTTCTCTTCACAATTCGTCTGATTAGCATGTCCCGTACCTTCGTGTGCCACGTTGCCAACTTTACACCACATAGCCGCGCGCGACATTTGAAATTCTCGCATACATATTTTTAAATCGTATTTACGAAAAATTTCAGTCCATAGTATTAAATGATATTTTCAGAATAGATTTTAATTTATTAGAGCTACATTATATCAGTTTTTGGTAAAAATCTGTTCAGTAGGAATGGATAAAGTGCGTAATTTATCCTATTGGAATGGAGAGCGCCATAAGGCTCCATGTTAAAAGAATCCAAAATATCGCAAAAACTATGCCGATGATCCCCCGTTTTTTCTTCGATATTCCATAGAATATCCAAAAAGGAACATATTTGGAGATTTTTTCGAAAATCTGTTCACTTTGGTTTTTTAGACCAGCCACCTTAAGCGATCTGTGTTCGTTCCCTTATTGTTTAGCCATCGCTAGCTTAGTTATTTCTCAGGGTAAGCTGTAGCCGCTAGTTAAAAGTCCATATGGTGTTCACGTAGGGATTCACGTTTATTTCAGCTGGTGATAGTACACCGCAGAGCCTATAGCGAAAGACATAAGGCATGCCTCCATAAAATCAAAGGAATTAGTATGCTAAGGCGAGGCGAAGGCATATTAGAATCGATACTGTGGGAATATGATCATTTCTCTCGGTGATATTTGTTTCTTTGTATTATTTTACTCTGCCCTTTAAGAATTCACTTCCCCGGAATAGGTATTTCTGATGCAATTGCCAATTTTTAATTAATGCTTTCCCTTTCGTTCAGTCGCTTAATCAGTTTATAAGTTTTACTCTCCTAGATATTTTAGACTGTGTACGCAGGATTTTTTAATATGGAACTTGAACATCGCCGCCATGCTTAATGGGAAATGTCTCCGTATTACTAACCCTCTCCCAATTGTTACACAATAATTTTTGCTCATTTAGTGATTATCAGCTGATGCTTTCCCCTCCTTCGTATTTTTGATCTCCTTTACTCTTACTTCAAGTGTACTTCTTAAAAAGGCACGCGGTCTTGTGCATCTATTGTACTCGGACACGACTTCAGGACGTCAACTGCCATGCGACTTGTGGTTGTCACCACTTGCGTTAAGAAAATTCTCCAGTAAACTCATGTTTTGTTGGATTTTTCACAGGAGCTAATCTGCTCATTCGTTTCATAGATGTCGCACCAGTTCATTGCAATATCCGACCGTTTACCACGGCATTCTAATGGACTAACTTGTTATTATTATTTCGGTCACCTGTATAATTAGTATTTAACAACATCTATTAACAGTCGCAGAGGATTATATTTTGAATATATGTGTTTACACTTTCATTTTGCCCAGGGAACCGAACTGAGGACATCGATAAGTGTAAAGTTTTACTATCTTTAAATCAACAGTCCGTACTGTTAAGCATTTGTTTACTGTAATGTTAAAGCAAAATTATATTGTTTGAGTCATTTTATGCTTTAATTTGTGTATTGTAAAACTGATAAAGGCTTCGGCGCCATAATTAATGAGCATAATTACCGCGAAGATAATTTGCCTCAAAAGTCGAGCAAGAAGCAACGTTGAAGAGTAGTCAAAAAAATGCGTAATTTAATTTGAAATGGCTAATTCATGTATTTTTATGCATTGTAATTTGAATGTAAATGGAATTCCTAAGCTTAATGTTAATTTGTCGTATTGTTTAATCTGAAAAAAAACATTTGACCGGATTATATTTTTTCTAGAAATTCTCTAAATATAATGTTTCTCACATTAGTGTGATGTATGTACTTTCGATTGTTCCTGCCCCATGTTTCGCGGTCTTTCAAGCGTCTTAATCCTAGGATTTGAGATGTTACGAATCTCCGGTTTCGGAATCCTTGCAGGGCGGCGCAGCCCTAACCGCGTCTCGGCTCATTCGCGTCCCTCGTCGCATCCTCTCCCTCAATCCCTGCCAAACAGTGGGGCGCTTCGCCGACGACGCTGAGTTTCCCCTCAGGTGGGGCGTGATCACGAACCTTCCCCCCACCCTCCCCTCTTCCCTCACTCTCCGCATTTGCCGCCGCCCTCTTGCCTCCCATGTTTGCCCACCACTTTGTCGCCCTTAATTCCGGCCTTCCCTTCCCACGGTTGCTCACACCATCTAACCCTCCCCCTCCCCCCCCCCCCCCCCCCCCCCAACGCCATTCCCCCCCATATTTACGGACCTCCGCATCTCCGGTATGATGCTGAGAACCCACCCCAACCCCCTGCTTATTGCGGTGACCTTTCACGTGCGTCTGTGGCCGCGCTCAAATTGGACGCCGTATGATAAGCGTGTGTAGATATACTTTTTTTCCTCTTCTTCTTCACCTCTGGTCATTAATTCTAGGATAGGTATGACGCAGCTCTCCGCACGATTCATTCATTTCCCAACATGCTAACATAAATTTTTCATTCGCCTTCACTACCTCTTCCATACATGCTATTCATCGGTTTCCATTACTGTTCTTTCCATCCTCTTTTGTATTCAATGCTCATCTTTAATGAGGATATGGTGCCACGTAATGTGGGCAGTGATATACTTGGTTTTTTTGATTCTGCAACGGCTAATGTTACATCGCACAGCTTAACCAGCTTAACAAATGATCGTTATGCTAAGGTAAACCCTGCATCATGTCGTGGGCGGGATTTGAACCCGTTAACTTTGAGTTGCCAGGTCACCGCGTTAGCGCATGCTGTGTTAGCAAGGTTACACCTGTAATTGAGAATTTTCATATGATTTCTTTATTTAACTTATCTTAATGTCTTTTGTAAGGTCATCGGAGCACTCAGTTCGTTCTTGGTTGTTTTTACCATATTTCCTTCTTTCCTTTCTTTTTGTCCGATTGTATGCCTGCTTTGACTCAGTGCTCTCGGAGCTCATGAGGAATAAGTACCTGCGCTTCTGGCTCAGTTATTATCTAAAAAATCAAAAGAATGAAGTAACTGTTTTTTAGAATTTGAAAATATAGTGCGTATGGTCTAAAAATATCCATCACTGAAAGAGCATTAATCTAGTCAATTTTACGTAGCTAGTAGTAGTAACAAGTTTTTCGAGATTTTAGGATCATTTGATCCCTCGTGCTGCAATGTCTTCGGTGAAATGAAGTCATTTATATTAGCGTGTTTATTTGTGGTGTTCCCCGTAAAAAGAAATCATTATAATATCGACAGCAAGGAATTTTCCCTAGCTAAACTGTAATAGGATATTTAACTAGTTGTTTAACAAATTTTTATAATTGTTGCATTCAAATGACTTTGTTTTCAACCAGTTCGTTTTGTACGCAATCAGGTTATAGGATTGATTTCAGATTATTCTTTTTGTTCACCTTCTTTTCGGAATTTGTGTATTATTTACTTAATGTTTTCATCTGAGTCGTAAATATTTTTTGTACTCTAGTTGTTTATGATTACGTGTAATTTGCACCTAAACTGAGGAAAATATACTATCCATATTCACATTTAATAATGTTGCTTTTTATTACTTTTGAAAAAAAATTGCTGAACATTTTTAATCGCCGTTAAAGGAGTCAATTTTACTTACCATTGAATATTTACTTATAAAGGATTCCATTCAGAGGTTTGTTTTCCGTAGTGGCGAAATTCTTCTGCTCTTGGGCAGTTGGAATTGGTAAAACAAAGGCTGTTTCAGGTAGTTGATAAATCTTTATGTGTTACACCAATTGGTCTCTCATACCCTCGAATACTCACAGCCACATGCGGGCGTGATCTTTTTTCCCTTGTTGGTGCAATTTTTCTTAAGTAGGTGGGAATTGCCTTGGGACATTATGTACCTAATTTTGTCCGTTAGAAGAATCCTTTGGATATTCCTTTTGATTTTTTTCCCCTCTTGACCTGACCGGAATTCTAAGGATATGGTCGTTGCCTTTTATGACGTTTACTCAGGAAGGACTCTAAAATGGTGCTAATTAGCGTTGAAAAGTCTTTCAAAAACTATTTTTATTTTCCGCAATATTGCCGGAAAAGAGGAAGGCGTCCACCGTGCGCTGCTTTATGCTGTCTCTTTTATTTGACTTTACTACCTCAGTCATTCTTTTTTATTTCCTTTATTGTTGCATTTTAAAATTAACCTCCTTCAGTTTCCCTGTGTGAAATTTCGAGTCCAATAAGGAGGGAATGAATCTTCGAGATTGAGCCCTTATCTTTTTTGTGGTATCACTCCTATTATTTGTCGACTTCTTTCCATGTCTTGACCTTTTTGTCTTCTGTGAGAAGACAGATATTTTCCTTGTCTTCGTGTTTTTATCAACAAAATAGCGACCTTCTCCTTATGATCTGAAGAATGAAGTAAAGGAAATTGAGTTCCCTTTTACGTACCCGTAGTTCATAAATCAGTTGCGAAATGGTCGAAAGATGTTTAATCTGGTGGTTCTACCCTAGGGGAGTAATGTGCAAAAATTCCCTGCTCGGTTGCACAAGTTGAATTATCCGCTCGATTTTCCGAATGAAACGTGGTACAAAGGCATTACACGCATCAGTCCGTTCTCTGGTTCACCTTTTGTCGTCCTGGGGCACTCGGAATGTTTTCTCTTTCTCTCTCCTGCCTCCCTCACTCTTTGGCCTCCCTCTCTTTATCAGATTAAATCCCATTCGAGCTTCCCCCGCAGCCCGTCTTCACTCATCTCTCGTGGGCAGCCGGGGAGAGTGTCTATGACCCATGTGTTGTCCGACCGGTCGATGCAAGAATTTTCCTCGCCGCCCACCGCCCCCCCCCCCCCTCCTCCTTCAATGACCACCACGCCTTCCCCTCCTCATTCCCGCCCCCTCCCTCCTCATTCGCCCCACCTCGCCCCCTCTCGCCCCGCGACCATTGTCCTCATCCCCGCCCCGCCGCCCTCTGCAGTCTCCGCACTCGGAGAATTACTTCGCATTCAGAGATATCCGCCGCTCGGTCCACCGTCGCCTCCCCCGCGCCCCTCCCAGCAAGGGCGCAAGGGTCGCTCCACCCCTGCCGCCCCTTCCTTTGTCTCCGCATCGGGTCCCCCCTCGAGCCGAACCTCTCCAGGGGCGGCGAGGAGGAGTTTTAAGGCTGATGGCCGCTTAACTGCAATAACGGAAGGGGATATTAAGAGGGTGGGAGGGGTCGTAGGCCGGGGGTGGACGTCGGTCATCCCTCCCTGTGTCCCCCCCGCACCACCCACACCAACTCCCTTTGCAACCGCCGCGTGAAATGAAGCCGTGGGCGAGGGAGCGGGAGGATTGAGTGTTTGGGAAGGCCACCGAGGGAGTGTGGAAGGGGAGGTTTGTTTGTCGTGGCGTGGAGGAGCGGAAGGAAAGGTTTCCTCCGGCCGGAATGCGCGGCGCGATTTCCGTGAGTTCACCTTTTCGGCTTCACCCCTTCCGTAACTGGGGTGGGGGGTTGGAGAAAGGAGGGAAAGGGTGGGGGCCCTTTCACTCTACTCCCAACCCTTTCTTCTCCTCGCCGTCCCCTCTTCCATTTCCTGTTCTCGCGATTCTCTTCGTGTCCGCCTCAGTTTTCCATTTTCCTCCTTTTCCCCTCCCAAAGGAAATGTTGGCTTCTTCGCTTCCTTCGATATGTCCAATGACAAACCTTTCGGGGGGTTTTCATCATTTTAATGGCCACTGGCGTAGCCGAAATGAAAGACTTATTTATCCTACTTATTTTTCGACGTTTCAAAGAATACCCACTTCTAATCGGGGACGACAATGTGTTTGGGTATTTTTCTGTAGATAAAATATTTCCGTGATTGGCATGTTTTGTTCAGCTTCCTCTTTAGGATTTCATGAAGTTAAAGATATAAATTCTTATTTGAGACGACGTCCGGGACTTTTACTTCGTATGAGGCCTAAAATATCACTCGCTGTCTCGCCTGAAACTGATTTTACTGCTCTTTACTCACGTTTTTAATTCCATTCGGGAGTTTGTTGTCATTTATCCATGTAGGCTATTATTTGCTAGTTAAATACATACGAATGTGTAGCACCAGAATTAAGTAGCTCTAAATCCTCAAATTGGACCAAATTCTCACAATTAAATTAATAATACGGGAAATAGGGCAAACGTCATAGTTTCACCTTTCTGTAGTTACACAGAGGACTTTTTTCATTGCGAAACATTTATCCCTTCCTAGTGATGTCTCCTATTTGTCATAGTGTTATTGGGAAAATTTGTTTTAATAGAGAGCCCATTTTTTGAGAACGTATCCTATTTTCATACCTCAGGTATTAGATATATGGTTTTTTCCATATTATATTACTTTTTTAAATTTGCAATTCAACACTGTGAACTCAAAATAATTTATTTCACAATCTATATGGTGTTAGGCTAAAATTTGTGGAAATTCATCTTTGTTTAAATTAAAAACTTTGTTATTCCTTTTCCCTTTTTATAATCTTTTGTCTTCTTGTGGGTGGAACTGGTCGTGTTGTTACCATCATATTGTCGAATATACGTAGTTATTAATTTCACATTCATCGGTTTCCAAGCTGATTTCAAATGTTCTCGTTATTAAAGTGGATAGTTTTCGTATTCCTACATTTTAAATGCTCCTACTGCAGAAGCTCTTCTCTACCATCCAACCCACTCCATGTTGAAACGAGCAACCCACACACGCCTTACGTTAGACCCGCACACTCCAGACAGCGTGTTACTCTCCTACCACCGGGAAGGGTATTCGAGTATATATGCCGTAGGTATACCCAAAATAATTTCTTTAAAAATTGAGGCCCGATTTGTATATTCGGCATAACCTGCTAGACTCATACTTTCTACTCTACTATGTGCCACCTTATAGCTTCTATCATTGCGCTGCTGCCTGCGTATTCGAAAGGCTGTACTCTTCTCATCCCATCTCATTACTCTCCTCACCTTTGGTTGCCTTTTCTCACCTTTGTCTCTCCTCCGCAGCACACAGCGACTTTCACGCTCCCTCGCGGATGCCTTCATTCTTCCGTGAGCCACCTTTTTGCGGCACGCATTCCACAAGTTTATGCCCATCTTCATCACGGCGGTGCATGCGCGGAAACCACCACCCTCAACTTCCCCATCCCTCCGCTCGGGAAGAGGAGGATGTGGGCATTGGCTGAGGGAAAGGTGGGAGTGAAGGAGAAAGGCTCGCATGAATTTCCGCCCATTAGGGAGAATCAGGCTGCCCCCATTATACCTTAAAGTACTAAGGGTTGGAGAGCGGCGGACTGGTACTCCGTGCTACTCATCCTTCCCGCCGCCATTCTTCTCCTTTTCGGTCCCCTTCGCCTTTCCCCCTTCCTTCCCCTCCCTTTCTCCCTTCCCTCTTCCCCCACTTTCGCGCGTCCTTATGCGGTGGACGTAGAAGGGGAGGCGGGGACAGAATGGGGGATAAAGCGTCCCGTTTCCCTGGGATGGACCTCGAATTCCTCCCTAATGTTTGTCCGAAAAAAATTTAATGTTGGTCTATTTTTTCATCGCGTTACTGTGTTGTTTTTATTGCACGTCAATCCTACCTCTCTCTTACTCTCTCTTTCCCTCTGTCTTCGTCGTATTGTTTCGATTCTAATATTTGTTACCTGTTTTCGTTATGGATTACTTTGATCTGTCTTTATGTTGGGGTAGAAAGAAGGAGTCTAAAGAAAATTTTACTCATCGTTTTTACAACTCTTTGCTCGTGTAACAGGAATTGGTACTTACTTTCCGATGAACGCTCTTTTCCTCAGCTACTTTCGAATATTTTTTCCCAGACTCGGTTGTAGATATTCCAGTGATACTTTGAATTATTTTGCTAGATGGCGCTAAATATATCATTTATATCGCTACTTGTTATTGAGTTTGTAAATGCCATGGGCTAAGGCAGTACTTGAGAGTGCGCTCCTTTTAATCCGTGAATTTAACGAAGTGCTACGCTAGTTTGGTTTGAAGTGAATCCAATATAAATATTAGGAAAAGTATTTAGCATGGGAAAACTTGACTTAGGGAAGGATTCAGGTCGTCATCGGCCATTACGTTATGCCTTTTCTATTGCTTATCTTTTCGTACTACGTATGTCTTCTCTTTAACTTCCATCCCTTAACCTTTCATGTCACTCATGTGTGTTCTTTCTATGAAATTTTTGTCATAATCTTTTCGGTCTCCGTCGGTCTACACCTGAACGATTGTGCGAAAGTGTGTTCGATGCACATACTGTCGACTTCAATTCGCAGAATTTTCACGAGTTTTCTTCTCTAACTCCTCCAGCCACTTTTTCATTTCCGTTAGTTTGAACGTCATTATTCTCATGTAGCATTTCATTCTTAATCCCCCCATTATTCCTCAATCGCCTCCATATGAGTTCAATCCGAGTCTGTCATTTTCCTCTTCCCGAATAGGTCACGTTACTTATCCATTTTACGCTACGGCTTGAAGAAGGGGATGGACCACTCTGTTTTTGAGATATTTACTGCAAATAAATTCTTCATTTGCACATGATTCCTTCCTCGCTCTACCACTCCCATGCTTCCCAATCTCCCATTTTCGTGTACTTCCGAATTCCGACCATCCTCCTCCCTTCTCCTTCACACCAACTTAACTGGAGCGACAAATCGGAAAGACCAGGTTTCTGAGCCGTGCTAAGTGACGCTTCGTAGAACGTGGTCTAAACAGACAATTCCTTTGCTTCTTTAGACCAATAAATATGATCATTTCTCTCGTATTTTAGAAAAGCTTCCTTTTTTACAGTACAATCATTCCCCCCGTAGGCTTCCGACAGAACCCCGCTCTTATCTAAAATACTCGACAGGGAGGCGAACTGCCCGTAACGTGGTTCGCGCAGAGCGAGAATATGTGAGAGGGGGCAGATAGGAAAGGGTTGGAGGGCGCTAGGATGCGGCTAAGGCTGTTACGGGGGGTCGGAGGGTAGAAGGGTCGGAGTCGAATCCGCGGACGTGAACGGCGTGCGGAGGGGTGGGAAATGTGTCTCTGAGCTCGGAGGGGATTTTGAGACGTGGACGTCAAGAGGATGAGGGGAAGGGGCGAAATAGGGGAGGTGAATGTGTCGAGTGGGAGGGGGAGTGAGAGGTCGCCGGAAGCAGAGGACGCGGCTTTTCTGGATCTGTGGCTGAAAGAGGTGCCGTTCCGCACTGGGGATGGTGGGGCTGAAAGGAGCGGAGGGTTTTTCAGGGGATGTTAAAAGGGTTTGACGAAGTGGCTGGGTGGATGAGGTAGGTGGGATTTGCCTTCGAATTGTTACCCAGGTGTCAGAAAATTCATTCTTGGTTAAATACTTCCTGGCTCCGAGCTCGCTAAGTCATTTGGGTTATTTCTGAATAAAATTTATGTAAAAAAGTTTAACACGGTAAGGATTTCATTATCATGAGCATTCATTATCATATCTTTCCTTAATACTTCAAAATTACGGGTTTTCACGAAAATGAATCTACTTCTTGGGATTGTAGGAAAGCATAGTAATTATAAGGTTACAAGTGCTATCCAAAAAATTATACTTATTTAAGTTTTGAACGTATCTGAAAAATTTCATTCCCCATCTCTTTCTTTGTCTAGGTTAGCTATTTCTTTAAAGCACAAAGCACAAGCGTTTAAGGATGAAATATTTTAACCTGTCTTAGGTTTTTACTAGGTTATTTAAGTTAAGTTTAATATTACCCAATAACTAGGCATAGGTAGTGGTTATTTGTTGCGTAGTGGATTCAAAATGTCGTGTAAAATGGGTTATGTAACCGTTGTGTACCAGTTTTCAGTATACTAAGTTTGCAGTATTTCACACTATCTCTGGTTGTTGATAACCTTTTATACATATTTAAACCATCAATCAAACGGTATTCGTTTCGTTAGGAAGGTTTGTATTTATTCAATGAACTAATTCGAAGTTCTTTCCTTCAAATGCATCACAGCAGGTTTACTTTTCTTTCATTTCCTAACTCTTACCATCATGAGTTGCTGCTGGGGCTTCCACCCTCAGATCTTCGTTGTCGGTTATTTCCATTCCTTTAAAAGTTTTCATGCCAGCTTATTATTTGATCGCCAACATGATCTCCAGCATTCGCTGAGTGGACACAGCACGGAAAGAATATTCCCTCCTGTATTGAGTAGTAAAACTCAATATATAGCTTTTTCCTCTCTTCAGTCCTTAATTGGGGGGTTGTGTCCTAGTGGGTAGAACGCGGAGCCCGGAGGGTCCCGGGTTCAAATCCCAGGCGAGAGCCTTTCGGGACACCTCCACCTAAAATCCTCGCGATTCGATTAGGAAATCGCAGGTGGCCCAGGGAAAGGAACTGACCCCCTATCCTAAATGTGTGAACACGCCAATGGCTTAGTGCGGGGTGAGCTCTATCCTCAACTATTATAGACCAACCTTCGGGTTGAACACAACTTTTTATGTCCTTTATATGTTTCTCCGTCGATTTCATTTCCATAAAAATGTAATTTTTCTTCCGTTCAAATCCCACCACACCCATTTTTCCTTTGCTTCTGTGTAATTTCATTCCAAATTTAGAGAATTTCATAATTCACTCTGCCCTTTTCGCTATAGGGAACTTAGCCCAGCTAACAATACCAGCGGAACGAATGTTTCCTTTTTTTTTCGGGCAGAGACTCATTTACTCTCACTTGCTGACTCACGACGCGCCGATATTTTTCAAAAGGAATTTCCCCCTCGCTGTACTCGCATCTTTGGAATTTTTCTTCCGGCTCACGCGGCATTAGGTCTTGGTGGGTGAGAGGTGGGTGGGAATGCAGTGTTATGGGCGGGAGAGGAAGGGAGGCGGGCTGGGGTATGGAGGAAGGGGCGGGTCGTCCTAGAGTCGGGAGGTAGTAGGGACGGAAGGCCTTTGCAAAAGGAGGGCGGCGGTGAATTGTTGCGTCACCGCGGAGTTGGGAATGTTAAGGATTTCGGCAAGGATAAAGAGAGAGAAAGCCCTCCCTCTCTCTATATCTCCGGTGGAAAAGGATGCTTTGGGAAATGCAGTGGAGGTGTGAGGGAGACTGAGTGCGTCGAAGTTTCGCCTTGGATGGGGTGTGCGGTTACTTTGAGCATGCGTGGACTAAGGGAAGGGTTTGCTGCAGGCAGGAGCAAAGCAGCTAATGGGAGGGTGCTTGGCAGGTTGTGCCAAGGGCTCCATCGGGTTTCCGTGTTTATGTCCATGCAGTCAAGGCAGATGGACTGACTCTGCCCAATTATCGGTGCGAGGTGAGGTACGGTTCACACAGGGAAGCTGTCGTGCACAGAATTGATCTCTTCGTCTCGGTCATGGATGATTTCCGCGACATTCTTATTCGACCTGTCATGCATATTCCTATCCACTACCGTCAGTAACGTGATAATTATTGGTAAGCTGGAATTTGTAATATATTTTGCTGGTGAAATTTGGCTGCAAACTCCTAGAGAGAAGTGCTATAATGTATTAAACATAATGTAGGTACAAGACGTTAAAACAATGATTTGTAGGTGGATACCAAACACGTGAAAAAGTTTCAGAAACAGTTTATTTAATATTTTACGCATTAAAATCTTCATGCGGGCTCGAGGAATGAGATTAAAATATCATCTGAGTCTTGATCACTTTTTAATCGGTAACTTCGATCATATATTTTTTTGTTCCTTTACTGCTTCTATAAACATTTCTTGGAAAGTCTTATCCGCTTTCGATATATCACTCTAATTTTTGCACATGATATAAATTCGTAGAGGTTTTCAGCATATTTTAGCGTTTGCACTAAAGCAATTTATTTTCTATTTTTCAGGAGATTTGATGGACACGTGTACATTATGCTCTATCCTTAACATCCAGATCGACCTTAAAGTGGAAGAATTAAGTTGTTTTTCATGTGGTAATTGATCGTACGCAATGAGTCAACTTGATTTTTTTTGTAACATGACCGTAGCTTTTGTAGGAATCAACACGCAGCGTGACATATAGGAGTGGATGAGTGTAACATGAACTCCAAGTATCATTGAGGTTTTGACTGCAACCCACAGGAAAGAATCGGGTACTCTTTTCGCAGTGACGATGGAAGAACGACACTCACGCAGTGGTGAGAGAAGAGTCGGGAGAATTAGCATTTTGCGCATTTCTAATAAACGGCTGCGATACCTGGGCGAGGGGAAAATCCTCGCAAGGGATTGTGGTGAAGGGGAAAGGAGTGGCAGGAAAGTTGGAAGAGAAGGGGTGGAGAATGTTTTCTCATCTCACTTCCCTCCTTTCCTCCATTCTCTCTCCCACCCACTCAACTTTTACGTCCATCCTACTTTCCCCTCCCCTTTTTCCTCGCCCTCCTCCTCCATGCTGCGGCACCAAAGCCTGGAAAGGTGTTACGGCGAGAGGGGGGCTTTCCGTCTCATTCGCGTGGGGAAGACGGTTTTTCGCCGGGATCGAGGGAATGTCTCTTCGGGGCTGCGCGGGCTTGTGTGTGCGGGAGAGGGGGGGAAAGAGAGGATGGAGGGGTTTGCACGCGAGGAGAGAGAAGGTTTTTTTTTTTCCTTTTTTTTCTTTCCCTTCTTCGCCTTCCCACGGAGAGGACGGCGGCTCGTCGCCTCTCTCAGATCACCCTCCGCGAGCCAAGAAGCTGGGGATGATCGGAGGGAGATTGGGGAGACCAAATCATACGGTTTAGCGCACCTTTTTTCCCTTTCGATTTTTTTTCTGTTCACGTGCGCCGATCAATTTTTTTTCTTTGGTTTCGTCCCGCCATCTGGGATCTCTTCTATCCGGTTCTCGGCCTCGGGGGTGTTTCGTCAGCGAAGCCCGTGATTTTTTCTTCGTCCCGCTCATTCATTCGCGTACAGTGTGGCTCTGGCTCTCCGTATTGGCTGTTGGGAGTTAGCGAAAATTGGGGAACCGAAGTTTTCGCGTTTGGAAGATTTGTGGGGAACGGTTGGACTGTAGGTTGATTCGGCATCGTTTGAGTGAAGTTGGTGCCGATATAAAATGTTCGATCAAACCTCTGAGTTCGACATCAGTACTGAATTTTCTTTCGATTCATTATTTTTCCTTTCGCTTAAGTGTAATGGGTTATTTTACATTCCGTGTAAAAATGCGTGTCTATTTAGAAAAGCACCACGTACTATTGAATCTAGGAAGAAAAAAACTGTGGGAAAAATTATGTGGTGTTCAATCTTAACGAGCCTCTCTCAGTCTTTGAAACCCTTGAAAATACGCTTTTTGGACGAAATCTGTTGCCATTTATTTGCCAAAGTCATTTATTTTTAAGTTCCACGGAACCTAGATTAATGTTGCGCAGAATTCCGGTTGAGAAACGTGGGTCGCTGGAAAATTAATGACTAACTAAAAGTAAGATCTCCGGGTCAACGGTTTTACTCACTGGCTTGATAACTCAAAGGTCTCGTACGTAAATGTCAAGTTTGTCGGTAGATTGAAATGAGGTGCCATGGTGTGATTTAACTAGGTGTGTTCGGAAATATTGGAATCATCTGTCACTTCTTCTAATGTTGAATATATAAATTATTTGTTTGAATTTGATGGAGTTAACTTACATATTATTTTACGCTCTACTGAAAACATGGAATGATCACGCATGCTAGGTTTTATTGTTTTGAAAACAAGAGGTGTACTAGAAGGGATTTTTTTCCACAGAGACCGTTTTGACGCTCAGATTTCCGCATCACGTCAGGTTTTTCCACAAAATATGAAAATTGAAAAAAAAAATGGTAAATGGAATTGCTGTATAGCAGCGTTTTAAACATGTAAAAAAGTTATATGTAGTGCAGAATGAATGTATATAAAACAGGTAAACATAAATGCATGTTTAAAAGCAGATATACCAAGTATTTACCGCTGGACTCCCCTAGATTCTTCCTCGCCTTGGATTGTCTTCGGTGATCGTTCTTACATTCTCGTTTTGAAATCCATTACTATTCTGCTATAATGTGAACAGTCCTTTTTCTTTGGTATCTCTTTCCCAGCACTTTGATACCCAGATGGAAACACTCGCCTTTTTTCCGTTAAATCACCAAGATTTAGATTTGGAGCATTTTAGATGAGCGTGAAGAAAGAGGACTTTGACGCATTTGATAATGAAATGAAGTTAACACTCTCTCGACACTATTTTATCTAAAAATGGCATATAAAACTTTAATTTCTGATTATATTTATTATTGTTCGAAAAGTCTCGTACTCTTAAGGAAAATAAAAATATTCGCGTGAAGAACATACGTTTTTGTGTATGCATAAATGGTGAAATGTGGGTGTTTAGGAATGCCTAAGGTAACTTTACTTGGTTAACTTCTATAAAGTTAAATGAAATCATGTAATTTTTTTTGAAATCGAATTGAAATCAGCTAAATTACGAGACCATGACTGAGCCAGGTGGTAGCGGATTCTCAAACTAAGAAAATAGTAGATACCTATTCTATGTGTTTACGTATTTAAAAAATCAACTCATAGAAAGTTTTTTATGTTGTATTCCTTATTTCCACGTCGTCTTCTCATGCCCTCTGTTCTTTATACGCTAATTAAAATCCCCTACAAAAATTGATTCACCGGTGTGCTGAAAATGAAGTCAGATTTGTTTTAGCTTAGAAAAATTGAGCGTTTCATGAGCTGTGCCTCTAAAAACGTAAGATAAAAAAGTAAACTGTACTTATAGAAATGATGAAAATCTCAAAGAATTACTTTGATTGAATCCTTTAGCCAATCTGAATTCTACTTTTATATGTACTCGGAGAAGCTTAAAAGTTCGATCGATTGCGTAATATCAGTACAATTGTCAACAGAGGCAATTTCCGACCGAAGTGATCAAATTCTCAAATTGGGTTCCCTCGGAAGCATTCGCCTATTCTTCACACTCGTGAAATGCCATCCTCGGGAACGAACGAGGAACACGAGAGCCTAGCGGAATATTTTCATTAAATCCCTCTCTCGGCAATGGTGGATTTCCCAACGCCTCCTCGCTCTTCTCTCTCAATCTGCAACTAGGATTCCGTCGGTGACTTATGGTGAAAAAGGCGGTGCACCGTATGTAGAAAGGGTCGTAGGATACTTTGGATGTTGAAAACGGCATACCACGAGGGGGCAGGGCAATATGGCGTGCCCACTCCTTTGGCTTCTCTCGACTTTATCGCCTTTATACGCGAGTTCCGTCTCTTCCACTTCCCATAGTCATCGCTTTGCTCGCTCTGCGGGCGTCGGTCTCTTGGGATTTGCAAGTGCATGATTTATGTCCTCGTCGTATGTGGTCAATTCCGTAACATTGCGCTAACCATATCCGTCCGGAATGCAGAAGGGATGCCAAAGGAAGCAGTGGCATTTATACTGTTGGTAGTTGAGATTATCGTGTCATATCTTATAGGAATGTTCAGCTGGTCGTTTATTCTGCTTCTAAATATATGCCTATTTGAAATAATTCTTATTTCGCTAATGCTGATCATTGACTCAGTACTGTTGGGTAGAACAACATACAGTATATTTTTTGCAATTATCATCATTTCTTGGAATGTCTGATTAACTTTGGAAGCTGATTTGTTATGTTTTTAGGCTGTTATGTAATGGATGACATTCTTCTGGACGTGATCGTAACAGCGCGAATAGGAAAGTGCGAAGTGATGTGAGATATTTCATTTAATTCCTTGACGCATCTTATTCATGTGTTTTCCTTTCCTTCGCTTTTTAATTCAATCTCTGCTGCCTGATATTAATATTACGATAGCATTTTTTCCTTCTAATTGTAGGTTAGGATATAGTTACGAGATTCCTATTATTCAGCAATTTTATCGAGGTGGTATTTTCTGAGCTAACTTTATCTTATCCCTATTAAGTAAGGATTTAATAGCTTATTGATTTGAATACTTCCAGAGAAATGTGCAATTAGGAAATCGATAATCCCACATTGAGCTTCCATTGTTTTGAAAGAAAACATCCTCGAAGGTTGTGGAAAGTGTACTTTTTTCTTAATTGGGGTAATAATTTAGCTTTTCTTGTTGGAACCATAGTTGTTTTCAATTTAAGCTACACCTATTGACTATCTTTGATAGGGGTTTGAAATTGGAAGAGTACTTCAAGTTCTTACTCTATTTTTTGATGAATTGTTTCACATGTTGATTCGCTCTTTTTAGATTTACCTTATATTTTAAATGGATTTGTTATTTTTTATTTTAGCCCAAAAATTAAGTTCGTTTTCATACAAGAAAAATAGGTGAATAAGCGAAATTAGAATATTAGGCAGTTATGCACGTCAGGTCATCTAAATTCTACGAGGAAAATCCATGTTACCATCGGCTGCAGTGAGATCCTTCGCAGTGTCGCGTCTTCACCTGACGCATGTGGTCCATTAGCTGAGGAAGCCAGAAAGCCGGAGTGAGAGAGGGAGTTGTATATATCTGTATACGTTATGCCAAACTTTGCATCAGCTTGTTTATATTGTTTGGCTGCAATCCGAGCGGATTTGGCCCTTCCGTATTCCCTCGATGGCTGGGGGGACGGAATGGGGAGAGGGTTTTAGTGGATCGGTTCTTGCCTCTTACTTCCTCTCCACCCTCCTCCCGTCGGCACGAAATTTGTTGGGCGGGCCGGGCTTGGGGCGTCGTCGAAGGGGTGACTGGGGCCCTGCCGTGCTTTACGAGTTCCCGAAGCAATCCTCCCCAGAGTCCTCCCTCTCCCAACTTTTGTTGCCGTTTTCTAAACTCTCCTCGTGCCTTATAAACATGTGGGGGGCGTTTTTGAATCTTCCGCGACCGAATACGTAATGCCGACGACCGACCGAATGCGGTCGGAATATTTTATCTTCATTTCGGCGAGATCTCTCCTACCCTCTCTCTCGTCTTCTCCCATCCTTCTATATCCATTCCTACATCCTTCTCATGTCCCTCTTCCCGTGTACCTCTTTTTCCCCACTTTACCCTCTTTCTTTCTACTACTTGCGTCCATGTTCTTTGTAATTCTTGCGTCGATTTATTTCTTTATTTTTATTCGCAGTTGTGCTATCAGAATGGGCATCTCATTGTCTGCCTTTATTACTTCGCTGTATTACCTCTGACCGGGCTCCTTTATTCTTCGTAATTTATTCTGATGAATCTCGCGGTGCAGCGGAAGGAGTGAGACTGCGGGATGGACTTAATCCAGAATGCGTCTCATTCCTCTCTCTCCCTTCTCCTCGCTCTTCTTGTCGAAACCTTTGGTGCCGCGCACATCCGCACGGCTGAGTCGGCATTTCCTTTGCCTATCTTCCCTGAAATTAATTTCCAAAATGTGCCGAAAGCACTCTTTTATTCGTCGATCGTTGGTCAAGTCTTCTTAAAAATTACTGAGGGAATTATCCATTGCACTTTGAATCTGGTCACTCATTCAGTTTTAATAGTTTTGTTTTTCTTTGTTTTTGTTACCTTACGGGGTGGACTATGAAAGCTGGATAACTGCTGAAATGCGGTGATAAGTGACACTCTTGATGTGACTCACTCACGCGTGTTGTTCTGGTGGAGGGGTAATTCGTAGATTTTTAAAGAAGCTTTCGATGATGATGTTATAAACAATTAATTGGTATTTAATCTTTGTGATAAAAATACACCCGTATAATACCTCATAATACACCTCAAATGATAACAATATTAAATATCGTTTAGGCGTCACAATGAAAGTGAACTATTGTGAAGAACGGCGACTTTGTTTTCCGAATTTCTCAAAATATTTCTGAAAGTTCTCACTCCACATGCTGCTTACAGTTGTCAACTTTTATTATTTTATTTTCCATTCTTTTTCAATATTTCATCATTGGGAGATTTGTGCAGTGCATATATTTCTGATCTTACCTCTTGAAGCCTTTACCGTGTCAAGGGTTTCTTATTTCACTCTGCATGCAATATTTTCTCCCCGACTTCCCCCCATAGAACCTAATGTAAACCACCGTATTGCCATGAGAGTTTGTACTTTTTTAAATCGATTCAGTTGAGAAATCCGCCTAAATACTGGTAGAGATTTAGGTTGTTCTTAAGATATGATGTGGTTGTGATTCCCATTGTGTCTTTTGGGATTTGGTATACTGCTAATCTACCTTTATACCTATCTTTTTACAAACCTATAGCTGAGGTAAACCTGTGTACACTTTGCCTACATTCCGAGGCGCCCTCCGCATTGTGGGAAAAATGTCGATGCCTTTTACTTTCCCCACTTGGACTCGCCTGCCGCCTTTCCTCAACGGTGCTCTCTGGACCGTGTGTTGGTTCCGTGTCAGTCTTCAGTGCCTTCAATCTACTCCCATCTTAAGCAATATTTCCTTTTAATTTTACCAGTTATCTCTGTTTATCGCTTTTGGGGAGTTATCAATGCAATCTAGCTGGTACACCCTAATTAAAATGCAATTTCTTTTCGAATGGTTCCATCATAGTCACGATTAAGTGATCCTCCCCTTGTTAAGCCCAAATTGGTCTACCCGAATGAATTCATTGGCTCTCTTCTCCATCCGTCTTTCGATATTCTCTCTTGTTGCTCGTTGAGAAATCTGATTAAGGTTTTAGTATTCGTATCTCTTGATTTCCTCTGTCTCAATATAGGCTCTTACTGAGCATCATATGAATGGTAGGTGTACCACGAAGCATAGGCGATATTACATGTTCAAAACTAACCATTATTGCCAAAAAACTAAACCTCTAGAGTCTCTAGAGAGTGGAGATTGTACAAGTTTGAGCATTTTAGCTTGGCTGTGTCTTTGGTACAGAATCAAAATATTTTGTATCAGACATAGACAATGATTAATTTGTTTGCTGGTATCCTTGATTTGAAAATGGTGCGCGTGAATTTTAATCGTCTTATTCCGAGCAAAAGACACCTTTACAAGTACGAGTATCGCCTGATTGCTTCGAAGGCGGCTCCTACCGAGGTAGGGACTGCCTTTTCTTGCCAACTTACAAAACCTTGTATAGAAGCAAGAGTCATGTGATGTGCAGGTAATTTCCAATCGTTTCCTCCCGACCAAAAGATGACTGCGAACTTATAAAAGTTCAAGGATCGTCCCTCTGCTTCGTAGACAGATCCCGCCATCCATCCTAGGTGACTCCTTCGCTCGCCAATTCACTTATACAGGACCTTATTGTGTAGCAAGCTTCGTGTAATACGGGCGCCGTGGTGGAATTTACTGCGAGATTTCGTCAATTTCAGGTGCGGTAGAGAATTGTTAAAGCTGTCACTTTCTTTGATTCCTAGAAGAACGGCAATCGCGAGAGGTCGGGATGGTAAGAGGAAGTAGCTCCATGGTGAACAAGGCGGACGGGAGGGGTTTGGGCGGCGCGGGTTCGTCGGGGAAAGAGCCCTGGCGTGCGTGGGAGGATAGGATTGAGAGTTGAGATCTTCGTCGAAGGTATTAGCATCCGCTTGGCGGGGAAATATGGGTGGGGATGGGGGACGAAATGGAGAACCGGGGAAGGGATTCTCGGGAAGGATCAAGATCCATGCCTTTTTCATCGCCTCCAAATTCTTTCCGTACTCCATTCGTCCTTCTCTTTCGTTCATTCCCCCCTCTTTCTCCTCTCAATAGCCTCCTTCCTTCCTCTTCCTGCTCCTCGTCCCCGCTTCATTCCCTCATTTCTCTCCCATCTCTTATTCCTCGCGAGAGAGCCATCTCGGGTGGACTTAGTGTAACGGCGATCGCAAATTCAGGGTTTTGCGCGTCGAGGGGACGCTATGACTGCGGCGGGGTGAGTGAGTCAGGGTTTCGAGGGGTGGTGGCTCCTGGCGTTGCGGAGGTTGGGTGTTTGCAAGTGTTTCCGGGGTGGGGAGAAGGGCGTTGGTTTCCATTTTAAAGGTGAGGAGCGTAGGGGGGGTACCTGAATGATATGGAGAATGAGGAGAGGATAGCGGACGGGTGGGTTTATGGATCCGCGATGAGAGGGCGTTTTGAGCGGGTTAAATAAAAGCCACGTTCTCGGTGCGACCCAGTAACTTCCGTTTTACTCCACGAGAGAGGGACTGTACTTCCTATGGTGGCTTGATGATTCGTGTTTCTTCCCTCCTGCATGTGGTGGAAGGGCGTTCGGGGGATGATGATGGCTGATGGCTCGCAATGAAGCGGGCTCTTGGAATATGTGCATCACGACGCGTAGCAAGTGCAGACCTGAATGATGTTCGAGGTGTAATATTGAAGTGATTCATGTTCTCGGTTCATTAAATGCCATCCACCTCTCTTAGCTCTCAATGTGAAGATTGGTGTGGGAGTACTTAACAGTTGGTAGTGAGTATGTTTTGTAAGAAATTATTTTCCGGATAATATGCCTACTCGGTAGTAATGGAGCACCTTGGCTATAATTTATTTTGCCTTGTCCAAAACAGCTGTTCTATAGTCCTACTAATTTATTGTATCCTTCTATCCCCTCATATAGGGTCATTTTATTGCATTTCACCGAACATTTAGATGGCTTTGTGAAGTATTTGTGTCATTCTCACTCTGAAGGCTCATTTTAATAAATTAATATCTCCCTTTTATTAAAAATATATTAACATAGGTTTCTATACAGCTTTATGTATAGTTATTTATCTCCACTGATGTAACCTTACTTTAACGTGTTCATATTGTATTTATTTTATTTTTATGATGAAATTAAGTTCCTGATTTTTGTAGCCATAATGACTTAACTCGTGAAATGATGATCGTTCTAAATGTATTTCACCGAGTACTGGTGGCGAGTGAATATCCTTTCCAAGACAAATAAGTAGCCTGTCACATTCTGTTTTGGTCATGGTATATTTTCCTTCCGTATACGGTATTGAATCAAGAATGTTCTTATATAGCGATTATACGAGTGAAATTATTTGTTTTCTTGTAAATTTTCTCGTGATCATTCATCCGAGTACGCGCGATGAGAATGATGTCGCCTGTCGCAGAAACTCTCTGGATATTTGTCACATAATTTGTATTTTCATATGAAATGAGAGTCTCATAAGTTTTAAGTAGTAGTGAATCAAAATAATTTAAATGTCGGAAGGGTCAAGCCGTGGAAACTCGCCTCGTGCTAAATTCGGAATTCGCGGAGCTACTTGGTGGCAGTGCGGCCACGAAGCAAAACCCTTCCCTCCGGGTGACTTATAATCCCGTCGCCGAGGAAAAAGCATCAGCCAGCGACTGCTTTAATTCTCCCTCTCCTCCGTCAACTCCCCCCTCCGCGAGGCCCTCTCTCTCAAGGGGAGGGAGAGCTTGCATCCTCCGTCGCCTCATCATCTTTTTCGGCCATTGGGAACCAGGTCACTCTCTCCCGCCCCCCCTCCCGAACAAGAAAAGGCGGCACCCTGCATAAATTTCGGAAAGTTCCCTCACGAGGAAAATCCTTCGCTTTTAATGCGACTTTCGTGGGGCTGGAAGAGACGGGAGGTAAGTGTGTGGGTGGTTGGAGATGGGTGGAGCGAGTACGTCCTGGGATGGGCGGGGGGTTGCGGGAAGAGGAAAGAGAGAGAGCCTTGTTTTATGTGGAGCTTAGTTCACCTGACTTATTTCCGCCATAGCTATCATTTCCATCGGGGGCGCAGTGCACCCCCTCGTCCCATCCCCCTCTCATCTTCCGCTCGCCACCCCCAAAACGGTCTCTCTCCTCTAGAGCTGGGGCGTTGTGAGAGACCTCTCGTCCGTCCCATCATGCCCCCGTCTTTTCCGCCCTCATCGCCTCGGCGTCGCTCAGGACCCGCCTCCAACACATTACCCAGCCTCTGCCCGGACCCGTTTCAACCCCCGCCATAACCCCCTAACAAAATCACATCTCTCTCTCTCCTTTCTCCCCTCGCCTTCCTCTAGGCGAAACCTTCTCCCTCAAGTCCTATTCATGTCCTCTCCATCTCTGCCCTCCCTCAATAGTTTCACGCTAAAGCATCCCTCCTCCCCCATTTGCTACAGTGCCTTCCTTTTGTGATAAACCTCCTTCGAGGCTCTCGATGTCTTAAAGCACTTCTCCTTTAGCAACCTCGTCTACAAACCCCTTTTTTTCTCTAAGCTTATAATTAGCTGGGTGAAATGAGGTGATATAAATGAAATGCTTGTAACCAACATTTCCTTTAACGGAGAGTTGGAATAAAAAGAATGAATGTGTTACATATTGTAATATGTCTACTACAACAAATTGAATTAACGATTCGAAAGCAGTAAAAAACTGCAGTGAATGTTTCCTGTTCTGGGGAAGGTTTTCTGAAAAGTTTGATTGAAACAAGTATTGATGGCTATTTTTCAGTTAGTGGTAAGGATTTTCTTTTCATACTTGCAGCGAAACGTCATACTCTCCCTCCGGCATCTCACCGTAACATTGCGAAGAATTTAATTTTTTTTAAATAAAGAATCAAAGCAAATATTCCAACATTTTCAAATCTATTATATGTTTATATTCCGACGACAAATGCGCTTGGTGGCGGTTTCACATCGTATCAGCACAATTTAATTACTCAGGTGTCGGGTTAAAAGATAATATTTCCAATTTTATTTATCTTGGACAAGCCTTTGTTCTCTTACGAGCATTTAAGGACTTTGCATTAAGTGTTTAATATTCGTCTGAGGATCTGCTAGTTCTGTTATTTTATAACCATTTATTTATAGTCCTGCATCTTTGACTGGAAAATCAGATCGAAAATACCTCCGTTTTTGGTGATAAATTTGACTGATTTGATTGATTACTATTAAACGAGCGGGCAGTGGAAGCTCTGTTTATTTTAAAAGATTTTAGGTTAAATTTGTTAGTATTTGTGGTAAAACTGAACCTATATATATTTTATGTAACTGTTTACTAAAGGTTTACATATTTAAATTTGCTTTTGAACTTCGCTGAATTTTTAAAAAAGTACCTGATGTTTAGAAAATAACGGGCTCAAGAGTGTAGCGAATGAATTCGTAACCCATGAATTTCGAAGGTGGATACTATATTGAAGAGAAAAGGAACATCCAGGACTATTTGTATGCACTTTTTTACGTGTATTTTTCAAGTATTTTATGCCTACTGGTGACGCCGCCGAAGATCGTATTCTAAAGTGCGTGTGTTTGCGTATGTCCCCTTGTGTGCATGGATACATTTTCATCTCCCTACCTTCTTTTCTTCGATGGAGTGAAAGAAGAGGAGAGGTAAAAAAAAATCCTATCCCGTGAAAGCGTTCGTTTCTTTTTTCCTCATCCCCGTCTCCTAGACCCCGCCTCGCCTCCGTCCCCGAAACTCCATCTTCTCCATCATTTCCACACACGAAGTTTGCGGGCTCAATCTCCTGCCACGTTGCCCTCACGGCATTCCCATATTCAAAACTGTTTTATCCCCCTTTGTCCCAGCGTGTTGCTGCTTTTTCCCCCTCCACTCTCCTCCCCCGGTCGCCTCCTTGGCTCTTACCTCTCTCCCTCTCACCATCCCAGCCCAACCCTGCCGATATCTCTCTCGTGGGGAATGTTCCGCTCTTTATTCTTTATCCGCTGGGTATTTTACGGCATAAACAAGAGTTTCATCTTTTCCTCTCCCCACCTCTCCTGTCTCTTCTGTCGGTGCCGCTTACAATGACCTGCTTTATTCCAGGTATTAGGTTGTCGTTTCGGCGCCCATGTTTCATCAATCTCTGTAGTATTTTCGTTTCTGAATACCGTTCGGGAAGGTCGGAATTTCAAGACTTGGAGCCTTTCTCCTCCGGAGTGTTTGTTACGACGAAAACCAACGAATCCCGCGTGGCCTTGGAGATTTCCTGCGGGAAAGCTCCTTGGCGGGAAACATGGCGAAATTCCGTTTCGTTTTCTGATATCGGGCTGATCACCATTTTGTTTTCGCTCTGGTATTCCAGTCAGTGCGGAATATTTCACGCGTGGAGTCTAAAACTCCTGCCAATATTATTGGAAGGGAAATCTTCCGTAGCCTTTTTCTCCCTGTTCTTTGATATGTGAGGTAAAATAGCCAAGGTTTCGGGAGATATCTATTAGCCAGAGATAAGTAGGTGTTGGTGTTCAAGATAGATTACTAGGTGATCCCGAGGTTCTGATTTTGAATTCATGTTGTGGCATATTCTTCTATGCCCGATATATTAACAGGTATTTATTCAGACATGTCCCTGTGTGCTGCTTTTCGTTACGAGCAGTCTAATTCTGACGCCGGGTTTCCTTCCAGTACCTAAGTTCCCACCTTCTTCTAGGTACCCACCTATCAGTAACGGCATAGATGACCTTATTTGTCAGTGGCCTCATCTCATAAAATGAACTATATAGTTACCACGCTTCAGTCTGTATCAGGTACTCCAATGCAGTGTTATCCTAGTATTTACTTTTTATTTCAGAAATGGTAATCGAGAAATTAGAGTAGGATTTTGAATATTTAATGCCGGGAAATCAAGTGCAATTGCTTGTTTGACCTCATTCGACATTTTTTTCGAGAGCAAGTTACTACTATTTATGGTCAAAGATTCAAGACTTCTCTCGCAGTTTACAATTTCCTATTAAATTCCAATAAATGCGTAAATCCTTTAAATTGGGTATATTTATGTCTATCGCACCTTCATCATTCTAACCGATGGTTTAGCTTGTAAATGGATGCGCCTAATTTACGATTATTCCGCTCTGATCTCGAAGCCTGCCTGCCTCGCCAGATGTTTGCCTTTTCCGCGGCACTATTTTCATCCGGGATGCTCTGATTAAATGTAATCACCGGGATGCATGAAACACACCAAATGGGGCACCCACACCACCTGTTTATGCTAATTTATTCCCTCTGATTATCGCGACACTCAAGCTGTTCAATATTCAGCATTCGTATCGCCGGTGAGAGAGGGAGATAGCATTGGGTAGGGTGAGGGGTAGGACATGGGGACGAAGTCAGAAAAAGAGAAACGCTTGATCGCTGCCCCTTAAAACCCTTCCCTTTCTCTCCTCCCCCTCCCCTACCATTTGATCCCCCCCCCACCCTCTTCCGCAACCGTCCCGGCCCATGATCCCCCTCGCCTCTCTCGCAACCGACTCCGCTATTCCGCACCCATCTCCCGGGATCTCCTTAAATTTCTTCTCCCCGCCCCACAACCCCGTGCGCACCCTTTGCCACGGACTTCGCCTCTTCTCTACGCTCCCCACTTGTATCATTTTCTGAGTCGCCGGCTTTTTCCACGGGTGGGCGGAAAAAAGGGGGAAGGATCGTTTTTATCTATTTCGTTTTTCTCCTTTCATTCGGGCCTTGCACCTGCCAGCCATTTCGGGCCCACCTCATTTCTGTCTCTCTCTCCCTCGCTCTTTCCTTCCTGCTCTCTCAACCTCTGGTTCCTCTTTCTACCCTCTCTCTGCTGTGCTCACAAAATGCTACCTGCATTCCCCCTGCTCGTCTCCACCCCCGTCGTTTATTTTTCCTGGGGAATTTCGACCACGTCCCTCGCCGGGTGAAGTTTTGAACTGTGCCCTTCCTGCCTCATTCTGGGTCTTCGACATGTTTTGCTTGAAATAATCCAAGCGAGTTTTGCTGAATTTTTGTGGTCATTCCAGAGTAATATTTTTACCATTCACCTCTATCAGTATTTTTACTATTTGAATTATTTTTTATTGGTGTTAATTTGGGTTTGATTTCTGGTGGATTATTGAAGTACATACATTATCTATCAGCACCGGGTAATATATTCATTTATTAAGAGTTGATGTCCTTAGGATGCGGGAGAAATTTGTGGTCATGTTCACCGTGTCAATTCCCATGATGCATTTGTGGTCCAGATGTTTATTGCGGCGTTGTGCAAAGTTTTCTTCACACGACTGATAGAGGCTCTCGTCGGCCTAGCGTTTACGGTAGTGGAGAAACGGAACTTGTTCTACACCAGGTTCTACTCCATTCGCAACGTATTCTCAGAGATGCTTATTTCATCCTCGTCAAAAACTCCGTCTGCTCTGCTCTTGCATCGGTTTGCCGATTTGCTGACATCTACCCATCAGTTCTTACACTGCTATGCTGAAATGTCGGAAAGGTAACGCGTTGAAAAGAGGCGCTAAAGATCCTGTAATGCTCTCTGCCGGCTATAAAAATATCTATAATGGACCTATAAATCAACGAGAAGAGCAAGGAAAAAGTTAATTGAGGAGGAGAAGAATGAATTTTAACAATAAGCATATGTGAACATGGATTGAGCATACTTTTAGGAATTAATAACCTATAGTTGTTAGATACTTTTACCAACCTGAGTGGAAGGGTAGTTTCCTTATTGGAGATGAGAGCATTAATACTGAGCAATGAAGTGTGATATTGGGATATAGAATAACAAAAAGGGAAAAAGGGTATTTTAATAGGTGGGTTCGGAATTGTTTGTTGCAGTCTACCCATCTTAAAATCAATATGCTAATGATGACAACCCGCTCTCTCCACCGACTGGTCTGAATCTAATTCCTTGCCCGTCACCGCGGAATCCAGCTGTCGTTAATATTTAAAGGGGCGAGGGACGTCCCAGCGGGGACTGCGGATCTGGTACCCATCTCACGTTATTCTTATCACGTTTTAATCACGTACGTCTGGATTTTCGGCCGTCGGGAAAACTTCTCTGCCGAAGCAGCGACTCCGCCCGTCCACCTCTCCACGCGTCCTGCCTGGCGCGTCATGTTCCGCCACCATCGCGTTCTCTTTCTTCTCTCTCTCCTAGTTCATGAGCCCCTACGCCACCAGCCTCGCTCCGCTCCATCCCTACCCTTGAGGCCTCTCTTTATTAGGAGAATAAGTTATGCGTGCACGTGCCTCTCTGCGTGCCGATGTGGGAGGGATATGGGGATAGGGTATGTGTATTTTTTCCCCTCTTTTACCCACTTCGGGAGAAGGAAAAGGGTGAAGCAGAAGTGGTCCGCGGAGAGGGAGTAGTGGAGGAAGCGAGGGAGGAGGGGTGATGATGATGAGGAGAACGTATCGGGGGAGGAAACGGTGGGGACGGGCGGGGGTAGAAAAGGGGAGGTTGGTGGGGGTGAACGCGATAGGTCGGCTCTAAAGGAAGGAGGGGGTAGCGTTCGGAGCGGGTTCCGGGGGAGGATTTAGCGGGGCAGATCGGGAAAAGTACGGGATCAGATGCATTGGAAAGGTTGAGGAGGGAGGTCGGTCGTGGGGAGGGAGGGGGTGGAGGGGTTTTGAGGCTCAGGTCGGGTGGAGGAGGAGGGAGGGAATTGGCGGAAAGATAGAAGGTTGATGGAGGCGGGCGTGTGTGGGAGGAGATGGGGACGGGATTGAAGGGTGGGTAGCCGGAAGGGGGAGGGAATAGGGTCGGCAACTCCATGATTCGGTAGGGTACGAGGGAAGGACGTTTATTTTCATCCCAACCCTCCGTCCTCTCCATCCCTTCCTCACTTTCTTACTGTTTTGTGTGCGGACTTGAAGAGGAATCCCTCCCGTGCTGCTTCTTATTCCGGTTTCCTTCACCCGGGAAAACCTTTAACCCCCTCCCCCCTTCAGCCTAACTCTCTCCCTTCTCCCCGTTCCCTTCACTCCAATCTTCATTCGCTTCCCTCAGAATATGCCTTTTTTTCACTCTTCGTGATGTTTACTGCCTCTCGATCCACGTGTCTTTTTTTCTCGAGGCTTTCTTTTCTTCTCCATTGTCCGTCTGGATTTTCGTAAAGGGGAGAGCGGGGCTGGGGTCGTATTTTCTTAACGAATCGGAGTGAGCTGGCGGGGTTGATGCTTGGTATCTTCAGAGAATCAATCCCCTTATGACTAGTCTCCCACCGTTGGGTGCGTCAAGAGTTGGCGGAGACGTGTTTGAGTTTTGCAAACGAGGAAGGTGGGTTTCTAATGAAAAACTTATGATTTTTACGGGCCATGCCTTTGAACATTTTTTGTAATCCCTGGCGTCTAATGTTACGTATTTAAAAAGTTTTTGTTGTTTCAACCGTTTCCTATTGGCACAAAAGTGAGGTGTAAAATTATTCTTCTACTCTCCCATTTATGTCCCCTCTTATTTTCAAGAACAATAGCTTTCACGAAAAGTACTTAGTAGGTGTGTTTTGGTCCCTCATTCGAAATGTTTCCTCGAAAGGTTATGTACCTGATGATGACACCGATGTGTCGAAACATGTCGTACCAAGGAAATAAATTGTGGAAGGAAACATAGTTACTGTTTATTTGTGAAATTCAACTTCCACCTAGTTGAGCCTGATACAATTGAACGTTCTGTGACTTCCTATATGCAGCTTGATCATCAACAGGTTCTTATTTCTCGTCTTTGAAATGAACGTTTTTGGACGTAAACTTGTTTTATGAATTTAAAAAAAATTGTTGGAGTAGAGTATGTGAATAAGAAGGTCTCGCAAATTTTCTATGTAAAAATGCTTAGTTGAACATTTAAGTGATGCAACGTCATGGTGCTGACGGTTCTAGACCGGTGTACTATTCGTATTTTAACGTTAGTTCTTTGAGTAAAAAAGTGGACGAAACTGCCGCGGTAATCCACAATTTTTTTCGTGAAATTAAAATAGCTATTCTCAGTAAATATATGTGACTGATCGAGCGCAATCAATGGTTTTTAATGAGGCGTAGGTTGAGATTCTTGGGCGCAGAGAAATTTTTGCGGTCTGCCCTCGTTTTATTCGGGAGCCCTATGCTTTCGACCGTAATCCTATTTTCTGATCCGCCGTTTTCTCATTCTTGTCGAGAGTCTGCATTTTCGCCTCCAAAGCCTCAATCGAGTTTACCTTCTTCTCCATTCACCGAAGTTGTCCCCCCCCCCCCCGCTCTCCTGCACCATCCCCTGCACCCTTCTCCGTTCTCCGGCGTTCACAACGGTCTCTCTTCGCAAGGAGGTCTTTTTTATGTAATGTCATTACTCTGTTTCATCCGCCCTCAGCTGGTTGCGTCGTATTTATATCTTCTTTACCTCATCAGTGTCGAGAATTTACGTAGCATGGCTTTGCCCTTCCGTCCACTCTAAAAAAAAAGTGTTCTACGCCAAGTGGCTGCTGAGGATAAAGGTCACTCAGTACTAAGTCTAGTGGTGGGTTAAAGTCACACATAAGAACAAGGAAGCCAGTTCTTTTTCTCTTTCTGCTTTTTGTGTTCTATGTAGATCTGGTTCTGAGATATCCACACGCTTTGTATTCAGTTGGCCGTGTCCGGAGGTCTATGCTGAATTCGAATCCGGGACTTTCGGTCAGTAGAACAACGCCTGCTCACTGGACTACCCGCCGTTGCAAAATACGTCTTATTCTCCTCGTATTACATCAATACGTTATAGGTGTTTTACTTGACATAAATTTAGAACAACCTTTGTTATACTCTTTTAATTAGGCGTTCAGTCTCTACAGCAAAAAAAATGTATTTGTCTCTCCACTTCTCTTGTTTTACTCACTCCTTGATAAATGTACAAAACTTTAGACGTTTTTCCTGACTCTGGTGCTACACATTGATCTCTTTGTACCATGCCATTAATGTTTTTTGGACAATTAAAACTTAATCTGCAACCGCACATGCATGAAATACTGTTAGTTTTCCTCACGTTTTCTACCATTCCCATTGTTATATATGCTGATGGGCCATTTGTAGACTAACGGTCGCAGGGAATGATGATGTTATTCATTCAACTAATGTAATCTATTCTTGTACCCATTGAGGGAAAAAATCAACTGTTATCTCATTCGTGAGCTGTAATACGGGAGATTGGCACTTTCGTTATTTGGATATGTAGTGGAATTTCTTTATCATAGCTCTATGTTCAAACTTAGATTTCACTATGTTGATGTGCCAAAAATTGCATAATTACGGATGTTTCCACGTTATTTATTGTTAAACGACAGACTCACAGAATTTCTACTCGAAGTTAACTCTGAAGAGGCAAAAGTAATAGTAACAGAGCAATGCTATCATTTCCGGCTTGTTAGAGAATGGATTTAAATTATTTAAATATACAATTTCAGTCGTAAATACATTTGCACGATCTCAGATCCATGGAAGAGTTTGTTGAGATAACGGCCAATCACAGAGGAACAGCAATAGGAAGCGGCGGTTATAAAAGCAGCCAAAACTGTTATGTATTTCTTTCTTCTGATATAAAGACGCCGAATGGAATGCCAGATAAATTGTTTTCTCTTCACTTGCTCATAACGCTGCTAAACTTATGATAAAAATTGAGAACATAGTTCTTTGCTTGATAATATTTAGATGAAGGATTAATCCATTAGTGTGATAATTTAGTTAGTTTGAAAAACTTAATTTGAGTATTGTTTTTAAATAAGCGATGCCAATGTATTTGTGGGGTTTTGGAGTTGCATTCTCTCGATACTTAATTCTAAAATTTCTTACCCATCGCTCCATGAATCACGCCACCTAGCCCTTTACTCTGAGAATTTTTAGCTGTTGAAGAGTGGCACTGAAATCAACGGAGTTGGATATTTCAATCGTTTGGTTGCATTGGATTAATGAGATGTTAACTATGGAGGAATTTGGTTAAATGCACTGTTGAGTCGGTGGAGTCATAGATAGACTTCGATTCGAGCCACTTTGGCACTTCAAGTCTAAGCCATTGCTCGGTATGAAAGAATTCGCAATCGAAACCTACCGCATTTAGAGGAGGGTCTTGAACAATGCCATCCAGATTCCCTTCTGCCTCCTATTATTCAAGCCTAAAATTACCCCCACTCACTTCATCGATGACGATTTTGGCGGGGTAGGAAGGCTCTCCGGAGTGAGGAGGCAAGTTCTCCACGATTCTGAACCCTAATAAAAAATATGGAACCGATGTTCTCGAAGCCCCCGTGTTTATTCTCCTCGCATTAATGTCGTGTGAAATTTATTGCTTATCCCCGCGTTAACGCATCAAGTCTCCCTCGCGTTCCCAAACGCATCGAGGAAGTCGGCCCCCAGTCCCTTCTCACTCCCTTATCCCCACCCTGAGAACCACCCTAGTGCTCTTGCCCTCTTCATCTAGGCTTCCTTCAAAGGCCCGTGGGGGGTGGGAGTCGGTAAGGGGAGCGCGAGGCAGGGTGGGGGTGGTTGAGAAGATGGGGGAGAGTGGGCAAGTACGCGGGAGCATGAGAGAAGGGTTCTATTACGGCCTCGCCCGATTTCATCCACAAGTCATTTTCTTCCATCCCATTCATTTTCTTCGCAAAATCCCCTGGACCTGCTCACCCTCTCTCCCCAGTCGCCTCCCTCAACTTTTCTCCTATCACCCTCTCTTCCTGTTTTCCATAATACTATCCTCTTCCTTCTAGTTCTCCCGCTCGCCCCTTGCCCTTCCTTTCTCTCATGTCCGTGTGCCTATACTAGGACCAAGTAGGTCTCTCGTGGCCATTCACTCAACCTGAAGCGCTCTAAATAAATTTTAATACCGCTCCTTTGTGACTTTTCATTCCCATCGAACTGTTCGCGCTCAGTAGGAGGTTGGTCAGCGTACGACTTGATGTTGAACTGATTGTGGGGAGGAAAAAAAACTTTGCGAATTTCACTGATAGAATTTAATCAGGACCCAAGTTTCGACAATTTATGTCATGTGTATGTATATATCTTTTAAAGATCGGGACTTGGGATTATTTACTATAAGTATTTAGAATTCTCGTGGTTTCATTAATTTGGGTTTATTCTTCGCCATTGTAGTGCACATGTTGATGAATGGTCCTATCCATATTCACCATTTTAGTCAATTAATCATTAATGACTAATTAATAATTTTAATAAATCATTAATGACGCTATCATTGTCAAGCATATCTCTCTGCTTAACACTTTTTCCATGCAGTGTGATCCTTTGCTCGTAGTGAATTAATAGCTATCATTATGCCATTGCTCCCCAGTGTTTTGAATTGCCATTGAACAGTCATTCATTCATAATGGATGTGCAACATTCGTCTTTAATAACCTTTGAAATAATATTTCCCATTTCAGCTTAATTAAGGTTTATGCTTCAATGGTTTATAAAAACTACGAACTAATGTGATAGTTAGATAATCCTATAATGCCTGATGCGGAAAATTCATGAAATATCCCATGATCAATTATGCTTGCGATATTTTCTTCCACGAAAGAAATTTTAGTTTCGGTCGAGAGATATTTCATTCGCAAACGACTGTGAACGACGCGTAAAAGTGGAAGCACAGAACGTTGATGGATGTCCATCTTGTAGTAATAGAAGTGTTTCTCCTTTGATGTATTCCTCAACGTGCATTGCGTTTATGTTTTTTTAACATTCACGCATCACCAATGTGGGAGAGGTTTTATTGCCTGACGCATATTTTTCCCGCGCATTGCGGGTTCTTTTATGTGGTACTACATGTAAGTACATGGGCATAAAAATTTCCATCGAACCATAGGCAGTCAATAATGTTTTCTCTTGCGTGCAGATTTTCCTCTTAGTTTAAATAGAAAATAAACCAGTAATAAAGGCTCCATTGTTGTGTGGTCTTTGAGAGCCAATTCATAAGCGTCGGAGCAATAAATCAATGAATATAGGCATTTAGAACCTCCACGTCCATTTTTATAGCGGTGTACATTCTCATCTGATACGTAGTGGCTTTCGTAACGGCTATTGCTGTCCCCCCTGGGGAGTCAAGATTGCTTCAGTCCCTCGTCTTCATCGAGTGGCAGAAGGCAGTTAACAGTCTCCACTCCTAACCCTGCCACATTGGAAGAAATTTTGCGTCCACGACAACCACTTCCCTCATAACTGGAAAAAAGTTTTATTTTTTTCACGCCAATGTATGTACTCTCCCACCCTCACACATTTACCCCACTCTGGTCAACAAAAGTTGACCAGTGTCAACTTTCTGATGATATTGTCCTTTTCGTCAGAGACGTTTCTTTCATCTAATTCTCCCTCTTTTAATTTAAGTAATGTTACCAGCCCTGAACTTTGCATGCATTATCCCTCTAAGGAATGTCTTTCTCAAATAATCAGGACGGTATGTTACGGACGGCTGTGTTACCGGTTCATGTTAGTCCTGAATTACAGTGATTTTATTCAATAAATCGGATGACTCAACTGATCTTAAGATCTTTTTTTATGAAATATTTGCCCCTTATTTGAATATCTACATATCCATAGTCTTGTAATCATTTTTCCCAAATCTTTCTCATAAAATATCTCACCGATAGATTTTAGCACCCAATGTTGAATGTTGTGGACCTCAAACCATATCATAATTAAGAGTTAAAAGAAAAAAAATATGCAAACACTAATTACTAATTCTATGGATAAGTATTATCATCATTGAGGTTTTCCACTTAATTACGCTCTTAATTTAGCAATAATATGAGGACTGGAAGTTTTATTTTTCAGTTGGGTGCGTAGCAATCCTTTGCGAGCTGTTGCTAAATTTATAACTCTTCACAATCCCTCACGACATGATAGCTGTAAGTGGGTCGTGCCAGTGTCTTCATCGCCGCTTCTATTCTTTACATGACCCCTCAATTTTTTTGCTATTCTTTCCCGCTTTTGGACGTGCATTTTATCATTCCATTTTTATCCTCTCTCTCTTCCTTCTCCACTTAAAATTTTCCTCGACCCTTTTGCTCAACTTCTTTTCGCCCCGCACTCGTCTGCTTGCACTCTTCTTTCTGTTCTCCACATTTCGTGCGCAACTTTTCTCCGTTCTGTAATATTTGTATGTTGATTATGCGTATTTTACTTCATTTCTACGTTTACCTAATTCCCTCCACCGTAAGTCTATCTCGGGCTGCCAATTCACGTGTACTACAACGCAATCTGACCGTATCCACGTCTAAAAAGTATGGTTTGTAAAAACATTTTTCTTGATAAAGACTCTCGGGTATCCATTTGGGTTAGCTCCTTGACCGACGTTTCGACAGCTAACTCCGCTGTCGTCCTCAGGGTGATGAGTGACTGCAGCGATAGCGAAGTAGGTTGTCCAAAGGTCGGTCACGGAGCTACTAGCCTGGATGGATATCGGAAAGTCTTTCATCATCTCAATTCACTGGGAAAGCCAGATATTATTAATTTGAGTTTTCTTGTTGTGCATTACGTAATATGTCACAATAGAACCCCAGTTACTATGGCCATTTCAATAATGCATAATTCAATAATGTACAATACCAATCCATGTAGCAAAATTTACATTGAAAAAAAAAATCATCCACCTTAACCGACATTCGATCTCGAATCTCTCGATTTCCAACTAATTTTGGGTAACAAGGAATTTCGGTCAAGTTGAAAAATATTTTCTTCGTCGTAATTTTCTACTGTGCATATCAACTTTTGTTTTTCGCGGCCAGTTCAAAACCTTGAATTTAAAGTCAATATTTGAAAAAATATAAACCCGCCTTTTATTTATGTTTCTGCTCCAATACTAAAATGTATTTGATATGCTATTTTGCAGGTGTATTGTGTGAAATTATTTTATTACGTTTTCAGTGAAATTATTTTATTACGTTTTCAGTGAAATTATTTTATTACGTTTTCATTGCGCGAGAGAGGACCCCGTCAAAACTTTCCCGGCAGAGGGAATAAATTAAGGTTACAATTCCTTATTTGAAACTCGGACCCTGTACTGCGAAATCCTGTCTCATATGCTCTTATTTCTCGCTTTCTCGTGCACATTCCAATTTTTGATTTGCGCCGGCTCTTTCTTTTCTTTATCTTTCGTGCGTTTTTTCTCTTCTTTCCTGCGGGAGGAAATTCTACCTGCCTCAACTGCTACATTCTCCGCTTCAACTCTTTCTCTCTCTCGTCTCTTCATCTGCATTTCCTCTCTTTTACTTTCTCTTCGCTCCCTCTTTTTCCCATCCCTTCTCGATGCCCTCGATCCCCTGACTTATTATTCTCCTCGATGTCTTCTACACCTTCCCCCATCTCCCCTGGACTCGATCCCCTCCAGTCCCTGCCCGAACCTTCCATCTCGCCCCTCCCCTCTCTCTTTCTCATCCCCTTTCCTTCGATCTTCTCTCTCTCTTTCTCTCTTCCTCCTCACCCTATCCCAGAGCACGACACCCCATCCCCCCCGCACCTTTCCTTCCCTCTCACTCGGTCCCCCCTCCCCTCGCCGAGGGGGCCCCTTCTTCTCTGTATGCCGGCCCGAAGACTTCGCATTTGACTCGCGCTCGCATCCTCGGAGCCTGCATACAAATCGCTGCATCAGACTCGCACACCGCTGCGAGTGGAGCGAACCCTGCTGCCCTTCCATTTTCTTCTCCCCCATCCCTTTTTTTTCTTCCCAGGCCTTTTCCTTCCGTCTTTCCCAACCCCCCTCCCTTCACCCCCGCTGCTGGTGGCTCTTTTTTTTTTAACCTCCCGTCCCACTCTGCCGTATTTTTTCGGGTTCTTTCTTTTCGCAAGGCCTTCATGTTCCTCTTCCCCCTCTCTCGTACCATCCTTCTCTGCACGCCTGGTCCTCGTGCAATACCTTTGCCGACCCGCCTTCTAGGAAGCCAACCTCCCCCCTTTACTCCCTCTCCCCTCCTGTAATCTTGTAGTATTTTTTTTTCTCCGATACACTCTCCAGAGTCTTCATCCCCTCATACGCATTCCGCCGTTCCATCCCTTGGTTTCTTCCCCTCTCCCTCGCCTCATCTCTTCTCCGCACTCCGCCCCCTCCTTTTCCATCTTGCTTCCAGATCTAGTCGCCACCCCAATCCGGCGATACTTCCCTCCCCTGCAACCTTCCTCCCTCTCTCCCTCCCCTCCCCCCTCAATATATTTTCTTTCGCAAGTCGAATTTCGTGCCGTAAGACCTCGTTTCGTCTCCTGCCTACCTTCACCCATCGAAGTCGGTGGGTCAAATTTTTAGTGTTTAATGCACTTTTGCGAATCCCTCCCGCTGATGGTCGCCTATCGGAAACAGAAATTATTGTAATGTTTTAAACTTTCGTATCTCTCGACTTTTTCTCGTTGTGGTAGATTGTGTTCATGGATATTTATGCTTTATCCCGAAGTGAAGATTGTTGCAATTCTGGCCTTCGTGTTGATAGAATGCACTTATTGAAGATGGCTCCCAGCGCTTCAGTAATGGAATCTTATTTAACATTCGTACTCCTGAGTGTATCATGAATATCAATGTAGTACCTTAATACAAGTATTGGCAGTTTTAACTAATCCTGGGGAAATTCTAGCTAGTTTGTAGATAATGGTGGAAGAAATTCTCTTTATTCTGTGAAAAGTATGTATTTATACTTGCATGAGTGTATGTCCAGTAGCGATGTGCATAAAACGCATGGTTTATCACTTTTCCTAATTTTGCAGAATTTGGATATTGCTTCAGGGAAACATTTTTATTACTATCCGTCAGGCGTTTAATTTTCCCCCTGTAAAAACAATGATAACAACTGAAAGATATACTTACCTGAGAAATTGATAAATTTAGTGTTGCGTCAACGTAAAAACACTTATCTTTCAATGCATGCGACAGTTACACGTTATGGAGTTGAAGATTTAAAACACGTCTTTTGGCTTCATCATCATCATCTTCGCTCAGCTATCCTATGATTGGCTTGACGCACCCTTCCACTCGATTCTTCTATCAGACAACCTCTTAATATTAACATAATTCCTCTCTTTCATATCCTTCACGATCTTTTGGCTTATCGTTTAATAGGTTTAATGCCATGCTGCAATTTGCACGCTTACTAAAGTAGGTACTCACACACTTAGTCTTACTTGTGTTTAAATAACGGATTTAGTATCATTCGCATTGAAATAGCGCACGTGACCTATTACCTCCCACCACACCCTCGAAGCGGCTCGGAGGGTGTTACGTAGGTGAAAATGATGTCAAATGGTATATACCATGTGCCTCGGAGAGGCCCTAGTCAAGCGTATTCTTAGAGTTAACGCAATTTTTGCTTCATCGGGGAAACTGCGCTTGAAGAAGTGTTGTTTCAGTTTGGCCCCATATCTTTGAATCATTCTTTGCCTGGGAACATTCTGCTTCGTTGGGATAAGTGAGGAAAGTATAGGGTTATCGATCGAAATTTATTGAAATCCGAGATTGTTCGATCCGGTACTCAACCCTGTTTGTGAATATCCGGCGGGTAAATGTGTCTTTTTTCCCTATTACCAGTGGGTTATGGAGTTTTCTGCGAATATTTTTTCCAAGAACGCCGTTGTATTCCGGTTCCGACTCGTTTATTCATATAAATGTCCAGCGGTCATTCTGCCACTGTCACGATTTCCCGTTCAGTCGTTTGGCCGAGAAAAAACTTCAGCTCCTGAAAAGGTATTCAGTATAAACGTTTAAATTGCTATCGTTTCGTTTCACTGTTCCCTTCATCTCGTCGTGATTTGCTCGTAACTCCGTTTCGATTACGAATCAGAAATAGGACAAGAGGATATCTGCTGCTCAGATTTGCCTTATCCGTAAAATTGTTCTGTTTTTGGCATTATATGCCTACAGCTTCTCAGGTTTATCTGTATTATCTCACTGGTAATGGGTAACGTCCGTAGTATGAAATTCAGCTTTAATGTTGCATATAGTTAAAAGAGGCCCGATTAAGTAAGCATAAGTTGCGGTGAATACTGCAAATATATGGCGATAATCGATATCATTACAGACTACGCTAAAAGTAGCTGAAATAAAATTCCATTGGTAGATAGAGTAGCTTGAAATTAAGATCCAGTATAGCTACCCATATTCGTGGCGTTTAACCGCTTGTTTTGGTCTATTTTGGTAGTTGCTTACCTCTCATTTTGAAATCTATTTCACGCGATAACCTGAGATAAGAAAGTAAAATGGATCTTAAAAATATGAGTGCATCATCATGCGCTCTGTTTTGTCTGGTAGGGGAGACCAGGGCACGTTTTCCAACTTTCCCTTGAATCTTAAGCTCCTTTTCAAAAGTGGAGTGATGATAACGCACTTTCAATATAAGTTTTGCATTGCGCTCTATGCCGTAATGTAAAAAGGAGGGCCATGAAAGCCATCACATTGTGTTACAACAGGTGCGTGAAAATACTGAATTGGGTATATCTAAGGGGTAGCCATCGAAACTCTTTACCAAAAGGTGGAATATTTCTGGCCGGCTGCCATCTCTCCTCCTTTTAAAACTGTCACAAACGCCGGGAAACATACGCTGTTCCAAATTCGCGAGCCTTGGCCCTGCCAGATTCTAACGGCGCAGCGATCCTCATGAAATATTAGCAAAATGTCCTCAATTCCCACCCCTCGCATGTCCCCGGGTTTATTACCTCTTTTAAGCTCTTCGATTTTGGGCATTCGCGGGCTGAGACTGCTCTTTCGGACCTAGAAATGTATTCTGTGTTCGCGTGCTGGTGATATTCAATCAATCGCCTTATTAGTATTGGTTATTAATATACGCTAACAGAAAGCCGCTAATGTTTTACCGTTAGTACAGAAAAGAGTAAATATCGCCGTTTTGAATTTGCCGAAGTCATAAATGTTTTCCTTTATACTTTTTAATGGTAGAGTCCACTTTTCCTGCCCTATCTTTCGCGTAAAATGAATTCAGCTAGGTTAAGAGGTAAGATGAAAAATGAAAGCGCTGTTTCATTTTGTCTTATTAACCTTAGCTATCGATTAGTATAAATAGTTTGTTTATTCTTCTTGAATAACTTATTACTTTCTGTGTGTATGAACTGCATACTTGCCTTTTTAATTGCGAATGTGTAGCATCCAATTTAGCATGGGTAATGAAATGATAACTTCGAGCAAACACAAATATATTTTAATCATGGTTAGCTATAATGAATTTAAATCTTGAATTTTTGCTGTTTTCATCATCAGCTTGATGTTTCCTTTTTCTGGAAGTGTCTTAATGTTTTGCTTTCTTGATTCTTGCTGGTCTTCCACTTATGTTAGTAATCTAGGAATTTTCTTGACTTGAGGCGGAGAGCTCGTCGTGGTTGAGTAGGAAAGATCAGTTAGCAAACGTCCTTTTTATGGCGTTAAAAATATACTACTGTTTCTGGCAAGATATACTAAGTGCTGAGATGTAAACTGTGTAAGTTTAAGTCCTTTAAGTAAAAAAACTGAATAACCTTATGCGCTAACATTGCGCTAAATTTAAATGACTTAATGATAAATTTTACGCATAGGAACTTTATGATTGCGCTCCTCAGCCTACTCCATTATATCGTCTTATATTCTCCCTTTGAAAATGTAAGTGCATGAAGGAGAATTCGCTGCGGATTAGTAAACATTAAAGGGTTTTTGTTACTCGTCTCTGATGGTGAAAGAAATGCCATAGTAAGGGCTAAGCATATGACGGTTAAAGAAAATGTCATCCTAGGTGGAAAGTACATTGCCCTGTTTGGGAAAAAAGTGCTCTTGATGAATTTCATTATGTGACGGAATGCGGAGCATTCCGTCGCATAATGAAAAATATATTAATATTATTTTCACAGGCGATGTCCCTAAAGGCAAAATATGCCCTTAATCCATTTATTTCTACGTAGCCAAAACTGCTGTGCATCTCACGTACGGAATTAAGAGCTATTTCCACGTCACTAATCATTTCATCACTTCATTTCTTCTAAGTGAGAGACTGATATGAGATGCATTCTATTTATTTCATGAAGGAAAGTGATATTAAAATTAAGAAGTTAATCTTATTTAGTTTTGCAGTCATCATTGCGGTATCTATAGGTATAGATGCTATGGGTGAAATGCTTTGGAGTTTTAATGTCATGGGTCGAGGAAAGTAATGTCCGATTAATATTCTGCCCTGAATAAAATACATTCGCCTATCATTCTGCTCCTTCATTATTTTTGCCCTTTAAAATAGAGTTAGCTAATCCTCTTTACTGACCTAAATAAAGTGAGTGAGACCGGAAGATGATGGTGTTCGAGAATAGTAGGGAAATAACAACTACGTTAAAAAATTTATAACATGGTAGTAAATCATGTAGGGCAAAACATAAAACATGGCGGATGATGTACGGTGGGAACATTGGCATCCGTTGATGCAAACTGACTGGAGACAGTTACTTGCAGAAGAACTAGGGTGTTGGGTATGAAAAAGTGACTACTTTCGTATTAGATTCCGACGTCCTGGGCCCGTCGGCTCATGTCCAGGGTAAGAATTCGTTTCGCATTGTTGAATAGTCGCGGGTATCCTGAACTGAATCGTGTGTTCAGTCTTGATCCCTTCGCGAGGCCTCCTTTGCCCGCGGGGGTGCCACGTTTGGTAGCCGGTCCTTTCTAATGGCTTCGCGTGGGCGTATCCATCCTCTTCCCCTCCCCCCTCACTCTCCATCCCCACAACCCCCGCGCGTATCGCCCGATACACTCATCCCCAGTTCTTCATCGTACCCCAACCCCTCTCCTCATCCCCCGCCTCAGTTCACAGTTGCATGATTCAGGGCGGCGTGAGTTGCATGCGATTTCCCGCAGCATTATTTATGACGCCTCCTCTGCCTCCGCGTATGACTACTCCCTCTCTCCCGTTCACCAACACGCTCTCTCCCTCTCTCATATGAATGTTGGCGTTGCCGTGGACGTGGCCAGAGTCTTATGTGACCGCATTTCAACTTCCCAATTTCCCGCGGAGCCGGAGATGTATTTTTTTTCCTCCCCCTCCCTGGCGCTAATGTGATATTCAGACGGGAGATGAGGCGGAGGGAAGAAGGCTCTTGTACATACGAGGGCGCTCGCGTGAGTGTATATGTGTGCATCCATGTATATTTATTTCCCTGCGTTCCTCATGCGTGGCATATTCCTTTTGTCTGGATGTGTGCGCGTTTGGAGGACCATCCCACGGTGCATTATTGCCTCTACGTCTTCGATGATTCCTTTGGTGTGCGCGTCTTGTCTCCCCCCCGTGACGTGATTCTGGTTTTTATGGACACATTTTCGGTTGTTTTGGTGGCGCGGGAGTTTTTATTTCTTGGCGGCCGCGGTCCAAGGAGGGCCTCACTGCCAAGCGCTTCGTCACGTGCCCGGAGTTTTGTTATTTATGCATCGGGTGGACGAGGTAATTCGATAGTTAGGGTGTGCGTTCACGCCTCGCGTTTGTGCGGGAGATGTTTCAGGGAAAGGTTCGTTTCTTGACGCGATGGCGTCTCTAAGTGTCGATTATTGTCGCCACGGTTGTGATTTAAGACGCTGGGGATGTTATTGGGTTTCTTTTTGTTTTAACCCGAAGGAATCATTTTCGTCGCTTGAATAATTCATTTATGTTGATAGGGCGTGGGTGAAATTTGCGTGGTGAGGTTTTAGTGATGTCATTTTCGTTAAAACTGTAAAAGCTTGAAAGTTTTGAAAAGGGTTATCAGTTGTGTGCTTTTGTTTAATACATCAAAACTTAGAAAAATTGTATCCTTATATGTGACTGTTACTCTCGTTACTGGTTTCATGAATTTGCTGTGAATGACCTCGTTATATTGTAAATTGAAAATGTATGACTTTAAAGAGAGGTGATTTCTGGTGTAATTTGGACTCCTCTATACTTGGAAAAATGAGAAATTCATTTACTTCCAGCAATTTTAGGATATGATTGAGTAGTGATTTACGATAATTCTTCAGGCATCCTAATATACCCAACTTATGTTTGTTCACGTAGGCCCGGTAATAAGTGTAGTACAATATTTTTTGTTAGAGTACTGACCTAGTTTCTATCCTCCTTTACTTAAACACGGCTCCTATCTGTGTGGTAACACTTTACGAAATTGCTAATGTCGTTTAGTAACAAAAACGTTACATCCTCATCAGCTGATTGTTAACCTCGATTAGTAGAGAAGAAAGATTTTTGCAAGACTCTTTAAAGATTTTTTTGCATGTTAGTTATATTATATTAGTTAGCGTGTATGTATTCAAAGAAACCAGGGGCTCTCTCTCAGGGGTTATGGCTATTAAAACTACCACGCTGACAATCATTTATTCGTTGAATATGCGGAGTGATGAAGCATTGACCGTCTTTCCTGGTTGGTGGACGTGAACAATGATCAAACATCAGTGAACTATAATGTTGCATTTAGAGTATTCGATATTGCTTTTAGATCCTTTATTCATTCACCATTAAACTTAAAATACCAATGGCTTAAACTTAATTGTGGTGAAAAATGTGAAACAACTGTGCTGCTACCTCATTTGGTATCAATTTTATTTAACTAACTCTTGCGTCGGCGTATTTGGTATCAGTTATGTGGCATGTTCATGAAATCCTTTCCGAAAAAATATTATTTCCCCCATAAAATCTGCATGAATCCAAAACATTGGCTACTCTGTATTTGGTCTTGATTTAAGCGTTACTTAGTGTCCCTATTCCCGTATTCCTTTTCGTATCTCCAAGGTTTTAGAAATAAATCGTGCTAGGAAGAGATCCTTTGATGCTAATTTGATGCTTTGATGCTAAAGTCTTTCAAATTATGCTGCTAATAACAATTATCAGTTTTTATTCAAGGAGGTCTACTGGCCTCCATCAAACACATGTAAGAACTAAAAACTCTGGTTTGGAATATGGGCATTTTACTATATAACAAGATTCCTGATGAAATTAAGAGTGCAAAGACCATGGCCCTCTTCAAACGCAAGATTCGAGAATTTCTGTTGAGGAAATTATTTTACTCTGTTGATGAATTTCTCTATCCATAATTTTCGCATTTGGATTGTTATACCTACCATGACGTGTCCTATATTTGTAACTACAAATCGCTGGAAAAATAAAATATATTATTATTACTATCCGCTTTCCAAATACCACCCCTTGGTTTACTACAAATGCAAGGCAGTGGCCAAATTGTGGCTAGCCTAGCAAGAGATGTGCAAAGAGTGGATGAAGTGTATGAGTTTGGCTTGTCCATCCCTATGATTCACAAATTCACGTGTCTTAGCGATTTTTTTAAGGCACTGGGTTTGGAGTTGAGAGAGGGGTCGGGAGGAAGGGAGGTTGAGGTAGTGGGACAGAACTATCACTTTTTATTGGGGTCGGTGATGTAATTTTCGTTTCCCCTCTACCGGCGTCATCATATCCCACTTCTGTTCTCCACTTGGGACCACACCTCCATTCCGTCAGCCGCGACCTTCCGCAACCCCTGCCCTTCTCTCTCTCTCCCTTTTTCTTTTTCTCTCATATTTCCTTCACCCGTGCCTTCTTATTCCCTTGTTCCCTCCTCTTATTCCCTCGTCCGCTACTCTCTTTCCCGTCTGATATCCGCTGTCCTTTGCTCTCCCCCCCTCTCGGTCTTCTTCAGTTCATCCCTTCCTTGCTTTTTGAAAGCGCTGCCTCTTCTCCTCTCCCGCTCCGCGTTTTCCGGTCGCGGTGGTGATGTGTAAAAAATCTACTGGGTCCCACTACATTCACATTACAGATGGGAGAAGTGGGATTTTTTTTCGCCACCCTACCCTTGCCGTGGTTCGGACCAAGTGTGCGGTGGTCCTATCGAGGGTTGGAGGAGGCTTGCGTGCGGGGGTGGGTTGAGGTGTGAGTTCAGAGGAAGGGTATGGGCCTAGAGGTTTGGATCGACTTGGGGCACGTGGGAATGATACGTGAATGCGAGCCTCTGAGGAGGAGAAGGGATAGGACTTGCCTTCCTCAACGAGTTCCCTTCCTCTCCCTCCACTTCTCCCGCCCTTCCCAACTCTTTTCGTTCCTCTTCCTTAAGGATTTACCCTCATCCTCCCCCTCTTTCACTGGACCGAGATCTCTTCTCCATCACGAGCCATGCCGACCTGAGAGCGTTCTTCCGGCGCCATTTTCTCGTAATTTAGCTCGTCATTTTTTTGTTTGAAGCGTTTTGGCCATGTGGCGCCCTCTTCTTTATTTTCTGCACCTGTCTCTCTTATGATTTTCGTGTTCTTTCGTTGTCCTTTTCTCTTTGAGGGGGGTTTGAGTGGGTTTTTGTTTTTTGTGCTCTCCTGACAGGGAACAAGTGTTACGATGGAGAAGGGAAGTGAAGTTTTAAGGATTGTGCAATGAAAAATCATTTGCTACCTTTGTGAAGAGCTTACGTGTTCATAGGTGACTAACGCTAGCCCACATTTCCGATGAGAAGTAACGTCTTTTATCATTTTCCTATCTTGTATGTCTTGACACAAAATAAGAGGGCATCCATGCATTACGTAACGCCGATTTTCGGTTTTTTAAACACCCTCTCTCACCCTGCAAATTCCGTAACATTCTCCTAAATCCCTCCCCCTTACATTACGCTCCGCTCCCAATGAGTCTCTTTTATTGTGATTGATGGAAAAGTACTTAATTATTTCTCTGTATTACTATTTATTCACTACTTATTGTTTGTATCATTATCATTATGTATACAAATAATGAAGCAATGACACATTTCTCCCAACTTATTTGAAAGCTCTACATCTTCGTGTTAGGAACGGATCTTAACGATTGGCCTTACTTCCTCGCGTTCATCTTTAGCGTTACGTTTTATGTGAACGTCCCATAATGCTTGTATTCCAGATCATTACCTTCTGCTTATCTGGCGGGAATGAGTAAAAGTTTTGCATATTGCCATTATTTTATTTCTGAAAGTACCTTTTTTTACTCGAGCTCAATCTCCCTTTTGTGTTATTAGATTTTATGGTGAACATACGCCTAAACCTGTGGCAGGATCATCGTTATTTACTCCCTCAGCATAGGCAATAAGCCAGTCATGAAGTATGAGATTGAGAAGTGTTGCTTATTTTGAATACGTAGATACAGATTTAGGAGGATTTGCGCAATTAAAATTAAGTGCATTTCTGTTATTGGTTTAAACTAAACGTGCCTAAAAATTGACTTTTCTTTTCCTGGGTGAATAAACTCATTGAATTTGGAAGGAGAAGCTTTTGAATTGAAAGTGGACTTCGTCTTTGAGCTTACGAAGTGGCTATATTGAGTACGTTTGCCTTCTATCCAATTAAATATACATTTTGTTGACATTTAAGTTTTCCTAAACCATCCAGAGATTGAATAATAGCGATTTTCATCTCCCACTACGTAATGATCATTCTCATATAATCCGTTAAATGATTATTGCTATGAAACTTACTAGGTAGTGCACTCTTCTTTCCTATGAAAGTGTTTATCCGTATGGTTAAATTCACGTTGCTGCCTATTCCAGACTCTTTACAGGTATATCTTATATCTTCCATTATGCTTGAATTTTATGGTAAAAACGCTTAGATTTTATTTGTTAGAGTTGCACATTATAACTTTTTCGAAAGTCATTTTACAAAATCGACGCTATTCTCATTGGTTAGCGACCTGGTGATATGTCTTAGAAGTCGGCCATAATAAACACAGGAATTCCACAAAAACTTTCTGCCATGGTTTCTCAGTCATGATAGCCTTGAATTTGATTGCAGTAGCTCAGGATTGATGATTTCGATTTCAACATTCTGCGCAATAGCTTGTTAGTAATGCTACGCTAGTTTGCTATGTATCCTTTTTTGTGAGCATTTTCTCAATTATTCCTCCTTAATCTATTTTTGCTGCTCTCGTGGCTTCGAATATTGCGTTGAAAAACTTCTTAACCCCGTATGCTTGGTCGCGTATCTCTCTATTTCGTCGCTATTGTTTTCCCTGCCTGCGCATTGTTGTACCAGGATAATCACTGTCAACAAGCATATGATTCGTTTGAAGCGGATTTTCATTCGTTTTTTCCACCGACTAACCTCTTCAAATTCACGTTGTTCTTTGTACATAAATTGCACTTCATGTATGTATCTCGTACGAGACCTTCCTTTGTCATTCTTTGTATTCACTATTTCTTCAACGATTGTCTTCAGCAGATCATCAAACATCTTGATATGGCCGATTAGGTTGTCTATTCTTTTTGAAGTTTTCATCTGGCCTTTATCTTATCTCAGTATTCTTATAACCTCTTCTTTAGCTACGTAGTGTATCCGTTTGTATCTTTATTATTTTTCTGCAAATCTTGTTTTATATGCTTACAGTCTCGACTCGTTATCGTCCTGTTATCGTCCGTGCCTCACTACCGTAGAGGGCTATATTCCATACGTAAGCTGATTGAGATTAGTCTTCATGAATGCCTTAAAATGTGCTGGATAACACTTGCACGTCATATTTTCAGACTTCTCTAAATAGTTTTATTTTTTCTCCTCATGGAACCTATTCATTAGTTTCTCGGTTAGTTAAGATCTGCGTTGTTCTTTCTGCAACGACCTTTTTTTATTTCGAAGGAAACGTGACTCGGTCATTGTCTCCGTAATAAGTTAAATCTATCGTCCAGTGGTCACGCTTCAATGAGTTCTCATATCAAGACTTTCCAAGTGACTGTGCGACGGTTTTCGTTCTCAATGGGCGTAATGCGTATGTGGGTGCAGATGTTACTCAACCGAGCGCAAGACGGTACCGCGCGCGTATCTCCCGTCTTCCTCTCATCATTCCTCCGCCCTCTTCTCTCCCTTCCGTCATTTGCGGCTCGCATCCTCGTCCCGTCAATGGGTCCGGAAGGCAGAGGGGCCGTGGAGAAGCAGAGTGGGCGTCACGGGGAAGGAGGGCTTAAAACGTTGTTTGTGGCGGTGGAGTGAGTGGAACGCCAGGGTGGAGGGAGGAGGCTCTCAGCCGGGGGTTGGGGGAGCAGGAGGCGGGGATATTGCGGCTGGCTCCGTGGAGCTCCTCGGGGGTGGGTGGGGGGAGAGAGGGGTGTCAGAGCGCCTCACTTCCCGAGCGAGACCGTGAGTGTTTTTCGGGGGTGGGAAATTTAGGGGATAGGCTCTCTCTCTCTCTCTTCCCTATCTTTCAACCCCCCGCCATCTGCCCCCTCCCCCTTAGATCGTCTCACCACGCCCACCTCACATTTCTGCACGGGAGCCCCACTACTCTTCCTCCATCACTTGAGATAAAAAACCCTCCCCTTCCGTCGTTCGCATGCCCGCATCCCGACAGGGGCGGAATCGGACTACATCCAAGGACAAGAAGGAGTAGTCAGAAGAATAGAAATGTATTTTATAAATGTTTGTGCATGATACATGTTATCAGAACAATCCAAAACCCGGTGATATAATTGGGGGTTTGAAAATTACTCTGGATATTCTCTTATATGTACTTTTAAGTCTATAACATGTGAACTTCTGTCCGATGTACTCTTTGTAACTAGACGTTTCGGCACCGCTACATCAAATTAAAGTCTTCACAAATTGCTGGTTAACGTTAACCAGACGTAATAAAACTGAGCCTATGAACTTCCAGGATAATTATGAATGCCGTCTACATCCATATATTACCCTGTCGGCCGTCATGAAGACCAGGGGTATTGCTACTGGCGAAAATGGGTCTAAGCAGGTAAAAAATTATCAAGAAACAAAATATAAATATGAAGAAGTGCTTTTGTTTATTGTGTTTTACTGTTTGTGTCGTAGTTCATAACAGCAAGAGGAATTATTACCAGAAATTCAATAAAGATTTTATTTCGATTTATCCGGTAGACGTTATATTGTACATTGAGGCTACTGAAAAATGTAGTGATATAAGCTAGGCTTTGTGGGAAATATCGGGGAAAAAATTGAAAACAGACCTGAAAGTTGGGAATTCCATTTACATGGTACATACGTACATTCATTTTGAGAAATAGTCGCTATCTAGGTAGGCTTCATAACTTTTAGGAAGAAAATATTTCATTGTGATTGCAAACACAGATTGAGCTATTGCCAGTATATCTTTACTCTTAGTAAATTTAATGAAAATATCTTTGGATATCGAAATTCCAGAGAAACTCCTTTGCCATTCTTCACTTGCTCCGTCGCGATAATCACAGTAGTAATAAGCATTCGGTATTTTACGCTATGGAATCAACACCTCACAACTGAGGAAGGAGTTGAACTGTACTTTTTTGAGCGTATAAATATTCGTGCTTCGTCTTGGTGAAGCTTCAGGTTAAGTACGTAGCGAGCATGCGGAATGAAAATAATAAAGGTTTTCTTTGGGAACTGAACAAGTACCCTGGGAAGCAACGCACAACGCGTTTAGGGAGAAAGAAATAGGTTTTTAAGGAAACTTCAGTGAACTGTCCGAGGGACGTTTTTGAGAAACTCGGAAGATTCGTAGATTCCATATCAAGTCAACGTCATGATCGTATTCATTTGATTTCAAGCGTAATCCGATGTAAGTATTTCTACCTCCAAAGAAAATTACTGGGACAAATATTTGGAACTTATTTAGGGAAATCCTCTATTTAATGGAAAATTCAAGAGTGCTCCCCACTAAATGGATGACCACGGTTAAGTATTAATACTACCCTCATAATGAAATCTCTCTCACCATTTTTCACCTGATTTCTTTCTCCTAATCCTACTTTTACGGCTGATGACTTAGTATCCCAACCATACCTAACTCCCGTTTCGTGTTTTGCAGTGCGATGTGTTGTTATGGGTGTAGTGTAGGGGATGTAGGGTAATATGTATATTCAGGAGTAATGAAGGGTAATTTGTTGATACAGGTGTAATGCAGGGTAATATGTAGATGCAGGTGGGATTCTGGGGGAGGGAGTGCCCTCCCCAACTCCGTCGCGTTTACGCCCATGATTCCCCGAGCACTTTCTCACTCCGACAACCACCCCAGTCACGCCGAACTCATTCTCCCCCTTCATCCCCGCCTCCGGCGCTCCCCCACCGCTCACACCGCCCCCGCCCGTTTTTCGCACATGCCCCCGGACCCACCCATGCGCTTCCACCTTCCCCCTCCTCAACCACGGGCGGGAATGCCTGGGAAGACTTTTCGCGGGCTCCTCTCCTCCGCATACGAATTTACTCCTTAAGAAGTTGCCTCTTCGGCATCCTCCTCGGAGTGGAGAGGGGGTTGGGGGGGGGGGAGGTTGGACGCTGTTGAGATGGTGGGTGCGTTCGGCGGGGCTGGGACGGGGTAGTCGATGTCGGAAGCGCGAGGGCTGGGTTGGCTGGAGATGTGCGGGGGATCCTTATATAAGTCTTAAGGCCCGCCTTCCACCCTTGACGTTTTTTGCTTTATTATAATCAAAGTTTCCGCTGTTAGCGGCGGAGAGATGGTGGGGGCAGAGGGTAGGGGGAGAGTTTTTGGACGGGGAAGGCGTTTGGAAAGTGGCGGGCGCGAGATCTTCCCCTGTCAGGTGCGTTTAATTAGGGGTTTTGGTGCGGGAGGCGTTCGCATAAGAACGGAAAGTTTCCCCGCAGGGAATTTGCTCGCGTTTACCCGCTCTGGGGGGAGTTGATGTGGGAGAGGGGAGTTTGAGGGAGATGTTATCCGACTCATTTTACTCAAGAGCGTGGGTGTTGGCAGTTTATACTTCTTTCTTTATACTTTCTTTATTCTTTCCGCTACATGTTGATATGATCCGGGGTCAGTGGCTAAGAATTTTTCGCAGTTTTTTCACCTGGGAAATTGCAACCCACGTTGAGGTAATAGTCGTATTTTTTTATCATCCAAAGGAGGATTGTCGGCCTCCTTGCGTTTTATATGCAGTGCGCGCTTGTTCGAATTGTCCTCTTTTAGATTTTCTCATTGAGTAACTTTCGCTGCCAGAAACGGGTTCTCCATTTATAGCTCTGACGATTTCTAGTCGGAAAAAATGAATAATGCGATGGCTCACTTTTTCCCTGTTTACTTATTAGTGCTTCTCGTTTATCCAGAAGGCGTGTTTTAATTGGTGTAGTTTATCCTGGATGACTGGTGAGACAAGCGACGCCTTTCAGAAGATACACTTCTTTAGTATTCTTTTCATTAATGATTGTGTTTACGTTCTTACGGGACAGGATCAGTTGCGCAACTTCCATAATTTGGTGAGGTAAATGTTTAACATAGAAATGTAAAAGGAAAAATATCATTGTTTACGTTTCACTCTACATTGATTTCCGCGAGAGTCAGAATCACAGCTGGCTGAATCTGTGTGAACAATCGGTCAACGTTTCGAGATGTTGGATAGAAGCAGTCGTGAGAAAATGAAAACGGGTAGCCAATCGCAAGCAGAAAAAACAATAATATCGCGGCATATTTCCCCATTTGGCAAGTTGTCGGCATTATGCTTTTCATGCAATCATGGCGCAATATTCATTTTAACTAGCGGTTTCAATGTTTTCGATCAAGTGCATAGAAGATGAAATGGACATTTCTTCATTTTCTTCCCGATCTTGACAACGAGGAAAATGTTTAAAGTGGCTTATCGATTATGGTGATAATGGGGGCGTTTACTCGGAACCGAAATCGCAATTTTGTACACGAAATCGTTAGATGGAAACGAAAAACGAATTTTAGTGAAAAAATTAATCTTCTAACCACAACCATTCACTCATAAATAAAAAATTAAAATAAGCAAAAGGTGACGCCCACCGAAAAGGCTGCTGTGATAACATTGACGTCATTTTCCTCCCGTCCTTGACTGCTTTCAGGGGAGGGGGAAGGGAGTGGAGTGGGGTTCTCGGAAGGTCTGCTCGCACAGATGCTGTCGAAATCGCTCCCATTGGCCGAGTAAGCTGTGTCCCCCCCTTTGCGATAAGGCGAAGTAGCTTCGCGGACTCAGTTGTGAATGGACGAAGTCGATATACGTCAGAGGTTGCACCACACCCACTTTTCCGAAAGGGTTAAAAACATCAGTTTTTCGCCGCTTATAACTCGGGAAATAATTGTCGGATCAGAAAACGGAAAAATACGGGTCCTTTTATTTTACAAACTCTATCAGATTCGGCAATAAAAAAAATATGGTAAACGACCCCATTATGAAGGTGATGGATGATCGATTATACTGCCGGTAATTCATCAAGGAAAAAGGAACACTGGTGCATAGCATCCTACTGAACTGAATGTCAGTCACTTTGAGCCCTGGGCGCAAAACGAAATCCCGCTGCGTGCATCCGCATCTCTCGTTGAATCGGATGTGGTCCTGAGCTGAAGGATTCCAGCATCTTGGTTTTCATACTTTTACAGTCATGTACAAATGTAAACGTGTGACAGCCGTCATCCCCTGCCATCTGTCGTGCGCGATGAATTTAAAAAGTGGAGACTTTTCCATTCTTATTTGAAATTGACTTTAAATTTTGTTGTAGGAGGAACGCAAAAGCAAGTATCTAGGGAATGATATACTGTGATCTAGGTTGAGGTATTCTTAAAAGTTATAAAAGTGTCTAAGTTTGGCTTTGTGGGAGTTTACTGGCATGCGAAACGAATTTTTCGATGGTGGGACGGGTTTCTTTTAAACTTCACCAGGAGGAGGGAAAGATTGGTGTTACTTGAGTAGAGTAAAGCAGAAGTCGAGAGGAAATGAAGTATCATAATATTCTAGGATATTGGAAAAAGGTCTTATCAAGCCTGTTGCGGAACTCAATATAAGCCTGACGCGTGGCAACTGATTAGTCGCGAGTTCGAATCCGTCTCGAGCATTACCGTCGTGGTTGCCTTAGTTTTTGTTGTTGGTGTGAGCTTGGAGCACCTTACAATCTAAACCTATTACTCCTAGGATATTATAAGGTAATTTGGTGGAAGCAAAAATATACCTGTGACAGGAGAGGCCTCGAACTGCTGTAAGCGACGAATGTGTACACGTGTTATTTTATGCTACTGACAAGGAACATTAATTTTTAGTCCACAACTCCTCAGAGTTGTAAGAGCAACGAGTTTTGCGAGTGGCGCACTGACTTTTCGAGATGCATCATAGAGGGAGAAATATTCATTCACAATTTTGCGCTTATTTATAAGCTGTGATCAAAGATGGTGATGTCATTTTTCGTAGACGTCGCTGCAAAATGGGTTGCGGTGTGGCTCAGAGTAATGGGAGGGTAGTGACGGTAACGGGGAGGTTGAGTCTGTGGTAGCTTACGATTTGCTCTTCTCTAAGGGTACCGCGTATAACAGCTGTTATATAATCTCTCACCGGAGGTTCTGTGGTCAATTCCGCGTGTGTAAATGGTAATTCAAATTTGTTTGTGAAATTTCAGTGCTGGTAAAAGATCTGACTCGACGCATCGTTTGTGGATGGAGGGATAGAGGATAATTTGGTAATTTGACCCAGTTCAAGAACTTAGGGGTTGGTATTATGTCTAGAACACTAGCTTTCCATTCCTAGGGCAAGGGGTTAGATTCCCGGTAGTTGCAGAAATTTTTCATTCGCAAACTGTCCCTACTGGAGTGATGTGTGGAGAACAATTAAGTTCTCTGCTTCGTCTGTCGGATGGGACAATAAACCGTTCGCCCCTTGGCGTCTTTCGTTAAGAGAAGGCTTATACCAATGTCATATTTCTCCATGAAATATTCCTGACTCTGCCCAGTAACCCACCAATCCTATATGTCCTAAATTGTCGATCCCCCCTTCGGAATACCTACTACCACTTCTTTCCCTATAGCCTCTAATAATCCCATATCAAATGGGGTCGGTATTTCCTCCCTAAATCCCTTTACACCATATCTTCTTGAGTTAGGCTTCCTTTTTTCTCCACCCATTGCCTCTCAAACCCTCAGCCACCTTGTCCCTGGTCTTCCGGCCGTAAAACATTGAAGCCAAAAACTGATATGGAAATGACGAATAACGACTACCATTACCACTGGAAAAAGATCTGACACGAAGATTGTTTGCGGGTGGGGCTGGATGGACTGCGCGGAGGTTTTGAAATTTGTGACCCAGTTCGAGGGCGCAGGGAGCTGATGGTTTAGAGAAAGAAGCCGTGACGCCGTGCGGTGGCAGATAGGGGAGGGCGTTGGGAGAAGAGGACGGGAAACTCGTCTCCCCCTGTCGGGAGGGAAAAAGGGTGTCCGCTCCACCCTCGTGCGACACGGCGCTGCAACCGGGCGGGTTGTTCGGAGGCAAGAAAGGAGAGAGAGAGAAAGATGGGGGAGAGGACATAAAGAGAGAGAGGCCGCGCGTCGCCGTATTTATGTCCCCGCCCGTCTCGGTCGTTAGATTTTGGCATGGAGTTGTTGCGGCGGCAGGGACATAAGGAGGAGGTGGAGGAGGAGCGAGAGGGAGGGGAGTGTAGCGAGTGGGTGGGTGGGCGGGGGAGGAGGCGGAATGGAGAGCGAGGTGGGATACTCGAGGTGGGGGAGGGAGGGAGGCAGGAAAAGGGTTGTGGACGTTATAAGAGCCATAAAATTGCGGGGGAGATTTCACGCCGGGAGGACAATGCGACAGGATTTAAGAGCTTAGTGGTTTGAGTTAGGCTCCTGCTGCTTGTGTGTTTGTGTGAGTGTGGTGTCTCCATGTATGTAGGCGTGTGTGTGTTTTGAAGTGGGTTTGAGGGCGTAAGTAGCCGAGGTGGAAAGCGCAGAAGGGAAAGAGTGGAGGATTCGGCTGTTTTAGAGTCGTTTCGGCGCTCCGTCTCCGCTCTTCGTGGGCTTAGTTCAATGGAGTCTTCTCATTTCGTGGAAGAGCTCACTCTTATGCGCCCCTCTCTTCTGTGCCTCCTCGCAGGATCCTGATGTGAAGGGGAGGGGGGAATAGGATGAAATAACTATCTCTGGAATTAATTTCTATTGCGAGTATTACTGTAAGTTATCCTCGTCCTCCTTCTCACTGCTATTCTCCCTCCTTATCTCCCTTTTTAGTTTCGGCTCGAAATACGTTAATGGCCTCGGGAGATTTTATACGCAGCGTCTTTTGTTAGCTTCGCCAAAACGAGTGTTGTTAAGTACGAAACGTTCCAGGATTATGCGTGATTTTAGAGCATCTTTGTTCCAGGTTGATTTGAAGGTTTTTATATGGTTGGCAAGTAGTTAGAAATTTTCTCCTCTTTGGCTATAGTGGCCGGTGGATGCAAAGTCTCCAAAGTGACAGAGAACAAGATATCTTCAAGCATTTTATGATGCGTTAAAAATAAGCATTCGCATAATGATTTTGAAAAGCAAGTATCCGAATCGGAACCTTCGGGATAAGATAAAATTGGTTTCACTACGGTGGAAGTTCTATACCTATTCTTTACTGACTACATATCCGTTCCATTTGGCTATCCTAACTAATTCTCCCTTACCAACCTTGGAGTAGTACTGTTTTAACATATGTGAAAAAATCAAAATCCTTAAAAACGTAGAAATGTGCTTTTGCATTGTACAACTTAGTATGGCTCGTTCTAACTCATTTTTAGCAAATAAAATGCATTGCGGTTTTGTGGGAGATGTACTTACTGTTTTCTTTTGATTCCTTTAATTGCAATATGCTTGAAGTTTTTTTTAGGTCTTATTGTACCATCACGATCTCAAAAGTCATCAATTTTGAGATTAGTTTGACCCAGCTCTCTACGCTCAGTTATTCTATCTGATAGGCTATTTATATCAGTGTATTTCATCGACTTAACAGCTTTCACGTCTTTTTTCGCGTGCTTAGTATGAAGCTTTCCTTAGTCATTTTTCCTTCAACCACTGTCTTGATAAGGCCATCGTTTCTGAAAGTGTGTCGTAACGGATGGGCATGTCTTCCTTTCAGACGTGGTTGTCACTAGTTCGGTCTATTTGACCTCTTCTATTCTTCTGTAGAACCATATTTGAAATGCTTCCTGTCTTGCCTTCAGTTTCCTGCACTCCAGTGCATTGCGCCTTAATTTCTGGACCGTATTTATACGGAATTTTTTTTGGGTTACCTTAGTGTGTTATCGAACTAATTTCAGAAATTACTGGTGTAATAAGAGAAGAATTTTTGCTGAGGTATTTTTCTGATTTTACTTGAAATTAATTTTGTCATGGGTACGTAATTTGATCCCACACGATATGGTAGCGTGGGCGAGAGTTTCAAGTGATGGTTTTCCGGGTACTGTGAGTTACTCTTTAGTCCATAAATATCAGTATATAATTTAACGATTCATGGTCTGTAATATGAAAAGTATCTTGGTCTGGTTTTGAATAACAATAAATGTATGTTCAGTCCAAAGGTTGGTTTATAATTGGTGAGAGCAGAGCTCACCCCGTATTAAGCCGTTGGCGTGTGAAATTCAGACAGGGTATGGGGGCCAGCTCCTTTCCCTGGGCCACCTGCGATTTCCTACGAAGTTTTGACACGAAGAAAATCGAATCGCAAGGATTTTAGGTGGGGGCGTCTAGAAAGACTTTCCCGGGATTTAACTCAGTACTCTACCCATGAGACCGCTATGACCCCCACTGGTTTTGAATATCCTCTAAAATCCACGATAAAAAACTCACGATCGCATTCGAGGTGTATATAATTGACATTGAATAAGAAATATTGGTTGTATTTTTAAATAGCTAATGGAAACTGACTCGAAAAAAGTGGTTTTAATAAAGTATGGTGGATGAAGTTGGGGAGTGATTGGTGAAAATGAAAGGCACTTAATTTCAAATAGTTCAGAAAAGAGACTATTATCCATTTAAAGTAGATAATGCGTGGATAATAGTATGTGTGTCTGATATAATTAATTTTTATAAAATGTCTTGCCATTTCGTGGCATCACTTTGGCTGCAATTAAATATTTTAATAGCATTTCTTTGCTCTCCATATTGTTATCACTGCGTATCATTACGATGGAAATGCATTAAATGTGCTCATGTCCCCATTCCCTGTGCATTTATTTACCCTCCTCAGCATGCATTATTCATTTCCTGGAAAAAATCACAAAATTTTCATGCGGGTCGTCCGCGATCGGAATGACGGGGATAATAAGGCTCCCGCCGTACAGCCTCCCAGGGAAATGAACTTTTCAAACGGTTGGTCAGCTATGCGAGTCGGGAGGAGCGACGAACGGAGGCGGGGAGAACTTAATAAGCACACTGCGTCCCCTCTTATGTCCATCTCGGTATTTTTTATAGCCCATATGCGGGAAATTTATGCGTGGGGAGAATATCTCCTCGCAATGTATGTGATAGCCCGGTCGGTTGTGGAGGGCGTACACAACACCATATGAAGGGATAAGAATGTAGAATAGTGTGGAAGTGGGAGGCTCTCGTACGCATCGTTCGAGAACTAGTAAGCGTTTGGCCTCAATTTTAATAAAATGCTATTCCACTTAAATAATAATTCATTTTTGGTGGGACCATATTCCAGGACGTTTTGAAAGATTGCTTCTTTCATTTGTCACGAAGAATGACGACAATTTCACCCCATTCCAAATTGAAATTTAATTAATAACCTTGTAAACAATTGTTCACATGCACGCTCATGATATACCAGTAATGAGTCGTACATTACCAAGTAAAAGAGATGGTTTTCCCATTCTTCTCTCCAATATCTGCAATCAAATTTTCTTTCCAATGACTGATGCCTACATGTTGCGTAAAAAATTGTGACGTATCGTATTACGTTTCGTGTCCATCCTTTTCCGCTCAGACTTTGAAAGGAATCTAGAAGGAGCATGCTTGGGCGAAGTAAGTGTTTTCAGGACTGTTTCGGAAAACACCTGCTTGTGGAAACTGGCTCCAACTTATATCTGCGACATCATATCATAAATTATTAAATTAGCTTTTGCTCTTCTACAAATATAAAGTTACGGAGGTCTCCTTTCCAATGATGTGTGGCAGAGCAGAAGTTTATGCACTTCAATTGTGTTCAGTTCAAAATCAGCATTTCTTTGACACTCCTAATCCATCAAAGTGACGGGCCAGAACTTTTGATAGAACCGTGATAAAAATTCAGGGAAATATATTCCTTTGTATAGTTTGTTGTTTTAGTACTCTCCTGTCTTTTTTACTGTTCATCTCGACGATTTTATTCTAAGTCGGCGATGGATGTTGAATCACATTTTAGCCCGCAGTTCGCAGTGGAAGTTTAGTGCAGTTCGCCCTCAGTGGAAGGAGAAAGGGTAAAGTGGAGAAGACATGGAGGGAAAAAAAGGAGGCGGTCGTAGTTTTTCCCATTTCTCCCACCCCTATTCGTCCAGTTCCCATCCTTCCCTATCCAGTCTATTCCCCTCCCCAAATGCGTCCCACCCTTGCCCATTGCGACCATCCCCCACGCTTTATTATTCCCCTATTTCCCACTCATCCCTCCTTAACCCTCCCACGTCGCCTCCGCCGCATCCCGTAGCCCCCGTGTGGAAGAGGAACTCGGAAGGTTTCACGAGAATGGACACCTCTCGCCGCGCCATTCTACCCCACCCCCTCCCTCCTCCTCGTCCCTTCGTATTTTTTTCCATCTTCCCCCATCCCTCCTCCACCGCCTCACCCCTCCGGGAGGGGTCATCGGCGTGCGGTCACGGATGCCCTGAAAGATTCATGGAGACGACGCGTATCCCGGTCCAACACCGCTGCCGTTCTCGCACTTCCCTCCCCCCACTCCCCTTCTTCAACCCTCTCTCCCCTTTGGATCGCGCTCCCGGAAGGATGTGTACGTGTGAATGCTCCCGTGTGGTCCACCCAGAGAGGGTGTGAATCCTGTGTGCGATTGCGTGTGTGGGCTGGAGAGCAACGCAAGGGAAGACGCGAGTGCGACATAGGTAATGGTCTTACCCCCTAAGCACTCCTTCCTCGCCGTGAATCCCGTGAACTGCCCCAGTTGCGCTGCGGCGCGGGCAGTTTTTCCGTTGGGTTCGTCTCTTTTGTGTCCTTCATCCCTCTTCCCTCTTGCATTCGCATCGGTTTTTGTGTCTTAAAAATTGAAACGTGTGGCCTTTTCCGGTCAGATATGATCCAAATCGATCGGCCGTGATTCTTAAGGTTAACCCCTTGGGCTAGGAGGTCCTCTCCTGGCAGTCAGAAGATTTCTTAACTGATTCCTCCTTCGTTGTGCTTTTTTTTCGTACCATCGATCACCAGATTCGCGGTATGATTTTGCAGTTGACTGATCAGAATGGTGTTCCTAACCCCCATCTGCAATGATATCCAAGTGCTTTCACTGTAACTACGTTATTTACTGTAGTTGTTCCACCGCTCCCGCAGGATAAGTTGTGTAATTTGCTGGAATGAACGTAAGAAATGAGAAATGTATTTGCGAGGATTTTGGCAGAGATTTATGTAATAAAATCTCTTCATGCTCTACCTATTCTTTTAATATAAATTTAATATTTCTTTGTCAGTCTCATTTTTGCCATGGAAATTTATGATATTAATTTATTGTTAATGCTTTTCAAACTTTTGCAGACAGTACTTCTACGTTCACCCTTTCAAAAGACTTGGAAGGTGTTCTTTAATTTGGTTCGATTGTTTCACCCACATCGGAAATAATTTAGGTGCTGTCATGATAATATTTTCTATTGTCTCCGTTCAGATTTCTGTATAGGTATGTAATATATTGTCTTCACGTTTCTTGCGGCCATATATATTTGCTCGCATGGGTGCGCTTAATGCTTCCGTTGTACTGGCAGAGCGAATTGAACCCACTTTTTCCTTCCATCGAACGGTAAGGGTTTTGCTGCCCCCGATTTATCCAATTGCCTATTTCACCTTCGTTTCTCCGTGAGGTGTTTGTCTTAGGAGTATGCGTCGAATCCTAGGAACTTTAGTACGTATGTATGCCTGCGTTAACACCTGACGTTGATGTTTTCACTCGTCGAAATTTTCTTACGATGCTGGAAAGTCTACGGAGAAGTACAAATCCATTTTTACTTCACCGCTCCGGAGACAGGTCAGCAGCGATGATTTCGCTCAGAGAGGTTCATTATCGACTCTTTTCCGGATGAAAGGACGAGAATGGCCCTGCTCCCATTCCGTCATATCCGGAACCTTACGCCCTTGCACCCTTATTGCCCCTAGCTCCCCAGCGGTGTGGGAAGGCGTTGTCATAATTCGAGTCCTCCGCGCGATCGGCGGGAGGGATAAAACGGGTTTGATCCCCGGGTCCGATTCCTGAGCATCCGAGGGAGACGGGAGGGGGGCATTCCGTGCGCGCTCCGTCCGAGCATTCCGTCCGAGTTATCACGCTAAATTTGCTTGGGCATTATTTTCCCCACCGCGCCCCCATTCCCGCAATTCTTCCCCGTTTTTCCCTCCCCGGCCCCTCAATTATCCCCTTCCCGATCCCCCCCACAGACCCTTTTCCTATAGCTCCCCGGTCCCTGCCGGGCTTCTCGCTCGCCCATATGACTCTGGGCCGCGCGCGAAGCGGTCATTCCGGCAAATCCCGTCGGAATTAGTGAGGGCCATGGGCTTTCCCACTCCTCCTCTCCTCCCTCCCGTGGAGGCTCGCACATAAAATGTCCCCGAGCCATCTCGTGAAGGGGGATTCCACGTACTGAATGATGTGGCGCTTATATGAATTTTCCTCCGATGCTCGGCGTGCAAGTGTGCTGTGTGTGTGTGTGGGGTGGGGTGTGAGGAGGGAGGTCGTGTTGGCGGCAAGGACAAGCCGATGGAGGGAGGAGGAAGGAGGAAGAGGAACAATGGAAGGCGATGTGTCGGAGAGGGACGAAATAGAAAGAGCCTCCGGGGTCCCAACCTTGGGAGATATATGGGGGCCACCGGAATCTTGAATTGCCTGCGAATGGGGAGGGAGGATTGGAGTCCGGCTAGCCAGGTCCAACGTCGCCTGCCTTTGGTCCGGTCCCCGACACCGACCGCCTTCCGTTCTTGACGCCCTGTGAAGGACTGACTGCTCACGCCATCCTCCCTCAATCCCTCGGCATAGTTTTTACTGCAATCCAGCGTCTGCCGGCCGTACAAGCAATCCGTTTCCGTCTGCATCTCCCGCGCTCGGCACTCTGCAAGTGAAGAGGGTGAAGGAAGTCGTTGAGAATTTGTTTATTGCCGGGTCTGCCGCGAGACCGATAAATGCAGAAAAAAAACAGACTAGCTGGATTCCCACAGTATTCTGGTCATGGTGGAGATATTTTGGGTTGTATCCAAATTCTTGTTCCCCTCACAGTATTTTTGCATCATAAATTTTAAATTCTTCTGTCTTTCGGTTAAAAATATCGCAGCCATTAGTTTAGCAAACATGCACTACACTTGGTTTCGGGGGTCGGTCATCTTAGTTCGGCAGAGTCTAGAAAGGAATCGTCTCATCATTTCATTTATCTGTGAATGGCCTCTAGGGTGATTCTTTCCATTCTATTACGTGCTGCATCGGGAGGTGCACTTATTTAATCGCTCGTTACCCGTAAACCTAATTTATTTGAAGTTGTTGTTTATGTATAATGTAATGAAAATTATAGCTGCAGTCTGCTTTCTATAGGCTGTGTTTAGAATGTTCTCCCTGCATTTCGGATCAACCATGAACGCGTTAATAAATCGACTTCCTTAAATGAACAGCGATCCTCTGCGATGATCGCTATTAGATGTTAATCGTAAAGAGGTTGTTTAGTGATGGCAGCCTCCGAGACCAAGATTTGGTTGACTTCTTTCGAGATGGGAAGAAGCGAAAAGTGGCGAATATTGAAATAAACGTAGAAAATTGGATAATAAATAATATACGATTGAGAGATATGTAATCTGAGATAAATACACGATATTGAATTCTAAGCCTGAAATATTCCTCTTCTTCAGTTTCCTATGTCATCGAATCCAAAATCTCTCAACCCTGAATCTGCCATGAGTGTATCTTATGATCTTTTACAAGTTACTCCTACCAGTGTATAACCTTTTACTACGCCGTATTTCTAAACGTGTACACAGCCACTTACGCGTTATCTGAAACTTGACGAATAATAATGCCATGCTTCTCATCGCTCTGATTGACTCATGTGTGACTCACTCATTCCGGGCACATCAAACAGGAGCTCTTTAATTGCCTGTGGCGGGTGGTGTGCGAATCACCAATCAGTTGTCGTGGCTTTCGTTTGTTTAAGGAAAGAAATGTTACTAAACTCCTGGTGCATGGGGAATAGCCCATCACCATAGTTTTCCTCAACCAGAAACTTTCATAACCCTCGCTGAATACCAGTACCCAGAATCACGTAACGGCTAGGGATTCTCTTCCTCAGTAATCGACTTACTTTTTAGTGCATCCTAGAAGGGGTTGAAAGGCTAAGGAGCCCGGCCGTGCATTGGTCCTGAGTGACATACTGAGTTATCCGAGCTCGGAATGTACTGAGGAGTAAGATCATTGTGGTTAAATAAGGGTTTATTATTTCATGATTCAGTGTGAGAGTGAGTTTCATCGTCGACAGTCAAGAATCGTGTTTTGACTCGCACCCTGTTCCGCTTGAGAAAAAAGTTGTGACTACCACCATGGTCCGTCATCTTTCATGCAACGGGTGTGCAATTTAGTGGAAGACGAGTCTGCAAACGAGTTTTCGTTGCACGACATAAGTTTTCCTAATCCCCATTCAGTCCGTCTAGCTTTCAAGTCTCCACAATGTAGACCTGCTTAGTGCCCCTGCCTGCACACAATGGTAAGTTTTTAGGAGGGCCTCTGGACTAACCGGGGCTTGTTGTTAGTGTATGGCCGTCTCTCAACTTCTTCGTGCATCTCTTATGTCCCCTCCAAATCTAGAGCTACCCAAGTACCTGAGTCGTTCCCTTTACCTTACTCTACTCTCTTTCTTCCCCTCCTCTTCTCGCACTCCCGGTAACCGTTGTCAGAGATCGTATTCACGCCCCTCCGTACGCTCTTTCTCCTCAATCTCTCTTGCATCCTCTCTTCTGCTTCTGCTCTCCTCTCTTGTGCACTCTGACACGGCTTGCACCAAAGGATAAAATGAACCGTTACTATATTGCCAACCGTTTGGAGTGCTCGGCTTTTGAACGACTTAGCGTAATCTTCAGCTGTTCAGCGGTTCCCATTTCCCTTTAGCTAGTGTATTGTTATTGTGAGAATAGGAATAATGGGGATAATACGGGACCAGTTAGCCATCCATGACGGGTCCATAGTTTTTTCGGGCTTCTTCTTGCTATAAGTGTATCCAGATAACATACCAATTTTAGTAGTTTACTTAACCAGCGAGTCTTGGTCATTCGTGTTAGCCGCTAAACCTTGCTCAGCGTCAAAAATCTAAATCAGTTTGTACACTTTTTTCAAACTTTTTATTCATTTTTTAAAAACGTTTGTGAGGCAGGCTTGCAGTCCTGTCAGAGTTGTGATTCATACCTTCCTTTCTACTCTGAAATCAGTGTTTTAGATGACCCGTGCTTTGACGAGTTCATTGCATGATATAAGAATACGCAAAGGAAGAGTATGCATTTAGCATGTTTTTTATTAGATGGTATTATCTGCAACTGTATGCTTGCAGACTTCCATTTGGACTCACCGTGGTTTTTATGTTCTGCTACATATTGTTCGGTCATTTCATCAACTGATTTTACACGAATCCAATCATTTTAGTTGGCATATCTCGTTCCCAAACTGGAAAAATATCCGTCTCGCGTAACTAACTTGAAATAAGGGTGAGGTTGACCCTCCTTCTCCGGCAGTGGCTGCAATAAAGCTGTACCAATCGTTTTTTCGACAGGACCTCAAGCTATTGAGCAATTTCGTCCCTTCTATTAGCCATACATGACTTATTTAATTGAAGAGCAATTTAAAAGTAATATTTCAATTTGTCAACATTACTACTCACTCACCCTATAACCACGTTGAGCTATTCTTTAATGCTCGGAGTTGAGTGTAAAAGCTCGTACTTGGGGTAGTGTGAAGTTACACATTTATAATTCTTCAGAACTAGGAACCATACAGTTCGATTTTAGCCTTTTTAGTAATTTTGTTTATTTGGTAAAATGATTGGTAATTGACTCCTTTTTTAAATAATTGATATTCTCTTCCATGCTGATATTATAGCGTATTTTTTCTTATTCTGGTAAAACGTTCAGCATTCCAAGCGCGTTTTCAAAAAATAATAACATATTTCCATTATAACTTTCCAAAAATTCAGCAATTCACGTACAAACTTCATGAAAGCCACCGAGGGTGTGTTGCATGTGGTGAGTTATCCCCGAACATTCACTGTGTACATGCAGAAATAATTCCAAAGCCCGTAAATGAGATACTAGAGTAAATATTTGGGACATGCAATAAAATTTCACTTATCATCCTGTATACGAAAGAATATTTCAAAAAATACTACTAATATGCATTGAATATATTTATTGTTCATGCAGATATCTATGCCAAAAATGTTGTATGCTTATCACTTATAACTTGGTTCCATATATATTTATCTGTTTTGAATAATATATGCTATTGTATCATTATACTAAAGGAAATGCTTCTCATGAAGGCATTTTAGAGTGACATTGATGATGTTTGGTCCTTAATTGTGCGAGGAAAGGACGAATATTCGAATCTCTCTCAGGGGCAGTCTCTAATGTGTGTTTCTGCCTACCAATATAATGCCATATGAAGACAATAAAAGGAAAACTAAGATATTGGTATGCAGTAGGAGAAAGGAAGCCGGGGCCAATGTTAAACTAGGAAAACAAAAAATCGAGGAGGTGGAAGAGTTATGTTACCTGGGAAGCCAAGTAACCAGCGATGGACGAAGTAAAAGAGAAGTTGCCAGTAACATTGCCCAAGTTAAAGGTCTTTTTACCAGAAGAGATTCTGCTTTCATCTGCAAATACAAGCGTGGAAGTGAGGAAACATTTCATTAGAACAAACATCTGGAGCATTCTACAATATGGCAGCGAAGCATGGACAATAACAGCAGGAGATAAGTCCATGCAGGAAGCATTTGAAATGAGGTGCTACCAAAAATGATGAAGATAAAATGGATCGATCGAGTGACAAACGAAGGAGTCTTAAGAAGAGTGGGAGAGAAGAGATGCCTACTGAAACTGCGTCAAACCAATTCTAGGATTGTTGACCGATGATGATGAATATAATGTAGGGTCTCAATGATTCTTTCACTGTCTGTTGAAAACTCGACAACCCCAGTACCTATTCAGAAACCTTGCTGTCTTGGTGATTGATGGATATCCCATTCCAATGCCTCCAGCACAGCAGTTTCACTTACCCCCTACATCATTACAGTCGTTTACAAATTTTCTCGTAATTTTACCTAATTTTTTTATCATACCTTATCCCGTGGTACAAAATACTAGAGGTATATTCCACCCTTGGGCTAGTGAACGCTAGTAACGCCTCTCGTTAACTTTTACATTGTCCTTTCCCACGGGTAAATTCAAGTACCTCTAGGCGGACTCAGGAATCCTTTAAATGTGTGTTCTCCAATATGAATAAATTATTGCAATTTATTTTACCATAATTTTCGGTCATTCTCTTTTCTATTTCTCAGTATTCCAGCTCAAGTTAATTCAATGCCATTTTTGTTCAAAATTTGCTAATTTTGAAAATGCTAACTTTTGCTCTTGGACTGTATTATTCATTTAGGGTAATAGTGAATAATAAAGTTAAGCTTTATATTATTGCCCCACTTTTTCCAATTTTTTAGTTGTAGAAGAACGAACTTTTAAGCTACAAGATGAGTCCTTTGTTGTATTTGCATCGAGTCATGGATATTTCCCCATGAAGTTTGTGCGTCCTAAATAATGCTCGCTATATTTAATGTTCAGATAACTAGAAATATTATATTGGTATGGGCTCGAAACCCAATAATCGGTTGTCGAATGTTGTAACGTAGTTCTTGTCATGATTTAAGGTGCCCCAACAGTTATGATTATATCGCATCGTTTAACCTAAGATCGTAATTCTAGGACATACACAACATCCATGCCCTTGGGATGTGTGTTTGTAACCGTTGTGATTACATCGAATTGGCAACTCAATAGAGTCACGTCATAGAAAAACGAATCCTTTGCAAATTTGGTGTTTAAATCGCTCATTATTTTCATGTGAGCTTTTGACATCCGTTTCAAGCATAGAGCCTCCGGTTGAGCAAATCTCAAGTGAAAACTATGAATGAGACTGTTACGAGCGATTCAAATACACCAAATTTACGGATCATTCGTGTTTGTTACCTATGGTTACCTATGTGAAATAATCTCGGTAGTTTCCAGCTCCCCCCCCCTGGTCGGCATTCGAACCCGAGACTTTTGGTTTACCTGTCCAGTGTGTTATCAACCTGGCTACCACAGCCGGCAACGTTGCATCACTTCGTTACTTCGCCATCCGGATTTAGGGCATTTTTGAATGAAATGTAGACGTTGGATGGATTTAAAGTTTCCTCCCTCCGTTCCGTTTGAGTCCCGGCGGCCGCCCATTGATGTCCACGCCGTCTCTTTCGTCTCCCACCCCGCTGACCTCGCTTCTGTCCCCTGCTATCATTCCCTCGCGCACCCCTAAGCGGGCCAAATGGCGCTTTGGATTTATTAGGGGTCGATATAAAGGAAATGGAGAGAGGAAAGGAAGAGTCGGAGGAGGAGAAGAAGAAGGAGAAGGTGGCTTTATTGCTCCTTTATCGTTTCCCGTTGCCCTGCGGCATTTACAAGGCGATGATCGCCGTCGTGAGATGGGTGGGGGATTCCAGTTCCTTCGTCCTCCGCTCTTTTGCCAGTCGCAATCGCCTCTCGCGTCGTTCGCAGTCTCTCGGCGCCATATCCGTAGTTCCCTTAGCCCTTATCTCTGCCCCCCGTTTTATTTGTTCATTCCTCTTGCCTTCCCGCCTCCCGTCCCCATCCGCAACCGTGTGACGCGGCTGACTGATCAATGTCTCGTGCGCCTCCCGTCCTAGCTGAAATTCCTTCGGTAATAGCACCCCATGACCACACTCCTATTAATGAAGCCGGGTTACAAATGCATCCCATTCAAGGGGAAAAACAGGTGTTATATTAATGATAGGCATTTTGTTTTTTAAATACTGAAAGCATCATTCAAAATGCTATGAGAACAAGAAGAAGTGGGGAAGAAGGAACGAAGCCTAATTTAAAATTCTTCGGATCGAACACAATGGGTAGCGGAAGAAGATTCACTGCGGATTGAACATGAAGAATAAACGTCCCAAACACGTATTGAACACTCAAAGGCTCTGAGAAACATTGCGCATAAATTGGTGAAAGTGGAATGGAAAACGAGAAATAAAATCTGTAATATAAATGATCGAAATCATAACCATTCCTTGACAATGCTATAAGCCCAAGGAAGAGTGGAGACAAAAGAAAAGACTCGTTAAGAATTCTTCTTAAACACATTTTTCTAAAACACACCGATCCTCTGAGAAAAGTTCGCCTTAACAATGGAATAGATAACAAGGAATAAAAACTTGGAAAGTTAAATGACTGTTTGCTAAAACCTAGTCTTCTATTCAAGTGAGGTAGTATATATTAGCCACTAATTACTACTAGAAGAGTATTCTTAAGAGAGGTATTCCTCCAGCTGAAGAATCTGAAAAGAAGAAAAGCTGAAGAATTGATAAAGATAAAATGGGCAGACCGATGGGCAAACGAAAATGTTTGGAGGAAGCTAGAAGAGTGGGAAACGCGAAATTTGATGACAAAAGATAATAGTTTTACCAAATGGGTATATATTAAGCACTAAATGCAGATGATGACAGTCGTTGAGGATAATTGCATGAGAATATTGGCAAAGAAAGGCCTCGCAGGTGATACATGAACGTACAAAAACATAGTGAATGACGAAAAAGAGAATAATTGTGTCACTATGAAGAGGCAAGCCGATTGAGGTTAGGAGTGTGGAGCTGCCTCAAACCAATCTTAGGATTTGTGACGATTGGTGATGATGGAGTAAAACTATCGAGATGGCTGCAGCCTCTGGGAAAAAATTGGGAACTGTCGTTAATCAACCTGAGCTGTGAACGAAAGCTCACGACATGAGAAAAACAGGGAAGTACAATTCGTCAATCACATTCGGTGTGGCCGGCTATCAAGTCTCAAAGCACCTGGTGTTCTCTCAATAAACGTACATACATGTCGAATATAATGGGCGCAACTTGCTCCGCATCGGCTATTAATCTTTCACGGCAATTTCATAGTCCAAATAAACAGGCTGAAGTCATATTCTCTTCTCCAGTACGATGTCATTTCGGACAGTAACCAGGAACCAGCGATCGATTGTTGTTTTCATTGGGAAGGTTGTAAGAGATGAAATACTCTCGAAATGGGTATTGCGTGAAAAAAACCACTCCAGTCCATAATCTTTCGCGGTTTCTTGTGGCACGATGAAAGTAAGCATATACATTTTTGCGGGCTCTTCTCAAATTGATATTCTTGATTCAGGGTGTATGTATTTACTATCCAGGAAATTGGTGTTTGAAATAAACTAGATGGTGACAACATTTTTCAAGCACGTGAGCGATGATGAGTGTGTAGTATCATGAACGTAATCACATGTACTGCAACCTGAAGAGGACATACATGCACTGCCGGGATAAGCGACCTAAAGTTTACGATGAAATAAAATTTTTACTACCAGCCTTGAGCATTTTTGTCACGCTTGGAGCCCAAATGATGTCTCATTTCCGTCTATTATTGTCGGCGAAGGATTGTCCGCCGACACTCGCTTCACGAATCGTGACAGTGGACAGTTAGCGAACAGAAGGGCCTGACGTCAACATAATTACATCAACATCCCAATCGATAGAAGCGTCAAAACTGATACATTTGTGCTGCAGGACCCATAAAAAACTTATACTCAACTACTCCGTAGATTAAGGTTGACGACGTTCTTGATATAAGATATCATCACAGGCTCCGCGTGTTAAGGATAGCATGTACATGCCTTGGAAAGAACAACCTAAGAAAAGAGAAGGAAAGAAATTGCTCGTACTAAATCACTGAACGTGTGTCAGGCAATCATGCTAATATTTTCTTATAACGATTATACAAATCTATTTCAAGCACGAAGCCTTCGATTTTGGAGCAGTGAATCACCAGGTCGTATAATGCATCGGTATGCAGGGAATTAGGTATTCTGAGCCCCGGCTTCGTCGTTCATCAAAATATGTGATAGCGAAAATATATGACAATATATCAATGCATTTGGTGAAAATTTAAAGAATCAAAGCAGGTGTAGAAAACGGAAAGTTGCTGAAACACGGTAGAAGGACTTATAGTAAAAAAGATTGACGGTGTCTTAGAAAATACACTGCCAAAAAGTCACTATCCCCTCACGTTTGTAAATTTTTTATCAATATATATTTGCAAATAGAAATCGGTAAAACATGAATTATTGTTTGAACGAGTTTTTCCCATTCGAAACCCATTCAACGCCATATTCTTAGAACAACTGTTTTGCAAATATTGTGAAGCCTTTTAAGAGCTGTTTTTGTGTTACATGTTTGTGTTAAAATTATTATAAACAGATCTTAATTCAGAAGCCCTGAAGACGATGACCGAGTCGGGAATGGAAACGTCGGCGGACATGGACGCAATAACCTGGTGGAGGACTCGAGAAACCTTCACCCAGAGCTAAATTAACAGCGAATTTCTGAGCACGTTTTCCTCGTTGCTGATACGTTGAAAAGCTTGTTTCTAATTTTCCCACCGATTGTATTCCCACTCAGGAGCTTATTCTAATGAGTAACTATCGATGTTATCAAATGTGATATGAATGTGGATTTAACTGTCGCTCTGTCTAGTCAAAAAGTACATCTTATGTATTTGCTCTGATTCGTGCGATGTACCAGAAGAACCGTGCTTTTGTTTTGTTACGCGCGCGTGCATAAAGAATAACCTTGAAGTCGTCATTGAATCTTGATAATTTCCCGATTTTATGGGGCGCGTGTTTGGCTTCATGTATATTTCCTTTTCTCTTTCAAAACAGACGATCCCCATTCGAAGCTAACCCTTTCGTTCTCCAGGAAATACCAACTTAGTCATTTACATGATCGCTAAGTGGGCGAGTATGGCTGGGAATCCATGGGGTGGATTATGTCATAAAGTCTAAATTTAGGCAGCGGACGGGCACGCCAGATATCGTAATCGCTTTGAATTCCATTTGCATTTCTCCCCCGGCTGCCATCCACCGTTCACAGTCTTCGGTGGGGGGTGGGGGGATAAGATTCGTGAGATTGATAAGGCAAAGGCTTTTTGAAAGACAAGCCCCACGCGTCTCCCCATCCCATACGATTAGAGAGCCCGCCTCCACCCCTGGTCGGCGTCGCGGCATTAGCTGGATACAAATGAACGCTAAAATAGAAATGTCTCCTTCGCTCCGCCTCTCTCCCTCTCTGTCTCCCCAACCCACTCTCCTTTACATCTCCCTCTTGAATCAATATTCAGTGACAGGTTGGGACGGCATCGCTTTTGTGGGATATCCCTCTCCGGCGTGCTCAGTGCCCGTTTTATTGGCGGCGTCTGGAGGGGAGGGGGGCGTGGGAGTTGGTTTGGTGCGGGTGACTGGGTCGAAGGGTAAGGGACGTTGGAGAATGACAAAGAAATGATTCCTCCCACCGTTGTTCCGTCGGGAATCTCCCAAATTGAATTCGCTTCTTGCGTGTCGCAGCCTCTTGAAGAGCCCGTGCCCGCGAGCTTTTAATGGTGCGGTTATTATTATTATGATGCGTACTCCTTTCGGTACGTAAATTGCGTGCCGTCGTAAATGCGGGGACTCGTTGAGGGTTGAGTGCGCGTTTGTGGATAAAAGTGTTCTGGCGTGAGTGGAAATTGTTGGTTGTGGAGTTGGAGATTAATTTAGGGTTCACTGAGGGTTGGCTGAGTTTTAGCTCTCGAGTAAGGGAGTAGTTTCTGGGGCTAAAAATAGATAAAGCTTTCTGCTTTGGTGTGGTTATAATGACAAATCCAGGCTATCCTTTTATAGGGTATTGGAAATAAAATCTTTGTTGGCTTCCTTTGAATTCAGAATCCTTACAAATGAAACCTGAAAAATGATTTGATCATGTCGTGGATCCACTTTTTTTAACTTTCCGAAAGTGAATCTTCAATTAGCGGAAGTTTTTATTATGCTTCATGTTCATCATTTTATAACATTTATTTCTCCCTGTCGCATAAGCTTCATCCATTGCTAATCAATTGATGATCACGTATTCTGCAGAACACATTATATTGCAATATCATTTTCCTCAGGAGTGTGCTCATTCCTGTGTTTGACAACATGTCGCTTTTCGTAAGTCAAACCTTTACAGAGTTCGGTGAAAGCTAACATAATTAATATGCTCATGATGACTCTTAAGTGATAGGCATACACATGATATGCCACATGGTCAGTATATACCAGAACAGGTGATTTATTATCATAATTATTTGTTTTTTTGTTTGGCCTAATATTACCAGGTAATTAAAATTCTATCAGACTATAATTTCAGTCTAAATTCAAAGAGAAAGATGTTGGAATGCCGTATATTATTGCAATAATATTGAGTTAGTAGGGCAGGGGGAGGTAAAGGTTACTTATTGCGGGATTCGTGAATGGAGATATCAGGTATTTAGAGCTGAAATGCGAAACAAATTAGGCGTATGATTTATTGCGCTTGAATCTAGTAGATAAATTGCTTCTTCATCACAAAAATGAAATGAATTTCATCAGTGAAAGACATTTCAATCGGTATTCAACGTAATATTGGAGATGCTTTATATGATGATTTGTTAAACAATATTTGCAGTACTTCCTTATGCATGCCCATCTGGTGGGAATCGAAGACATTTTTTGGCGTTTTAAATCTAAATTATTTTCCAATTGATAGGTGGTTGGTTGAATTGGTGGAATGAGATGATAAATACACGCCACTTAATACTAATCTATAATGTATTATTATCCTCTACTGGTGAACGCTTCATTCTCATTTTTATTGAGAAATCTAGCGTGCCGAACACTATGGCAATCCCTAATACGTAAATACAGAAAGTTTGGAGACTCAAAGCAGGAGAAGTTCAAGGTGTAATTACGGGTTTATTGGGCAGGTGAAAGCAAAATGGATTTTGAAAGGCTGCGGTGTAAGGAAGGGAGTCCAAATGGCAGGTAACGCACTGCGGGACAATATGTAGGGATTAAGGGTATAGGGTTATGTGCCCATTCAGCGAGTTGGAATCATACAATTGAAAAAGGACTAACATTCCAAAATTGACCCTAAAGTCTATTTTTGCCCTATTGCCTATTTTTCAAAGTAGATGCAAGTGACATCATAAGTGAGTGTTCAACAAATGTCGACCACTCATTTTTAATAAAGAATTTTTAATGTAATAATGACCTATTCTATTGAATGTTCTGCGCATTCTCTGATCGGATATTGCTGTTTAATTGCTGTTGTATCCCCCGCCGTGCTAATTGAGCCTTCAGCCTCAGAATACATTTTCTTCCCTCCCAAGTGTCTCACGTCTGTGCATGTTTCGCTGCATTGTCGTCGTGGAGTGCACTAATGCACTAATCTACCCAGGTAATCTCACTTCACGCAGGCCAAGGGGGAGGGGTAGGAGAGGACGGGAGGCTGGCGGCGGGGAATTTTGGCGGAGTCACGTGTCTTTGTGACTGGAGAGGGTGGGGGATATGGGGGGAGGTTCGGAAGGGTTGAAAGCGAGCCGTACTCCGGGGAGGGGGGGAAGGCCGGAAACGTTTTGCCGTCCCATCCACCGCCCGCGCATACAAATCGTTCGCCGTGAGACCGGATTTTGCCGGGATGGGGATATTGAATCACTCTGACCGAGTGAGATGGCGGCGGAGATTGAGAGATCTGAATGGGCGACCAGAAGTTCCGTTCCGATTTTTAATAACTCTCTTTTGGTCCGGAAAACAACTGCCTCCATGAAATTCCTAATGGCAGGGAACCCGTTGGGTAAATGAACGTTGTTAACGAATTTCTGCCGATCTACGAACCGGATGCGAATTGCTGAAAGCCGATGTCCCGGAGACAATGATGTTGTATGAAATGCCAATGCAAGCTACCCTTCCCACCGATCTTTGTTTCTCTTGTTAGTTTTAGTTCTACAATGCTTTGATGGTTTTGGACTATTTCATCTTTTAGTACATTTTTGCTTTGTCCAAACCCCAGGAAAAATTTATTTTTGATTTTTTGTCATTATACATGCCGATTTTTGCCAGTCTTATTAGAGTGCAGCGTACTATATTGCTAAATATTATGACGTGCCACAAATGTATATGCTGCGTTGTATAATATTAGAGAGGTTGGGCCTATAAAGATTCAAGATTGTGCTTTAAGCTTGTTCGTAAAATTCTGTGTATTTGTTCTTCCAATTTGAGCAGCATGCAGTTCATTATTAGAAATATAAATAAATTAATATTCAGTTTTATTCTCGGATTGTGGATGTACACCGATAAGCAGACTGAGGGCAAGAAAAAAATAATTGAAAAATACTCGTGAGGAATATGGTGCTATATGTTCTTGTTCATATCTGATATTGAGATAAAGTGGAATTTTGACTACCAACCTGTGATTGTTAAAATGTTTCATGTGCATCTCCATTTCACAGATTACCTAATTTTAAGAAGCTTGTTTCTCGCGCATAGCTATTACCTACTTAATTTATGAGAATTGAATACGTGCTAGTATCAATATTGAGGAATAAATCCATCTAGTAGGAATATACGCATTTTTGCATTCAATTGTTATATTCTAATGCTAATAATGATTTGTTTTCTTTCAGGTAAGTGAGAGTGTGCCTTTGAGAAATGACATGCGGTATTTAACGGTGAGTCGATGCTTAGTTGTGAAGAACGATCGTTCACTTAAATACTAAAAAACTTCAAATATGGCATTTTTTCTGGTTAGAAAATTAAGATAAAATTTTTAGATAATAAAACAAATATCGAAACTATAAATTTAAACTTCCATTTTACTTTTGCTCGCCTATTTTTCTGTTAGTTATTAGCGCTGCACGTTATCACCAGCCAATAAATTTCTCTACGTATACTATTTTAGAAAATATTAACGTTTGGTTCATTGATTTAAATCGTGGTGTAAAGAATGTTGTCTAATTGGTGATAAGGATTCAGTACTTTTTTCTTCTTTTTTAGCTCGTACATGTGAATCCTCAACTGGATAAGAAACAAAATATTTTTCTCTCCGTGAAATTTTGTTTTGTTCAAGGTGATGAAAGAGACAACCAACTGTTCTTTCGCATTTTTTGTCGACTTTTCCGGCTATATAGCTACCGTGACCTATATAAAAAAATTAAGCCCTTTTCCTCAGATTTAAATCTATGCAAAAGTGCTTAAAGTTTTCATTTATGAATACCTTCCACTGAATGAAGCCTGGATCTGTTAATAGTACCTAAATGTTTCTCCTTTTGTGTCCATTAGCTTCCCCTTGACGTCAGCCTACAATATATTTCCCCACCTCCTCAAACTTCTCACACCTCCTAGTTTTGGTATTTAGGGATTTGCATAAACTCAGCAAAAATGCCTTAATTATGACATTTCTAAAAGCATGGTTGAATATGTCAAAGTGTACAGTGAACATTATTATATTTTCTTCGCCGTGATCGAGACAAAATTTCCTTAATTAAGGTATAGATTTTACGTGTTCCTAACATAGCCTTCCCATGTGGAGAGCTTTAGAAAACCGATTAAAATGAATCCAGATTGAACTGAATATTAGCGTTCAAGATAAACATTCTTTCCTGATTTGACGATGGCGTTATAAATCAAAATCCTTTCGTACCCGATATCTCCTCGCCTCTTTCTCCCTTGGATACGTAAACAAGTCCACGGTCAATGGTGCCCGCATCTCCCCGGGGGGCCCTCAAGATCAAACCCCACCCACGCCACCTGCTCCTCCCCTTCCCCAGCCTAACCCTTTCCATCGCGTATCTCGTACCCATCACCAACCTCTCCCTTTGGCTGCCCTGGGGCTTTTCTCAACAGCGGACCGAGGAAAAGCCGGCCAGCCCAGAATGGGTAGTTTCGGTCTTTCTCCGTCCGGGATCCCGCTGCATCCCTTGTGGTCAGTAATCCGACAATCATCGAACGGAATCTTTTCGGGATTCTTTTTTGTACCATAAACTTGATATTATATCTATAAAATGGTGATAAAGCCGGTGGTACCGTACGGAGCTGAGACATGGGTGTTATACAAGGAGGATGAATAAACACTCAGACGATTTGGAAGAAAATTATTCGGGGAATCTACAGCTTGGTTACAGAAAGAGAGATGTGCATAATGAGAATGAACTGGTAAATAAATGAAATATTTAATAGGGAGGGTGTTGTTAGATTTATTTAAGTCACTGCGGCTGACATGGCTGGGACATGTGGAGAGAATGGATCCAACGAGAATCTGGAGGCAACGAGAGTATAAATATGGAGAGGAAGGCTAGAAGTAGATCTGAGTGGAGTCATATTATAGAGGAAGCCAAGTCCCACACCGGGCTGTAGAGCTATGGATGATGATGAAACTTAATACATAGGTATTCAAGTAGAAGAACATTGGCTAGAGCAGCTGAAACAGTGTTGTTACTTGTGTAGCGTATTGAACGAAGGTGGAAGTTGTATTAATGATAAAAGAAGAAGAATTGTTTTAGCTCGGCAGGTTTTTACCATCATGAAAGAACTTACGACGAAAGCCTTGAGCGAGGGTGTAAGGACTATGTTGGCGAAGAGATTGATATGGGGCATGGTTTTGCATGCATCCGAGACTTGGGCTCTTGAGAATGATGATTAGGAAAGACTAGATGCTTTAGATTTATAAGTGCGATGGATGGGAAGGCTGTCGAATGAGGAAATGCTGAACATGGTTGGGGGAAAGAAGATTGCTATCAGAAATTCGAAAAAGGCATAATGGAATGCTGATGGTCGTTGTCAAGGATATAATGCTTGGTAAGCGTGGACGCTTAGTAGCTAGAGCCTTTGTGATCAGCTGTACACGTACTGATAACGTTTAGAATACTGGTGAAAAGGGTGGAGGGTTTGAATGGAATTACTCAATCTCTTTCTTCCCTTCTCTTCAATACATTCCGCTATACTTAAATGTATGGGAAACGAGGATACATCCAGAATGTACTGTCCATTTGAACACTACGCGTTCAGAAGTTAGTTATCTAGGGCAAGTGACCGACAACTAAGGTCATTCGCAACATGTAGGATTGGTTCGTTATTGGTAGAGGAAGGAACTATTTGAGAACGGAGGAAAGGTCGAGAGAATCCCGTCGTCGGCATTAGCCCACTATTTACGAAAGGCGCTTAGGAGACGTCGGTTTTTACTTTCCAACCCGAAGGAGGGAGTGCTGTACTTGAAGTGCTCTCCATACATCACTCTAGTGGGACCTAAGATTAAAAAAATCTCTTCCAACTATGGGATTCGAACCTGAGCCCTCAGAATAGGAAGCCCGTATTCTAGCTGCGCCACAACGCTTTGTACCTTGGACAGTTGCGATCACCTGTGCCCACGCTGATAAAATGCAGAGTATCGGTGAAAATAGCGGAGTGTTAAATTGAATAGGAGGTAGCTGATATATGTATCTCTCTCTGACTACTGTTATTTATTTCATCCCGGTCCTCTGAGAGACACGAGCGCTCCTCTTCATTCTTTTATTTCTCTTCGTCTTCCCTTTTATTTTTTCTTTCCCCTCTCTCCAATACCTTCTCCTACTCCTTCCTTCACTCCATACGCAAGGCCCGTTTCACGTCGTTTTAGTAGTCCTAATCGGCACGATTGGGTGATGATAAGGTGCGACGAATGGAGAGAGAGGGGGATGATCATTACGCCGCTATGTTACGTGCCTGGGGCGGCTGGGAGGGGTAGAGGATCGGGCCTCCTCCCTGCCCCTCCTCGCGAAGCCGTCCTCCCCTCGCGGGCGATACGGCAAAAGGGATGAAATCGGTCCGTCCGAAAGGAACGGAATGATGCCTACCTGGCGGAGCTCTTCGCTTGTTCTTTTTACGTCCGTTCCTTTTTTAAAGCATGCCATGTAACTATCGCGTCAATCTCATCAGCTCGCTCTGTTGTTTGTTTAAGGGTCATCAATATATTTTTAACGCCGATTTTTCCACTATCTCCCCCCTCTCGCCACTATATTACTCCATTACCTACTCTCCGAGACACCCCCCTCCCTGAGTATCGTAATATTTTATCACCAATTCATTATTCACCAATTAATCATCTCTTTTTATGAATGATAATGCTGAAATTTATAACAAATACCTTATTAATCAATACATTTATTCATTCATTATTATATGTATCATCATCGTGATATTTTGAGCAATGGATGACTATTTATTGTATCTTTTCCGTACGTAGCGGAAGACTGGGCCTCCTCTCTCCCATATGCATCGTGACAGTTGGCCCAACCCCACTCCCGTCTCGTATTACGTAGCATATGAGCGGCCTCTTAGTAGGAGGGACTGAGTCAGCTCGAAAGTAAGGAATACCTGCTAGTACTCCCGTGCTCGATCTTTTTTGCGTCTACCCCTTATGGATAGCGTGCATAAATAGCTATCACGTCATTATCGGCGACTGGTCCCTTATTGTTCTATTCATCCATATGCTACGTAACCCGCATCCCCCTCTCCACTCACAACTAACCGTAACATTCTCTAATAATCCCAATTACTTATCACTACTAAGGAACCTTCTCATTTTGGTGCACAAGCATTCTTAGAAATTCTAGTCTTTAATTTCTTAATGTGATTATTTATTAGCTTATCATTAATTTAATTGGAATTATTATTTGAACCAAGAATATATTTACAAGAAGTATTTCCCCGGGGTAACGGAAGGCTAAACTCCCCCCTCCCTGACGATAACGCGGAGATCCTTGCTCGTTCTTTTTTACATCCATCTGGCACAGAAAGCGTGCTTATACAGCTATCGCGTCAATCTCGGCCACTCGCCCCTTTATTTGTTTATGGCCGTTTTTTTCTTGCCATCGCCGTAGTGTGGTATTTTCATATGATGTTTCCAAATCCGGCCGGCGATGCATTTTTTTTACCTCTTCCAATTCTTCGCGTTGCCCTCTCGTGCGTTTTATGGCTGTTCTGGGCGGATAAATGTGCATAGTAAGTATACATTAACCCTCATTTCTCGAGTGTAACTTTTTGAAAGGTGTGGGAAATTTTTTGCGGGTGCGAATTGAGGTGTGCAAGTCGCAAAACGCGGAAATACGCTTCCTGACCTCAGTTTCTTTTGGAGTGTTTACCACAAGGCCCTCTCGTCCATTTTCACTCCCTTGCAAATTCTCCCGTGGACTCAAACATAAAGTTCACCCAGCAATATAACTTTTTATTTGGTGTGCATGGTCAAAAATAGGTACACGAATTTATATTCGTGTTATATTTATTAGTTTATATTCGTATTATACCCACATGTACGTTCTCTACGAGAAGGGATATTTAAAAGGCCATTAGACTGGCTGTAGTTAGTGACTAGAGAGAGAATAGGAAAAGGAAATTCCGCTCCGTTGATTTCTGCTCCTATTGTTATCAGGGGAGGGTACCGTCAGCTGCGGTCATCTGCGCTAGATCTGCGGATAGGTGGGTATTTCGGAAGTGGCAGAAATTTATAGAGTAAAGGAAGGGTGATGAAAAACCCGGTGTCGGTATTCGTCTGCCCTTAACGAAAAGCGCGAGGGTTCCTCTGTTTTACGTCTCATAACATGGACAGAGTACCGCGGTCACTACACCAACCCGATCCCCAGGCTTACTTCTTCTTTAGGATACTTCTCCTGGGTGTAGCATCTAATAGGCAGTGGCTATTGCGTATTAAAAGAGCAAAGGGTTTCCATTGGTACCGAAGATATATATTAATGTGTCTGCCGGCTAGTGGCGTATGGCTGGGGTTGCTTGAATGCCGGAGTGAAATGAGGACAAAAAACTCCGCCAATGGTAATAGGTTGTGTTTTCGTTTAGTACCGTGCTCATACCTCGATGATTCCCGTGGCAACCGCATTTCAAAATGCCAAACCCATTCGTCTACCTTATTTCCCGGCCTGAATAGCACGAAGTACGTATTAATATTAGCTCGTATTAGTATCAATATTAGCAGGTAGTGAACTTGAAAGAATGCCTAATACAAGTTTCTGCTGTGGCTGCATAGGAATGAACACGGCATTAGATTGTAAATGAAAAGGGTGACTTTGTTTTTCCACATAAAATTTATTATAATACGACATAGGTATCGAAGGAGCCCGTCATCAACTGGACCGGATAGACTGGTTTTACGGGCTCCGACGAGACATAGGTCGTATGATAATAAATTTTACTGAATTACGAAGGCACTAATTTCAATTGCAATGCCAAAAGTGACTAGGTCACACCTCGAGCTACGTAGTTTATGGCATTAGATTTTACGCAAATCATGTATAAATCGACCAATTAAGGAAAATATTGGGGAAGCATTTATTCTTACCATTCTTTCTCTTGTGTCGTCCTTCCCTGAGACGTCGCATTTAAAGGCTCGTGAATCAGTCTCTTTTATGTGCCACGTGTGTGTTCTCGCATCTTGTGTCTCTCACGAGGCACTGTATTAATAATGGTCGAGAATAAAATGGTCCCTCACATGCATTTTCATGAGGATACCTTCTCTTCCATTTCCGAGAATCGCTTCGGAATGCTAAACGTGTTATGAGAAAATCTATTTTTAAAGTAAATGCATCTCCCGATGCTTTCACGTGACGATGAAAGACTACCCCTCTCTCCGTCGCTTCTTTTTCCCCCACACCCCAAAAGCTGCTCTGAAATGCTTTTCATTCAAGGTCATAGAACTTGAGCATGTTTTCTGCGTGGGAATAAGTACATTCTGCGCCTGGCATTGCAAGAGTATATAAATTATTAACATGAGAACCGTTGGTGGTAATTGTTTTTTTTTCCTTCATTATTACCTTCTAAAATGCTGTTCCCGTAGCTCGCTTTCAGAAGTTTCCACCCGAAGTAAGTGCATTAATTTCTAGTGAATGGAAATATGTATTTGTGCTCAAATTAATTGTGCTACACATAATGGTATGATCAGAGCGCTGTATGGGAGACCTCTCGTTTGATAGCGTGTGTTTCCTTAGGTGATCATCGTGGTGACAAATAATGTTGGAAAATGGTCTGCATTTATATCTTTGAGTAATCTACATACATAATATACATTGTAGATGTTACCCTACGATTTGCCGCAAACGGGTGTGGCATGGGATGGTGAGGTCACCAGTTGTGGAAATGACATGCTCTGCGACTTTGTGAAAGCAATATAAAACAAGCGAAATAGATAATGAATCTGATCGAAGCTCGTCGCTGCATAGTTAGGAAGTTTAACGACTAATTAAGGAATTGGGCGCATTTTATCGGCCAAAGAAGGCGCTAGTGGATCTCAAGAAAGCTTTTTGTCTATTTTGTAGTTTTATATCAATCGTTTTCGGTTTTTTGTTAGATTATCGTATTATCAATGTATTTACTAAAGCTTACTGGAATTCTTTCCGTAGAATTGAAAACCAATTACGTGCCAATTGTCATAATTGTCATAAAAAGTCATTCATCTCTTCGGCTATCATAGAACTGAACTTATACGATTGCGAATATTAACGAAAGTTCACAATCGGATTATTTGCTCTCGAATATTGTTTACTCTGCAGATAAAATAGCTTGCCATCCTGTAGATACTAGGTCATGTAAACACGGAAATCGCTCGAGGAATTACCCTCCCTTGTTCCGTTGCTAAGCTCGAGTAAACAGTTAGTTCGATACACGCCTGTGCATCCATTCCCAATTTTCTCTCCAGCTCCTGCAAGGTACATTTTCTAGTCTTGCGTTCTTAAGCCCTCTGCTTCCTTCGATTGCTCCAGTATGTTTCCCGGGATGCCTCGCATTCGTCTGCATCTCTTAACTACATATTGAGACTCTGAATCACTGTCTTATCTGTAAAGTAGTGCAAAGCTTCGTAAGCATTTCGAGGCAAGGACAAGGTGTTTGATAAATTGTTGCCCCTAACTAAGCAATAACACAATCAACAATCGACTGATATTTATCAAGTTAATAGTAGTAGCAGCATTAGGTTTTCGAAATGTTTCAACTCATTGGATTTTATTGTACAGTCTAACCTTACTCAATCCAGAACATTACTCCAAAGACAATCCCGACATCTATACCCGAATAGGATTCAAAACAGCGTCGTTTGGTTCCCTAAGTATCTGGCTACCGCGAACGGTATCAATTCAAATCCGTGGTGTTACATATCATTAGTTTCCAACGATTGAATGATAAAAATTAACTAAACCGAACTAAACTAAGTCGAAACCTAGGTCCGTTTTAATAAATCTGTGGAATTTTACAAAGTGAACTTATTTGCGTTATCGACTTTTGGTAACTTTCAGTTTCAGTAACGGACGCGGTACATATGTATGTAATTACATACTAAAACTCAGTAGAAGTCTATGACAATTGCATTTATGCATTTTACTTAATGCTCTGATGAGTGAAGTTTCAGTAAAGAGTTAATACATGGGCCTATTTGTTAAGAAATACATATCCCTTATTGCCACAATAATGTGAGTTATGTCGGCAGTTTTGAGGTACTGAAGTAACAGTCGCAGTTTCTAGATTTTAACATGGTTGAACTGCGAAGATAGTATTGCATTGTCTTACGTAACTTAAGACTAAGTCTTAACGTTGGACAAACAGAACATCCATGACCGAGTCGAAATTTAAACGCGCGGCCTTTGGCGATACGGAACCCTGCGATTTTGGCCGGCGATACGGAATCCGCATCGTTTACCCCGACATTCCAATTCAAAATCGCGTGGCTCAACCCATCCCCCGGGAATATCGGCTGCTGATTGCTCGGATTGTCTCTATTCCGTTGTGCCACTCCCTCTCCTTTCTCTCAGCAATACCGCTAATTCCTCCGCCCCCGCAGACACCCCCTTCGATGAGCCCGAATAAAAAGGGCTGACCACCCCCATTCTAGCCGCGTTCAATCCGTCCGTATCCCTCCTTCCTTCTTCCGTCCCCCAATCTGTCCCTATCTCTTTCGCAATGCAAATTTCCCTCCGTCCCGCATCCTTCCACCCCCTGTAACACATGTTTGCCCGTCCTTTCACTCCTGGCCTTTTCTCGCCGTCGCTCGCTCGAGTTGACGCGCGCCGGTTCCGTAGCTTTTTCCCTTCCTTAGCGTGTACGCCTTAGACCCCCATCTACACCTCACCCCTTGAATAGCTAGGGAAGGATTTCAGTGGCGCTCAACTTGGAATGAACATTACTTCGTCGTATCAAAACGTGATGATAAAACATGCCGAGCAGAGGATCCTCGGGAGGTTTTAAATGGAAATATACCCGAGGATGCTACAGTGTAGCGAAACTAGTCTTTAATAAATTCTTTTATAAACAGTGGAATTGCATGGTCTTTTTTCACCTACTAGCGATGGAGTTTCACAAAGTATCGGCCACTCCCATCAACTACAAATCTCGAAGTTATAACATATTCTCCTTAAATCATCTTCCCATGTGTTAGGATGCAGTAATAACCTGATGCTCACCATTCTCTGGTGCTCCATGAGAACTTCATTTCTAAGTATTTATGACTCGCGTAAAATTTTTTGTACTTCCATTCTGAGAATATAGTCGAACTGAAGGGAAGTACATTTAGGCTTGTATTACAATCATTGAGGGTATCATGGACAAATGGGTGAAAATAGTGTTTCAGGGAGGTCTTCGACCACTATACGTTTGCATCTTAGTCGCCTCCTTGTAATTTTACTTGTACCTTTTACACTTTTTTCAAAGTGTATGGCATTTATAAGTCATGTATAGAAATTCCGAATTTCGCTGCGGTGTAGTTCAGCGGTTAGCTTTCATTAAGGTTTCAGAGGGTTCCGAGTTCATATCATTCTCCTCGCCATTTCGTCTTGAGTGCCTCAATCCAGCCCAACAAAGATCAAGCGGTGTGGTTTTAACGATAGCTACGCTTCGTGGAAATATACAGTTAGCTAAGTGAAATGGAACGGTTGCTCCAGTTCGGTGAATGTGAAATTTTCACACCATTGACATGAGGCTCTGCCCTCACTTCTGAAAACGGAGACCAACAGTAGAATCGGTTCCAGTGTGATTAAATTGTAAATGAAGTCAAATTAAAGATATTATTGCATCGATGAATGTTGTTAAATTGGAGAATTTTAATGCAGCAATGGGGTCAAACCTGTTTGACCTCTGGGATAGAATTAGAATCAAGCAGGGTATCCGTGATGCTAGCTGAAATAGCGATAGGGAGTTTCCTCGTGATCATCATGTCACCGGGTCAAATGCATTTCAATTCAAGTTTGAGGACTAAAGATGCCGCCTTGAAAGATGACAATCTGATTAGATCACGAATGGAAATATTTTGAGCACATGCATAAATTTCCGCTAAACTAATGTTCAGTCTCAATTCCAATGAATTTCCCAGTCAACCTTCCTGTCACCCTACTGCCGGTTATTGCTTCAACCTTGTCCACATCCTTCTCTGTTTGTTAGGTTAGACGATGCGATATAGCCATAGCGGTTGGAGCCCCTTAGAATATAATTTGTAATTCTACTCTTATTCAAAGTCCCGTCATCTAAGTACCCCTTGTCATGTGATCATCTCCAAACTTGCCTCACAATCCTCCAGTTTTCATACATTGTATCCCAATTTATCTCTCTGTTTGAAGATAGGAAAAGAAAATACTGCCATTCCACAGAGATACGCCTGAAACTGTGACCTTCATCTTTCTGTATTTCCTGCCTGCCTTCGTTTCGTCCGAAATACGTTTCAACTTTCTTTACCGCGCTTCTATAGCATTTTATTTTTAACATTCCCTCCGATTTTGCGAAACCACCTGGCACGTCTTTCAACTATTTTTGCTGCGTCCCTCGACTATTATTTTTATTTTTCTAACATGATATCTCTTTTCAGCCCCGTAAATTTCCTAACACCAATTAAGCTATCCAAGCTACCATTTCTTCTCCAGATGCTCAACTTTCTTCCCTCTATGTCGTCCTTCAAAATACCCTCGCTCTATATTACCTCCCCAATTCATAAAATCTGCTTTCCCTAATATTCTCAATCAATAAACTTCCTCACCTACCATCTCTAGAATTTCTTCCTTTGCCCTCCTTTCCACCCACCTTACTTCCTACATTCTTCTACAGAACCGCATCTCAAGAGCCTGTTTGCACTTTCTATCCTTAAAGCACGTTTCCATGCCATAAAATACCGATTATTTTAAAATTGGATTTATTTTCTGTATGTATTATTATTATTATTTTTGGAAGTATTGCGTTGAAGAAGAAAATCCACAAGATCTGTCTCAACTATTGAGAATATTAATGCTCCAAAGAAGCATTCCTAGAGCAAATAAAATTACCTGTCTATCTACTTCTCCAATCATACTTGGTACTTTTTCATATGTCTTAAAGTGTTCTCCCCAATGAATATAAATTTTGTTTTGCAAAGGAATTCTTGTTCGAAGACAAATGAACGGAAACAAAACCCTTTATCGGCCCGAGAATGTATTGGGCTCACGGCTTCACTTGTTTCTCTCTCTCTCTCCCCTGCTTGTATTTCTCCACCTTCCCTTCCCACTACCCCGCTATCATTTCCCCCCGGCTCCTCCCACGGGCGTTCTGCTCCCCGGGCCCCCGTGGAAAAAGACTTATCTCGAGATATTACTACGCCCCTTGTCCTCGCTCCGCCGTTCACGCTCTCATCTCGGGCCTACGGGAAACAAAAGGCAGGGAATAAATGAAAGGCGGTGGCCTCTCGTCGAGGGATGGCGGGCGGGGACGGGAGTGGGGGGCGAGGGAGAGAGGGGCTGAGAGGTGCCGAGAGGAGCGGAGATAAGGGTGGGTGTTGGAACGAGCGGGGGATGAAAGAGAGACGGGCGGGGCGAAGGGCGGTTGTATTCCCGTCGGGATGGAGCGGAGGTGCGTGGGGCGCGGGAATCGGGTGCGGGGATGGGTTACGCATTCTCCGTGCGTGTGTCGGGCCCTCTCTCCATCTCATCTGCGCTTTCAAGTCTGTGCCCGCACGTATAGGCGCTTCAGGCCTGGAGGAAAGGTACTAGGATGGAAGTGGAAGGGAAAGGGAAAGGAGGAAGGGAGGAGAGAAACTCGGCGTCGGCTTTAACGAAAGGCGCCAAGGGTTCCACTGTTCTACGTCCCATCTTATGGACGGAGTAGTGAACTCGAATACTCTCCACAAAGCACTCAAATAGGGGCCAGTTTGTCAATGAAAAATATCAGGCACTCCCGGGATTAGAAACCAAGCTCTCTTCGTGAGTAACCAGTTCTCCAACCACTACAGCAACCTTGATTGCAATTGGAAGTGGGATATTCAGGGTATGGATACCTACGAAACCTGTTGGAAAATGCGTTGGAGCTCTAAATTGGATCCCGTGTAGTGAACATACCCAGCTCAGTACTCAGTCCGTCGGATAGGACGTAAAGCTATCTTTTTGGCCTCCTTCTTTAGAGCCGGCGAATTTCAATGCCGATTTTCCTTCCACCTTTCCTCCTTTCACTACCATTCCCATCCTTCCACATTTCCTTCCGGTCGGAGGCTATTTAAAGCATAAGAGACACTTGAAACCCCTAATGATGAATGTTGATACACTCGTACTGCTGGCCATGTAACTGAATGATCTAAGCACTTTTTGGCATTTTTCATAAACATTTCACAGGGGTTGCATATTGGATAAAATTATACTATTGGCTTGAGTAGAAAGATTTCTCTCTTGTGATTTAATATGATAAATTACTGAATTAAAAAAATTAAAATGTATTAATCTTCTATACAATCCTGTATAATATCCCTAACGAAGGTACATTTGTGTATATTTGTAAGAAATCGAATATTTTTACTATAATTATTCTTTAAATAATTCCAAAATCAAATAAATACAATGTTAAGTAATATTGGAAATAAATTAAGTGGTCAATGGAGTACCATTTTCCACGACTGCAAATGTGCAAAGATTGGGTGGACGTCGTATTGCGATCCGACCTTCGTAATCGAGATCGGAAAGGTTCCAGCAGGAGTCTTAATTCATCGGTTTTACGTTTTGATTCCTGCGGGTCAGGCTCTTTGGGGGGCGTTGATTAGGTGCATTAGGGGTGTGGATAGAGTAGCTTCAGCCGCCGGGATCGCTGGGAGGAGTTGTTTCCCGTGGGAGGCTCGCGTCCCTCTCCCCCTCCAAACCCAGCACTATCTCCCCCACCCTTCCTCTCTCTTTCTCTCCGCAAATTTGCATTGCGCATGCTAATTATTTTGTTTGCCCTCAGTGGCGCTCGTTGTAATTGCAGTTGATTGTTAGCCGAATTAAATCTAAAAAGGGTTAATTGTGGGAGTTATAGTGGTAATTGAAATCAAACTCCTCCCATCCCTCCCTCTGCGTGAAAGTTGGTGTTCATAAAAGCGTCAGCATGGCAAATTGGAAACTCGGCACCACTCGCTCGCTCGTCCGTACAATGAAACACATGATGGAGAAGTTGCTTCATTTAAAGTGTAATTTGACGAGTTGAAAAATCGAATCTTTTGTATGAGGACCTCGCGAATGTTGATACTCTCGTTTTCACGTACTGATTTCAAGAGTCATCTGTCCAATTATATTTTTTCGGAGTTCCATATTCGGTCATTATAATGCCCATCTCTTCATTTCCTCAGGATTTACCAAATTAACTTCCGTCAATTTTCCACATGTTCCTACTTTGGGTTTCCTTCCGCGTAGGTTGGCAGGATGACAGTTTCGCTGACTCCCCTGCCAGCGAAACTGTCGTTATCTTGCTAACTTACGCGGAAGGAAACTTGGAAATATACAGACAGAATCTAACTAACGCAGCGGAAACCTTTTGATCTGATATTATTCCTTTTTTGTTTTCGTAGACCTTAGCCCCGTTATCTTACATCTCCAATGGCGGTCGCTAGATTGTTGTAAATACTGGAATATTTGTTTCTCCCCTTTACTCTCCCTTCAGCAAAGGCTTTACCTCTGTTGTACAGTTTCCTCAACGATGACGCGCACCGTTAGCATTCAAAGTCAACTAATTTTAAAAACCTCCTTTTCGTTGCTTTGAATTGTCGCTGACACTCTCTGTTTCAATCTTCCAGTAACAAGAAAGTGTTCTGCTGAAATATTTCTGCATCATGATTCCGTGCATCGTAGTGTGATATATTCGCTGAAATCAGTTGTATGTCAAACCAGATGAACCAGATTGTATTTTCCGCAAAGTCGTCTCTACACATACATTCCTTTGTTGTTTCTTGTGCTATGCATAAATTTCGAAATCTGTTCTCTCAGCTGGAGTCGCAATGCATTTGTGTCTTCCTCACAATTCCCTTGCTTACATGTCTACTTTCCCTCTTTCCTGTACTGTCCTGTATCCTTTCCCACCTCCCACATCAGTTTTATATTACCGTATTGGTTTCTGGCCTAACTTAGTTTACCTTTGATGAAGGATATGATATGATAGATGATGATGAATGAAAGATAGTATCATCTTGTGAAAATTTGCAGATGTATTATCACTTATCTATTTTTTCCCTCCTGAAATAATATATAATGTATTTAGTAAAACATGTTATTGTTATTCACGATGGCATATGAAATGTAGCGTCATCCAAGCATTGTACTCTCAAATGCTTTAGCATTTCTTAATGTTACATTTACAGGTTGTTATGGTGTAAGTACATTATGAACTGGTTATCTCCAGTTTACGATAAATGTGAGGATTTGATTATTTCTGAGCAAACTATGAAATCATTTTTCCGAAATTGTGTATTAATACAGCGTTATCCTAGTTTCGATTACGTTTGGCCCCGTAATTTAACGTTTACATGATTTTTAAGTAATCGTAAGGAGCACGTCTTAATTATAACACATCAGATTTGTTTTTAAGGTTGAAAAAAGATATTTCTAGTGTAAAGAGATGGTCTTGAAAAATGATTTTCAGCATTAAAAAAAAATACTTTGAGATATTATGGTCGAACTGACTCAATGATGATCCTTGGTCAACGTTCATTTAGGGAGGTGAATATAACCTCAAACAGTGGAAAGTCGAGCGTCATTAACATATTCGCTCCATACGTGGCCGAAACTTGTGAACCTCGCCAGCCCTTGAACCCGGCTCTAAACGTCTCGAAACATCGGACTTGACGCGACCTCTCTTTCTCTACCCTCCCAAACGTGATATTATTCTGCCCACCCACATGTATGTACGTGACTCACACACCCTCACGCCGCCGCCCTACTTAAACTCTGTGCATTGTAAAGCTGGATGCACTCGCACGACGTGTATCCCACGGCTTATTACCTCCCCGGCTCCTTTCCAGGACAGGGATACAGATGATGGTAAATAAAGGCGGTCAGAAGCCCGGGGAAAGGGTGGACAGTTGGTTTGAACAGGCTTTCGCCAAGTTGATGGTATCAGAAAGAGCATGTGGAATGTGGGGTGGGATGAGAAAATACGTTTAGTTTTTCATGATGCATGTGAGAAGAGATGGACTCATTTTTAAATTAAACTATTTTAAGGACTCCATATGTACAGATATAATTGAACGAATTTCAGTATTTATTAATATATTTTGTGAATATTTTTTATATGCTATAAATATTCATGTAACAATATGTTATAGCTCAGAGGTACCTTTACCTGTACTAGAATTACCTTTTAAGCGGGATAATCCGTTCATCCATAATTATTCTAAGTGAAAAACAGCCTACCTGGCTGAGAATTAAACCACTTTCCTCAAGTTTAAGAAACAAGGGTCATAATCCGCCCAGGTGATTGAAGGTCAATGGATTTTGAAGCTTTGCGGTTCTGGATTCACGGTCGCGAACTATCGGAAAATCTTAACGGAGTTAACCACTGATACGTACTGAGGCGTACAGAAATGAAATATTATTGGCTCAGAGGCATGTTAGAATTCAGGAGTACTTGGTCTTTGAAGGCTTAGATAGTCCACGAAATACCTACTATAATGTGAGCTCACGAAAAATATACGAAGTGAGCATCACCAAGACTCAAAGATTTAGGGTTTTGTGAGAGGAAATATATCATAGTGAGAGGAGTATATCATAGTGAGAAGTGTACGGAGAGCAGGTAAAAATATACTGAGTAACTCGCAGGGTTTATCAGTGTGAAACTTCCTTGTCTTCCTTAAAGAGGTTAGTGCATTGTCTCCGACGTCTCCTAGATGGCCGTCTATGTATGCTTCGGAAGTTGGGGCATTTCTAGGTTGAGTCCCGTCGCCGCGAAGGACGGTTCACTCCTCGCCATCCTGCGGGATGGTCTCCGAAATCCCCCCTGCTCCGCCCCGCTCTCTCACACCTACACACGCGCACTCTTTAACGTAAGGCCCTTAACTCCTCCGCCACCCGCACGCCAATCCCGGACCATCGACCATCCGCCACACACAGACGTAGGAGAGCAGCCTCCTCTCCATTTTCTGCCAAATCCTCACCCCCTCCCCCTCTCGATATCTCTCTCTCTCTCTCTTACGCCCCCCCTCCCCTCCCTCATTTTACATCCTCTCCTCATCTCGGTGAGCCGGGCCGTTTCCATGCAAATCTCGCCCCGCCGGCTCTCGCCACCCCTCTCGCTGACGGAAATGGAACCTGGTAGTGGGTTGAAGGGGAGAGGGTGTCGGAGGGGTGAGAGTGAAGGGTTCGTAGTTTTGCGGGGAGGGCGGAGGGGTGGCACCTCAACCTTGAGCTCAGTCCCGCCCACCGGGAAGTCGGAAGGGAAGCGGGTAGTGGCGCCTGGGGGTGGCTGGATGGGCGGGTGTAGCGGCGGGTAGCGGTTGTATTTCTCTCTCTCCCCCCTCACGTGCAAACACACAAGGGGTCCCTCTACTTAGGCGCGTACCTTGGCGGAATGACACGTGCTACGTACGTCTCATGCTGATAAGGTCTCGGGAAGCGTGTAGGTGGGCGGATGGAGAGGAGAGCGGAAAAGGGGCATTGCGCTCTTATTTTTTCTCTGCCCAAGTCTCTGCTCCCTACCCTCGCCCTGCGTTCTCCAAACTGCTTCGTTATTTATTTTATTCCCCTCGCCTGCGCTCTGTAATTCACCCCGTGTCCTCCTTTCCCTCCCTTCACAACTCCGTCCCCTCCTCCTCCAGTCTAGAGACGTGAGGTTTGTATCCTCCATGCTACATTCAGGTTCGTCGGAGGCTTATAATCCAGATCCTAGGAAAATATAGGAGGAGAACATTCCCCCTTGATGATAAGGGCTTCCGGGTATCCCTCGCGTGTTGGTTTGTCTCTGAGTGACAACAGCTTCTTCAGCCATCCTTCTGGCGTCTTCAGATCAGAAGTGTGGATGCGTTAAAATCTGAAACTGACAATCGTCAATCGACACTTCTCACCTGAAGACACCAGCCCAACATCAATGATAAACCCCGCGGAAATCTTAGATCCAATTTGAACATTCCCTCTTTTTGATACCCATTTATTATTTTTGCATTGCCCACGATTGGACCGAGAAAGTGTCATGCAAGTGTCTTTTGGGGCTGGTAAATTCGATATCGTGTAATTATGGTTTGTCGCTTTCCTATTTCTACTCTGGTGGCTTTCTCTGAAAGCCAGATTTGCCTTTCGAGGTATTCGTATTTCTATATGTTGGCTCTCATTGGAAACCCGAGGTATTCGACTCTGAAAATTAACTTAGTGAAATAATATTTTGAAATAATTTGAGGAATCTAAGTATCTACATGCGATTACCATTTCTTTTTTAAACTAATTGATGTGGAAAATCATTCCTTAATCCTTTTTATAGTTAAGAGGTCATGGAGAGATAGGTTTACTATTTAGGTTTATTTACTTTTGGATAGAGATTAAGAAATCCATGTTACAACATTTTCTCATTTATCTTTTGGAGAGTTCTAGTTAAAAAAAAAGAATATATGTATGTGAAGTGAATATGCTTGTTGGTTTCTTGCTCTGCTTCATAGGTATGCAGTACTGTTTAGGTTTCGTACTAGTCGATGCGTGAAAGTTAACTTTGTTTTCTACAGATGATTTTGTGACGTGTACATTCAATGCAATTTTAGCAATGGTTATTAGTTCTTACACCTATTGTAAAGCATGTTAATAGCTTTTTTGTTTATGTGACGGTGTGATGAGGAAATAGGATTAGTTTAAAAAAATACCTACTTGTAGATAGACCTTCCGCTAAATCTTGGAGACAGATATTAAGGCTGTACGGTAAAATAATGGGTAGAGTACCCAACTTTGCATTTATCACAGATCATCCATATACTTCTCATACTATTTACTTTTATATCACGAAGCTATTCCATTATTCGAACCAAATCAAATGTCTTGACATTTACAAACGAACGGAGCATGCTCCTGACGTGCAACTCTATCATCAAAGAATCCAATCTTCATCCATTTGTGACGCTAGCATTTCTCACTCCTTTTGCCCCTCGTACCAGAAACACGTCTCTGGTGCATCATACCATCTGTATTAAGGCTGCATTAAGTTAATAATTGTAGGTCGCCGAATAAATAGGAAAAGGAAGCAGGTAAATGAATCATTCGATGGGAAGCATATATATGATTCAGTATTATTTTGTATCATGTTTTTTACACTCTAAGCCGGATTTTTATAATGATATTTAAAATAACTAATTAATAGAATGCTCAAAAATGGCGTTATAACTCCAAATTTTGATGTAAATCTTATGCAACCTATCATGTGGTTCACAGAATTTAATTTTTTTATTTTCATTCGAGGTTTTTACCGCGCTTGGGGAATGTATCTCCACTTTTCATCCAGTATCATACTCTCAATCACGTTGTGACGGTTAAGTATATCCGCATTCATAAGTAGCCACATACGAAAGAAACGCAGGGTACATTTCTGGAGACTCCCAGCCTATGAATCCCCTTTTTAGGACATCTTTATAAGGCCTCCTTCGTAACAGAAACATATTTTCCCCTTTATCACCTTATTCAACGTTCCTGTCTGTCTTATGTCGCATATCCGGTTTTGTCTTGACTTGGTTGAATGGTTTTGATAACGCACCGGTATTTTCCAACTACTAAGCAATTGAGTTGAACAATGCATGTGTGGGAAGAGTTTAATCATGCTAGCACCTTGCAGAAGAAGTGCTAAGCGCGAGACGGAGACCGATTGACTTTTTTTTGCGGGCGCCGAGTGCAGGGATGAGGGTGCCGTTGGCAGTTAGGAGAGAGGGTTAATCTTGGGGGAAGGCACAGATTTAGAAGCCTCCGCGGAAAGGCCTTCTCGTATCCAACTCTTCCTTTGCATTAATTAGGCGCGGCGTCTTAAGCATTAATAATAATGATTTTTTTCCTTCCCCCGGTTAACTTCTTGGAGTTGTGAGGTCTTGCCCCACGGGGAGTGTCTACTTCTCCTTCCCCTGCTCGACGACTTCCCATCCCCTCCCCCACTCTCCCATCGCAAGCCTCTTGTGCCACCCCAAGTAATCTGTTTCTTCCCCTCCTCATTTTTTCATAAGGATGTCTTGCGGGAGAATGAAGCCGAGAGTTGATATCCTCGTCCTGCACCGCGCTCCACACGCTTCCTAAGCCTCCTGCTCCCATCACCCTCCCCCCTCACCCACATCACCCCTTGTCCCCGCCGTGTGACCAAGGGGTGGGTTGCTTCGAGGATTTTTACCCCTCCCGCCCTGTTTCTTCGTTAACATACTTCGTTGAGACGATGATGCGACAGGGTTCCCATCCTGTGGAGGGTTTTAAGTCTTGCGCTCCGGGGAGGTAGGAATTGCTGGAAGGAGAATGCGGCTGGAAATGTTCCTTGTTAGGAGTCGTCCGTGTCTCCGTTGCCGTAGTTGCCGCTCCCCGCACCTCGGCTGCGTAATAAGGTCTAATAAGGTCGTCATATGGCCGACCTGACCTGGAACGGAGGCGGAATTTCTTTCATCCCCATGTCGTTCGGGGCGTTTGCCGTCGGGGCCCAACCGGGGGTGTTGTTTGTTTAGCCCACGGCCTCCCAATCCTTCTCCCGCGGCGGTTTTAATTAAAAACTCGTGGGTGGTATTAATTGCGGGACTGGAGGCGGCGTGCTTAATGCTTCGTTCCCTTTGCTTTATTTTCGCTGCGCTCTTAATTGCCACTCTGCCCACGAATGTAACGTCTTTTCTCGTGGTTGCAAGATTGTGACCTTCTCTCGTGAACGGTCCCGTGCATCCTTTCTTCACCCCGCCATCACTCTATTTATTGCTGTTGCGTTGATGGGGGCAGGAAAAATCAATAGTCCGCTCTTTCCTTTGTGACCCAGTGCGGGCATTCTGCTTTTTGTGTTCTGTGCTAAGTGCCTCCCTGGGTTCATATTTTATATTATTCATTTAGTTTGATCGCATTCCCATTTCCATTTTAACTGCTGAAATCCGCCTACCACTAATTTCCGTTGCCATTTGAAATTAACGTCAGTGGGATGCATCAACTTGGTTAATTAAACGCTCATCATTGTTGTTAGCTCTCCTTTCCTGCTGGTTTCTGATGCTTCTTTTGCTCTTTATTTTTTAAGACGTATTTTTACCATGTTATCGGTAATTTTTTCTTTTTCTCGTCCTGTTCTTGACTTTTATTTTACTCTCTCCATTGAGCTCATTAGGCATTCAGTTCCCTATTTATGGCCCATTCTTTGTTATTTACAGTATTGCATGTCTTTCCACCTCCATTCTTTGTAGCTCGTCTTCATTCTTACTTCAGGATATCTTAGAATCTTTCTCTCTGGTCTCCCACGCACACTTTATTTCCCATGTCTTTTTTCGCAGCTGTCTTAATGAATGATAGATGAATAAATTTCTCATTACGAAGTACGTCACTCACTTTGTTTTTTTTATTTATCGCATCGCATGGCTTCTTAACTCATTCATATCCATTCATATCCACTGAGTATTTATGACCTGTTAATCCTTGTTCATTTTTCAATTCAACATTTCTGTGTCACATTTGTTCTTAGACACATAATTGTTTCTTTTGACGTGACTCAATTGGTTCCCCTCTTCGTTTTTTCATTATGGATTTGGAATGGTGGCGGAAATGTTCATAAAAGTAATCCCGTCTATATCCATGGGATTACAGAGTTACTTTTAAGTGTGATAAATAAGGGGTAGTGCGTTGTTATTGCTTACTTTTCTGTGCTAAAAAGTGATACAATAATAAAGCCATTTATACCTTCATATATATCTTAAGAGTACGTAGAAACGGTGTGGGTAATAAATCATGGCCGAGATATGTAATGCTCAAATATCGTGTCTTTTTTTATGGCGAAGAAGTCGTTTAAAATAGATATCGTGACTTATTTCCAGAAATAACTAGTGAATTCGTGTGATAAACCAGACGTATTCTTATATTGGCGAACGTGAAGCTCAGTTTGAGTCGGAAATCAATGTTTTATCTGCCAAAGGTGGATGGAGCCACAATAATGTGCCCCTTATCGGGCACGATTGGGAAAAAAATCTGCCGAGATTAAGGAGACGGTGCCGCCGTTACTTTTCCTGTCAGCGTCATTGGAACTTAGTAAGTGGCGGCCGGGCTCTTCTTCTCCCCTTATCTCCCTCAGGCGGGGAAGATTACGCCTCCTTCGGCGAGAGATATCTCGTCACCCCCTCTCCGTCCTGCAGCCCCCCCCCCCTTTTAGCTCGGTGAGGTGGGAAGGGGGTGCGGAAATTGTGATGCAGATGACGATCTAAGAAATGCAACATCGATCTCTCGCTCTCTCGTGAAAGTGTGGAAAGAGACGCCGTTCTTATCTCCTCTCTGATCTCCGCATTACTCTCTCGACGGCGCAGCAAGAGTTGTTTTTTTTTCTCCCAAAACGGTTTCATTAGCGAAACTCCCTGTCCCTTGGCCTCGGCTCCCGCCGACTCCGTATATAAATATTCAGCGACTCTCTATGCACTCCACGAGAAGTTCTCTCGCTTTGCTCGATCCTCCGCCTCATTCATTGATTATCTCTATGAAATGATTATACGTAACCAGAGTGAAGCTTGTAGAACAGTAAGAGCTAGAAAGACGATTTAAAATTCCAAATAGCAGAACTACAGCGAACCAACTGTCAACCATAAACTCTGCTATAAGAATATGGAATAATATATACCGGACTACAATATTAACTGTGATACTGTAAATCAATTCAAAATTAAAATGTACTCATATTTGCTTGAAAAATACCGTTGTAATTAAAATGTATTGTAATATCATATAATAATACAACATTGTAATGTAACATTGTAATCTATAAATGTTATCTAATATGTAAGAGAGTCATTCAAATCCAGGTTTTCCTTTTCTCTTTATTACTGTCAAATGTTTTGTAAAATTTAATATACTTAAGGTAATCTTTAATTTTGTAAAATTGTACATCACATCACTGGCTTATTTTATTGGGTTACTTTATCCTTTTAGCTTGTTATTTAGTTACTTTATCCTTCCGCAGTTGTTGATTTCTGAAATGGTAAATTAATGTTTGTTTTTTTAAGTGTAATGTCATTTCTTTTTCTGTATTATTCTCTTTTGATTGTATACATTTAGTTAGGCAAGTACCTATTTCTGTTTTCACTGCAGAGCCTAATTGTATAAAATGATTTATGTTCCATAGGACAAGGTCCTAGAACAATAAATTTATTATTAATATTATTCATTTGCTTTTACGCCCTAGTTTAATGCCCCGTCCATTCCGTACTCATATAGTATAACTTCCCGCTAGTTGACGCAGAGTGTAACGATAGATAATATTGGAATATTTATACTTTCTTCGGAGGAGCATGAGTGAGTTTCTACACTAAAATGTGTCAGTTTCAATGGATACCTATGTAGTGCATATGCATCCCTCCAACTAATGCTCGGACAAGTTTTGCTTAAGAAAGATCTAATATTTTCCGGCGATATCTTCCTTGGGAGTTTTCAGTTCTTCCCCAGCTGCGATTCTCCACTCTGACCGATTTATTTCGGATGACGACTCATCCATCATCATCATTATGCATCCTATTACTATCCCAGGGGTTTTCCTACAATGTTGAAGGAGATAAAGGAGTGGATATATAAATATCCACTCCTATACAGTAAAAAAAGATATATAGGAGATAAATGGGATAAAGGAGTTCACCCAAAGTCATCAAATGTGGAGGAGTTGACGAGGTAGAGCCTTTTTGGCGTATTTTCTGATTACCTTAATTCTATGTGGCTCTTATAGATTCAATTTTGAAGAACGGTTAATTTTATGTCATATCATAACTATGCCTTCTGGTCTCCGTTGGTTGATAATGAAGAGCGGATTAGGTCATGTGCCGGCAGCCGAACATATCTTCTGCATCTTCTTGCATTGGAGAACTTCTGTGTGGAAGGCTTGTGTCACCAGCTGTGAAAATGAGGTTTCGGTAGAAAAAAAGATTGATGAAAGGATCCACGATCTCTTGCGATTTGAATTCATCAAGTAACTTGATGGCATGTGATCTTTTAATCTTTACAGTTTTCCAATTGACAGATTACTCATTTCTCTGCTAAATTTTTCGCCTAAAATAGCTTTAATCTCGTCCATACCCGTCACCGCAAATTTTTATGCGGACATGATGTTACATTTGTGTATTCATTCGGTTCTGATTGTGATAATTCGTTATTCAGGGGAGGCGACCGACAGCTGAGGTCATTTGCGCCATTTATGATAGGCGGGTAATTTGGTAATAGTAGGAATTTCCAGGGAAAGGAGGATGGGAAGAGAAAAATCCGGCGTCGGCATTAGTCGGCCTTCTCTTAACGACAGGCGCCAAGGGGATCACGGCGTAACGTACCATCCTATGGACGGAGTACTGAATTTGAAATGCCCTCCTCTAGGTACTCAAGTAGGGACCGGTTTGCCACTGCCGGGAATCGAACCCGGGATTGGGAACCTCGAGATGGGAGGCCAGTACTCAAGCCACCACACCAACCTGGTCCCTTGCTTTTGGTTGCATTGAATCCAGTGAAGTGAGAGGATGAATAATGGAGTTAGGTCGTTCAGCGTCCCATCGAAATGTTGAGGACCTTCACGGCATTCCCAGGAAAAGTACCATGAGGTTGAAGAAGCCTAAGCTTTGATTAACAGCGGTTTAGAGTCCTTACCGCTCTTAAAGGCTCCTCAATGAAGAATATTTGCCGGGTTGGAATTGAGGAGGAGGAAGGATAGAAGGGTGAATGAAGGGGAGATATAAACCCGACGTCGGACAGCCTGTCTTGGTGACGGAAGACGCCGAGGAAACCTCAGCTATACATCCCATGCGACGGACGGAGAATTGAACTTCATTATTTTGCAAGAATTTCTCCCCAAGGAACATCCCAAGCAGGGATTTCAATGAATTATCTGCCGCAATTTTTTGACAGGCTTAAGGGTAGGAAGCTAGATTTCATGCCACCCTGTCAGTTCTACATTTTCATCCTTTTCTGACATGCTCCACGTCATACAAAACGATAAGTAAAGTGGCCTTAGCGTCACTGACGTACTTGTACGCTGGTGGAGAATAGTGTGCATCATTCTAAACGCTCAATGAACACTGCCGCGTCGTCGCACCTTCGGTTATCGCGGAGACCATTATATGAGATAATTAAGAGCGTTCATCAAGACGGTATTCTCCCGCCGTACATTTCTGCCATTTGTTCTTACGCTCGCGCCGGCGCTTAATGCAGATACATATCGCCAGGCGGAGGACGGTTATGCCCGGGAGGTTGGAGGGTTTAGATAGGAATAAAACCGTGGGTGGTGAGTGGGATAATTCCTGCGAGGGATAACCAGGTCAAGATAAGGTGTGTGCCCCTGTGTAAGGGACGGAGAGAGCGATGGAGCGTCCTGATGAGGAAGAAAAGAGAATACGAAACGATGGGGAAGGAAGGGAGGGGAAAGGAATAGAGATAAAATAAGGAGATTGGGGGGAAGGGAGGAAAGTTGAGGTGGGGAGTGGGTAGTAGTTATTTTTTACCCTGCCTCGGAATGGCCGTGTGTTGGTGAGAGTAGTTGGGGAGAATAGAAATAGGAATAGATAGATTGGCGGATAAAGGTCTATTACGCTTGGTTGAGTTTAAGCGTGAAGGGTCTCTTCGTCCTCATCACACATTAGCACACAACATTAGCCAGCAAAGAAAATATGTCACTAATGTAATGTGTTGTCTGTGGAAAGTTACACGGGCAGGTGTGAGAAAATAGAAATTAGCATGGGTCTTCGTAAAATATCAATAACCGCAGGGTATCGCTTCCATGAGAAAAGGGTGTGAAAAATCTAGCAACATGTCTCAGCTGAGTTTTCAGGTACTCAATTCTATGAAGAAAGTTGTACCGTTGGAGTTTTCGAAAAAGTTCTCGAGTTTCCTTTTAACTGTCCGTTTCCTGTGCTTTCAATGCTTATAAATTTTGTTTACTTCATATTTATTTATTCGCTCGAGTGATTGCCGAGAAGCACACACATACTTGTATAGATTTATGTACTTACGTAAAAACGGAGCGAGGCAAAATCCGCCTTCAACATTGATGTTATTATCTCTAATGCCTGATTATTTAGTGGGGGGTGAGTATTCAACAATGGAGACCTCCATACTTTTGTGGCGAGCGGGAATCGAGATGAGTAGGGGAAAGTGCTGAGGAGGGAGAAATGGTAACTCGAGAGATGGGGTGGTGTCGCCCGTGGGGTGGGGATGCAGGGGAGGTCGTGGGGAGGGGTGAAGAAATGGGGTGGGGGTCCGTTTGTGTGTGTTTCGGGGGACAGTCTCATTTTTCCCCCTTAACTCCAAGTCGTCCCCTTTGCAGTCGTTGGGGGAGTCTGAAAAAGGGTGGGCGGGGGTGGGGAATGTTAAGACGGAGGGGGGTTGAGAGAGGGATGGTGGTGCGGCGGTGTTGAAACCTGTGTGGAAACGACGCGGCCGTCGGAGGCATTGAATTTTTCAGAGCCGTGACCGCGGAGCTCACCGCTCAACTGCCATCCTTCCACGGCCACCCCCTGCATCTCGCCCCTCCTACCTAATTCTTGACTCCCACCCTCCCATGCCAGTGTCCCCTTTGCTTCCTCCCAAGATTCCTGCGGGACGCCTCCCTTATCCTTTCCCGCTCCCCACACGCCCTTGGAGAGAGATGTGTCCCATTCTTTTAGCTCCCCTCATCCCTTTCCTTTCCTGTTCCATTTTTGACCCAAAATTCCATGGGCCCAGGGATCCTCGTAACCGCCTTCCTCCTTTCACTACGGCCTGCGGGGCTACGTTTTTATTTTCCCCTATTTATTTTTTTTCGGCTGTTGAGTTTTGAGCCCCCCCCCCCCCCCCCTGCCTCCAAGATGGTTAACAAAATCTGGCATTCGATCCATCTCTCTTTCTCCATGCCGCGTATATTTTTTTGTGAGCCTTGAAGTTTGTTTTCTCTTGATAGTGATACACGATGATCGTTTATGTACTCTGCGCGACGGTTTTACGTGATGACAGCTTTAAGCCCATGTTTCAAAACATGTCTCCTTTTAGGTTTATGTTCGATTAAATTTACAAGTTACTGTGTCCCTCACATCTAACGCATGGCATTAATTATTTAAGGTACGTTTCTTATTCTTTTTTTCCAGTGATATTTTATTGGACTTTGTCATTTCAGAAACTGGTTTTTCTGTAGCATCATAAATATTGTAAAACGACATTCAAGCGTGCATGGCGGTATTTAAGCTTGTGGTGAGAGTGCGATGAAATGTCATTAAATCGCATAACGAGTGCAATGGTAGTACCCGGCGTATTAATGGCGTTACCCCAAGCTACTCCATCACGATGAGAAAAAAGGAGAAAAACCTCTTATATTCCACAAAATAAAACTTTAGTTGCAAACGGTCTCGAACCGGCAGCAGTGGCTAGATAGGTGACGTGCCGGAATGACAATCAAGAGGGCGCGGGTTTTAATCCCGCTTAAGTCACAGATTTTGTATTTTTCTTATATTTAGTCTTAGGATTAAGTTAGTTTAGATGGCGTGAAGTAATATTAGAATTTCGGGCACTTAAAATCCCTAGAATACCTACTACTTGCGACCGAATTTAATTGGGTATTGAAGCAATGACCTAGATGATAATCTAAATTGATCCGATCGCAAATTTAATATTGTAATGTGACACTTTGGAAGCTTTCTACTTCCTAATTCTAACTCATCGTTAATATTGAATGTAATAGATATTTCAGTCGCGAGTCGTAGAAGCCATAAGTGTATGATATCTACGAATGCTCTCACGAATTCTTAAAAGATACATTATACCTAATGTCCGTGAAAGTGTTTTCTTCTTATATTATCCAGTTAACTGTCATAGAGCCTTTTTATTGCTTGAGGAAAATTATTTTTTCGTTAGTGATGATGCTAACCAAATTTGTTCATAGAATAAGAGAGAAATTAAAATAATTTAAATCATAGTAATTAGTCAATGTTGTTATATCTTCTAAATTACCTATATTTTTTCACTACCTGTCCTTTCCTTTTGTTCGAATCGTGTATTTAATATCGTGTCTTTATCTGTGCTAAGAAGTAGGTCACAATTCGAATTCCCGAATATTCAATCGCGGTCAATTCGTTAATAAAACAGCGTGTTTTGAACTGTTTAGCGTAGGAAAAAATTTTTTCCCTTGTGTTTAGCCAATGGAATAATCTACTCTTAAGTGTCATGAAGTCAATCAAAGCAGCAATTCTTACTTTTGGAGAGTTTAAGCTGTTGAAAATATGGAATTCATTACGTGTTTCTTTTCTTGGAAATTTTTAGTTCTAACAACGATCGTATTTTGCCGGGTTTCCTCAATTCCTCCACATCTTTTACCTAGTTGCCAAGGAGGGGAATTTGTGTCATTTCACCGCCCTGGCTCGTGCGATATTCGTATATGGGTGCCTCCCTCCTATTCCCATTCGCATTTCCAATGCACGGGCATCGGTCTCCGAGATCCCTCCTCCCGCGTCATTTCCGACGGTGCGAATTCTGCCGACGCGACGGCTCGTCGTGCCCCGGTTCCTTCAGCGGTTGCACCTCAATCTTCCCCCATTTCCCCCTCAGCCGTATTTTTATTTCGCCGAGAGTTTCTCAACGCACGATACAGTATTCGCGTCACGGAAATCGGAGCGTACGTGATGAGAAAAGAGGCGGACGGTTAGGGGGGCAAGGCAGGGGGAGAAAGGAATGTGACCGCGGGGTGTACATATGTCTGCGGATTATGTTATTTGCTGTCTTTGGCATCTGTTTTTTTTAACTACCTCTCTGGTTTTCCTCCATGTCGTTGTCAGTCGGTTTATTCCCGTGATTTTCATTCCCGTCAAAGTGGAGCAGAACTCGTCGCGTTAGTTCCGAACAATCCGACTGGGCCCTAATTGAGAGCTGGAAATATGGTGTGCGGGGAGGTTTGCCTAAAATCATCATTCGGAATTGGTGTTTATTTTTAATCTACGGAGAATGGTTAAAAATGCATGCATACAAGTCCAACCTGAGAGAATCCCAAGCGTGTGGGAGTTACGTTTTATCAAGTGACTTCAGATATTTTATTTCCGTGAGGATTATTTCATTTGAAAACAAGGTTTTGTATTATTATTCGTATATGTTCGATTGAGATTTTTAATTTTAGAATAGTGTGCTAGTAGTTGAGCCCTAAGAATTTCTTTCTTTCGGTCTGCATTTCAGATCACGCAACAGGAATTGTCATCAGATGCAGGATCATGATGTAATTGGTGTCAATTTGAGTGCCGTCCCATCTACTCAATTTTTAGTATTTCATGCTGAAGCCAGCCAATTTAAATGCAGCCTTAATCATCTCTTTCGGGCGATAGCATTCATACCTCGTCCCTTACATGAGACGCGACCTTCAAGCGTTACCTCCTGAGGTGCCCATATTACTTTCGCCCCTTTAATTCCTTGCACCCGTCGCATGTTTTATTAACGCGGGCGAGAGATAGAGAAAACTTTATAATTCATGTCGCGTTCATTGCCGGGCCTGCGTTTTTGAAATGCTCGAGGTTTAATTGCATCCGCGCTGGAAATTGAGTGAGAGAGTGAGCCTTCTCTGCGGGAAGCAACGCTAGCTGAGACCCCTTCCCTCGTCCCGAATCCACCTATACTTTCTCCGTATCACTCGGCGTGTTTATTTCCGTGAATCATTTGCGACCGCTCGGCCTCGCCCCCAACTTCTGCTTTCATTCCACCACGGAAAACAGCAGCTGCTATTTTTTTACTCTCCTCCTCCCCTTCACGCCTTCCCCTTGACCGAACCAGGGAATGCATGCCCACGGTGGTCCCTACCCCCTTCCCACCCATCTAAATATCCCGCTTCACGGCAATTTCTTCCAATTGGGCTGGCCCCCGCGGGCCCAGGGGGGATACGTGGGCTGCGGGTGCCTGAAGAGCACCTCCGCCGGAGAGTGAGCCGTCGGTTTGGGGTGGTGTGGTTTTAGGAATTCCATCCCGGCCAGTTCGCGTAATGAATAGGGCAGTGTTTGCCGTTGGCGTGTCCCCCAACCCTCTGCTCCAGCCTCTCACTTCAGCCCGTCTAACCTGGATGAATTCCCGGGGATCAGTTGGGAAATTATCTGCATAGAGCTATTGAAGACTGGTAAACATTGTTCAACTCCCTTTTTGCTTGTTGACTTGTTTATTTCATTTTAGAAAACTTTCTCAAATGATTTCATAATTGTATCCTCCATGTTAGAGAAATCTCTCCGCCAAACTGGGATTTAGATTCAAAGTGAAATAATAACGGGGCCCTGATTAGAAAATTTGATGGAAATTGTATCGAAAATATTAACCTGGAGCTTAGAGTACGTCTTTCCAATGGCTATGGATCAGGGTTACGTGTCTTCCCGCAGGTTATCGCTGTCGATATCCGTAACGGGCCTCCTCTCCAGGAGTGTATTGTTTGCAATAACTTCTCCTATGGCTTGCTATAGGTACGAATTGAAACAGAAAATTTGAAATGCGAAACGACATATGAAGAATGAGAAGCTAGTTTCGCTCCGGTACAAATAATAAAAAATAACGCGAGTGCGTTTATTATGAATACAGTTGTTATTCCCCTAGGGTCTAAGAAGAGGCAGGTTGAGAATAGATATGTGTTTGATATGTAATTGAGATGTGTGTTTGGAGAAGCAAGAATAGGAAGTAATGGGAAGGGTGAACATGGACAAAGAGGTGTGACGAGGAAGAAGGCAGGCTCCGGTTAAATGAGGCAAAATGAAGTCGCAGGCCGTTTCGGAAGTGAGAAAGTGGTGTAGGCGGAAAAAGGGTAGAAGCAAGCTCGTGCTTTTAGATGGAATGGAGGATGTTAGAAGATACTCTTGGAGAACGGGCAAAATACTCTTGTGGTTTTTAGTTTTTGAAAGTAAATCATAATGGTTGAATGTACTTTTCATTCTCACCAACGATCACCTTTGATTTCTTTTGGAATTCCTGTTACAAATGGTTAATGTTAATTGAATTCATTCCCTATATGAAATATGAATATGGAACCTTGTAAAATATTCCCGCGAATTCCGGAACATCCCCCATGTTTATTTGCTCGAATTCTCCCTTGCCCCCTGCACTTCACCTCCCCCACTGTTTCATCTTCTCCCCCAGCTCTCTTCCCACCCCGTTCAAATTCGACAGCCTCTACGCGCCTCTCCCCGTCTTCCAAATTTCCACCCTCCTCCAAAGTAAAAGCCCAACGCTACCCCTTCACGTATCCTCCCCCCTCTCACTACTACAACCCAGCTGTCGTTTTCCAGTGAGCGACAGCTTTATTTATTCATAGAAACGCATGCTCACGCATCCAACACGGCCGCCGCCGTCGCCGCTGCCACCACCGCAAAGGACACGCACCGCTCCCTTATCGCTCTCCCCCACTCTCTCTCTCTCACCCCCTGCCCATTCCCCACTTGCAATCCCGCCTCCTTTTTCCCTCCATTCACCCCCCGAGACTTCCCCCCTCCCCTTTCAACCCCACTTTAACCCATCCGGCTCCTCTCCCCTCCCCCCCTGTTACTTCTCTTCCCGCGGCCGGCCTCGCCCAGTCGTTGGAATGTAATTAAGAAAAGAACACTGCACTAACTACTTCTCATCCTGCTGCCTCGGCCCCGGTTGTCTTTCCCTCTTTATCTTCCCTCTGCTCCCTCCCCCGACCCTCCTCCTACACATCCCTGCCCTCTACTTATCCCCTTCTCCCCTATTTTCCACCCTCCCATCTCTTTCTCTCCCCCTCCGCCCACTCCCTTATGCCCGCCCTCTTCCTCCGGCTCGGCCTAACTCTTTTATATTTCCCCTCACCACCTCCCGACCCCTATCTCCCCAATCTCCCATTCTGTCCCTTTCCTCCCCCGCGGCACAGCGTCCGTCTCTCCCCACCCCCTTCACTTCCCTTCTTTCCTCTTCCCGGCTGCAATTTTCCCGTGCTCCTCGCTGTCGTTAGTTCCCAGCCCTCCCTCGCCTTCCGCCGCGCTTCATCCTCCTCATCTTCGTCCACTCAGTCTTCCTACTCTCTCTCTCTCCCCTATCTTTTTAAGCTCGCCCCTTATAACCGTGTCCCCTTGTCACTTTCTCCCGGACCTTTTGTCCAGTTTTCGTCCATTCTCGTGTCCGTTGCCCATCTCCCTTTCCGTATTTGGTGCGGTCTTCCGTGTTACATCGAGATCTCGTGTAGGGGCCGTTATCTTGTCGGTGCACTCGTCAGTATCATCATATGTGACCCCACAAGTCATCGTCAAGTCTTTTCTTCCCCTAGAGCCTTCCGCAATTTCTATCTGAACTGAGGTGAAGACAGCCAGCTCCGGATTTCCAGAGGTGTGGCGTCGCACCGCACCATTTCAATCTATCACCAAGGAAGAGAAAGGAAGCCATACTCTTCCTCTCTCTTTTCTTATGGCTGTGGTGCCTACATACTCTTGAGTACATCAGAATCATCCATCCCCACAACAAAATACGTGCGCACTTTTCAAACATACTAATTTGATGACTTCATCAGCATATTCAAATGCCTGTTCCAGCTCACGAATGCACATTAACTTCACGACTTCATCTGAATATTTTATTAATCAAGCCTCGCATTTTTGTTGAATTATGTTGACCTCCTCTGCTATTGCTCTGTGTTTTCGTTGTAGACTAGTTTTCATGCTAATTTCATTCTTCGTGCTATATCTTTTGCTCCTCGAAACTTCTCGGCCAAGGGTGCTCACCTTGCGGATACAATCATGTTGGATCGGTAGTGATGCAAAATTTGAGTGTAGTGCTACAGTTAGGTCTTCCAATATTGTTGAAGATATTTTACACCATCTGATGTAAGCCTTATGTGATTATTTATCATTTTTATGCTAAGGGTCTAATCTTTCATAAGTTTCAAAAATGTTACTTTTCCGAGGTGAAGAGAGACAACTAGAACGTGAGGCTGAACGCACTTCGTTTTTATTGTCGTCTGTAATTATTATCTACTCGAGTTAAATGCAAGTAAATCTTATTCCATATTCCATATTCCATAATTTATTCAATTTTCTGAGGACCATGTGTTTACCCTCTGTAATTAAATTATTGCAGTACTCTCTCTTTTTCCATTTTTATCTCATCTGTATTATTTGTTCCTGGGTTCTGTTTCCAGGAATAAATCATTCAAATATTCATTGCTTTGAATGAAATATTCTATCCGCCCCATCGTCATCTTCGCTGATTTAATACATTTCTAACGTCTTTTGTTAGGGTTTGTGAATTTTTTTATTAATCTTGGAAAAGCTTCTAGATTTCATACCAGCCTTCGTTTTATCCTTTTAATTAAATCTTATCTTTGAACATTTTATACTCTCGGTGAAATAGATTTCACTCGTCTGCATCGTTGAGATCCTGGTTGATTAAATTATCAAGTTATGACTTTCTTGAATATGTATTTGTTCCAGGCAAAGTGGGATCTATTAGTCCTTAACAGAGGCTATTTTAAAAATAGCATGCTACAAATCTACAATTTGTAGTAAAACTTATGTATGAGTATTGTCAGAGTATACGTATACGAATATTTTAATAATTTACATATTTTTGTGGAATATGTTTTACCCTCGTTCTGGTAGATAGTTGGGCGTGGAATCTTTAGTGGATCCAAATTTTTCTCTGCTGATTTTTTTAATCGTACTTCAGGAATTACTAGGTACTCTGCCGGTGTTGAGGTGAATGCCCTTACGAGTTTGGGGCTGCATTTTTGCTTCAATATCTCCGCAGCTTCCCATCATAAACTGTTCGCCTTTCTCACTCGCGAGGCTCAGTTTTTCTCTCGAGTCACCCGCGGTGTCTCAGGGATATTGCTCCCCAAGAAACAGGTTGGCGGAAAGGGCCTCGTCATCGACGTGAATAATTCTGTCCCGTGGCCTTTTTTCCCACATCGAAAATTCCCCTATACTTCTGCCTCTCCTGCTGTTTTTAGCATTCATTATTTTTTTACGCCAGTCTATCCCGACTGACGCGGCCTTCACCGCTGAACTCACCACCCCCTCTCATCCCCCTCCCTTGTTTTCCCTGCTCTCCCCTCTCAGTCCCTCTCCCTCCTCTCTCATCTCCCCAAACCATCCTGCCCCACGCATATCCCATCTTTCCCTTTCATCCCATTGCCACAGGCCATTGTTTCTCTCATTCCTTCCTCCCCCCTGCTCCCCTATCCCACCAGGGCGCATACATTTCATTCCCCCTCCCACTCTCCTATTTTCTCTTCCACCCTATCTCTTTCTCTCACTCCCTCATTCCCTCCCCTGTCGTTTCTTCTTCTGCACCCCTGCCCTCCCCAACCCCCTTCCGCGCATCTCGCCTCGTATGCCAGCCCGAGTATCAACTCGGGACGTGTAAAAATAATTGACGGAGGGAGGATGTTGGGCAACCCGAAACACACTGCTCTCTCTCCCCCCCCTCGCCCATCCTGTTTTTCCTCTCCCTGTGCTCTTCCAACTTTATCTTTCTACCTTCCATCCCCCCACGCCTTTCATCTGCCCGCGCCTCCTCTGCCTCTGCGTCCTTCCTTTCTCCATTTCTTTTTGTTCCCCAGTATTTCCTTCCCTTCCTTTAAAAAAAGACTCCATCTTTTTCCTCATGCCTTGAAATTTTATGTAACATTGTTTATGTTTTGTCTTTTTTATCTTGTTTTTCTCTTTATTTTGTGATTCACCATTGTTTTCGTTTCTTAAAAATTATCTTTTCCCAAGACTAGGAGTAGTTGATTGGATATTAATATGAAAGAAGAGGATTAGAATAAATTATAAAATATTTCTGTGGTATATTTGAAAATACCAAAATTTATTTTTACCCCGGAGGGCTGTTTTATCTTTTTCTTAGGTACTTCGGCGGATAAACTGATGTTGTTCCACCGTTGCTGTGTGATGCATAATTCTCCTTATGTATACGAAAAAAGGATTATAGTCGCAATAGTAATAAAAGTTTTGATATTAGAATGACAAATCCGTATTGTTATACTTTTTATTACTAAATACCAAATTTCAGTGCTAGTATCGATGAATGATGTTACGCATGGAATTAGGTAATTTCCTTTTTAGATAATATTTTAAATGTCTATTTTCATTAATTTATCCTAGTTTAAGTGGAAAAGTTTTTTAAATGCGTCAGTCCTGAGCAAAATTGAAAATACATATACGTACATTTGGAGTTGTGCGAAGTAATCAGGAATTTCGTGAAGTATACTCAAGTTTTTCATCTTTTGCGATGGAAAACGTTTTTAGAAACTCGGGGTAATTAAATAATAGTTTTTAATAGTTATTTAAGTTGGTTTGAACCTCCATATTATGTTTTATTCTCAGGATGAACGACACGTATTTCAAAGACCGTTTTCCCTTTCATTTTCCCCGCTTCCTTTACATCGTCATGAATGAAGTTAGCATCAGCCTAGTGCTGACATTGTGGGTCAATTGACCCATGATTGGCCTCTCGCATCTCTGTATCAGCGAGCGTGTCGTCCATGCTTCCTCTTTCACGCACTTTCCACCCCAATTTCTCCTACCCTCATCCGGCCTCCAGGTTCACTTACTATTTCCCCATCGCCCCTCGATCTCGCAGCCTTCCGGACTTTCTTGCCGCAAGCCATCCATGGCATCTCCCTCGCTCCGTCTCTCCCTCATTGCACCGTTCCCTATGACCCTGGACCTTTACTCCTACCGGGGTACCCCATTTTCTCTTTTTTTTTCCACTCGTTGCTCTTTTCGGCGCCCCTCCTGTCTCCTAGCCGACCCCCACTCTCATTCCTTTCGTTATTTTATCCCTTCTAATCTCTCCTCGACCCTACCGCATTTTTCCCCTTCCTTCTCAGATGCCCGCGTGTCTCCTCTTTCCCCGTGAGTTTGCTGTGCAGCACGTTTATCACTTGTTTTTTTTATTCTTCTTCCTTTACTTCCTCCTGGTTTCGCCTCTCTCCCCCACGCCATTGGTGTGTAGGTGCGCAGATCTTTTCGACCGCTGCGTGCCACCTTTTGTTTCGTAAGTTTCAACTTCTGTTGGAGTATTGTTAATACTCCCCAAACTCTCTTACGTTATTGTCAATATTGTTCATGTAGTGAAAGTTTACTGTAGGTTTTAGTGGATTAATGTATTTACATGTTTCAAAGAATTTTGTAGTATCAGTGGGCCTTAATAGTTTTTTGAAAAGTGTACTTACCATCAGGATATTTGATTTCTGGGTTGCTTTGATGCCTACACATAGGTTATCGTTGATAACCACGTGAGAACGTTATTATTGAAACCATGTTTCAATTCCAATGATCATAATTGGGTGCTCCAATCATAATTAGGTTTCACATATTGAGGGGCTTCCGAATTCCTTCTATGTAATCAAAAGTTACAGATTTCCTTTACGGAAATGAAATAGAGTGTTCAGTTCTCGGGTATAACGTCGATTTCAAGAAATTATATACCTGTGGTGTGCTTTGAGCTGGCACGGAATTAGTCCAGTTCAACTCATTCGCTTGATATTTGCTGTAAAAATGAAATCCTGTCTTCTCCTCATTCGGGATTAATGCTATTTGAATATTAATGTGATCCGAGGGGTGAATAGAACTTTGTGTCCTTTTGCAACCTTCTACAACGAATTGATCAGTGGAATTGCGTGGTCTGGCTGTTATTTTATATATTCGATATGATTTATAGTTATTACTGGAGGATTGCTAGCCATTTTTATTGCATTAACTTTATATATTGTTTTTCATTGATTGTTAAGATTCAAAAAATGAATTGAGATCGGTCTTATCGACGTACGATCTGTGCTTTTTTTTACTATCCTTTGAGGTCCTTTACCTGCATCGTTTCATTGTACATAATTCTGTTTCATAAAGTAGCGTTATATGTCACTTATAAGTTAAGTGTGAAATGTACGGGTTTCTGTTTTTCTCACGACAATACGTAATGAAAACCATGAACTTAGGTATGGAGCAATAACCCCTGAAAAACTTAAAGCGTTTATGTTATTCTTGTTCATTTCTTAGTTTTGACTTGTGAACATTTTGATACTTCTCTAGTCCGGTTACTTATTCATTTTTCTCTAGAATTTGCCAGGTATGCATAGCAATAACTAGGGTCCGGAAAAAATCGCATGTTAGGATAAACGCGAATTTTATGCGAAATTTTGGGATAGAAGTGAAATATCTGCGAATTTAGTAAATTCGCGAAATGAGGTTATGAATACAAAAAACTAGTAGGAAATGGCAATAAAAATATCTTTACATGTTTTTCTTTATGAAATATTCCTTTTTTATCCATCAAAGCTATGATTATTATCATATGAACATATGAAATTAGCATATTTTAAACTTAAACGTAATAAAACACGCATAAGTATGTGAAATGATCATACCACTCAATGAGCAGAGGAGCGTTGTTGCGCATTTTGTTTCACCTTTGTCCGTAAACAAATGTGTTTGGGCGCGCACTTGCATTCACATGGTGCATCAGTCTTGTAAAACAGTGTAAATGCGAGAAATTACGAGGATTCAGGCTTTAAAACTTAGGTGCAACTGGGTTATCCCAATTTTCGACAAATACGATACACAATTAAGCTTCGTATTTGCGTTACGGGAATATACGTTTTCACGCGATTTACAACGTATTTATCGGGTCCCATCCCATTTCCTGTATCTCCAGCGTATGTACTACCCCGTATTTACACCATGACATTTTCCGTTTTCCCAATGTTTGCGTTAGATGTGGGTTATAATGCGATAGAATTCAAACTATACAAAATTTCAAATATAAAATTCCCTTCTATAACAGTTAGTCATACATACTAGTGTATACAAAACACTTTTTACCTCGTTTCGTGCATATACACTGCAAAACCACGAGAGAGAGCAGTATTGTGCTCCGTTTTACGGAAGAATTTGAACTTGATGGCATAGCATGGCAGTACACAGCGCCACTAGTGACGGAAAGATGAAATTTTTACACCCGAGTTCTTTTTGCCAGGAAAAGCTTCGTACTATGAATTAATGCGTGTAGGACGCAATTACAGTTTATGGATACCTGATGGAGTATATTTAAACTGTACCGAAGTTCATATTGTGAAGAATAAAAATGAATTTTTAACCAGACATTATGAAATGTTAAAAATGCATTTACTGAACTGGTGGACGATAACAGGGAATCATTCGTCAGACCATTGAGTTGAATTGGTTCTACAGTTTTATTACAGGTTACAACAAAACAAAACTTAATGAAAATTGTTTTATCGCGTGAAAATCGCATTGAAAAAATAAAATTATTTTGTTGAGAAATGTTTGTGGCAGGTAACTGCTTGCGCTGGTCGGCCAGCGACGCAGCTTAATATTAACATGTTGTTTTTGTCTCCTTAATTTTTCCGGAGCATAAATTTTATAATACTCGGAGAAAGATGCGAACTAAAAAATTTTCAGACGACTCGAGGGTTTTCGGGTTTCTTCTACGTTCATTAATCCCTTTGAAGGAAAATTTCGTCGGCATTCCAGATTTAAGTTTCGACTATTTTCAGGTCCGAAGGTCGCGTCCCATCAAATTTACTTTGTGTTCTTTCAATATATGTTTCCTATATCTTCGTGCTATATATTTCCTTTACTTCGAACCTGATGATGCCGTCTGGAATGCCGACGAAACTCGTCCAGTAGGATGAACCAAAGCGGCAAAAAAATCGAAAACCCTCGAGTCATCTTCTAATCACCGAGGAAGCCTTCACAGCAACTAGAATATATTCAATTTATGCGTAAATAAAATTTGTGGATTCTTATGGTGCAACTCGCGCTGATGTAGGGCAACATCCAATTATCGTTTTCTACGATAGATACAATTTTGAAAAATCGCGATGTCATTCAGAAGCATGCTAGACATACACCTACTAATAATGTGGACAGTGATAGCTTTTTTTCACACTATATAACAGTTATGAATGACAGTTCAGACATCTGTCGAAATAAAGAAAACGTCAAGATATCTTGGTATGAAGGAATGCCAAATTGAAAAGTGGTTTTTAAGTTCTAGATCGTCAAATATCGCCGTGAATTGCTTCGTCACAAGAGAAAAGGCATTACAAAATTTATACATTTGGGAATTATGGACTTGGCAACGTCCAATATTTCGATTACAACCCAAACCCAACCAACCATATGGTTGGTTGGGTTCTAAATGGGTTGGCTGAATTCTAAAATAATTCAGCCGTAAACTAGGTGACAGTTTTTAAATAATAATTTTTTCTTAAGTAAATTAGCTAAAAACTTCGTGACAGTTTTTTAACCCATGTTCTCATGCTAGAACAAATTGTTAGTGTCAGATTATTTTTTATAAAAGGTATTACATGGATTTAAACAAACTTATTGATTGAAGTAATGATAAATTAGCGAATTGTGCAAAAAAGCTTAAGAATTGATATTTAATTCAAGGTTATTCAATGAAAAAAAATAGATGCTAATTTCAGGAAAATAAACGCTAATTTTGTAAAAAATAGATGCTAATTTTGCAAAATATAGATGCTATTTTTTCCGGTCCATAGCAATAACTCCTCCGAATTCCCTCTCGGCTCTGAAAGTATGCTTCCTATCAACACTTTATTGTGGCGCGGGTCGCGGCTGTGTAGGATAAAGAATATTTGTAAACTTCTTGGTGCTTCCCTTGCTTTCATAACTACATTTTTGACTGGAGATGAAATTTAATTCTTGTGTTTGATATTCAAATAATAAGTGAATGAACAGATGAACAGATCAGATTTCAGTAAAATTATATCTCTTTATCTAGATAAACGTATTTTTTGCTGCAAACGTTATAATTAAGGAAACATATGATTTTGTGTAATTTCGTGGTTTGAGTAGAGTTTGTTGTAATTTTAATATTTTCCACTTATCAAAGAGCCTATCAGTTCGTGATTTGGAATACTATTCCTACATAGGTAGTGATATAAACATGTAATTTTCCTTTTTACCCGAGAAATACTCTATTATTATTTCGTTTTCGGAAATTTTTTTTAGTTGGAACTGAGTAAAATCAATAGGATAATACGTTTTGTAGTATCATTACAATTCCCGGAAAATGGTTGGGCTTATTTTGCGTCTCTTTTGTGTCATGTTTGCATAAATTCTTACATATTTTTAATTTTATTTAAATTTATAAGAAATTAATACGCTTCTGTGCATTCATGTTATTAAATAATCTCTGGCTTCATTTCGTTAAGTATCTCTCTTTTTCTGTTAAAGTGTACTGTCGTGTATTTTTAAAAGAGCGGACTGCTCGAAAAAGTAATTTTTACCAAGGGTATAACTCCTCAGTGGCAATTAATTCTTGATTGTGGTAATGTTGAAAATCGCTATTGTAATTTATTCAGGAAGACCAGTTCTACGCTGAAAAATGAAAGGCCAGTATTCTGTACGATCTTCCAATGTCTGAAAGATGTTATGATTTCTCTGTGTACTTAACGTTCTAATACGCAATCTGCATTTAATTGGCGTAACATATAATACGGTGGTTAATAAAATATTGTTTTCGTGCGAATGGTAATATATTGTATCCGAATGGCTAGAATTATGTCGTATAGCGTGATATTTTGATTTTAGTGCAAACAATTGCGGTTACAGATAGACAAGTTAATATAAATTTGATTTCATTACTGAAAAGCGTCGTTCCTCTATTCTATGTCTTGATTTCTCACTACCCCATGCCTGTGCTAACTCCCTTGATTAATTTGATATACATTGATTGAAAAAAATACCCAGTAGGGCTTTTTTGTGTACTCTGAGAGTGAGGGATAAATTAAGACAACCGAGTCAATTTGTTCCTTTATTTCTCCGTCGTTGTATCTGAGTAAGGTGAATAGAAGAGGAGTGTAATTTGGCCAGCGACCCGCAAAATTGAGTCCTTGTGATGAAGAAGTTGTGAACTTGTAACGATAATTAAATAGAAACAGCCTCCAATGATCGTAATCTTCATCTCGTCACCTCTCCCCTTTGGTTGACCTGGATTTCTAAGGATAAGTTGAAGTTTCTATAGACGCATAGAAGGCTATTAGTACCCGTATGGTTAGTTGCCCTACTACCGTAGTCTCCCTTCCCTCAATAGCTGCTCCCAAACCGCCTACGCATTCTTTCTGCTCATGGATAGCTACTCTTCCTCTCGACATCTCCACGCCACAGCACCAAGGCTTTGAGTGAGTGAGAATCGATGGAAGGCGGGATGTGTAAAGTGTAACGTGAGGAAGAGGGCATTTGAGGGTGAGATTGAGTGATTGTGAAGTGGCAGGAATGAATGAATGTTCGGTTCCGGACAGATGGGAGAACTCATCAGTGGGCGTGGTATGTGGTCGAGTAGGGCGTACGCGGGTGTGGAATTGACCGGTGAAATTCGTACACGTGGTAGAGAGATCCGAACTTCTATCCCGCAACTGCAAGGTTTACTTCACTCGCCCGGCTCCAAATTCCAGCTGTGGTAGAGATTTTGTCAAAGGAATGCAGGTCTCTATTATGTAACGAGCTCTTTAGGTTCAATACGCCGTATTTCGGGTGCGACGTTAAACAGACCTATTGGAGTGCTTCGCCTGGAGAAAGCATAGTTCAAAGTTTGAGGCTTTCCTTTGTGGAACCAATCGATTGGAAATGAAAAATCACTTTGTACGATAATGACATATATTGTCGAAACCAATAAAACCTTTGTGTGGAACGTACAAAGTGAATTTTCATTTCCAATGGAGAAAGCATGTTGAAAGAAGTTTCTCTGTTATTCCTCAAATACCCACAAATGTTATCGAAACCTCACCACACATTCTCTATGGCCCAAAAGGTATCATCTGTTGATCATTTTTCCTCACAGTAACTATTTCAGCTTATTTTAATAATATTGGCAAAAAACTAATGACTATGACTAGTTCGTGAAGGGGCTCTGTCGTAGTAGTTATCTTTAGTAGTCATCATTTAGCTTTTGAGGTGAGCCAGTGGTCAAGAATAAATCTGACTTCCTAGCACAAGCTCATTACGGAGACAAATACAGCATGTATACTTCTGGTGGTGTAGGAAGCAGTCACATGCATTATCTACCGTACTACCGTGGCTGGAGTTTTCTTCACACTCGAAAGCACCAGCCCCTTTATAACCGATTCAGTTATATATCATTCTAGTTATATGGTGTTTTTCGTTGAAGAGACTTGTAAACAACTTCACTGGATCACCTTGCTTAACTTGATAAGATTATGTATCACCTGTCACTCTGCTAGAAATGTCATAACATTGGGCTTCTGTAGTCGAAATAATGCTTAAGAGTATTGTATATACATCAATTACTGCTTTCTTTTTCCTGGATGCTTTTCTTGTTTAGTGTGATTGGCGTATAACAGTTGTCTGGCGTATTGTAGACGTGAAATGCTTGGCTTAAGACAGTTAGCGAGTGCCTTAGATTAAATGTCTCCATGTTTTGCTTCTTAAGAAGCTCTCGGAATAGACACGATTTAGTATGTCTCCAATTAATGGTAGTATGTGTAGGTATTCATTAAGTTCATTATTTTATTCATTATTATTTCAACTATTCATCAAATATATGAGCCAAATATATTCCTTTCGATAAATTTGCTACCTACTGAAGTTATTTTTTATTCAAGGTATTAACTCTTATCTTGAATTAAAAATAACTCCAGTGATAATTAAAAATAACATATTCCTTTCGATAAATTTGCTACCTACTGGAGTTATTTTTAATTCAAGGTATGAACTCATGCATCAGTAAATGTTTTGCAGTCGAATACTTTCCCATTTACGTTACAAATCATGATCGTGCTCGCATAGGCTTCGTATCCTCCAACACACTTAAAAAATGAATCAGCCGTCGAAGCAAAAAAATCATTTCGTTCGGACGAGCCCGCCATAAAAACGATCCTTGCCCCGGAAGAATGCCCGCAGTTTTCCGCGATTCATTGCCCTTCGCGATCAATCAAGGCCCCGTATGAACTTGCGCTCATTACGGGATACAGCAGCTGCAGTTAATTTAGAATGGCGGCGATATTAAAGAAGGCCGTGCAGCAGAGGCTGGCCGAGGGGAGTGGGGGAAGGAATTACATGGGTGGGAAGGATTGCGGGATCGACGTTGCGGGGAGGGGAGAAGGGTTTTGCGGAGTGGATGAGGGGGAGAGAGAGGTGTAGTGAGCGAGCGGGTGGAGTGGGAGCGCGATTAATTATAAGAGAGAAAAGAGAGGGAACGGGATGAGACCGATGCGTATCCTCTCCCCTACGTCACACCCTCTCTTTCTCTTCGCTTCAATCCTCGCTCAACTCACCCCGTTCTCCCTCTTTCGCCCCTTCTCATCCACTGCACGCCACACCCCTCAACTCATCCCCATACCTTCTCTCCGTCCCATCTCACCTCCTCCCCATCTCCCTTCACTACTACTCCTGCCCGAGCTCTTTTTTTTCCAACTTTGAATTTTTTAAGTGGGAGATAACGGATGGCTTTACTTGTTCCGTCACACTCCGTCCGGGTGCGTCTAATCCCAATCCCTGGCGCGTGTTTTAGTAACGAAGCCACTTGTCGGGTCGGCCGGGGAAATCTTCGCTCCTTCCCCCGTTTCTTTTTTTTTCCCACCCGCCCCTTCCCTGAGCGTCTCCGACGCGCTCTCCTTGCTCGTCTCCTACTCCAGGGCCGTCCTATCCGCACCTCCGTCCTCTTCTCCTGCCACCTCCTCCTTCTTCAACCCCTCCCCCTTCCCGCCCAGCCCTTTCCTCGATTTCTTTATTATCTTGTTCCCTTCATTATTCCCAGACTCTTATATGTCTTCCATGCCGTAAAAATTTCCCTCCTCTCAAGTAAAAATTCTTACCATCTCCGTCCCTCGCCCCGCCTCTGCACTGCCGAGACCCCTTACGCCGCATGGGCGGCAATGTTGAAGAGCTTGCCCCCGTTCAACTGTTTTCCTTCTCCTCTTCCCCGCCCCTTCCATTTCTTTCCCGCCCTGCCCCACTTCCCCCTTCAAGTCTGACGGGGATGCTCTTTTGACGCGGAACCGTTTTTTTGTAACCTCTTCTCGAAATTCCCACCGTTCGTTTCTCACCTCTCCATCTTTCACACCTTTCCATGCTTTCTTGGCGGAGACTATTTTCATTTTTCTCTTTTGTTTTATTCTTTCCTGTAATTATTTGTTCTTCGCCCACATCTTCTCTCTTTGGCGTTCCAAACTTCAGCCACTTCGCAATGCCGGGGACTTACTTCTCTCTCTCTTCTTCCTCTTACACTCGTTTGATTCCGTGTATCTGACGTGCTGATGTGTCGGTTGCTTGTTATGCTGCTGACAGGGGATTTGGGAGTCTGTGTAAATCCCATTTTTTCTACGAGGCTGTCATTTTGCACAGTTCACGTCAAGCGAAACTAGTTATTACAGAGTCATTTTGTCTTGTTAGCTCTGGAGACTGTGCTACTTTCCCCTGAGTGTGGTTTTGCTTATTTTTTCATTTAGTATGTATCCGATTGGGTGCTGATGAACTTCGTGAAGCAATTTCATTATCTTTACCCGCGGAAAATGGAAGAAAGAAAAGTGTAGAACTAGGTAGTTCAATGCTGCCATTTTTTAGTGCTAGACTTTGCATTAATATAGCCAAAACAGTCGTATATAAATGTAGTAGTGGATGGTGCTTTTAATTTTGACGTATTAAATGTAATTTTTGTTGCTATCTGATTATTAAAATGCTGGTTTTATGGTTCCATCCAATATTATATGTATAAAATGCATCAAATTTTCCTTCCTGTAATTTTTAGAGCTGAGTTCTTGTTTGTGATCTCTCTTTACCCATTTAATTGGACTAGCATAGAATTGCAGTATTTTAATACAATATTGGGCAAAGCGACTTACTTTAAAGATGATCTGAAGTACCAGGTGACTAAATGAGAGTGAATGAACCACTTCCACTCTTCATGGCAAATTTTGTTCTAGATATACCGACAAACTATTGTCCACGTTATAAATTAAGTTTTTGTCCGTTTTTTCGGTGTTGGAACGTTATGTTGAAGCATCTCCGCGATGACTCAAATAAAAGTTTAGCAGTCTAGAGGCGGAACTGGGAATGAAATTTGTAATATTCCTCGTTTTCCCAAGAGCCGATTCAGATCGCGATCCCTCGAGGATATTTAAATGCCTGTTATATTAAATATAACCACACCAGCGGCGGTGCACTAATTTTCGCCAGTCTCCTCCATAGTCCTGAGTGAATCCCTCGTTAAACCTCCTCGGAGGTACCTCGTTTTAAATCCAGGCATAGCCACTAGGCACCCCGCAGTGTCATCGTTCACTCTCGCTGTGTATCATCCACCCCCATTCCGTTACGTAATCCATTTTATACTCGTGAGCTTCATCTCTAGATTAGCCCTAACATCATCACGGCCAAAAATTTCTCCATCCGGCCGAAAACCATATTTCGCTCGTCAGCAATCATGTGAAACCTAATACATATCGTCATTTACTTTGCCTTCAGATCTTAGTGCAAACAATTGTTCAATCATCTGCTTGTCTTGTTCAAATTCACACATTCAAATTTCCCTCCCGGTGTCTTTATGCCCTCATTGTGAAGAGTTTTGAAATACCTGTATCAAGTGACTTAAATATTGAATCCCGAGTGGTAGTTTCGAAACATGGAGGTATTAATCTGTCATAATTTTTCTTACAATTTGCTTAAAGGAGTTTCACTAATAAATACCAATGCTAGAATTCGAATTTGTTGCAATTATTTAAAGAATTCGTGACTATTTTTAACTAAATTCTTTGTTGCTTGCAAAATAGTTGACAAGAAATTCCGTTTTTTGGATGCCAGAATTTCATTGTTGAAGCACTCTTATAAGCTTTGAGTTCTTGAAATAATTTTTACTTGTTATCATCAAAATAATATATTTCGCTATCACGTTCTCACATGTTTTACTTTATACTTTTATGATTTAATCAAGTATTACCGTTGACATAACCCTAAGAAATGTCATTCTTTGCTAATTTTAAGTTAGTATGGTGTTTTCTCTCTGCTATGAATGTTACTAATAAATGCTCGTCAATTCCACTCCATTGTTGTGGTTTAGTTTGTAATCGCGTTTTAATGTAAGCAACGAATATTGTTCTAGAAAAGATTTAAATTCTCTTGTGACGTATGGTTGCAACTGCTTTTACTACTTCGCATAAATATTAGACTTTTATTTACGGATATTATTATTTTTAAATAAATTCCGTAAGGGCTCTTAGAGTATGAGGAAAGTTTTCTGGAAATTATGTCAGAGGTGTTTTTTGTATTAGATATTTTCCTAGAATGAGAGTGGCTTTGTTTTTAGATACTTGCTCAATCATTGCCGTTGACGAGCAGTTTGGGTTATGCATCATTAGGGCCACCGAGAGGGAGATTTGGGTGAAGAAGCAAATTAAGGCTTCATATTTTTTTTGGTGCTGGTTTCAGCAAGAAGACGTTCCCAAATGTTGCCAATCTGTGGCGGAGAGTGGGCGCCTTGCTCGAGGAAGGAATAAAGGAAGACGCTGTGGACTTGTGGCGCCATAATTAAAACTGCGTTGGCCATTAAATCTTCCCGAGACTTCTTTCGGCGAGAGTGTAGGGCATTGTATTAAACGGAAGGAGAAAAGCCACGCTTCGTTATCCCATCGGCTCTAGATCCTCCTCTCTCGTCGCACATGACAGGGGTGATTAGGAGGGGATGTTTTATAGCACGAAAGGCAGGGAGGGATTATGATAAAGCCGTGGCTAGAGTATTTGATTCCCATCCCCAGGACTCAGTTTTATGTATAGGTTGTGGGCAGAAACACGTAATTGGATTAGCGATACACGCGTGATTTCTTCGGTGAGGGTGATTCAGATTCAGTAGCCCGTACCTCGTATAGTACGTTAAACTGTGCACCCTTGGTTCCTTATTAAACCATGAGGCTAATGCCAACATCGGATTATTATTTTCCACCTTTTCTCAAAAGGTTACTGCCTATGCTCATCTACCCATTTTTGTTAAATAATGCAAATCACCTCAGATCTCGTATGGCCCCCCTAGCAGCAAAATCAATGAAACACTGGAAATTATTGAGTTATACTTTACCTTGGCGCACCCCATGGACGGTTTAGTGGTACGGATAGGAATCGGTCTGGGGAGACGCGCGACCTCATTGTTTGTAGGCGGTCACGACTTGGGACGTCAGCGGGTGCGCCATTCCCCGACTGTTTAACCGCAGTTCGATTAGTCGCCTCCCCTTTCATCCTCTCCCCTACCATCGCCTACACACCCCGGGGGAATCTGCAAGGGACCACCCTACCGCCACAGTCTCCTGCCCCCCTCTTCCCTGCCACTGTTAGGATACCGAAGTGTGTTTTGACTGCGGGAAGGGGAGAGAAAAGGTGGTCGCTGAGTCGGGTCGAGTGAGGGGGCCGTGAAGATTTAACCCCACGGCGCGCCCGGAAAGTCATGTCGTCTTCTTCTTCTTCGGGTCTCCTTCGCCGCAGTCTAGCCTCGGATCCTCGTAACGAATTCCCTCCGGCCTTCTCCGCAGATCCAAACTCTCCTCATCTTCCGCCTCTCATCTCCCGCCTCTCATCTCCCCTCTCTCCCGCTCAGCGGTTTTTAGTTTTCCCATTCCTCCCATCACTAGTTGGGGTCCAAGCATTTTTGTGCCTAAAGTCGCTAAACCCTGAATCTCTCGCGGATGGCGTACCTTCAGTGCTTTATTTTACTAACTATCATTCATGAGAAAGGAGAATTTCCGCATCTCATACTGCATTTATTGTTTCGGGTCTTTGAACATGCCAAATCTCATTGCTTTCTCCATCTGACTTTCACTATTCAATTGCCACGTATATATGCGTGTCTGCTAACTCATTTCACTGCATATATAATATGTGATATTCTCTTTTGATATTCGTAGAAATACCACAATAATATCCCTTATTGCTGCATACATTAAATATTTAAAATAACGCTGCGAATCCATTTTAGTGTCCCATCTGTCTTAGATATTTTATACCCGGCTTTCTCAACAACTAATGGTCTAAGTCAGGTTTGATATCTACCAGCTTTTTGCAACTCAAAATGGGTAGAAATCTTTGATTTTAATTTCACTGTCAAAATCCAACTCAACAAATTTTTAATAATATTCTGATTGATAAAAAAATAATGATTCCGAATCAATTACCATTCTAGTTTTATAATTAACTGTATCCAATCCAACTTTTTGGAACTACTTCGTTAAAGAAATAAAACGTAGCTTCTATTTTTCCACATTAAATGTGGCCGTATGTACAAGTTTAATTGGAAAAGTCGAAGTTAATTTAATTTCACATCGTTCTAGTGTTCGAGAGCAATGGGGTCGTTATCGAAACCTCGTCTTAATGCTAAGACCCGGGAGATAATCCTAATCCTCTGGTTTATTTCTGCTTTATTTTAGCATTCGCCTTACCGGCGGAGTATGCAAGAAGATGTGGCATTAAACAGAATTCCAGTTTGCGCTTACTCGTCGGACCCCTTCAATAAATACACTCGTGGATTTCTTCCATCTCCCCCACCTTCCTGACTCATTCTCGCCGTCTTTCCACCGCCGTCACTCAAGCACGTCCCTTCTCTTCCTTCTTCACTCCCTGCCCGGCCCGATATTTCCCTACCCCCAAACACTCGCTCCCTCTCCGCGACTGACTCCTCGCCTGCCCTGCCTCGGTTATCCTCACCCCGCCACCCCCTTTCCCGCCTCTCTCTCCACCCCCAACTCCACATTCCCTCCGGCCCTCCATCTCCACGTCACTATTGTTGGCCTCTGCAGAGCGATTAAGGAGACGCTCATCTGTTTCTCATTACGCACCCCCCCCACCCACCCACCCACCTCTCCCGTTCTCCCCCTCCTATCTCGTACCCTCCCCCCCTCATCCCCCCTCACCCGCCCTCTCATTGCTGTCGCCCCACCGTCTTTCAACTCTCCTTCTTATTTCTCCTTCTCCCCTCGCCCGCAGCCTTCTCTATATATTTCCATCACATTCTTCTCTAAGGCGTCCCCACCCACTTCCCTGAACTACTGTCATCCCTGGTTTGAAAAGAAGTCAGGGAAGCTGTGCACGGTTCCCTGAAGATTCGGAAGCGTCGGGGAACTTGGCTAAAACTCTTCGAAAATTTGCAGTTTCTGGGGATGAGTTGCCAAAAAGTCTTTTTTTTAAGAATTGGATGGATGAACGTTATGGTGACTATGGAGGTCAAATGCCGTTATCCCTCCGTCCAAGGTTAGTTTGATCATGGAGTTAGACCGTGCGCGGAAGGAATCGGCAAGATATGTGAAAGGGCGTCGTGGTAATATAGTGTTAGTATTACAAGCTTAAGAATAGAGCGCTGATAAGAATCGATTTAAAACGATATACGTACTGTATAAGTATTGGTTAATGTAAATTTGAGGGCCGTTAGGTTTTTTGATGTCACAGATATTGCAAGAGAAGCCATAGTTTATGGTTAATTCAATCACGAAAATAAAATGAGAGAGATAGACTGCTGTAAAATGGATTTGAATTATTTTTATAACCGCCAAAGATATGTTAAATTGTATAATGTAACTATGTTTAGTCATATTATGCCTCATAATAAGAGGATAGGTACTTGCAATGGAGGTACCATTGCTTGTTGTATAGCAGGAGTACCGGACTTATGAACGCATACTACCTGCATGCACCCTTACATGGATAATGTAATATCGTAGCGAATTATAAAACAAAAACTTGACTCGGTATTTTAAGTAGTATTTCCATCTAGTTTTGAATGATTTAACTGCATATACTCTGTGCAAATCTACTGACATAATTTTATTGTAATTAGCTTTTGGCTGCATGTTTGTACTTAGCGCATGAAAAAAGATGATTCTCCTCACACCCATAGGAGGCTTCCATTTTAGTCTTAAGTATTACAGCTGGAATAGTGGATTTTCGATCTCTTGAACACTCAAGTAAATATACCTTGTTAAGTATTGCATTTTACGACTTAGAAACTTTGACATTTTTGTGCATGTCTTGCTCCCGGGTTTTCAGTAGTCTTCGTCCCTTTTTCCTCGCCAGATGCCTCTAACTCTCGATCCAACCTGGAGGAAATTATTTATGTCAATTGAGAGATTTAAAAGAGAACCATAAGATTCCATTAATCTTTAAGACATTTTTTATGCATAATAATTTGTATTCTATCGCTAAATGAAGATTTTGATATAGGTATTACTTTTACTCAGTTTAACCTATTCCGTCCCTTTTTTCTTGAATGCCACCTGCCCAACGCTGTTCATCCCCTCATCATAATTTACTCTGCACCCTGCTTCATCCCATTTAAAATCATCCCATTCCTATGTTTTCCATATCTTATTAGTTAACATGACACCAGGATCGGAAGGAGACTTGTTCGACTCAATCCCTCAGCAACCTAACTTCATTTCCGATACGAATCGATTTAAGATGTTAATCGAAACACAACTTACGAAAATTATGATTATTTGTTTCTCCTTTCTCGTGGTTTTTAATTTGACAAAATCAATTTCAACAGAAGAGAAATCCATTAGAATGTTTCTTTCACTACATGTATCATAGGCAAAGGTTTCTTAGGCCAGGGAACTGAAGCATTGGTTCATTGACTCGCGCACGATGCTACATTTCTGCTTTTTTTTCAATCTGAATTTGAATGGTCTGTGACTCGGTGAAGGGTGGAATTTCGATTGAATGAAAATCGGAATTGGATTTTGACTCCCGGGTCGTCGGGGAAAGAAGTAGGGAATGAGAATGGAACGGGATTCAGCGTAAATGGCGCTCGGAGCGTAGTGACTCAACATCATCATCATCTTCTTCCTTCTCATCTTGGAATCACCTTTCCTTCCTTCAATCCGTGTCATCCTTGCATTCTGGTGAACGTTCCCCCCGGCGCGGTGCTTCTCCGTTTTGCATATTATCTTGGGTACCAGGGGGTTGATATCCCCGCCCAACCCCCGTCCTCCTCCCGCCACCCTCACTTTCGCTACTTTAGTCCCTCCGCGTCAATGTCGTCCTCTCCATCATCGCCATTAACTGCTCTGCCTCCTCTTAATCGCTGGTTCCAGGCCACCCTCTCCCCATATCGCACGTCCCACTGGCTCATTCCCTACCTCCTGCTACTCATAGCACTCCTCTCATTCTTTGCCGAACTCAGATCGCATAATTACCACGTCTCGCTCCCTCCTACATACTCAGTATTTGAATCAAAAGTCGAAGTCTTCGCTTGGTGGAAGGATGTCATGGTTGGTGAAAATAAACATTTTGTGACTCCCAAAAAATATGTTACTGAACGACCGGTTTCGACTGTTAAGTCATCCGCAGATACATTACTATCATTTGACGTCAGTATGCATGCTTAAGATTTTTTGGAGGAGGGAGGATTTGGAAAGCACGGGGGTGGGTATTGGGGGATAGCGTGGTGGGGTGGAGGGAGGGATTGAGGAAGGTGATGTCATTCAGGAGGTGATCTTCCGCCCATTCTCTATGCAATGCCTTGTGCCTTGATTCAAAATTACTCTGATTGCCCAAATCGAATATACCTCGTGCGAAAGCTGATGAGTCGTACTTGTTGTACTACGGAATTGTGTGTCTCTGTAAGTGCTATTGTGCTGAGCAGTCCAGTTGACAATATCGTTTTCTGAGGATAATGCCCTTATCCTTTTCACCGGCCACGCACCCATCTAGGTGGCTTTCAGGTTAGTCAGTAGATATTGACAGATATCTTTCAAGTCTTGTCATATGATTCCCTACCCTGATAACTGTCTCTCCTTGTCTTCCCCTCCTACACTTTAAATGATAGCTTATCATCGGATGTGTCGATTTGATGCATGATATTGCGATCAACAAATGTTTATCATGGCAAAAACTAAAGAATGACTCTCGTGGCGTATTGAAGCATAAGCCTCGTGTGGTAGAAAATCGTTGGACTCATGTTACATTGCAAGGTGATACCTGGGCTCACAATCAATCCAAAGTGCGTTGTTGACGTTTGAAATAAAGCTCAGTGGTACGCTGGTCATTATATTTTAAAAAATTAATGCACCCGAAAAAGAATTTTAATTTCAAAATTTTAAAGAATGAAACAATGATTAACCCTCAGTATCTTTTAAGCATCCGACAACTTCTGTACGGAAGGTGAGATAATAGCATCGTTTGCCTTCTCTCCCTGTGCTCTTGTACATCCCCGCCGATTCTCTTACTCCCTAAATATTATGGAATCCGTCGTTTGTCATTTATCAACCGGCGGATCATGATTTCAAAGTCTGAGTTTCGTTGTATTGATTCGATGAATCAGTGCCAATGCCCTGAAAGGATTGATTTTAAAAAAAATAGACGACGTTTCATGCGCCCCTCCCTATGGACCGCGTCTTTCTGCTTTGCACTGCCACTTGAATGCTCTTACGAGTCTTACAGTTCGTTACGCTCCTCTCTCGGCTGCTCGGGGGCAAAAAATAATGACTCCGCTCTCTCGATCAACTCATCGCCGCGTACGTACTCGAGTGCATGGGAGAAGGCGACGCCCCATTGCTTTGAGTGCATCATTATGGATCCTCGGGGCGATTGAGTTGTCGAAACCGAGAATTGGGGGGACTCTCCATGCTTACTCTCTCTCTCTCTCTCTCTGGGCGGAGGAGATGGGGTTGAAGAGGGCGGAGAGGGTGCGTCCTCCCGGAAAGGAGATTGAACTCACTCTGGGAATCTAACTCCCCCATTAATTATCTCCCACCCCTCTGCACTTCTTTAAGTTTTTCCTCGCTTTGATTCGAGAATGTTTCCCCCCTCTTGCAAGCATTTAACGGACTCTTGCGAAGACGGACAGGGAAGGGGGTCGATTCCTCTCGTCCCGATCTCTAGAGTGGCTCCGTCCTTCATTACTTCCAAATCGTCTGTGACAGCAAACACTCGAGAGAGAGAGTCTCCCTCTCTCTCTCTCACCTTCCTCTCCGCCTTCCCAAAGTCTCTCTCCCGACTTCCTCTCCTTTCCGTCGCTACGCCACGCTTCTTCCTCGGGCCCTCGAGAGTCCCCTCCACTCCTCACTCTTGTTATTCACTTCGAGAGTCCTCCCGGGAGCACACTCCGTTTGTCCATACGGTTCCCGAGCTCTTGTTCCGTTTCCGAGCCCGCACTCGGGCTGCGATGTGAGCCACGTCGAAGGGAATCCGATTCCACGTCCCGTGAGTCGTCCTTGGCGATTACGGCGGGTCTGTAATGTGACCGGGTACGGCCATCGCCATGTCCGCGAAGGTGTGTTGGGGAATGCTTCCTAGGATCCGTGGAAACCGATCGAGGCAGGCACTTCAACAGATTGCGCTTCAGTTTTGTTCATCTTTTATTTGCGTCAGATCTGGTTTGCAATGTCATGAATTCATACTCTGTGAAAATACGCAGAAGAAAGGGAACCTAATTTAAAAATTAAGTTTTCTTGCGTAGCGTCACTTATCCCTAAGCTTGTCGGTATTTCAGATTTTTTTCATGCTCATCTAAGTATACATACAGGTCGTGCAAGCCACCATTAATGTGTGTGGCAGCGGATGATTAACACAAAAGATACTTTATATATCATGGTTGAAAATAATTAGTAGCCTTATTCTGTCGAAACATAGCAATTAAATAAATATCTTAAGGGCAAAGCAAGCATGCACAAACATCCTTTTAGTTGGGTTAGCTTAAAGTTCTTTAATCAACATGCAACTAAATAGACTATCCATTATGATTAGACACTTGTATCATTCTATTGAATGTATTCACAACTATTCATTATAACCCTAATAGTACGAAGAGAGGAAGACATTTTACAGATGTCGGTTCGGTAATCAGTTAACCTTATTTTAATCTCTCATTAGCACTTAATCGTGCGGTGATTTTTTTCGGCATGCTGTTACGAAGGTTTGTAAAAGTCGTACCATTAATTCTGCGTATGTCTGAGATCAAATTCATTCCTGATTATCTTTTCATGAGTCCTAGCATTACCACAAAAAATATTTCTATATTCCAGCAAACTAGTAAGACTAACCTTTGAGTACCTAACTAAAAGTATTAGTTTTCATTTTCGCATCCACTTGCAACATTTAATCCTTAGGTATTCTTAATCAGTGAGTTGCGGGAGTGAGTTCGACCGCGAGTTTCGGCGTAGCAGCCTAAACTTCCCTGAATAGAATGACATTATTATTATCGATCCCATTCACATAATTGTAACGTTCACGACCTAAGTGCTAGGTCATAAATCTGTCCCACAAATTTCTTTTAGCATCCCTAGGGCTCTGCATGTGGTGTGCGGTGCATCTCGTTACACATTCATGGAAATGCTTCCGCGTCACCTTGCGAGGACCGTGCTCGAAATCGCCCTCCGAACCACCCCCTTCCTGAAAATACTTTACCCGGTAAGTAACTAGTTTCCCTCTCCTCCGCCGGCTGCCCCTGATTAGAAATGAATTGGCATCGGGGGCTGGGGTGGGTTAGTCGTTCGTATCGCGTATCCGTTCCTTCGAAAAGCCGAACCCTTCCCTCCCTCTCTCACTCGCCCTCCATCCCTTCCTCCCCCCACAAGATTCCCATCCCTCTCCGCTCTCGCCCCTCGCCCTGAAGTCTGCTCAAACTCCAAACTGCTGTAAAACTCGTCACCGCGCCCGCTCTGCTGCAGGGATATCCCTCTTCCCCAATGCCCACTCGTCGACTCCGCCGCGCCGTCTCCAAAGTTGAGGGGTCCTGCAACCGTTCCGTCCCCCCGTCCGTTTTCCGTCGCCGTTCCGAGTCTAGTACCGCGCGCGCGCTTGGCCGCAGTCCGTCCGCCCCCGCGTGTCTCGTGTTATTCACATCACACCTCCTTTTGCCCGCCGTATTCTTCGTGAGGATGAGGAGAGAGATGCCCGGGAAGACTTGCGGCAGAGCGCCTCTGGGTTGCAGGCGAGTGCATCCTTAAACCCCATCGCTTATCCTCCTCCAAGAGTCTGAGCGTTTCGTCATCCATTAAGTAAGGAGGTCCACGTCCCGCATATCCAGCCGTTAAGACTTATCCAACTTGTCCGGTGAGGAGCGCCTTCTTCGTAGCGTCTCGTAGTTGTGCAGTAAGTCCCTACGTCATAGCTCCTCTATGGTAAACTTCAAGATTGAGATTTAACTTGGATATGTGGACTTGCTTGTTTTGAAGCGGCTAATCCGTTTTCTTTAGGCTGTTAAGAAATTGCGTGATGGAGAGGCCCAGCAAATTTTCATCCCAACTCTCTTACACCATGGGTTGTTTATCCAATGCTTTTAAACCGTGCGGTTAACATGTTTCGGACACGGTAACTGATTGTCTGATACTCGGAAAATATCAGTGCACAAAAGATATGGTGCACTCTCGATACCCATATCTTTAAATCTCTTTAGGAACGTCTAGATTTATATCTTGGAGATCTCAGCGTCCTCGAGTTTTCTTTAATTTTCTCTCTAGAGTTACTTTTAGTCCTGAACTGTCGTTCAAAACTTTTTCCCTTATTTTGGGCGTTTAACAGTTGAGTTTATTCGTGGAACTTTGTGTTTTTGTTTTCTTTCGATTTGATTCCGTCATTAAACTTAGCCTGCAGCTCCCCCGAAAATATTTTTCCGGGCTTGCTTTTTTAGTAAGTTCTTAAAGTTCTTCGCTGTGCGACTTTTATATTTGTTATTCTTCTGTTGCTACACCATTTATTTGGTTGATATTTAGCCGCTGAAAAATCAGAATCACCATTCGCTAACTTTTATTGGCAGTTTTTTTCCACTTAAAATTTTATGGAATCGTTTAAAATTTATATTATAAAAGAAGCATTGTAAGTCTTCAGTAAATTCTTTCGTCATTCCAAAGTCATTAGTTCAATCTAGTTGGAGAGATGGCTCAGTTTGAACGATTTTACTTAAATGATGACTAGTTGTTCTCTATCGCATTTCTTCCTTTCTTCTTTCTATTCTTTACTTTCGTCCATTGCAATTTACCAAGCTGTTATTTTCTTAAACTTCGGCTTAAATACAAACCCATTTTGCAGAGATGTCATGGGTGAAAATTTTCGATTTGCGACTGTTCTCTCACTGTCCGACACCTCCTGACGAAGTGGGACAAGCACCGGGATGATCGCAATATATAAGACATCAAGAACGGCCTAGAATACATTATAAATGACGACCCTAATCGCCTAAGCCGCGCTATTTTTATGTACTTCCAAGAAATGGGCCTTTTAAAAAAAATTGATTTCATAATAGGTTTTTGGTTAAATTATTGTTATTATTTTATACGGACTTTTAAGTATCGTATGTCTATATCTCATGGCTAGTACAAGTTGTATTATGATGAATACCTTAGGTTGCTTACGGTACGAATTACCATGGCCGTCGACACACCTAAAAAATCTTAGATTTTCTGCTGCCTACTACTCGAATTTTTCTATGCCTGCTCACGTTGCGCCCCGGGAGAATGGGGACGCCCCACCGCGCCATTTAGCGCTCACTCTTTCTCTCCCTCCTTCCCTCTCTTTCACCTTCTTTCTCTCTCTCTCACTTTCCTTCTCTCTCTCTCTCTTCTCCTTAAAGGCTTTGGAGAGGCGTAAGTGGCACCGCAATTAGCGACGAGCTTTCTGGATCTTTTGATGCCTTGACGCGCTCCGCGCCGCTCCTGTCATGTCGTCTCCCCGCCCACCGCCACGCCCCCTTCGGATGGATGCGCGAGAGGGACAAGCGGGGGAGGTCGGAAATGGAGTGCTTTCGCTGTGGAGGGGAGAGGGAAGGGGGCGGTGAGGGGGGTGGGCTGCTGTACGCACGAGGGACGGGGGTGAATCCGCGGGGAAGGAGGTCGTAAAAAAAGTTGAGAGGCTGAAGGCGTCGCGCGTGGGATGTTGATGGGCGATTGACTGAATCCTCCCGAGAGATTAAGGGAGGAGGGAAAGGGGGAAGGGGCAGTTGGGGAAGTCAAGGCGCGGTGGGTCGGGGGAATGGGGGGGAGAGTTGAGACCAGGGCTGAGGAGATGGGGCTTAAAATGGAGATTTTCGTTAGGCTCGCGGAGGAAAATAAGGGTGGGATGTTCTTTTTTCGGCGGTGGCGGGAGAATTAAGGGGGTTTTGCCCGGCGAGAAAGTGGGGTGTGGATGGTTAAGTAGCCCCTGAATCCAAATTACTTTGGAGGCTACTAGATGGCGTAGGAAAGTTTTACCGGCGCAGGACGGGCTTGTGGTCGAAGAGGAATATGTTTAAAGCAAGTTTCCTTTTTTAATGCATGTGAAATAGTTAAAAAGGTTAACTTTTCGTTATTGTTAGTTAATGATGAACTTCTGATGTAAGAGTTTACATAAACGTATTGTAAATAGTTATAAATACCCTTATAAGTATTGCAATTCAATGACATAAAAACCAGATCTGGCAAAATAAGTCGATGGCACTGTTAGTTAAAACTCATTCAGCACTACTGGAAAGAATTTTGGTATTTCATAAATATGTTTGATAATTTCTTGTTTTTATTTATCCCGAACTTATCAGAGTTGCTTTCATTGTTTCTCCTGTGCTCCTAGTTTCGTTTGGAAAAAAACCTTTGTGCTCAATCTTCAGGACCGTCGATATCAGTAGCATGAAAGTGGTGTTATTAAAGCATCGATTCAAATATTCGTGAAATGTAATATATGCCGGTGACAAAACCTGATATACATATGTATCATTATTGCATTAATAATGATATAAATTCTTACTACTAGTTTTAAACCCTGATATCTTCCGGGAATACAACTAGAAGGCAAACTGATCAATTCGGACAGGTTTACAGATGTTCAAGTTTCATTCCGTCAGTGAAATAACTGCAGGCATTCTGGTGCGTTAGTGTGAATACCTATGTGAGTACCTATGGAATAAAGGTTAGTCACAGAAATGCATAGGTAATGAGATTCTCAAAGAGCAAATAGAACAAGCTTATTATCAAGATGGGCGGGTGAAAATTAGAACTGGTAGAACATTTAATGTATCTCGGTAGTATATTTGGTGAAAACTGGTTCATTAGGTACAGGCATCAGGCAAATAATCAATGATTTTTAGAATAAATGAGAATTGTTTTAGCGCAGGCTAAGAAAATGTTTGCGAATAAAAGGGGATTAATTATAGAGTCTGTTATTTATTAGAAACTCAAAGAAAAGACCTACTAGGCAGTGTCACGTTTTGTATCTCAAAAATTTGCTCCATTATACAAGAGAAAATGAGACCTTTTCGTTGCGGATATTGAGGGGAACGAAGAAGGTTAGATGAGCGCAGAGGGACACAAAGGCGGAAACGTTGAGTGTTGCTGGGAGGGAGGGGAAGTTGGTCGGAGTAATTATTGGGCAAAAATGTGGTAGAAGAACGTCATAGGTAACGGAATGCTCATGACGATAATATAGGGACGAAGTTTTGTTGACAGTGGAAGTGTTGGAAAGCATATATACTTTGGAGCATGAAGGCCGGAATAAGTTTGAAGAATGGAATGCATGCACATAATGTGGGTGGCGTAGGAAGGGATTTTAAAAGAAGACTTACACTTCATCTACATCTACATAATACATTGCAAACCACCATAAAGATGTACGGCAGGGGGTGAATCTAAACACAGCATACTTTGCCTATCTTACTTAAAGAGGATTAGTAGTTATGTTCAATTCGCAACCTAGCAATTAGATAATATTAAGGAGCAAAGCAATCATGCATTTGAGTACAGTTAGTTGTGTTAGATTAACTCTTTAGACCAACATGCAACCACCTAGGCTGTCTATTGTTACAATTCTATGCATAGGTACTATTGAGTACATTCTAAGCTATTCATATCCCTAATAGTACGAAGAAAGAAAGACATTCGTCGGTTCTGCAATCAATTTTCCTATTCCAGTCTGTCATAGTAAGTCGGAGATCGCAAAGTGTTTTTAACGTCATCAGCAAAATTATTGTCTTGGAATTTACTTAAGAGATTAAGTCTATATTTAAACCTACGATGTAATAATGATTCCCAATTTAGTTCTTGTAGTAAATTGGTCACGCTAATATAATTATAATTCCGTCTCTTGACAAGTCTTACCGATATTCACTGAACACGCTTCAGTTCGGTATTTAAGCTTCTTTCGCATCTCATACGCTAGAAACGTATTCAAAAAGCAATGCTTCTAAGCAATATCAAGCAGGGGCTTATTACAAGCTTAAAGATTTTGTTAAAATGCTTTTGATGATGTTGTACCTTAACAACGTCTCCACTCCATCGCCCTCGGGATCAATAAGATTGTATGTACAATTGTAGGGTTGTGTTGTACGTTGTTAGGGTACAACATTATAATAAGCATTTTAACAAAATTAATAAGCTTTATGTACCTACCTTTCGGTAGCAGGAGCTACAAGTCCAGGCTTGCGGCTGGGAATAGGCATCCTAGAGTTTGCAGGGGTCCAAAGATTGTGTCGTGTAGTGGTGTCGAGGACGCTTGGGGGGGGGGGGGGGGGGGGTATTCGCAAGGGGTGTTTGAGCAAGCGATCCGGGATCCCTTAGTGTTTGCCGATGGGGAGGGCTGGCTCCGTTGATGAATGGGGTGGCGGGAGATTGCCCTTTTGTGGGCGGAACGCTGCTCATCATTGGGCATGGGTGGCGTTAGAGCGGTGTACTCGTGTTGGTTGATTCGTCTCAAGCGGTGTCGTAATCTCTAGCCGTTGTCATTTTTACTATCTCATCAACTGCTCTGCTGAAAACCGCCCCGCCCTCACTACTCATCGATCTCCCCCACCCTGATGCCTCGAGAAAACTTGTATTGCGGGAGACGATGTTATCTCAGAGGGGAAGCAACTTTACCTTTTTAATGAAAATGGAGATCATCGTGAAGAAGCTTCTGAATATGGTCCATAGGGTATCGCTATGTATGTTCTTTTAAATTTCAATGAGTGATCATCTATGCGAAAGCCACAAATAAATTTAAACTAGTCACTGACACTAGGGTCTGCTTTACCACAGAGTGAAGCTCACTTTGACTTGTATTTAAACAGAAAGTTCTTTATATCAGATAACACTGAAGGCGTCACTTTGTGGAATTTTACGGTATTCATGGTAACGAATAAAATAAGACTTTTAGTCAATTCCACACTTTTTTAATAACCTACCTAGGTTTCGACAAATTTTTTTTGTCTTTGTTTGACCTTGAGAATGACAATAATGTGTCGAAACCTAGGTCGGTTATTAAAAAAGTGTGGAATTGACTAAAAGTCTTATTTTATTCGTTACCATGAATACAGAAAGTTCTTGTCGGTGGCCAAATGTGGTATTTAACGGGCAGCCATGACACAAAATCCAGAGATAATAGATTAATATTTGATACTCGTCGATTAACCAGTGAAAACAGAAATTTAAATGTACTCGTTACATCTGATTTTATGATGCTTGAGCGACCTTCAGAAATGATTTTGGTGCCTAAGTTGCCCGATAATTCGTATGATCCTGTTATTCCTTAAGGAAGAAAGTTTGGATTTAATAAAGGTAAGTATATGTTATTAAAGGAACGTCTGTTTTCTTTGTTATTTTACTATAGTTTAATGAATTCAAATCACTCCGTACAAGGTGTATAGAGAATTATTAGGAATTTTGGGAAGATATTCAACGCTGGTACTAACCTCTATGATTCCCAAGTTTTAACGGAAATATTTTGCTATAAAATTCACTCCCATCGATTGTCTTCGAAGGCGTTTTATGCCTTATGTATGATAAAGATTCTAATCAACCCTGGTCCCTAAGCTAATACCTCGATAACCTACTTGACCTGTCACTCAGTTTGGCGGTTGATTTTTTAAGTATAAAAGGGAAATGACAATGAGTCGTACTATGAGTGGGACAATGAGTCCCAAAAGAGCTCTTTTGGGACCAGTACGACTCATCAAATACGAGTGTGTCATTCGTTAGAAAAGATTATTACAAATTAGCGGAATGATTTAGGCTTTAAAATAGAGCTTTTCCAAATTGTCGGAATAATTTAGACCTGAAAAGGAAGTATACTTGCCTGTGAAGGTGAGAAACGCCTTGCATTTGTATAGGTAGCCAATGGAAATCTGGAGGGTGACAAGAATGTTATCAGTCATCTCTTTTCTCTCTCTCCACAAATTCCTTCACGTGATAAATTCCATGTGGAGGGCATCAAGTGCTTTTTAGGCGGCGCAAAGAATTTCGCTCTCGCTTCCAACGTTTGCTGAGTGACTCTGTGGTGTGAAGAGGTTCGGAGGTAGATGATGTCGTCGTTGGAAGCTCAGTCTTGATGGAGGGTGGAGAGAGAAAACAAGTTTCAGGTGGGAAGTCTCGGGGCCGGAGGGAGATGTGGCAAGGTGTATTTTTTTATGAAAGAGTGATAAGGAACGAGAGGTGATTGGCTGGGGGTGAAACTTGATTCCCTACTCCCCACCTCTGATCAGTAGTGAAGAATCTGTGCGCTCCGATGGGAGCTGAGGCGTCTCCAAGTGATGGAGAGATTTTTCGCCTTAGAAGTGGGACCGGGATGAATCGTGGGTGGAATTTAGTGTATTAGGTACCCGTTTTGGCAATGGAAAAGGTAGCGAATATATTATTGGGCTGTCTTTTTGCAGATGTAGATTGATTATGTAGGTTAGTTAAAATGTGAAATTCAACTGTTGATATTATTTTTACTACCTTTTTCTCCTATTTATTTATTCTTCACCTAGAGTTTTTCCTAGTGAAAAACAGGTGGAGTTGAAGCAAAGGTTAATCCGTTAAGACCGCGTATAATAGTTTTTACTTTACGAATCAGAAGGTAGAAAATATGAGCATTATGTGAAAACAATGTCGAATGTTTTACCAACACTGGTAAGCTAGTGGATAGATCCAGCGTTCTATATCGCAACCCTATCTTTTACGTTCAATCCTTCGCAATACACGTTTCCCACATACCAAATTCCGCTTAAATGTCTTGACTTCGATCATATCAAGTTTCCTTCTTGTCCATCCACTTTCCTGCTTAGGCAACATTCATCGTCTTCTGCAAGCCTTTCTTTTCAAACATCCAAGGTCTACTTTTATTTCCTACCAAATTGTTCGCCTGACTTCCTTTCCTCTCTCACTAGCATTTCGAAAACTATTATTTGGAAAATGAATATCCCCAACCACCATTTGCGGCTCAGGAAATTCGTTGAAACTATGAAGCAAATAATGGGATGGTAAAACAAATATTCAGGAGTAGTAAAAAGAAACTCAGGCACTTCGCATTCCACTCTAAAATATTTTTATTTTACTACCTGAGTTTCGACACTTAGATGTCATCGTAGGGTCTGACGTTTTTGTCTGTTATTTGACGATGACATGTAAGGATCGGCACCCAGGTCATGTCATAAAATATTTTAAGTGGAATTAAAGAAAGAAATTTTTTGACCTCTGCAGCTAGGGAAATAAGGCATGAAATTCATGGCTAATATTAAGGCATACATGTTTATTTTAAGAGATTTATTGAAAGAAGAAATTAGAGTCGTGAATATGGTGACATGGATCAAGAATGAATAGAAGACCGAAGTAGGTTTTGATATGAGGCGTGGTATTTCAGGATTATAACTCTCGGAGGTATTCATTCAAAATTTTGGATACATAAATATGCTTTTTGATTGCAAGGCGATGGATGAATAATATGAGTTGAGCTATAAGAAAGGAGAATCAAGAACGTTAGGTGGGGTAAGTAATACTCATTGGTCGGGATTCCAATCAAGGTGCATAACTGTTTGGGGAAATCTTCTATTTCGGGTATCAACGGGTAACTTCGCTAGTGGTTTATTGCGGCTAGTTCGCGATCCTTAAATTTAAAGAAAGTACTGATTTCCTCAAGGATTTTTGATCAGGGTGAATGGTTGTAAAAGATAAATAGAGGCAAATGGACGTTGAAGGTTTGGGGAAAAAGGATCATTTCAGGTAAGGAAAGCAGATGGAGGACAAGGATGGACATTAACTGGAGTAATAAACAGGCAGCAAGTTACTACTAAGGACGGACTGTGACGAAATGCGTGCTCACAGGTGGAATGTTGTGTTTAGGGTTAATACTCTTTTAAGTCCATCAATGCAATAGGAATTAGAAGAATGATAAATGTTTGTTAAAGCAGGGAACGGGTGGGACGTTTGACGCCTGCGCTGGCATACGCACCAAGGGAAGAGCATTAGCGTGCAGGGAACTTTACGGGTTGTGCGATGCTGGAATTTCGCGGACTCTGATCATATTGTGCGGGCATCGATCTCGCTTCTTTCCCTTCGCCCGCGGAGGAAGATTTCGGAAGATTTCGCAAGGAGACGGGAGGAGGAACACATGGGGGAAGGGGAGCTGTATCCGCGGATGAAGTGGGGACGGAGAGTTTTACAGCGTTGGATTCAAGGGGTTTTAAGGGAGAGGGTATTTGAAGAACAATGCAGATGCAGAACTCTCACGTCGCGTTGCCCCCTTCTCCTCCCCGCCCTCACTCTACGGTCCATATCTCTCTCCCAAAGCCGCCTCCGTACGTGTATCCATCCCATATCGCGCCATCTCTCTCCAACTCCCTCACCCCCTGCCGCTTTCCTCTGCGCACCCTCCATCCCTTCTCCTCATTCCCTCCTTGCATCATCGCGCTCCAAAAGTAAACTCATCCCTGAATCTCCTTCCTGGAGTAATCCCCGCTCCCTCCCCGAGCTCTTCCTTCGCGCTTTTGACGTGGAACAAGTCTACTGTTACGCATGCTAAGACTCTCCATTCTACTTTTTCTCCCTCACTTCCTCTATCCGTCTCCCCCGCCTCCTCTTTCCCTTCCATTGTTCCCTGAATTCCCTCTCCGCCCTTGCTCAGCCTGCGTTGATCTGATTAGCGTCGTCTTTTAAAGGCCTTTGTGCCGCCCGTGTGTATTTGTTTCCGCGCGGGGAAATGGGTGTTACATTTTTCGCCCCCGCCGTCGCTTCCTCTCTCTCTCTCTCGTCCTATTCCCCTTCTCTCGCACACAATATAAGTTTTATCTCCCTCGGAGTTGTTTTGTGCCCCGAGTGGATGAAAGCCCTCCGTGAGCGCGTTTAATACGGTTTTGTTTACGGAGCTTGTTTCCACGGATGCCTTTTTCGGCGTTGATAAACTGTTGCCTCCGTTTTCGGCTCGCATTTGATCTCGGTGGAACGAACATGGGTCTCGCGAGTGCAGGGAACAATGACAGACCTGGCACTGCCGGAATATACTTTCATGGTGTACACGATGAAGTCACGGAGCACGAGCGAATTTCGGTTCATCGCCTTAAATGTGATGTTGCCGGTTCTGATTTGGACGCTGTTGATTCAAAGGAGCTCTCTATTGTCTCAGTGGCGAAACACCTTCCCGTCACCTTACAAAGATATATGTAGTATGAATCATTTCGCGCCGCTTATTTTCGTAACCAAGAGTTCAGGTCCCCTAAAGAAGTTTAGTCGGTAATGTCAATAATTTTGTTTCAAAAAGTGCATCATATTCTACATAACACTGTTTTAAACTGATTTTTCTAATGTATTTCGGAGTACTACTATCACGATGTACGGTTACCAAATTGCTCCCAATTCGAGATTTTCCAAACGTTAGCCATTCTTTCAAATTGCCTCTCTTTCCAAATCATCTCCCAACGCAATTGCTCCGTTTATTCTAGTTTGCAAGGTTTGCGCACAGCGACTATGGAAATAAATTCATCATATCCTTTTTGTAAATAGTGTATTTTCAGTATTTAATATTTTTCATCATTAAATGGGTGTTTCCATCTTCTATGTAATTCATGTAATACGTACCGGTGTCCACTATTACGTCTGCTCATATTTAAGTGTATTCTAAGTCGATCAAAATAACAATATTGAAATTTCCACAGACATACCTATCCGGAAATTAGAGAACCGGATTCGGGTTCCTTTCAAGGTGTGTGATTTTTTATTTCTGAAAATTATACTAATGCGAATATAAGGGGTTAACTCTGCTTAGGTTTTTCGCGGATAATTCGCAATCCTTGAATTTGTTAGATTAAAATATTTTTTTCTTAATATTCACAGGATTCCGAGGTTAGCTAATGTTTTTCATTTTTCCGCCAATCACAAGTGAATATATCACATTATGGTGATTCTGGTAAGATTTTGTAATTACAACTTTGAGGCTCTACTAAGGAACATCTATTGATGGTTTATCGAAAGTGATGGTCGCAATATCTGCTGCAATGTGCAAATGTTTTGCTGCGTGCAATATTATGTTTACATTACTCGGCATGCAACAGAGAGGAGCCAAATGGATTTGACACGCTCTTAGGCATAATACATTTTTCAGGGGTATTCTCGGGAAAATAGGGGCACTGATCCCACGAGGAAGAACAATGGATAAGTGCTGGAGCTAAATGAAGAGGGAAATAGGAGGAATGACGTACCCTGATGGAACTGAGCTAGCAACGAATAGAGAAGGATAGAGGGCGGCAGGTAATCAATCTTAGGGAAGAAAAACTGGCAATTTTCCACAAGAATAAGGATATTTAATTTGACCGGTGTCGGTGTACAACACCATAAATATCCTTATTCTTGTGGAAAATTGCCAGTTTTTCTTTCGCTATGATATTCCACCAAATTAAGCCTGAAACAACTACCTTTATCAATCTTAGGATTGGAAAGATGTGAATGAATGGATGAAATATGTGTTCTTACAACATAAATACCAATGCAATTTTCATAGCAGGTGGTGGCGTTTGCTTCGACACAAATATCAGGTGGCGATCTTTTCCGAAGGTGGGAGTTATTAATTATTCCACCGTGTTCCAAATGCGTGTTCGATCTCCATCCGATTTTCCATCAGCGCCTTGCCCCGCTCAGGCTTAATGCTGTAATAATTTTACCCTTAGCGAAAGAGGGAGGCCAGGATTTTAATCAGGGAGTGAATGACCCCGCGACACCGTTGTTCTTCTTAACGTTTCGCGAACCAACTTTTCACCGCTCCCCACCCACATCATCTCCTTCCACCACCCCCGCAACTTCTCACCCACCCCTCCTACATTCCCCTCGCCGTCGTCTCGCCCGACGTCTAATGTGATTCCCAGGATCCGCCTCTCACGTCAGAGCACTCTTTCAGTTCGCTAACTTCTCCGAATCTTCAACTCAAGACTCCTTCTCTTCCCAAAGTCTTTGCTCTCTCAACTTATCAGGCACTCGGGAATGACCCCCCACTCTCCCCTCACCCTTGAAGTCGTTTTTAATGGTAATCCCTTCAGTATCTTTGGATTCTCGGTGGGTATTAACGAAGAGCCGAGGGTTTTTCTCGTTTCACGGGCGGTGTCAGATTTTATTTTCTTCGCGTAAAAATGGCTAATTGCTTTTAAAAGGACTTCATTCTGTAGTCTGTGAGCTGGCGTTGATGCACTGATTACGGTTTTCGAAGCATCTGCTGCCGGCACCTACATCCGTTGTATATAAAACGGCTGTTGTTATAAAACGTTGTATATAAAAATATATATTCTTCGTCAATGATAGGGTATTATGCAAATTATTATGCATGTAATAACATCCGAATATTTCTGATTGTTGGAAAAATAAACTTCTTTACCCTATATTATATGTGAATTAATCCATACTATTTTTCTTTTGCGCGTAATTACACTCAATAGCAAATTTTTGCATTTCAATTTTTTTTTCGATAATGAGGTGTTTTTCTGCACTACTCGTGATGCTACTAATTCAGGTACTAGTTCACTTCCTCAAAATAACCATATCGCCCTGGTAGGTGTTCACCGTATGGCTGTAATCAAATATGCTATCTCCTTGAGATTCGATTGGCGACTATCAACCAGTTGCACCATATTTATGATTTGTAATCAATTATTGTGAAATCCGCAGCGTTTTACTCAAAAGTGGTTAACGCTGCTAATCAAGTTCGATAAAGTGTGGGATTTGTAATGGAGATCTTCAGTTCCCAAACATTTTTGCTAGATTATATACCATTATCAATTTCTTGTTCTCGCCGTCAGTTTACTGTCATCTGTTTCGTAGAAATCTTTTCTGTCCCTGTCAATCGATTCCCTCAAGAGGGTTGATATGACTTCTGCGGGAAGTCATAAGAATCTCAGATTTTCGCATTCTATACATTCTCTAAAATTTTATTCATAAGTGTGCAAATTTCATTTCATTAACACTCGACCAGCTCGCGTTAACGTATTCCCAGTCTAAATTTTTAGCCAGGTAGCTACTTTTCCAGTTAAATCCTAATTACGGGCCGTGACTCAGAGTTGAATCTTCGAATCAAGTCAGAAAAGCATTAAAAAAGCGAAAAATTATAAAATGCAAATAATTCGTGACAACAAAAGTTATGTACAATACAAATTTTTATAAAAATGCTTGCAATGCGTATTTTGATCGTAGAAAGTCATGTAGTGCGTTTTTGTAGTAATTATCTCGTAGAGTTAATTCCTTTTCATTAAACAAGTGTCATTTTTTATTTACTGACGTTATTTTTGAAAAAGGATTGGTCGTCGAAGAAATGTCTTTACATGCCGACAGCTGAGGAGTGGTAGGGCATGTCATTTTAATCTGGAAGCCGCTTGATAGGTTTGCGTTGAATCTCTTAGGACCAGTAAAACAAAGAAAACGGGCAGCGTCTTTGGCTGAAAGAAATAAAAATAATTTCCTATTACCATGGCTACTTCCAGTCTGGTCTCTCGTAGCGTTCGGACGTCTTCCACTCCGAGCTCGACCAAGGCCAGTGTTATATAATACTGTGTTAGTGATTTGATTTTGGTTGGCGAGTTTTGTGTTTCTAACATTATGTCGCAGTGTCATATCTGCAAGAAATCTATTCGTAACACTACTTGCGTATCCTGTGTTGATTGCAAAAAGAAATTCCACGGATATTGTCTAGACAATCCACTGGGAAAAGAAGAAATTGAGGCAATTACAGCCAGCAATCAAAACTGGAGGTGCTACGATTGTAGTGCAGAAAGAAGATCTAGTATGAAACTTGCCCGTGATAGTGTGTCTCATAGTGATTTATCTAGTTCTCCTCCAAGTGACGAAGTTCTTCGTATGCTTAGGGAGATAAAAAGAGACTTAAAGGTGACGGAAACAAATTTAGGTGAGTCAATTAACAAGCTATATGATAGGCTGGATGAGTCTGTGAAAAAAATTGAATCGCTAGGCCAACGTCTAGAACAGTGCAACGAGAAAATTGAGTATCTGCAAAGTGAAAATCTTTTATTAAAAAAGCAACTCCTAGTGCAGTGTAACCGTGTTGATGACCTTGAGCAGCGTTCGCTCTCAAATTGTGTCGAAATATACGGACTTCCAGCCAATCTAACCAGCCTACCGGAAGTCGTGTGCAAAATAGGGGAACAACTGGGAGTTAATGTGAGTGTTGGCGATATTGATAACTGCTACCAGTACAAATCCAAGTCTGAAAGTGAATCTGGGGGCGGTATTCACGTGAGGTTTTCAAAGAAAAGCACCAAGGACAACCTCTTAGCTAAGCTCAGATCAAAACGCAACCTCTCCACGAGTCATCTCCTCCAGGACGCCCCCATTAGGCCCGTGTACATCAACGAGGCTCTCTGCCCAGGGAGAAGAAGGGTGTTCAACGCAGCAAAAGAAATAAAGAAGAGAAAGCATTACAAGTATTTGTGGATAAGAGGCGGTAAGATACTAATGAGAAAAGCCGAAGGAGAGCCAGTATTCGTGCTTAGCTGTATGGAAGACATTGCAAACCTATAATTACCATGGGTAGTAGTACTAAAAATTCGCCGTATGTTAAATCCTCGTTGTCGATAATTCACCAAAACATTCGTAGCCTACGTAGTAATTACGAGTTATTCCTTTCAGAACTCAGCCGATTGTCTAGCAAGCCTCATGTCATTGTTCTATCTGAAATATGGATCTCGGAATGTGAGCTTAATAATTACAAAATTTCTGGTTTTCAAACATATGCTCAGTGTCACGAGGAGAGTAGGTCTCGAGGCATAATTGTATTTGTAAGCGATACTATTCCCTGTAAACAAATCGCTGTATCAATGTTAACTGCGGATTGTATATGCATTTCTCTACAATGTGATATAATTCACACTCAATTGTTATGTATCTATAGATATATTAATCTCCCCGTTGAACAATTCATCGTAGAACTTGAATCTATTTTAGTTCCACTTCACAATAACTTGATATTAATTGGAGATATGAATGTTAATATTTTGACCTCAAATACTAGCTCCAATATGTACATGGATTTAATGAGCACATTTGGTTTGTCATGTCTAATTGAAGTTCCTACGAGAGTCACTGGAGTTTCTTCAACCTGCATCGATCACTTATTTGTTAGGCTTTTTAACTCATTTCTACTTGACATTAAGGCGGAAGTACATGACCTAGCTATCACCGATCATTGCTTGATTTCTCTTGTTCTTGCTCGTAAAGATATGTGTTCTATACCCATGGAAACTAGCAATGAATTAGACAAAATTGACTATAATATTTTTCAACTCAATGTTACGGAGATAAACTGGGACTGTGTTTTAAATGAATCTGATGTCTCTTTAGCCTTTGATACATTCCTAAGTAAATTAATGCAATGCTTGTCCTTCTCTAAGTGCTCTGTAGCGTTAAATCATAGGAAAAATATGGTAAAGCCATGGTTATCGTCTAATTTGCTAAAACACATTGATAGGAAAAACTATTTGCTAAAAAAGTTTAGAAAGAATCCAAACAACAAGAACTTAGAACATGCCTTTAAAAAATGTAGAAATAATCTTAGAGAGAAACTGAGGACAGCATTTGATAATTATTATACGCAAAAATTTCAACTATCTCCTGGGAACTCCAGGGAACAATGGGAAATTTTTAGAGAGTTAACTGGTGAGTTTAAAAAATCCTCCTTAAAAATTACCTTGGAAGAAAATGGAAATTGGGTTACTGAAGAGGCTGAGTTAGCTCATAAATTTAATGAGTATTTCACCAGTTCGTTCAAGGAAAGCACGTCAAATAGCGATGGCATTTCTCGATTTATAAGAAGTATCTATTCCACTGTAAATATAGGTAATTCTATGTTTTTTGATCCTGTCTCTCCGAATGAAATAGTATCTATAGTTAAATCTCTTCCTTCAAAAAAAGCACCTGGAATAGATGGATTCAATACTACATTACTGAAACTAATCATTGATGTCATCGCTCCCATTCTCTGCCATCTTTATAATTTAAGTTTTATGAAAGGGATCTTCCCCGATGCTTTAAAAAAGGCTGTTGTTAAACCTCTCTTTAAAAAAGGAGGACGCCATGATATAAAGAACTATAGACCTATCTCACTTTTGTCCATATTTTCAAAAATTCTTGAGAAGCTTGTTAAATTAAGATTGGTTAAATTTTTGGAAAAAAATAATTTACTTAGTGGAAATCAGTTTGGTTTCAGATCTGGAAGAAGCACTGAAGACGCTCTTCAAAATTTTATGAGTTGCGTATTTAAATCTGTCAATGAAAATAAACGAACATCTGGTCTTTTTATTGATATCTCAAAAGCTTTCGATACACTGGACCATGATATTCTATTATTCAAATTGTCTTCAGTTGGTGTTCGGGGCTTAACATATGAATGGTTCAAAAGTTACCTGACCAACAGGTCACAATGTGTTTCGATTAATCATCATTACAGTGATTTTATATATATTACCTCTGGTGTACCTCAGGGTTCAGTCTTAGGCCCTGTATTGTTTTTGGTATATATTAATGACCTTTGCTGCCACGATTTTCGTGGTCAGGTTACTGCCTTTGCGGATGATTTTGCACTGTGTTACAGTAATTTGACATGGGAATGTCTTAGATACGATATGCAAAATGACTTAAATTACTTAAGATTATGGTTTTTCTATAACAAATTATCCATGAATGTACAGAAAACTAAATTCTTGTGTTTTGATATTTGTAATCGCTATTCAATTGAATGGAATTTACTTTTCCATGATTTTAACTGTGATTTAACCAACTGTAAAAATTGTGTACCAGTGCTTAAAGTTAATACATTTGGTTATCTTGGAGTAATTTTGGACCATACACTGAAATGGCACCACCATTTGTTTAATATAAAAAAGTATCTGCGATGTCAAACTGCAAAATTTTATTTTATCCGCAACAAGTGTGAAACGAATAATTTAAAATTTTTTTATAATGCTCTAGTAAATTCAAAGCTTAATTATGGCATATCAGTGTGGGGTGGTGCCTATCAAAATGCAATTAGACCGGTTCTAAACTTACAAAAAAGTATTATAAGAATCATCACGAAGAAAAAACGCCACCATCCAAGTTTTCCTCTATTTTTTGGTCTAAGGTTGCTCCCTGTTAGACATTTGTATATATATAAAGTTTTACGTATCTTCTTTGTCAGAAGTGGCGATATATCTGCACTTACTTTTAAACCACATATTGGAGGAGGAAATAGGAGGCTTTTAGTTCCTTTACCCAAGCCTAATATTTCGATTTTTAAAAGATGTTTTCTTTATATTGGCCCTAAATCATTCAACGAACTTCCGCGCCCACTTAAAACAAAGTCAAGTTTACCTACCTTCCTTAATAATTTAAAACATTGGCTCCTTAGTTTCGAAAATGTGGAATACTTATTAATGTAGCTATTTTGCTTTGCTCAACTTTGATCTACTGATTTGAACTATTCTGTATTCTTGTATTATAACCATTTTTTACTCTATTTTGGAATATTCTGTATTCTTGTATTATAACCGTTTTGATCTTCCTAAATGTTCTATATATATGCATGTGTATATGTATATATTGTGCAAATTTTTTGTTCCCAATTTATCCATATTTTTTGGTTACATTTTGTTAAATTTTCTTATTTTTTATATTATTATTACGCCTTGTTTTGGAATGTTAAGCATTCAAATTCTAACACTTTAGTTTCCGATGGTAGCTTTTTTCAGGTTGATCCTTGTAAGCTACCTAAAGCTCAATTATTTATTCATTGTACAAATTATGTATGAGTTTTGAGCATTAAATATCTATCTATCTATCTACTTCATTGATAAATAAATCTTCTTTGGATCTGGAGGCTTTGGTCAAATATTTAAGGTGGGATTTTCGTAGCTTACATTTCATTCATTTGTACCAGCATCTTCAGGGCTTTAGAAACTGGAAGAAAGGAATAGTATATGACATGACTAGAGAAAACAATTAAATTGAATTTTTTTTTCTCTGCCATGAAATATAATGTTCCTTCCAGACAGTTCCGGAATTCTATATATTTATCTGTTATGACATATTATGTTCCTTTCAACCATTCTCCAGAACTTTGATGATCATGGTAAAGCTTACTGAAATGTAGGCTACGGAAATCTAAGCTCAAATATTTCACCAAAAACTAGCGACCCAGAGAAGTTTTATTTAGAAGTATGAATGTTCACAAGTATTAGCCCATAGCGATTATTACCTAGTTGCGTGGTGTGGTTTTATGGCGCACCTATGTGTCGTACCAGGTTTAATTTACTCTGTATTACATATGCTTCAATTTTTTCTTGTAATGTTTAATGAAATGGACATTTATTTTTAGGCTTAAAGTGAATACATAGCTGTATTTGTTACATTTTCCTTTAATATTATACAAATATATTCTTTTGAAAACTAATGCTCCAAATTTGTCAAAAAACAAACGGTTTATCTGTAGATATGCGACGCATCAAAGGGTAGAATGTTCTTTAAATAAATACCCTGATAAATGTATTTATATTTAATTCGCTATTGTGTAATTGGATAGTTTGTTGTAAACGATGCTTCATGACTACGCTAAGCTTTTTCTGCGGCTAAAAGCCTTATTTTGAATCTTTAAGAACCCAGATATCTCCACTCAACTAATTTTCTGCAGGACCATGTCCTGCGGAAACTTTCCGTTGAAACTCGAAGGTTCATTTTGCGGTGGTAACAAGCGAAAGCGATTCTGAACGGGGGAGAGGCGAAGCAATTAGAATTTTTTATTGGCCCGCCTGTCCTGGCTTTTAGTTGTCGGTGCAATTCATTCGAGAGCGCAGGTCATTTGCATCTCAATAGGCTGCTTGGGATCGGTTGAAATCTAAGGGAGGCTGAGGAAAAATTGAATGGAGCTCGCTGTCCTTCGAGTTTTTGTCAAATTACGAACTACAAATCTAGTATTGTACTTCTAATGTGATGCTCATAGTCAACTGAATGTGAAAGGTACGCAGAAGAATGGCGTTTTCGAAGCGAACGAAGCATAACTCAAATATCTGAAGTGGGTATTTAAGGCGTTCATCGGAAGTTCTTTTGAGCAATAGTATTCAAGTACCAAACTCGATCAACTCAGGGAGTATCCGTAATGGAATTTTAAATGTAAGCGTTTGTTGAAGAAGGTTTCTTTGGCATTTTCCTAATGCTAATACATAATTAAATAATCATTGCTTAAAATTTATTTTGTGCGTGGACTCATTCATTTTTTCTCTTTCAGGTAAGTACGAGCACATCTTGAAATATTGAACAGCACATCCTGGTGAGTTAATGTCTTAATTTATAGATCGGTGCCTTGATTAGGTTTGGAAAGTTTTCTTCGGAGCAGGGAAAGTAATTTTAATGTACTCGAAATATAAGGTATCGACTCGCAGATAATAATTTAAGCCCCATTTTTTACCAATCTTTATCAATGTGAGTCATTATGACTGTATTCATGGCGTTTAGAAGTATAGTTAAAAAACTTTATATACTGAGAAAGGTAAGGAAGTGTTTCAAGTAGTGAAAAATATGATGCGCAGACAGAAAGGCAGAAGAACTGCTTGGCAATTGAGTGCCGGAAAAATGGGCGAATGGTGGAGGTAATTAGGGGCTATGGGATTGTAAATCCTGCGAAAGAAAGAAGAATGTAGAGTAATTAAGAAACAGAGTGGATTAGAGTAGCCTCGTTTGGGGCTTAATGAGATGCACCTGGGACGTCACTGAGTGAGTACAGTCATAGTTTAATTTTCTCGGTGTCATTGATCTGAGGATGAGGGAACGAATTAAGTGATTCGTGAGTATTTACTCATGCTATTAGTGTACACTACTACACTACTTTGGGGTACACTTGGTTTTTCGATAGAGGGATCATTGGAATCAGCGCAGAAAGGCAGTGGCGTGCGACACTTTTTCACGATTTCATTTACGATTGTTTTCGCGCCAGCTTCCTCTCCGTTTTTCTATTAAACCGCTGTTGTCGTATTTAAATATTTCCTGCCCTTACGTCCATTATTAGGTGCGTGTTTTCATCTGCAACCTTCTCTGCTGTCCTTATTCTCATTCATTTTACCACCAAGACTGTCTTCATATAGGCCGTTTTACACGATACAATTTTTTGTACAATTTTTTTATACAAACTCTTGTATGGGGAAATTGTACCGTGTAAAGTGGCAAATTGTCCGAACGCTTGTGCTATTGTCTGAATGATTGAACGGAAAATAGAACCTTTTCTAATTCTATTCAGACAAACATACAATTTCGTTCAGTTTATACACACGTTTGTACAAGAAATTGTACAAAAATTGTATCTTGTAAAGCGGCCTTAAGACATTAATGTCTCAAGATTTTTCAGATATGGTTGTCCTATTTTCTAAAACTTGTTTAACCCCTTTTTTATCTTGCTAATCTTACTTATACATATCTCCGTAGATTTTCGGCCTTCTCATTTTATATTTATCATTATCTTTTGACCTTTTTTCTGTTATCAATCTCCTCGTATCTAAACCGTGATATTTCCTTATACTCCATCTCTTTCGCTGTTCCCTCGACGTTTGTCTACATGAGACCCTTGTTTCCCTAAATGTATTTGAAAAGTATATACAAGTCTGGTATGTCATTAGGAGACGGGACAACTTAATCGGCCACATCATGAGACATGATGGCCTGATGAAGACAATCGCTGAAATATAAGTGAATGGGAGGAACGGCAAAGAAAGGCCTCGTATGATATAAATAGAGCTAGTGATAAAGGATGTGAAAGAGAAGAAATACGTTAATTTGAAGAGATTAGCTGATAGGAGAATTGAGTGGAAAGCTGCGTCAAGCCAGTCCTAGGATTGTTGACTGATGATGGTGATTGGGTTAGCAAACATATAACCATTACGTATCCCTGTACTAGAGGTGATACTCTCTGTCCATAAACTCTGTTACGGAGAGTTTTTTTTTTGTAATTTCACCTAATTTTGTTCCTCTTCAACATTGCTTTCTGTGAAGCAGGAGATAAAGCACAAGAGCTATTATGTGGATACAATCCACGTCATTCATTATTGATATGTATTTGATACTTCGTTAGAGTATCAGCTGATGTTGGAAATGCAGTAAAACTACTCTGTAAAAGTCCATGGGCTATTTTTCCCATTTCAAAAGTTTAAAGCCTTCGAAAATTACTTGTGATTGTATTTCCGGAAAATGTGGATGTTTTGACAAAGGCTATATACCTACAGTCATAGTACAATTTTCTCCATCATCATCATCAGGATTTACTTGACGCAGCCCTCCACTCGACTCTTCCATCGGCCATCCTCTTCATATTGACGTAACTCCTCTCTTTTACATCCTTCACATCTCGCTCCGTATATCTCATGCGAGACCTGGCTCTTCCATTTTTCCCATTCACTTTTCCCTCGACAATTGTCTTCATCAGCCCATCATGTTGCCTGTTAAGTTGTCCCGTCTTCTTTTTAAGGTTTTCAGTAGACATTCTTTTCTCCCACACTACTTAAAACGTCTTCGTTTGTCACTCGATCGATCCATTTTATCTTCATCATTCTTCTGTAGCACCACATTTCAAATGCTTCCAGCCTGGACTTCTCTGCTGCTGTTATCGTCCATGTTTCGTTGCCATATAGTAGGATGCTCCATATGTATGTCCTAATGAAATGTTTCCTCGCTTCCACGCTTGTATTTGCAGCTGTAAGCAGAAACTTCTTCTGGTAAAATGCCCTTTTCGCTTGGACATCTCTACTGGCAATTTCCGTGTCATTGATGAAGGATGAGGGAACGAATTAACCGATTCGTTAATATTTACTCATGCTATTGGTGTAACTCTGGGGTACACTTGGTTATTCGACAGAGGGAGCACCGGTCGAAGCGCAGTAAGACGGGCGTGCAACACTTTTTCGCGACGACCCCAGAGAAAGAGGTGGGGAGGTGGGTGCAATGGACCAAGTTGGGGAAGGGAGGAATCTCCGTGGAGAAGGAAAGCCGTCGTCGAAGATTTGACGCATTGAATCTGGATGGAACCGCCGCATTCGGGAGAGTTTATCGGGGCGAAATGTTTTGTTTCCTCCCGAGAATATACATTCCCTCTCCATGTGCATATTTTAGTTAGGATAAAAAAGTATTCAATGGCGAGTATGAAGTCCACGAAACACATTTACGCGAAAATCTGTATGCAAACTTAGTGGAGTTGATCTCTCTCTCGAGATAAATTTGTGTTTAGCATTCTCCGCGAGCATATTTCGAGTCGTTGGGTTGGGTAGTGAGAAATATTTAATGGAGGTTTGATTAGTAAAGTTCATAGATAATCCATGTTAGCATACCATGGATGAGTTAGGTTTCTATAAGAAATATCTTCTCTGCTTCTCCGTAAGACTTCTGTCAGTACGATGGTTCATTATATGACTGTGCAAAATGTCTCTTAAAATCTTTTTAGTGTATGGACATATGAACAAGCATTTGTAAGGTGTGAGACCCTAGTTTTCAAATTTCCGAGAAATAGATCGTCTTTTAGGCGTAGAGGTGTAGAACTAAACGGATTGGTTACTGCCTTGTATTCGTGATGATGTTTTTCTTGTCGTGATGTGCTGACCAAATAGCTCGTTGAATCTTGGCCGGAATGGAATTTAGAGCTAATTAATTAAGAATTAATTGGCTGAACGGGCATTGATCATTGGGAGAGTGCTTCTGGCAGGAACTTTGGTCGACGATGTGAGTAAGAAGTTGGTGAGAATCTTGATACGGAGTGTTGTGTTGAATGGGTCTAGGCCTGGTTAATTTGGAGAAGGGTAGTAGTCTTGGATTTTAAGATTCTGTAAAGGCTAAGGCTATATCGCGCCGTTTAGCCTAAGATAATAGTCCTAGTACAAACGCAACATCTACGCCCTGTGCGGGATGCGAACGCGGGACTTTGCCAGACCAGGGCGTTACCGACCTGGCTACCACGGATAGCTGCTTTGGAGACATTGACGTAATTTGATGATTTTCAAAAATAGGGTGAAGAGGAATGGAGAGAGTACGACTGATGAAATTGAGAAGTGTTGAATATAGTTGGGGTGTTTACTTTTGCAGACTCAGCCAACGAAGTTAGCAATTAATTTAATTTAATTGTTTATTTGGATCATTCATGAACAGTGCATTCATGTCAACACTACAGTATCCTTGTATATCCACTATAGACTAACTTATGACCCGTGGCAACCGCCATTAGCATCTCAGAAAACATCAACAACTTTGCAAACGTAAACAAAACACGTGACAAAAGGTGAGAGGGAAGAAGAGAAGGATGATTTGGTGCGGAATGGGATACCGAAGGCTGTTGCTCAAAGAAGAATGGCGGGTACGCGAGGAAGAGTGTTTAGGATAGAATGATGAAGTTTGGATGTATGAAAATCTGAAGGTAGAAATAGTTAATGGCATTAAACGTGGGATATTCCCTTAATAGATGACGCATTAATAGTTAAGTTTGTCTAGTCTTATTAGTATTGCTATTTGAAATGACACGAATGACTAAGAATGCATCGAGTGATGGCAGGGACCTTTCTGCCGGGAGTTCGGCTCCTTTCAAAGGAAGAAGTGCATATTTCTCAGGGTGTGGCCAGGTCACATAGGTTTGTTTCTCTGCGTGCGGAGGACTTGGATGGAGAGGCTGTGATCTTTCCGAGTTGTTGGAGGAGTGGTGATGGCTGGGGAGAAAAGACGAGGTGCGGGAATCCTTTACCCTTCCCCCTCCACTCCTTTATCTCCGAAAGATATTGTTGTTTATGTCTAAGTGGGAAAGGGATCCGAGGGGGGATTGGACTAAGGCGTGTGTGGGTTTTCGTGGAGAAGTGAGATCAGAGCTTTTTGGAAATTCAGCGTCAGGGATTCGGGTTGGAGGGGAGAATATGAGAGGGCGGCGAAGGTGAGCGCAAAGGGGAGGGGGCTGGAGGAAAAATTAAGAGAATCCTTCCGAGCGTGTGTTGAGGGTTTTGGGGTGGGGAGAAGAGAGAGGGAGAGAGATGAGAAACCTTGAGGGAACGAGCGGGGAGGGGAGTTCCGAACGCCGTGGAAGTGTTCCACCTTCATTTTTTCCTAATTTTTTTACGGGCAGAGTTCGGATATGGATGTCGAGGGATGGTGAGGGGCAATGAAGAAGGGAGGAAAAGAGAGTATTAGCGGGAGTGGGGGGATGAGTTAGGACCTGGAGGAGGTGGGAGAAGGGAGGATTAAGGGTTTTTTTTCGGGGGAAATGAGGGAGAGAAGCGTAAAAAAAGGAGGTGGGGCCTGGGGATGGGGTTGTAAGAAGGGATGTGGGTGGGAAAGGAAACGGGGTGGTGGAAGGGGGACCCGGAGGAGGGCGTTGGGAAGGAAAGATCGTTGCGCCGGCGTTCGAGGAGAGAGGAGCCTTCTCTCCCAGATCGATGTGTGTGCTGCTTCATCGTCCGCATTGCACGGACGTGGCACGTCCAGAGATACGTCTGCGTGGCTGGCTGGAGACGGCGACGGCGGAGGGTGGCGGCGGAGGCCACCGCGATAAGATTTTCTCCCTCAATCCTCCCCTCCTGAACTTCACCCTTTCTCTCGCCCTGATCCCAACTCTTTTCCGTCCCCGCTCCAGATCCCCTTCCCTCATACTTCTTTGAAATAATCGTTTCCGTTACTTTTGTTATAATTTCGGACGCCAGGCACCAAGGATGCCCCATGAAGATATTCTTACTTCAACTGCATCTGAGTCAATTTTTCTAGTAATTACATTGTATGCAGCCAAATTGAGGAATCTATGGTTATAAGACTGGTGAATTGCAAATTAAATGAACTCATCCCCTGAGCTTCTGAATGACCGCATAAAAAAGATCATAGCTATACCTAGGTAACAAAAATGATCAGTTCGGATGACCGGATCAGTTGGGGAATTTTAAATTCTTGCGTAGCATCTAAGGTAAAACGAAGGTTAATATAGTGCCATAGCTGAATCGCGTTGACGTAAGGGGATTTAACGTACAGGAGAGAGCCAACTGTATGAACTCTAGGTAAAAGTTTACGAAAAGCTTAGGGGGGAGATTAATGCAGAGCGTGGCGTTGCGTGGTTACGAAACATGAACTTGGGAGAAGGAAGAATGATTTTCGACTTTGAGAGCTGGATATGAAGAAGGTATGTACATTGGAGGGAAAGTAAAGACAAATAAGGTGATGCTGGGGTGTGGCTTAAGAGGAGAGGAGGTCGCTAAGGAAATTTCGTGGGTGACGGAGGAGTTGGAAGGACTAAGAAAATGAAGGCGATGATTTACTGAAGTCTGTTATATAGAGCATAATGCTGGAGAAGGTGTAAAAATGGAGGAAATGAATATGCCTCTTGAATTGTATTTAGAGTGCTTAGACTTCCCTGCAAACTTAAGCTAAAAAAAAAAGAAATGCTACACAGGATACATGGCGTAGGTGTTGAAACGTTCAAAGATGTCGTACCTTAATATAAGTCGGCCATTAAAATCCTTATATTTTCTATCATCTCCCAATCGTCTTCTTCATTCCATTCCCATCCTTGTAGCTTTCCTCCCTACACGAAGTGCATATAGGTGCGAGGAAAGCCTATTAAAATGTACCCTACATCTAATGGAATTCCACTTATCTATCATTCCTTAAATTGCTTCCCTTGCATTAATTATTCCAATATAGTTGTGTTTCACTTTCCTTCAAAATCATATTTTGGCGAATTGTAACTGAAATTCAATCCATACATTTAGGTCGAAGTGTCACCTTTCTTATCTTCTTTTCGTTCTAAATTTGAATATGATATATTCCATTTCTCTCTTAAACTATCTTTCAATTCATTCATGGTATTTATATGAATATTCTTACTGATGTTGATTAATCGTTTAAGAGGATCTCTTGCTGAGCTTAAATTATTGCCTTAGCTGGCGAGGTAGTAGCTAGTCAGCTCGTTCAATTCTTTCCGCAATAAAATTTGATTTTCTTGTTTTTTAATGTATCATTAGTGGTCACATTGTGGAATACTCGTAGCTTTTATTGCATTTGTTAAATAATACCCCACTAATATTATACATTTTAGCGATAATTTTAGCATCTTCAAGTCATCTTAAATCATCTAGAGAGAAGCATTACTTTCCCCGTCTCATACGAGAGGCTATCGAAATAGCGAAAACATCCACATTCAACAGGGAGGACAGCTATTCGATCTCTAACGCCTGGAAGAGACTCTTACCCAAATGGACCAATCAGAACGCACCTAGCCAAAACCAAGGCCTGTATAAGACGGGCAAAAACCTGCATCAAACACTTCGAACCTGAAGACGCCAGCTGCAACGCCGGCGAAACTGTCGTCATGAAGATGAATCGACGCGGAGGTCAACCCGAAAACCTTGCTATGCACAAATAACTAACTATGAGCCAGCCAAAGCCCGAAAATGTGATGATATGTTAAATTAAGACCTTTTTTGTGGCTCTCTAATGGGATATGTTAATGCAGTCCCTGAACTTCTCTCCAAACCTACTATATTCCTAAGAAATAATGCTCCAAATCATTTCTTACTGCTTACCTAAGCTAATTGGCGCGACTGAGCTTAGCTGCCACTCTCCTCCACCGTGAATATTTACCAGTACGTTTTAGCTTAAGTTGGTGTCACCTCTTCATTTTACCTGTTTGTATTAACATTGGAACCACTTTACATTTTCTATTAGCGTATATCGTTCATTGAATCTAGTCTCCATGATTCATCACCATTTTTTATTTATTTTTCTGTATTTGTCTCTCTTGATTGATGTTCCCCTCCCAGTAGTCCCCACCCGGAGATCCGATTGGGGGACTATTTTACCTCCGGAATATTTTATCGGGAGGAATGCCATAACGTCATGTTGAATGCAAGGCTGCTACTTCTAGGGAGAATAATGTGGTGGTTACCCGTTGCCTTCCACGTCGCAGCACTGCAGCTGTTTCCGTGAACTTCACTCTCGCCTGCAGCTCTGGCATCTGACACCGGACCGGTCCACTTGATCTGCGCTATCAGGGCCTCATGGTGAAACTGCTACTTTCCACCATTGGGGTATTGAGGTGTTTTTAGGGTAGGAGCCGATGTCCATGTTGTCTCGTTCCGGAAAAAAATTGGAAAATATTATTTTTCCAAAAGCTGAAAAATATTTGAAGCTGGGAATCGAACCAGTGACCCTCAGCTTTTCAATCCGACTCGTTACCCCTAGGATACCTCTCCCCTTTATTATTCATCACCATGCGCAGATTAATTGGCCTGTCCTTGTCTGTTATTTCCCGACCATTTAGTCGTATCTTATCTTCCTGCCAACCAATCCGCATTTTCTTTACTAAATTCATTCTTAAATCTTTATCTTTTCCGCCTGGCTTCTTTATCCAGATGCCTTATCGTGTTTCTCTCGTCCGCGCTAATCCAAAATTTTCCCCCTATCGTACAATTCATAATTCCGTTACACCTCTAAATGTCATTATTTTGTCTTTTCCTTCTAATTTCATGTGACACCTTCCTCTCCTCTCCTGCAATAGTTCGCTTCTTCATTCAGTTCAATAAACGCTTCTTCTTTCATCTTCCTTTCCATTCCTCTACCTCAACTTTTCTCCATTTTCCAGCTTCTGTTTACCTTTCGCCTTCCCCACTTACCCCCACTCCCGCCCCCCTGTATACAATGAAGCGCTCCAAGTTTGCGTCAGTTCTTGGTGTGTGGCATAAAAATTAAGAATGCATTCAACCTAATTGATGGGATAGAATGATTGTATTGGCTGTTGTTAGTGCTAGCGGAGATAACCCATAACCGGGGTCAATTATGGCGTTAAGAATAGCATGGGATTTTGGAAGAGGCAGGAATTTTTCAGTGAGTTGAGGGATGGGGAGAAACACGGCTTCGACATTAGCCTGCTCTTAACGAAAGACGCCAAAGGGATCACGGTTATACGTCCCATCCGACGGACGGAGTAATGAACTCAATTGCTCTCAACCAAGCACTCAAGTAGGGGCTGCTTTACCAATGCATACCTGTCGGTATTTGAACCCGGTCCTTGTGGGTGACGGGCCAGTAGTCTGTACAGCATGCCGACACTATCCCCGGGGTAAATAACTATAATCACCTAATTTGCTCGTATATTTGGGCTGTTTCATCGGCGGTCGACAGGAAACTGCTGGTGCCATTGCTTAGAAATAGTAAATTCACTCTCGTAGATTATGGGAACGTGGTCTGCGTTTTTGCGCGTGCAGCTTTTTACCCGCATCCCGGCATTCCTTAATTTCGGTGAAATATTTCACCATCCCCGTTCCTCCCTCTCCCTTCCCCATTCACTCAGGCTTTCGTCTCTTCTCCACCCAGCGATGCAGCCGCCGCCGACGACGCTTTCCTCCTTCCGTATCTTTTTTGCGGTTCCTCTTCCCTTTCCCTTTTTTTCGTCGCACTGCCTCTCGCCCTCCTTCCGCTTCGATTCCTGCGATGCAACTCGGCATCCCACAATGCCCCCTCCCATCGAGTCCCCCGTCCCTTCGGAAAGGATTACAAAAGAAGGATGCAAATCTCTACCGTCGGCATGGGGCGCTGGGCTCTTCCGGTTTGTATCTAAGGTCCGCATAGGGAGATGCCGAATTGTAGGAATTCACTTCCGCGCAGAAAAGACGTGGAATATCGTGGTAATCCTAAAATTCACGGTCCCTTTTCTGAGTGCCAAGGTCATTGATGGCTTCCCTAGTATATATACCTGCCTAGGATGCTCCAGTGGCATTTCCTGGGCCTGTTATCATCGTAGCCAGGTGTTAATTGGTGATCCTGACGCCGGAGCAATGAAAGTGCTGCGTATCCAATGAGTGTGCTGCTTATCCGGGGCTAGCAAAGTACTTAGGAGCGTCGCAACTGTTAATGTCCTACCTGTCAATGCCTCAATGTTAATCAATCAACTGTTAATTCTCAATTCGTCCACTGTTAGGAATACTTGTGTTTTAATGTTATCGACATCTCATCATAGCATCTCGTCTCATCTAACTTTATTGCGTATGAATATGAGACATAGGTCTAGCATTGTTGACTGCCAATAACACTGAAAAAAAAAAGTCACAAACATATACAGTCGACAGGAATGAAATCCTTAAGGTATATCTGCCGGGCTGGCTGGAAATGACATGAGAGTAAATTAGGTATATATGACAAAAGAAAAATAGCGGGTGGCACAAACATACGGGAAGGATACATGTCCCAAGACAAATCACCAGGGCCGTATATACCGTATGGCGTACCCGGCGACCGCCGGGGGCCTTACGAACGCTGGGGGCCTCGCGAGAGAGGAATTGTGAATATAAAATTGTAAAAGATTATAACATTGGGGCCTCATTCTATATTCCGCCGGGGGCCTCAGCGGTCATGAATTATCATGGCTTTAAGTTATCATCGCCCTTACGAAAGAGAGAACCATTGCGGCTGATATTAGATCCGGGACGAGTAAATACAATAAAGCGTAAAGGAAGAATTCTTGGAGTAGTGTAAGCTACCTCCTTAAAACCCAGACCGATTAATATCCTAGGCTGTTTTGCCATTTGAGATCAAGGCTCTTGAGTCCCTTGGAGGCCTCCATCTCCCCTACATCTTCCGACTCCAGGGGTTGCTCAAGATTATCATTGTAAAATCTAAGTAAAATTATAATTCGTCGCTATTTTCAGCTTCTGTCGAAGATCACTGCAATGGCTCTTCTCCACGTGATTGCTTCGGGAAATAATTCCAGGAGCTTTCTCCAAAGAGAATCGTGCGTTTATTCTTCGTGGTTGAGCATTTTCGCATCATGTGCATAGTGCTGCGTAGATGAAGCTCCGCCATCCTTTTCCGCATCGTTACCGAGATCCGATCACTTCAATTTGTGTACTCTTTTGATTCTTGCCGGCCGTAGAGACGTCGATAGCACCCCGGACTTAAAACCCAATGGTCGCTGGTTCGAATTCCGCCTCTAGTAGGGATTTCAAAGAAATACATAAAATAAGTTTGTAAAGTCCTTACTCTAATGTATTTACCAACCCTGGTTTCGACTTACACAGTCATAAATACTCATAAAAAAATTGGTGTGTGGACGTTAAAGTTATTGCACTTGTCTATAAATATGCAGTACCTTAGAGTAATGTCGGAAAATTTAATGTTATTAGGGATGTCATGTTTGTCGTAGGACTAAGTTAAGGTAAACGATGCGATATAATCTTACGAGTTGGAACACCTCGTAACCTGATCTTCAACGAATGGTCAAAGGAATGAAAATGACCGTATCTTGGAGGAAATTACAATGACCCGCTACTCCGATGCGGAAGTGGATATTGCCGGCGCATCACCTTCTCTCGATGACTGCTTTTCTCGACGTCATTGCAGCGATCCCCTGTTTCAGAATTTTCCGGATCAGAATCCCAAAGTAATCTCTCCCATAGCCGTAGCCATTCCCATGTTTCCGCTTGCCCAGGCACCCCGTCATGGTGCCCTCGACGAATTAACCGCCCCGGGCTGGCCGGTTGGTTTATTAGCCCGCATCGAGGGGTGGATGGGCATGCTTGCATCCCTCTCAAGCATTCGTTTGCGGATGGGAATGGGTGGGCGGGGTCTTCCTGTAATCCTTAGCGTTGTCGGGACGTTGACACGGCTCGTCTAGGTCGGCGTCTATCCTCTCCGGTCTCCCCTCGCGAAGATTGCGTCGGGGGAGCGAGGAGACGATGTTTGCTCCGACATCGATCGCCGCCAGTCTGTGCACCGCTGCCACTTTCGGCAGCTTATTCGTCATGGAGGTCCTCTCTCTCCGCGGTGACTTATTTTCGGGGGACGGGAGGGTGATCCCTTTCCTCGCGTCTCGATCCGGGTGTGTGGCAGAATGCTCATATCTCTACGCCTTCTTGATGTGTCACTAACCATCAGCTACTCTTGCTATATTGAGGCCATCTTTTTGGATTGAGTGAATGAAGACTCATGCCATTTCATGCAGTCCCTCATCTGCTTATGACTCTGAAGATACCTATGCTTTGTCTCTTCTACCACGCTACCTTTCGGAGATTATTAGGTTATCATGTGGATGTAGAGGTAGTTTCTGAGTTTTATTCTTAGCGAACTAATTTGAATTCATTTCTTTAATATGCTCTCTGTTGAAGTCATTTAAACTTCTTCCTGGAATTGTGCCTTTATCAAAACAAATGTTTTATTTTGCCGACAGTAATTTGTTTTCTAATTGCTAGCAATCCCACAGATTTTATTAGAAAAGTAACTAAAGCTTTCGTCCAATAATGGATTATTCTGCATTATTATCTGATGATGTCCATTTTTATAGTCTTTGGTATTATAAGGTATTATAAGAATTTTTAAACAAGATATTTACAGTTATTGACGATAAAATTCCACATTGAGCCTGACTCCATCGATTTTATGTATCCTGGTAATTGCTTGCGTTTAAGGCGAATATTCAAATCACGGAAATGAACGGGTTTAGGCTCGACTTTGCCGAATGGTCTTGGTCCTCGTGGAGTTGATGAAGAGGCTTAGCCCATCGTGCTCCGTCCCCGCAGTCGGGGCGAGGACGGGGGTCAGGTGATGATGGTGTGGGGTAGCATCTGCTTCATTTGGAGTTTCAGCCAGGGTCCTCCCTCGACCCAAAATGTCCCCCTCCTCCTCCCCACCGACTGCGTGCCATCCTTCCTTCTCCTTCCCCGTCGCTCCACCCCCTGCTGTCGAATTTCCTTCATTTCGTCTTGGGTCTAGCGACCCCGTGCCAATGCGTGCTCGCTTCACGCTTCCCTTTGTCCCACGATGACGTGTTGCGAAACATTGTTCACATGTTTTTAAGGCAAGAATGAGGAACAGTTGATAAGAGGTGATGTAATATGTTACGTGCATATGTGAGGGGAACAAAGTGGGCGAAAAGTGTGCCTGATATATTGAAAAATTTGTTCTTGATAATATCATATTTTTTAACACTTCCAGTGTGCTTTATATTTGTAATTTTTATTGCATTAGTGTACTGTGCGAGACCTCGACTTTGATCCTTTTAGTATAATGGGCTTGGTTTTCTCCCCAGTGAAATTTTCATAATGCCAATTCCACTTGTCGTACTGCGATCATTGACCGTTGTTACGATCAAATCGAAAATCACAATTTGTTAGTAAATTCTTGAACACAGTGACCAAAAAAAATGCTCATTCTGTCTTTCTGGTCTGAAAGGTCTGTCTTTCTTGCAAGCATTGAGCTCATAAAGTGCCAAGCTCAAAGGCGTGTGAAGCACAAACGAGGGGGCAGTTCCTTTCCTGCCTTTGATAGCCCAATAAGACACTCTACTTAGGTTTTTCTTCACAATTCAAAATAGATCTCTTCTGGATTCAAACGCGGGACCTGTGGTTATTAGCTCCCCGCTCAATTCACTGTGCCACAATAGGCTGTCAAGAGAATCATTGGAAATATTAAATGACAAACTCTTTTGAGTACACATAGTATATAGGAAATGGGGTGACTGGCTTGGATGAAGTGGGAATTCAGTGGTGATCTAAGTTCGTAGTGTCATTTCCGCCCGCATTAATAGCTACAAAATTAATTTTTGGTATTTCCTCGCCGTGGTTGAAGAGTAAGTGTCCTGTCAACCCCTGCCACACTCGCGCGTGGCATGTTGCGTGGAATGATGTGGATGTAGGCACTTTTGCCTCCCGTCCCTCCTCCTCCTCCGCATTCCCCCACCCCTCCTCACGTCACTCTCTCCCTCCCTCAACCGCTCTCTCCCATCCTCCCCTCCCCTCACACCCACCCCTCCCCACACACCCACCCCTCCCCCATCCCCGTCCGCACCCTCCCATCCCCCGTCCGCACCCTCCCATCCCCTACGTCCGCCGCCTTCTTCATTGATCAAGCGCGCTCAACCAGATGTGTTTGTATGTGTGTGCGCGCGCGCGTGTGTTTTGAAGTCTCTGTAGGGGCGGGAATTGGCGGAAGGAGCGGGCTGGAGGGGGGCAAAGAGTGGGGGGAGGGGGATTATCCTGAGGGGGAGTGGGGGCGGCAGAGGGATCCCTGGAAATCGCTGAAGCGGCGGGACGTGCCTTGAGGAACCCCTCTCCCCCTCCGCCGTTACTCTTCTTCTTCCACCGCTCTTCCGCTTCCTCCCCTCGTTTGTCTTCCTCCCTTATTCTCTGCCTAGCTCTCTCTCTCTTCCTTTCTTTTTCCGTTTCACCGCGCGACTTGGTCTCTCCACCCCGGTGCACCAGGGGGGAGTTCCGGGTGTCCTACGACGAGTGATTGCGACGTGGGTGGATGCATGTGGTGCGGCGTAGGGGTGAGTTGAGTCTTCCTCTCGCGGTGTATTACAGTGCTGTTATTTCGCGGCTTAAGACCGTCATCTACACACAGCAGTCCTAAGATTGGGTTGCGCATCTCCCGCTCCGTTTTTCTGTTCGCTACCTTCTTCATCTTGAAATATTTCTCTTTTATAGCAGGATTTCCGCAAATAAAAATCCTTCTACATTTCTATTGTTTCGCCTTTCCTCCAGTTATTTCATACGTGGACCTAGGAACTATATGCGCTAATATCTTAATATTTAGCTAGATAAATTTGTATTTACGAGCTGTTTACTTGAACTCTTGAACATTTGGAGGCTATTTTACGTGTACAAGTACAATGTTACAAGTAAGCATTAGTTCAACGCGTATATTATTCTCTCAAATGAAGGTCGACTCAATCACGTTCCTTTACCGAAATCGGTCTTCCAGCCGTCCTCACTAGCAGTTGCAATAGTACTACTAGTAGCACTGACTAGCAGCACTCGGAGGACAATGCGTCGAGTAATCAAATTCCACCAGGATGCTCAGATTTAGAAATAATAAAAAAGTGCAATTTCCACCAATATACTATTAAATCGCCCTAGGTTTCGCTTTTTACAGCACAACTGACAATGCTGCAAAACGCAAAACCTTGGTCGTTTTAAATAGTTTATTGCAGGTAATTGCACTTTTTTATTATTGCTAACTGTAAGTATGATCCGATTCCACACGATATCGCCTGAATCTTTAGATTCTGAATGAAGATGCAACTCAAGACTCGTAAAGAACTCAAATTCCTCCTGAAAAGTAAAAAAAAAATTACAGTAGTAATAGTAGTAGGTGGTTGTAATTATTTTGGGGAAACGACCGACAGCTAAGGTCATTTGCACAATGTAGGATAGATGGATATGGATAAAAATTCAAAAAGGAATGAAGGAAGGGTGGAGTGAAACCTGGCGTACGCAGTAGCCTGCTCTTAGCGAAAGGCTCCAAATTGTCCACGGTTTGACGTCCCATACGACGGACGGGGTACTGAACTCGAAGTGATGTCAGCATAGCACTCAATTGGGGATCGGTTTATCAATGAAAACTCTCTCCCTCACGCGGGATTTGAGACATGGACTTCGGGATAGTAATCCAGTGCTCAATCGGTGCTACACATTAATCCCATACCCATCAACAGTTGCAACTTTCTTATTTACTAGTATTTGCTGAATGACAATTTTCCCCGCTAATTGAAAACAATTTCCTCCCAATGTAAGGGGGGAAAGTCAAACGGCAGCCCTGGGGGATTGTATGGTTTTTAAATGGATTTCCGACCTTTCACGCCTCCCTAACCGCTTCCCTCTCTTCGATTTACCGCGGACCCTTGGGATCTTATTCTCTTGAGCTGCAAAGTTTGATTAACCCTTACTGCCAGTGGGCCGATATATCGGCCCTCTATGGTTGTGCGAAAACTGCCGAGGGCCAATACGTCGGCCCACCTACATTACATATTTGTAATATTATATTTTCCTCAATTCAGAGACAGCAAGAATGATTTTTTCATCCTCATAAAAACTGAAATATATCATCAACATTGAGAAAAATACATAATTTATGTATTAAAATTAAGTGTTTCACATATACCTAAAATTAATAATCTTACGATATTCACGGAAATGGGCTTGGTGGTTTTCGCACAGAGTAAAAGGGTCAATCGAGGAGAGGTTGGGCCTAGGGAAGACTTTTGAGAGCACGGGATCCGAAATATTTTCCGCTGTAATGAATGCATTCTGCCGTCGGGAGATGATCTTTCATTGTGCTCTGCAGCCCGGAAACCTTTTTTCGAGGAGTGGATTTGGAGCAGCCGTAATCTGATCCATTCTGGACATTGAAGGGTTCTTGTACAAGAGAGCTTGAGCATTCAATTCCCTTCCTCTCAATTATCGATCAAATTTTGTCGCAGTCGAATTAAAAGGGCTGCATTTACTCGTGGGCGCGTGTATTTTCTAGGATTAAAATATGAATGCACAAATTTTTAGTGCTGTTTGAATGGAGGAAAAGATTTTTTGCATTCCAATGCTTATTTAAATCTTAAGGACAGAATTGGGCTGACATGGACGCCGAAAATGTCATCGACCAAAATTTGTTTGATGGTATTTGTATGTCTAATATCACGTAGGTGCTCCGTATTTTTCTGTAGGCAGTGTATGTAATCACATGTAGATGAGTGTAGTGTAATTCCTTGGCAATGTGTATAAATACTCCTTAGCGTGCAAAGTTGTTTGTTTTTAGTTTTTGTTGTTGCTTTTGAAGAGACGACTGATAACAACGGTATTTTGCACCGTTAATGACAGGATTGTATATGGAAAGAAAATTTAGGAAGTGGGGGAAGAAAGAATGAGAATTCTGGGGCCCTGACTTGCGTATACGAAACGAAAGGCGCCAAAGGGTCTCATCCGACGGACGGAAAGTATTTCTTCGTAACGTTCGTACTCGTACTACTACGTAACTTCGGAACTCGAACCCAGCCCTTTCGGATGGTAAGCCAGTACCCTTACACGGACCCGGTGCCTTTATTTTTCTTGACATTCAGCTAAGTAGCCTTAGTGGCAGTAAAGACAGGCTTAGCTTGAGCGCAGACGTTAGAATTTTTTTAATTAAGTTAAATAATTATGTATAAAACTTAGTAATATTACTGGAATTTAAAATTTCATATATCGGGAACTATCAATTCATGATATTTTTTTACTTTAGCTTCGGGGTATTAACCACGATAACTGTGACTAGATTCGACAGTGGTATTTTTCCAATCCCGAATCACTTTCAGGGACTATCTAGAACTTAACCTTTGAAACTGGCATTCATATGTGCTCCCGAGGCGTATACTACCTAACTCGTGGCGCGATATGTGGAGTGACGTGTCTACCATTGTTGTCGGATTCCAATCACGGGTTGGCGAAAGGTCACTCGGTGAAAAATTAGGCAGCAATGCACGCAATATCTCTTGATCGCTTGAAGATATCTAAATTACGTAACGTACAACCAGGTAGCTATTTAATTAGTAGGAGACATGTGCTCGATTATTAACACCCTTCTCATGACGCATTGATTGAAGGCTTCCCTATCCCCGCTACTTTGATGTTATTAATCATTTTCCCCGAATAATTAGAGTACTTAGTACTCTCGAGTTTACAAATAACCGTATGGAAGTTGTGTGTTATCTCGTCAGCCTATTCTTCACTGAGAACTATTATGATGACCTTTTGGCCGACAAAAGCGTAGAGACGCATGTGAGACTAAATAGCGTTTAGAAATGGATGATTGATTAAATTTGGCCATGACTGAGTCTTTTCTATTTATTATGATATTTGTCGTGTATGCAGTGGTAACTTTCCAATTTGAGGTACTCCAACTACTCAGGCAGTGGCTCACCGTACTAGCTAAACTTAATCTTAAGACGAAAACGGCATCAATGATTTGGGAGGGATTGAAACTCACGTCCCTCGAGTTGCCAATCCGGCTTTTTACCTATCCATATATCGCTGTCGGGTTATAACCCTATTCAGTGCATAATGTATGATGTTAAATCGAAATTCCAAGAATGAAACATACTGGTAGTACACTCAATACTTTGCGGCGTAACTATGTGGAAATTCATGGTCAAATGAAGAAACCAATACCTATGTATATTTCCACTTAAATTTATTATATTTCCACTTATTTAAGTGGAAATATACATAGGTATTGGTTTCTTTATTTATACTGGTAGTACATGACTTCGTCTATCTTGGTTCGTCATTTTCTTCTTTTTTTCACATTTCTTGCCCCCTTCCATATCTGTCATCAACATCCGCAGTGGCAGTCTTGTTGATATGAATTCAAAGTCGCGCAGTGTATTCCGTTGTTGGGGATCGCTGTCGTTGATGTGTCTTCAGGGCATTCCCTGTGATATTTCACGAAGCAGTGACATTTATTCGTGACTGTACCTTTCGTTTTTCCCCTTATTTTGCCTATGAATGCACCTCCTGAATTCCTGCTATTAATTTTTACTTCTTCTCATCAATAAATCAGTCGTTCTGTCACATGCAGAGGATATAGAACGTATAGATGTAATTAGTTTCTGTCACTAGCATAACTTGCGATGGATTTGGGTGCGCTTTTAGTCTTTATTTCCTATTCTTGTTGCCCCTCACTCTTTTATATCGTTCGCCTATGACGCCACTTTGGCTTTTCCTGAAAACGTGAACACCTCGGGGATTAACCCGATTTCTCCGCAGTTAGCCTCAGGGAATTGCGCTGGATCCCTTTAAATGAAATTCCCTGACTGGTAAATTCATATTGGTTTCATTTATCGTGTTACGCAGTGGTAACAACTTTTGATAATCTTTTCCTAAAACAGCCTGCCGTAAATAATCGCGCAGTTACTGCTGCGATTATTGTATACTATTGTAGAGCGTAAAAGCGTAAAGCGATTATTGTAATTAGATTTAAGATATTATTGATTTTTATTAAATTATCCATACTTTTAAGCACAATCATGCACGACTATATAACTACTTAAATTTAGTTCTATAGATAATGACTGATGAACAACACGCCAAAAATATATATTTTCCGTGGGTAAATATGTGTACACTTCCAAATTTCTAAAACTCATCATAATAGTCGCATATCTTGATTTCGTCTGACAGGATATTGCGAAGATAACAACGGAATAGCATTGCATGACTTTTTGGTTTTTCAAATACGAATTCATTCAACGTTGAAGTGCACCTATTTACATTACACCCTTCTTCAGCATTTACCATGACGTGAAAATTCACGTAAGAAATGGTAATGAATTTACCTCATGAACCTTCCTCATGGATTCGCTTTAGCGCCTTTAATTTAATTTTGTGTTCTTTTAAGTAATAGTACATTTGTTAAAGTACTTACTACAGTAAAATGTACAATAATCTTTCATTATTACCGTATGTCTATGCCACTGCTCTATCTTTATATTAATATGGAGTTCAATAACTGATGTCCAATGCATTAAAATAAATCATGGAATTTCATATCGAGTTTATTGAGTACTAACTTGGTTAATATCTTCTAAGTGTGCGATCGTCTTTTATCGTTCCCTTCTTAATATAGCTCTCCTCCACCATTCGATTCTCCGTTCTCTCTCATCCCTATTTTTTATCCTCTTCTCCCTTTCTTCAAAATTCCATCTTCATCTCTCTCTTTTCCCCGTTTCCCTCTCTCCATTGTCTTCCTTTCGATTGCTCCTAGCTTTTTCTTTCATGGTCTCTTTCCCGATCTCATCGAGTTCTTTCTCTTTTACGCCATTCTCCAATGTTGTCTTACTGTTCCCTCTCCTCCCACATCCTTCTTCCTTCCAACCACCCAGTAAGGTGCCCACTCAACCGCATTTGGCCACTCACCCTTTGGACCAATAGGTGACAAATACCCCCAGCCGTTACACCTCAATGCTTCATTTCTTTCACTCTCTCTCTTTCTATTTCTGTACCCATTGACATCATGGTCCTTTCGCCAGGCTTCTTTCATCGGCTCTTAATCCCTCTGTGTCATGGCAGGGAAAAGAAACTGTGCAACGTTTTCTTGTCAGTGTTTTCGGTAGCATAACTACATCCATGGGATGGCAGGCCCGTAGCCATGGGGGGTTCTTCTGGGGCTTCAGGCCCCCTCCCCCGAAATTTTTTTCCCAATAATTTTGTTGGTCTGATTTTAACTGGGCACGATAATCTGGATTTCACTGCTTATAATTCTAGTGTTAAGTGTCTTGAAACGTGATCACTAGTTTGATGCATTTGTGTGGTTAACTGGTTATTCTTTTCAATTTTATGTATATGTATCCGTTAAACTTCTGTTCTGGGGCCGGTCAAATTAACTGCTTCATAACAAGGTAATCAGCGAACTTTATCACTGATAAGAGATAAGAATGGGCACTGTGAAAGTAAATGCCAAGAACTGAACATTAAAGGAAGAGACTTGTAACATGTCGGCACCGGACGGGCAAGGCTGATTTGTTTCAAGTACGCTGCACTTGAGTTAGCCCCCCCGAACCAAATTTCTGGCTACGTGCCTGTGGGATGGTATTTATTAGGTACTTCGGTATGTACTTGGTCGAGAATCCGTGCATGGATCACGAGTGTATAAGCAAATTCTCCCTTAGTTTTCTAGTTCTTACAACCTCTTAGGACTTCGGAATCATACCGTACTCGTGAAAGAACCTGAGTTCACCACTCAAACGCTATGTGGTAGCATCGTATGTGGCATGTACCTGAAGTTCAGTAACGTATTTACACTATATTAATTCTTTATGGACACAACTTAAAAACTCTTCTTTATTCCATGCCTAGTTATCTGATTAATCGATTGTACATCTTACATTCTCCGCTGCGCCATATTAAAAAAAAAATTTTCTTTGTCTTTGATATCAGTGCCATGGCTATTTTATGTTAGAAAGTATTTTTGTCCGAAATATTCTGATTTTACCCTTTTTCATTTATTTTTCAGCTGTTGCGAGGGCACCTGGCCTTTCATTAGATTGATTTTTTCCCCATTAATTATATCTATCACCTTGATCTCAAAATGCATAACTGTGAAAAAATGTCTGTGATATTTTTAATGATTCTGATTGATAGATAATACATTGATAGAAATCATCATTCATTCTTTCTTGGACTTCACTTGCGTGGGTTTCATACATAAATGACTTTTAATTTACTGTGAGCAAAATATGAATACGTGACGATAAAATGCGCCGTAATTTAGCGTTAACTGATGAATAGTTTAAATTTTAACTTCTGGTATATATTACGTGACGATAAAATGCGCCGTAATTTACCGTGAACTGATGAATAGTTTAAATGCTCACTTCTGGTATGTATTACGGATTGCAAAACGATATTTTGCGCATTTCCTTATCGCACATTTTACGCTGTTGCTTTGTAGTTTGTTCCCTTTGTTTACACGCTGCACAAAACGGGTGTTATCTCATGAATTTTGATGCTGTATACAAAACGATTTGATTATCCCATGCTTCGTTTTCATCATTAGCACGTAGGTACGTATGTAAGTGAATGTTTGGATAGCGATAGGAAAAGCCAATGCCACAGCCGTGGTTAGCATTCCACTGGTGGTCATAACAGAAGCACAGGTAATTAAATATTCGTTTTAGTTGTACTCCGACGAGATCACGTTGCATGCGGTACTCTGCCTGGGGAAAGGCAGATGGTAGTCTGCGATAGCGTTCACTATTTGTGGCAAGGGCGCTGCGTGAGAGAGTCTCAAGGCAAATTTTAGTCACTGTACGGACTTCGTTATTAATGCAGTGACTATCATGCCAATAAGGCCAATCAGCTTAAAATGACTGGCCTAATCTGCCAGTCTCGTTCGCTTTTGTTTTCATGTCTCATCACATTGTGAATGCGCCGTCATCTGGATGGAGTTCAAAGACTTCGAGAATTTGGTATCCTCTCCGCTTGCGGGGTTTTATCCTCTTCACTCTGTGTTGTCCTAACTTCTCGTTTTGTGCACCTGTCATGTCGTTCCTTACCCCCATTCCACCTCACTATTTCTCCTTCCTCCTCTTCCTCGAGCTCTTCGCCCTCTTCCTTCCTCTTCCGTGCCGGCAGCGTTCTTTCTCAAGCCCCATTCTTCCTTTCTCCCTCTCTCTCTCTCTTTCCCCCCCAGGGCACATCACACCTAGCGGACCACTTTCCTTCTCGATATTGCGACACGTGTTCCCCTAAACCCCAGCCTTCCCTAACGTGGCCTTCCTCCCTCTGCCGTCTCCGCAACCCTCCCCCAAAGGCTCTTTGCCATGCCTTGCACCCATACACTCACACACGTTCGTGCCCTTTGCCACGAACTCCCGAGCCTCCTCGGTAAGCGTCTCCTCCGGTGAGTTCTCCCGGAAGGGAAGGTGGATGGTAGATGCAGAAGATCTTGGTTAAACAGGGTGGAGGGTTGATGACAAGCGTGTGTGTGAGGAGTCCAGTACAATATATTCCTCATCGATAAGACCTCGGTATGTCATGTTCGTTGACTGTGCGCAGAAATAAATGGCGATGCATCGATATACAAAGCCCCGTGATGTCTTTTCATTTCAACCCGCCACTAGCTATGAACGGTAAGCACATCACTGCATTTCTCAGTTTTTGGTTGCGATAGGCTTGTAGGAAAAATAAATTTGGATTATTTTTTTCGATATTTCAAATCAGTAGACATATTTATCCCTAAATTTAGGTGCATGTGATAGTGCAGCCGTATTGCAGTGATATTTGCAACGCATTAAGCCATATCTCTTTGTAGAATTAGGTAAATAACAGTCTGCACGGTTAAAAGTCCTGTATGCGTCAGTGGTGAATACATATTATCTTTAGCCACCAAGAGATCTCCTTTGCCGCCTTGGGAAGATGAATTTTATCAATTAACAAATGAATAAATAATGAAAAAGCATGACCACAAATGGTGTATCCGGAGCAAGGATTTATGGATATACAAAAGAATAATCACATTATGTTGATATGAAGGGTTTACTGGTTGAATCCTAAGTAAGTTCAGTCGGGTAATCGTAGGAGTGATCATAGGTGATGATGGAGAGCACATGCATGATTGCGGATTAATAACGTTGATGAAGGCACGCTTTCGTGGGTTCTAACGCACTTAATCTAAATGTAAAATTTTTAAGTTGATTCCGATGAATTTATTGCTGAAATATAAGATCAACATTTGATATTACGATGATAGTAATGTTTTGCTTGAACTAATCACCATTTACCTTGTTAAACGTAGTCAATGCATCTTTCATGGAAACTATTTTTCTTTTGTTTTCATGGTTAATCTGAAGGAGTTTTTGCGCCCGCATATTTTGAACTTCCCTTCAGTTCACACAGTAACTGAGTGGAATGTTTTCGCCATTTACAAAATCGCGTTGTAGTGAGGAATCGCATATTGCTTTTGCAAGTTAGTGAGAGTAAGTAGGCCTATGAATACGCAAACGTTTCTTCGACCCCTTTGCCCGGTGTCGGGCGTGGTCTTCACGACAAGGTGCCTAGTCTTTGCCGCTTAGAAACTGATGAAGCATGACGTTTTTTTAATTTAAAAGTGGATGCTCAGCAATGTGTTGATCTTGATGCCTACATATAGTATTTGATTCCCGATGTTATGATGAGTGCTTTCTATTTCGTCCCGCACTCCTTATCTAGTTTATTTGCAAATTGCAATTGTATACTTGATGATTTTCATTGTATTTTGTATGTGAATTAATAATTGGTATAAATAGGCCCACAAAATAAAGCAAATAAACGTCTCCGAAGGGTAAGGATGAAGGCTATCATCTACTCACTAAGAGATTTTTGTGTACTTTAACGTAGCCTTAGATATTTACCGTTGTTGATTCGATAAAAAAGTGTGCAAGAAAAATGTATATTCCCTGGTCTAACTATTACTCCTTTCTTTACGAAGCATATCATTACTTGGGACTTTTACTATTTTCTTTGAAGGTAATACTTTTTGTAAGACGACGTGTACTGCTTCTGGCTGTATTTTGTAGATATTATCTTGAGAGTAAAAAGACTTTGCTTTTATTCCAAAGTCTTGGAGTAAATAGAAAGTGGAATAGTGGGATATTAATCTCATGGTTTTGCAATATACCTATCTATATTAGATATCTTCAGCTGATCTATATTAGATATATAGCTTAGCTACCAGCCCACTAAGTGAACATTTACCTGCTACAGAATATAAATTGTGGTGACTGAAATAGTGCCGAGTTTTAGTAGCATGCATTTTCTGCAAATTACGACATATTTCATGGCTAAGGACACGGAATTACCTGCATTACCCGCCATTTTAGTAAAGCTGAGCAGGTTTTATCACCTCCGTTAAAAATTTATTGCTCTAATCGCATGGAAGGAGTGAGAGGATGTTCTGCAAGCGAATGTCGTGCCTAGTTTTATTTCCCCAGAAAGCATTTAGTGGATTTTCAGACGCAATATTTTATGGCCAAACTCGCTGGGAAATGGAATGAAATGCACTTCATTAGTCAAGGTGAAAGTAAAAGACAAATCGCCGCCTCTCTATCGTTCATTTTATTCCACAAACTGCGCTCACTATCCGTTCTCACCGGTCGCTTGATAAATGGACCCCTGCATTAATCTGAGGTCAAGTGCCGAGTGTGGGCAACTTATATGCGCTCGTGAACTTCTTCAAGTGAGCTTGTAGAGCATCCCGAATAGACGTTTGTAATCCCCTCCAGAGCGTAGTGACGCTTCATCGCCCTGAGGTCTATAGTGCTTTGGCAATCAATTTCGAAAATCACCGTTCCCTTATTCCTCTCATTGGACTCTTCGGGAGAGATTTTAAGTTTCCTGTCTGCGTTTCGTTAGAGGCTGAGAGGTACATACAACATCTTCTAACGCGATATTAAAATTTCAAATCATCATGTGTGGCGTATCATCAAGAATTAGGTTTTTTTTTCTTAAATCTTAACCAGAAAAGCGCATCTAATACGGATTGATGAATTTTTTTAATTTCCAGGAAACATTTTTAGAGGAAGACGGAAGCACAAAGGATGTTAGGAGTCAAAATTACAAAGGCCATAGTTGCCATATGTTAGATTTTTCGATTAAATGAAGAATTTGACTTTGCAAGCAATTAAAAACAAGTGGAACAATACTTCAGATTCGACTTCCTTGAGTGATGCATTCCCGTTCCTCATCTTCAACTGCGGAAAAAATGAATTGTTAGTTCTGTATTAATTTTGTTTATTAAATGATTGATAACTTTTAGGGCATTTTTTTAGAGATGCCTTCATTTTACACCTTTGTTTCGCTCCTTCGCAGTTGAACTTCATGTGAGAAGGAACCACCCTTTAGCATGACTTAATTGCTACGCTTTTCGGTTTGCTCACCCGTCACCAAGCACAAAGAATGAGAAGTGCGTTATTTATCATTTCAATAAATACGGCTTCCATCTTCTCTCGCTATGAATAATGAACGTGATACTTACTGATGGATGGTATGATAATATACTCTTGCTCACGCTAGGTTTGCGCTCACGTTATTCTACGTGTTTCTATCTTTAGTCTATGTTTCAGTTATTAGCGCCACCGCTCATCAGGGGAGGGTGGATAACTTCCCTCAGGCACGTAGCCAGAAATTTGCTTCGGGGAGGGGGGGCTAAGTCTCGCGTAACATGAAACCAATCAGCCTTGCCCATTCGGTGCCGACATGCTACAAATCTCTTCCCTTAATTTTCAGTGCTTGGTATTTACTTTTACAGTGCCCGTACTTATCTCTTCTCACTACTAAAGTTCGCTGCTAAAATCAGAACAACAGAATTATTGGGAAAAAATTTCTGGGGGGGCTGAAGCACCAGAAGCCCCCCCCCCCCCTCCTGGCTACGTACCTGACTTCCCTCAACTCCCTCGCACTCATAACTCACTGCCGTCTAATGGCGATGTTACCCCTGAACACCCGACTCGGTACTCATCTCCCTTTTCTATAGTATCATAGCAAGGACCTAGTCAGGTTGAAATAGTGATGGAAAAATCGATTTAAAAAAAATCGAAAATCGAGTTTTAATAGTCAAAGATCGAGCAAATCGATATCGAACCATGATCTTCGAGTTTCGATCCAAACTCGATTTTTCAACTTCGATCATGACCATTTCGTTTGATCTCAAGAGCGAGTAGTAGTCAGTAGAGGTCCTCGATGAACTGCCGCTGAGGTCACTTCTTGTTAGAAGTAGATGCCAGTAGAAGTTAGGCAATACATCAACAGGCCACCCGTCGATAGGAAAGTCAACCCCAATCCTCTTTAAAGTCTGGGAGGAGATAAAGGGTGAATACCCCAACACGTACCGTTTCGCGATCAGAGTGCTGAGTATGATAACGTCATCCGTCCCATGTGAAAGAATTTTCTCTAAGGACGGTAAAATTGGAACCGCACGCCCTACATCATCAATAAAGCATCTTAATCAGTTTATCTTTCTTAAAAATTTTAGTGAAGCCGAAGGGTTTCAAGCGGTGATCCACATTAAAGTAAATTAAAAATTTTTACGACAAATAATTCAAGAATGTTTTCCAAGTACATTTTTAAGTATTTGTAATAAAATGCAAATATGTATTGTGAGGGTTTTCCAAATGAATAATAAACATGTTTTAGTACCAATTGCATTTTTTTCATAAATTAACCGTAAATTTTTTCGATCAATCGATCTTTTGGTTCAAATTTCGATTTTTTTCTGAAAAGTCGAGCTTTTCATTTCGATTAAAAATCGATTGCTCGAAAAATCGAGTTTGACCGACATTTTTCCATCACTAGGTTGAAATACCTACCGTCGGATCACCGAAGTTAAGCGACGTTGGACCCGGACGGAAGTTGGATGGGTGACCCTCCTCCATATATCTACCGCAGCGCTCTTGTCCGCTGTGCGTAAGTGCGAGCAAATAGAATGTGGGTTGGTGCTATTGTGGTTAAAATTTACTGGAGGAGACATCGCGGCTGATTTGATAAGCAAAGTCGTCCACCTTTTTCGGCACGAATATAAGGGCTTGTTACTCGCGATACTCGTGGGTGAAATCATTGGCACGCGGTGAAACTAGTGGTAAGATGCATAATGGAATTACTTTTTAAAGTCATCAAATATGTACCCAAACAAGCGCCAAATATGTAGTTTCAATGAGATAAATTCAATACAGCTTTTAATAAATTTTAATGCCAGGGGAATCAAATGCATTAATATCTCCCTTAAAAGGCTTAGCAAGATTAACAGAAAACGGGTGAATTTGAAATTAGGGTACACTTTCATTGCTTTTCAAGTTTTAACGCACATGAAATCTTCATACGAGTTAATTGGAAATACACTGTTTTGATTGACATTCTGACTTTATTGTGACTAACTACATACTGACTTCATTGCCACCCACAGGCTAGCATGCCAATACCTCGTATGCCATACCACCTGCCAATATCACCAGTATATGCTCCTTGGTAAGCACAATGGATTCGACGGTGTCTTAAGAGCCAGGGGGGCTCCAGAAGGTCCTCCCTCACCCCTCCAATTTACGTTTTTTTGTATAACGCCGTGGTGAAGTTCGGGCGAAGCATATAGAAGGCGATCGTCCCTTATACCCCGTTTCCACTACTAGCGTATGTACGCGCGTAACCAACCAGCGATGCGTTCCCACGACACTCGTGTAACTCAGTGCTGCCCTCCCTTGGCATCTGACTGAACACGTTGCTGATATAAGTAGTTTACAAATACATTCAAAACTCCAGCACATTCTTCATGTTTTTGCCGTTTTAAAAATTATGAGACACCCATTCTCTCTTGTTCATCAATGTACAGTCGACAAATATCCATTTTGTCCAACTTTATAGAATATCGTGATTCATTTTTCTTAGTTTCCGTCCCTCCACCAGCGCCTAACCAGTGAAAAATGGCATGGTTCGGAACTACGAATTACGATGGTCCTTACGTGCGTTCCCACGGTGTTTTTTGGTCACGCGCGTACATACGCTAGTAGTGGAAACGGGGTATTAGTAAATGGCTTCTTCGTCAAAAGGTGTGATATATTTGAGTGAGCAACGCCTCGGTTCACCGCCTCTTGATCACCTCGACCCCTCCCACTCCTGAGCAAGTGTTGACCGCGCGATATCTCTCCAATTAGGCGGAGGCCGCATCCAGGAGTAGTCTTCTCACGGCCCCTCGCTTTGAGGATTCATCGGGGAGAGGCTCGGCGGGTGATCGAGGGTTGGCCCCGAGGTGTCGGCGGAGGCTTCGGCAGGCATTAGACGTGGCCGAGGACGTGTGGAGAGACGCTGGGCGAGAGGACATGAATTATGAGGGAGAGCGGAGGATGCGACGACGTGTCGAAGGGAGCAGGGGGTTTCGCACACGGAGGAGGGTGCGGTGGGGACGCGGGAGAGTGCCGTAGTCCCGCGTTGGGTGTGGGGGTGAGGCTCTCTAGATCCAGCAGTCCGGTGGTGCCTTGCGTCTTCTCCACTATCCCACCACCTACCTCCCCTTTCCCTCCGCCCACGGTCGTGGAAGCTAATAATCCGACTGCCAACTGCCGACACCCGCGGCCGAAGTGGTCTCCGCAGTCTGGGAGCCGCATCAATGGCTGCTGCGGGTGGCGTCTTCCCCCCCGCTCCCTTTCCGCTCCCACTCCACCCTCCCACCCTTTTCTCTTGCCCCCTCCACCACACCTCACATCTCCTACCACCTCCGCCATATTTCTTCGCTTTTTCTATATAGCGCACTCCGACGGCATATACGCCCCGCCATCGCTAACGGAATATGGTGGGAGGAGGGTGAGATGAAGGGATGAGGAGGGATGGGGTGAAGGTGTGGAGTTGGGGAAAAGCGAGGAAAAAGGAGTTTCCCCATCTCGTCCCATTGCGTTTCTTTTCCGCTCTGGCTCTCGAAAAAAAATGTATATATATGTGCCTATGTATATGTATTTCCGCGTGAACCATATGCTTTTTCTTTTGTTCTCCACGGAGGAGGGGGAGGAGAATGAAAGGTCGTCGCTGCCGTCCAGGTTCATAAAGATCTGGAGGTTCTTACTTTTTCATTTATCAAATTATTTTTGCTTTCCGGTTGGATCTCCTTTTTTTGTGCGGGCTCCCCAACTTTTTGGGTGGACTAGGCGAGGATTCGGGGGTGTCGTAAATCTCGGGGCGTTCGGGATGCGGTTGTTGAGGAAGAGCCGCTCCCTCTCCACTTCTGAATTTTCTTATCGCTTGGACGGCAGTGCCGCATGGGCCTCTCCTGCTCGCGGCATGCGTTTCCTCTCTTTCGATGCGCCATCAATCTCATTAATTAAAATTGTGACGTTGATGCAGGGTCAGGGAGCGACTGCTTTTCCTGGTTCGCTTTCCAAGGGGGACAACATTCGTAATTCTGCTCGCGGATCTGCTATTCTGCTGGATCGCTGAAATTTTGGGGCATAAACGAGCCTATTATTTGATAATTTCTCGAATTTCTCTTTCTGCGAAAGATTTTGTCCGAATAGTGGGGTTCTGATAGGCAGTCGGTTTCCGAGGGCCACTTATGCTCACTTTCGACTGAAACGTGTATTTCGTGTGCTATTTACCTCTTTGGTAATCACATCTTGTAGTGCAGTGGAAAAGCCTATCATGTTTGTCCATGTGCCTTTTTCCTTCGAAGCATTCAACCCTTTATGTCGACTTTCGGTAAACCAACGTGTACAATTTCTTGGCTTATCTACTAACTCTGCCTCCTTCCAATTTCCTCCAGCGCCTCTTTCTTCCCCAAAAATGCCTTGCACCAACTTCTTAGTCCTTGTTCCGCGTCCTATTAGTCTTCAGTCTTCTCCATATCAATAGTCTTAAGCCGATTGTGAATTTGTGTGATCCATATTTTTGCTACACTGACTGATCATCACGTTAGAGGTGGCCTAACCGGCAACTTTGGCTAGGCATTCGCGTTTTGTACTCAAGACAATATCGGCTATTAGTTTTAGATTTATGTTATGATAGCTGGATAGTATATATTTCCAAATGTTTAAATTAACGCTCTGGCATATATACTACTTGCTACTCATGGCTGGTATGCAAAGTAAGCGTTACCTTTCTCCTTGCATGAGAAGTCAAAAAACCCGTATTTATTAGCTAGGCATTGCGCCTCAGGTTTCGGCAGTTTGTGTGCTCTGGGCTACGTAAAAATACATGAATATCTGATAGTGAATATAGTCGCTTCGATATCCTCCAGTGTAGTGTTAAAAAACTTAAACCTCATCCCAACGCACACATCCATGTGCCAGTCATCCATGTAACACGGCATTTGAACCTACTACATTTGATTTGCCAGATCGGAGCGTTAACAAACTGACAACTTTGGCTTAGTCACATTCCGTTTACTTAACTTCTGGACAGAAAAAAATACTGATGTCAGTCACTTATTCTTCATCCTTTTAATCAGGATTTTGGCTGTAATTACGAAAAACGGAGACTTGATTTTCGTTTGTCGAAGTGGTATTTAATGCCGGGTTTCCACCCGCACAACTGAACAACCCCTCATCCTTCCCTCCCCCGACCCATTCCTCTTTCTTTCTCCACCCGCCCTACTTTTTAATACTGTCGACTACCGTCTCCCTCCCCTCTCATCCAGAGAACTTCTCAAGTGTCCTGTTCCATATGGTCTTTATGACCGAGTTTGTTTTCCCTCCGCCGGAATTTTCCCCCTTCGTGGCTCGGGCATTAATCACCCGAAGTGGCCGTAAAAATCGAGTGGAAGGGGAGGAAAAAAAATGAAATAAATCTGCTATGTAGCCTTTTCCTCAAGTTTCTCTCTATGGGGGTGAAAGAATGTGTGCGTTTGTTTATGTGTGTGCGTGTGTGGGGATGGGGGAGGGGACGGGGATGTGTGTCGAATCGTTTTAGGTTTTCAACATTCGCCCATCAGGTCCCATTCCCCCTTCTCTCCCAAACCTCCACCCTAGAACTCTCCTCCCATCTCTCATTCTTTTTCTGTTCATGGTACCTTCGCTTACTCCTCTTGCTCCTGTCCTCAAAATTCTTGGCTTGCGAGCCGTCAGAATCTAGCCGCCTACTCGGATTCCGTGTGGCGTGTATCTCAAGTTTAGTACTTTATCCCATCGTAACGTTGGATTCCTGTCGGTGAAGTAGTATTGCTTGACTGGGCTACGGATTCGGAAGGTACGGGGTTCGATTGGGCCTCTGGACACCCATCCAAAAGCCCTGCGGTTCATTTTCTGAGCATTAAAACTTCGTAGGGAGTCTTGTAGTGTCTAGGGAAAGGAATTATCTTTCCATATTCTGAATGCTTGAATTTAACGCCCCTTCGGACACATGTTATTGGTGATCTCTTTCCTCATCTGTCAAACCAGTCTTATGACTTATCGCTGAGTAATACTGCCAGATGGGACGTGTAGTATCTGTGCAATCCTTGGAAAATTTCTTTTAGATCAAGCTAATTCCAACTCTCAGTTTTCTCTCTACCCCGCTTGTTTTTCCTTCTAGTCTTTACAGCTCTCCGTCTTACATGGAATGCTTCTTAAAAGAGGCTTGAATGTTCACCTGTACAAGTCGTAAAATGCACCTTTCGTACTTAGATTTTTCCTCCTTGCCCATTCGTCCACTAGTAGGGTTTGACTATCAAATGGTTGTTTGCTGAGGGCACTTTAGAGCCTAGGTTATGGAGACGCAAACCACTATAGCGAGGAAGACTGACGAATGATATTTAAATGGGGTGGGGAAAGAAAGTAATTCTACAAGAAAATTGAGAAGTGAAGGCCGCTGTTATTGGTGAAAATTTTGGGAAGGAAAATCAATAGGATTTCTGACATTTAGAGAAAGTAGACTAAGTGAAGGATGTGTTAGTTCGGTAGTGTTAAATGCCAAGCGTTATATCGGATAGAATGAAGCGGGAAGGTCCTGGCAGGGACTGTGAAAGAATACGCCATTATTGGTACAGCACTAATGATGATATTTGAAGTTCTTTCAGCGACATTATGCCCCTCATACCGGGAGGAATGTCTTAAGCATCCCAGAGATCCCTGAGGATGATAGGAAATGGTGTTGTTTAAGTCTTCACCCAAAACAGAACCTGGAACACTACAATTGGTGGTCATTAGTGCTGCCAAACTTTTCACTTTTTGTCATCGCTCTTTTAAAAGCAAAGTGACATTCCTTCAAACTCAAGGAATAGCTAAATGTTAAGGATGGATTGGAAGAAATAAGGCCGTCTGTCATTATATTTTCAACCCTTGGCCCTCAATTCAGAGGCCTGAAGAACTTTTGTAACCGTATTTTTCTCGGTGTTCTATCAAGTACGTTCAAATGCAAGAGCCTCGTCAAACTGGGATATAAGTTGAGAAATCAATCACAAGTAACGAGGTCGTGAGAGGCATTGATAATAGTTAAACATTGTGTCGTGTAATAGTCTCCCGTAGTTGATAAAAATCTACCCTCTGATACTAATCCTTTTATTCATGATAAATAAAGCATGTTTGGCGTAAATCACCCCCTGCCACATACTTTTGTGGTGGCTTGCAGGGTACTATGTAGATGTAGATTCAAGGACAATGGAATGCATGCTGGAAACATTTAGATAAATATCTTTAGAGAAATACCTTTTTCCCAGGATCACTTCATTACCATGTAGATAATAACCATGTAGTTGCACGTGACACTATCATCTATCTAACTTGTTTAAATAAGTAGTATCATTGTTGCTTTTAGTTGCATGTAAGTGTTGGGTGTTTGGTGATATTCATCCACTGCCACATACCCTCGCGATGGCTAGCAGGGACGTACGTAGATGTAGATGTAGGACATGAATCGCTGAAAATATCGCCCCTAATACCTCGGAATCCTCTAGATTGCCGCTAAGATAGCTACTTAACTCAATGTTTCCCCCTTATCGTGTTCTGTCTGACTTCCGTGGTCATCGCTGGCCTCGAGGAACAAAAGGGGAAGAGGGCACATTTATGAAAAGTCTGAGATTTGGAGGCCTGTGCCCGTGGCTCGTTCCCCGGCTCTCGTTAGCAGTTTGCGAGTAGATTTCGGAATGGGTGCGATCTCTCTCTCTCTCGTTTTGGCTCTGGTGTTTGCACTCGCCTGCCCAGATGAAAGGGACTAAGGCGTGCGTGTTTGGGCGTTGATTTTGGGTCGGGTTGCCTTCCTCCGCCGAGAGATAATATGCAAATTCCTTCCGCTGCTTCGAAATCTCGGGCACTCATGCGATTCATTAAACTTGTCCACCGGCAAAAAAAATTACGCCGAATCCGGTATGTGCCGGGCGAGGGACAGACTTGTGGTGTTCCTCATTATCCTTAAGCCGGCTGGATCTTAAAATGTCAGCTTGGTTTGTTTTTTCATATTTGTGGTATTGGTAAGAAAAAGCGCTCTTTTTTGTTTACATCGAAAGTTGGTCTACCTTCCGGAAATTCATTGTTTTTTTTTACAAATAAGCCTTTAAAGTCTTGAAACAGAGAGGAGGGGGTAATGTCATTCAAGTTATAGCTATAAATATTCGCCATTTTAACCAATACCCCGATATAAGATCAATTTTCCAGTCTCAATTTTGAAGGTCTTTTCTTTGATTTTTAATAATTAAGCATGGTATTAATGAATTAATGAATAAACGCCATAGATTGTAAGTTGTCTCTTGGTTCTGAATCGCTCTGCCGTGAGGTAACTTCCTTACTTTTTCTGCTGTGTACCATTCCTTGATAAATCATGCCTCGGGATAACGGAACTGAATTAGTGTACTTTAATTTGTTTAATCAAGCATCTTGAAGAATGAATTGGTATTTTATCGTTAGCCATCCTCTTGTAACTTTTGTGAATATTAAAATAAAATAGTGACGTTCTGTGTCTTCCTTAATGTTTAATTCCATAGTCAGAGGATGTAAATTAACTTGAAGTTCCTATCTAAAGTTCCGGGCTCGCATTAGATGCCGCGTAAAACTAACTAAAATTGGAAAACAAACTCTTTCCTTTGAACAAATAACATTTAGTCACGATGTTCGCCAAAGATGGATCATTTCTTCCTCGTGTTTTTATCCACTCAAACGGTTATTTGCTGAAAGAGGGGTTCGTCTGCTCATAGGAGGTCAGGCGCATCCTGCGTATGATGTCCTATCATTTTTATTTCCTTTCTTTTTTCTTTGTTTTCTATCCATTGGGATGGTGAGTGGTAGGTATCTCACGACTCAGGCCGTCAATAGCGAGGCGAGAAAAATCCTATGTCAAGGATGAATGTTCGAGAAAAATGAGTCTAAACTGTTCTCAGTAATTTTCTGATGCTTACCACATTGTTTGTTATCAATGACCTTTTAAAAGGTGAGAAAGTGTGGCTAGTCGTACTTTCATTTCCATTGTTGTACACCAGTGCATCGGGTGGAATATCAATTTTAACAATTAAATCGAAAAAAATTGAAATATTGCGCAGCATATTGAATTTTCACAGCTTTTGCAGGACTTGAGTGGACGGTCGTAATTTCTGAACCAGCACCAAGGTGCTAAATACCCGTAATATTCTCTGATTGAAGCGAAAAAGGCGCAAAAAGTGACGCCTAAGAGCGCTAAAATAACAGCATGGGCCAGGTGCTATCATGCACTCAGTCCGAAGACGCTCCTCCACTTGGAGCCCATCCTCATGGAAACTCATCCCCTGTATCGTTTGAATCGTTTTGTTACTCTTTATTCTTCGCCTGTGCTTGCTGTTCCACCTCTCCGGTCCTTGAACCTGCGCCAATTGGACCCCGACCCTTGTTTGACCTTCTTTACTCATTCATTGCAGCCTGGAAAGTTTTAGTGATGCCTTAGTATTAAGACACTGTAGTGGTCTCGTTCCTTCTCCTAAATTCATAGTCATCAAATGAGTAGTATTTGGCGCGTGACACCCATTGAATCCGCATATATACGAGGGAAGAATTTCCTCGTCCTTTTATGAGATCTACCGACCGTCCCCACCGTTGTTGACGAGTCTTATTGCTTAAAGCTGTTCATTTTTTATGATATGGTTACCTAAATAAAATTTTGGGACCGCAGCCAGCCCATTTATTTACTTAAACATTAGAGAATCACGTGGTTAATGTTGACAATATGTAAATTGACTTCAAGAAGAGGTAATTATTAAAGCAAAAATCTGGCACCTCAAATACGTCTGAGTCAATATGTTTGATGGTATATTATGCTACATCCATTTCCATGGCAGATTTTTTCCCATGGATTTTCCAAGGCATCTGATTAAGGAGATTTCCGGACCCTCGATAAACCAAGTGGAAACAGCAAGGAGGACTCTAAATTAGTAATTGGTACATTTTGAACTTATTCCTTGCCATACGTTTCTAATTCTTATGTGTATTTTTTCATATATATATTCCTATAAATATAGCCATCTCAAGTTGAAAACATTAACTATTTCCAGTTATCTCCTTATTAGTGCGTTCCCGGTCTGGCTAACATTGCCGTTACCAAATACTCACCTTAATTGATAAAATTGCTTTATTTGTCGGTAGTGATCAGTGGAGAGCACTTCCAGCTCTGTACACTTATCATTCGGCTTTCTCTCCGCCCTTCGTTCGTTCCGTAAAAATTTCCTGTCCAGACATAAGTAGTTATAGCCTTGAGTTTTCAGGTGCTCCAAGTGGTTGCTGAAATTATATCATATCATCTAACCTGAGATCTGAACTCTAGGGCAAACACTACACCCATGTCTGAGCGGAATTCGGACCCCACTACCTTAGGGTTATCAGGCCAGCGCGTTACTGGCCTGGCTTCCACGGCCGGCACTTATAACAAATTACTAACCTATCATGGATGGAGGAAATTACTTCAGCTGTCGATCACCTGCTTCTATTAACTACAAGCTACTCCTAAAACTTTTCTTTGGTTATGACATGCGAGATTGGAAAGTTCTTCAGCACTTAATTTTCACTGCCCCGCGTGTTTCCCGCTGCCTTACTAGGCTACGCCAAGGCTTTCTCCATCACCCTCTTCCCATCCAATATTTTCCCCTCATAATCCCTCAGATTTCTCTCGCTACAGCTTTTACCCCTCAGCCTGGCGTCTTCTCCGAGTCATGACGACTAGTGTGGCGAAGATAAAAGGAAAGGGGATAAACAGAACGCCTGCGTGAGTGGGGTTTAGTGTGTAGTCCTCTCTCACTTTCCCAGTCTCGTCTACTTTCATCACGACCGCCGCTTTTCCTCGCACCCTTGTTCGCCGAGAGACATTAAACACTGAGGCGCCGGGTTGGCAAGGTTTGTTCTGGGATCAAGGAATCCCTCCAAAACTGCTCCTCCAACTTTTCTTAGTTACTCCATCTTTGCCGAGAAGGTGTGGGAAGAAGCTAGATGAAAAATAGAGCTAAGTAAATCTAATGGGAGAACTTGAAATCAGGAAGTTTTCCTTTTATATATATCTTTCCATTCGAAAGTGAATGGTTGACTACATATACAGTGCAATGCATCGTTCCGCTTTCTGTAATTTCTAACTCTGTTGGTAGTGTTTTTTAAAAATCTATCTCTCTAATCTTGTTTATCTGGTCGAATCTAGCATAATACGCTGGTGTTTTTAATAACTGCCTAACATCTTCAGCAAAGCTATCCGATTGAAATTTCTCTAACACATTTAATCTGTACCTTAACCTACGCTCTGATAATGACTCCCACTCTAATTCTTGTATTAATTCTGAAACACTACTCAACCTATCGTTACACCTTTTAACGCTCTACGCTGCACACTGTCTAGTTCTCTGATCAAACCTAATTCATTCGGTTCCCATACACTGGCTGCGTACTCAAGGTGGGGCCTAACTGGAGAAAGGTAACATCGCTTTTTTGTCTTCTCATCACATTTCCCACGTACTCTTTTAATAAATCCTAGCTTTCTCTTCGTTTGGCCGCATTATGTTTGTTTGTAGCACTTCACAAATGTTTCTTTGCATTTCAAAGTAAAAGAAGATATTTTTCAATGTGTGTCCCGCGCGATATTCATATAAATCTCTCCTTGGGCAGGTAGTATAAGTAAACTTTGGTGCACGAACGTGGAGCATGTTTGGTGACAACTCACCCCCTGGCACACACCCTAGAGGTGGCTTGCAGGGTAGTCAGTGAATTTTGATATCTATCTCTTACCTGTTCGTCTGATACTGGCTGCCATACCCTTCTTTTCCATTTACGGTATTGCTCCGCCCCTTCTTCATGTTTCTGGGTACACATCTTCACTCTCTATCTTCGTCTCCGCCAACCAATCTCCGGTCCTCCACTGCTTCTCCCCTCACCCCCACGTTTTGGCTTCCCCTTTTACACGACCTGGTTCATCGCCGGGTGTCTGTTATTGATAGAAACTCTACCCCCTTTCCGACTCCTCCCCCCGCGAGTGAAACCACCCTCGTCCTCTCCCTTCTCCCTCCAAAGCTCGTTATCTATTCTCTCCCTTGTTTCATCTCTCGTCCTCATCCTCGCCCTTTTGTTTTCCTGCCACCCTGCTGCTTATCTTCTTCCCCTTCTTCCATCCTCCTCCCTATTCCCATCGCCAAAGTAATTGCGCGCTTTATCCCGGTCTGCTCACATCCTCTATCCATTGCGCCTCTAGCGGCGTTGCTGTTTCGATCCCTTCTCCACTCGCACCCCGATTGCTTCCCTCTCGCCTGCATAACATCTCTCTTTTCTCTTCTGATGTTTATCGTGAGAGAGCTTAAGTAATGTGGCATTATCTAAGAATAAATTTTCCCCGGCAAGTAAAAGTGGGAGCTGGAATGCTACGAACAATTTTGTGACCGGGACTGTAGACTGAAAGAAAGAGAGTGCAGTTTTCCGGGATAATGGTGAGCATTTTTCAGTAAAAGGAATATAATGAAAGGATCAGCGAAAACGAAAAAAACGTTTTGTGAAGAATTGATAAAGAAAGAGTTAAGTTTAACTTGATGTGTTCTATAGAGTTGGAGTGGTTCTTTGACGTCTAAACGAGGGCCTGAAAGGTCTGGATAGAAGCAGATCGGAGGTTTACGAGATCTGGGTGTAGAGAATGACGTAGAAAGTAAGGTGAATGGAATGAAAGTCAAAAGAATGAAGTGATGGGATTGACAATGAAGAAAAAAAATGTTGCTGGAAGAAGTTGAGATGAGCCGAAGGAAGTGGATCGACAAATTTTTAGAGACAATGGGATTCTGAATGCCGTGATTTATTATTATAAGTTTTCTATCAGCAAAGGTGCGTCTAAATGTACATTAGATTCTTCCCACGGCCCCTATATTTTTCGACACGATGTCCCTCTTCAGCCTTTTTAAGTTCCTATCTCCCATTAATCGTAATTAATTGTTATTTTGTTCAAATTTTTTGCCCAAGATTATAATATTTTTTGTTTTAATTTACCACAGTTTGTTTCATTTTATTTTATGTACTTTGTTATTTACCACGTTTTGAAATTTTTTATGTTCTAAGAGACTTTTCCCAGTATAATAAACTTTATTTCTATTTCTATTAATCTGTCATCCAAACAGCCCGTTCTTCTCCTCCCTTTACCCAGGCTACCTAACATTCTTCCCTCTAACACATCCTTCAAAACACCATCGGTATTTATTACCTCATCTTCCAGACCTCCTGCCGTCTTCTTATTTCCTCATCCAACATCCTTGCGTCTCCCACCATCTCTATTACTGCTTCATTCGCCTCCTTTCCACCCAGCTTACTTCCTGCGTCCTTCTCCGTACTCATATATTATAAGTTGCATATCTATTTTCATCATCCTTCCGTGATACCGTGATAAATGTTTTGTGAGGATGAGATGAGTGAATGATATCTCTTCTAACCGTGTAAAGAGACGGGGGATGTATTTCTATGTGGGGTAGGAAATCGTGGAAGAAATGTATACTTGGTGGATTAAGACTTTCAGAAAGACTCGTTTATACACCCTACCTTGTTTGGAAGTATGCCATTTGTTATATTTTCTCTCCATGCCTTTGGACTTAGAATTCAACCCCCATTTCAGCATTGTTTCCTCCTCATGCGTGGCGTCGCGTCGTGGTCAAGTAAAAAACACCTCAACGTACTTCACAAATAAATGTTTTCAAGTGGTGGTTACGGGGGTGGGTTTTAGTTAGTCATGTCTCACCCGATGATCTCACCTTGTAAATATAGAAACTCGTGATGCTCTCTGCGAATTTTATTTTTAAAGTTCGCTGTTGGTTTTATTTCGAATTTCACGCGCGCGTCGTCGTAAGCCTCGTAAAAGTAAATCATCTTTCGCACCCTCGTGTTATTCGAATCTCGCGTGTGGTGGTGGTGGTAGAGGGAGAAGGGTTGGGGGCCTAAAGCTCCGCCTCCCTCGTGTGAATGTGATTTTAGGGATAATCTTCTCCGATTCCCGCTTATAGTCCTCTACTCGTCGCTCCTGCTCCTCCACACTCTGGTTCCTTTGCTCTTCCCATTATGCCAGTTGTGGCCCCGGTACAATTCAACCTCGCTTTTGATCGTTTGCATGTTCCCTCTTGATTTCATTCCCCACGTGTCTCATCTTTTATGTCCTTCACTCCTGACGGTTGTTTTCGCGTATGAAATTCCGTGCACTATTCTGGTAAAATCACGTTGATCGACGTGATGCTCGATAGACGTAATTGGATGGTAGGGACGCGTAAGAGTCGACGTCGTGGCTTAGTCGATCCGCATGTAAGTTTATGGCGGCGAATTCGTAGAGCCAGTTCGTTAGGAGTTCGTGGATTATCGGAAAGATTTTACACTCGGGAAGTCGAATTTTCCACATCTGCAGTGCATTCAGCGAGCCATCTCAGTAGTGTATCGGAGGGGGTAAGTAATCAGAAAGCATGCGCGTAGTAGGCAGGCTTTCGAGACATACACATAGAATATGCACAAATGGATGTTATCTAATAGCAAGAAATATGAATTTTTTAGGTATTCAGAAATGTCATTCGAGTAATTCAGGATGAGTTCATATCACCATTAGGTGTACCAACATCTAATGATCAATACGGCTCATCAAGGTCATCTGACTTTCTATTTGGTGATGAGTATATGCATATATGCAATTTATGATTACATAAGGTCTCCGTTTTCGAAAACGATGGGTGCAGCGGAGTAAAAAATCAAATTACATCGAGCAGCAGGAGCTAAAATCCGAGAGTTTTGACCGTGAAATGATGCAATTATATTCCATTCCTGCTACTGAAGAGAAGAGGTCAGAGACGGAAACATTAAAATAATAAAATTCAAAAACATAAGCGGGATATCAAGAGAACCCCGAGCGAGTACCGACGAAAACAAATACTATGATTTTAATTCGCCCACCGCTGTAGTTTCGGCTGAAAGTTGACGGCAAGTGACCAGTTCATCAGTAGGTTTCTCAGGGATGTCAGCCTTATGTTAACGGACGCTCGGGTCCTTTGAATGGGGAATAGCTAACTCTCCCATCTGGCCCCTTCCCTTTGGGTCGCATATTTCCTTTGAAATCGGACCGAGCTCGTGTGGGGTGTGGTGATTTCTCCCGGCCCACCACTCCGGACTCACGGACCTCGTTCCACCCTTGCATTCCCCACCCCATCATCCCCCACACCCCTCCCCCCCCTCCGCCCTCACCTCTCGTGTGTTTTTCCAAAGGAACGCCCTAGTCTAATAAACCGCTTATCGTTCGTTTGTGTGTGCTCTGGGACTGTGGGGAAGGGAAGGGCGGCGGAGGGCATTTCGCGTTTCCCAGTCCTCGCAACAGGTGCTCTCCTCCCCTCTCCCCCTCCCCCTTCGTTCCCTCCCTCCCCCTCCCGCCCCCACCCTCGTTCTCCCTCCCTGCTTATCGCGTGGGATTTCTATGCCAGTCCCTCCATTCATGGGCATCGGTTATTCAAACGTCGCCTCTGTATTTTTCCCCCTCCCTCTCTCTTTATTTTTTCTGTACTTTTTCTTCACACTTCTCTTCCTTCTGTCCTCTTCATCCGTCCTTCTTCTCCTCCCCTTTTCTCTCCACCGTTCCCGCGTGGAGGGGTAATGGATTCGTCGAAGGGGGAGTCCGAGTTCCACTTTGCTTTTCATTTGATATTATTTCATCGTTCAATTCTCTCAAGGGGTTTTTTTAACCGTATCCCTTAAATTCCGCTTTCTCTTCATTCCGCATTCGTTCGTTTTAAGTTTGGGTGGGAAGCGGGGAAAGGTGAGAGGGAGGATATCCTTCCATGGGAGGGTAAACTTTGGAAGATTGTGTGGCTCGGTTTTGAAAATAAAACTTCGTGATTATGAGATGAGTGGTGCGTTTTTTTAGTAAGAAAGACCGAGGTTAGTAGCCCCGGCTTTCCTTCCCGGGTGACCGTTGGTCGAGTTTTGAGCGTGACAAAGTTTTTGCAGTGAAATCCAAGACTTATGTGGAAAGCACATCTATAAATGTACTGGGTTAATTTTATGAGATGCCAAATCTCTTATGCACTTCTATCTCTTTGTGCCTTACGTTAAATTAAGTATTGCTTACGTTGGCTATCTTTCCCATCTTTTCTCATTCTCTTATTCTACTTCCCAACACCTGCTTATTACGTAACCATTTCCAAAATAAATACTACCGCTAGAATTGCTTCTTCGAGACGAGTGTTCTGTTACTACAATGAGATCTAACCAGTAAGACCCAAAGTCTTGAAACCGTCGGATAGAGGGATCATGGAAACTATTTTTTGGGCAATCTAAGGAAGGAATCTCGTTAAAATTAGCAATAGGGTAGTTTCCTATTTTTTACCTCCTTTATCAAAAGTTTACAACCTCTGGAGCAAGTATTTTAGCAGTTTGATTTTAAAATGACATTTAGTTTTTTTCCTCATTAATTATGAATTTCAAAATTTTAATGATATGTAAACGCGACAGAAAACTATTGCATGCCGGTCAATTATACGTGTGACGTCAAAAGTACGTACATTCTTTCCTCCCCTTGCCACTAGGTGGTGTGGCGGACGTTACTAAGCAGACGCACTCCGTGAAAGCTTATTAAAAAGTATCTGAGGAAAAACTTTAATTCAGTTAATTAATCATCGCTTACCTTTATTTATTTAATATTATTAATTCAGTTTATTCATTTAAAAACAGCTAGTATTTATCTCACTCCGCGATAGTAGTGGATTCCATGAAAAGGAAGCGTAGGAGCCTTTAAAACGATTACTAATACCATAATTAACGGAGGAGACTTTCCGAGTCTTGATAATTTTCATAGGCGATCGTTAATTCATGTGTACCATAACTTAGGTTCTCTGAAATGCATGCAGTGGTAGTTTCAGGAGACGAATATTCCGTACGCCTCACAACGTAAACTATGTTCCTGTTATATCAGCAACTAGTCTGCGCACCCCACCATTTTGTGCTTTTGCGAAGGGAATTCAAATTAACGTTTATTTTTATACTAAATTGGGATTCCTCAGTCGGAGTTATTTGCGTGTGATGAATAGATTTTTGTTGGGACACGAATCGCGATTAATGAATCCTGTTTTCTTTGTTGAAGCAAACTGTCCTATTATTAAGTGGATTGGCGATGGGCAGTACAGTCCTCTCTATACACGAAGTAAGCAAGAGAGATTCAGACTTCGGGAAGCTACAGATGCTGCGAGTCACCTTCTGAAATGTAGGAGGTTTATTCGTGCTCACAATATACGAGGAGAATGTAAAGATTATATTCGAAATGGGACGAAGAAAAAGACACTATGAGTGGCGAAAATAAGCCGAGTGATCATTTTTCCTGTCCCTGAAAGCTATACCTAAAATGGTGCTTGAACACGTACATGAAAAGTGATCATTTTTCCTGTCCCTGAAAGCTATGCCTAAAGTGGTGCCTGAACACGTAGATGAAAAATGATCATGTGATTAAGGCCTTAGGATTAAAATTAGCGCATATCATGATTGGTTATAAAGTGTTATATAGCCTTAGCAGTTCCGGAAACCATATTCTGCAGTCTCATTCCGTTTACTACCATAAATTAGAAACTTGTTTCTGTACACTCTCTGATTGCCTCTTCCTCGGAGACTCTTAGGGCACTTAGGGTATGACGTAGAAGCACAGATATATGCACTACTAGTAATGAGGAATAGAGGAGAGCGAACACAGGTACATCGGTCGGCGGAGGAAATCGTGGGAGTTGATTCCGTTCCCTTGTCTCCATCTACGAATATCTTGGTGTTAATTTTCTGAGAGCTATCACATTAAAGGACCGCTTTTTTTATTTTCACAAAGTCCCGTGAAGTGTTTTTCACGATGGGCCAATAGCTTCAAATTCTCGTGTTACTCTTAGATCACCGCCTCGAATGGCTTCGACTAATCAGCAAGCGGATCGCTTCATAGCGCTATCCTCTATCGCATGTCTAATGCCGTGTGGAAACCCATTGCGATGGTCGGTTCCCTGAAGTGATATACGCGGAGAAACTTCTGGCTACTGGAGCCAATGCTCATTCTTAACACTTGTGAGATAGCCTTTCTTATCTTCCTCATTGGCAGCATACCTGCTGAACGTTTAGAGTTTGTTTTATAGTATCATTATGCATTGGTCCGGTGATGCTATCTTACTGAGGCTAAATTATGTCCATATCAGTTATCATATTTTCTTCGTCATAGCTGAGAGTAATATGAATTGAATAATAAAGATTTTTCTTTCGTGACTAACCATTTTTATGCCACCGCTTGATTTCCTGAATTTTGTGGGTGGATCAAAAAGTAAGGTCTATGCTTTAGCGTGAAAGAAATCAGATTAGTACACTCCAATTGATTTTTAATTCAATTTTGCCCTTGTGACTGTGTCCAAGTTTGTGCCGTTAATATTTTGCAATTCAATTCCGTTTGGCTGGCTGCTGCAGGCGTACAATTACTGATAAAGTATTAGGGGTGAGAACACTACTTGGAAAAATATGCTCCCACAGCTCTTTTTTTGTGTGAGGGATCAGAATGTATTATCTGCCTGGCCTAAACTATGATGATACCGAAATGAAATTTGAGAAAGTCCGTTAGAGATTTCAAATTCCAATTCTGCGGATTTTAAATATTTTTCATTGCTTTAGAATGCATTTTTCGAACGGGCATGTATCTCTGCATTCTCGTCGTAGATACCTGCCGAGGTATCAATTGTACTCATCTGCTTATTTTATTTACACATGCATTATTGGACTACACGCTTTCATTCGGAGCTCGGAAAGTCACAAAGATCTAATTAATAATGGTTAACTGACTGTTCCTCTCCACCATGCTGTCCTATTTTTCTATAGCTACCTTTCTCCACTGCATCTTTATGCATTGCCTTTTATATTTGCTCTATTTTTCCTCAAGTCCCTATATTTTTACTGTAAAGAATGTCTCTTACCAATATTTTATTGGCCTGTCCCCGACTTTCTTGGTATTCATGTATCTTCCTCACATCTGTCGCATTATTTGACTCTCATTCATTCCCTCACCATAGTAAAAACAATGAGGTCCGTTCTTCAAATTCTTGTCTATTTCTGGTGCAAAGAACGTGCAGTATTAAATCTGAAAGGACCCCAGATAAACGTGCAGGCATGCAATATCTAATCACGGTTTCGATGCGGCACTGTTTGTGCAAAGTGTGCTGGCTTTATGGCTGAGGGACTTTTTAGTTTGGCATGAGTCATTGCAGTAAGTCAACACTAACTTGTCGGCTCTTAATCGTTTCACGAGGTCTGTTGGGTTATAATCAAAATGACTGAGAGACAAAGTGGGACATCTATTGGGAAGGGTAATTGATGAGAAAAATTACAGATGCTTCTCTTACGTAAAATGCCGTGGTCCTTTGCCTTTCGGTAGGTACTCTGTTGTATCTAGGGCTTCCTTCTTTTATTATTTTACTTAACTTGTTTGTGCGGTTAAGGTTAGAGTTTTTTGCTATTTTGATGTTTCTCACCATTACGTTGACTCCTAATTTTATGATTCCGTTGAAGGGCACGTATTATCAATAAATTTAGCCCATAAAAACAGTTTTAACGTTATTTTTTTCCGCTGAAAATGAAGTTGTGATCAAGAAGGCATTGGGACTTGTTAGTTGAAATATAATCAACAGGCAAGATTGCAAATTTCCTTTTTTTATGTGGATTTATGACTAGTAGTGGTGGTATTAGTAGTATAATTTACGTATTTTACGCTATTGTTCCTATGTCTTTCTAAATTGTCAAAGGCAAAAAAGTCGGCTGGTTACCATTTCCCATTCGTTTTCCCAAACGTCTGACTCAGGAAAATGGTTTAGTAATAGAGTTTTAAGTATTCCAGATCGGTTAATGGTAAATATGTTGAATGTCACCCTCGGGCATTTCCTCTTGTACTAAAACTTTTATTTCACTCACCACTCCTGTATTGTTGTGCTGTTATCATTTTGACTTTCTAGCCCAGCACTTTTGAAATTCCTCTAATTGCGTTATTTCATCAAAACGAAAACTATTTTTAGAGTATGCTGTTTGACAATGATTAGCTATTTACTATATTGTATTCGGGGTTAACAAAATCTCGTGTACGCTCATTTCAAAATTTATAAGCTGCATACCAACATCCATACCCGGAAGTTGCGCGAAGCACTAATATTGGGTATGAATAATTTGTTTTTTTTTATCGCAGTAGCCATGGTTCACGCTTAATCTTGCCATGAAACTCTGGTTTTGGATGTTTTGTTTCTTATTGGAACTAAAATAACCATTCCGCGAATGCCGCTATCGAAATAAATCGGTGATAAAATGACCTCTCTCTCTCCCTAAAGATGAAATTGGCTACTCCAGCAGATAGGTGTAAACCTCGCTGCCGGTCAGTGCTGTCAATTCCCCGCACAACATTTCTCATGCATCAGATCAGGTAATGCGTCTTTGCCCCCTTCTCCCCCCTTCGTGGAAATGATCGGCTCGTGGCGGACGGAACGGCTTGCCATAACCTCGTTTACACCTTGCATTCATTCCTCAACCCCCCAATCGGAGCCTTTTTTTTCGGGTCCTCCCTCCTCACTCGCGAAAATAAACGCGGAGCTCGGCAGTTTCCGTTATTGCCACTCGGCTTTATATCCGACGCGACCGCGGTGTGAATCAAAATAACGAATGCGAATTATTCGAACGCGTCAACGAGATTCTCTCTCTCTCCTTCTCTCTCTCTTTCGCTCCCGTTCTCCCGTTTTCGATATCCATCTCTCACTCTCCACGCTATATTTCTTTCTTTTCCGATCCATTCTATTCTCTTCTCCTTTCCACCATCACTTCCTTCCCCTTGCCCATTCCTTAATTGTCCTTCGTCCGAGTATGTTCTGCAAATTCTCCTTAGTTCGCCATTTGTGTTGACGGTGTTTCGTGTAACGTGTGAATCCCGGATGTGGGGGTGTCGCAAATTCCCACTTGATCCTGGTCAGTAACTATTACCAGTCTCTTTCTCACAACAAAAAAAATGTAAATTTTTATCGTTGTATCATTTCCCTATGCTATTTTCTCCTCAGATGGCCAGGGTAGTCAGGTTGGCAACGCACCATCTTGGCAAGCCAAAGGTCGCGGGTTTGAATCCCGCTTTGGGCATGGATGGTCTTAGGTCTGAATTACACGGCTATTTTTCACGGGCAAGTTCAGAGATAGCGGCAATATTAGCTTAAATGACGCTGAAAAAATGAACACGCAAAACGATCTCTTTTAGCTCAAATGTTAAGGACTCCATTTATTTCATCATTTGAGCAGATAATCGTCAAAGGTAGAGATTCAATTTCTCTAAAGATTATATTGAAAATGGGACGAAGGAAAATACCGTATGAGTGACGAAAATAAGTCGAGTGATCATTTTTCCTGTCCCTGAAAGCTATACCTAAAATGGTGCCTGAACACGTACATGAAAAATGATCATGTGATTAAGGCTTTAGGATTAAAATTAGCGCATATCATAATTGGTAAGACAGTGTGATATAGCCTGGATGAGTGTGATATAGAAGGTTCGTCGAAAATGTTTTCCGAGAAAACTGGGCGCTAGCGGCTGCCATTGTTGCGTCATATCCTTCCACCGTTGTGCAGGCAATTTTTATGTCAGTCTACGCTTGTGGTTCAGTTAGTTTTTCGAAAGTCATTAATAACGAAATCCATCTGTAGAGAATGAGATGCATGTAATGTTTAACGTACTAAAACATCGTTGCTCTGAAAATAAGTTCATTATTCCTATTTATATATTCAGTTATTTTTTTATTTTCCTTATATTTTCGCCTCTTGATTTACCTGTGTTGAAAAATTCCCAAATGTTGCGCCTGTCTTAAAAAATGCCAGTAAAATAATAACCCAGAATTCATGTATAGCATCAAAGGTATTCAATCGTCGCTGCATTTGAGCTATCCTAGGCTAATGGTTGCACTAGCATTTTTTGCAGTCGATTTAGCTTGGAAACATTTGATTGCAGTTCTCATCTTGCATGCTTGCCCAATTTTTATTAAACTGCCTTTTACATTTTATTTAAATATTGTGCAATTATTCGTAATGAATGTTAAATTTTATTTATCTGTATGCACCATCGGCAATACATGTTTGTGTTTTATTTGTAGTCTGGAATGCGCGTTTATTAAAATATATGATGCTGCATCAAGATCACGTTAAGGTTTTCAGTATAGAAATTACGAAATGGATGTGAGGGAGCAATCTAAGTGACGTTGCTGATAGAATGAAATACCGGTTAAAAACTATTTACGGTTAAACTATTAGACATCAGACACTATTAGAATTATTCCTGACAGTCTATTATCGATGCTTTTTTGTACACCAGACTTAGGCGAAAATAAACAATTATCAGATATTTCTCTCCCTATCTCTCGTCTATTTGTCTCACTTAAACCTTAGCTCTTTCTGTCCATTCCTCTCTTTTTTCGTTGTGGCGGGACTGAATATCCTGGTCTCAAATCTTTCTCCTACTCAGTCTCTCCACCTCACTTTCCCCATCCCTAGCTCACCCCCTACCCATCGGAAAATATAGGATCCGATAAATGGCCCTTCATTTGGAGATCCTGAGGTTTTCGCAGCTTTATGAATGGCCATGCGTCAAAATAGCGATTTATTCCTAACGTCGCGAGTAGCGCCGAATAAGGGGAGGGGCGGCTGTAGGGGGGAATCGGGAGAGGAGGGGGGACTGCGTTGGAGAGGAGTGGGGGAGGCAGACGTCCTGCTCTCCGTAATTCCATCGAAAACGAAAGAAATGGACCCACTATTCTTTAAAAAAATGGCTCGCACCTCTTCGTATCCCTCGTCTTTTGTCGGTCTCGTAGTTTCTCTCCTCTTATGGACTTCGACAGGACGAGAGATTGGAGAAATACTTATGGGATCTTAAAACTCTGGGAAATTCAGCGGAATCAGAAGGGGAAAAATGTACGGTGTGCCCAAAAATCTGGAAATTCCACGGAAGTGTTTGATTACTTACATGCGCTCAGAGTTTGAGAATGGAGTGCATGCCTTATGATAACCTAGTTCGCGTTCCTTCCTCAAAGGTAAATGAAAATTAAATTCGCACCTATCGATTCTGTTGTCGGTGATGAAGGATACGAGATAAACCTCCTTTTCTACATTCGTCTATGTATGTGGAAAATTCAAAGTTTCTGACCGCACTATTGTCAGTTAAGGTCGTAAATTTACTCCTAGCGCGGAGTAACGGGATCTCGCGGATGAAACGGCATGAATATGTATAGTCCGTGATAAATGTATGCAGCCCGATAGGCGGAAACAATATGCTGGGGCCTAGAAAAAGGAGTATTATCTATCATTGAGCATGTCATAGGTAAGAGGAATTATGCGCAACTCCGTGAATGCTACCAAATTTACTCTACCCTCATGGTTTTAGAGTCTTTTTTGCCGACTAAATGTAGATCGAACACATTTTATGGCTAAGTTGGAAACTAAACAGCCGTGATAGGAGAATTGGATAAGTGATGGAAAGATCGGTTTCCTGGGCAAGGAGAGTGAAAAGACCATTTTAGATGACTTGATGGAGGGGAGGAAGTATCAGGAGCCTAATAGGAAAACAGTGCACGAGTGCATTATGGGAACATATGTCTCCGGTGCTCTCGACAATGTTTTGTTGGGACCGAGCCCTTCTGAATATTCCCCTTAGTCTGGTAGAACGTAGTGTTCTCCCCAATAGTTGGTGCGTTTTATGGATTCCCAGTTGGCGATTATAAAAAAGGGGAAACATCGAAATTATTTAGTCCGCGGGGTCTGACCGCGGAGAATAACTCTCCTTCCATCCCTCCTGGCATTGTATATCCGTTCGCAACCCTTCCCTCCATCTCCCACCACCGCCTCTGCTTTATTTGTCAATTGGTTTGCGCCGCTGCCATCAATACGACCGCGATCTCCCGTGATGTAATTGGGGCAGCGGACCTGATCAACGCTCCGCGGTGCACCGGGCTCGTGCACACATGTGTGGCCGTCCTGTGTCCCGGCGCGGACGTGTGCGTTCCCGCCTCCCCTTGCACCCGACGGGGATGACTGTTCCGTCGGGCCAATCCTGCGGAGAGGGGCGGTGGAGCTTGTGAAGGGGGGGGGGGGTAGGAAGGAGACGGGGGAAGGGAGGTGCGAGAGGGGGGAGGGTGTTGTAGGTGGGGATGGGTCCGGGTGTTAGCCGTGGATTGTATATGGAGATGGCTGAATTATGTGAGCCCTGATCCAGAAACAGATTGAGCCTGCCCACTAACATGCTCTCCTCCCCCACCCACGTCTCTCCCCGCCGCCCCTCGACCATCGGATCAGCGATTACACACCAAACGCCCGCACCCCATTTCCCCATAACTCATCCCAATGCGAATCGGTAATTCCTTGGAGGGGATCCGCCATCGGTCGACTCTCTCGCACCCGAGGTCGGGTCGGAGGCTCCGCGCAGTGCGTCTTCGCCGGGGGCAATCATGTGGGTAAGCCCGCCGCCCCCCGGGCGTCGTCGGCTTACGTCGGGCGTCGCGAGATGAATGGCTTCCATTCGCCACTCGTAGATTCCTCGGAAGGTATTATCACCCTCCCGCTCGTCTCCTCGCGAAATGGCTCACCTCGCACTTCATCATCGGCGAATATATCCGCGCAGCTCGCAATTAAGACCTCGTTCTTTTGTTTTGCAGTCATTGTATTTCTTACGCCGTCCCAGTTTGCGTAAGCGACAGGATTCACGGGACTCGTCGTCAAGATATTTCATTATCAGCATATATAATGTTTGAGTGCAAATGAAAAGACACTGAATTTTTTCATCACTGAAAAAATAGAAAACATGAGAAATCTAATTTAGTAGGACGGGGATACACTAGAAAAGAGCACTGAGATTATTTGGTGTCCATTCAATGATAACTTCGGGACACCCTAAAATTCTACTCAGCCACCGCATTTGTGACCTTATGGTCCGTAAATTGAGGGCTACTTGGGCAGCAGCAACTTCAGTTTCCCACGTAAAATGAGGAATGCGCGTATTATTATGACTTATGTAGTAAAGTTTGTCACCGTATCGGAAATATAACAGCAATACATCTCAAATGGCTAGTTTTATGAGATATAATTGATCAATAATTATTCGGAATGAAATTATTCTGCCGAAATCATGACAAAATGAATAGAATCAAAATATTATGACATAGCTATTGATAGTCAATGAGCTCTTTCCTTGCAAGTACCGTACTTTTATTGGTAATGTGAAATTCCCATTTTTTATTTGTTTTTTTTTGGAGACTATTGCAATAATATTTAACAATATCCTCCTTGCGTTACTTCTCGATTATCATATTTACAGTTGCATCAATTATGGACATGCGTCATGACTAAGAGAATATATTTCTCCTCCATTCTTTCATGTTTTGAAATGGACAAAATTGTTATTTTTTGACGTTTAACAAAATTGAAAATATTTTACGAGCAAAATCTCCCAAAATTGTATTCTTCATTCAAAGGGGCTTTAGAGTAAGTGTTCATTCGTAGAAAAATTATAATTGAATGCTGACTATGTTATCATTCTTTTGAGCTTAAGTATCTATTTCTCAGTGCCACTTTTAAAAATTAATTTTTAATTCGAGTTCATTTCTTTGCTCCTGAATTCAGTGATGAAGTGTTCCCCTAAGGTCTAAGATGTTCGGATTATGAATACTTAACTAAGCATCCTTTGGCTACCCTTACTATGCGTCAACCTAGGATTCTATGGCATTCATTTCCAATTCTAGCTACGACATTAATATCTCCGTGCGCACGAAGGATTCTTACTTGTGTCTCTTTGTCTCTGTCTAAGAGGCACACCTGAAAGGGATCTGCTCTTCTAATGGAATCAGCACCAAGTGCATTGTGAACTTTTTATCCTTTCCACTTAAAAAAAGTTTTTTGACTTACCCTTGTCCGTGCCTTCAAGGTAGGTGACGTATCATTCTTCTCGCAATCGATGCGTTTGGAAGTAAATTTTCTTCTTGGCGATGGAGGTAGTGACAGGAGGTTTTTCTCACGCCCTTTTTCTTTGTGGGTAAGGCCATGTGGGTAAAACGTCGGTTTTGTTACTGATCTGGAGATCGGGTTCGGAGTAGTGGCTAGATTACTGGACTCCTATACCGAGGGCCGCGAAAGTATCCAACTCGAGGCTTTTAGATCTATTCATTGGTGTATGTGTCTTTACGCAAGTGCCGTGCGGAGAGCATTTCGAGTTCACCAGTCAGTCCGTTGGATTGGACGTTAAACCCTGGACCCCATGGACCTTCAGTATCCATTCATGGACCTTCAGCAGGCTTATACCAACGCTGGGCCTCTTTCCATTCGGCCTCTCCTGAAAAATTCCCAGCCATACCCTCCTATTCTAAATGGCATAAAGGACCTTAACTGTCGGTCTCGTCCACCGAATAGTTGCTACAGTAAATATTAGCTCTGCCAATTAAAATTAATAGTGAAAGCACTATTTAATATTGGAAGTTCACATATATTTTTCTTAAGCACGAATCGGGAAAAATAACGTCGAAAACATGAACACGTGCGTTACAAAGATACTTGATCGCGCACTTTTGAGTGCCAACATCATTTTGGGAAATCAATAGGGACATGAACCGCTTCCCTTTGTGAGAATAATACACAGGTCGTTGGGGTGTAGTGCCTGTTGAAATCTACCGTTACTATCCAGACACAACTTCGACTTGAACACAATTGATGATAACCCTAGGGGAAGGAGCAGCCTGTCGTTATGATCTCGAATCCCATGTCTTTTGCGTCGAAAGAAAATAAACAAAGCCGGTCGCCCGTCTCAGTTGATGGATCGGGAATCAGTACGCGGATTCGAGAACGTACGCATTGGGAGAGTGACGGCAGCCTCCCTCCCAATCCCGATACGCCCCTCCCTCCTCCCCCTCTCCCCCCACCCGCTCACCGCCCACTCCCAATCGCCGGAGCGTACTGCGTTTCGATGGCAATTAAGGGAAGGATCATGTTTGTTGTTTGTCGGACGGTCGATTGTGTTTGTTACGTGTGGGCGGCGTACGTATTGGGTTCGGAGATGAGGTGGGAGGTGCGGTGAGGGTGGGGTGGGGGCGAGGGGGAAAGGGATAAGCTCGCTCTCTCTGCAAATCCAGTCGCCAGCTCTCTTTGCTCGCCGTGTGTTCGTGATTGTACGTATGTGTGCCGGCCGGGTTGGTGGAAAATCCCTAAATCTAGCGCGCTCCCCCTCGGAACCGCCGAGCCGCGGGGTCCAACACACGCTCGGACGCCCCATAACGACGATTAATGTTTCACTCTTTTAGGAATTAGCGTGAAATGCGTTGATTACTAGCCACGAAGCTTTAATTCCTAGGCCAGCCCGTCTATCGCGAGGCCATGGCGTAGTTCAACTCCCCCTTCCGTGCTCTCCTCCTCGCGATTTTTCTTTCGCTCTTTTTTTTTGATCTCGTTATTATTTCCGTGATGTAGACGCCGCCGTAATGTAGGCGGTGCTTGGACTCACCGGTCGTTGGGATTTTCGGTTTTCACTCCGCCGGCCTGCCGCGCCATCTCCCGCTCGCGATCCAATGACATTTCGTTTCCGCGGTGATTTGGTGCTGCAATTAGCGAGAGCAACCGACGTCAGTAAGGCGATTTAAATAAATCACTTTAATGCCCGATATAATTCTCTATATCTCTCGACCACGGTCTCTCTCGGAGAATGGGTGGTGCATACCTTGATTTACGGCACTGTGAGGTGGGGGGGAGGGCGTCATTGCCGTATCTGCATCGGCGTCCGGCGTGGCTTATTTTCGATCTTCCTTCGCCGATGCGTTTTTGTTTCGCTTTTCTTCTCTCTCTTTTGCTCGCTCACTCTACCCCTTTCCCGATGTCCGTGGCTGGATGGATGTCACCCCTCCCCCCTTGTCTGTTTTATGCCGACTTTTATCGCATTGTGAGACCCGGGATGGGGTTCGCGTGTGTCGCCGGTTCTGATTTTCTGATCTTTCCCCGCTCCGACCTGTATCTGCTTTTCTATGGCGAGCAACAAAAACGAATTAGGTTTTGCGGCAGTATCTCTCCGCCGTTGAGGAGCTCGCCAATATAACTCTTTCCCCGACCGTTCCCGGCGATGTGTTTACCATCAAGATATCCGGGAACGATTCCGGCAAAATTCGGTGGCCTAATAATCCCTGCGCTCCGAGGATAAAACTATTTCTTTCTTTCAAGAGGGAGGGGTGAGGCAATTTACGGAAGAATCCCGCGCGCATTCGCGCTGATAAACGGAATGTTCATGTTCGTTTCATTGTTTCAAATTTTCTCATTATGCAGCAACGGGCGAGTGGTTAGTGGAACACGGGTTTCCGCTGACCCTTTGGAATCTTTGACCGGCTCATCTCATGTTGGTATGCGTGGAATAATTATTTGAACGTAGGTTTTCAGTTCACTTTATCTTTGCGTGCTTAAATTTTGTTTTTTTTAGCTTGTTCGTGACCACCGTTCGTTTTTGCGAACAGAAATATTTTCGTCGGTTTTGACTTTCTCCTCTAAGAATGGCATTAAAGTTTTGTTTGAATATTTTCGCGAATCCATCACTATTTTCTTATTTCACTCCTCGGTTCCCCCTACCGCTTCATTTTTAATGCTGAACATGAATGCTAATCGGCGTAATAATTTCGAATTCATAAATATTTCATGCGTTGCCTTTTCAATCACCTTCTCATCGTCAATGTGCGTGACGTCTGGGTATTTACCGCATTTCGAAACGCTAGCAGGGAAGTCAGTGATTGCTCCTTCTCAGTAATTCTCGCTGTGAGCGATTTGCATATGATCCCCCGTCATCATCGCTACGTTATGAAAAAAAAAGCTTCATCCCGTTATTCATAGTCTGTTGAATTTTGTCGAGTTATCGGGGATTTATTTTTGTTCACCGCGTCACATATCGTTCGGATGCCGTCGGGAACTGTTATTATTCCTAACCCGAGGCTAACGACTTTAAATTCCTTCTGCTCGTCCCGATATTTGAAAGGGGGAGGGAGGGAATAGTTGGAAGGGGGGTTGGTGGTGAAATGGTGGGAATGTTGAAAAATTAAAAGCGGCATGAGCTTCCACACGCTCATTTTCATGGATTTAATCAGTCGTTGGGCCGTTTGTAAATTTTCCGCCGACTGATTCAGCAACGCGCTTTCCATCTCATCCCCACCTCTGTGGATCACAATCCCTCCATCTCTACACCCTCCCTCCCCCTCTTTTCCTCTTGTTTTTCTTTACTCTTCGAAATGGATTCGCGAGTGTGGCCGCTCTCAAATTATCCGTGACGTTTATTTCCTGCGGAGCTCAGCTCATACCCCTCCCCTTTCCAACTTCCTCCCCCATGCTCGTGTTCCGATTTCTATCCCTCGCTGACCGAATCATTTCTCTCTCCCTCTCTCTCATCGCCCTGTCTCTCTCCATCCCTAACCCCTTTTCGTCTGCCTCACCCCTTTCTTTCCCTCCCGCCCTCCAGCAAATACTCCTTCCCCCTTTTACCATTAGTCCTCCTCCTTTTCGATATCCCTCCGTCTGGCCACTCCGGCGTCTCCCTTCCTGCTTGGACGAATTTCTTTTCGGGTCTGAAGTTGTCGCCATCCCTAACTTGGGCTCCCCTGTCGGTGGAAGGTTATATGAATATGTGTAAAATCTTCACTTCATCAGGAGCAGTGATGTACACACTATATTTGTTAATATAGTTTCGCTGGGTATATATTTTCAAGCTCGTCAGTGTTTACTGTTCCCTCTTTCTTTATAACCATAAGTAAACTCATTTCCTGCCTTAATAATCACCTTCATTTTATAAATTAACGTTTAATCACGTTTATAAATCACAAAGTTCATGAACCTTACGTTTCATGGACGAATAGAGCCTTATTTATTTATTTATTGTGTTTAATGTTCGCACAACATATGCATAATTATAGGGTGAACAATCCAAAAGTATAAGTACAAAAATTAGGAATAAACTGGTCACAGCCACAAAATAATAACAATCAAGATTAAAAATACTGAACATACTAACTAAATAGGTTGCAGCCGTGAAAAACACAAAAATCAATCTAAATCACTTCACAAACAGATTCTTTGCTTCTTTTGAAAAGTAGTCTTTCCTTATGTATAAGTCCAGCTCGTTGAAATGCTTTCATCGTTAGGGACATTTAAACTATAATATAGCTTTTTGTGGCGAAGAATTTCGTTGTAAATGGTCACTTCATTTAAACATGTTTCATTATTGCGTTTACTCTACATTTTAGCGCATATGATTCTAATAATCCAACATGAGTTAACCATGGGCCAGAGAAATTATTTTCTCGAAAATAACTATCGTAAAATGATACTTTTGTATCACATGAATGACACTTTCCATAATTTTTTAGACATTCTCTGAATATCAATTGCTACTAATTTTGAATAGCTCGCATTACTGGCCAAATGCAGCAGATGTCACTAAAATCCATGGAGCATTCTGGATGTTGTGGCTAAAGTGTCTGCCTATGCGAGAAAAATATGCTGACCTTATCATGATGATGTAAATTTGAATTTTCGATTCGAATTTTAAAGTACAGAAAATAATAGCAAAGAAGAGATTAGGGGATAAAATAAAAAGTGAAGGTATTAGGCAGACATAGGAGGTTGGTAACATCAGCAAATGGATCAAGAATGAATAGAAAGTGTGAAATGACCACAACCTCAGGATGGATGATGACAGACTGGCGAAAACAACTAGATGTAGGTTGCATAATGGCAGAAGACCCGTGGACGTTCTCAGACAGGGTGGAAAGACCGTTAACTGGCATCTATCCGTATAAATAAGAAGGATTTTCTATTGTGATTTTGTTTAATTTGGGGGTTCAATAATTTATTCTCAATTCTACCGTAATATTTCTTCTCAAATCACCCTTCGGTGCATTCAAACAAATTAAAACTAATGATACGCATCATCCTCCGTAGGCTTGGCATTCCCATTTGTAGACAAGAAAATAGTTAGGAAGTTGACTGATTATTCACAATATGTCGCAGTTTTCCTATGGATCTAGATATGTGGTAAATAGGTACCAATTGATTAAATTCCTCGTTCATTTTATTATCCTGTTTATGTTTTCAAGAAAACTCTTATATTTCGTCAGCCTTAAAGCGTTTTCGCTTTCATCAGTATCTTGCAGTCCTTCTCAACTCTGAAAACCCCTCTCACTTTCCCTTTCTTCCTTTTTCCCCACCGAAAACGAATGTTTTGGAGAATTGGAGGATTCTGTTAAATTTGGAAATAGTTGGTAGACAGAGACAGGGGTGAACTTAACCAATTCCGCGTGCCTACCTCGTCTGGTGGATCGCTCCCGGTCCAATCCAAATATCCAAGTGTATTTTCCGACCGCCGAAAGCGTGAGGGGCGCGCGGAAAAGTGCTCCCTCTTTTAAATTGTTTCCATTGAACGAAGCCGCATTTATTTTCATTCGCGTAAAACCATTCCGCTCTGGCACGTGAGGTGAATATTTTCATCCAAGGCCCTATGGTAAAAATTTGTGACGGAAAGTGTATAAATGCTTTTCGTTTAATCCTTCTTGCGAGATTAAATAAACCAAACGGAGTGCTTAAACATGAAATGAGGGTAACCGGAATAATCGCACGTATTTTTTCTTGCTGCATCTCGAGCTAATTGTGGGGGCAATACATTCACGAGCCTGGATGTCGTACAGTAACTTAGGTTGATCCGGAGAATTTTGTGAGAGACCATCTACAAAGAAACTAATAATTCCTAATGTTGAAATATCATGGGTTACATGTTAAGAAGAGGACTTTGACCAGTGATGAGCATAAAAACGTGAGACCCTTAAATTATTCTTATTATTACTAACTAAATTATTGTTTCCTATTTCCCCTAGTACTCTCTTTCGGCCTATAAAACTGGGTAAATAAGTTCTTAAGATTTATTTTTCAGAATAATCGGAAGAATATTCTATTTCTCGAAGGGTTTGATACTTTTTGTTTAACTATTTCGGGGGGCACTTTCCCGTCAGATCAGAACTGCTGACCCCAGCTGAATTTTTTTTATTCGCTCTTTTGACATTATTTGGTATATATGGCTCAGGAGGAGGAAACTTTTAGTTACTTGTCACCGGTATTCCTCAACTTTACGGTGGAACTAAAAACCACTGTCACCATCATGGTATTTTCAGCAGCACTGACGCGTCAGTACTGCTGACGTCATGACGTGCTCTGGACATTTTCATATCCGCTCGTTCTCCTCGTATATATGATGTTAACTTATGGAGAAGGTTTCATGGTCATTAAATGTAGTCGGCCACCTCGCATCGTTTGTCATCTATTTACCTCCGGTGAACGACTGCTTGATCCTTGAATCCGTCGTGTTTTCCCCATCGATGCGTGCGTGTTTTAGTTCATTTATTTCCCGTTGATGCTTTGTAAATAGATCCTGTTTGGTTTGCGCGAATTTACTTTCCCTTCCCGTTAATTTCGTCCCGTTGTTTTCGTGTGCACTCACCTTTCGTTGTTTCATTCTATATGCATTTTCGCACTTGGGTTAGTTTCGCTGGGCCTTCTCGTGGCTTAGCATTTATTTCACCCGTGTCACATGCTTGAATGTGTGGTAGTCATCCCCCGCTGTCGCCGCTGGCACCAGTCTCTCACCTCGTTTTCCGATCGGACAGGCGAGCCTCGCTCCACACCCCCTCCCCGCTCTACCTCCCGACCCTAGGATGATGACGACTCCCAGACGAGCAAATGACGGCCCTCCCAGGGAGTGCCTAACCCGAAACACTGTCGCACTCGGGGGCCAAACCCTTGTTTTTGTACGTGCTCTTATTTTTTTGGGCGGGGACACATCTCTCGCGGCTCCACCCAGTAGATGATCTCGCTGTAACCGTCCCATCTTCCACTTAATCCTCCTCCCATCAAAACTCGAATCGCGAACGGGTGAACAACGTGTCCTTGTTTGTGTGAGTGTGGAGCATTTGTTTGACGGTTTTGGTGATGCCTTCGCTCGACTCTCGAATGTTCCATATGTTCCTCATCCCACCTTGTCAACTCCCCTCCCACGCTCGAGTTCACGACCGTGTCTGTCAATATGCGATGTGCTTCCGGAGTCACTTTCCATTCATCATTGTGGAAGAATCGGTCCGTCCCACGCTCCAAAATCTTTTGAAAGGGTTGTAGTTTTTACTATCATTCCAACGATATTTTTGGATAGGTTTTTTGATAATAATGGGCGTTGGGGTAAGGCCCTGGGGAGAATCGCATATGGTGACGATTCTTGAGGAAGTGGAGGGTTATCTCGGCCGGAAGACAGAAAAAATTTAAATACCGGTGAAGTCCTAGTCATGGATATTGGATAGGAAACGTAATAAAAAAATGAGAAAACTTAACAGACATTTTTGGGAGGAATTGCTTTAAAATAAGTGTGGTAATGTTAAAGAATAGGTATTCAAATAATGAAGGATAATGTTAATTGATGTGTTGATGATCTCGATGTATATGAGTGAAAAAAATGGGCATTAGATTAGCACGAAGGGAGGAAGAAATGTGTCGTCACACTGAGGGAAAGAATGAAAGGGAGTTGGATCTCATATATTCATGGAAAAATCATGAAAATGAAAAAAATTAATCGTGAAACAGTTTTCTTAGTTGAGTGAATTCCAAATAGCATTAGTTGGGTTTATTTCTATCGCGATATTCATTCGGTTGTTTTTTAACTAGCATAATTTAGAAAATGAAACTCCCTTGTCCTGTGACCTAACTGTGATTCGCAAGATAACTGGTAAAAACAATTTCTTCGGGAGCTCAAAAATGCTTGGAATTTGCTCGGAAAGAATTTTATTTCAGGTTTATCTTTTCGACTGGCCTCTAATCTTATATTTCGTTCGTCGCCCGTTTTCATGCTGTGTCTGGCCGAAAGTAAAAATGCTTAAAGAATATATACAACGATTCATAATGTAGAATCTGGTTATTGTACGATATGAAATCACTCTTCGTTTAAAGTATTTAATGTCATGAATTAAAGTCCTGTAGAAGCTGTATTAATATGTCGTTTGTTGTGTCGTTTTAAAATTCTTAGTGCAACGTAACGTTGCACTTGATCACAGTAGGTTCGACAGGTGAGAAAAAATTGAGATTTCGGTTAGCCAATTCCCGGACATATCAATGCTTATACTCCCTAATCTTCGAAGTAAATTACAATGCATCCTTTAAAATGATTTGTCTAGCTCTGTTCCCCTCCTCTCAAGAGCTGTAACTTTTATTATAAGCGTATTTCCGTAACAGTGACTTCGCCAATTTTTTTTTTTTTTGCTGCACCGACTTTTCTGGTTATTTTGCATACCTGTGTGCAATTCCGTGGTTGTGTGAAGTATATAGATGAAAAGACGGTATGATATTTATTTTAACTTTTTACTTAATAGCTTTAGGCATGTGGAGGAGGTATTCTATCTTTTTCACTGGTTGCTACGCATTCTTTTCTAGATGGGTGTTTATTGAAAGTGGCTCTTGTCACTGTCTTTATTATAGTTATTCACGAGGAAATTAAATGTACCAAGAGAAACAACTCCTTTCACATTTAATTGTAATTCTTCCTGTTTTTCATCGCCCATTTAATGCACTAGCCATTAGGGTGGAAAGCGATAGATCATGCATTTACTTGCGATCATCATGCGATGACGCTGGCTAGGAATGATTAAATTTTAAAGTTGCAACCAAGGAGGTCAGAAAGTACTGGAGGAGGCATTAGTATGCTGGCCTATGGTTGACAATGAAGCCAATATGGGGCTGCTTGGGAACGATTAGTCCCCACCTACTCCGTACAATTAATTGTTTTTTGCACGGCCACTTGTGGAGACTGCAAGTGCATTAAAGCATAAATAACAATGTAATCGTGCCCAAATTTCATCGCAGCGACATAAATCATCGTAAGGCTATTTAAGGGAGGTAGTATTGCATTTGATTCCCTTGTGAGTTAATTTTATTACCTACCAAAACTGTTCGAGTTTAACCTATTTAAACTACATATTTTGCGCTTTTTTCTGTTGTAGAAATTTTATCTGTATCTTTGACGAATTTTAGAAGCGCATTACATTATTCATCTTACTACTTTCTAAGTTTTTACCGCGTGCAAAAACAAGTTCATCCGAAAGTATCGCGGTTAGCAAGTCCATATGTCCGTACCTACCAAAATGGCCGACCTTACTTCTCAAATCTGCTGCGATGACTCCTCCAGTACATTCCAACCTCTTAGGCTCCAACGCGTGCTGGAACGTAAGTAAAAGCGCTGTCATCTCAAACAACTGGAAGCGGTTATACCCCCCAAAAGTGCAACCTTCTCTGCCATGGCGTTAATTATTTTTTTAGCAAAGCGAAACACCCATGCCTTGCGCGAGACTAGAACCCAAGACCTTTGGTGAGCAGGAGTGATGGGAGGTTGCAGACCTGTCCAACCCGGCCGACATGGAATATATATGCAGGGTCCAAGCAGCATCGCTAAGGAAATAAGGGATGCTATCTCGGTGGTGGAATCTGTTGGCAGAGGCGCGAATGTGGGACGAAGCACTCGCCCAGCGGAGAGCCGTGTCTCTCCTTCGGGCGCATTGGATTATCTACCGTCCCATCATCGCCCTCATGCGCCGTACCCTCGGCCGCGTTAACTGCCCCGTAAATCTCTCTTCGCCAACTCCTTTTATCGACGCGCAGTGCTTTATTCACGCATCCATTTCTTCATCAATCCGCCCTAATCACTCCCTTCGACGCCGAAGGGTTCCTTTGATCTCTCCCCGGTCGAACTTTCTCCCCCCCGTAAACCTCTTGTGCTCCCTGCTGCCCTCGCCCGCACTTAATCCTTCCCAGGTGGACCCCCAACCCTCACCCTCCTCACCTCCCTATATTTACCCCACGTTAGCGATCCGTAACCACCCCCGTCGCCGGCCAGGAGAAGGTGGGGGAGGCCTACATCAGTTCTTGTTAGTGGAGTGGGGATGTCTTGATTTTCATGCCCGTATCCGACGGCATATTTGGTCCCGGTAAATGTCGTCTTCGATTTCTTAGGCGTGGAAGAATACGCATGATACGTACTCAGGGAAGAAGGGTTGTTTTTGTGGAGAAAGTTTAAAGAATGCCTCAACAAGGTGTGAATCTTAATGTCAGGGCTATCCACAGATCTTCAAAAATTGGTCGAATACCGATGATGGTATTAATTATGATGCATAAAATTAGGGTGTATGAAAGCCAGAAGAACAGTTCTTACCCAATTTCTTTGATAGTTATTATCACCTAGCTGTTTGAGAATATTAGTTTGTGCAAACCCGCAAACATTATATCTATTGTCTTAATAAGTAATGATATTTCTATAAAATTCCTTTCTTCGGCCAACATCTTTCTTAGAATGATAAAACTGTTATAGGTGCATCAGATAGTGCATCCCCGTCAATGTGAATCCTCGGCGTAATAAGATGAAATACCGACCCATTAGATCTCATGGAACAGGTGCCCCTTTCTCATGAAAATTTGAAACAAATGCATGGTTTAATTCCCCAAAAATTAATTCATTTTTCCATCCTATAATCTTCTCAACTCACAGGTTTGTAGGAGGGACATTCTGCCTGCCCTCCCTAATTGACCCCTCCGCCTCCGATCCACCCTCCCCGTCGCCGGCCCCGTTAATACCCTCTCTCGAGAGTCCAACCCCCCACCACCCCTGCATCCTCCCTCATTCATCCCGAGACGGCCGTCATTATCTCCCTCCTCGAGTGTTACCGATCCCCCAATCGGGCTGGCGCGGTGCGTCGCCGTAGTGCAAAGGGGAGTGGTGTGTGTTTGGTGGGCGAGAAGGGGATGGTAGGGGAGAGAGAGAGGTCTGGGAGCGGGAAACCGCGGCGACCGTGCTGTATACTCCAGCACGCCATCCCCATCCCTCCCGCGTAAATCCACGGGGTCTGCCCCGGTGGGGTCACGCCGGGGTCGGTGCGGTGTTGGGAGGGAGCCCATGTGTTCATCAAGGGGGAATATTGCCCAGGAGAGCGGGCGGGAGGGCCTCTCGCAGAGGGGGTCATTACCGTGTACCGGAGGGGGGCCGGTGGGGACGTTCGGGGTGATGTTTCCGCGTGTGTTTGTGTCGGGACACGCCGAGGGCACCCCGATCTCTCTCACGCTCCGTTGCGGTCCTCCGCGCGGCGCCGTAAATAGTGCTCCCCCCGCCCTTAAAAGCCGTTATTCCTCTCCGCCACCTGATCCGCCGACTTCAACCCCTGCTTCTCAGGGATGCCAGGTACTCCTTTTTGGATATTGCGCTCCGATGCATGCATGGAATATGGTAATGAATTTTTCTCGGGTTCCGCGCCGGGTGATAGCGTTAACGAACACTAACGCGATGACCGAGTCTGCTATCATCTTCAGTAAGCTGTGTGTGGAAACGAAATACAAAGGTCACGGCGAAGCTATAAACAACATGAGTCAGACCAAACGGAGCCGACTTAGCGCAAGAATCTATATAAATGTATATATTTAGCGGTTTTAACATTCCCCAAACTATTTTATCTGAAGACGATGGCGGACTGGCGTCAACAAAACAACGTTAACGCCTATCACCCGGTGTGACACCCGTGAAAAATTCATTGAAGTGTTCGCCCGGAAATCCTGAAATATTTTAATGTACCTTTATGGTAGTTGTAGTTATTGGATGGAAGTGACCGACAGCTGGGTACAATTTTGTCTTTTAGGATACGCGGGTAATTCGATAAGGTTAGGAATTTTCTGGGAATGTGGGAAGGGTGGAGAGGAATTCGGCGTCGGCATTATGCCTCGCTTAACGAAAGGCACCAAGGGAACCGAAGCTTTACATCCTATCCGGCGGACGGAGCAATGAGCTTTCGACACAGCACTCAAGTAGGGAACGTTATATTAATGAAAAATTTCTGCCAATACCGGGATTCCAACCCGGGCGCTCGGAGAGAGCTATAACAAACGAATTTAAGTGACTAATGGTGTCGAAAAAATATATAGTTTTGCAATGGTTATTCTAGTGGAGTTATCACCAGGATTTGATGGCATTTGAACTGGAACACGTGGGTTGGTTGGTCTAGGTAAAATTGGAGGTAGGTTGGTGATGTGCTAAGGAGCCCGAAAAATACTTTTGGGATATGTTGTGTCTTCAAGCCTTTTGGCAAAAGCCAACGTTTTCCCTCGATTCTATTGTTTCAAGAAAAACTCAAACCACCTCCCCCCTCCTACCCTTTCTCAGGAGTTTAGGGAACACGCCAATGCGTATGTACCTCTTCATTAAATCCTTGAAGTATCCTCATTTGGAGAAAAAATGTTTGTTTTCAAAATGTTCTTGACGGGAAAAATACCCCCATAGTTTTGGGACATGAATTAAAATTACTTTGCAACTATTCCACATAAAAATTTATTTCGAACGAGTCAACATGTTTCACTGCACTGCAGCATCATCAGGACTTCTTCTGGTGAGTCCTGATGATGCTGCAGTGCAGTGAAACATGTTGACTCGTTCGAAATAAATTTTTATGTGGAATAGTTGCAAAGTAATTTTAATTCATGTCCTACAATGGATTTCCACAAAGTATCAGCCTCCACCATTCATTTCAACTTCCCATAGTTTTGCTTTCAATGTGACATAGGTAGTAAAAGTGTTAATCATTTAACGGGATACTCCGTTTAACGTCCCATCTGTTTGTAGTGTTGAACTTGAAGTCCGCTCCACTTTGCACTGGAATAAGAGCCGGTATTCCTTAGAATATTCTACGTCAGCGTCGGATATCAAACCCGAGCCGTTAGGATGAGAAGAGTTTTCTTCGGCCACCGCTCTTATTTGACCCCCGCGAATTTTTGGCGTATCGAGGGGAGGTAAAGGTAAATAGCATCGCATTTTATTTAGCAATGTCTCAGTATTATCGTATATTGCATTATTTTGGGTTCCACACGATTTCACGTGTCACATTGCATTTATTGGCGCATAGTATCCGAGGAGTAGGGTTCTCTTCAATGGCTGAACTGGCTTACGATCAATACATCTTTGCCTTTTTTTCAAATTATTTCAGTTTTATAAGCTTGAATGACGTAACGACTATTGTAATTACTTTACAAGTTTGTTTCAGTCAAACTTTCGTTTTATGACTCAACTTTCATCTAGTTCGTCCATTAATCTTTCCATTTCGGTAAGCTCAGAATCTCCTTTTTACCTTTAATTTGTCATTAATGATAGAAGCCGCTCACCTATTCAGCTCTGGGATAATGATTCTCATAAATTATGTCATCGACATAACTTGTTGCCCCTAGCCATTTGCCGCTGTATACATGTCCAAGTGCTGTTTACCGCTTTGGATTTACCGATGATAATGCATCTAAATTCTCATTCCGTACATCAATCCTAAGATGTGTTTGACGTATCTCTCCGCTCGGTTCTTAAACCATTCAACCCCTTTCATAATTACATAATTCTTCTCTTTTTTCTCTTTCTTTACTTTAAACTTACATTTTTCATCCAATCGTTTCGTCTGAAGTGCTTTCCATTGACTTTTTCCGCAACGGTCTCCATCTGGCCACCGTATATCAAATTTCTAATCAAATGATAAAAATTTCTTTCTTCTCATGTTCTTCTTGGAACATCTTCCTTAGGTACTAGGTTTATTCATTTATTTTCATAAGTTTTCATCGTCATAATGGGTCAACAGTCCAAAGATTGGAGTAACGCAGCTCTCCACTAGATTCTCTCATCAGCGAACCTCTTCATATTTGCATAATCCTTCTCTTTCATACCCATCACTACTTGTAACTTATATCCTTTGCGAGGCTTTCCTTTTCCATTCTTCCCATTCACTTTTCCCAAGAAGTTTGTCTTCATTATGCCATCATGCCTCAAGATATGGCCGATTAAGATGTCCCGTCTTCTTTTCAAAATTTTCAGCAGACTTCTCTTTTTCCCACTCTTCTTAGAACCTCTTCGTTAGTAACTCAGTCGATTCATTTGATCTCCGTTCATCTGTAAAACTACATTGCGAATATTTCCAGCCTTGATTTCTCTGCTGCTGCTATCGTTCATTCCTCAATGTCACGAAGAACTGAGCTCTAGATGTGTATTGATGATTTTTTTCCTTGCTTCCATTCTTGTATTTCCAGTAGATTCCTCTTTTGGTATAATGCCTTCTTCGCCTGTGCTATTCTACTGACTATTTCCTTCCTTCTCGACGGTTACTCGGCTTCGAATACAGCAGTACTTGCTTGTCTCTTCTAGTTTTTGTTTCCCGAGTTAAAAATTGGTCTTGGCTTCTTCTCTTCTACTTTTTAACTAAATTATTTCACATATTCCTAGTCTTTCCTTATTTGTTTAGTTTGAAGCACCATAGTGCTTTAAACTGTCGGCCTACGGTTCACTTAGGGGGCCTTTCATGTATTCGGGAACGTCAAATGGTGGAGAGGGTCGGTGCGCTATCGACAGGGAGGGTGAGTGTGAGGGAGAGGGACATTAATTCTTTGTTCCAAAAATAATGATGATACAATTAATAAATAGCGACTAAATAGTAGTATTGAGCGACGAATAAAGTGTATAATGTAAAATAACTGTTTTATCATTCACAAAAAATGGGGTTCATGACTGCGTAACGTAATGTGGGGAGGTCTTCGAAATTACAACATAGTGTTGTAGTGAAGTTTTTTGGAAAAAAATTGAAAAATCAGCATTGCATAGCACGTTCGGTGATGCTATCGAAGGGGAATTATTCCATTAGAACCTTCTCGAAATTGTAGTTTCAAATCGAATAATTTTATTACCCTCTCGCTTCACAGATGTGAATGTATGTCGAACTATTAGATTCACTCCACATCCATACGCGACTCTGAATGCAGCCTGTGAACCGGTGATCTTGGAAATGACTAAATTAGTCGTACTCCGATGGCTTGCTAAAAAAAACCGCCCCCAGAGATCATTCCCATCCTAATATGCGCGCCCGTGATTGCCATCGGCGTGATTGGGGGATGCCGCAGCCGTGATTTTTCAATCAGGCGATAAATTAAAGAATCGCGCGCCGCCGCGCGGTAGATCATTCGCTCGGGCGCAGTCCGTGTCAAAAATAAACAGGGGGAGAGAGAGAGAGGGCAAAGGACCGTCGGGAGTCGCCGCTTCTGCGATTGGCGATATTCCAGCCGTAATCAATGCCATTAGGGCGAATAGCAACGGTAGCGTGCAGCGCTAAAATACGTTAATTTATTAATCACGTCGCATTATCTTCGTTTTCCTCCCTTCCGCGAAACCTTCGCCCGCCACGAGTCTCACCCCGCAATAACTGTTCGTCAAACCACGTCGCATGCGCCGTTTTGATTGTGCATTCAGTGCCCACCTTTCTCAACACCCTTCCCCCCTCCATGACGGACTCTTCGCCAAACCCTGGATGCGGCAGGGATCGCCATCCCCCCTGTGGTATATCCATAAGGTCCGTCCCGTCCTCCTCTCCCCTCTCCAGCTCTCCTATTCCAAACCCCCTCCCGGCAAAGGTCCCATATATCCCTCCACCCTCAATTCTGTCTACCCCCTCGAGTATCCCACGTCCGTTCTCCCCATTTTCCAATCCTCAGCCGCCCCGCATTCCACTCCGTGCGTGGCTCACCAGTCTCCAAATTGAGGATCACGGTGCGTGAGCTAATGGGCATAATTGATTGGCCCCCGCAACGCCCATTACACCGTTTTCGGATCTCCACGTCAGCCATAATCACCTCTCTATCTCCCCGGGCGTCGGCGTGTGCGAGAGAGAGGACGTTCGAAAGAGGGGAAATATCCGTGATGTGAAAAAAAAGAGAGGGTTTCCTCGCTCGCGAGGTGTCCCGCGTTTTACCTCCCCGCGGTAGATCCTCAATACGCGTCCGAACTGTCGCTGGTGTCGTCCTATTAAGCCCTCCCTCCCACCCCAGCCCTCTTCCCAATGCACGCCACGCGGAAATGTACGGGCAGTTCTCCCCTGTCCGCTTCTCGTCGATGTCCGTCCGTCCAGGAAATCAACCCCCGCCCTCCCTCTAGTCAGTCCGTACTTCTCTCCTCTCGCCATTTTCCTCCCCAACCTCACCACAGTCGTAATATCTCTCCCTCCCTCCCTCTCCTACTCCCCTTCCGTGTATTAGGCACATGGGTGCAGTGGAGTCCCCGTTGATGTAGCCGTTTCGTGATTGGTTGGGCTCGTCCAACGCTCCCGCGTCGAATTACGTCCCCGTGAGGCTCTCGCGCTCGGACTTCTCTCTTCGGATTGCAATTGTTTGGCGATCTGGTTAATTGTTTGGCGCGAATTTTATTTTTTCCGCCCATCTCTCTCTTGTCTCGTCTCCCTTTTATCTATTTCCCTCTTTCTCCCACAACGGTCGCAATACGTTGGTTTAGGATTTTATTTACAGCAAGCTCCTTGAAGGATGTCGCGGTCGGTGTTGGGGCGGCCGTGTTTTAGTTTTTGTTCTTTTTTGCGGGGCCGTAAATCGCGCGTGGACTGTGCGGTGTGAAAGACGGGAATGGCTTGCCCTCGGTGTATAAAAGTCAGCGGTGCGGGCGTTTGAAAAAAGGAATTACGTTGACATTCATGACTACGGTGGAATGAAGTAGATTTTGGCAGTTTTTTTTTATCCCAAGGTGCAACAAATTTTTACGTCTTCTTATCACGTTTTAATTTGGTACGTTCTAACCAGTTATGATTTCTATATAATTAATGATTTGCATCCTCTTACAGAAAAACAAACACTCAGGCTTGTTCCAAAAAAGTATTCCATCCTGATCAATGTTATTTCATAATAGTGTGACGCAAATAGGTGAAATGGGAGGAGTAAATTACGTTGTTTGCCATACTTTGAGATGCTAAATGACATTTCTAGCGATTTAAAACGTAGCCCTTGTCGCCGAATATGAGTACTTAAAGAAGACAGGTTATGCGTTTTTTTTCAATTATTAAAGTAGCTAAAAATGTTTTTGTCTCAACCCAAGTTACGGAAAAGGTCTGCACTCTTCTTGCAGTGAAGAATGTGACGACCTCCCCGCAGTTTTCAGGTCTCGAGGTTCATTACTTTATTCAATGATGTTTTTTATCCAAGATTTTTTTAGCCTAAGTCGTCCATTCTCCCTGATCTTTTCACTCGTCTTTAAGTTAACTTTTTTTTTACTCTTTTCGCGATTCAATGCTGCCTTGCTGTTGTAAACATCATGACAGTGCTCCTTCCTTGCTTTCTACCTCTTTATTCGGTTTACCTACTAATACCTTAGTCTTTCTAATCATGGCTGTCCTTCAATGTCTTGACCTGTATGTAGAGAAGCTTTTTAAGCCAGGATGAGATGCGAGTGAAATTAATGTCATCTCTTATAAGTGGAAACCTGGACGAATATCTTTCGAAGGTGCATACATAATGTTTGGTCTCCAAGATGACTTGCTGTTTCGATTCCCCATTCTTCCGGCTTTGCGACAGCGAGGAAAGTGGTTAAAGAAGCGACGATTGCTTCCCTTCTATCCAGAGCTCATGCCCCCTTACTTATCTCACACCAACAATCCTTCGCTATTTTTCACTCTTTGTTCTCCGATTCCGCTCCGCTCCGGGCTCGTGAACTTGAATTTTTATGGCGGCGCAACCTGTTTTTTTATCGGAAGCCATCGAATCCGGCGAACCCCTTCCTCCCCCGTGCGGCGTCAAATCAAAATACGTGAGCGGAGATGCAAACTGTGGCACGCGAAGGGCGAACGCAATTTCGGAGAAATTATGAAACGGGGAGCTGCCTCTTCCTCGATCATCTTCTTCCCGCCTCCTTCCCCTCCACCCATAGGATACATGCTCTCGAATTTTCCCGCACGCGTTCCTCCTCCTTTTATTTTTATTTTTCATTATTCAATGCGGATTTACGGTTTAGTGGATTGAAGAAGTTGGGGATTTTTATGTGTCTGGCGAGGGCGCAGTATCCAGGCTTTCATCTCCCTTTCTCACACCACTTCCCCTCTCCCCTCCCGCTCGTATCCCGTCCCCCTCCTCCCTCTGTATCTTGGAAATATATCTACTCTCCATCTCCCTTCCCAAGCGGTCCCTTCCTCGCCTCTCCCCCCCTTTCCCGCCCTGCCTCCTTTATAACTCCCCATGCAAGACCTCCTCATCTAATGCGCCGCTACAACGGCGCTCTGAGAAGAACTTGCTCAATATTTGTCCGGCAGATGGCACGGCCCTCCCCTCTTTTCTTTTTCTCCCCCGCTCCCTTAGGGAGCAGCTCCCACCCTTCTCTACCCTGGCCAACACCCCACCCTTATCCCAGCCCTCACCATTCCTCCGCACCACGGCAACTGCGCCCCCTCACTCCTGAAGAGCTCTAACTCCTTCAAGCGCTGGCCGTCTTGCCTTCTTTTATTTCCTCCCCAGTATTTTTTACCGCCTCTGTCTCTTTCCCCTTTCGCGCCCTTTTATTTCCGGGAATCTTCGGCGTCATCCTTCCCTGCCCTTCTTTCCTCGTTTCCCTTAGGGTTTCTGCACATTTCGTTTCCATTCGTCTCCTGGACGATCGAAGTCAACGCTGCCTCGTCTTATTTCCGTGGACCGTTTTATTCTTCCCTGTTTCCCCCGATGTGTTTCCGATTCCTTCGTGCCCCCTACCCCCTCCCACGATCTGGGCTGCCCTCGATCTCTGCGTTGCTCGGATAGCGGCTATGGCCGGATTCTCTGAAAACAAGACGGTTTCCATGCCGAGTTAAGTCGCAAATTCTATTGGTAGATTCCTGTCTGCTTATCCCCTCCAATGTAGGTATCCTTATACCTACGTCACTATCAGTTTTTCCTATGCTACATCTAGTTTTATATATTAATGCCCTCTAATTACTGCCATGCCGTGCTGGACATCTATTATCTACCATCTTCTTAAATATGTACGTAACATTTTTCCTATCACTCCCCCTTATCCTGTTACCTTCTAGAACGTCTTCCATCAACCGTTGCTGTATTCTTGTCATTTCTCCAACTTATTGTGCTTTCCTAACATATTGGTAGCGAGATGATTTACGGGGTTTACGGTATGAATATTTTGGCTATTTTAACGACTTAAGGGAAATGTAACTATTTGTTACTGGTGATAGTTGTGGGTAAATAATGAGATTGTCTATTGGTTCTCCATTAATCAGCCTTCGCTTAAATGATCATGCTGAAGACCGAATTCTTAGATACATAATAATTTAGAGGACGTTCATCTCTTCAAGTGCAATATTTTTGTTTGAATTGATTTCCTACTAAACGTTCCGATATTTTCGAATTAGGATTGTATGGTAAGGTAATGAGCATTGAAATAAATAATTAGCTTATGATGATAAGATCAATATAACTTCTCATTGGCTAAGTTAAGTTGAAACATTATAGCATGACCATACATGTTGCAGTAAGTCCGTTAAAATATAATGGCCCAGTTATTATAATTTAGTTTTCTGTCAGTAGGAATAGGTTTTGATGTAGTGATCGTACGTTATTTGAAGCAATTTTTTCCTTCCAGAGAAAAAAAGGCCAATGTTACCAACCAAATGGCTGCTGATTATTTAATTGTTCCTCCACATAGGACCGCAATGTATCAAACTCTTTCTGTGTTGCTGGGGCCAGGTTCTGGAATAGTAATCCCGCCGACATTATGGAATCTAGTTCAATATTTGAATTGTTTAAATATTTTTTCGTTATCTATACAACCAAGAAGGGTTTTAATTAAAATATATGCAAAATTTTATAGAATGAGCTGCTTCTATTGATCAGTATGTAACCGCTTTGAAAATACATGTATGTGTTTATAGCCCAAAAATGTATATGTTTTTTAAATGTTCTTAGTGGACAAACACGTCCAAGGACAATCAAATATTTCTATCCTATTCTATGTACATACCATGCCCTACTGCTCCCGAACTTCTCCTAAATACTTCCATCTCTACGATATTTTTCCCTTCAGATTAGCATTATCTCTACCTCTTTTCATTAATTATGCAATTCCAGTTATCTTTCACACTTTCTTTGCATCATTTTCTTTCTTGTTTTCATGATGTCATGGCCCGCAATTACTTGCTCCACCCTCCTCTTCCAACTAATGTTCTTCCTTTATTTCCCAAAGCCCTTAGAACGCCCTCACTCATCTTTCTCTCTGGCCATTGCACCTTCTCCATCCTTATGGAAACATTCTTCAAAAGCCTCCAATATTTTTCCATTCTTTTTTCTCAGTGTCCTTGTCCCAAAACCATGTTACGCTTCGATATACATCTAACTCAATTAACCTTTTCTCAACATAAGTGTTTGGTAATTCGGTCAATAGTTTCCCTTTGTAGGTAATGCCCTCTATTGCAAACACAATTTTCCGCTTAATGTTTTTATAACTACTCTATCATAACCCAAAATGCAGTTCCTAGGCATAGCTAAAATGATATGTACCAGTTCCATGCAAACCTCATTACTGTCATTTAGTTATGAATATTGTCATGTCTAATATCTTGCACTGAATCTCCGGCGTTTCTAATAATGACTGCAACCCCTTTGGAGACTGGTTATTTATCATCCGAGGAATTTAATCTTTGCTTTTAAACATGATTTAAGCTCCTCCCAGGTCTCTCCCACAATTTTTGTGCATTTCTGTTGAAAAGTCGTGGCAATAACGTGAAAACCTGTCTTACTCTACGCCCTAATGTTTCATGCCCAAATTCTCTTTTGCTGATTCTCTCTCCCTGCCCTGTCTGGGTTATATATAAGTTTCGTATCAGTCGATATCTTTATATCTTCCAGCCACCTACCAACATTGCGGGAACAGGAAAACAAATGTTTCGTGTAAGTTTGGGCCTCTAGTCTAATCTTACTTTCAGCAATCATGCAGTGATGTTGTTAAATCCTTAATTTAATTCGTCCGTACCTCTTAATGATGCATATGAAGTTTGACAGACTGTATTTTAATTCATAATGGGTAATTAAAGGCACATATATTCTTACAACTGCAGTTATTTATTCTGGCAAATAATTCGTTTTCGATTTCGTTTTTTCTGGTGAGTAAATATTCTCTCACTGAAGTTGAACTTTTACTCAGTGGTCACGGAAGCTACTTTCATGACTTTTAGTGCTGAATTATTCAGTGTTTTCCAGCTTATCTAAATAGCCTTCTCGGGCGTATTGCTAAACTCACCAAATTTATTAGCGTCTTAGGTTTGGTTAACTAAAAGTGAGATTTTTATGTTCAATGCGTTCACCATAATACCTAGGTTGTTCTGAATTTGGAGTGTAAATAAGGTATCCATTTCGGTAAATTTTCCTAGCGTCATTTCGCCTTTTATTCCTCGGTTTTCTCGGTTCTTGCGAAAGCTAACTTTTATCATTCGTGTACAATGGTCGTATGAGTTCTTAGCACACTAATGAAAAGCCGGCGTGGTTTTTGCCGCGCTCGCAGAATCGGCGAGGGGAGAAACTCCCTACTAAGGGATTTAGCGTTTCTGATTTATTACACTACGCTTAGATTGTATAGAGCAGGGTGCAATGACCCTGGAAGCGGAGTGCATCGGATCAATACTTCTGCAAAGGTTTTTAATTAATTTTTAGGTGACATTTCGAAAATGACTCGCAAAAAAATTGAATGTCCCAGTTGCTTTCAAGATGGAGAGTCTAACGCTTGCTTTTGCGTCATTCCTCTTCGATTTGCATTTTAGTTTTTTTTCTTCCTCTTTCGCCGCCGAGCACTCTACGAATGCTTTCCTTGAAGACATACGAACGCAAAGTTGCGGTGGTGAAGCGGTATAGTCCAGTGTGACACCTCGAGTGAGTTTTGGTTCACGGGCGGGTGAAGCCTCAGCTGTGTGAGGCATTCTGAGCTCCAATTGTCTACCCCTACATTTTATCCTGCAATCTGCCACTAGAGCGTGTGGCAGGGGGTGGTGGTTCGCCAGCCTTGAATAAGCCGAAAAATCTTTTTAAGGTAATAATGAACGATGGTGTGTAATTTGTTTGAAAGAATCATACGTTGTAGCCCATCCTTGTGCGTTGGAAATGGGAATTAATGTATCGCTGGGTCAGTTGCTTGATATATTAACTTGTCCGTTAACATCTGTCCGTCCTGCTGATGTAGAGTAGAGGTAGGAATATATCTGCAATGCCTGATTCGATTTGCGAGTGACATTTTTATGTTTGTTTATGGGAGTTTGTGACAAAACGCTTTGCTTTCCTTTGTGTCTTATTCGGCTCCCGAATTAAACCTGTTTTCGTTGGATCCCCAATGCTTGAGGCGAACTCCAGATACAAGTGCGAAATAACGAATAAGTAATAGACTTGAGAACACAGTTAAGTAGTACCTACCTGTTTCCGCACCAATAGGCGCTTCAGACAGCGAGGAAAAGTACCTACAAGGATGGAAATGGAAGGGAAAGGAGGAGAGAAACCCGGCGTCGGCCTTAACCTACTCTTAACGAAAAGGTGCTAAGGGGACACGGCTTAACGTCCTATCTGACGGACGGTGTACTGTACTCGAGTGTTCTCCTCTAAACATTGAAGTAGAGACTGGTTTACCAAAGAAAAATATCCGGTACTGACCGGTTTCGAACCCGGGCCCTTCCGGGGAGAGGCTAGTATTTCAACCACTCCACTAACTTGGACCCGAATAATCGTATGAAATAGCAATATTTTCCTATTTATTTTACTTTTCTTTTCGAGAACTTTCCCACAGTTCGCTTGATAAATCCCAGACTCTTCAACCCTGTGCCAAAACATTTAAAATACGTATCTACCATGATAGATATGAGGTAAGTGTGAATATATTAGAAGAAACTGGTCCAGCTATTGTGGATGTGTGAATTACGCGCTCATATGGGCGTAATGCTTTTGAGCTTGACCTCCGGCTTCGAGGTTAGGGACTACTCTACTTGTGGGAGCTGCGTGACACTATTTTGAGATATGTTAACTTCAACCTAATGGAGTACATTGCACCACCTTTTGCCCTTCGGTGCTCGCAACGTATCACTACAATAGATAATATCGATGAAAAGCCGTTTAACCATTCCGATAGTTCTATTTTAATGCTATTTATTATTTGATGCTTAAATTGATGCTTGACTTCGAAACGGCGAGGCATAATAAGGATTTTTTCACGCAGACGGACTGTGGATATGAAAGAGGAAGACCGAAAATACTTTTGGTGGCTTTGGAGATGGGTTAGTGGAGGAGAATGAAAATTTTAAATGGTTGAAAAGGGGGCACCTGGAGGAGTTTAGGAATGATAAGGGAAGAAAGACGGTTAGGAGAAAGTCGATGACAATTGATAAGAGGTGACAGTTGTTTCAAGACTGAGGTAGAGGGGGAATTTGAGAGTTGTTTGAGATGATAAAGTGTGTAAAGATTTATGAACCAAAGCTACCAAGTGAATTTATTCTCGAACAGAAATATTCAAGATTTCGTTTTTCCCCACGCATTGTCCATGGCCCCAGAGCAAGCACAACGAAATTTAATCTGTATACCTACATAGGTACATTCTAATTACATTCGGTGTATGTATGCCTTTGATTCCTTTTTTCTCTCCTCCCCTTAACACAGCCGGTTGCCTTATCCATCCTCTCAGCCTCAAGTCCTTTTGACATTGTGGACCCGGTAAGTAAAGAGGAATTTAGGAGAAAATCGATTGGTTGTTGCAGCAACACTGGCCTAACACCCTCTCCTGCATAGAGCGGTTTGGCCATGAACATGATGTAATAGGCAGTTAGAAAGTATCCGTGATTTTTAGTAAAATGATAGCAAACTGATTGCATGTCACGTCTCCCATTTTGCTGCTTTCACAGTATTATGCCTAGATATTCTCTTCTACAGTAGTTAAACTGCCATTTTTATGCCATAATTTCTCAGTCTTTTTCTATTTCTCTTTGCAGATGGAAGAAGATCCACTGGCATCTTCCTCGGACGAAGAAGGGCATGCCACCGAAAGTGAACCATATTGACGAACCTTGAGATAAAGGGCCAGAATATATATATTGAATAAGTAGTCTAGATTAAAGAAATGGATCCCTCTTATACGTTCTAGTATACGCTTCTTAAATTAATTGAGGAAATTTGGTATACGATAAAAGGAGAATTGTTTTCCAAGTGTTCATGTATACGTTTAGGTGCCTCTTTACAAAGTACAAGCGCGGGCGGAAATCCGTATTCGAGTCAAGCCTGCAGTGAGCAGGAAAGCAAAGGTGATACGAAAGAATTTTTCTTTTTTTTACTTTTTGAGGACTTTTTTTGGACATTGACGAAGGGACTAGTCGTATCGGAGAAGGAACTTCGAGAATTGTAACGCCAAGGACGGTCGCTCTCCCGATATCCTCTCGCCAAACAGAGTGAATAGAGGGTGTAAGTTTATTCTTAGTTCTCGCGCATCGGACTGTCTTCTTGGCGGGCAAATCCTACCGGAGTTGCCGCTTTCGGTCGGTCCGCTTCTCTTGCGGTTGGGTGCGTCCAGGGTGGTGGCGGGTGCCGGAGGAGCAGCTGTTATGCAAGAGGAAGGCGTGGAGGTCCGCCGTCACCCCCTCCACCTCGGCGGCCACCTTCACCACCGGCTGCGCGGCCTGCCCGCGTCCACGTCGCTGAGGGCCGCCGCCCACCGGAGCGGCGGCCGGGAGGCCTCAGCTTCGCCCTCGGACCCCGAGGATCCCGGCGGATCGCCGCCTTCGCGGAGGCGGGAGGAGCCGCTCGCGATGACCACGGGGGGGCAGCAGCAGCAGCCGCCGCCGGCGTCGTCGTCGGCGGCGTCGGCGCAGCAGCAGGGCCAGCAGCACGACTCCTCCTCTTCGTCGTCCTCCTCGTCCACGACGTCTTCCGCCGCGGCGCCGCCGCAGCCCCCGCCTCCATCCCACTACTCCGTCGTCCAAGACCAGGCGCAGTTCGAGGCGGACAAGAGGGCCGTCTACAAGTGAGTGACCTTTGACCCTTAGATCTCCATCCTAACAGTGGTCCAAGTACTGACCTCTCGCCCAGAGCTCCCGGTTCGAATCCCTTCTGTGGAAGTTATTTCAAATCTTCAGATCTCGGTAATGGGGGCGTTCACTCGGAACCGAAATCGCAATTTTTTGCACGAAATGGTTAGATGGAAACGAAAAAAGAATTTTAGTGAAGAAATTATTCTTGTAACCACAACCATTCACTCAAATCAAAAATTAAAATAAGCAAAAGGTGACGCCCACCAAAAAAGCTGCTGTGATAACATTGACGTCATTTTCTTCCCGTCCTTGACTGCTCTTATGGGAAGGGAAGGGAGTGGAGGGGGATTCTCGGAAGGTCTGCTTGCATAGATCCTGTCACAATCGCTCCCATTGGGAGAGCCAGCTGTGTTCCCCCCTTTGCGAAAAGGCGAAGTAGCTTCGCGGGCTCAGTTGTGATTGGACAAAGTCGATATACGTCAGAGGTTGCACCACACCCACTTTTCCGAAAGGGTTGAAAACATCAGTTTTTCGCCGCTTATAACTCGAAAAGCAATTGATGGATCAAAAAACGGAAAAATATGGGTCTTTTTATTTTACAAACTCTATCAGTTTCCGTAATAAAAAAATATGGTGAACGACTCCATTAGGCCTGATTAAATTTTAGCTAGAAATACGTAACTGCCTCCCTTGTTTAGTTTAAAATTCATTAGGACAAAACGTTGGCGTTAATTTGGCTTAATCTTTTATATTTATCTTGAATAAAATAGAAAAAATCCCTCCGATCGGGCACTGAATACAGTCATTTCGGAGATAAGTGCAAGTGCCAATATCTCCAGTGTCCTCATGACTGGAATAAATCTATAATGTCTCAATTTAAATCTGCCCTCACTTTTTTGCCTCTCACTTTTTCGTTTTTGGGAAGTGTGCGACGAAGATTATTCTCGTGGGAACTCGCGAAAGACTGTAACAATCGCAGGCATGTGCGCATAAATCCACGTTGGCGGTGTTCAATATTCGTATAAAGTACCGTTCCAAAGCAATGAGATAATGTGGGCTCATTTTTGTTTTATTTTATCTGGATCGTTCGGCGCGTTTGGGTGCCATCCATGTTTCGTCCATCTGGCGGGAGAAAGATGTAAGATATCGCATGCTCCACTTTCGTTTATGTGAAATCGACGTTCAGAGCGGAGTTATCTTTTGCGTTTCAGTCGCTGTGTTACGGTCACGGCTTAGCGTCAAAAACCAGTTGGCTTTTGAAGAGAAATATATTCATTCGGTGAAGATAAGATTTAACGATGGATACCATTACCCACCCAGTGGTTGTTGAATTGGAAGTGCAATGCGAGGGCTTAAATGCTACGATTTTCGCTAACCTTTAAACGGCTGACCTTTATGCTCATTGAGATTAGGCGTTGAAGCTCTCCTCTTCTACGTGGCATTCATTTCTGTTGTTGCGCAGTTTAGAAAAGATTTATAGTGTATCGAGCCAGATAAATCTTTTTGTCCTCCTCATCCTCCTATTTTCTATGTATAATTGAAGGGTACGCAGAAAGTACGATTCTAAATCATAATGTCTGGATAATATGAGGTCATCCAAGCAAAATATTTCTGCTTCCCATTTTGAAACGATGCAGTGTTTATGTGAATGTTATTCATAGGCTATAAATAATTATATTCTGACAAAAGATACAGAGCACTCGTAGTTGTCATAATTATCCCGAACTTATCTTCTGAGCTGTGCTCTTATGCAAGCTAATCCTTCAATTTTAGCTTTTGTTCCCAATTCATATCCATGCATAGTCTGAGTAGCTTCGGTATTTTAATTGGTGTCTCTGATATATTTTAAATGTATATGTGTGATTCATTCTGCTCTCTCCTAAACGTACATATCATTTTAATCGCCGAATGGATTTCAAGGAATATATATAAATTACACGTCTCTTGAGGTTGTTCCGATCAGACATTCCATTTGAATTTTGTCGATAATAATGCACGCGCCACTAGCAGTTGAATGCTATTATTTCTCTCCTCTTTCAATCATTGGATTGTTTCAGTTGGAGGCTTATCACAATGTATTTCTTTGTACTCTTTGTATCCTTCGATCTTATAGCACACGTGGTAATTAGGTGCTATGCCTTGTGGAGTTTCTGTCGTCGCGGTTAGTTGGCTCAAATTATCGGTTTTAATTTCTGCCCTCCATTCCTTAGGGTGACAGCCAAGAATAGTCTTTTTTCACGCCTCCCTAGCCAAGTCTTTTTCCACTCTTTTCATAGGCTGGTCCTTCCACACTATTTATATCTGTGGCAGCAGCACATTCCCAATATACCTGGTGGAAAGGTACATACATTGTTTCCACTACGTCTGTTTCAATTTACTAGCTGAAGACACGTTATTTTTTCCTGGCAGTTCCGGCGTCAATGTGATTGTAAAGTAATAGGCGAGAGCGCCCAGACCCCACCCCTTCGCCTATAACTTCAGATTCATTCCACTTTTCATCAAAACCACCGCTCTCCTCTCACAAAAAATTCGAAATCGCTCTTAATGCGCATAACCTGTTTACCATAATATTTTTGACATATTTTGAATGAATTTAAAACTGTGTATTGAAATGAATATTCACTCTATCTAGACAAAAATATTATCAGGCAGTCAATCTTATCTTCAATAGATGTGTTAAGCATTCAGTTTTGTTCCAGAACCAATATTTATTTAATGATGTCGTGTGTGACATAATCTTCACTAGACGCGTTGTATAATGCTGGAAGATGGATACACAAGGACACAAGGATGTAAATGGGAGAGGACATTGTTGCCGAAAAATTTAACGAATTTACGTGCGTAATTTTTTTTATGACATGCAGAATGAAAGAATCGATATCCCGTATGTGACCATATGTTCGGAGTCTTCGTGTTTTTTTGCACCGGGAGCCTAATTTAACTCATGGTACATCCACATGTACCAGCCTTAGCTGTGGCAAGGAAGTAAAAACTCGTGTCCTCTTTCCCTGATGACTATAATTATCTCAACAAAAACAATATTTCCCCTTTGATGTAGGTCCAATATGGTGTATTCGTTTTTGAGTAGCTACCCCGGCGTGTCTTTTTCCGAGAAAGCTCTTTGAACAACATCCAACCTCCATGTTGCGGTTTTGTGGTTTCAAGCATGAGGAGTTTTCTTTGACTAGCGCAAGGCGTTTTTATCTCTCATCAGTTTCGTCTGGTTTTAGTTTTCATGGTAAACTCCACCGCGTTGGTTTCGCTAAGCACCTCAAAAGAATATTGAAAAGGGTATTTCTCCCTCACGCAGTTAACTCCTACCCCTTTTTATCTATAATTTCGAATTGGCGCGGCGTATTAATAATCCTCTTTCAGTTCTTAAAACGCCCATTTCAATCACTCTTAGCTCCGGTTGTTTATTGTCTACCTTGTGTTTCGCATTTGAACTCTGTTAATTGAATTCGTGATTTTTTTCTTAGGAATAATGAATGACTGAAAGGTTCACGACTGTGTATTTGGGGTACCTATGTAAAATTTGTAATACCGGGCGTTAGATGTCTACATTCGAAGTTTTTTGTGACCATGTCTCTCCAGTGTATGATTTTTTAATGCTGCGGGAAAGAAACTCAATTATGGTAATTTCCCAGTCCTTTCGATTATTTACGAGTATCAGATGTGATATGTGAGTGGGAAATTACGAGGCCTCCTCTTGTGCTCTGCCCTTCGCTTGCATGCAGTCTTGACTGCAGTCAAGGATATGTGCACAGGGTTGGTTTGTTTCAACGGGCGATGCTGGTGACCTTATAAAAAGGGGTTCTAGTTTGCGCAGTAAGCTACAAGGATTGACTGATGCTTAGCACATTGGAAATCTTTGTTATTAAAGTTCCGTTTTTGAGATAATATAAATCAGTATTATAGGTAATGTACTTTGTACGTATTCCTCATTTCTCATTTCAATGAGATGTAATGCATGGTTACGAGAATGACTAACACAAACGACCAACCTCTTGATGAAGGGAATTTCTCATAAATGGTATTAGACTTCCTTGTGGAATTGAGATGTTTCGTGTTCGAATTGCAAGGGGTAGAGAGAGTGTATTTCCTGGATTTAATTCAGTTCCAGGGCTTGAGTTGCAAACATTAATCCAGATTTTACACCAAAATAGCTGATTACCTTAAAGTGTTTGTTCTGTTGGCTGGAGATTAATGTTCTCCTGCTCAAAAAACCTAGTACTTGCTCTGAGGGGGAAGATTGATGGCTTCAGTTTTCGGTTTCTGTAGGAGCACTTCCCTATCTCCCAACACTGATTGCCAAGCTAACATTCAGTACTTTTTACCATGCAGGTTATTATTGATAATTATTTTTATTTTCATTACACTCTTTGGGAGGGCTTAGATTGGTTTGAAACCCCTCTGAATGCTCCCTAGTTGCCAAATCCACTTGCACAACTTTCCAAGTTCTTTCTAGGTCTTGAAATGCCATGATCCAATCTAGACTCTTTGCTAGTACCTTCTCAACGTATTTAATATTGATATGAAAATATATCCCAATGGTAAAATTAGGTTTAAGATTCTCCGTATGCTAAGGCTATATCACAGGATCTAGGCTCAACCCTGAAACAAAAAGAGCAGGCATGCCAGAGGAAGGGTTAAAATGAGTTTAATTAAGGTATACAGATTAGTGCATTACTGACATTGCAATCATGGTCACAAAAAATAGATTGCTAAAATATCTGAAGTACAGAATAAGACTTCTTAAATGAAAACATTGATGAAATTGGTTGAAAAGATTCAACCAAATGTTTTGGATGCATAACATTCGCACTCCTACCCCTACATATGCCCTAGTGAACATTTTATTGCCAACTGTGGTAACTTTAAAGCTGTGTTAAAATTTATGAGGGCAGAATGTTGTTATGGGTTGTCCTAAATATTTGGTACAATTGATTTATGATGATGTTTCCAATGTGAAGCCCTTTTTGTGCAGGTAGGGCCCACGTAAAGAAATGTTTCAGATCTCATGTCCATGTAAGTTAAAATAAAATTTAAATTAAACATACTAATTTCTGGAGGCATTGAAGCAAATGCTTAATGTTGCTCCACATTAAACATTGCGGTGATTATTGATGGAAGGTGATTGCAGTGAAAATTGTTTGTATTAGAATTATGGCTTGCATCAGAATTCATTTCACTGCTGCTATGGATACGTACTCACTTTCTTGGAAGTGAGTTGCTTTGTAAACTATGGAGTACTAACTTCTCACCCAGGGTTGAAAGATTTGCGGTAGCATAAATTTTTCTATAGAATCCTTATACCAAGTTGAGTGATATTTGCTTGAAGGGTCATCACACCAATCTACCTGCACATCAAGTTCAGTTATTTATCAGGAGGATGGGAATTTAAACTGGGTTTTTCTCCACCCTTCCTCTGAATCCTGTGGAATTCCTGATAATAATCTATGGTCACCTTGCTACCAATGCTACTGGTTAACTACCCACCTAGTCTTATCAGTTTGAATAACCTCAGCCACTTCCCCTAGTACCTACTTCCAATAATCACCGTCTCTTTTCCTTCACAGGCATCCTCTCTTCCCCCTTTTGGCTCTTTTATTTGAGCGCTGTGAGCAAGCCACACAGTCTGCTGAGTGCCCCAACTCTGAAAACTTCAACATGGATATCCAGGCTTTTGTCCAGCATCAAGAGAGAGACAGGAAACCCTTTCTGGTCAATGACCCTGAAGTAGATGGCCTTGTAAGTGAATCATGCTTCCATAGTATCTTCATCAGCTAAATTGCTGGTGTGCTGGAAATAGTCCTTGTCATTACTATTTTGGTTCATGTCATCCTGGGAATTTCTCTCTCCTGTTTCTGTCAAAATTGTCTCTGGTAGTTAGTTTGTATTAATGGGAAAATGTTTGACCCTTAAATTTATTAGTATTTTATTGTTTAAATTTTACTTGATGGAATAATAATTGAAGTTCACTTTAATTGACAAATCAATCATTTCAGACTGTATTTAAAGTAGCGTTGGTGACTTTTTAAAGAAGTAACATACCTGTTTCTATAAATATTTTTTGTTTACACCTTTTGAGTTCATGGTTCTCTCAATTTATCAGTAATTTTTTGATGTCTACTCAGGGCATAAACTCATATGTCTTGTCTCATGGCTGTTTCTCAAGCCCTTTATCTTTATTTCTTCTATATTGAATCTGTTTTCAGATGATCAAAGCAATTCAGGTGTTGCGCATACATTTGCTGGAGTTGGAGAAGGTCCAGGAGCTGTGCAAGGACTTTTGCAATCGCTACATTACCTGCCTCAAGGGAAAGATGCAGAGTGAGAATCTTTTGCGATCTGACTACGCATACGAGAACAACAACAATGGAGGGGGTGGAGGTGGTGGGAGTAATGGCACTGCAGGCTCTGGTCAAGGAAGTGCCGGAGGAGGGAGCCCCGAGGACCTTCACCATGGCAACGGCTATCACCAAATGCACCTCGCTTCCCAGCATTCCCTTCCTCCCCAAAATCATCAGCAGCATCCTTTGGATGGGCAACAAGGAATCCAGGTGCAGTATGCTTGCCTTTTGGAAATACATACTTCTATTACAACTTTGCATTAGTCATTGATTATGAAATTAAGCTACATCTCAGAATTCTGGCCTAAATCAATGGTATAGGCATTGCTACATAATTAAATCATCTGGATAAGGTGAAAAGTCTGTAGTCCTAAATGTCACACATTTGATGTCAAGATTAAAGAACACTGTTGCTGTAAATCTCTTCCAGCTTTGAGCAATGAATAATAATGGTCATTATATAATAATATTATTGAATAGAACAAAATGTAATTTTTCATAATAAATTATTTCGTTTTGCCAAAAACATTTGTATTATCATACAGTATAGCAGATTAATGAAACTATTCATAAAGTAGTGAACGTGTGTCAGTAATTCGTAGTAATTAATTTAATGGTAAATGTGACGCTGTATTATGAGAATGAATTAAAGCTGTTTAAAAATGTTTGGGACAAAAATGTTTGGGGATTAAAATATTCAATAAAATTGTATTAATGGAAACTTTGCCAAAACTAGAATAGATTAGCTTTCCTTTGGTTGAAAGAGAGGTAAATACATTTGCTATGGATGTGCATAAATGTTTAAAATTTTCCAAAGAGTAGATGAAGCTCCATGCTCAGGAGCTTTACTTTGTAGCACCAAACACCAATTGTCACTCCACTTGCTGCATAACACAGAGATGATGCCGAGTGGCATCATCAATAATGAATGTATTAGGGTGGGAAATCACTCAGATAAAATGAACGGTAAAATATATATAGTTAGACCCCTGCACACTTTCATCTTGATGAATGGAAGCCGTGCATGCAAATAGTGGAGAGATGGCATGGTGTTCTAGATCTCTGTGTTCTAACCCTCCGGGTAGGCAGCCACCGGAGCCTCTGCACAGGCTGCTGCCATACTAGGCCAACAACCAGCACACTCACATCACCACCCTCATCTCGCTGCACAGCCAGGAGTGGTGGGGGTGGCTGCTGGTGCCACAACGGCCGGTTACCAGATGGTTCAGACACCCCAAGGCCTCGTGGCACAGCCAGTTGTTGTTCCTGTCCATTTACCAGGGAGTGGGGGATCAGAACTGTCCTCAGGGGCACCCTCTGCTCCTCCATCCCCTGGATTGGTGCACGGGAGCACCCCACTCTCACAGATTGGTGCCAACCCTTGCCCTCCTCCTAGTGAAAATTCTTTACTCCAAGGTAAGCAACTAGAAAAGATTATTAGGGCATTCATTCATGATGTTAATTGCAGTGTAACTTATGTGCTACAGAGTGGTTTTCAGATTAATGGTTTATAGGAACAATAGTGGGTATGAAAATATTTTAAATACTATCAAGAGATAGTATTTCATACATTTTTGTGCATTGAAAACTGAAGTACACAGATGGGTCATATGTTGTAAATTTGGCTGAGTTCATTGCCATAAATCCTTTTGTCGTAATACCGTTTCATGTGAATAGTGTTCATCACAAAGTTACTTGCAGTACCCAGCTGATTCATAACTTCACTGTCAACTTCAAAGTCCTTTGCCTATAAATGCTAATCCAAGGTTTTTTGTATGGAATATTTTGAGTTTATACTGAGTGGCAGGGTGAAATTATTGCTCTCTTTTACTTTTAGAGAACACATTCTTTCCCATTTAGAGAATAGTTTATTTCCCGTTGAATAGGTAAACCAAACTTTCTCTTCTATCATCATGACAAATGTAAAAGTATTTTTTAATAATATAGTGTGAAATGAAAGGTAATAATGATGCCTTTTATTCTTTCAAGCATGTAATAAATATATTATTTTTACCTTTGTACTTTTATTATTAATTTAATTTTTTTAAAGAGGAGCATAGTGTGTTTGTTGTGTGATTCTTGAGGAGCATAACTTTGTTGTGTGATTCAAAATGAAGACTGGAATAGAAAGTATTTATTAATGTTAAATTTTAACATAACTTCCATTCCATCTAAAATCTTCCTTTTTCTAGGATCTCTGTCCCCTGCACCCACTACTCCCGGAGGTTCTGCCGATGACGAAGAAGACTATTTAGGCAAAAAGAAGCAGAAGAGAGGGGTGCTGCCAAAGCATGCAACCAGTGTGATGCGCTCCTGGCTCTTCCAGCATTTGGTGGTAATGTCGTTTTTACTGCAATAAGCTCTCTCAGATAGTATATAGCCATACAACTGGAAGCATCCTGTTGCAGTAAAATTAAACTGTGGTTCTTGTACCATCTCCCATTGTAGCATAGATGGTCAAATCCCTCCTGCTATTTTAATCTCATTATTATTTTACATATCATTTGTCATCCATTTTCTTATCCTAACTCTCCCCTCAGCCTGACAGTTTTTCTTTAATTGCCATTTTTAAAATTTGATGGCCTCTTAATGTTATCCCCCCCACAATTTTTAAAAGTTCCCCTCATAATTTCCTTCTTTCATTATTTAGATGTCCTCCTTCCCTAGTCTACAGTCCTACCCATGTGTATTTTCTGTGGCTCTTTCTCCATTGTGTGACAAATACATAAATATAAATTCAGGAAATTATATACCAAAGCTTTGGATGAATCCAATAGGTTTTTTCAACTTTCACGTGCTCTAAATTTTTGAAGATTTATTTACATTTTATGATAAATAATGATACTTGTTTCTGTCTCAATTCGCTATCTCGCATCTAATAATTTTTTTTAAATTTTGTGTTGTGTTATTTATTGTATGTCACATAATTTAGTTATTTACCTCAGTGAAATCATCAAAATGTTGGTTGTTGAAATATGAAAGGAAAATAGAAGGATATACTGTGCCATAAGCACGTGATTACATCCGATTATTTTTATGGTAGACTTTTGAAACTATAATTTAATCATTCCATAGATTAAATTAGAAAATATCAGTATGGTTTGGTTGATGGAATCCTAGCTTAAATGCCAATGGCTCATCTGTGATATCCAAAAGTAATGTAATTTATGCATGCAATTTATCGAAACCTTAGTCTTTTGTACAAAGTGGATAGCATTAAGGCTGCATAGTGTGGACCCTTTGACATCTTTTGTGAAAAGCAGGCTTGTGCATTGACAAGTTTCTTACACCCTTATCCACACCAAATGACTCCATAAATGATCCCAGCCATCAGTCAGTAATCTCCTGAAATTTCTGCTGCCACTTTTATAATCAAAAACATGTAATGTCATCCATTCTCTTTCATATTGACACAATAAAACTTTTGCAGCATTTATCCTTTTGTATTACATCATTGACTAGTATTGTCAGTATTTTTTGATTTGTTAAAAATAATGTTTATATAAAAGATAACGAATTCTTACAAGTAACTGTGGTTAATTGTTGTTAAATATCTTATTTCAGCACCCATATCCTACAGAAGATGAAAAACGACAAATAGCTGCTCAAACAAATCTCACCCTCTTACAAGTAAGTCCTTAGTTAAAAATACATGGTTAACTTGGGTGACTTAGTGTCATTGATACATCTGTTGCTTTTTTGAATTTTAAGCATACTTGTGTGCGCAAGACATGCAAATTTGTTAAACATTGAGTGCATAAGCATCTGGAACATTTTCTGGAATCCTATGTTCTCAGAATTACTCAAATTATCCAAAACCAGGGATTGTACATATTTTTCTCTGGTAGCTAATCCAGTATTATTTAATTCTTTGAGCTGATGAAGCAAAAGTAATGATAAGAGTTTAAAATTTTTTAATTGGCATTGAAGTATAGGAATGAACATGCCATTGTTGTGAATAATGACATTAATCCTCTTACTCTTACTCCTGTGGCCATGGGAAACTTAAATGGCCTTTGGCCTCACCAACCACACACCTCCGTGCCCTTCTGTCTTCTGCTGTGTTGAGTTGAGCTCCCTTTTTTCTCAGGTCCTTCTTCACTTCATCGCTCCAGTGCATCCTTAGTCTCCCTAGTGGTCTTGTGCCTTCCAGTTTTACTTTCCATATCTTTTTTATCATTGTATTGTCACTTCTTCTTTGGGCATGGCCTATTCATCTAAGTCTTCTGCTTCTGACTATAACCACAATATCTGGTTCTTTGTCCAGTTCTATCAAACCTTTGTTTTACCTTATACTCCATGTCTTTCCCTCTTTGATGGGCCCAATTTTCGTCCCAACACTTTATTTTCAAACATTATTTTTTTTAAAAACGTCATAAACAAGTTTTTTCTGTGATCTTTTCGTAAACGACCATATTTCAGAACCATGCAGTAGTACTAGTTGGAAAATTGTTTTATAAATACGAATTTCTGTGTTTCGTGATAGGAGTTTGCTTTTAAGAAGTTTTACTAGCCTCCAGTAGGTTCTTTCAATTGCTGCAAGTCGGGTGAGAATTTCGGTCTCCTCTTTGTAGTTACTTGCTATTGTTACCCCTAGGTGCTTAAATTGATGTTTTTTCGGACTTATAATTTAGTATTTCTAAATACTTCTTCTTCATGCCTGCTTATTTTCATGTATAACAAATTGAAGGATCGCGAACTAGCCATGAGAACCTTAACGGCATTACCCGCTGAAATGCACAATATCAGAAATTACTCAGAGAAAAAACCATTCACCTTGATCGGGATTTGAACCCGGATCCCCTAATTCCTAGTCAGGTTCTTTAACCAGTTAAGCTACCGAGGCGTCATTTTTCCCTGTGGAATATTAGAGAGTTCGGCCTTAACCTCTTGAATGGTGGCACCATGCACACGACATTGACTGCTTTGTGGCATAATATGCCTAGCTATTCGAGAACATCTAGTTCCTTTAAGGCCTCTAATATTCCACAGGGAAAAATGACGCCTCGGTAGCTTAACTGGTTAAAGCACCTGACCGGAAATTAGGGGATCTAGGTTCGAATCCCGGTCAAGGTGAATGATTTTTTTCTCTGTGAAATTTCTGCTATCATTTTTACTTAGTTGGTTTTGCCTTCATTTACTTGTAGGCCCACTTTCTTGGCTTCAATTAAAAGTATTATAGTTAGTTCTTTAAGCTATTCTTCATTTTCGGCCACAATCACTTCAGCAAAGGCCAACAGATTATTTTTTTCTAGAATCTTGGCTCCTCCTGGACCAGTTTTGGTCCTCTTTACTGTCTCTTCCAATGCTATGTTAAAGAGGAGGGGTGAAAAGCCATCACCCTGTCTCACTCCTGTGCTTATTTCAGTATTTAGTAGTTCTCGAGTATCTTTTCCCACCTTGACTTTTCCTTTAGACTCTCTCACACATATTTTTGTCAATCCAAAAATTTTTTCAGGTAATCCATATTTCTTCATTATTTTCCAAAGTGTTTTGTTATTTATCGAGTCATAGGTTTTACTGAAGTCTATAAACATAGTGAACAGATCCGTATTATATTTCCAATATTTTGAGGCCAGCTCTTTCAGAATAAACTTTTGTTCTGTCGTTGATCTCTCTTTCCTGAATCCTGCCTGGTGGTCTCCTATACTCTCCTCTGCGTATTCCATAAGTCTGTTTAGCACAAGTTTAGAAAGTATTTTATATGTCATGTTTATTAATGATATATGCCTCTATAGTTTTTACTCATATTTATGCAAAGGTAAAATAACTGCTTCTCTCCATTCTCTTGGCATTTTTTCATTTCTCCACACTTTTATTATTAATCTATATAGGAATGAGATTACTTTCTCACCTGTATTTGTTATTAACTCCATTGGTATCCCATCCTCACCGGGTGCTTTGCCATTTTTAAAAGTCTATGCAGTTTTTATTTCTTTAGTTTTAGTTGTTTCCATATATAAGATGTTTTCACCTGTTCTACAGCGTAGCTCTTCTTATACCACTTCATTTTCAAATCCTTCGATTTTATCCCTGTTTAAACGATCAGAGAAGTATTCCTGCCAGGTTCTCAAGACTTCTGCTGGTGCACTCCTTATCACTCCACTTTTGTCTTTCACTCCCATTACATTAGGTTTAAAAAGGTTCTCTAAAAATCCCTGGTGTTATTTTGTAACATATTAATGATATAATTAATAGGTTGAGCACTAACTTTTAAGTTTGAGTGTGTAAGGAGATTTGTGCATTGTCACAGCAAATTAAAACAGGGAAAGTTGTAATCTCTGATCTTCTGCTTAAAGAAGTGCACCAAAATTGAGTAGAATGAAGAATGAAATGTATTGAGTGTTCACATTAAACTCTTAATGCCATCCTGTGTACCCAGAATGCTTCCTGAGCTGCTGAAATTTTTAATGTTGTTAGGGCTGAATTTGCACTTTTGAAATATTCCGTAATTTTTGGAAAATAACACTCTCCTACTAGATAACACACATTTCAAAAATGTCTTCACTGTGATAAATTTATAGATAACATGCATCACAAAAATTTCTTCTCTGTGATAAATGTATTGATAATGCAAATTTCAAAATTGAACTGTTTTTCATAATAAAGCACTTTAAAAATCATTATTTTGCTGTTAAAGTCGCAGTTATCATTTATAAATTACATCTTTCTGGGGCTTCTATTGTAATTTGAAAGCATTAGTAGCTCATGCTGAGTGTTTAGCTTATTGTTTTATCATGTAATATTTTTTACTCCTCCCTGTAGGTGAACAACTGGTTCATAAATGCTCGACGTCGCATTCTTCAGCCTATGTTGGATGCATCTAACCCAGAAGCGGCAGCTGCTGCTCACAAGGCCAAGAAAGCTAAATCCATTGGAAGTGGAGTTGGGACTGTTGGATCATGTGTTGGAGGTATGAGAAAGTCATGCCGTTATTCTCTCATCTAGCACTGTTAACCATCTAAACATCTAATACTGGTGTTTGTTTCTCAATCTTGATCATACTCTGATAATTTATGTCAGTTTATCCAAACACTTTTTTAACAATGTTGCAATTTAAATAGACTTTGGGCTTGACGTAAAAATATGTCTCTCTGATATGTGTTTGCCATAAGCATTCATACGGAAATAGGTGGTGGTGAATTGTATTATTGCTATGTTTTGTTCATTTTGTCATTTTTGTATCATGGTCTAACATTACCTACTTCTTCAAGTCACTATTCCATTAGAAATTGTAAAGTGTTCACATTTCTTATGTGGTGTTGTTTGTGTCACACACCCAATACCTTTAAGTCTGGGAGAGCTCTCTTGAAATGAATGCTTTTAAATATCTTTGGGTGTCTGAGTAAATTTTCAAATGTCGAGTTGATTTTGTGTTTTGTGTGAATGCTGAACATTCTGCATGTGTTTGTTGATGGGATAGGTGGAGGTAGTGGAAAGCAAGCATCGCAGAGGTTCTGGCCGGAGAATATAGCAAATCTGCAGCCGCAGCTGGGTGCTGGTGGTCTAATCGGGAGCACTGGGAGTGGGCCCGGAGGACTTCTAAGGGGAGGAGCCATGGGTGAGGGCCACAATGGGACAAGCCACACGGGTCTGTCAATAGTTCCCACGTATTGGTCTGAGTCGGGATCAGCCCATTCCTTGTAACCAAGTTGTCACCGTATTGATAAGACTAAAATATATAGTGTGGGTGAATTAAGAAAGACTATAGATGGAATTAGTGTTCAACCCAAAGGTTGGATCCCCCAAGGTCGTGGTGACTAGGTCATGGAGAAATGGGGTCGTGGTGGCCTAGTGGGTAGAGCACTGAGCTGCCGGCTGGAGGGTCTCTGGTTCAAATTCTGGGCAGAACCTTTCTGGACACCCCCACCTAAAATTCTCACGGTTCGATTTTCTTTGTGTCAGAACTTTGCAGGAAATCTCAGGTGGCCCAGGGAAAGGCACTGTCCTTCCCTGAATGTGTGAATTTCACACGCCAATGGCTTAGTACAGGGTGAGCTCTACCACCATCTATCAAAAACTAACCTTCGGATTGAACACTAATTTTTTACAGATGGAATAACATAATGGTTTTAAATTTTTAATCTGGAGCTATTCTGAATGTATTTCTGGCTCTATTGTGTTCACAACATTTATTGTTCACAGTTTTAATAATTATGAAATGACTCGCATCATATGATGAGTGACCCAAATCAGTATGCTTTTGGCATATCTTTGTTTTGCTTATCATGTTCTTTTCTTAAATCCACTTTCTTATGCAAGTTCTGTGGCACTTGGCCTCAGATAATTTATTTAATCAGTGAAGAGCTATAACTAGAGATTATTACTCTTGCCCCATTGACTACTTAGACTGGCTATAAATAGTTCTTGAAAATCTGAATTATAAGAGAGAAATGATAATGCAATCAAATGAGTAGAAGAAGTTTAAATCTCATTGTGAACTAGAAAAGAAGCTAAAGAGCATTTAAAAATGTCAGAAGTACCTACTTCTAGTTTAGTAATTATGGTTTTTCGAGGACTAATACATTTTGAGTTACTATGTCAGCCAAGAATATGTTCTTCTAAATCCTATGACCTTACCTAAGAATAATATTGGAAAGTATAATCAGCAATAATATTGTTACTTTGTAATGGTGCTAAAGAGTTTACGTTGCTTTATACTGTTGTTACCTGGGACTGTGGTGAGACACAATTTATTGCCATGGGAGATACATGTACAATAATATGTACAGGTATTGCCTTATGACTAAAATTTGGACTCAAATCATTCATCTGTTTAAATTAGTATTAAGGTGTATCCAGGCATATTAGCGAGGACAGAGTGATTGCTGGTTGAATACCAAGTAGTGTGGATGGGTTACTTGGTGCTTGCCGTGAACCCATTTTCTGTGCTTGCCCACAGTGTGTGTCAGTCTCTGTTCACTATTCAGCGAATTGTTGCTTGGTGCTACCCAAATGCTGAATGTCTGGTGCCACCTTTATATATATTTTCATCATATCAACTTTCTGTGCACCTAACTTTTTTTTTTAGCTATTTCCAAATTTCAAGTTTTAATTCCAAAAATTGTTTAAATATTTGGACCAGCAATCACTTTTCTTTCAGTATCATTAGCCATTCATAAACTAGAAAGCATTCTTAAGACCTTTTCCAGTGTCATCTTTGCTCTAACTGTTAATATTTTACGAAATCTTTCACAGAGATTTTCTAACCACTAATGTAACTGTAAATATTACTTTCTCTTTTCCATTTTTTTCTCCTTTTGGCTTTTCCTGTGTGTATATATTATTTGATCATTGCATTTTTCTTACCTCTTGGTACAACCAACAGATTCTAGAATAATATTTTGTTTCAATAATGAGCAATCTTCATTAATACTTAAATCGGACAGCAATCCTTGCAGTTCAATATTTTGAGCATATCATTTCTATTCCCCTCTTATTCTATGTAGTCTGGTGTTTTATTTGCTCTTGTTGTTATTTTCCCATTCATATTCATTTACCTCAGTATCCCTTGATGCAAGTGTACTTAATTTGCTCACGAACAGCTTCTGGTTTTACATTCTGCCTAGTCAGACTCACAAATTACTACTGAATTACCTAAATTCCTTTGTTCTTCACTTTTTATTTTCAGCCATTTCCAAAATAGTACCTATTCCCCAAAAAATTATTCTATCAGAGGGGCAATTGTCAGGGAAAACTTGGAAAACCTGAAATTGTCAGGGAACTTTGGAAATCTGGAAAAGTCAGGGAATTCTCATAACAGGCAGGGAGAAACTGGGATAGGAAAGTCTTATTAATTTTCCCGCCCTTTATTTCGCCAAAATATTTCACCAACTAAAACTAATGTCCGTCGCCGAAGTGCGTAGCATAAGCCCCGTCAAATCGTTGAACATTCAGTTGTGAATCTTAGTTATTTAGTTGTGAATCAGTCGTACAATGTATCTCTTTTGTATATGTCCTCAATACAATATTGTGAGAAACTGGGATAGGAAAGTCTTATTAATTTTCCCGCCCTTTATTTCGCCAAAATATTTCACCAACTAAAACTAATGTCCGTCGCCGAAGTGCGTAGCATAAGCCCCGTCAAATTGTTGAACATTCAGTTGTGAATCTTAGTTATTTAGTTGTGAATCAGTCGTACAATGTATCTCTCTTGTATATATCCTCAATACAATATTTGCCCAGTAGTGTTAAAAATCATGATCACCATGTGTTCCGCTCATCACAAGGAATCCGAGGCTATGTTGTTTGGACGATTTTTAACTCATGTTTTTTTTTAACTTCCAAGACTCAGGTCGAGAGGTAGTTGGAGCACACTAGCTAGTAGTAAATAGGTGCTTGCAGTTCTAAAAATACAAGACGATGATTATTAAAACTGTAATACAAGTACAATCACACATGTAAACAAAATCTTATGTAAGATCATCTTCGATTTCCATACCCCCCTTCGCTAGACCCTAAGAAGAGTTCTCCTCCCATCCCCACCTTTCACGCTCGACGTAATTATTGAATGACCCCCTTGGCTCCCTCTCAAAACAATGTAGTCAGGTCACAAACCACCTCAAATATGATATTCCTAAATGACACTGCTGTTACTAATTGCCTCCTGTTTTTGCTCGCAGTGGCGCGATAACATTTTGTTTGTTTATACAAATATTTTTACATTTTTGGTTCCCTCTTACAATCAAGGGGTTATGACCATGTTCATCAAAATGTTAGTAGCTTCTAAAGGTCACTCGTGCCATCCAATTTTGATCCAGTGCAACAACTTGACTTTGGTTTGTATTTTTCGCGCAGCTTAGTGATACCTGTACCAGAGTCCGCCAGTAAATTGGCTATTAACTTTCCCTTCTATGCCTTTTCAGTAATTTTCAACTTCCCAGAACTACCAGGACATGCCACCTCTTCCTTGAAAATTAGACATTGTCAATTTTTAATTTTACCGAAGGGAACATACACGGCCACGGAAATACGAAACACGGATACGTGGCCGCGAAAATTGTATTAAAAGTGTGTACAATTTGTATGAGGGCTTAACTTGTGAAGGTTTAATATATTTTTTTCATTAGGGTGGAGGTTCAATATATTTTTCATACTTATAGCTTTTAATGTATTGATTTCAGCTTTTAACATTTTCTGAGTTTTGACGAAAATTTAATTCAGCAGAGATTAAATATTCCGATAATAGGAGACCTTTTCGCGATCGGTCAGGGAAATTGGTAAAGCCATCATGGAAAAGTCAGGGAATTTGAAAGTTGGTTATCAGTAGCCACCCTGTCTATGCTTTCTCAGTCATTACTTATTATATCATTCCTTTGATTTAAATCAGTTTCACATGCATTCTACATTGCTTTCTGCATTCGTGCATGCTGTGAATAACAGTTTCCTAGGGATTTTCAATATTTGCTTTCCTCTTGTTATAATCAGGGGTCACCCGTATGTAATTATGGATCTACTGGAATTATTTGCACGTCCCTGTTTCATCTTTGCCAAAAAACATTCAACGAAATCTTTTTCTTGTCCCAAGTCTTACCATTTGGACACGTGATGGATTTTGCTCCACACATCCTCCATGATTGTTTCATTTACTTAGTTTATCTTGTGATTGTTGTGCCCAGGCTTGAGCAGTGGTGGTGAGGACGAGAGTGAGGAGGATGAGGAGGAGGAAGGGGATGCAGGAGGGGAGGAGGGGGACGAGGAGGGAGGCGAGAGCAGCCAGGATGGCGAGGGCGGTCCCAAGCTGGAGTGCTGCAGCAACAGCGGAGCGAGCGGAGGCGATTCGCCGCCACAATGACAGGAATCTTTGGCGCTGGTTGCACCTCGCCTCTCCATCCCCACGGGACACCCCCTGCCACTATTGGGCCTCCCCCACCCAACCACCCTTGGACACACCATGTACCCCCATTGCTTCCAGTGAGCCGGCGTCGATGAGGATAGTAAAGAGGGTCCAGGTGCCCCAACGGAGGATTCCTCAGTGCTAATTGGTTCGACTCTTCCGAGTGCCTCTCCAAAGACTCAAGTGTAATGTCTTTGGCCATTCCGAGAATGCTCAGAAGTATTTAAGGCCTCCTGAATCCTCTTTCTTCCCCTCTTATCTCAATCCATCTCTCTCTCTCTCTATTTCTCTATGTTCTGGCATTAGTGGTGCACTAAAAGTTGGACCGGTGTTAACTACCGTGCTCTTATCTTACAGTCATGTGGGTGCTTCTCTAGTGAATATGGATTCAGTGTAGTGAGTGTGACTTAAAATGCCTAGCTGGCTAGTCCTCAATTATTCTAAAAATGGGAATCAGTTGATTAAATTGTCACGATGAATGGCAATCACTGTCTCTCCCATAAGCAAGTCAAGGGTGTGCAGCTAAATCTTTGAAGGCAGCTCTAAGATCAAGTGTCTTCAGTGGCCACAATTTATAATAGTGGTTTCTATGAATGAGTCAGTCTCATAAGCCCTTCTTCAGTCTTTCTGGATAATGTTAACGAAAGAAAGCAAAAGAGTCAAATTTTTTTTAAGTATACCATTAGCTTTAGGTATTGTCTGTGCTTTGAAGTTCTATAAAAAGACATTTATCCAGTTCAAGGTGAAGTACATATTTGTTATGGGAATTATCCCTTCGGCTAAGCATATGACAGGATTGAAATTTTCAATATGGGACATTATGAGGAGTAATTGAAGTCGGAATTTCAAGGCACACTAACTAATGAGCGAATGTGATCACATTCTGCTCTTGTTCATATATTATACGTGAGAGTTTTGAATGGTGACATATTTGTCTATATGTTTGTTTTGAGAGTATTTATTGTTGGCTGTCCCAGAGGCAATTGCAGATATTTTTTTTATACATTTCTCTTCATCCCCGTCCTCTGTTCACGTCAGTTAACGTGAGCATCAATGGGGTGGATGGCACCCCTCATACCTCACTCATGTATACGTATGAAACAAGTTCAGACCTCATAATGCCATTTACTCAACAATGATTGTGGAAGACAGCATGTGAATCATAATAATTTGGGGGAAATATTAGCCCTCTGTTTATAGTTGGATAAAAGTTCCTCATTTTTGAACGATAAAGAGGGGTGCACTAGATGCATGTCCAAGTTATTGTGCTTGAACTTGTAAAGTGATGTTTCCCCTAGTTGTGTGGGCAGTAGCTATTTGGGAAAAAAATGTTCTGAAGTATCTATTCAATGGGCTTTGCATTTGTGAGAAACTTACAAGATCTTTGATTTTTAGCAATTCCTTCTAAATGTTCTATCCTATAATGTTAAGGCAGTGTTTAAGTTGGTAGGCATTATTGTCTGTTAAATGCTCTATTGTATATTGGGAAATTTTCATCAACTGAATGCGGCTGATATTTTCCTTCAGAAAACATACAAAAATTTGTGCCAATTAGTCTTGTATACGATATTTCATATGGTCTGATAATTACTTGATTTTTCAATTAAAAATGACAAGAAAAACTACAAAAGTGGAGGAAGATTTTTACTTCAATTCAAGTCATGTAGATATGGCATATACAATGGGATAATCAAGGAAAAAAAATGATGGATGCCAGGAATAAATCCATGAAAATACTATCAATTCATTGAGAGCCATGTTTCAGAGTAGGACCTTTTAAGTGAATTAATTAGGTCAGTTTTCTGTGTACAGCCATTCTTGTAAAACTGTGTGTATGAATGTGTCAATGAGTCTTTATGCAGTATTTTTGTTCTATGGGGTTGTTTTTGTCTCCAGTGACATACCTATGCCATTCATTGGTTTCATTGTCAAGAGACAATATTCGTCCATTCAGGGAGTAATGTATCTATTTGGTGCTTGTTTTCACTGCTAAAGTTACAATTCTATCACAGAAATTTTTAGAGATCTATGGTTTTCTACGAGGGCAACTTGAGCAAGTTGCTGTTGATCTCATGCTGGTCTCAACATTTCTAGCCTCCTCTATTCCATTTATCCTAAATTTTTTCACGATTAACATTTTTGTGGGCCATTATTTAAAAAGATCATATTATATATGAAGTTGTGATTTATTTTGTAATGATTTTACCCTTTGGCAGCAATTAAGCATGAAAAGTAACGTGAGTGCATGCAGTTTTCTATTTCACTAAAGAAAAGTTCCTTTTCTGTGTAGGGACTTCTTTAGTAATAATATTAAATCAGATGTGCCTACTGTCATATATAAATAAATGCCTGCATTTTTCATTTATTGCCTAAATTATCTAGTATGCCTTCAACAATTTGTGCAGAGTAGTGTCGTAATAGTCTGTTTTTGAAGTTAATATTGAAAGGAATGAACATATTTTGATAGGAGTGTAATCAACATTATTTTGAAAATATTTCTCAATTGTAAATGGACTTTAAGAATGTTTAAATTTCTGTACAGTATTGCACTTCAATAATCAGCAGTTATTGTCCATGTATATCTTTCAAAGATAGGATATATGTATGTCTTAATTTTTCCCTAACATATTTTGATTGCTTTTTGAATAATGTCCAGTCTTCTTATTCCAAGAAAGTTTTGAAAGCCTGCCACTACATAAATGTGCCATAGAATAATTTATAGTACATTTATATAATTTGAAATTTTGTTGCTTCCATCAAAAAAAAAATAAATTACTCAGGTTGTGTTAGACTCTTAGAAAATGATTAAATGGAAACAGAGCAATACTAATGGGATAATTTTTGCCTATGTGCCTAGATTTATTCCTTAATGGATAAAGTATATTTGCCAACTTATAACAGGTTTTTGTTTGGCCTACAATGTTAGTATACGAATACCAGGTGGTTATAACCAACACAGGATTTTTGTTGCGTCATATTTTTGAGTGCACATATTGTATTTTGCCTTTGAAGGTATTTTTTTGCAATCAGTGGGTTCCTATTGGACCAATACAGTATATTAGTTTTAAGTATTCTCCGTTTTCATTTGCTGAAGGAATATTAGAAACTCCAAGATGTGGCAGTGGATTTCAAGCAATGTATACGTAAACTAAACTCTGCTGAGCCTTCCAGTGAGATATGATAATGTATACCAAAAACATTTTGAGCAAACTTAGTCTCTCAAAGATAATGTGAATGACCCAGTGGATGTGCTCATCAAGCATTGCTCATGGAGTTTGGTGACAGAAATTTTGCACAAGTCAACCACCGCTCTGATTTCATCCAGTCCCTGGCAATATTGGTCATGAACGTTCTCACTAATTCATGAAAATGACTGTTTAAGATAGTCATGTCCTGGGATGTTGCAGGGAGAAGGACTGCAGCATTTTATGGTTTGAGTTCATCAACCTCTTTGTACAATTGGGGAGGTTAGAAAAAAAATGCTCATTTGCAAATGATACATATTTACCTCTACATTTATACTCATGTTAATTAGATTATTAGTTTTTTTGTTGCATATTGAGGGTGAAAGTGAGATTTCAACACTCGGTAAATAGAACTCTCTATAGCTGGCTTGTTGAAATCATTTGAGTGAGGAAACGAATTCTTTTTTTGAAGCATTGGTGATGCTTTCATCAGTATACGTATTTAAAGTGGCTGATGCCCTGGTATTCCATGCATCAGCCCACTCTAAACTGTAAAATGATATATCTAATGATGAATGCGAGTTCTCATGCATACCTGTCTGTGATAAGTGTATGGAATATTTTGAGTTGTTGTGAATGAGTAAATTGATTCTTTTGCAATAACTGAATTGATTCTTCTGAAGCTTTGTAGATAACAATAAAAAGTCTTTGGTATTTTTATGTCATATGAAATGTTTCTTTTTTTAAATTGAGGAATCTCTTTGGCATTATTTCAAGAAAAAGACTGCCAGAAGGTGTGATGTGCTATATATTTCTGCATTGTTTTCATGTAAATCAGTATTTCAATTGTACTTTGACTGGGACATTAATTTTATGGCATTATGATTGAGTACCTAGATATTAAAAGTCTTCTAATACCCTTATGCCATCAGATAATTGGTGGTAAAAGAGAATTGTGCTGGGTACAGTTGTCTCTTAGCTATTTCCTTCCAGTACCATCTTTGCAGTGTTCTGAAAATGCCACTACTGTACTGATAAACATGTAAATTTATCAAATTTTTATTTAAAATATACTATAATTGAAAATGGTTTTAGATAAATGCCAACATGCTGCTAAATCCTTAGTTTTCACCTTATTATGGTATCCTTCTTGTGGTCTTTGTTGAGGTTTTAAGGTGTTGCATTTTTCAATGAAATGAATCAATGATTAGTCCCTCATGCATGACTTTCCTTCACTTTTCATTAATTTGGTGAGGACTTTTTACTAGCTGTTGAATTTTGCCAATGGATATGTTTACTGCAGTTGTCAGTGCTATGAAAATTTCCTCAAAAATTATACTACATTTTTAACTGTTCATTCCCATGAATGACCTGGGAAATAACATAGTTTTAACATTATTGTGTCAAACTGGGAACCTTAACATGTTGGCCACTAAAATGAAATTCAGGAGACCATCCTCTGGACCAAGGTTTTCTTGGTTCATCCCCACGGCACAACAGTGGCATTGTGGTCCACATGGACTGCCATGGCTCTTAATGTATTAAATGGAAGAGTAAATTTTCCTATCATAGATGTACAGACTGATTAACTTTCACTTTTATGAATTTCTATTACTTATGTGGAGAATTCAATTTAGTATCTGTTTAATATGTCTTCATCAATACATATTATTAGCAGAACACTCAACAATGAAAACTTTTCCGAATTGAAAATTACGAAACCATTTTTCCTCCTAAAAGATTATCAGGGTTAATTCATTTGTGATTCTATCTCTATAAAATCCTTAAGAACTGAAATTTTTTTCCAAGATTTTTGAAACCGGTAACTTTTGGAAATTTGATCCTACAGATTTTTTTTATCATGAACAGTGAAGGGTCACATGACACACTTAATTTCACTCACTCTGAGCACAATTAAGCAATCATGAAAAAACAAACCAAAATGTCCCTCAAGATTATTTACATCCAAGAATGTTTCCAAAACCAATCATATTCAGTGTGATAAGAAGGATTACAACTTTTGACCTCTTCCCAAGTAGGCGTCCCCTGTCAGAAATAGCATTGAAACTCATAGTTCTGCAAAATTCCCGTTCAGACTATTCATGAGAGTTGAAAGCCACAGTTAATGAACAGGACTCCCACAGGTCCCTTTAACTTATAAAAAACATTGAAAATTTAATACTTTTAAGAAATCTCCATTATAAAATTCAAGCTTTATATTTGGGATCTCAACACATGGAGAACTACAGGAGCAAAAGAGGCTTTCAAGGAATGTGAGCATTTAATTGGTGAATAACAAACACAACTGGAAAATAGGTCAGGAATACTAACAACCAGAAGATTAGAAGAAACACACCTTTGGGAAAGCAAGGGGCCAGAGTTTGCAATGGCCAAAATTCGTATTCTGAAATACTTTGCTGGTTATTAGAATATACTCACACAATCATTCAGTTCTGTGCAAGGAACCAACTGTAGCACAGGGATCCAACAGCCACCAGTAAATGGCATTATTTTTCATTTCTATACCACTTTGACCTAAAATTGATGAGTTCATAAATTTATCTAAAAATGTCTAGGTTTGGCTAATGTGTGTTCAAATGCATTGTTTGTCTCTCAATTTCATGCATTAATCTTGTTCACAGTTTACAATATTTTTTTGTAATACAGTCAAGCCTGTTTATAACAAAGTTGAAGGGGCCGAATATTCACTTTGTAATAACCGAACTTCGTTATCTGTGGACCAGTTTTTATGAGCCTCTCTTTGATGGGGAATAGCCTTCACTTCGTTATAAACGGGTTTGATATAAGTGGGCTTCACTGTAGCACATTAGGTGTAGCAGGTGCCATTATGATTAAATAATCCTTGGGCTAGAGTCTACTTGCAGACTCTTGCCCCAAGGATGCTGACTCCATTTCATACATTGGTCTTCATTTGACTCTAAAGTTTTGGATAAAAACTCACGTTACTCTCTTGATATTTGTGTTGAGGAATTATAAGTAGCAACTAGGGAGAGGCATACATGAAAGCAGAGGACCTGAGGTAGGAGGAAATCTGGGCATGTAATTACAAGAAGCAATAAGGAATCCATACGTTTCATTGTAGCTGATAGGCACAGTGATAAATCAAGTTAGCAATAACTACTTCTGTGGTGTGGAAATAAGAATACCCTTCTCACTTGTTTCCAAGGTAAGAAACGAAGATGCTGCAGGCAAAATGTATCAGACAATTGCTGTATTTCATTACGTTCCCACTTCAGGAATTACATTGCTCCTGCCTTTGTTTTTTCGAGAAAGTATTTTATAATGTGAGCTAGGCGATGGAGAACCTCAACAGTGGCGGATTTAGGGGGGGGTCACAGGGGTCATGACCCCCCCCCAAATTTTATCAACTCCCTATAACGATATTTTATTGTGATAAACGAATCAACACGACTAATTATAAAAATATCAACAAACTTTCAGCCAAAATACTTTCCCTCGTTGGTAGCCATCTTCATCGAGTCCACTGCTATCGCTTTGAATCATGGGAAAAGGATGCACTCGTCGATGCCCAAATCTGGCGGCTGTAAAAGGTACCTAAATCCGCTCCCTTATGATGCCTAACGAGTTGGGACACCCTTCCAAGATGGCGTCCTCCCTAAATTCTGGGATGGTACCTATCTGGTGAATTGGGACAAAGCTGTAGAGCCGCATAGTCGGAAGTGCCTCAGTGCTTTCGGCAATGTTCGGCAGTTTCCGATGTCTCGTGATAAGCTTGTAGAGCTCGACTGACAGACAAGTGAGTCTTCACGTACCCTTGAATAGTATAGGAATAGCCAATATATGATATAATATGGAAAAGCAGGGTCGCACCAGGCGTGTAGCCAGGGGGGTTAAACTCCCCCTGAAATTTTTCATCGGCGAAGAAAAAGAGAAAATAAGAGAGGATAAGAGGAAGGCTATACGACCCAAGCAGCATCGTATGGCAGTTATGCGTCGGCCCAATGTCATTTTGACGTCACCGATTTCGTTTTAACATCGGCTGATAATTACGATATAAAAATGACACACATGATATCTTTCTCCGATGTAAAATTGATATCTTCGATCGTATCTTAAATTGATATTTAATAGATACCGTTTTCCGGATCAAAGATGATGTCAGCTGAGCTGAGTAATAAAGGGCATAAAAATGATCATACTTTTCTGGTCGCTGGATTTTATAGTTTTTAGTATTAAAATTTTTCCCCCGACGTCAGAGAGAAGAAAGTCAAAAATTTGTGATTGGTCAGAACATCAGAAACGATTTGGAGGCCTACATATAAAATAAGAAATATGACTATTTAAGGATTCGATAACACAGAAAGAAAAAACACGAGCCTACGTTATCATGTTTCGCTTCCACTCCATATCGCTTGAACCTTCAGAATTAGTAAGGATTCGATGTTTGCTTACAAATTGTCGTTCACGCGGCCGGCTTGGAATATCCTACATTTACCGCCAAGTGCGGCTTTAGCGCTGGATGGGGTTCACCTTTGGTCATGGCTTCTTTGAAGCCCTTTCTCCCTTGCATTGCCATCCTTGATGGACCGCGAGGGCTCAACATCTAATTCCTTGAACCTCGGTAAAATGCCATGCGAATTAGGGATCCTGGGTAGCGTAATGGTCTGAGCAGTCAAAGGTCCGTGGTTCCATTCCCGGTCCAGGTGAATTTTTTCGCATGGCAATTAATGTGAACCACATATTGGGTTATAACGCCAATGACTTCAACAGAAAACGAGTTTGAAATATTGTACTACAATGATAACGCTTAAAGTTACGTATTTTTCAGTAAGGGAGGTTCGGTACGAGTAAAGTAAGTGTCTTATTACTATCATAAACGCTTAAAATTACCCATTTCGTAATAAGGAGAGTTGATTCAGGGCTAAAATGCAGGGTTCTCAATGTGAACGATCTGAGATCGAAACTACCTCTCGCAATTTCTTTTTCCATCGCAATTTCATTGTACGACCATCCCTTATTATAAATATTTGTAACATGTTTATCCAGGATACATTTTAGCTATCTTACTTATTAAATCATCCCAATGTCATGTTAATGAAAAATCAGTCCATGGTATTATCAATTATATGTCGGCCCAATATCATTTTTATGCCACTGTATAGTGGTGACATATGTTTTTTATCATCAAATTAATATCGGCCCAATATCGTCAGCAAATGTCATTTTTATAATGGCAAATGTTATCACTTTTGACATTTGCCGATATCGGTAGCCAATATCGGATTGACCAATAAGTGATAAGTGACGGTGTAAAAATGATATTGGGCCGATATCATGATGCTCCGTGGGGAAGGCTACGTTGTCGCAGAAACCGTGGACTCCTCCTTTAGACTACCATTTTCCTCATAACAAAATAATGAAGAAAGGAAAGCCTACGAAAACTATGCACAGAGATCACATCTTGACAAGTTCCACTGGCTTGTGCTGCCTCATAAAGACAGGGGGCTTTACTGTATATACTGTGTACTTTTTTCATCTGGCTTAAGAAGTGTCCACCACAACGTGACTCCACTTAGGAAAATAGTTAAGGAACCCCTTAAAAAGTTTGATAATCTCTTAGGAGAAAAAGGTGACCTCACCACTCACGAGGAAAACCGATTCCATGTATCAGCACAATGGAAAAGACTTTTTACTAACATGCAATGAACCATCTTTAGAAATAAACAACTGACTAAAGGGATCGGGTTGGTGTGGTTGCTAGAATACTGGCCTCCCATCTCGAAGACCTGGGTTCGATTCCCGGCAGTGGCAGATTTTTCAGTGGAAAACCGGTCCCCATTTGAGTGCCTAGTGGACGGCATTTCAAGTCCAGTACTCCATCCGTCGGATGGGACGTTAAACCGTGGTCCCCTTGGCGCCTTTCGTTAAGAGTAGGCTAATGCCGACACCGGGTTTCTCTCCACCCTTCCTCCGTTCCCTGAAAACTCCTACCATTACCCATTTACCAACTGATTTTTGAAAAAACTGATCATGAGTTGGCTTTCTATAAATTCTTTTGTTTCATGATACTGATAATACCGTACAGCAATTATAACACCCAACTCAAACTTTTTAGTAAGCCCCTAATTAAACAGATAGTTTTTAACTTTTATGTATGTGCTTATCATCACTGTAAACCTTTTCCAATGAAATGTTTTCACATTTTCTGTTGTATGAAACATTAATATTTATAATTATTTTAAACTTAAAGTTGGCTTTTTTTATTTCTTCTCCATTGTTAAACTTCTTAAATGTCTAAAATTGTTCAATTTCATCTGTTGTTAAGGAAACAAATGAAATTTTAGGCTCAAAAATGCGTAAAAAGTGGGTTTTTAAAAATAATTTACACGGAAGAACGCCCCTCTCCCGGGGGGGGGGGGGGGGGGGGGGGGGGGGATTCCATACCCCCCGGACCCAGGTCATGACCCCCCCCCCCCAAATTTGATGCTGAATCCGCCCCTGAACCTCAAAGAACTTTTTCCTAATGAGTGATTTAGGATTCATTAATTTCAATATTCTATTTTATTGCCTGAAACATTTTTGGGAATACCATCTGGTCTTGTTGATGTAAGATAATCAAGTCTCATGTTTGTCTTTTTGTAATAGATTTTTGAAGATTTATTCCATCTATCGACCATCTTTATCCCCCAATAGCTCTCACAAAGCTCAGACAAGTTTAAAAAAATTCTTTGGCCCTGATGAACTTTTTGCAACTCTTCTGCATGTGATAAATGGATGGCATTTAATCCTAGTCGGTGAATACATAAGTATCAAATAGCAGCACTAATTGGAAGAAACTTTGTAAAATCAGCTTCTCTTGGGAATATAGTCAGAAGGATTTCTGTGTTTTCATACTCAAGCCAAATGTGTTTGGTGAGGATGAGTACATGTCCTTTATTGGTCATATACCTACCTATACAAATCAAGAAGGAGAGTAAATGTAAATGAGACAGCAACTTCTGGAAGAATATGTTATCATTGAAGTGGAAGAAACTGTTTTACCTCCCAATTCTCCTCATCTCGCGCGTTCATTTCCTCCTCTCAGTCCACTAACGTCTTCATCTGAGAGTACTTTGCTTGACACCTCAGGACATATCTCTCCTAAGAGCATTGACCATGACAGGGAGCTGAAAGAGAGTGAGAAATCAAAAGTCTATGAAACTGTTCCCCAGCACCAAGAGGCTGAAATTTCATCTTAGATAGTGATCAGAAAGTTAAGGGCTGAGTGCTTAGGGTTAATGAGCAGCATATATATACTTTACCAGAAAAATTGACAAATGCCGCAGAGGTTCTAGAGAATTATGTTCAGACCCAGATTTTATAAAGGGAGACGTAGAACCTGAGCAGGTGGCTGTAGAAACTCCTCAACCAAGTACTTCTAGTAGCCATGGCACTTTGATGGATATTTTATGCATTAATAATTTAATCTGCAGAACTTAAATTACCAATATGTAAACCTATTTTTATTATTTGAGAACAAGCTATTAGAGCCTACTAAGCTCTTGCATTTTTCTGGGCACGAGTCATCTGAGTAAGATATTTGAGACCCTCAGTAAGCGATCAAAGTAACAGAGGACTTCCGAATTGGTGTTTGCAGCAAGCATGAGTCTTCACACTACAAAGCAGGATGATGCAGAATAATTGGTGGATGAATTCTATTTGCCTATGTACTGCATGCAAGGCTCTGAAATTGATTATTGAGGAAAAATAGACTAAAAATAGGTTCTCGCCATAGGAAGAGGGGGTAAATCGCATAATGCAAGTAATCTGTATCCATCTTATGGAGAGATTATCTTGTCAAAAAAATGTTGCTAACCCCATAAGAAGTACATAGAAATCTCAGACAACTGTGCTGAGGTTACTCTTCAAGCCCTGCTCAATCATGCAGTGCATTGCACCTTGCATGCTCTGGAGCCTGTTCTAAAAACCCTCAACCCTGGCCAGTGCTACAGCCTGATTCTTATATCAAAGTGGGGATTCAATGGCAGTAGTGGACACTATGTATAAACGGAGGACCAACTAGGAATTTGATGATAGCAGCTTGTTCTTCATATCTTTGGCATCCCTGCACTTGTGACAAAGAGTCAAGTAAAATTGTGGTGCAGGAAAAATCCAAGACCCTCCTAAAGAAGGTATTAATTAAAATTGATGGTTTCAGCCATTACTTTAAATAACTGTGGAAATACCAAGTTTATTCTATCATTCATTCAGCGGCGTTGGGAGTGGGGGGCAGGAGAGGCCGAAGGCCCCCCCAGAATTTGTCCCCGGGCCCTTTCAGTCGAAGCGGGTACTTACTAACACACATTCTCACCTTAATATGTCCTTCTATTGAAATTCTTGTCTCTAACCCCTCCTAACAGCAAAAAATTCGGGCCCTCTTCTTAGGTGCTGGGCCCTGTCCTTAGGAGCCGGGCCCTTTTCTTAGGTGCTGGGCCCTTTTCAAAGTTGACCCCCCTAAGAAAATAGTTCCGATACCCCTGTATTCATTAAGGTATTACTTAATTATTAAAAATTAATCTTGGTTCTGATATAAAATTTTGAAAACCCAAGCAGTTGTGTTTTGTGCTTTAAATCCTAGTGCAACCTATCATTATTATTATTACAGTTATTTCAGGCAGTCATAGAAACAATTTGTGAAAGAAACGAAATCTCACTTGTGGCCTCATTTAACTCGCAAATCAGGAGGTAAAACATGCACTTCCAACAACATCTCTTTCTGGTCAACATTAATTATTCGGTGCCCACCCCCCTCAAGCTTGATAGCTTCCCCTCCCCTCCCAAACCTGAAGACTCAACACCCCCCTCTCAAACTTTTAAAGTACCTAACAAACATCCTTGAATCGGAAATGTCCAGCATATCAACCTCACCTTTCTCAATTATTAGCTTTTTCATGGGAGTAATAAACAATCGAGTAGTTATTTTTTGATTTATTGCTTTTATTTTTTAAACATTTGACAAAATTAAACAACTCACTTAATATGAAAAACACACATACATGTGGGTCATTCCACGTCAATTCGACCAGAAAATCAGCAAAAATGACCCATATGGCCACCGATTTTGACCAAATTTGGCATAACGGTTCCATTTGATAAGAAAATGAAAACCCCAGAGCCGTTTTGCAAGACAAGCAACCATTTCCGAAATATTGCAGTGTTGCACAATTCGAATTTTGCAAAAGTTACTAAACATTTTACGATATATCTCCCAGACTATTAAAGCTACAGACGTGCTTAGGACCTTATTTTAAAGGCCTTGAATTGGAAAAATATAATAAGGGATTATATTGTGAAATATAAACAATTTTATAACATTTATAACAAATTTAAAGTTTCAAATCGATTCTTGACGATGTACCTATGCCTTCAATTTTGCTAATTTTTTTATATGTTGTAGAAACAAGCCTCCTCTACAAATCAAAAAAGTTTGCCAGAGGTAATATTTCATTTAAGAAAGAAAAATATTTTTGAGTGAAGGCGTGACGCCCACCCACTCCACTCCTCCCTCTAACAGAATTCCCCACCACCTCCATGTAGGCAACTTCCAGCTGTGACAGGCACTGCTAGCATCAAGTCGAAGGTCTAAAACAAATTATAAGTTACTTATAAATATCTTTTCAACTTTTTTGATATATTAATTGGTTATTTCATGTATCTAATGCATGTATGATGTGGAAATAACTCTAATTTTCTACAATAACCTTCAAAATTCCACAGACAAATAAATAATTTAGGTACCTAGAGGTCATACCATGATGCTCTAAAGATGATCATGTGCAATCCACCTCATCCTAAATGCTTCTTGGGGATGTGTTCCGATTGCCTAGGTATTTACAATGTCAAAGCAGAATTGGAGGCAGTATTTGATGATCTGTTTATTGATGAAAGAGTCAATAAGCAATTGCTAACTACAGACTGATGCAATTTAGAAACAGTTCACTAGCCTTCCAAAGACTTCATCAACACCTTTGTCAGTAAACTGAACATGTTACGTGATCATTATTTCATCACCAGACAACAAGCCACCTTCCTCCAGGAAGTGAAAGGATCACTTCAGCCTGGTGAAGTTATAGTCAGTGGAGACTTTGCAGAAAACTACAGTTTCATTCCTCAGGATGCCTCCCAGGGTTATCATTGAGATAATAGTCAGGCTACACTCCATCCAATCGTGTATTATTACTTGTAAATGTAAATTGTAGGGGTTGGCGAGGGCCTTCTGAAGCCCCCCTGGCACTTAGACCTCTTTAGATCCATTGTGCCAACCCACATTTAACCTGCCCGCCACTTGCAGACAGGGGACAAGAACACCACGGTAGAGGAATGAAGGGGTCACCCATCCAACCTCCGTCCCGGCCCACCATTGCTTAACTTCGGTGATCTCACGGGAACCGGTGTATCAACGTGGCTAGGCCCTTACCCTTGTATTATTACATAGAAGGAGGCAAGCTGGAACATTCATGCTTTGTATTCATATCTGACTGCCTCACACATGAAATTGTGTCAGTCTACTCATTTCAGAAGCTGATAATACCCCTTCTACATGAAAAAGTGCTAGAACTAAATACAATTATTTTTTTCTGATGGCTGTGCTGCACAGTACAAGAATAAAAAAATACTTAATTGATCTGTGCTTGCATGACTGCCTGACTTTGGGGTGCCTGCTACATGGCACTTTTTTGCCACCTCACATGGGAAAAGGCCATATGATGGTATAGGTTAGGGTGGTGTGAAAAAAGTCAATATTTTTTTTCGGAAATGGGTACCCTTCAATGACTGTGTATGAGACCTATTAACAATTCTGTAAATTATTTAATTTTTACGACGTCATCTTGAGTCTGCACATTTGGCTTAAAGTTTGAAAATTTTTGAAATTTTTTACATTTTTTCAAATTTTTTTAAGTACTTGAAACAAAGAAAAAACCCTGACGGTTAGTCACTAAATAGTTGAACAAGACCTTAAATAAAGACAGGATTTAAAAAAATATTTTTAGGCGGTGGTTTTAGTCTGCACATGAGGCTTAAATTTATCCAAATATTCGTAAATTTCTGATATTTTTAACGTTTTATAATTTCTAATATCCTCTTATAATGTTATCAAAACTTGTTATATAGCTTTCGTTAATCAACTTTGCATTGTGCAACTCTTCGCTAGTTCATATTAAACTAACCAGGACTCACCACGGGGAGGTTGTTGCACTTCGAGTCCCACCCATGCCCTCCCAACCACCCAACCATGAGAGCATGTATTTACATCTTTAAGAAAAGGCTTCAACAGGTAAATTGTTTCTTTGTGTCATATACTGGAGGCATATTTCCATCAAATATTCTACTTTTGATTAAGGTTTCTCTTTTCTTTTGATCACAGACCAATTTTGAGAAAGCAGTGACTTCTTTGACGGCTCTTTCTACCGCTTGAGTGTGTGATGGGAGTTCAAAAAGAGTGCACTCAGAAGCTATGTTTACACTCTCGGTTTCCAGTAACCTTTGCAAATCCTGATTTGTCAAATGACTTGTGAGAGGTGGTTCTGTCACTTCCACATCATTGCAAACAATCATATCGACATACTCTGATGCTCCAAAATTTATTTTCTGGATTTCAAACCATCTTAGTGGTTTACTGGCTTGTTCTCTAGATCGAGCCTTGATGATACGTCTTAAAGCCAGTTTCTTTATATGATAGACAAATCAGAACCCTTAAGGACCCATTTGATTGGGCTGAAGCTAATTTGAGCTCCTTGACCTTTCGGTTCATGTCCTTAGAAGTGATGGAAGCAATGAATCAATCTATTAGTGAAAGGTTTAAAGTTCTTCAGGCAATTGCCGGAACACGAAGTTTCCACTGCTTTAAACCGATATCCATAGCAATGCTATGAGTGATACGATACCCTTCGTCTGCTGAAAGCAAAGATATCCTGCTGATCCCAGGGGAAGAAGACACAATCGACGCAGAAGATGAGTCTGATGAGGATGATTTTGAGTCAGATGTGAATGAAGATGGAACAGAACCTATTCTAATTATTGAGGGTATTGGTGAATATGTCACCGTGCAATATGACGGACATTGGTGGCTTGCATCTGTTTTATAGAAGATAATGCCTGGATTTAAAGATTTTTTAGAATAAATTTCCCTATAAAACGTATATTGAATTTTGGCTATGGGATCTATTACAAAATACTATCAGACCTGTAAGATAGTATCTATTGGAAATCTATGGCACGTATAAGACAAAGGATTCCTATAGAAAATTTTACCAGACTTATAAGAATCTAAGCTCGTATGGGAACTACCGCCTTTCCTATGACTCCTATAGGTCACATAATTTTCTATCGGGCCTTCATGAAATTTTCCATAGGGATAGTAATTAAACAAAAGTTTCTCCATAAGTTGAGTACCTACCTACTTTTGTGCTACCTTTTTATCCAGATACCGGAATGGGGTCCATGAATACCCCATTTTGGTATGTGAATAGTCCTTATCACAGAATATAGGATATTATTCTTCAGAACTTCCAAGACTCTGGATACATGGAAAGTAAGGTAGGTAGTACAAAAGTATATACTTCATTCTTGGGGAAAGGTGTGATTGAATCACCATCCCTATCAACAATTTCCTATGAGTCTGAAAGAAAATTCTTATGGGATTGAATCTTTTTCGTTTGTTGCTCGGTTAAAAGGATAAAAAGGCAGGGACGTAAATCACCAACAGAGAATTCAAAATGAAAGAGGACATGTAATCTCTTCAGCATGGGGTGAAACAAGCAAGCAACGAAGTCAGTGGGAAAATATTTTTCAAACCACCTCGGCAGGCAAAGGCGGCGCCCGAGTACTTAGTTGAAGAGTTTCGACGCTCTCTGATTAAATCGAAAATAATTCTGCAATTACGATCAGTTTTTGCATTGAACTGCTATACGAGTAGGAAGGATGGAAGTATTTTTCAAGCAAATTTTGAATAAGAATGAATTTACCAAAGCTGTTATATGTGATATCGCAGACTGAGCAGTGTACAGACCCCCCAAACACATTCCCGTATTTTACTATACAGGTATACCTCGCCCATGACCTCGCCTTACGTCGTAAATTGGTTCCATTAGATGTGACAAGTCGAATTTCGACGTCCAAATTCGTCCAAGTTTTAGCCGTATCCTTTATTTAATCATAATTTGTATTACTCCATTTATGTATTTATTTTAAACAATTTTTTTAACTGCATGATTTATCACATTTGAAAGTTTTTTTTGCGATTCTAGAACTTTTACTGCAGCCCGTAATGCCGTCATATCTCGACTAATTTCATCCATTTATTAAAACAAAACGACGTATCTACGGAAACGACGTAAGTCGAGGTCAAGAACACTGTATAGTATGTGTTCTTGACCAAGAACACAGTGTTCTTGGTCGAGGTATTTTGTATATTTTTTTCTCTAGCGCTTAGAATTTTGCTTATTGGACTGAAAATATAGTTGAATTGTCTTCATGAAAAGAGAATGTTAATGCAATTATCGTGTCAGCGAATAATAATCTAAATATCATTTTATGATGATGCACTAAAATATTAATGAAACCCCCCAGAAGGAAATCTTGCGTACGCCACCAAGACTGAGTAACTTGCACTGTAGGTAAATGATATTCGAAGCACAGCTGGAGACATGATATTATTATGATAGCGGCCGTGGAGGGAAAAGTGAACGGGAGGAATGGAGATTGAAGGCCTTGTGCCAGATAATGGAACAAGTAGTGAAGGTTGTGAACGACAAGAATGATGTAAATGGTGTTAAGGAAGAATGATGAACGAATAAAGAAGCTTTAACACAGTCGGTGCGGTCGCCGCCGATAGGCGGCGCTTCGAACTTGCCTCAGGAACGGCCGCCGCCTTTCGGCGTCTTACGTTACCGGCATATCAAATTGTATTTTTTTTCGACTCCGCTTCTCAGCGTTGTCCTACGACTTTCTGCCGGTCCTTACATTGGTTTATCTATGTAACATTGTAACTCGTTCTCACAAATTACGATTAGTGGATTCGGTAATACATTTTAAGTTTGCTCCTTTTTTTTCCTCGTCCAATTTTTTTCTCTGCTAATTTTTCAACGCCCAGACACCTGCTGTTCGATATCATTGTATTTATTCCTAAAATCCTTTGTATAATCTATTAAATGGATAAAAGTTATACATCTTATCAATGAAAATACTTTCTTTTAGGACTACCAATGTGACTTTGACATAATTAATTCCGTATCCTAACTTTGGATCACGTTTTATAGGCACTTTTTTAGCAGTATCCTTCGTTCTTTCTGTTCTTGGAGCAGCTTTGTTACAAATTCAACGGCTTTGAGTGAATGTGAATACTGAGTATAAATTGTCTAAACATCGGAAAAGGAGCACATATCATCACACCTCAACTCGTGTTGCCGATGAAGACATTGCCTGGTTCGTTGAAGAGCCAATGAAAATACGGTTTTTAGTGAATCAGACTCTAATTTTGTAATCTGTAATAATTCGTAAGACGAGGAAACCGATGCCATCTCAGATGATAATGAACACAAATATGACATCCGTCAGGCCTCAGGCATTTCAAGTATACTTACGGCAGTGCACAAAAAACGAGAAGCATAAATATGGATTGAAATTGCACCAGCTTACTGAACCAAATGGACTCGTTTTGGATTGCTTAGTGTATACCAATGGGGGCGTTTACTCAGAACCGAAATCGCAATTTTGTATACGAAATTGTTAGATGGAAACGAAAAAAGAAATTAAGTGAAAAAATTAATCTTCTAACCACAACTATTCACTCATAAATCAAAAATTAAAATAAGCAAAAGGTGACGCCCACCGAAAATGCTGCTGTGTTAACATTGACGTCACTTTCCTCCCGTCCTTGACTGCTCTTATGGGAAGGGGAGGGAGTGGAGGGGGATTCTCGGAAGGTCTGCTCGCACAGATGCTGTCGTAACTGCTCCGATTGGCAGAGTCAGCTGAGTGAGGTTGCACCACACCCACTTTTCCGAAAGGGTTAAAAACATTAGTTTTTCGACGCCTATAACTCGAGAAATAATTGACGGATCAAAAAACGGAAAAATACGGGTCCTTTTATTTTACAAACTCTATCATATTCAGCAATAAAAAAACATGGTAAACGACCCCATTCAAGGGATACTTATGTTGGTGGAGTAGGTCACTCAGAAAAAGTCGTTCATTCATTTGTCTAGCTACTCCAATGTTGATCATGCTGTATGTATGGACTTTTACAATAGTCACAAACTGTCACTATGCCGGAAAATCTGCTGCAAAAGAAATTATATTCAACTAGGACGTTGCAAATAATGAGGAAAGGTAAACCTCCTAAAGTGCGAAGAAAAAATTGATAAACTGAGATTTTAGCTCAGTATAGGACAGAGGAAATATCCATATGTAATTGGAAAGGCAAAAGAGATGTTCTCTTGATTTCGTCAGAGCATAATGCAAATATTATAGAAAAGTCCAACTGAAAAGGAAAGATTACTAGGAAACTACGGATGGTTGCTGAACATAATAAATACATGGAAGGAATAGACCGTATAGATGATTTTCTCTTATTATCCAGGTAAAAGATGAAGTTTGAAATGGTTTATAAAATTATGGAGAAATATATTTAAAATACTGCTAAACAACTTACAAATACTCCACAGCAAATTTAGTCGTGAATCTTCAGACGTGTCGCGAGAGTTATTGGGAGTCTTATCTTCAGGAGCGATTTTCATGAAATGCCTGTTCAAGCCCTAGGTAAGGAAAAAGTCCTACCATTTCAAAAACAAGCGGGAAGGGTTCTAGAGTCCAATGAAAATGATGCTGCAACTGCTCAAGTAAATGGGTAAGGAAGGACGTTGTTTCCTTGTGTGAATATCCACCCATGTGTGAATATGAACCTATAAGCTGTTTCTAGATCCCGGTTTCAGAGTTTTCCATAGTTACTAACCAGGGTCACGGTAAGGAAAAATGTAAATTACAGACTAAATAATGTTATCAAAACTAAATTCAGTAGATTCCGGCGATAAGGTGTCGTATTCGAACATATCGAAAAGAAGACGCAAATATGCAATTTACCACAAATAAAAAAACCTTTACTCCGACCCGGATTTCGTTGGCAATGAAATATCATCAGTTGATGCATGCGACTCTATTCGTAGAAAAAAACTCTATATTTTGAAATAGTAATCATCTTCAATTTTAATAAAAATATTAGGGTTTTACAAAAAACCTTATTTGTCTACAAGGAAAAAATATGTAACACATACAAGAAAAAAAATAATGTTTAGGGACGACTGTGGAATTTAGGAAACGGGGCATCACCTGAAGTAGGTGATGCTAAAAAAGTTAATACAATTTTTTAACATGAAAAATAATTTATTTAATGTAAATTTTAAGTTAGAATATAATAAACAATTTCAAAGTGCAAGAATAATAGAGAAATGTTAAAGGCTGATCAGTAACGTATTTGAAAACCATCCCGCGGAACGGGCTGCCGCCGATCGGCGGCATTGTACACTTTTTAAAAATAATAATAATATGCAAAATAAAAAGGTTATAAATAGATACAAAGTGAAAGAAATAACATAATATACAATATTCAAGAGAAAAAAAACCCGGTCCTAAGACTATTCTTAAAATAAACAACCGCACCGAATGTGTTAAGAAGAGGCGAAGAAAAAAAGTGCTGTAAATTATAAAAGAAGACGGCACAACTAATTCGCACACACATAGAGAAATGATGAAGACAATCGTGGAGGGAAAAGTGAAATGGACGAACGGCAGATGTTGGCCTCGTATTAGATGTTCGGAGAAAGTTAAGATGGATATTAAGGAGAAGAATGATTTAAAAATGAAGTGGTTAGCCGATAGATAGACATTTTTGGGGGTTATTTCAACCTTCCGTCAATATATGGAAAAACTACTCCCTCAGATATGCGGCTGAAATTGTGATTCTTGCGATATGCTTCTCAGTTTATCGTATTTTTAAATATCTTATGACGTTAGCAAAATCAGCGACGAGGAGTTCTCGGAGGGAAGAGGACCCTGAAAGTTCGAATCCCGGCAGCGAAAGATATTTCTCATAGCAAACCCCGCCTCTACTTGAGTGCTCGAATTGGTTGGAAGAGTAGAACTGAAGACGCCAAACTTCAGATCTAAAGACGTCAGTAGGATGGCTGGAAAAACTGTCGTAATCAATGGACTACGCATGCAGGAACGCCCGAGAACTACTATTTTTCCTAAGCCTCTTTGGACGTATGATCTTAGACGAGAAGTGTTGATGATGATATGAATAAAAAAACACGTGATATTTCATCCTTCCCTAAGTATACGAACAAACATTCCATCTCCTTGTATTTGAGTTCACAATTTACCAAATTAACGGCATTTTTTTCGAATCAGATTACCCTTTGCGCAAGCACGGATTTTCGTAATTGGAACTTCACGGTTGTGCAACTAGTGAACCACCTGAATCTCACACCCATAATATGAAATAATATTTGGCCGTGTTTTTTATCACTAGTTGCATGAATTTAGTTTGCGGTCCGTCTTGATTAAGAATTAGAAATTTAAGGAAGGTTTCGTGATGAAGTTACCACTAGCAAAGGTTAATCCCGTGAAATTATCAGAAAGAGAGAATGGTAGGGCATTTTCACTCGCAGAAGAGGTGTGAGGCTCAACTTGCTTCGTCTATCTCGGAGTAGTTTCACCAGCAGATTTCTCTCGCGCAATACTTGTACGCGGTTTGAGAAAAGGGGATGAGTGGCGGTGGTAGCTCTTAATTAACCTCAAAACTTTTCAACTGACCATTTCTCTTCTGTACGTCATGAAGAAGGATTCAAGTTACCTTTCATCCCACCCAACTGGCTCCAAACATTGGTCTAAGAACATTGCCGGATATTTTCAGAGTCGAATTTCAAAAATGGACCCAATGCCATTTTACAAACAGCCGAATCCAATGGCTCTAAACGGCCCAGTATTTTGAAAATTTTAGACCATAAGCTTCAACGCCTAGCTTTCCATACCATCACCTCACTCCTACCTCCTTTTAAATTTCGATGCGGCAACGGCGTAAGTTATAGGTTTTAGGAAGGCTTACTTATAATACACAGGTTATACCCATAAACATTGCAACTATTCACAATAAAACCCGTAGACGACAGAAGCAGTTTTGCTTAACACCAAAACTGCCACCGATTGATTGAAAAAATAATTTTTCAGATATGGTTCGATATGCAATAACTTTGAAGAAAGTTACGTACACCGGTCAATCGGGTATAAGTATAAAAATAGAGCTAGCTGACACAAAAAGTTCTTGGAAAGAGTAAAAGACTTGGAAAGACTTGGAAAGACGTTCTTGTAAAGCACCAACTTTGATAAATGTTTGTCAGAAACGGAGTGAAATATCTATTGACCTCGTCCCAGAAGCCTCGCACAACCAGTTTAGTGGAGGAAAACTAGACTTTCTCGAGAAGTTGGAAGTTGTGAACTACCAAAATGGATATTTTACCTATTTGACCCCCATTCACCAATGCTGGCAGTAACGTTCGTGACTTAAGTTGGGAATTAATCGCGACAGTAAGCTGAGTTTCCGAAAATATCGCTTTTTCCTCCCCTCACTCCCCTCCAACTACCTCCCCGCTTTCCCCCTCTCTTTGACCGTGACTATTGTAGTACACGCTCTGTGATTTGCCGTGTACACCTTGAAATTGCAAATTACTTGATGGAATCATGGTCGGTGTCAGTAAAAATGTGGACATATTGTGTATATTATGTGGATATATACCGCCTATTATTCAAGGTAGTCGGCCTTAGTGTCAGCTGGAATCCATTCTCAGAGAAAATTTTTATCCAATGGGCGTGCTAGCGCTTTAGCTGGAGCACCTTTCCCTTAGAAATCCGCATTTCCGAGTCGGTAAACGGGATTCACTTTATTTCGGTAGCATCAAACGACTCATGCCAAAGAAATGCAAACAGTGTCATGGAAACGTTTGACAGTATAACCATCTATGAACGAATTCTGAGTGGTTTAGCTTTCTTTTCGGATCCAGCGAATTGATTGAATGACTTCTCATCCAGGAGAACCGATTAGGAATGAGATTTTTTTCATTGATATACCAAACTTCCCTACTTCAGTCCCCCTATGTCAGTGCTGCGTAGGGAGCACTTCAAGTTCATTAATGCGTAATGCGTCCTTTTGGAAGGTCCCCTGGCGTCTTTCGTTAAAAGTTGTCCAATGCACCAAAAAACAAAACTACCGTTTTCTTCACTCTTACACTACACCAGAATAATTTCTAGATACCTCTACCTCGTGTTTTCATTTGAAGAAAACTATTAGACAAAATTTTTTTGGATTGGACACCAATTTGAAATTTCCATTGGTAAAATTGCACGACTCGGCAAAGGCTCAGTTTATACAAGCACCTTGATTTGATATGCGAGCACGCGAAGACAACGGCAGAAATTCCACAAGAAAAAAAATCATTCGCCTTGACCGGGACTTGAACCCGGATCCCCTGATTTGGGTTCGATTCCCGGTCAAGGCGAATGATTTTTTTCTTTGTAGAATTTCTTTTAATGCACAATTTCAGGGGGTTACACCGTCAGGTTTACGCGGCAAGTTCACGCAAGTTCACGATCCTTCAATTTGTTACGCGTAGACAAGTTACGGCGAACGCCATGGCTACCCGAACAGCGCTTCCGGAGTGGATCGCAGTGTAAACTCGAGGGCGGAAGCAAAGGGCGAGAACTCGAATCATTAGAAAGTTCAGACTTATAACAGGTGAGAATATTATGGCAATCTCCCATGCACGATAACATTCAATGCCATACATCTGATCCACGATTGAAAATGTAAGAAATAGAAAAGTCACCAACACTTATGAACTCCCGGGAGTTCCTCTAAAAATTCCTACATTTAAACTTCGTATTTCATATAATTTTCCCCTTTATTCTCTTAATAGTTACATAAAAGCAGTATTATGATGTGTGATTTCATTGCGGAATATATTCTTAAAGCCGGCCGTGGTAGCCAGGTCGGTAACACGCTGGCCTGGCCACACATAGATCGCGGCTTCGAATCCCGTGCACGTAATAAATGTTGTTTGCCTTAGGATTAAGTTCTTAGGTTAGACAGAGTGATATAACCTTAGCCGTTGAATCACTTACAAACCCAAGACTACTCCTACTACTATTAACACTGAAATTGTACTAAATTGGAGATCGGTTCAATGCGGTAATTAGGGAGTTGGCATCCCATCCTGAGAGACCGGGTTCAATTCTAGGCAGAAGCATATTTCTTTTCAGTTAGGGTTGCCAGATGCATGAAGCTGTGAAGTTATTGAGAGCTAAAATATCGTAAAAACTAATTTTGTCGTGGTCGCATACATAAAGTGACACTTCTGCCATTCTACAATAGTGGGGTATGAGTTCTAATTGGATGGAACATACCTGATCGAAAAAATAGTGACCTCTCAGTGGTGGCACCAATGCAGAAGAAGGTCAAGAGGAAAACTTCGATAAAAATGCTGATGGATTGTAGGGTATCTATTTCGTTATGATAATAGTAGGACTTTTTCCATTGTCTGGATAATTACGAACAATATTCCTTCAATCAAAATCGCTACCGCATCTCCTTAAAAAATGGAAATATTCAAGGTAATCCGGAAGCCTGGGAATTTTTAGTGATATCCCGGAACTTAAGCAATGGAGTCCCAATTTCAGAGCATTCAAAGTTCAATATTTCGTAGGGATGTGCGAGTAGCACTTTTTGACCTCGAGTCGAGTATCGAGTCGAGTTGTAAAGTACTCGCGAGTATCGAGTCGAGTCGAGTCGAGTTTGTACATTATTGTACATGAGTGAAGAGACCCAGTTCTTACTTAAGTCATCACAATTAAAGTTAGCCAGCAATCTGACTATCAAATGGCAGGTCTACCTACCATGCATAGTTATAAACAGTCAAATTAATATGGCACGTAGCGTAGGCCAAGAGACATAATGGAAATTTTCCGATAGCTCTCGAAATAAGAAAATTACCTTCATTCCAAGGATTACTCAAAAATGTGTAAATTATCTTGCAGTACGGTACCTATAGTGTACTTAGGCATAATATGAGGCCTATATGAGTGACATGCCCTATTAACTTGAAGGTAAGCCAGGAAGCAAAATATTTTTTCTTAAGGAATACATAAGCCTAATTAGAAGAGCATTCCTTGTATTTCACATTCCTATGTATTTCTTTTCAGAGCTAAACGCTTTCTCAGTGATGTCGTGTATGCCAGGATTAGTCCAACAGTACAGTGAATATCATACAATTTGCCTTATTTGTGCAGTAAATATTTGATAAGCTCGTGCCTCAAATTTATGATTGGCCGTTAATTACATAGTTAGTTTTTTAACATATATACTTTTCTTCCTCTTCCAATTAATGGCACCATCACTCCAAAATCGGTGATTTCTGCCTAAACATGATAGAACTTAGAATCATAAAAATGATCTGTGTCAATCACCCCCATTTGCACGATGCATGAACACCCAATATCAGCACGTGTTATTTCAAATATCCATTAATGCAAGTTAATAATGTTTGAACAATGAATTTTCATTCACGGATGAATGTGAGCAGGTACATGAATTTTGTATAGAGTCCTGTGGATTAAAGTTTTCGATTTCTAAGGAAATATATTTGAACAAAAATTTATTATAGATAATTATCTATAGATATTTATAATTATCTATCTTAAGATATGACTAGGAACTTGAAATTAATGATTTAATTAATAATCCTAAATAGGAACTAAAAAAATGGAATATTAAAACTTATAAGTTTTATATGATACCTATATTATCCGTAATGCCCTTATAATAGGATGCCTACCATCCGTTACAAAATTTCCTTCACCCGTGAGTTTGAAGACCAATATCTCCAAGATGGCTAAAGCGATTCTAAAATAAAGTATATCAAATTAAAGCTTGTTTATTTCTACGTTTACTGGTAGTATTAAAATATTTTTAAAATTTATTTTACTGAAGTACGTGTTTAAGAACGGATTTTTAGCGAATTTTTTTAAATACCGGATGGATCCATCGAATTCGGGCACCGTAAGAACAACACAGATCGAGATATCAAACTTCCTTTTCACATATTGTAGCTAAGGGCCTTGTTAATAGTTATACGAAGTTTCATACTATTACGTTCATCAATATTTTTGTTATTGATGAATTTGTCAGACTGCGTTATTTTCCGTCCCGCACGCTTTCCGTTCCGGAAATCACCGTTTGGATCTTTCTCTTGCTCTCGAGTCATTAATATGAATCCACTTATGAAATCTCAGTAGAATTCGTTGATTATTTGATATCGATATATATTTATTTTCAGCTATAAAAGCACGCTCAAATGTCCAGAGCATGCCTGGAAAGGTAGCGCGCGCGTGGAATCATCTGCTGCAAGCAGATCGCCTATCGCTGTGAATGAGTCATGAGGACTCGACAATAGCAAAAAAAAATATCGCCTTTAAGAATGCAAGTCAGTGTCATTTAAAGAACTGACGGTATCTTTGGAAGCATACCGTCGCTATGCCTCCTCGCGCAAAGATTTTGGAGACGGAGTTGAAGAAAATTTAAAATGCAATTTGTTTCTTTCGTCGAGAAATGTGGGGACAAAAGCTATCTCTCTTATCGCTGATTTTATTTTGGTGACTACTGCAACTTATAAACTTTTATTCAAGCATAGGCAAGGATATTTTTCCTGTGCATACTAAAGAAATTTTCTCGCGTGGTGTTTGGTGCTCGCGGTACCTACGGTAGCTTACAACTTGACAACCTCGAGCAGCTTATCTCTCCAGGCCAAAAGTCCTGTCGCGTGGAGCTCGCTTTCCGAAATAAATATATACACGTTGAAAGTATATCTAATTCTCCCAAGTTGTTAAGTCATTTTACACCTTCTTAGTTTTCAAACACGAAGAGTACCATCAAAACGAACTATTTCCGACTTCCGCATGCTGAGATAGCGCATTTTTATATATTATTCGTTACGTAATTAGTAACTGAGTAATCTATTTTAAACTTTGTTTAGTCTAAGATAAATATATGTTCCATATCTTATGCGAAGAAAAGAGAAGTGGCTTTTCTTGTGTATCTTCAAGTGGGCGTCAAACTTGCTTCCCGGAACTTGAATAATATCCGGCGTTTTTATCTGTCTCAGTCGAAAAATTAATTAATATAACCAACTAAAAATATATTTTTGACATTATTAAACGTATAAATAAACAAGATTTAGTTCGATATACTTTATTTTAAAATTGAACGACTCATCTTCAACCTTCAAACCTTCAAACTCAGGGGATGGAATTTTACAACGGACATTAGGTGCTTTGAGCTCGAATATAGTCCCCCACCCCAGACTTTTTCCGCGAATATTTCGGCCAAAAAGGGGGGGCTAGCTATATTCGGAGGAATACGGTACATATGCGGTTTCATGGACCGTGTAACCACCGATTCATCCATTCGTTCACGCAAACGTACATAAATCCGTTCACGTAAACGTACATGAAACCATTCACGCAAATGTAAATGAACGTACGTAAGTACATGTACGTACGTGTTATCTACCGTGTAACCAGAGATTTACTCGATTTTGATGATAGCGCTTCCTGTAGGCAGATTTCTGAACGTATTGGCCTTGGCGGCTCCGTCGACAAAAACTACTCGACTCGACTCGACTTTCGTAAAAATACTCGAGTGCTCGAGTCGAGTACCGACTACTCGACTCGACTCGAATTTTCGAGTACTCGCACATCCCTAATATTTCGTCCATTAAACATGGACTCCTTTGAACTAGGTACCTCTAAGTAGTAATATAATGATGACTGCGCCTTTCCCGCGCCGCTGCGTCTTTCTAGTCTTTCCCCACTCCCAAAAATCCTATTCGCATCGTAAATGAGCTCATCAGTCGATAACCTTCCCTAATAGCAACAAGTTTCTCTTCTGAGCAGGCACTAGACCAACTTCGGAGCTAGGAGAGATCGGGAATTACTCAGGCCTCAGAAATGTGTCTAACATAAGTTTGAAAAACATAGTGACAAAACAACAAGAGAATAACAATAAGAAAACCCACAGACCCAATGGTGGAGTAAATGTATCAACGCACGAAGGTGGAGCAATTGACGGGGTAATATTGAGAGACGTACAAAAAAGCTCACTCACGTGTTGGTGTTGCTTTTCTCCACCGTGGTGTTTGCGTCATAATCTGAGGGCGCAGAATTCATTGCACTATTAGAAATACCGACCAATCATTTATAATGAAGATCGTGTTTGAGTTAGGAGTCATCCACACATTACGTAACGCTGATTTTCCACTTTTTTCTCCCCATCTTATACATTACACTCCATAACATTCTCTAAGAAACTTCCTCTAAACAAGGTAACGTTGCCAATGAATCCTTTTTGTTTTGTGAATGATAACACGCACATTCTTTATAAATGCCTCATGTATTCCTCGATACTATAATTTATTCACTAATTATTATTTGTAACACCATTTTTATTTGAACAAGGTGTTACACTTTGCCTTTTTCACAACGCAACGGCAGTCTGTATCTCCCCATGTTCCTATTAATAGTGCATCGAAACAGTTGGTCCTACCCCCCCTGGCGTAATTTATTGACCTCGCCTTTGGGATAAGTTTCCATTTCAATTCCGCTTGCGACCTTACATCCAAACTGATGCCGTTCTAGATATCTTCGAGTCTCCATTTTTTAAGAAAGAAAAACTTTTAAAAGATTCAAAGTAATATGGTAAGTTAGGTAAAAAAAAGTTGCAATCAACAGGAAGGTTAATCTGCTCAATCTGGTTGGAGAGGGTAAAACACACCAATTACCAAGCCCAATCGCGTCTGAGATACACGTATCTGGGCGAAGGGGGGTGGAGGGGATGAGTTCCATTCCCTGTACCAGCTGCGTTTACCCTAAAAGATCTGGTTCCACGAAAATAACACAGCTTAGGTTTGGATAGACATCCCCAAAAACCTCCTCTGGGATTCGAACCCGAGACCTCCGGTTATCAACCCAACACTTAACCCACCTGGCTACCTCGCTGTTATCACATAAGTTAGATCGTCACACATAATAAGGGATATTGGAAATGTTAATGTATTCACGTTCATAAACTATCTTTGATATTTTGTACGCACACTTTCCTGACTTTTACGTTTCAGTCACTCAACCAAAAACTACATATTTTGGGAGGAAGGGGAGGTTGAATGTTCGCACAGCTTTAATCGTAAAGATGTAATGGTAGAGATAAGTAATATTTAAAATGTGATTTTTCCGCACACAATAAGGAACATTGATAGCTTACACTGAAGCTATCTATTAGACAAGTAGTCTAGGTAGATAATGTAGAGTTTCAAATTTAGTTTACATGTGCATCTAAATCTAAAATGCTTTAGAGTAACTAATTTTGACATTTACTAATGTCTTTGGTTGGTAACCAGGGTAAAGATCACGGATTTTCATAGCACGTGCGATCGCGTAAATATTATCATCTAATTACGCTTAGTAAATCTAAAATTCATCGCCGATTCTTCAAATTTTGTCCGGCGCTTAAATAACCAATCCCAGATGGCAGAGGAAGTCATTAAGACAGTTACTGAGAGCCTGGGAAATTTCCAGGTCTCGAACTACGTGCACCAGAGGTCATGTATGTATCCCACCTTCACTTTGGTGCCCATATAACCAAAAAATGTCAAAACTCATCCCTCGTTTGTCCCACTCTTTGCTTGGAAAATACTCCTTTTCAAAGTGCATCATTTTTTAAATAAAAAACTACAATTACCTCCGAGACACATCAATCTAGATTTAATCATTTGTGTAAAAGCATTGCGGCATTTAACATATTTACATTTTGATTTAGTTGTGATAAATGTATTTTGTTCTCACTGTATCGAGGATCCTGTCCGATTAATTTGTATTAATTATGCTATAACTGTAACTTTCTATTTTGGTTTTTTATAGTTTGAAAATACCTAAATTGAGGCTAATTTATCCTGTAAAATATATTTATGGAAAAGTTGGTTGTTATCTATGAAATTACGGTACTTCACATATTTATATACTATGATTTTTCGGATCATTTTACACGAATTAGCACTTTAATCTCACCACGTTGTTAAATGTGTGCTCACATAGTAGATATGTACATGGTGGTACTGTACCCGAAGCAAATCAACTTTGCTGTTATCCTGAAACCTATGCATGTAATGCTAAGTAATTTTTAAACTCATCTCATCGTTTCAATGATCTTGGCGCAGTTTTAGAGGTTAATCCCGTTACAGTGCAAGCAGAATTCATCATTCCTCTTGTGACTAGTACTTTTATAGCGACCGCGTGTAGAACAAATGATGCGCTATGTTATTATTAGTGGTATTAACCTTTCACGGTAAATTCTCATTACACCTAAGATTTATTCTTCCAAGGCAATTTGTGACTAATAAGTGTCCAACGTAATGTGGCTACACTGCCGGGGCAAGCAGACTGTCCCACTAAGACTGCTTGGAAACCTTGTTATCCAGCCCTTTGGGTAACCTGAAAGCCTATCTTATAGGAGACTCTAGCGGGATTAATACGCTTTCAACTCTTAATATGCTAGGGTATCGTATATGTGCGCGTTTAAAAATAATTATACCGTAATAATGCGTAAAATCATGGGTAAATCATATTCAAAATGCTTGTGGCACACCCCTAAAGGTACTGGAATTTATCACGCTAATTTTGGGAAAGTATTCAAGTGAAAAGGTAAAAGAAAAATGCCATCTTGCACTTGGTAGGCCTCACCTGTAGTATGTATCATGTATTTGGGATCCAATGAGTAAAGGATCAATTCCGGAATTAAAAAAGATTCAAAGTAAAGCACCTATTTTAGGAAAATATTTATATATTTTCCCAAAATATATAAATATTTTAGGAAATATCTGGTTTTCTTTTTCAGGCCGTAAACTTTTCTGATCCCCTTCGTATTTCTACTTCCACTCTACATCGGCAGGAGGGACAGAAGCAACAAACTGAGATAAATCAACTAAAGGATTAAACGTTATAAGAATTCGTTTTTCCTACGCACAACAACCGATTGCGTTGCAAACAAAGTTATATTATTTCTAAAAACAGGCTACGTTATCGATTAACAAAGTTTTTTTCTACTAAGGGCCAGTTTCACCAACGAAGATAATCTTTTTAACTCGGTTAATTTTGGGATTAACCGAGTTAATGTGACTTCTCTGTTTCACCAGTACCATTAACTCGGTTTTGGTGCATTATCTCGGTTAATATTTTTACCGGCCGTTTTTGCGAGGTGAAAGGATATTATCCGAGATAATACTGTAAAAGCAACATGGCGCGCAGGCGATTTTGTCGGCTACTTTTAAATATTAGTCGAGACATTTGAGCTCAATTATCGTTATTTAAGGCAATTACTAGGTGGATTAAGAAACGTGCAATTTATTTGAACCTAAAAGCTGAGATTTTATTTATCCTGAGTTAATAAATGCTACGAAAACCACTTAGCAACAATTCAGGTGAAGTCCTCTCAGGATTTCTACCGGGTTAAATATTTATATAACACCAACCTCAATCACCCTGAAGATGAGTCGTGCGTTGAAACGTTGGTGTTACAGAAAAGATAAATGAAAACAAATAGCACGTATCTAACCTCTAAAACTCTATCTTATTTAAATATAAATAGTACACTTCTCACAATAGACACTGCTACACACTACAACCATAATTAAACATATTTTATAACCCTCATGAATTCTTGCTGAGTAATCAGGGAACGTTATAGCCGCATACGGTCATGGAAACGATTTGCCCGTCGCTATAAAATCTTAGCGTGACAGCCAGCCGGAATCGAATTGTAAAATATCAATATAATTATAAACTTGTATACCTAAGGTTGATCAAGTATCTCGTCACCGAAATTGCTTCTCTGGTCGTCGTGTCCGATCTTTCATAATCACGTGGTGAGATTTAATGCAGTACGAAATTGCTCCAGCGTCTTTCTTAATAAATGACGATAGGCCTCACATTCCTATAAAAAGTTTATTTTGAATCACGCCTAACGTACCTCGACCTCTATTTATCCTCTCTCGTAGCTTTCTCCGGAAGAATTGTGGCTGCCACCGTTGTATGGACACTAGCAGTAGATGCGAAAATTAAACCATACCGATTCATTATTAATAGCTCTACTTCACTTCCGATGGCCTCAAACCTCAATATCTAGAAAGCTTTGTATAATGAATATTATAATTACTAAATATACACCATTCTTTATTTCACCTATCACGCATCACTTCTAAACCTTCTAAACAAGGCAGAAGACACAAACGTAAACATACCATCGATACCGCTGCGTTGGTCGGACATCTCCCGTGAATCGATATGTGCTATCGATACGCCTACACGTACTTTCTGCACGTAACAGGGATTCAAGGAATTAATTAAAAAGATCATTCGTCGTGTTACACGCCCTAAGCAGAAGCAATTTCAGGTCATCACTTAAATTTATTAGCGAATGAATTCATTCGCATGATAATTCACCTTGACACCAATGACAACGACGAAGGAAATGCTAAGTTTTAAGTGATCGAAAGGTACCTATAATAGCATTTACTGTTCGTTTTCGAGGCGCTATACATAAAGGAAATGTAATTTAAGTTCATTCCAGTATTTTATTTCTCTATCTCCTAAACGTAACAGTGAAGACAATACGTGATATCTTAGGGGAGATGTTTAGTAGAATTAGGAAAAGCGGGGTTTGAAATATCTTATAAACATATAGACGATTTTTGAAAGTGATTATAGATGTTTTCTAGATATATGTAGAAGATAATATAGATGTTTCATGGACGTTTAGTTAATATTTTGTCCTTCATGGGTACATTGGAAATGCCTTTAGTTACAATAAGCACGAAGTTAAATCAGCGGCATTACAAATCGGTTAGGCGCTTTTATTTGTTTGCTGACGTCAGGAGTATGAGAAATCTACCAACCTAAACATTCTCAGAGAAAACTCGGTTTAAAAAAACCGAGATAATAATAACAGTGGTGGAACGCAAGCAAGAGATTATCGAGATAATAATATTAACGGAGATAATGTAAACTGCGATAATGGGAAATTTTACCGTCGTTGGTGAAACTGGCCCTAAGAGCATTTTCCTCGATACGACTATAGGACTTGTTAATTTTTAAAAGGAGATGTATGCGCACACCAAAAATAAACAAGTAGTAAGGAGAAAAAAACGACTTTGTAAGATTCCACAAACTTGCTGAATCTTACAGTGTTTTTTCTCCTTGCTACAATTATGCGGGTCCACCAAGTAATGCCTGAGGACTTCCTTTTTATTCGTGTAAAAAAAACTAATTCGTCGGTTTCTGGCTTAGTTACATAGCAACAATGCGAAAAATCGCCTTGGTTTTTGAACGTAATGGGGTCATTCATTCCATTTGACTCGATGTGAGTACGTTATTGAAGGGAAAAAGTGTACTATACATTATAACCTGATGTGCGACTATCGAGGTTACAGTTTAATACACAGTTTTTCCTTCGAAAAAGAAAAAGAACTCGTTCGTCCATGGTTTCATTGTCCGCATTCTATCAGCGACGGAGATTTAAAGATAAGAATTATAGCCATTACATTCATAATTGTCTTGAATGCTGGAAAGTGAATACGTTGCCAAGGATAATGTTAAGCGCTGTCATGTCAAAGCTGTTCAGTAGCCAAGGTCATAACCTTCTCTTTCGATGCGCAATATCATCCTCGAAATGACACCGGTCGGTTTACTTATTCTGAGAACGAGTGTAGAATATATAAATGAGAGAAAATTCCCCACTTACGTCGGTTTTCTTACCTTTCAAGTGAATCGGTTTTTCTATTGGAAATAATCCTCAAGATCAAGCGCACTTAGGAACTGGAACAATGCCTGCAGGATCATAAATTCTTTGATCATTAAACAATACAACGCAGCTTTAAAATTCATTAAGAGCATGGAATGCTCTTTGTTTGAGGATATACTAAAATAAAATCAGTTGTATAGACGATTAACACTGCGAGTTTTTTCCCAGAGACTCTAGAGTGAATTTTATTCATTGGATAACTTGGTAGATATAATTTAACACTCTGAGAAATGGCTACTGAATTGTACCGATACTCGTTCCTTTTACCCCTCCCCTTCGCTCAGGTTTATCCGATTCTTTACCACACCAAAAACTTTAGAAAAGTACCCTTTACAATACGTCTCTGGACATTATTTTTCGAAGAGCGTTTTTAAAATTATGACTTGCAGCCAAAGTAATTTGTGCAAAAAGTATTTTTTTAATATAAACATTTGTCATCGCCACAAGTAGCCGTCTAATAAAAATGTAATTCGCATCGCTGCCATCTTGAGTGACGTCAGGTCCTGTTGTCGTGCGTATTATCTACGCGGAATTTCAAGCGTTTTGGAGTTTATATTTGAAATGCCTTTGATAAATACCCTTTTTTTAAATATGTCAAAGCGTAGCTTTGAATATACTGTCTTGTGCCAAAATGCAGGAACACCAACGAATATGCTCCCAATGAGTATCTTTTTAAATTCCTTGAGATACCGAGAAAAGATAATTATGGGTAAAGAAAGAATTACCGGAGTAAGGAAACCATGTTTTTAGAAGCTGACGTATGCGTCTGTGAGCACTTACTCTGCCCATTTTTATACTTGAATTTTGAAAGTTAAATCAAACTTAATTGTGGAAAAATTAGATTCAAAGCAAAGCTCCAATAACAGAACTATTCATGTTCGAAATATTTTAAGTACCTTATGCCGATTTCCGCAAAACATTTTGAAAATGCTTCTAGTACATTAAAATCATCCACAAACGACTGAGTAATGCTATTAAGGAAATTTGCTGGACCATGCTGGACAAATGTCTTGAAAAAACTTTCGAGCATGTTTCTAAAACAAAGCATTTCATGATTGAGAAAATATTCTAAACATATGTCAATTAGACTATGAATAATAATCGCAACGACTAGCATGAGTAATAATCAATAATGATAATAATGAACCTAACGCCACTTATGAAGTTTCACGATTAGAGGTACAAATCAGCACTAAGATCAGCATGAACGATATATGGCTTACGACTAACGAAGACGTTGAACACAATTTAATAAAATAAAGAGCTGTAGCGTGGAATATTTATTAACACTGCCTCATCCTGTATTAGTTTCACGATTTGACCCGCACGATGTGGTTTTCAACATACCAAGTGCCATCTCAAAAACAGCCATTGCCAAATACACATAATGCATATCACACACCATACCAACAACCACATGAGTATCTAGAATCACGATCGCACTTGCTTACTGCACAACGTAGGATACATTTTTGAAGTTCCTGAGAATATTCAGAAATCAAGGATCTTTTTAATCTACCTCCGTCTCAATATTCCAATAGATTCCCTCGAAAGGAAGCTCTTTGAACTCGGATAAAAATTCATCTCTGCACTAAGATAATTCCACCACAAACAAAAGATTTTCACGTTCATCACCACGTTGATTTATGATCTGAATCCTTGAGAATTCATCCAAAATGATATAATGCTTCTGAAAATAGAGAAATGTTGTAAATTCTTGAGGCAGGAATTCACTGTAAACAATTGGATAAAGTCGATATTTATAATACTCGTATTTTGCGTAACAAAGTTTGATGTACGATCCTTGCACTAAAGGCTCACTACCTCGCTGACATTGTCACCTATCAAAATTTGCACTTCAACGACATATCCCTAGGATCTTAAGTTATGCTCGTGGAACACACGGAAACAAACAAGGCAAGCACATTTATAAACAAACCAGATTCATTTGAAAATGATGTAGTAGCATCTAAACTAGTAGAAATAAATTTTTTACTTGTGAAAAATTGCAATATCTATCAATTAATATAAAATAGCAAGCATCTTTACTTAGCAAAACTTACACATAGCCGATGGCTTATCATCGCCGTGTTCTTCTCAAATGACCCTAACATTTAAAAAAATCATTGTGACCATATGATAAACATCACAAAATTCAAATTTAAAAATTCATTCCCAAAAGTTAGCTGCTTTTACCTCATCATCATCACCCTTTGGCTTTCAGCTTGAACGAAGCTACTGTTGTTGATTATGTTTGAAAAAATTGCTAAGGTTTAGACTTTCGGCATATTTATTGTTCCACCTTCGACAAACCAGGCTCCATATCATTTAAATAAGTCAGAAATGTCCGTAGCTTTCCTCAACTTCACCAAAGGAATCTAAATCCGAAAAAAATTGAAAACAGTGTTCACAGCCACTAACTGCCGGTGAATATTTGATCGTGGCGGGACCTGACCGCACATTGAGGCCAGCCAATCATAATGCTTTTTTAAAGATGGCATGTTTTTTGCCATTTATTAACCTTATTTCTCAAAAAAATGTAATCTGAATAAATACATTGCCTATTCGCCAAGCTTTATTTTTAGAATCATATACAGTTTTAACAATAGAATTTCGAGTCGATTTAAAAAGCTGTTTAGAGATCTATTGCAAAACACGTTTTTAATAAATTTCTTGACTGTGGAATACCACCAGGTTACAGTATAAATAAACAGATAGAGGTTTATTTATTTTTCACACGACCTTGAGGACCTGATTGTAAAATTGTAAACCGTTGTTTTCAGGGTAAGACATAATCCAAACAAGATCTCTCATCGACGTCGTCTTGCTATTTTGTATTTTTCAAAATTATTTTAATAATGATTGATTTATTATTTAATTGGTTGTTGATATTGATTGAGTAGTTTATTAATGGAGAGTTAGTTGATACCTGTCACACTATAAGAATTCAATTATGCAACCGGCCTAAACGTGGGCATTAAGGCTTTCGGTCATGTTGATTGACAGCAGAAGTGGTGGCGTGTGATATTATTCACGTAACTAGAAGAGCGGTGGAATAATTAGCGCTGGTACTGACGTCCCGCATGGCATCACCAATCGACCACAAGGAGTTGCCATTTTGATGGGAAATTTCTATCGCTAGTCATCGGCTATCATTGAAACGATGACTCCCATTAGCGCAAAATTTTTGTCGCTTTGCAAACTTTGCATAAACGGCTTGACATGCATAGTTATTCACGATCTCACAAAGTATAACAATTATTGCACGTTGAAAATGATGATTGCATGCTCACAGGACGATTATGACGTTAAAATGGATCAACAGAGTGGCAAGTAAAGGTGCTCTAAGAAGAGCGGGAGAAAAGGGAAATCTGCTGAAAATATTTAAAAAGAAGTCGGGATAACTTTTCATCCTGAGACATGGCCTGATGAAGACAAAGGTCGAAGGATAAGTGAATGGGAAGGATGGCAAAGGAAGGCTTCATTTGAGGTGTATGAAGAAAGTAGTGAGCAACGGGAAAGATAAGAATTATGTAAATATGAAGCCGTAAGATGATAGGAGAATCGAATGCGTCAAACCTGCGTCTTAACAATCTTAGGATTGTTGACTCATAGTGATGATAAGGCATGTGAATATCACATAAAAAAAATATAATGAGAAGCATGGAAAAATTTTATGCATGATGTTTGTGCGTTGGTATCAATGTCACCTTCCCACATTTTTTAAAAACGTTCAAAGGCATTTTATTCAACCGACGAGTTGGCGTAATCACAACCCCGTGCGTGATTACGCTCTTTCCCTGGAGGCAAAAAAGAGAACAAGTCACGTTTGAGGATAATGCCTTACTTTCCCTATGGTTATCACGTTGTTTGGCCATAATTATTGCAGAAAATAACCAAATATGCAGCTGCTAAATGTTCAGAAATGTTTTTCGAGGACGCTCTTCCTTTCGGTATTAAGACACAAGTTCTATTAAAAACTGGTAAGAAAAACCGGACTCAGTGCGGTTATTCTTGTAAATTATTTTGGGAATCGCTCTCACGTCGGTACAAACCTTAGGGAGAGGAGTATGCCAGCAAAATCAGAGATGAACTCAAAAATGGAAGGAAGAGAGAAAAAGGCAATGTTTGACACGAAAAACAGCTCCAATACATGTCGGAGCTACTTTTTTGCGTCAACCAGTATTTTAGACTTCTAAGTTACGTCAAAAGTCTCTCTAAGAAAACCGGATGATTTTAAATGAAGAAAAATCTGAATGGAAGCACTAAAATTCGAAATCAACACTATTGTCATTGTCCTTAATAATTTATACAGCACTTAAATGCTATAAAATAGTTAAAAACGTTATGACGACGTATAATCCACGAATGTGACCAGAATGTCCAAACATACATGAACAATTTCAATCGTTGCCGAGATTAAGAACTAAAATTAACCACTTGGCCATGCTGAAACTCCACTCAATCGCGAGGAGCAATGACGACTAAGGCTGTGGATGTGTCAGTGCGACACATGAGTGATTATGGATAAATGAGACTGGTCTTCATAAATTCCACTTCCAATTATCAAAGTCTTTTATGAATTTGCATATAATGGATAACTTCTATGAAGTTAATCCTGACACCGTTCTCTCAGATAAGAGCAATTACTATGAAAGAACGATCATGTGTCCATCATGTGCTCTCATTCGATCAGAGGCTAATTATTAACCATACAGAGAGTAATGTAATGGTGTTACTTTAATCATCATATTTTTAACGCAATTTAATAATGGAGATCGAAGGAGGTCTCGTGTGAAAATCTGATATTAATCCTTTGCTAAACGGTGTAGGCAATTAGTTTTTGGACGTTACCGACGTTACCTTAGCCAGATAAACAGAAACTCGAAATTATAGTTTTATCCATTCGGATATTGACGCAAAAAGGAAAATAATTACCATCGACAAGTATCGAGTGATAAAGCGTTTAATGCCACTAAAACACATCACTATTAGAAATTAGTGTGGAGTATAGAAATTTCCGTCCGAATGATACAGGTTGGAGGATTCAATTCCAACTGGGATATTAACGTAGAGAAATCCAGACATTAACGGATTTTCTAAGTATGCATATGTGACTGGAAGGGTAAAAATTATTTTTATAGCATCCTTGCACTTATCTGTGATGATCAACATGAATAAAGCCAGACTGCTAACCTAATATCAATCTGATGGTGAACATGAAATGCTCTTCCTTAATGAAGAGTTACAAGTAAGCTCCAGTTATCTGCATGTCATATTTGACCTCTTTTATGTACCAGCTCGGTAGTTGTTCGCATCTTATTCACATCTGGGTTGGAAAATGCGCTTGGTAAAAACCTACACTTAATTAATTTCTAAAGTAGGTAAGATATTTACTGAACTAAGGAAAAACCCAAAATTCCTGTAATTTAAAATCACCCTATTATCAGAGAATTGTTAGTTTTATGCACAAAATCTTGATGGATGTTTCACGAAAGTTATCTCTCAATCTACTTAGGGGAGATAATGGTTCATGTATGCTCTATTTTACCTCAATATTAATGCGTGAATTTCATATTAGCCCAATATTTCTCCAAGCCATTTTCTTTTCTTTTCTCAAACAACATTGACGTATAAGTGACTTCAAGTTTTAGCATCCTCATCGCAGAATGGTAGGCCAAAGAGTGTACCAATAATATTTTTAGAATCTACGGTTATCGTAATTATATCCTTGCTATATACGCTCTCAGAGTACATATAGAGTACATTTAGGGAGCGGGTATTGAATCAGTGACTCCAAGAAAATAATCCAAGTAATGTAGCGTGGGACAGAAATGACCTGATGAAGTAAGTTCACGTTACGCTAAGAGTAAATATTTCTTTGAGGACGGATATTGATAAAGTTTTTGTACATTTGATCCATAAAAGCTCATGTCGATTACGCGTCGATGAAATTGAAATATGTACTTAAACAAACACATTTCTTACGTATTTGCTTTCGTATAGTAATACTCAGCTCAAAAATGTTTATCCAAGTAGAATGAGCAATTTACCTACACTAACTGCTCAATGGTATAATCAATAAAAGGCCTAGTGAACTGCACAGATTACAAAAGAATAGAAAAAGAATCAGAATGCAACTAATGCCTCAAGGGAGGCTGTAATGGGTGGAACCTGTGGAGCACTTTATTTCATATTTTCCACAATCGGGAGTGAAAAACTGGGAGATGGGAAATTGAATAAAACAAAGAATAAAGAAGAGGAGAAATATACATGATCGATATAGCCTTGAGCAATAGCTCGAAAAAAAAATAGATGGGTTTTTGGAAGGCGAGACTTACCTCAGCCGTGCTAGACATCGATTGAAGGACGCCTTTTGGGCATATCTAATCGACTCCTCCACCTGGTTCCGCCCTTATTCGCTTTTGGACAGGTGATTGATTTCCATGCAGTCATCTCTTGCGATGCTGAACACTTCCGCGAGTGGGTGATTGCCTCCTCCTTACGCCATCCGGTGCGCGGATTAACTAGCAAGTGCAATTCCATCCTAATAGCTGCGGACGATTGGACCGCGCGATGACGACCGGGGTCGGAGGAGACCGCACCGGATAAACTGGAAAGACTCACGATGACAAAGGAAGCCGGATGCAATTAAAATTTTTGTAGGACTACTTCATGGGGCAATTGATCCAAGAACGAAGAAGTCAAACAATTAAAATCCAAGGAACTCACAAATTACGTCGTAAAACATTGAGCAAGTGATCGTCCCTTAAGTTTTTCGCTCGCTAATCGTGGCAAAACAGGTGATTTTGAAGGAAACATTGGGTGAGAATACTATTGAACGCGAAAACGGGAGACTGAATGGGTATTTACTGAAAGTATTGTACATGCATTAAAGTTGGCTCCTAAATGATAAAAATGAATGTGTTTACTAACGGTAGTCTATACGTTTGAGAGCGTTTCTCTAAGCCTCTGAGAATTGATCAACTAATGAAGGAAATGGTGGATATGATCTAAATGATGAACTTCTACTTAAAGATCAGTACGAATTTTTCTGCATTTCGTTTGAATCAGTCGACGAAATACTGAAAAAAAATTAAATATAGAATATTTTATGTATTCCTTTTCTCTCCCTATCCTGAAGCAAGTAATGCATTTTTATTCAACTCATGACGATACTATTGGAAAAATTTTAATTTTTCGATCGAAAATCTTAATTTTCATGCATGGGGCATTGATATGAAACATTTGCCTATACGAGAGAAACGCAGGGAACTAAATTATTAATTCTAACGATGAGCTCCAACATGCATAACTCCAGTGAGCCATAGATAGACGCATTACAAGATCCGAATATTCCACACCTGAGCGTTACGCCTCGGAAGAGATGTGTAGTGAATTCAAGTAGTAGCTAATGAAGAGCACGACACCTGAAAATTGAGTTTGCGTATCGCCTTGGACATAAAACACAGACTGCGAGTTTACATTTAAAATGGAATATTTTACACATGGCTACAATTATTCCAATCAAATATTCAGCCGTTATTCTGACTAATAAGCCTTTGTGTGTCAATACTCCGGATATCTCTCTCAATGGTGGACTGATGAGGAGAATCTTCATTATCATACAGGTAAAAAATTGATGGGTCTTCGGCCTCTCCTTTACTGCTATTCACCCACCATTTTAGGCCATCTCTGACCTTTCCAGCGAGTCAACATAGCATTAAATATGTTCCTTTCTAAATATTCGTTTCTTCTTCCTGTCATCATGCCCAACGGAAGGGTAAGATGAGTCGAAAGATTGCGTATTCAGTTGGGATCTAAGTTAGTGACGAGAGGTGAAAGTGGGACTACGATATTTCTTGGGTGTTTTTTTTCTTTCCGGGTACAATTGCATACCCTCTTACTTAAATTACCCAGAATAGGTTAAAGTATGGGGCGCTCGAAGGCACAGCAAAGGGCAGCGGAGCGTGAATGGTGTTTTCATATCCCAACGTGAAACGGATGTCGTGATAACAGCTGAACAATCGGTACTTGGAATGTGAAAGTAGTTTGAGGAAAAGAGCTGGCGAATGTAACAAATGAACGTTCTGTAGGTAAACTGAGCGCAAAGGGTGGCATACCGTAGCAAATGATGGTCATAGCCAAGCATAAAGGGCCGGCAGGAGTTGAAGATGCCATTTAATGATATCAGTGTGTATCGTAAGGGAAAGAGATCAGAGATGTTAATAACGAACAGATAACTTAATTACGAAATGTTTTTCTACAATGAACAGTCTGTCGCGTCCCTTCGCTACTTTTTTCTGTGGTTCTCGTGACCTAAGTGCAACATTGGCGATATTATCACTACGTTTAATTCGGAGAATAGCGATAGTTTGGATAGAATAATCAAAAAAGTATTCGGCAAGATGTCATTATCGAATTTCATCTTGAGCTTTCACCGTGACACTACTTAATAACTGACACAACGGATAAATCATCTAATTTAAAACAAATAGCATCACATATTGTTGGTTTCTGAGAATAATTATCGTAGCAATCCGTTTCTGATTGATGATTTCACTCTACACGTACAACGTGGGCGCGAGTCCTGTTCACAATAATATTATGATGGTATCACGCTCTCTATCTATCTAAGGAGTAACACTTGGGTATGATTACAATTGCGACCTCAACCAACTTAGGAGACTATGTCGCCGGGATTTTTCCTGGGCCCGGGAAGACTCAACCATTGATACGCCTCCAGTCAGAGGGAAGTCTTATCTTTCGAGAGTCTCTTCTTACTAGTAGACTCTCGCCCCTGCTCCTTGAGGTAACCGCTATGAGGTATACCCTAGAGCAGTGATGGGCAAACTACGGCCCGAGGGCCAGATGCGGCCCCTTGAAACGTTCTATCCGGCCCGCGAGGCATTCTTCCTAATCCCAGTTCGATCCAAATTATGAGAAACTTTTGGAAATGCAGTCACAGTTTCATTCATCACATTCTCCTTCATAATCTTTCAGTCATTAATAGGACTTGGTAACACAACAAGTACAAGATTTTTAAAAAATGTATCATTTTTATTTTTTAATAAATTATATTGGCCCGCCTAATTTTTTTCCTTTCCTTTGCCCCCCCCCCCCCTTTAAAAAGTTTGCCCATCACTGCCATAGAAGATTTAAAAAAATATGTCACTCACCAAATTCCAGGAGGAGTTCGGGCACTGAGCATGATTTCACCACGCCCTAGCCAATCTCTTCCTCTTCATCGATCTTCGCGTTTTGCATTTTAATTATTTACCAAATTCCTGGTTTGTGCATAATTGTCATTTTCACAGCAAACGTTGCCAGCGGGCCGCATCGGCTTGAAGTCTTATCTGAACCGCAACGTCTGGTTCTAACCGTTTAAATTCAGTCTTTCATCTCCTCATCGCGCATTCTTTCGTTCTAGCTTACGAGGGCTAACAAGTAGTATAGCAAGTAAAGTAGTGGTTTAAGAATCACCCCCATTATCGGGTTATGTTTTCAATCGTTTAAACAAAAAACGAGCCTGAATATTATGCCTAGAAACACAAAGCTTGGAATCATGGAGTGATTCTTGAGAGTAAGTCGTGGAATAGGGGTAAAGTACTCGTCTATAAATTTAAGTTGGATGCGGTTCTGGATCGAGATTCCCCAGACAGCAGCCACACGTCTGACCCGCTACATAATCCGAAAAAATTCACATTCTTCGTGTACCAGGAAAGTACCACACACATAAACTTCCACGAACCAATTTCGAATAATATTCTCCTAATGAGTCTAAATACCTTGAACTCTACTACTCACGCGAGAGGAGGTGTATATAGCACAGAAAGTCTTCCTAATCACCTTGCTGCTGTCCGGTGACATATGGCGGCGAACAGCGGATTTGCGAGAACTCGACTTTTAAGACCATTAAATCAATAGGTACATTAATTTATTAACGCACTTGATTCAAGCGTAGTTGATTGGCATTATATCACCATGTTTTCATGCGTAAAATACAGCTCGTTAACTACCTAATTCATGTTTAATACTAAGCATGGTTAGATGATTAATTCTCTCCTCACCCGTAGTTGACTTCAATCATCGTCATTCGTTAAAATCTGAAAAAATGTATTCCTTCTTCCTAGTGATTTTGTGATAAGTGGTGACATTATGTTTTGTTTTTTTATTTTGGGGGGCCCTTTGGGGCCGGGGGCAAAGTGGCCTAGCTGCCTCCCTCCTCTGGTTGGCCCTGCCTCGATGAGCGTCTGTTGGGAAGATTGTTTTGAGGATTTGCATAGCGGAGGCGTCGGGAAGAAGTCGAGTCCGTTAAAACAGAACTATGGGATGCTCTTGGGATGATGGGGATTAAAAACTGTCGCGACCAATGAAACCACTTCATCGTTTACTCATATAAATAAATATAAGGCCTTATTTTCTGTAAGAATTTAGAATAAAATGAGAAAGCTGATAGTGTTATAATCTAGCAAAATGTTGAGTGGTGAATGATAAATTATTCACTCGTGCGTAAGTGTATGACTTGCTAAGGCCACGCTTGAACCTCGCATCGATTTAAGTGATTGAAGACAAATAATTGTATTTTTAAACGGGGAAAAGAGCATAAGAATTGCATGATTGGATCTAAGAATTACAAAGGAATAAGCGTTCCGAGGGAATCAGGAAAGAGTTAAGAAAAATATCAATTACTTAACACATCCTGTAGCACTTACTGTTAGTCTATGTCCGCCAGGTGATTTACGGGCGAGCTCATCCCACTATAGCAGTCGCCTGAAAAGTACATGAATTTATGGAAAAAGGTACATGCATAATGAAAATGAATATTTTGTTTTTTGCTTTTTGAGAAGGTGTCTGAGAGAATAAATTCGTGTTGTGCAAGAACCTACGAGAATTATGATGAGTAAGCAGTTTTAGAGTGTAATATAGTTGACAGGCACCAATAGAAAAGTAAGTTTATTGGTGAAAGGGGAGCTGGGTGACTTGTTTAAAATAAAATCTAGACTGTATGACGGTGATGCGCTGTCTCTCTGAGGATAGTTTATGTTTTTAATGAATACACGTGCAGGACATGGATGTTGTAATAGGATGTGCATGATGGTTGGATATATCAACGAAAGAATTCTCCATCATAATATTTCACTCAAGAGTCCACAAGGTAGACCAAATCCGCTGTTTTTACTGTAGAGAAAACAACAATAAATCAAGACATCTAGGTAGGGAAAGGAAAATGCTAAGATGGATAAAGTTTTTTAGATACAGATAAAAAGTAAATATGTGAATGCATTTGTACAATTTTACATTAGGTTTGTAAATGATGATAGAATAGACGACGAGATCAAATGAGGTCCAAAGACCGGAGGAAAGGTCGGAGGTAGTAAGTGCATACATTCAACATTTCATTGAAAGAACACTAGCGTATGGAGGCAGAACTTGGAGCGGGATTAACTGCACTCCTCACCGCATTATTTCATGGGAGTGAAACTTACGTTCTTCAGGCTAAAAGGATATGCCGCAGAAGTGCACGAGAAAGAGGTGGGGATTGGGTTATTGTAGTGGTTAGAGTACTTGCTTCCCATCCCGATATTACAGGTTCGAACCCCGGTAGTAGTAGATTATTTGGTGGTCGGTCGGTCGCTATTCGTGTGCAGTGTGGAGTGCACTACTCCGTCCGTCGGATAGGAGGTAATACCGTGGGCTCTTTTGTATATTTTACTATGGGCAGGGTAACTCCGACGCCGGGTTGCTATCTATCCTTCCCCTATCTTCCTAAATTCCTACCTCTGCCGTATTACTCACCAATTTTCAATGGGATTATTGTCTTAGTTGTCCATTGTCCCCACTAAAGCGTCATCAGGAATGTGGACGAGTGACCAATCATTAGTGATTAGATAAAAGGAGAGAGAGTTAATTGCCTCGGAGGTAAAGGTGGACCGAGAAAGAAGAAAGTAGCTAAAGGGACTCTTAAGAGCATTGGGATTCTTCGAGGACGTGATGAATCCATTGAATGAAGTAATAAGTTAAGGTGATGGAAACAAAATAAGTAGGTATACGAAGACAAGAAAGCGTGGAGGACACTGTCAAAAAAGAGGTAGTATATTTCAGATAGGACAGAAGGCGTCACTTTGTGGAATTTAGTTACACTATTCATGGTAATGAAGAAAAATAAAAACGTTTAGTCTATTCCACAAAACTTTTTAATGACCGACCTAGGTTTCGACACAATTTTTGTCATTCTCAAGAAACCTTGTATCTGAGCAGCAGCCTTATATATCCACCAGGTCGTGGGGGGGGGGAGGTAAGGAAGGGGGGGGGGAGTGGGGATATATATTCTTTACACCTATGGGGTAATATATTCTTTACACTTAAAATTCGGCCTTTTAGGGAGTATCTAATCCTACACACAGAGTGCGTATGCTAGCGTAATTTAAATCGCACGACCGAAAACTATTAAAAAACCCTTGCGCCATATTCAAGAACCTCCGACACTCGTATGTAGGACTTAGATGACCCTATAAATTACACAATATGGGTATCACAGTTCATCATGAGATTACAAATATTTTCTGAGCCCTAAATCTTTAAAGGACCACCATTTGAAATTCAATGTTTAGTACGCGCTATGCATAAATGAATCCGTATTTTCTCTAACTGTTCAGCAAGGATTTTATCACCTCCGTCAACCATTTTCTCCGACAATATTGATTTGTTAAAATCATCTTAAATTAACGATCCATGCTTTCCACGGTTTCCAAACAGCCCACAACTCTTTTTCACGGAGCGTAAGTCTGAACAAACAATAATTCAGTATGTTTTCGGGCTGGGTTCATATTTTCTTCACCCTCTACTAAAAATGCCATGTCATCGGATTCCTCTCAATAGAGAATACAATGAATAATGCAAATATTTTCATTATACACTCCCCTATCCCCAATTAATCCATTCACCTGTGAATGATGGCGTTTGGAGAAAAGAAAACTCTCTTATGGTGGCCGAAACGACGCTTGTCTTCAGATATCCATTTTCAGCAGGCCATATTTGTAGGTAGGTCATCTCAACACTGCAAGAATAAAAAGTCTCTCACGTGGACTTTGCAGTCATTGGAAGATATTGAGTCTCCACTAATAGTTCGAGGAATCCGGCACCGATCCATCATTCGCTTGTTAAATAATTTCCTCATGAACTTCGAACCATTTCTTGGTCACTGAACACGGACTCTGATCATGCGTTTCCGTCTTTGCCCTCTTTTACCATTACTCCGCATTAATGGGTTCATTGACAGATAAAAATGAGACAATATTTTTTTTGCGATGGCTGCTTGCAGTTCACTACGCATAACGCAGTTAATGGCCTGGGGATAGTCTTAATACTTTAGAAAAATAATTTAGAACTTCTCCAACGAGTTTACAAGCATGGTAATTATTTTAGTATGTATGTATATTTAAGAGATTTCTCGGATGTTATAATGAGACGTGCACCAAGTGGCAAAATACCACTTGTTGCACATCTCTTGCTAAGTGGCAAGTGGCAAATATGGTATCTGGTTTTCATTCATCATTTGGATTGATATTACCACAATGCCCTTAAGCGTGAATATATTCTCAAATTGATCGATATTTTCAACACATTACTCGTAATCATACATAAAATGAACTTTTTTTTGGGTGAATTCACCACAGAGGAGCATTACGAGAAACAGAAATATTTTCTGGAAGCGAAGCATATCTTCAGCATCGGCTGGAGAGAATCACTGAATGAACGAGCGCACAAAAAGTTAGTGATTCCATTACTAGCACTCGTGCTAAAAGGTTGACTTGGAGAGTGAGATTTTTTTAAAATCACGATGATAGGGAAATTCAAAATGGCGCATTACCCTCATACCACACTTAAATAACGTCCACGGATAAAAAAAGAAGACCCCTCATCTACCGAGAGGACTTGGTCCAATTCAAAAAAATATTAAGGGCTCATCTAAAGAATAGTACTCATTCATTATACTTAAAATAATTTACCTCGGCATCATGTAGGTACAGTTAGTTAGAATATCGTTTTCATACTACGTGAAGAATGTCTAACCTTCTAAAGTTCAAGGTCCAAATTTTAACTTTTTTATTCGAATCGTTCTATTATATTTAAACCGATCTACAAGTAGGCTATCTACATTAAGGGGACGATATTCTTTTCCTAGCGTGAGAGGGAGAGTTAGTTGTTCATACAACTAACTAACTCTCCCTCTCACGCTTGGATAAAATTCACAGGAAAAAAATTATATCGTCCCCTGAATGTAGTTAGTCTACTTGTAGATCTGTTAAAATTCAACAGATTGATTCGAATAAAAAAGTTAAAATTCGGACCTTGAACTTTGGAAGGTTAGAAATTTTTCACGTAATATAAAAACAATATTCTAACTTTGTTCAATAATTAAATTATTTGTTAAATGCTTTTTGGTATTATATTTACCACGGAAAAAACAACAGAAACATAAATGACCTTGTTAAATAAACACTGCGTGCTGGATGCATGGAGAAGGATTGAAAGAAGATTAGCAGTGGGTTTAACAGATTTTGAATTGCAGTATTTACGCTACCAGGCGTGAACCTCATTCTTTTAAAATGGAAAAAACGGCGGTATACATCCGTCAAGTCACGCTTTCAACTCATGTCAGAAGCCTTGCGAAGGACTAGAACTTGTAGTAATGCCCACATTCTAATCAAAAGAGAATGGCGAACTGTACACAGTCTCGCAAATAAAGTATCTGGGCGGCAGTTTAGCATTCGAAGGTTTTCGCGCCCCCTCTCTGCTTTCGAGGTGGAATTTAAAGCATTCCGGAAGAGCACCCTATCGTTCAACTTAAAAATACTCTATTACCCATCAGTCATCCACCCCACCGTCATTAATGCCAGCCATTCTTGGCCCTTAGAGTCATAAACTTTTTCATCCAAATACTGGCCCAGCATAATCCCTCTCCACGCTTTGTAACAGGCTCCAGATGGTTACCCGGAAATAACTCGGAGAAGAGATCGATATTTCCCCCATTTTCGTTCACATCCTACTGAAAGTTCGCTGTTTTCATCCCAGTTTAAAGCAGAGAGTTTTATGACCTGGTCAGTTTTATTGTTAGATGCCGACCTTGGTGGACCAGCCAGTAAAGAGCCGGGCTGACTACCCAAATGCCACGGGTTCGGATTCCGCCTCGAGCATGAGTACTAAGTTAGCTTTAGGATTGGGCTAAGTTAGGCTACTCAATGGAAAATAATCTTAAAACATAAATGGAATACCCTTATATCTAACTCTACAATTACTGCACAGTATTTGCAGTGGCGTACGCAGGATTTCCTTCTGAGGGAGGGGGGGGGGGGATAAACATTAATATTTATATGCATTATCATAAAATGATATTTAGATTATTATTCATTAAAACAATAATTATCTTAGCATTCTCTTTTCGTGAAGACAATTTAAATATATTTTTCAGCTCAATAACCAATTCTCTAAACGCTAATGCAAAATGCACAAAATATAGTAAATGACAGGGAAGGTTTTGGGGTGTTTAAACCCCAAATGCCACTGAGTATTTGGTGGGAAAATAAAGCAGAAATGGATTAAGACCTTTGAACTTGATTATTAATACTGAGAGATCTAGCTAAAACAAAAGAATCCATTCTTTGTGTAACATTTGATGAGTATTCCTCGAGCAACCTCAGGGCCGGGGAGAAACATAGGTACCTTTGAATTACCTTCCTGCTAATAAGATTGAAATATCTTATCTTGAATCTTTAATGATGAAAATATTTATTCGAACTCTTGATTAGAGCTAAAATAAATTTTTTAAAAGGCTAACGGGCTGTACGATATGCCGTTTTGAATATCGCAGTCCAATACCAACTTGATATCGCTAAAAAGTGACGACATGTTTACTTCGTGATATAAATCGGTAAAATCGTAGTTTATGGCCTGATGTCGATTGAAATCACATATAGTTAGATATCGCCAATCATCACATATCTCCTGATATGGCATTTTGGATTATATTGCCCTTCGAAATATCACGTTCACTGCTGGTTTAATATCGCATCTCCATATCAAGTGTGCATCGCATTTCCCAGACGATATATCGTAAATTATCGCAGTCCTAGTAAAAGACATTCACAAGGATAATGAATGGAATGAATGGGAAGAATGGAAATGGAAGGCTTCACGTGAGGTATATGGAACAAGTTGTTAAAGAAGTTGTGAAAGAGAAGAATTATGCAAATATGAAGAGGTTAGCTGATAAGAAAATCAAGCGATGAGCTGAGTCAAACCAATCTTAGGATTGTTGACCCATGATGATGGATGATGGCCGCCGTTCGATCGGAAGTAGTGTTCATACTCTCCATTTGCGTATCTTGCTAATTGAGTGTCACTTAATCAACATCATTAAAGGCGCATTTTGTTCGCATGCTAAGCTAAGCGGTATTCGCTTACTAAGAAGTACTGACCCGGAGGGAATGAGGAAGAGGACTACACCTAGAATTCTTGAATCGTTGTGAGTTAACGACGACCAATTATAATGGAATTAACATTATATAAACTTTCTCTGAAAAATCGCGTGGATGCAAAAAGTTCTCATTTCCACTCATTAGAAAAAATGGTACTCTGTAGGGATTTTTTTCTTGTGGTGCTAAGTGTGATACAACGTTCGTATCGTCTGGTCTAACAGTGAAAGGAAGCAGCTTTGAAATTGAAACTCAATATTTCCAGCAAGCACTTTGCTCTATCGATCTTTTCCAGCAGCAATGAGGAGTTTCAAGGAATTGCCGCGATATTCAGAACGTGGAACTAATACGTAATCTTTTTTGCTGCTAAATAAGCAAACCTTGCGGGACTTGCACGTTTGATCTTATCGTATGCAAAGGGCGGCGATGGAACAATACATATTTCCGGCAATTTTGAGTCTTGAGCGGCAAGGTATTCCTAAGCGACACATGAAACAAAACAGTACAATGCATAACAACAGCAAAATTGCTTTAATTCAAACATTCGAACCTTTTCAATCCCCCCTTAATGCTGACAACGCACACAACTTCACTTCCAAGTGCATGCGATTCTACCACAAAATCTCACTGGTGAAAAACGGACGCTCGAAAAAGTCAAATGTTTCCTAACAATAACTTGCTACCGTGTTTGATGATGGAACGACCTTTCAACGTACAACTTTACGGATTTCTCTGGTTAGAGGGTAGTTTACAGAATTTTGACCTTTAATGGACATTGACTTGAATGGAAAGATGTCTTCGGAAAATAGTTAACCAATACCCTCCGCATTTATAGTAATATATTCTAGAAAAAAACATGTAAATGCGGATCTTCACCTTTTATGAAGATAAATTACTCAAGTTTATAATTTGGCTGTGGTGAAGCTGCATAATCTAATGCTGTCATGCGTGCATCTGAAAGCGTCCGTCCATCCTTCGTCTCTCTAAGGTATACGCTATTCTGTGTAGTGTTTTTAACAATCAATAACGTGCCACCTATTAGACTATTTTCAATAGGACTATATTACAAAATTTCCTGATTAAAAACCTAACAATTGTTATAAGTTACATAACCTGTAAGAATTGTTGCGTAAAAACTCACAAGTTTATGTTCAACTCGGTTTGTGAAAATGATTGTAGCAGTGAAATTACTATGCAGATGATTTTTTTCATTACTTATAATTCTCCTCTTGTTTTTATTTTAACTATCATCACTCATATGCATACCGCGTGTATTTAGAGTTTCTCAATAGGAACTAAATAACAACAGTAAGCAAGATATGTTTAAATCTAATGGCATTTTAACTCATAGTTTACACAATATAGGTGAAGTTAGTTCTCACCTGAAAAAGACTAATTTAAAGTGTTTATAAACCCATACTTCAATTAATGGATACCTAGATATCAAAATAATAGAACTGACGACCTTTGTTACAGGTCAAAAAATCGCTGGTCTGGATTTCCAATAGTTACAGGATCGACTCCTGCCTAGGGCATCAGTGTCCTCTTTGTCCTAGTGTAAAGTTTAGGCCAATTGGTGCGAAAGAACTTTAAATCTTAATACCACCGCAAAACATGGGGGGAAATCGCAAGCTCATTTTCCAAGATTAAAGCATTTCTAGCTTTCAATGTGATCTAAGACCTGGTTAAATCTCAAACCCCTCGTAAGGAGCGACGATGGCATCATCATATGGAACCAACTGAAGGGTCGTCCAGCAAAATTTCAACTCAGAACGTGTATCAGCTCTAGTTTTTTGCCACCGTCATCCCCTCGACGCTAAGTCCGTCGGATGGACTCGACGCTTTCAAAACTTTCACTCTTGTTGGGCCTCGCTCTCTCCGACCAGCGGAACGGATGTCGAAGCTCGCTCCCGATCCTTCTCCACATCACTTCCGGTGCTTCTTTCTCCTCCTCAATGCTGCTGAACCCATTTATCAGATTAATATCAGGAGGAACCCGAAGCATTTTGGCATTTCGATATCAAAGATCGATGGAATGGAATGATTAATTCTCGGTCTTTGAGTTCGTTAATTAAATAGATCACTTATGTTACCACGTGGACCGTGTATGCATTTCTTTATTTAAATTAACGTAACGGGTAAAAAAGGGTAAAAAGGTAAATGCGTTTCCTTATGTAAATAAACGCATACACGATCCAAATGGTAATCATGTTAAGTATGCAATGTTTGAATTTTTTTTGTACACCTTCTTGGTACGTTCCCAGGAGCGATAAAAGATAAAAATCGATATATAGTGTTATCAGCATGCATACGAAGAAAGTCTATTTAAAGCTGAAGAAACGTTTAAAATGGTAAGCTCGAAAGGCGATGTCATCAATGGGCGGGAGTACAAGCAGTTTCCACATCATTTCTCAATACCTCCACGGACGAGGTAGAGATATTATGAGCTCTGACATCTTCGTTGTAAAGAAGCATTGTTGTAGTTTGCTAGATGAAGAGGAACACTAATTTAATATACATTCAAATAAATTCAATTATACTTACGTGCATAAAATCGGATTTATTGCTTTTTAAGAATTTTTAAAGATCTCTATGATTGTTATTACATTCTCTATTGTATTAATGTCTAGCGGAAATTATCCCCTGTCATCAATTCTTACATTTGACGCAGCTTTCAACTCGATTCTCCGATCAGTTAACCTCTTTACATTGGCATCCTGACATATTGACGATATTCTCTTTTGCATCCTTCTTTCCTTGCTCCATGTAACTCATATGAGCCGTTCATTTTCCATTTTTTCCATTCATATTTCCCTCGAGACAGTGTTCACTTTGCCGTCAATAACCAAATTTTAGGTGCCTGATACGTAATCCTCAGTTATTCATCGATTTCAAATGAAGTATTTTCTTACTTCTAAGTTAGCATATCCATTAAAAAGAGTCGTTTCAGGCGTGATGTGTTGGAATAACATAATTAAAGAAGATTGGCAATTTTTCATAGAATAAACTTTAATTCGACCGTTTTCGATGTACTGCATCATCCTCAAGTCCACCTAAGGATGAATTAGTAATTCGAAACCGGTCGAATTAAAGTTTATTTTGTGAAAAATTGCCAAACTTCTTTAACTAGTACATCCAATAGCAAATAGGAAGCCCTATTCATCTGGGCTATTCAACCATTACATTCCATTGCATGTTATTCCATTTCCCAATTAGCAATACTTCTCCAACTCTTCAAGCTTAGTGCTTGTTTCCCGATTTTTAAGGTAGGGCAGCTAATTGTCTCTCTCAGAGCATCTGGCTGAATATTACGGTTGCAAATTACATAACAAATATAGCAACACGCATCCCAAAACTAATAATTATTTATTACTCTATTATTGTAATAATTATAGTAGTACAAATGATTTTATTTGTATATGCCATATAAGGATTGTGTTGACTATTGTCAGATCACCTATGATGCAAAAGGCACCTGCTGACAAGCCTTCGAGGCTTAGCTGGACCTGAAATAACATACTGTATAATAGAGGACATAGGAAGGACTTGGGTAAATTGGGTGGAGTACGTCTCCGAGGTTGCCTTACTGCCCCTTTGGTGGAGAATACTCCAACTCAGCATCTCTCCATGTCTTTTCCCTCAATACAAATAATGTAAAGTGTGCTTACTTCCATATTCCTATTCAGCAATTAGTTCATTGAATAATAGGAAAGTATTGTGTTTCTTTAAAAGTACATCCTTCTCGTTAAAGTGTATATTATTTAGCTTTGGATAATATAAAAAATGCATAGTAAAATTGAAATGTTACGATTCACTGTGACTCGAAACAGAGAAGGGTGCACCTTTTCTCATCATCCTGAATAAATTCTTCACGCTTCAGATTAAAAATATGTACAATGGTAGGATACGTGGAGAGCAAACGAAAGAGACAGAAACACATAGTTAGATTTATTAGACAAATATTTGAAGACGCATCGTATAATTCTTACGAGAAAAATACGAGAGACACAAGAGTGAACCACATAGAGAATAGCTGCGCACCAATCCTGGGATTGACGAACAGAAGAAGAATCTATAACATTAAAATAAAATATACTAGAATTTCAATGGACTGCGGGTCAAACCTTAGAGAGTCAAAAAGAATGTTTCAGTTGACTCCTCATTCCTCAGTTTCGAAGTCCGACGCCGTTTACGTGCCACTTATTTCTCATTCTGGCGTGAGTTTCGAAGAGTTAGGATATCGGCGCCGGTCAGCCGGCACAACTCGCTCGTGCCTTGGGTCCAACTGAGCCTAATCAACGAGGGGTAGGGGGTGGTGTCGAGAAAAAAACCACGCTGGGAGATGCCTCACTCTTGCCCAAACCACTATTTTCCGCCTCGGGAGACAAAACATTAGAGACTATCGGTGGGTTCGTGGATGTCTTACTCAAGCGCCGACGTCTGAAGCTCGAAGCATTTCGAAATACCAGGCGAGTCGCCTGCCATCATGGGCGCCGGGAGGAGGGCCCATGGAGAATTTTGGGAAATGATTGTACCTACTATTTTTTTAGTTTAAAATAGGAACAGTGTATTTAGAAAAGGAATACGTTAAAAATTAGAACAATAGAAAAACTACCGTTGAATTAATGTAAAAACCACAAATCACCAAAACGTAACCAGTGAAAAATTTTCATCAACACCATGGGTCAACAATCCTAGGATTGGTTTGACGCAGCCCTCCGCTCGATTCTTCTATCGGCCAACCTCTTCATATTGACGTAGCTCCTCTCTTTTACACCCTTCACAACTTGCTCCGTATACCTCACACGAGGCCTGCCTTTTGCATTCTCCCCGTTCACTTTTCCTTCGACGATTGTCTTCGATCAGGCCATGGTGTCCTAAGATATCGCCGATTAGGTTGTCCCGTCTTCTTTTTAGTTTTCAGCAGACTTCTCTTTTCTCCCACTCTTATTGGGACTTCTTCATTTGCCACTCGGTCGATCCATTTTATCTTCATCATTATTGAAGATGAGGTGAAAAACTTTAAAGAACAGTTAATCACCAAACCAGAAACCAAAGCTTGCTACATTGCAAAGAAAGATTGCTACATCTGGAAATCTAGCGGTCCAGAGACGTCACTGAATGCTCCCACCCTGATGATTTTTCTGCCGGCGCCCATCACATCGAATTGTCTGCGGTTGTCGAGGTTACCTGTTATAGTAGTACTAGCATCACATCCCGAAGGCCAGGTTTCAAATACCGTCATTCAGGCGCGTAGCCAGAAATTTGGTTCGGGGGGGTCTAACTCTAGTACAGCATAACTTGAAACAAATCAACCTTGCCCGTCCGGTGCCGACATGTTACAAATCTCTTCCCTTAATTTTCAGTTCTTGGTGTTTACTTTCACAGTGCCAATTCACGTGCCAGCCGTCAGTGGCAGATTTATTTTCAGCAGTGCACTGGTCCCAACTTTAATTATTTGTGGAGGGCATTTAGAGACCAATACTATACGGGTTGCCAGAAGGCTTTTTCTGGACATATCCTCTTCATAAGAACATTCGGAGACAATTACTTATAAACGGTTATATTTTACTAATACTTGATATATAGCTAGCTACTTATAACAGCTTTATGAAGTAGGACTAGGAACGAGTTCTAACGCACTTTTACTATTAGTGTATGGAAAAGCCGTTGATAAACAATGTCTAGTACAGTAAAAAATGATGACAAAGACAGGTCCTACTTCCGGTTCAGATTCATTCAAATTATTTTCAACACGGAAAAATATACCGTCCGGGAAACGGAGTCTCACACATGGGCCGACAGAGAAGTTGTTTTACACCTTCAAGTTGAAACACTTGATGTACTAGATAACAACTTCACCGCTGAATTAGCCAGGAGAGAAATTTTTGACTCAAGATAGCTCTCTAAGCAACCACTAGGAACTGCAAAGATTGGTTCTGTTGATACGAATACCCCGGAAACAGCCTGTTACCCAATGGCTAGCACACTGGTTTAGAGCAAAATTTTCAAGGCTTAGTTAGTCGAACATGGGCTGGAAATAAAATTGAAAAAATAAAAAGAAAAACTCGCAATTAAGGCTCATTTTGAATACGCAATGGGAATTTCAGAAGAATTCGTCTCTTCCAACTTTAAAAGCTCATCCTTTTCACCCAGTTACTTTTCCTTGCAGCCACTTATATGTTACCTGTAACTAAAGAAAGAACGGCAAGATATTCTTTAAGCCGGTAATTGCCTTTTCCTGCTTTTTTTTATTTTCCAGTTGCACATACTTCTATCTAAGTGTAACTTAAATTCCCTCTCACAGTAAATAAATACAACTCAACAGCATCTCTTCGTCCTAGCCTCAATGGAAAATTTGACCAACATTACGCAAGCAATACTTGGCTGCACATCTTGAATCTAATGGCCACTACCTTCTTTGAGTACCTTTTGCAATCGTAGAGGCGAAAGGTATCTTTTATAACTCTCATGATGCCTCAAGAGATATAGTATCAAATACTTATACAAGTTTTTCCTTACCTTAATTGTGTGCAGATTTTTAGGAGGATTATGTGCAGGTAACATTAATCCATTCTAAAGTACAGATATTTACTTGCATTATCTACACTTTACTTGACATTACCAATACTTACACACTTAAGGTAATGAGAAGCGACTTCCCTGGTAACTCTGCCTATGACATTTCTAAAAAAAGTGTAAACCTTTCCCTTTCAATATTGCATATATTACTTTTTTTCATAATTTCTTTTCCAACATACTTTTGAACTCACTGTCAGTAATGATAGACAACCTCTGATCAACGACACAGGATTAACTAATTTCAGTGCCGCTCAAATGACGAAAGTTCATTTTTTTCGACAGAATGTGATTTCACTTCGATCATTGAGAAGATCGATAAGACTATGAAGGGTTTGCAATGAAAATATGATATAGCTGATAGAATTTGAAGAATTAATAAGGCAGGACAGAAAAGAAAACAGCTTGTATGTTATGGACACGTACAACGTACGAAACGTGGACTTCCAAAAGAAGTAATGGAATAGCATCCACAAGAGTGTGGTGAAAGAGGAAGATCAAAAACATACGAAGGATATTTCGAAAATCCCAGGGTAATATGTATCACGAAGAAAAAAGTAGAGGGGTAGACAGTAGGATATATAGGTTTTATAATGCTATTCTTTCCGCGCATATTAAGAGACTATAATAGATAAAACCAAGGAGGTTAAATTTACTACAGGTGTAATCGCGGCTGATTTGAGAAGCAATGTCGCACATATGGATAAGCGGACATGCGGAATTGCCACTCACCATAACCACGGATGAAGTTGTATTTGCACTCCGTAAAAACATTGAACAGTAAGATAAATAATTGAATGCTATTTTAAAATTTGTCACGTAGCAAAGTACACACACAAACAAGCACCAAATGCACACTTTCAATGGGTTAAATTTGAAACAGATCTGAGGGATAAAATTAATTCCCAAGGGAATCTAATATACTAATAACTCTCTTAAATAGCATTATGAAGATTAACTGACACCATTGCATTGAAACTTGGGTACTCTTTTATTGTTATATATGTTTTAATACTCGTGAAGAACCCACAACAGGCAAAAGAAAACGTAATGCTTTGTGCCGAGGAGGTGGGGCCTCCTATTCTGACTTCCGGAGGGTAGCACACGTATGCCACCTCCGGTGCATTCTAACCTCATCTAACAAAACCAAGATTATCTAGAAGCTAATTAGAATAGGTAGTGCTGATTTTTATGTTTCATTGCATTTCTGAAAGAACTAGTAATTAATAATCATGTGTAGTTTCTCTGAAATATCTCCTCGCATATGATTGCACAAAGTGTTCTCATTTGTGTCTGTCCCGATGGCATTAAGAGCACTCTAATTGTGCACTATAATTCACACACCCTCACTGCGGGATTATTTATCCCCTCTCACACACCCTTGAGGTGAAGTGAAGGGTACTAAGTACATGAAGAGGCAGATGTAGAAAGGTGTTCATTCTTCAGAGAGCCAATTGCAAGAAGAAAAAGTCGAACACACGTAAATTTAATTCAAATAAAGTGAAGGAGTAATCCCAGGATAAAGGTAATTTTTAGCAATAGTAAAACTGTTTATCAAACGCTGGTCATTGTGTGCATGTATAATTGGAAGATGAGAACCTAATTAAATAAGATGGTAAACCTCGGCCAATATTTATAAATTTATTACCCTCTCCCGGCTGATTCAATGCTAACTGTAGTCCTAATGCAGTGCTGACAAAGAAATAGTAGGTCAGATGCCAGCAGAGGCGGGAAAGGGGGGAGTGATTCTTCGTTTGTTAACTGCTGTAAGTTTCTCACCCGTTATCTCTGCCCGGAAAGAGATACTCAAAGCTGGCCAGACGGGAAAATAAACGCACAAGAGAAGAGAGGGATGCTCTTTTCCGTAGTCCGTGGTGTTCTTTTTGAGGCCGAAGTGCTCCATGCAGTTTATCTCTGCTACCGAAGGTTAAGAATACCAGAGGATCATGGACCCAGGGTGTAGAGTTTCCACTCGACAAGCACATGTTGATTTCTGGCAACAAAGAGAGGTATCATTAGCTCTTTCCTGTTGGTTTTTTCTTTAAACTTGATTTTTTAAACCTCCATTTCATTCATTTATACTCGAGAAAGTTGGACAATTGAAGAATGAACTATCGTTAGGAATAATCTAGAAATATTAGAAAGTCAATGGAAGTTTCAGCATCTGTAGCCCCCATCTCGAGCAACCTATCCCTTTTCCTCATTACCATTCATCTCTTAACATCTTCAGCTGATCTTCATGCAGCCCACAATATCTATTCTTTTTCACCTTCCACGCTGACCCAATATTCACACACCCTACCACCTTCCTTAGCACTTCTTCTTTGGTCAAGTAGCAGCAAACCATTCATTTTTGCCACCTCCTCCGATTTCCCTCTCAATATTCCTCTTCCCTTCTACGATGATAGACACCGCAGCACTTGTCTTCTGATCGATCCAGCATTCCCGGTTCATTCTCCTACATATTTCTTTGACCACAGAAGCCTCCAATGGGAATTAACTGTTATGAAGACTTAAGTCAGATTTTCTCCTTTACTCAACCCTCATCTAAAGATGACAGTTCTTAATTACAAAAACGACGAGAAACTTTAATATCGACCATTCTCATAATTAATTATAAGTATTTTTAGTTTAATTTTTTAAAAGAAATGTTAGGCCTACTTTGTCTTAATTGAGATGCTTCTCCGTGTATCTTCGTGCCGAGTATGTATCACGTCAAATTTTTAAAATTAAAAGGCTAACATAAGAAAAAATGTTCTGAAAAAGGAAATAAAAATTTAAATTAATGGAAGTAACAAAGCAACAATCTACATTACATTTATAAATTATCCATTATCCGTGAGAGCCAGAAAAGGGTGATGAAAAAACTCCCAAAACCCCCAACCTCAAAAAACCAATCCAGTGTGTAAATTCTTTAAGATACAGGAAAATGTATGTATCTATTAGTTCTCACAAAGATAACTCCCTATATGAATACCGATATGGGGTTAAAAATAAATACTGTGAATTCAATGAAGATTTTGTTTGAGGCCAAAATGCGTGGAATGTTTTCATAATTAAGTCGCAAAAGTAATCAGTACAAGTACAAAATCAGTGCAGTTACACAAAGGTGTTATTGTAGACAAAATTAGTTTCACTGTGATAAACTCCATCACTTGGTAGGTATTTTGGTATTACACTAAAACAAGGCCTTAGTCAATAAATTGTGTAGAAGTGCAGTTTTAACTTCTCTCTGTTTCTTTATAGTAGAATTGTACAGGCATTTATTTTATTCCCAAGAAAAGTTTCAGTGCAAAACAATTTGTGATAATGACAAAATATAATGTGAAAATTTGGCCAACATAACTAATGAGATTTGCATGGCTGGAGGAGGTATTCAACGATGACCAGCAGAACTAGAGTATTGCGAATCAGAATTTTAGTAAATGTAAGGAACTGGGGCAGCAAACTGAGGATTAACACTGTTGAAAAAAAGGACAATAGGTGGAAGACAATTTATCGAGATGAGGCAACTCTTAACAATGCCATCGTGAGTGTTTAGATACTGGCGTCTGTTAAGGAAAGAAAAAAAATTGAAAAGTTTGTATTGCTGAAGCTGATTTGATGAGTATTTCGAGACGAATTTCACTACTCTTTTGTTTTTATGCCTGTTGGGTGCCTTTTTGCTTGGGTCAGCCCAGTCAAGCCTTGTCCATGCTGCGGTGTAGTACCAACGAATAAATTCATATTGAGTAATGTCGATCTTTTTTTAATACGGAACCTCAATATGGTAGCAGAGCGTGGTTTCTCGGTTGTATGAATAGTGTTCGATGTTTTCAATCGTGTTTTCGCGAGTTAAGTTGCGTTTTTCGCTTCGCGTAAGTCATCGTGACGGTTGGCGGTTTTTTCGCGCCACGTTCTCGTTTGGATATTTTGCTTGGTTGCACTTGTGAATTAACTGTTTGCTGTTAAGTGCAAAGCATGGAGCTCCATGGAATCGAGAAGTTACGCGGTAATGAGAACTGGACGATTTGGAAGTTCTCTGTGAAAAACATACTACGAGGCATTGAAAATGCATACGAGGTTTGTACTGGAGAGGTCAGTAAACCAGTACATGTGGAAGGCGATTCATCCTCAAACGAGCGAACTTCGTATGATGCAGCGTATAAAGTTTGGGACAAGGCAGATCGAGCGGCATGTCAAGTCCTGGTAAGGACTGTTGAATCGAAAGTGGCTGCTCTTCTCGTCGCGTGTGACTCAGCGAGGGACATGTGGTGCAAATTACACGCTGTATTTGAACAACAGACCAAACAAGCTGCTCACACTGTCCAGGCGGAGTTTTTTGGCTTCAGCATGAGCCTCGCTGATGATATGGTGACGCACATCGCGAGGTTTGAAGGGTTAGTCCTACGAATGCAGCAGCTAAATGTAAGGCCGGATGAGTCATCTCTGATGGTCAAGCTATTGGACACGTTGCCCGACGAGTATGAGAGTCTAAAACAGGCATGGTGGGCGAGACCTGAAGATCACCAGACGTTCGCGAATTTGGTGGCAGTGTTGACTTGTGAGGATATGCGTCGTTCGAAACGAGCTGAAAGGAAAGAAGAAACAGTAGCACTGATGACAGCAAGACCCAAATTTCAGGGAAAAACTGATCGTTCCACTTTTGCCGGTGGTCCAAGTAGAAAGAAAGGGGAATCTTCGCGAGAGAAAGTAAAAGAAAAGAGGAAATTCAAGTGCTATGGTTGTGGTGGATTAGGACACATGAAAAAGGATTGCCCTTCTTCGAAACATAAGAGAGTGGAAAATAAATATAGTGCTTCAGACCGTAATGATGAGATTGATCAGGCTTTCATAAGTGAAATTTTGAATGCAGAGTCCGTTAGTGATATGTGGGTTGTAGATACCGGCGCCACCGATCACATATCAAACCAGAGAGAGTGGTTCTCTTCCTTTGAACTGTTTGCAACGCCTTTGAAAATATTTATTGGTGACAAATCCACAATGAATGCACTAGGAAAAGGGACAATCAAGTTTGAATCCTGTGTTGACGGTAAATGGTTACCGTGTCGTATGGAGAATGTACTATATGTACCCATGGCCCGGAGAAATTTGTTCTCTGTTGTTTCCGCACTTGATAAAGGCCTGTCATTTAAGTCGTCGAAGACAAAGTGTGAATTTCTTAAAGACGATGTTGTGAAAGCTTGCGGTGTCCGGTATGGGCAATTATTTAGACTCCATATCCGTGTGGTGAAATTTGAAGTAACAGGTGCCAAAGAGATGAATGTAGCATCGAAAGATACACTGCAAATTTGGCATGAGCGTCTTGGTCATCAAAATAAACGACATGTCCAGAAGTTTCTCAAACAACGAGGAATTGAAGTTGCTGAAGATGACAACTTCTGTGCCGCTTGTGTTCAAGGTAAGCAGCATAGGAGTAGCTTTCATTCAAGAAGTCAGCGAGCTAAAGAACCAGGGGAGTTAATACACGCTGACGTCTGTGGGCCGATGGAGTGTGAGTCACTGGGTGGAGCACGGTACTTTGTATGCTTTACATGTGATTACTCCAGGCTGCGCATGGTCTACTTTCTTAAGGAGAAATCGGAAACTGTGCAAAAGGTAGCAGAAGTGTTGCAGATCGTAAAGAATCAATGTAGACGACCTGTACGTATATTCCAGTGCGATGGTGGTCGGGAGTTTGTCAACCATGACGTAGAAAAACTGTTAAAGTCGATGGGTGTGAGCTTTTGCGTCTGCAATCCATATACGCCTGAGCAAAATGGTTGTGCAGAGCGTAGTAACAGAACTGTGGTTGAACTCGCTCGCACTATGCTATTAGCGAAGAATTTGCCTAAAACATTGTGGGCAGAAGCAGTTAATACAGCTGTGTATGTTCTCAACCGAACAGGTCCAAGCAGTGTGGATGGAAAAACACCATATGAGATTTTTACAGGGAAGACAGCACATCTGGACAAGCTCCGTGTTTTTGGTACCAACTGTTACATTCACATACCGAAAGTCCATCGGAAGAAATGGGACTCCAAGAGTCAGTGTGGGGTTTTTGTGGGATATTCTGAGAATATAGATGGATTTCGAGTATGGGTAAAGCCTGGAAACAAGGTAGTTAGGAGTTGTGATGTCATATTTGAACCTGAGACTGGTGGAGGGCTGCTGACGTTATTTCCAACGTACACACATGACGAGTTGGAAGTTTCTGAGCTGGAGCCCTCAAATGATCCTGAAGAGGACTGTGTCGATGAACCCACCAATAAAGGTGAGAGAAACCTACGGGATCGTTTGAAAATCAAGCCTCCTGAACGCCTCATTGAGATAATGTTAGCTGAGATTAATGAGCCAAGGAGCTATTCTGAGGCAATAGAATCAGATCAGCGATTACTCTGGGAGACTGCTATGGAGGAAGAGATGTCTGCACTGAAGGAAAACTTGACCTGGACCTTGACTGCCCTACCAGGTAATCGCAAACCCATCTCAAATCGATGGGTTTATAAAATAAAACGTGCAGCTGATGGTAAAATTAATAGATACAAGGCACGGCTTGTCGTGCGAGGGTTTAGCCAGCGAGAAGGAGTGGACTACAGTGAAACGTTTAGCCCTGTTGCCCGGTTCGATACTATTCGAGCTGTATTAAGTATTGCTGCCAAGGAACACATGCATTTGGCACAATTTGATGTTGAGACTGCTTTTCTCAATGGGGTCCTTGATGAAGAAATCTACATGAAACAGCCAGAGGGATTTAGTGATGGCACTAGCAGAGTTTGTAAGCTTCATAAAAGTTTATATGGGCTAAAGCAATCCCCCCGGTGTTGGAATAAGTGCTTTAAGGGAGTTCTCAAGGACTTTGGGCTGTGTGAGAGTGGGGCAGATCCTTGCTTATTTTATGGGACAGATAGCCGTGACAAATTGATTGTGGTCATCTACGTTGATGATGGACTTGTGGCTGCGTCAAATAAACATAGAATTACTGAATTTATGCGACGTTTAGAAATGGAGTTTAAAATCACTAGTGAACCAGTGGGATACTTCTTGAACATACATATTACACAAAAATCAGAGGGTTCAATCTTCATCAACCAAAGTTCTTATGCTAAGGGGGTGCTCCAGCGGTTCAAGATGGCAGAAGCAAATCCAGTTTCTACACCAATTGAGCAGTATTTGAAAGCAGAGGAAAGGACGGATGCTGAGACAACTAGTGCACCATATCGAGAGGCTGTGGGCTGCCTGATGTATCTGGCTGTCGCTACTAGGCCAGATATAGCATTCTCGGTGAACTATGCATCCCAGTTCCTTGATAACCCCGAGGTAAGACATTGGGGTCTAGTTAAACGGATTTTGAAGTATCTGCAGGGTTCATTGTCACAGGGAATTTTATACAGTTCATCTGAGACTGAGGGGGAACTAGTTGGTTACAGTGATGCTGATTATGCCAGCGACCCTGATTCACGGCGGTCAGTCAGTGGCATTGTGTTTATGCATAGTGGTGGTGCCATCACCTGGGCCAGCAGGCGGCAACAGTGTGTGTCGCTGTCAACCACAGAGGCTGAGTACATTGCTGCTAGTGAAGCCGCAAAGGATGCTGTCTGGTTGAAGAGACTCTTTGATGAAATTTCCCCATTAAAATGTCCCCCAGTGTTGTTTTGTGACAATAACAGTTCTATTAAGCTTGCTAAAAACCCTGAATTTCATAAAAGGTCAAAGCACATTGATGTGCGATATCATTTTGTTCGTGAACAACTCCAAAAAGGACAATTAACAATTCAATATGTTCCAAGTAAAAGGCAAGTTGCAGATGTTTTTACTAAGCCTGTTCCTAGAGTGCAGTTTGAAAATTTGCGTTCTTTATTGGGCATGTGTGAACTTTAATTTGAAGTTGAAAGTGAGTTATTTACTTGGATTGTAAGCTTTCCTTTCTGTTTCTCATTTTTATTTTGCTATTGATGAAGTAAGAGACAATTTGAGCAAAAGAGATGTTTATTGATATTTGATGTATTTCATTTTGTTTGTTGTTTGTTGCAGCAATGTAAACTTTTAGGGGGAGTGTTAAGGAAAGAAAAAAAATTGAAAAGTTTGTATTGCTGAAGCTGATTTGATGAGTATTTCGAGACGAATTTCACTACTCTTTTGTTTTTATGCCTGTTGGGTGCCTTTTTGCTTGGGTCAGCCCAGTCAAGCCTTGTCCATGCTGCGGTGTAGTACCAACGAATAAATTCATATTGAGTAATGTCGATCTTTTTTTAATACGGAACCTCAATAGCGTCCACTTCAGAATCGACTTTATTTCTCGAGTATTTGCCTTGTTCTTCTGATATTAACGCAAAGCACACTTAAAATCTACGATATTGTTCCTCTGAAATTTAAAAATTACATAGGTGAGATTTTTTTCCCAAAGAGCCGTTGAAACAGGGTTTTACCCTCGCATGTGACTCAAGGTTGTCCACTTTAAGACTCTCGCAAAAGTAAAAACAATAATAACGTGAATATACTGTTGCTCATTTAAGAAAACGTGACCATATAATTTATCATGCGAAGGGAGTCCCAATAAACCAACAAAGATAAATTGGTGACAAGAGACCCTCAGGCAACAGGGCGCCATTAGCGATTCTCCTCGTTTTATAACCTCAGACTTTGACATGCGTCGGTAGAACCTCCACATCAAAGGTTATCGAGAAAGAGTCCAATGTTGAAAGATATGAGTTTTATCGTGCAATTACGGCTCGGGATTTCATTTTCATTCCGTACTATGAATTAGAAACGTAAATCCCTGGGTTATTGACTGGATTAAAAATCCTTAACCTACATACAATCTCGTTCTGGTTTACAATGAGCCGCTTTCTGCGGGGAAGAAGGTTGGAGCAGCCTCTTTAATGATTCAATCATGAGACACTGAAACCATATCGTCGTTTCCTCGTGATGCGAAATGAAAATGAAACTTTGTTGCTACCGAAGTAAGTAATCTTAGAGGACTAAGCTGTGGCCAATTTCACCGGAAACATAACAAAAACGTTACGGCGGATGCATTGAACTCAATGAAACTTGTAATAAGTATATCTGGTTTTGAGTTGCGGAAGCAGCTCATCTATCTTCGCTTCCAATATTGTTCTAATTTAATTCAATATGATTTCTGAAACAAAAATTTTGTAATCTTGCACTGGCTTGATTATTAGATTTCTAAGCTTTTATTTCGGAAATGAATAATGGCAACTTCCGCCACGTCAATCCCGATGCGTCAAAATTTAATTTTGACTACTGATATTACAGTCGGCGATTGAAAGATTATGCTCTCATCCACAAAGGTTTTTAGCTTACAACTCGTTTAGGGTTGTTAGGCCATAATCAGGTACAAAGGCAAAGGAACTACGTTCCTGGGACATGTATAAATATGCCTGAGGCGTGGGTTGTGCTGGGAAAGTGACTAAATGGGTGGGAAGTGGAGGATTGAAGTTGCAAAGTGGTATGAAAATAATAGTTCTACCGATTAAAGTTTTATTGGATGAATAAAAACAACTATAAATGTCACTCTGCGGCTGAATACGTGTCTTTTGAAAACGATTTACTTTAATTTCGCATACATTACTCCCCCATTTCATCTAAAGCGCCATCGATGTGGCTGATTAAGTTGTCTTCTTTTTAGGGTTTTCAGAAGACTTCTCTTTTCTCCCACTATCCATAGGACTTCCTCGTCACTTACTCGGTCGATCCATTTCATCTTCATCATACTTCTGTAGCACCACATTTCGAATGCCTCCGTCATCGCAGGGTGCTAATTTTTGCCCCAAAAATAATTTCAATTTTGTAAACTCCACACTTTATATTTGCCCTTTTACAATGGGGAAAAATGAAGTGTGGGATGTACAAAGGTATAAATATTTTCCAACGAAAAGAAACTCGGCGTCGGCACTATCTTACTCTTAACGAAGCACGGAAAATGAACCGTGGTTTAACATCCCATCCAACACACGGATCACTGAACTTCGTGGCCTCCATATAAAACTCAAGTACAGACCAGAATGTCAATCAAAATATATTTGCCACGATCAGGATTTTACTCCTGACCCTCGGGTTGAAAGCCAGCACTCTAGTCTACATATTTTTTACTTAACAATTATTCGTTTACCTTCACTTAATCCATCTTTATATCTTTTTCTCCCTCCAACATCCTTCACGCCGACATCTTCAACGCCGTTGGCCATCCTTCATCCACTTTCCTTATGCTCAAATTTAGGCAATCAGCCATCATGTCATATCATATATAACTTTGCATATTATACGTATATGTCTAGCCAATAACATCAGGCTCTTTTACTGGTCTCGTAGTAGGGTCACAAGAAAAAATTGCACTAGCGGTAGAAGGATCTTCTAAAAGAAAGGAATAAATAGCAGGGACCCTAGATAAAGAGGCAAAGAAATTATTGATAAAGTTGAGTGTGGCGGTAAAAGGTTGCGAATCAGAGAGGGCAAAGTTCTAAGGCTTTTAATTGAGGAGAAAATGGTGGGGAGGAGATGGAGGAAATAACATTTTGTGGAAATGTTGAGAGAGAGGAATATATGAAGAGCTTTAGATGAATACAGATTACACTAGCAGAGGTCACTAGCATATTTAATAAACAGTGATGGCAACGGAATTAAAAACCAAGGTGTCTAATGACTAACCATTGCATTGTTGGCAGGACAATGACTGTAGGTATTGGCGTAAGCAGTCAATTAAATAAATTAAAATGAGAATCATTGTCAGATCGTAGGTTGAAATTTAGAATTCAATTCTTAAATAAATTCCAAGATAATATTTCAGTGATGGCATTAAAAATATTTTGTGAACCCCAACTTACTATGATAGACTGGACCATGATCACAAAGTTAGAAAAATTGACTGCCGAACTGACAGATTCAAAATGTCCTTTTTCCTCTTACAAGTAGGGATATGAATAGCGGTAAATATATCCAATACGAGTGCATCAATGGATAGAATAGATAGCGGCATGTTGGTATAAGGACTTTAAGCTAACCCAACTAACATCATGTTTTTGCATGCTTGCTTTGCTATTTTTATCTTTTTTAAATAGTGAAGTTTAGACTAGTATATCATTGCTAATCCTGTTTTGCATCACAAATAGTGCATGTTTGGTGAGAATTGGCCACCTGCCACACACCTTTATGGTGGTTTGTTGGGTATTGTATAGATGTAGATGACGATGGTGATATTTTTATATTACCTTCCACATACCATTTAAATATCAAAAAATAATTTCTTTTCATGAACTTCTTTTTAGTCTTTTCTTTCAATATTTCGTCCGCACTAATTTTCTGAAATTAAGTTTTAGGAGTACGTCTTAACTTAGATGAAAATTATTTGAATTTCAGGATTACACTATGTCATTGGGGAAACAAATTAAACTACGTCATGGTTACCTTCAATTTCCAATTCCTCGGAAATGGGTGCCCTCCCGATTGAATTCCGAAATTGAATTAGGTAGATTCTTGTCTAAATAACGAATGTGTAAGGGTTGTGTCCATTTATAATGACCTCAGTTAAACATTTTCGAAAATAAAATAATGTTATGATCTTTTATGGTTTACGTTCATGTCAACTATTTGTTTGTCTGATGTACGTTTTGTATCCAGATGTTCCAACATCCGCCAAAGTAATTAAATTTTCAAATGGTAAGCACTTACTATGCGTAATAAAACAAGGCCTTTTCATTATTAATACATTTTTACTTCTAAATTTTTCACATATAACTGTGTCAACACTTTTCGAAACTTAAGTGCCTTGCAGTTAACGCCTCCTGCCTCAACTTTCATCTGAGTAAATCTACTTTTACTGACTACCCAGCAAGCCACCTTGAGGATAAGATAGGATAAATAATTGGGGAATAATCGCTATGAATGAACTATGTGCATGTGCTAAAATATACAATCATACTTAGAGATTACTTATTAACATCATCTCGGACTGACACAAAAAAGTTCCCTTATTAGATGACATGCAAGGAGGTGTCTAAAAAACATGATGCCGATGCGATGAATATTTAGGGGACCATTCTGGCTAGCAAAAAAAGCCAAAAGTCTGTAGACTAATAGTGTCCCGAATAAGTGTAATAATAGTTTGTAATAGTGTGTAATAATAGTGTCCCGAATTCACGAGCATTATCATTTCCGATGGCTGATATATCTTGGCAGAACCCATTGAACCGAAGGGTTGTAAAAATGTCATAGTATTATAAGCATTAAAAAATTCAATTATTGACAAAAGAATGCATTGAATATAACCACACATTTGTCGGTAGGCACTATCAAGGCAAAGGTAAAAAGGGTTGTAATGAGGACTGGTAAAGAAAAAGCAAGCGATGGTTGAACATCTGTCGGTGCAGAGCCGTTTGGATTGATAATGAAAGTTCTCCACTCATTGATGAAGTGTTTCCGCAGTAAAAAAACGAAGTAGGGGGCAGAAACTTGGATGGAAAGCTTCTTTCATAATGTATTGCGATTTTTGATTATAAAAACATAACAATCATGATAAAATTGACATAATTTATCACCAAAAACATCGACGCGGTTAAAGGTGAGATTCCAAAACGTCGACTCGACGTTATGTATGCAAAATAAGCTTTACGTGAGTAATTAGAAGTAATAAGAGAATTTAAAAACGGATTCGGGGGGAGGTTAGAATTCCAGTTTGGCAACAGTTTTTGTTTCAGGCCCAAGGACACATTCCGTCAGAATTAAATATTTTTCAACTGGATGACATTGACGCTAGTTCAAGGTGATGCGTAATGGGTTGCACGTGGTCTCGCATTGTACAGGTGAACGATGGAAGTAACTCATTCGATGCGTTACATAGCACTTTTTGATCTCTCCATTTCAATAATATCTAATGTCCTAGTAATGATTACGTGTAGCCAATATCCACTGGAATCTTGATATAAATCTTTTTCAAAATCGACAGTTGATGATGCTGTTTTGTTGCTTTTCTTTCCCGACTGCATCATCGGCTGGTACGTAAAAAAGCACAATGAATTTTATCTTTGAATGATTTTATCCTTCAATATGAAATAAAACGTTTGCTTTACAAGCATAATCACCTCTAAAAATTTTCCCCTTAACTCCGAGCAAACTTAACCAACCCAATGAAACTCCTCATAGGACAATGAACCAACAATCACAATTGACAGCAAAATAGGTCTCATGGTGAAATCTGCATGCACCTAATACCTTACAAGCCACAGCTAGGATGTGCGGAATGGTGTGAACTAATACTAGGCATACACTGATGTGAAGTGAAAGGCTTCGCTAGGAGTTTTAATACTTTGTCTTTTCAACGAAACCGAATGCAAAAAATAATTTTTAATTTTTTTATTTACCAAGCTGTGATTTTTTACCATTCTATAGTATTTGTGAAAGTAGAATTATGTTTCTAGGCACTTCAACTGCTATGGGTATGTTTTTAGTGTACTGAGACTTAATATTAGATTTTATCCCATAACAAACACGGCGCCCATGACCGTGGCGGGACTCGAATCTGTACCCCTCTGGTTGCCAACCCGGTGCATTATTGAATCAGCTACCATCCCTCTCTCCCATTTGAAAAATGGCATTATTACGTGTAGGATAGCTGGCAGAGAGCCTCTTAGTTTCTCCTTCTTGTTATCAATAAAAAATCTAATATATCATATTTACCACATCAAACAAGTGATTTTGTTCCTGTAACTTCTTTGCTTCGAAGAAAATTATGCGTAAAAGAGGTTCTGTGGGATATGGAATTAAAGTAAATTTGAACGAAGCTCATTGCAATTAAGTAAGTCACGCGGCGTGAATGTACCCTGTAACAAATATTTAAAAATGTTATTAGTTTGATTCGACCTTTGGTTCACATTTCAAAATGATTTCACTGAACAAAAGGAATAAAATTTCTACCAGGTCTCCAAAATCCATTACTAATATACGAAAAATATACATACATGTATTTTGAGAAACAAGAAGATCGTCTACGATGTTGTGGTAAGATGTAGACTGACCGTATCCGGTTTAATCCAAATATGTTTGACCTTTAGGGGCGCACGGGAGTTCTGTTGGAGTACAAAATGAGGGAAAAGAAATTCAAGCCGCCTCGCAGTCAGCCACATATCTCTGTCGAAAACCATATATCCTGGCGTGACCTATCAAGTAAAATGGTGGCTCATTTTTCACGATTGCCCAGCATCCAAAGTGAAGTCAATCGTTGATACATAAAGAGAAAAACTCGGAAGGGGGATTTGTATGTGGTATCCTAGGTAATTTTTACAATGATCGAGACGATTACAGTAAGCGAAGAGCTTTTTTTCCTTGCGTTTTCTCTAGTCTATTTACAGTATGCGCAGTTCTATTTTACAGTACGATTCGTCTATGATGACTCTCGGAATTCAAAAGGATTAAGCTTCACAATGTTTTTTTTTTTTTTAAAGATTATCTCCCTACCTCAGTACACTACAGCTACATGAGGCAAAATGAACGTCCTCAATCCGTATTTTTAGTTTGAAAATATCCTCGAAATATATATAAACGGTAGTCTTAAGGAGTGGCTTTTCCTGTTCTACCCATACTTCTCAATATTCTGGAGACTTGAGGTCACTTCATAACATGCAGGATGAGTTTAATCTTTTCTCTTTAAATGGTTTTCATTAGTATTTCAGGCCACCAAATTTATTTCAACGTGACTCTCCCAAGTAATTCTGACAGTTACCTCCGCAAACCCGTTCCCTTCATATGTACTCCGTTCTTATGACAACATGAGCCTCATGAAAGTTTTCCATTGAGAAATCAATTTATTTTATCAATGAATAATATGCAGTTAAGTGATTGAAAAACCCGACCACAGCAAGTCGCCCGGGATATGAGTTTCTGCCTCGAATATATGTTGTTGGATCAATTGTTCGTAGTCCTTTGCGTGTGCCTACAAATTGTGTATAAATTACTTGAAGTTCACTTTACTGCTTAAAATCCCATCTTGACATATGGCTAAACATCAATTGTATCTGATCAGACTCAATTAGCATGGAGAAAATCATTAAAGAAACATGCGCAGAATCGTGAGCGAGGAGAGTGACTTATTTGCGGTCGGTGGAAATCCCAATATCGAATGCTGATACTTGTCATGCCGATGCAACTCATGTCAGAACCAAGGGCAAACCACCATCAACAGTGGAGTGACTATTATATTTAAAGTGATACCTAACCTCTGTTTTTACGATGATTGCTATAGTCATATTACAAGGTGTAATCTAATAGGTAAAGAGAAAAGTAATTTAGAAACGATAGACTGAAAATTAAAAACAATTATTCAAACTCTTCCGTTTCCATAATAACAATGTATCGAGTATTAAAACTGTTTACTGTGGAGTGATAAGTTAGTGGAAATAATATTGGCTCATGCTTTAGACTAGGATCGTGTGCATCCACTTGAAATATTGATAAGTGTACCCAGGGCAAGGATTCCCAACCTTTTTTGTCTTGCTTCCTATTTCCAGGAAAACCAATTCCCACCAAGGCATAGAGAAAAGTTGCACTTCTGAAGAAAGAAGTAAGAAGTTGCAATAGTAGAAATATGATAAAGATTGCTAACTTTAGCTGTCATGGGAAGATAGTTTAATCGAATTCTAATGCATATGTTCACACGTAATAATAATTGTTCGAGGTTGAGCTTGCTGATTTTTCAAACGCAAGGCCACGCAGTATTGCATTCCAATGTTTTTTTAACTATTTACAAAGGAAATTAAGTAAGTAGGCATCTGTTCTCTTTTTTCCGTTTCAGGCTCACCATCATTTGTTGGCGAAATGATAAGGCACGACCATGGCAAAAAACACGTATTGCTGATTTCACTAAAACCAATGACAAATTTGATAAGGTTAAGCAGCCGTGGCTCGCATTTTTTTCCTCAAACACGAAATAATTAACTGCGAAGTTTTAAGCAGCGTCATATCGTGGAAATTTTATTGAAAATAATATGATAATAACATAACGAGTATCATTTTCCGTGCAGTAGTACATTTATTTTGCAAGACTCCAACGCAATGATTTGCCCAATTTGTAATTTTAACTGTGCATCTCTCCGTGCAAAATTTTGTACAATGGCAATGCACCAGATGTAAAACGGTCTTTAACACTAGCATGACAGCCTTTGACGTTTACGGCACCTAATTTAACTTTAATGTCCACTTTCCACAACATAGATATTATTGCTTTTATGTATATAGATACTATGCTTTTCTTTTAATACAAGCTTTTATAAAACCTGCGTCCCATTGGGAAATTCTGCTTCACTTAGAAAACCCCTTTCATTGAATTACTGCTTCTGTAAGCTTAAATGAGTAAACCTTTAAGATACAAACAGCACAGGAGTAAGAAAACATTCGAAAATTAAATATAGAATCTCGCTGGGATATTAACAGGAATTTTAGAAATTAAGAACTAGGTACTTTCTGAAATTGACCCGAGATAGTATTGAAAGGCCCGGGAGTACACATTAGATAATGTAGTGTAAAATACCGTGCGATATGATTAATGTTATTTCCATTTGAAAAAATATTATTCAATACTTAATTAATATAATAATACTTTTATTGAAGAATCAATGACATGACATATGAGGTGCAGTCAAATTTCCCGCCAAGGTTTTCCCTAAGCCACAAACCCTTGCGGTGGCATGAAAGGTACTAATTAGATGTAGACATCAACTTCAATAGTCTTCAACGTGAATAGACGACCGTGACGTCGAGTTACATTTTTGTATCACACTTGATAGTCGCAGGTGCAAACTTAGTGGAACTGCAGTTAAATAAATTAATGGAAAACCTAGTCAAGTTCACACAAATGATACCTACTTGATTGCTGACCCGAGTTTCAACTGTTCTACGATCATTAGGTGTATACGTAAAGATCTTGAGTAGGGATGGGTCGGTTCGGTTCTTCGGTTCTCGGTTCCACCGGTTCTTGATTTTGAACCGGAACCGAGGCCAAAAATAATCGGTACCGAAATAATTGGCGCGAAAACCAGTTTGAAACCTACTCACACTCCGAAAGTGGAGGCTTCACATTAAAACCTGGTGAAATAGTGTACTTAGATGCTTCAAAGTCGCGAATTATTCTAATTCAGTCTCTGCAAATGATTATTGATTACCTTATCTTACCATTGAGCAATACAAATTAAGTGGTAAATTAAGAACCGGAACCGAAAATCGGAACCGAGAACCGAAGTTAAGAACCGAACCGGAACCGAAAAAAAGTAGAACCGACCCATCCCTAATCTTGAGCCATATTTATTCTCCATATAATTTATATAGATACTTCGAATAGAAAGGGGAAAAGTGTCAGTCTGTTCCGGTCATGAGAAACATGGAAGTGACGCGTGAAGAATGTGAAAAGAAGATGTAGAGGCATTCATATTTTTTTGGAAAGCGGACTGGATTCCAAAACATTGCAGTTTCGAGATGATTTCATTTCCCTACGGACGCGTTGAGCAGGTAGGTGATGTGGCGGCCGGGCAACACAAGCACCGCAGGCTCAAATTCTTTTTGTTCTTCCTCAATCCTATCTCTTTATAAGGGTCACACTTGGATGAGACGGAGTGATATGACCTTAGCCGAATGAGCAATTTCAAGCCTCTAATCTAGTTGTAGAATTATTACCTATATTCCACCAGCGGGCAATTGCTGAGTATTACGCCTCACTAATTTCTCTAGGATCTAGTTACATCAGCATCTACATAACAACCTGCAAGCCACCATAAAGGTGTGTTGCAGGGGGTGAACTCTCACCAAACATGCACTAACATGTTACCTGATCGTTTGACCGTCGACACCCCTTAAACCTAGACCTGCTATGTTTCACGTATATATGAATATTCCCCACGCAGCTTGAAAAATGAAAACAGGAACGAACACCGTCGTATGTATCTACATCTACATCTACATAATACCCTGCAAGCCACTACAAGGGTGTGTGGCAGGGGAAATGTATGTACATGCCTTGAGGAAATTACAATGCTCCATCGAGAAATTATTCCGAAGTGAACGTCACAAAGGACATCGTATGCTCTCGCCCAGCCAGTAGAAAGTTTCTTTTTGAAATACCGTCACGTGTAAGGGGATATTCGATATCAGCGAAGGCAGTTGGACTAGTTTACGGCTTCCGGAAAGGGAGGATTACCTCCTTAACAAGAGGTTCCGTGGTCTATGGGTCAATATCAGACAACAATGCTCGCACTACCTATTTCACTAACTTTTAAGGTATTTAGAATTAACTTTTAGAACACTTAATTTAATAACTCCTCACTGAGTTTTCCTACGCGTGCAGGATAAATAAAAATATGAGACCAAATAAGAAATATTCAGCTTCAAAATCTGGCCAAGCCTGATGACTTAACTTCAATTTCATATGCTAAAAGTGCAATAATGCAAATGAAAACAAACGATGGCCCAGGAGGAAGGGTCACGAATCTTTTATAAGGAGTTCATATAATGACAGCGACTGTATGGTTTGGTGAAGTGCTACAAATAAGGATGTTACAACGCAGCGTTGACCCAGTGACATGACCACGTTTACTGTAAGCATGGAGTATTTTAGAGTAATGAAATATTGAAATATTGAACATTGATACGGTAGAAACTCACCAGACTAATCCTCACCAAATGGCCCAAAAAATTTAAAACTCCTTTTAAGTTTGTATTTACCCTCTCAAAATTAAAGGTCCTCTATTTCTACTCATGAAGCCATAAAAATGGTTTTGAAAAAAAATGGTTTGCCAGAAGGTAATTGGCGTTTCAATAACCGCAACTGCGTGAACAGTTTGACAAAAATGCACTGGGTCTCCTGCAGCCTCGTAACGCATACAACTATTAGATTGCAAATGGAATAAAGGCAATACATCGATGGGATGTCACTCATAAAAAATGCTTCCTGCATGGGAATGTTTCCCAGTCCCATCTCGCTAAGCACCTGTTGGAGGAGGAGCATGGAAGTGACTTCAAGGCGGACATATTACACATGGCGAAGAAGGGGTGTAAAATGGACAAGTTGGAGGAGATGGAAATAAGAAGACATCGGAATAACGGACCTATGACCTACGGTACCCTACTGTGTGCCTTTTTACTGACCCATCACCTTCACACTACTATCCTCAGAATTCACCTGACCGATCCCTTACCACCCTCCCCTAATTCTACCCCCCCTCTCCACCCTGCTTTTGTAAGTATATATTCCTCTGACTCTGATTGTAATGTTTGTATCTGATGATGACGCCGTGGCATTGAAACTAGTATTACCAGTAAAAAAACTTGTGAATTAAAACATAGTTTGCTACTGTCATTATTCAAGATCTGTTTTGATTCGGTGCAGAATTTTTTTCCTTGTAGCAGTGGCCACTGCAACTAGGATTATGACCGACAATGATAAAATCAAGTGGCGGTAGCCAAAAGCAAAATAGGTCATTGGATTGATCAAGGGGCAGTCAGAGAGAGAAGGCGCCAAAGTATGAAAAAAACTGAGATTTTATGATTGCAGAATGGTTCGAGGGTTTGCAAAATCCAATTTTAGGATCAATTACTTACGATAGTGAACGTACGTTGTGAATGAGGTTATTCGGTAGCTAAATTGGACTAAACGCTCTGTCACAATACAGCTGCGTGATGTGATAAGTTTGCAGCGTTAGGGGATAAGCACGTAGACGCCTCGTGCTCTTTATGTGTAACAGAGGTAGCGGCGGATAAGAGCGCATTTAAATGTCCGACAATTACGAGTGACAAGTTCGTCACACAAAAAACGAGCAAACAAGTGAAGGTCACAGATAGAGAAAATATTAAATTCTTGCAGCTGCTGTTGTGATAGAAGAGTCGGCCGAAAACTAATATTATTTAAGTCATTAAGGATAGAACGTGGAGAGAAACCCGGCGTCGTCGGTATATGTTAAAAATGGTGGTTTAATGACGAGAACACATTTGTGGTAATCACATATAATACACATGAAGCATGCTCTACAGCGCATAGAACATAACAGAGAAACTTTACTGTTGAGCAGGGCATAGCAACGAAACAAAATAAATACAAGATTGCAAGACTGTTAATAGGAGAACAATTGAACTACAAAACATATTTGGGTACAAATTTGGGTCAATTACAACAGTATAGCCTACTCTTAACGAAAGGCGCCAAGGAGTCGAACACTTACGTCGCAACCAACGGATGGAGTACTGTGCTCAACGTGCTCTCCATACAGCATTCAACTGTGAAGTTCACAGTGTGAACTGGTATATCAATGAAAAATCTCCCCAACTCCCGGGGCCCGGGCGGTATGGGATACCATGGGATAATCTAGTTACCACAGCAATCCAATCCCCCTCAGTGTCTTACGCTACGAACAAGTTAACACCAAATTGAAAAACAATAGCAAAGGGTGAAACGTCGCTTTACTTATGCATGGACACCAATCATTCTTGAACTGCTTCAAAAATATTCAAGGCGTATTGTATTGTTGTCTCCCTCAAATAATGACGGACAACGTTCGTGCCCTCAAGCAAAGAACATTTTATATTGGCAGAGCCAATTCCCAATAGGATTGTAAAAAGATTCTGCAATGGTAACCATTCAGCAAAATACGTAATCCACGAAAAATCGGATTATAAGATTTCTTGGGCACTGGATGAAAAACGGAAACTCTTATATATCAATTTGCTGATTTGATCAAATAAGAAACCATTCCAAAAGGAACTCAATTCCGGAATGAAATGAATTTCCCATTAAAATTTTAGTACTACTTATATCAGCTAAATGATAAATTTTGTACAGCCAATTAACCTGAATTTTAAATTTTCTGCCAAATTATTTTTTCACCCTTAATTGATCGGTAATTTATAATGAATAGTCTCGAGAAATACAATGGTGACTAAGTCCAAGTGCATAGCAGGGAAACCTTTGAAGCACATGTCAGCTGATACGAAAGGTCTGGGAACCTAGACTGCGATACATCTTGACATAAAATGCAATTTATTACTAATAAATAAGTCTGGCGCGGGGAAATTCTTTTTATCCTCTTGTCTCCAGTCGTCCCGTGTTTTGGGTTCTCTGGCCGAAATCCACGTGCACATCAGAACCAGACTTCATATCATGGGTTGCACTTTCTTCCGACCACACATTTTTTGTTTTCTACATTTGACCTTCGCGATTACTCAACAAAGTGGATCTTGGTTTTCTCCGGCGTCGCCAAGGCGATAAGACTTTACCATAATTTCTTGTTGCGACACTACCTTAAGAGTGCCATAATGGCGATTAAATTAGCATAAATCAATCAGATAATAACTTGCCTCGAGAAATAATCGCTGCCCCTCTACCCTGGTGTGGCGAGAGGCAATTATCTCCTGAATGAGCGCGGGGAAAAAGCAGCTAAGCGAGCTGCCAGTAGTGTTCTAAAGCCTCTGCAAAGATACTTCCAGCGCAAGGATAGAAGAATGGAATTTTTGGGAGCACAGAAACGGAAATTAACCTTGGAAAAATTCGTAGCAATGAATTTTAAGAAAAAGAGTCGTTGTTCCAAAATGTGTGGTCCACTCAACGAAAGAAGAGTAAACGGAGAATCCATTCCTTATGAAACCTACCACTCAACTTTTCTCGTTACTCTCGTTAAAATACAGATTAATCCTGTAATCCACTGCAGTCATTGAAAGTGATTAGGTTCTCAGAAGATATAACATCTACATCTACGCGATATCCTGCAAGCCACCGCGAGGTTGTGTGGCAGGGGGATAAGATCACCAAATATGCACTATAGACTTGCTAACAAGCTCTACGGCATGGAAACTTGCTGCATAATAGGGTCACATACAGCTAGATGGTTAGTATCTACATAGTAATAAAGGGATCGTTTGTTGATACATGCATCACGCACTGCATACTACTCTAAAATATTTCCCCTACCTATCCGCTTGCTATGTTGCCTATTGTGTTCTCTTACAGAACATGTCAGGTCACCTTACAAAAAATGACATTTTTAATCTATCAGTACGACAATCTATCTCCCTAATCTTATTTATCTGGTAGAATCTAGTATAATATACTAGTGTTTTTAATACATGCCTAATATATTCAATAAAGTAATCTGATTTAAATGTCTGTAATAGATTTAATCTGTACTTTACTTTGTACTTGTAAAAAAAACATTAAAAATATCAGTGTTCTATTGCAGGTTGGATCATGGAGATAAAATTAGAGACATGTATATTAAGACAGAGGTTCAAAAATTCATTTTTTAGGGACAGTAATTGAATATAGCGAAGAATAATGGGGAATTCAGAATAAGTATTGTAAATTTTGGTGAAGTAATTAGAAAGTAGTGCTTTTGTTTAGCGTTTACATGATTTAACATTACTAATGCATTCTCTGGGAAATATAGGCTGATTATTTGTTGTAAATAACTTCTTTGAGGATATGACTGGATGATCAGCGACTATTACATTGCATCGTGTAAACTAACAATTCGGTGTCTTGCGTCGTAACCACATGTCTAATATTTCCCTCGAGGTGGTAGCAATGTGCCTATCATTTGCGAGTAAGTAGTATATGCAGTGGTGGAGTAGTATTTATTGCATGCCTGTATGGTGGTTGGTCTAAACTTGTTCTCTCTGGTTGATAATTCATGCCTGGTGATGCTTCATCTCCTGCCACACACCCTTTCTGTGACCTGAAGAGTGTTGTGTAGATATTAGATATTATACGGGTAATGAGATGCAAAGTAAATCGTTCTTTACGACGAATTAATTAGTGATCTATGCGATGAATAAGTAAGATAAATATGCTACGTTTACCATATCTGGTTAAACTACACAGCCAGTATATGGGGGTCAGTAAAACTTGCACTCGCATTCTAAATTAGATGAGTTCAAATTTAAAGAAGGATTTAATGGCGATACATTAGATGCAAACACCCGAATTGGAAGCAATATATTAAGGTAATTTTTTCTCGATCGAATCTCGACAGCATTTCTTGACTCCATTATTACTCCATTTTTGCCGTCCTTCCTCTCCTCAGATCCCTTGGTACCAGTTCTTTCTCGTTTCTGGAAGATTCTTTATAATAACTTCAAGACATAGCCGCGAAAACCTTCGCGGAGTTACCCGCTGAATAGCACAATATCAAGGTATTCCAGAGAGAAAAAAATCATTCGCCTTGACGGGGACTAGAACCCGGACCCCCTGACCTCCGCTAAAGTTTTCGCGGCTAGCTCGCGAGCTTTGAATTTGCTATAAGTAAGCACCTGAGTGTTTAAATGCCGGCTTTAACCTCGTGGACGGTGCAGTGGCGCCATGCGCACGACTTCGGCTGCTTTGTGACATAGGTAATATGTCCAGCAGTCCGGCAACATCTTGATACTTTAAGGCCTCTATAATTTCCCCAGAGAAAGAGGGCTTTTTGGTAACTCCGAGAACTATAAATATTGACAGTGACAGGTAATATTCAGGGGTAAGAGTACCAGAGGAATTAGCTTTACGGTATTGAATGTCACAATATCCGCCGCAAACTTAACCCTAAGGCAAGAAACGTACCCATGCACAAGATGGGATTAGAATATTTGGATTTATTCTGCTCCACAAAATTTGGAGGGTGACGGGAAGGAAAGTCATACGCTCGGAGTCATACGAAAGTCATACCTTGATAGCTTTTGCAGTTGTCCTCAATCAAATTTTAGAGTGAATAATGAGCTAATTCAAATTAAGACAGATAAATACGGTGATTACGTAGAGAATTGAATGAATACCATTAAAATTCTCACTCAAAGGAGCGCATTAGGTTCTCTGATTTATTCATGGCTAGAGCGCTACCGAAGGGACCTCGAAAACGCAAGGCCAAAATTAAAAACCTATTTAATGAATTTGGCGTAACCATATTCGGTGAAGATTGGAGTAAGTGAGAGGGGGAAAAACGCATTTACAACATTTTTTTAGAAAGATGACTGTTGAATCAATTGATGAAAATTTTTTCTAAAACCGATTGAGAGCATTACACAAAATATGAAGGACTCATGGGATTTTCCCTTCCAAACTCTCGCATCATAATTAAATACCAGATTATATTAATTTCGGGAAAAATTTTTATAGCAAAGTTATGTGCGAAAATAACCTACTGGTAATTCTAGTTAGCGGACTGTAGTTTTCGATTTGTATAACTCTGTGCGGCCGAATGCAAAATTTTAAAAATAACTTGCTGACTTCTACTTCAACACCAAGTGAATGAGCCATCAATAAACAATGATTATCTGGACTTTTCCTGAGTAAATATCAAATACATTCATTCACTGGTGGTAATATTTTTAAAAGCGACGTAACTATAATTATAATTCACTAAGTTTGTGCACTAATAATTCAACTGAATAATTTACTATCTTCGTGTTGAAACTGATCATTACTAATGCTTTCAGAGCCCTTGACCTTGCATTGATTTTTTATTCGTCACCTTAGACAAAAATTAAGGTATTTTATCTCTTGGGTTTCGTACAACCGTTTGGCTACTGGGTAAATGCCTATCATTAAACGTCACCCGAATGTTTTTCAATAGAATAAACACATGAAACAGAAAGTATGAGTAATTTTTTTATAGGTAAGGGGATAGCCATATAATTTTCAAGGCCAGATTTACTTAATAAATGGGGCGGGAAAGAAGTACTATCCTTTACGAGCATTCGAAGCTAGAATAAATATTGCCTGCATATAATCTTATAAGGCTATAAGAATACTTTCGCCATTAACATTTTAAGTAAGGGAAACTAGCAGTTTACCTGTATCAAAACAAATTTGGTTATTGCAATTTCTTAAGGAATCAATTACTGACAGGAATTCAGCATTGGAAGATCTGGTTGGTGAGGTAGCTAGGATACTGGCCTCCCACCCTCAGAGCTTGAGTCCGAATCCCCGACGTTGAAGGGATTTTTCATTGGTACACCAGTCCTTATTTGAATATTGTGTGGAGAACACTTCAAGTTCAGCACTCCGTCCGTCAGATGGAGCGTTAAAACCTGGACCCCTCGGCGCCTTTCGTTAAGAACAGACACTTGTTCTCTATTTAACCTTCCTCAAATCCTGAAAAACTGTAGCCCCTACCCAATAACTCACCAATCCTGAAATGACGTAAATGACATATGCTACCCCCAATAACTATGACTACCTTACCCAGTACTTAAAACAAGGTATAATTATTTAACCAAATGTCAGATTCGGTGCATAGGCGCCTTCATTTTTTTAATTGGAAAATTTAAGCCGTCAGACATTGAGGAACTTTTGAATGGAGAAGGCGTGTGATAAATTTGAAATATAAGATGTTAGTGCTACAGTTTTATTGAGTGAAGATTTCTCAATTCACTTGGATGTATTCCGATGAACTTCAAGCAATCATAATACCCTAAGATCATATAATTCGACAATATTCTTTTTTGAAAAACTACGTTTCATGTTACATGACTTGTGTGACCTCTTTCTTAAATTGAGAAGTATGCAAATGCAAATTTAGAAATACAAACTTCATTAGAACGTACATACATAGAAGCATCCTCCATAATGGTAGTGAAACGTGGAGAATGACATAAAGATGTAATGCAAGACTGGAAATATTTGAAATGTGGTGTTGTTACTGAAGCCAAATGAGAATTATGAAAGGAAGGGATGACAACGTCACCGGACTTGTATTAAGACATGATGGCCTCATCATGACAGTCACTGATGAAAAATTCTTTGAAAATAATGAAAAGGAAAATCTCGAATGAGAAGATCGAAAAAGAAGGGGAGAAAGAAAAAAGAGGGAAAAAACATGAGAAAGTTGCCGTCCAGAGCAGTCGGCAGAGGCTGGTTCGACAACTCAAGGATCGTGAGTTTAAATCACGCCTCACGCCTATGTCTTAGGACTCAACATAGCATTAAGTAAGGTTACACAACACGATTTACTCTTGTCACTTGGTGCACATGCAAATCTAATCCTAAATGGAAATATTAGCCTCTTAAATAATCGAGTGGAGAGTTGATTTAAATAAGTATTTTTGGATTTTAAGAGATCTTAATTTTAGAAAACATTTTATGATAGTAAAAAAACGGTTATTAGCTAGATTAGAGTTATCTCATTTGCTGCAATGATCTTTTTATACTTTGTATATTTTGAACGCAAAAACACTAATTAGCTGGAAGATTCATCAGTTGGTTGATACTTAAATTTAGAAAATGGGCATCACTATCTCTATCACTATGCTACTATCATTGCCTAATCTCATAGCCACCATAATTTAAAAAAAAACTCATATTTTGACTGAATGACAGTTTATTTTGCCCTAGAATATTGTATGTTTATGAATATTGATTATTGTAAGTGATAACTGTTTTATGCATGAAAAAGGTACACTTAGACTTTAATCAAATTTCCATCTTGTCTAGCTGGTAAGCTCTGTAAGCTGGTTAAAAGTTTAAAACTTACAATGGCTAGGGGTATTTCAGATGTTCTGTTGCCATATTACTGCATAAATTTTCCTTGATTCCTCTCATCCTCATATATACTATATAAAATATTATGTGCACAAGTTGATTGCATGACGGTATAAACACTTTTAGTAAAATCAATCAATAGAACGTTTATGAATGCATACTTTGCTCTTTAAATCTTTTTTGAATTATTAAATTTAAATAAAATATAGATACTCTCTTCATAATGCATGATTAGTGGTACATTCATTACGAATATTCGCCCCTGGCATATAATTTTATTGTGGCTTGCATAGTATTATGTAGATGTGTAAGTATGTAGCTATAGAAAAATGTCAATATAAGTATAGGGAATAGATTCTTCGTGATAAAAAAATGAGAAGATGAAACTTACTTCCCCAGAACTGTCTTTTAATTATGAGAATATTTGCGTTTTTAGCCTTATTTGACAATACAGAGGTGTTTTTTTTTTAGGAATCATAATGCTTTCACGTTCATTTATACACGTCCTCCATCGTCGTGTAAAATTACGTGATGACAACCAGTATTACCATTAATTACCAAACAAGAGTGTTATAACAAAATTGAAAATCTAAATAGGCAACCTAAAAGTATCCGACTTCCAGCTTTGATAATTAGAGCTGAAATATCAGAAAATCCTGGATGAATGTCAATACAATATTTATTTGCCCACGAAAGCTAGCTTCTTCTAAATCCGGTGCTTAAAAATATGAAGCGTAATTTGATATCATCATATTACTTACTATGGGGCTTTCCCTTACAAAGAATAACTGAGGGAATGCTGCGACAGTAGGGTCATTAAACAATACGAATAATGACCCATTGTGAGTTTCCTTGCAGTTTTTAATGGAAGTCGGAAGGCTGTTCATTTGATGGGTTTCATTTTTGATAATATCATCGGAACAAAATTTTATTCTTTTCATAATTCTCTGCTTAAAAGCAATTAAAGGTTTCTTTAATAGCTCTAATTCTGGTGAATGAATTTTCCTGTTATCTGAGCAAAAGTCAAAGCCTATTGGAATTAATGTGTATGAAGGCCACTTACCTTGCTTTAAAAGTAGGTAGCTATCAATTAGCAAAATTTTATCCTCTGCAATATACAATGTTATTTAGGACTTCAGCATTGGTTTCTGTTGGGACCTTATAAGAAATGCTGATATTTTTAAGTGAGTGGCAAAAGATATACCAATTTGTGTGAGAAGTTCTCGGGATCACCACCGGGTCAGGGATTGCAGGGCTGCCGACGTTTCGATGTCCGACTCGGCCATCATCTTCAGGGCAGAGAGTGTCGAGGACGATGAGGACGATGGCCGAGTCGGACATCGAAACGTCGGCAGCCCTGCAATCCCTGACACGGTGGCTATCCCGAGAACTTCTCACACAGTGCATTCGCCGGGAAAGTACGAAATCTTTATATACCAATTTGACCTCCCTCATTTTTATGTCCTATGTTAATCTTCTCTTCTATAGTAGACTTATAAAGATTCCTACGCTTTTAATGCCACCTTATAGACACGATATTTCACGATGCATTACATGGAGTTCATTACTACTAATTTGCTGTTAAGTGACTTTGATTTTTCTTTATTTTACCCGGGTGGGAAAGAACGTCAGCGCCCTCTCCACCCCCCACCATGGGTTGTAATATAGAAGAACATTTTTATAATAATATATGTAAGTGTATTTCAAATTGCCATGTTGTAATCGCGCTGCAAGTAACAATTTAATTACGACAGAGCGTTACCATCGCTCCCACAATTATGTTACTGTTGCTCACGCTTGCAATTAAGAAAACTTGCTATTATTTATTACCTTATAGTCTGGATGATCCAAAGAATATTTTTTTGATAAAAAATAATTTCTACATTTTCACGTTTTCATTGATCATTACACTTCCCGTTGAGTTTATCACAACAGTCCTATTCCTTGCAAAGCCATTTTGATATGATCAGCGTTGATTGACGTTTATTATTGATTACCATTTACCATACTAAATTTTATGGATGTCAATAGAACAGCTTTTACGTTAACTCATGCATATAATCTCTTCACGATTCCCATAATTAATGTTTTATTGCTAGAGTGATGCATTCTATTGAGAAGTAGTGTATGTTCGTAGCACATGTTTGGTGAGTGTCAACCCCCTTCATACACAGCCGAGGTGACTTGCCGGGTAGTCAGTAGACGAAGATGCTTCCCAATTTATTTCTCAATATCTTCATATGAGGAATTTAACAGCCGATCAAATGGCAAACAGCAAGTAACTGGCACTTATTGTTCACCGATTATTTGAATCAAGCCTTTCACGCGCTAGAACCAAGACCCATGAAAATGCCCTGCCGCTCTTTAAGTGCGTCCTTTCCTGAGGCCATCAATCCTGAAGAGCATAGCAAGATGGGGGCCTAAACCTAAGGTACACGAAATTAATAACATTGCTATTCAAAGTGTTTGTGAGCAGCTGCGTAATGCACGTTGCCGGCGGTCAAGCTTTCGCGGCCATTGCAGAGCACATCACTAGAAAATTACCGAGGTTGGCTCCCGAAAACGCTTAATAGCAGCAATACCCGCAACAGACCTACGGTCAAAAATCAAGACATTATGCTGCCAGATATCACAGAAAACATTAATGTTTTCAACTGCATACGAAGTCACTCAGAGGCATTTTCATACCATTTGAAAAAGAAAGAGAGTAAGGCCATCTTCGTCGGCATCGCTTACTTTTGGTTTGGACGCAAAATTACTTTTACCTCGCCATTCATGTTTTATTCAGTGTTGATTGAAACTGACCGTTTTGAATAGAAATTAACCTCATTTTTCCAAAAATCTGACATTGAGAATTCTTAAATACCGCACTCGCAGATATATCAGCTACACCTAGCTGCTGGGATGCCAACCATGACTGTGTAAGGCGGAGAGAAATAGAATAGTTTTTCATGGACGAAACGAGAGTAAAATGATGAAAACAAGAAACCGAATTTTTCAACCTGTCATCATTCTCCCTGCAGCCTTGGAAGACGACCTTTCCGTCGAGTCCTTGGACTCCGTTTCCCATCCCTTGGGAAGCGAAAAAATATAAGATTCCGTCAATATCGCCTTCTTTTCTACGCAACACTTATTCGTCGGTCCACTTCTAAACGTTAACGACCGGTTTTCGGACTCTGGAGACAACCCCTCCTCCTCCAACGCCCCCGGAACATACCCATCCCTCCCCACTTGAAGCGCCGACCCTCCCCCACCTCCTCCTTCCCCACCCACCCCCACACCCACCGACGCCCTCCCCGCCCGCCGCGGCCCTCTCTCACCGCCGCGATCCCTCTCGCGTCCAGTACTCTTTCGACCGAGGCCTCCGCCACAACGGTTACCAAGACGACCGTCCGGATCAACAACACCTCACCAGCCGCTGTTCCCTTCACCCGCCGCGAGAACGAACGGGAGACGGAAGCATCCCTTCCTCCGCATCGTAAACATCGTGCATTAGAAAAAAAAAGTGTAACAGTGCCACCAAGAGAACTCTCTCTCTATACGGAGGGGAAAACGGTCTGGGATCGAAAACTAGTATAACGTCCAGAGGGAGATAAAGACATCCCTCCCTCCCTTTCGTCTTCTGCCGTCCCGCGGCGTTGTTGTCTCGTCGGTGGGGTAACGCTGTCGAGTCGTGCGTTGGTTGAGCGGTGGCGTGGACGACCCCTTCCAGAGTTCGCGGTCCACTGACCTCGCCCAACGCGTCGGCTCCGGACACCGCCAAGCGTCGACTTCTCCCGGAGCGTGCGCAGGCTCCCCGGATCGACCGGAACCCGGAAGAAAAGAGTGGCGTGGGAAAGATAATAGAGGAACTCGGCAGTAACAAGTTCTCGCCGCCAAGATGAGGCAGAAAATGAAGTGTGGTGAGTGAGTGAGCCCACGACACCGGTGATTCTCCCAATCTTTCCCTTTGCCCCCGTGATTTCATTCCTTCCCTCCTGACTTCATAGCGCTTTTTGACATCCTTGCATGTGTAAACGAACGTACGGATTAGGTATCGAGATGGACAGAGGGCACTGGAACGCCTGTCGAAATACAAGAGATTGTTGTGCATAAAGTCTTCTCGGGATCGGCACCGGACTAGGATTTACATCGCGGACGTATCGCCGATCCGCTCGCAGATCCTCTTCAAGAGCTATCACATGTATAAGTGATAGTCCTGAAGACGACTAGCGAATGGCTCATCGAAACGTCGACGATGGAAAGCAACACCCGGTGTTGAACCCGTGAAGACTTCGCCCTCATCAGTTACCGGAAAAGCCTTAGGTCCTTCATAGAGATTGTTCGTTAGTAATACTAGGAACTCGAACGAATAGACTACGAAGTCTTATATGACAAAAGGCATGCAGGTGTCATGTCGCGCCGATTTAGTTCATCTTGCTAAAAAATCACTAGGTGCTGATTTCGTGACGTGAATTTAATCCAACACGAGAACTGAAAAAGGTTTGCTCTTCCATGTTCTAGCCTACGGCTCGAGAGGAAAGTCCCAACACCTATAAATTTTAATTGGAACAGGCATAATTTTGTTCTCCAGAAAGCGGAAATATGCATGCAAACAAAAGTATATCAAGGAAAATTCTGTAATAAATTTGGTGACGGTGCTTAGTGCGGCAACAAAGGTTTCTTTCCTTGTTTGAAGGTGGATATGGAAATCAATGTTTTTGCTCGATTCCAGATCTCTAAATTCACCTAGTTAACTACTCTAATGGTTATATTCATCGGATACATCTTTGTATGATAACATATTAAGATTCACCATGTAAGAGTGAAAAAACCTCATAAGACATTTGGCTCTCGTAATTGGCGTGTTTACCGATTGTTAACGAATGCCCCTCTCGTTGAAAATTCTCTACTGCTCAGTAATAATTTGAAAGTAGAATCAAGTCCTGTTTTTGCTGGTACAAACAGTAAACCGAAAGTCAAATTCAAAGTTGTGGTGCAGAAAAGTTTGCTTGTACCCATATACCTATGTAGTTTTCAAATTATGTTCCTCAATTAATTTATTCTAAATGAAACTTTTCATGCAATACAGCGGGCATAAATTATACTTATTACGTCCAATTGTCAACCTCCATAATATCTGTCATCACCGAACTGGTGAAGGAGGCATTTATTTTCACATTCTATTTTTTAATCCACTTCGCTATGGCCATTAAAAAGAAAAATCTCGTAAATTATAAGATCGCCTGATCGGATTGACGCGGAAAGCTTCGAACAGCAGTGACGTCTTTCCTACGTCAAGAAATAATCTACTTACATTTTTTCCGTCGACAAGGGTCATTTTAGCCATTACAAAGAAACGAAATTTACCATTAAAAATCATTAATTAGGTGAGTTGGCTGTAACATTCGCATCATCATTAGTCATCAATCCTAGATGAAATAAGGTGAGCTTCTAATTTGCTTAATTAAAAATATCCGAAGACCAGAATATCCAAATGCCAAATTAAATTATGGAGTACAATCAATCCTAGGATTAGTTTGACGCAGCCCTCCGCTCAATTCTCCTGTCAGCCAACCTTGTCATATTGACTTAATTCTTCTCTTTCACATCCTTAACAGCTTGTTCCGTATATCTCATAGGAGGCCTGCCTTTTCCATTCTCCCCGCTCACTTTTCCCTCGACGATTGTCTTCATCAGGCCATCGTGCCTTATTAAGATATGGCCGATTTATTCGTCCCATCATATTTTTAGAGTTTTTAGCAGACGTCTGTTATCTCCCATTCTTCTGAAGACTTCGTTTGTCACTAGATCGATCCATTTTATCTTCATCATTCTTCGGTAGCACCCCATTTGAAATGCTTCCAGCTTTGATTTCTCTGCTGCCTTTATCGCCCATGCTTTGCTACCACATAGTAGCATGCTTCAGATGTATGCTCTGATAAAATATTCCTCACTTCCACGCTTGTGTTTGCAGTTATAAATAGAATCTTCTTTTGGGGAAATGCCCTTTTCACCAGGGTTATTCCACTGACAATTTCTCTCTTACTTCGTACACTGCTGTTTACCCGGCTTTACAGGTACTGATCTTGAGGAGGAGGCACCTCCTCAAGTTTTTGTTTCTTAGTTTACCAGTCCTTGGTCCTTGCCTCTTTTCTCCTGCTGCATACCAGTGCCTTAGTTTTCTTTTTATTGATTTTCAGGTGATATCTAGCCAATCTCCTTTCCACATTTCCTAGTGTCTTCTTTAAATCTCTTTCTATTTCTTCCATGACTGCTACGTTGTCCGCAAATCGCAGCATGTAGTTTTTCTCCCGGTGGATATTCACTCCTGGACACTTTTCTTTGAATTCTTGGATGGCTTTCTCGATGTAGAGATTGAATAATATGGGAGAGAGTGCACATGCTTGTCATACTTCTTTCTTTATGCTTTTCTCTACTGCTAGGTCCTGTTTTCCTTACAGTCACCTGGTTTTTATACAGGCTGTTCATAAACTTTTGGTCACTGTATGGTTCTTCAATTTCCTTCAGAATTCTCAGCATAAAGTTCCAATCCACTATCTTAAAAGCCTTCTTCAAATCTACAAATGTAACTAGCGTCGGTAAATTCTTCTCTATTCTCTTTGCTTTAAGTACATAGGTATATTGTAATGAATTAGTGATAAAATACAAGGAGTATTCGTGTTTAATCCATTATTGTAAGCGTAAAAATGCCAATACATAGAAAGAAAAAGCTATTAAGTGCATTTACACTCCAGAAAGCGACGGTGTGACGGTACTCACTTACAACTTCCTTAAAAACTTGGAAATATATAGCGGGAGGTATCACTTAAATATTTGTTCAATAAAATGTTTTGTCATTCAAACTTTCTCACAATGTTTTAAAGCAAAACTTTATTTCAACGTTTACTTCATGCATTCAGGCACCGAGCCAATTTTTTTACCATTCTTTACACCATTTGATTATGGCTCTAAAATTTTCTTACGAATTAGTATGAGGGAATTTATGCGACTTATATGAATCCATAAAAGGCTCGGCAAACAATCGTTACTTTATCTTGATCGAAAAATTTTCGTTTAGGATTTTATCCATACTTAGAGCTCAAAAAATTTTACAGATAAAAAACTATCTCCCTCTTAGGAGTGAATGAAGTCTGATGTTACTCCGTAAAATTATATTTCTATGGTTGTGAGCAGTGGCGTACGCACGGGAATGGGGGGTGTTGTGCGGCTTGTGAGTAATTTAAGATCTATATTTCAAAATTTTATTCGACTGAGAAAGGGGCCCTGGCACCCACTTAGCTCTCTACAAAACCCAAATATACTTAAATTGACTAGGCACAGTCACATAGTAGCAGCAATTGGAAAAACGGGAAAAACTTGCTGCATCATTTTACTCGAGTTTGACTACCCCAAAGATAAAAGAAAGGCTCTTGTATCTGTAGTGTCACACATAACTAATTTAGCATAGACCTAAAAGATTATGACTATTTTTGTCTGTAAATCTGATATGGCTACTTATAGGATTCATATATGTAATAACTAATATGGCCTACTAACATTCAAAATATACTGATTAAAATAACATTGTGGTTACACTTTGCAAAAGATCGGGCGAGTGGTGCCCCCTCCTATCCCCCCAGAAAAAATTTCTGGGTACGCCATTGGGTGTGAGTAATTTAAGATCTATATTTGAAAATTTAATTCGAATGAGAAATTTCCATTACCAAACCTTAAGTAAGTCTTACAAGGTAGGACATATGCGCTAAGGTGATAACATTGTATCAGTAGATCAAGCTTATCGGCCAATGTTTTTAGCGGTATTGAAATAACTCGTCAATTTCACTAGGGCAGTGCTCTCGGAAAGGCTATAAAAACCAGTTAAGCCAAAACATTGTATTGTGAGGCGAAAGAAAATTAGTGCTCGCTGGAGCTTATCTCGCTGAGTTTCTCCGAATTCCTAATGGTGACGTAAATTTTCTCTAAGGAGGTTTTTTGTCAATAGTTTCTCATAGGCAACTGAATGAATAAACAGTGCACATATTAAACGAACGACATTCATGCCTATTTGAAAATTGTTAGTGCTCACTTTTCCGTTCAGCTTTCATTTTTTTTCTATATCCACTTACCTGAAGGGTGGTGGTCATAAAAATGTCTCTGGTGATGAATTCTAGGTATGACTGCATAATCTCAACTGAAACTAAAAACTATTTTGTGTCGAAAATGCAAACCGAAATGCATAAGTTTAGGAATGTGATGACTCAAGAAAAAATTTCTCCCTTACTTTTTATTGCTTGATTTCTGTCACACATGGTATTTCACGAGAAGATTATTATATAATTTGAGAGTGCTATGTAAAAAGAGCGTCGTGGATTTACATTCGCGGTCATCGCATCTATAAATTTCAAAAAGTCAGAGGTTATAATGGGCTTCATGCAAACCAAATAATGGTATTGTTTCCAATACGTAATGAGGATGTGAATTCGATTCCATGTGTTTATGATTCAACTTAGTTAAAAAGAATCATAGCATGCCTACGGATTCCGTATTCATCGCATTTACTTGCAGCGGGGATATGTTTTGTCAAATATTGCAGGCAGGAAAATGAACGCTACCCTGCGTAAATTCGCGTAATACGTGTGCTACTACAAAGCACCTACCTTGTAATCCACCATAAATGTGTGTGGGAGGAGTCATGTTTTCATAATATATACACGAGAGCATCATTAGCTGCATTTTAGTTGAAATATAATACTTTCAAAAAATACATAAAGAGCTCAGCAAGCATGTTTATACGTGAAGTTAGTTATTAATAGCTTTATATTGACAGGCAACAATCTTGGCTACCTACTTACGAAATTTTGTATATATTACTGAACATAATCACGGCTATTCAGATCCCTAATAATATAAGGAAAGAAAGACATCTTAAATATGCGGGTTTGGCAATCAAATCATGTTACATGATAAATATGTCAATAAATCACTTCATTGTGTCATTGCGGACCGAAACACTTGTTACGGGAATAAGTTATGCATGGCATTTCACTAATAATATGATTAAGTAGGTACTTCTTTTCCACAATAAGATATTTGGAAATAATGTGTCGGCATTCACATTCATCGGGCGATGTTTCGTGCAGCGATCTGAGGGTATAATGAACCCTTGACCCATAAAGAGGCAGTCCAACGGCTCTTCTGCCTCAAGGAAATCTCCCCCCCCCTCCCCCCCCACCTCCCTCTTCCACCGCGCGAGTGGGCAACTCACCTGATGATCCGGATTGGAGGAAATAAGAAGAAATGCGTGCAGTCAACGGCTCCGTGGGCATTCGGAGAAAGACCTGTTTCAGCAGGATGAAGGTCAATGAGCCGTACATGTTTTGGGTGTTATGCTTCGGAGAAAGGAACTCGCGCACGTGGTCTCAAAACTTCGTTTCTCTCTCCTGACGAAATCTTTACCTATCCAATACCTAACAGGGAGACCTTTTACTGAGCGAGTGGCAGGTGTCAAGCAGAATGTTTTACGTTTCTACGTTAATGCTTGCTTTACGTAATCAAAGTTGAGCATTTGGTAGTGACTCCAAAGGGAACGAATGGGTGAAGGTATTGGTTGAAACCGATTGGCCAATCTCCGTATCACTTGTTTCATCCAACTACGCGGCACCGTTAAGCAAGATTCACCGTGGGTTGATTCGCGAGTAATGTGACCCGAGGGACAACTATAAAATCAAACACGCGATACTTGTTTTTCCTTCTTGATGTTCATTCTCTCAAGTTTTGCTAAATTGACAAGTCAGAGTGCTATTTCTCAGGACTAACATTGCCATCGTGGTCTATTAAATGAATTAAAATGGGAATCATTGTAAGATTCAGTTGAAAATCAGACGTAATCTCGTAAATAACTTCCAAGGCAATATTTCACTGATGGCGTTAAAAATATTTTCCGAACTCCCAACTTGCAACGGTAGACTGGACCATGATTGTAAAATTAGGCAAATTGATTGCCAAACTGACAGATTCCAAATGTCCTTTTTTCTTGTACAATCAGGGATGTGAATGCCTGTAAATATATCCAATAGCATAAATACGAGTGTGTCAATGGTTAGCATAGGGAGCTGCATGCTGATATAAGGACTTTAAGCTAAACCAACTAACAGCATCATACATCTGCATCTACGTAATACCCTGCGAGCCTCCACGAGGGTGTGTTGCAGGGGGTGAAGATCACCAAACATTCACTATTGACATGCAACTAAGATATTTAATGGCGACATGCTAGATAATAGGGGCACATACTAGATGACTAGTATCTACATAATAAGAAAGGGATTATTGGTGGTTATTGCATACTTTATGCATTGGTTGTTATTGCATGCTTGCTTTGTGATTTTTATCTTTTTAAATTTGTTAAGTTTTGACTTGTATACCTATTATTATTAATCCTTTTTTATGCATGATATCACGGCATGCACGGCTTCCGAAAGAGCAGATCGTGTGAAACTCAACTTGCTCTCTTTTCCCACGATATTTTAGTTTCTGGCGAAAATAATATTCCAGTGGATGCTATATTTCTCGACTTCAAGAAGGCTTTTGACAAGGTTTCTCACAGCAAACTAATTTTGAAGTTAAAATCTTATGGGTTAGACAGTAACATTATATCATGGATTAATGATTTTCTGCATGATCGGGTTCAAAGGGTTGTTTTGGACGGTGTTTCCTCACCGGCAATTAAAGTCACTTCGGGTGTCCCACAAGGTAGTGTGATAGGTCCACTCCTATTCCTTTTGTACATTAATGATATCCAAAAGGTGGTAAAAAGTAAGCTTCGTCTATTTGCCGATGACGCAGTAGTGTACAGGGAAATTCTATGCCCGAATGATAAAGAATGTTTAAATATTGACCTACAAGCAATTGAAACTTGGAGTGATACATGGCAGTTAGAATTAAACTTTAAGAAATGTCTTGTAATGAATTTTTGGAAAAAGAATAGCTCTCCCCCTAGCACTTACAAAATAAGTAATAATGAATTAACAAACGTGGAATCCATTAAATATCTTGGAATAAGACTGACAAATGATCTTTCCTGGGGTAAACACATTCGTGAAATAATGGGTCAAGCGAATCGCAAACTGGGTTTCATTAAAAGAGTATTGGGTAAATGTGACGATCATGTACGAGAAATCAGCTACTTTTCCCTTGTTAGACCTCATTTGGAATATGCTGCCAGTGTTTGGGATCCCTACGAAATCGGTCTAAGTAATGAACTTGAACGTGTGCAGCGAAGATCGGCAAGATTTGTAAAGGGACGATACGATAATTATATTAGCGTAACCAGTCTATTAAATGAATTGTAATGGGAATCATTGTCAGATCGCAGGTTGAAATTTAGACTTAATCTCTTCCACAAATTCCAAGGCAATATTTTCAGTGATGATGTTAAAAATATTTTACGAACCCCAACTTACTATGGCAGACTGGAATATAATCATAAAGTTAGAGAAATTGATTGCCGAACTGACCGATTCAAAATGTCCTTTTTCCCTCGCACAATAAGAGATACGAATAACGGTAAATATGTCCTATCGGAGAGTAGCAATGAATAGCATTGGTAGCTGCATGTTGGTATGAGTACTTAAAGCTAACCCTACTAACAGAATGTTTTTGCATGTTTTCTTTGCAATTTCTATCTTTTTTAAATAGTGTAGTTCTGACTACTATATTAATACTATTCCTTTTTTATGCATGATATGTAGTGCATGTTTGGTGAGCAATCACCCCCTGCCACACACCCTTGTGGTGGCTTGCAGGGTATTATGTAGATGTAGATGTAGATGATATATAATGCATGTTTTGTGTGAATTCACCCCCTGCCACACACCTTTACGGTGGCTTGCAGGGTACTATGTATATGTAGATGAGAGAGCAGTAGGGAATCGACATACACTCACTTATACAGTACTAATCTGCAATAATGGCTTTTTTACAACGGCTAGCAGAATAAAAACGTAAATTTTCCCACAATTCATTTACGCAATACCTGTCGTGCTACCACAAGGGTACGAGGCAGAGGGTGAAAGATCACCGTACATGCATTACTTGCATACAATTAATAGGTACAACATTATAGAGCATTATCGTGAACAGAGATATATTATCTTGCTGATTGATTTAACATGTCATTTTTCCGCGTACCATAAGGAAACGCAATAGTTTGCTATTTTTATCTTTTTTACGTAGCGTAGTTTTGATCAGTACCTATACAAGTACTAATCATTTTTTTATGCATGATATGTAGTGCATGTTTGGTGAGAGTTCACCCCCTTCCAGACAACTATATGGTGGCTTGCAGGGTATTATGTAGATGTAGATGTAGGCAATAATAAAGAGATAGATAGGTGAAATTAGTTGTTACAGTAGTCTGAAATGTATGAAGGACGTTTATAGTATCACTAAACAATGCTTTCTGGGGAAATACAGATACAAATATTTAGAGAAATGCCTTTCTAACCAGTAATTACTTCATTACAATGTAGATAATATCATCATTAGTTGCGCGTGATCTACATCTACATCTACATCTACATAATACCCTGCAAGCCACCACAAGGGTGTGTGGCAGGGGGTGATTGCTCACCAAACATGCACTACATATCATGCATAAAAAAGGAATAGTATTAATATAGTAGTCAGAACTACACTATTTAAAAAAGATAGAAATTGCAAAGAAAACATGCAAAAACATTCTGTTAGTAGGGTTAGCTTTAAGTACTCATACCAACATGCAGCTACCAATGCTATTCATTGCTACTCTCCGATAGGACATATTTACCGTTATTCGTATCTCTTATTGTGCGAGGGAAAAAGGACATTTTGAATCGGTCAGTTCGGCAATCAATTTCTCTAACTTTATGATTATATTCCAGTCTGCCATAGTAAGTTGGGGTTCGTAAAATATTTTTAACATCATCACTGAAAATATTGCCTTGGAATTTGTGGAAGAGATTAAGTCTAAATTTCAACCTGCGATCTGACAATGATTCCCATTTCAATTCATTTAATAGACTGGTTACGCTAATATAATTATCGTATCGTCCCTTTACAAATCTTGCCGATCTTCGCTGCACACGTTCAAGTTCATTACTTAGACCGATTTCGTAGGGATCCCAAACACTGGCAGCATATTCCAAATGAGGTCTAACAAGGGAAAAGTAGCTGATTTCTCGTACATGATCGTCACATTTACCCAATACTCTTTTAATGAAACCCAGTTTGCGATTCGCTTGACCCATTATTTCACGAATGTGTTTACCCCAGGAAAGATCATTTGTCAGTCTTATTCCAAGATATTTAATGGATTCCACGTTTGTTAATTCATTATTACTTATTTTGTAAGTGGTAGGAGGAGAGCTATTCTTTTTCCAAAAATTCATTACAAGACATTTCTTAAAGTTTAATTCTAACTGCCATGTATCACACCAAGTTTCAATTGCTTGTAGGTCAATATTTAAATATTCAAACGTGTCTCTATCTAACGTGTCTCCATGAAGTAGTAGCACTGTAGCTTTTATGTGCACGGAATTAGTGCATGTTTGTTGATATTTCACCTTTTACCACCTACCCAATCATTTGCTCGCCGGGTATTACGCAGGTGTAGATGTATATGCAGATGAATAGAAACGTTATAATATGTGTATTCACATGGTACTTTCAACTAAATGGTAGGTGCCTGAATCTACATAATACCCTGCAAGCCACCATAAATGTGTTTGGCAGGGGGTGAGTTCTCACCAAACTTAAACATCATATCATGTATAACAAAGGATTGGTAATAATAAACTAGTCTAAACTTCAATATTTAAAAAAGATAAGAATAGCAAAGCAAGCATGCAAAAACATTCTGTTATTTGGGCTGGCTTCAAGTTCTTATACCAACATGCAGCTACCTATGCTATCCATTGATACACTCGTATTGAGCATATTTACCGCTATTCATATCCCTAATTGTACCAGGAAAAAAGGACATTTTGAATCTGTCAGTTCAGAAATAAATATCTCTAATTTTGTGAATATGGTCCAGTCTACCATAGTAAGGTGGGGTTCGTAAAATATTGTTAACTTCATCGCTGAAAACCTATATATTATAACCTATTATAAAATGAGACCCTATAGTTGCTTGTTTGCATGTTAGTAGTGCATGCCTGGTGATCTTCAACCCCTGCCACACACCCTCGCTATGGCTTGCAGGGTATCGTGTAGATGTATGTGTAGAAAACATTATCTTAGAATTTATTTAAGAGAATATGTCTAAATTTCAACTAGTACGCCTATGTAGCAATGTATTAATTTCTTGTTGCAATAATCTTGTTTTTATGATCATATTTAGCGAAGTACGCGGGCGTACTTGATGTGGTACATTTATTTCTAATACGAGTGTATTTGGCATATTAATGGGTTAATTCACTAAGTGCTGTTTTCAGCGATGCTTCCAGGTCATCAAAGAGCAATTTTAGAAAGTAGTCCATTCTTGACAACCATTCTCACCGTCGATAAATAATCATATTTCTTTCATGGCTGGCTATACTCAAATAATGGCCATGTGGTGGTGTCCGTAGAGAAGGCTTATGTGGTCTCTTTGTCCACTTCCTGTCTCATTAGTGATCCCTGCCAGACGTAGTCTCAAAACAAAATCCAATGTAGCTTAAAAGGGTCGACCCCGTTACGACCTTTCTGGGAGGCGAAAGTAGAGTTGCCAGAGGGTCTAGTTATGCACAGGGAGAAAAGAGGACCATTCTTCAGTCAGCTCCAAGACAAATGGCAAGGAAGTTTCCCCGTTATTTTGAAAAGCATTCCAGAAATCATCTCGCTGCAGGGATACTTTTAGATCGAGTCCACATCAACATGCGATTCTAGAGAGTGTGGCTTATTGTCGCAATCGGAAAATATACACGCGCCGAAATTATGGCGTAATGCGTCATGCCAATGTGGCAATTTATGTTTTCTTTCCACCGTTGAAATTGATCGCAGTATTACGAGAATATATGAACCTTCCAACGGCATGTATGTGTCCAAAATTTGAGATTTTGAAAGATCGGACTGTTTTGAAAAAAAAGTAATCAGAACCGTAATTAGTCAAATAGTAATGCCATTTTATCCATAGGATTCCAAGAAAAAAAATGAACCGTCTTTTCGGTTACCATTTGCTGGTGCTTAACCAATCCCAAGGCCATCCCTCTTTCCCGATCCGGGGCAACTGTTGGTTTCAGTTTTCAATGAAAGAATTTCGACCAAAAACATTATTATTCCCTGTGAGCATGATACTTAGCTTCCTTCTTCTTATATTACTGTTGTCATTCGACTGGAACTCTTTCCGCATTAAAATGGTTGCTTGCTGTCGTCTTTATTGGCATGAAATTCGTATCTGATAACACTCTCTTCGACAAAACTTCCGATAATACAGTATTCTATTAAACCCTTAATTCCAGCGCATTGTGAATACGTGGGGAAAATATTGAAAAATAAACTTTGCCATTGAGTTTTTAGTCGATCGTGCTCTCCGCTGAAATGTTTTATGACAGTCTTTGACCTGGGATTTCGGCGATAGATTATCCCTTGGCTAACAGATTGCTGCATGGATCTAAACTACTCCGGAAATTTCAGTACGCTGATTTCAACTGGCTCCAGATGATTAGTTCAAAGAGCGATATATACTACTTTAGGACGATTAATTGTAATCTCAGTCCGTCACCATGAAGAGTCGAAGAGATGAAATGAAAAATAAGAGTCCGCGATATTGTACAAGCAAGGTTAGAGGCCGAAGTTTCTATGGATTCGCGTCGACCTTCTTGCCACTGATGAGAGATAAGCGATCGACGGGCGATTGAGCAATCCTCGGCGATGGATATGTAAACACAGAGGGCGCCGAAGTTTGCGGTAGTAGCCTCGGTCACTAAGGCAATGGTCGGACGCATTCCCACGGAGGCAGAGTAATGTTTCTCGAGCGATTTCCATCGAGTGGTGTCACCCAACTTGGTCACCACGGTTGACACGCACGCCGCGGTTTGTCTTCGCATGGATGGATGCTGACACGTAATCGAATATATCGTTTCAAACATATCGATTAGTATCACTGCAATGCCGTTACATCTACATGGCACCCTGAAAGCCACAGGAAAGGCCGTTTTACACGGTCATTGAAACTACACCCCCGCCTTGGGGCCCCACCTTGATTATGTAGCCAGTGTATGGGTTACGAATGAATTAGGTTTGATCAGAGAACTAGACAGTGTGCAGCTTAGAGCAGCCAGGTTTGTTAAAACGTGCTACGATAGGTTTAGTTGAGTATCAGCATTAATACAAGAAAAACTTGGGAATCATTATCAGAGCGTAGGTTAAAGTACAGATTAAATCTATTAGAGAAATTTCAGTCGGATAGCTTTACTGAAGCTGTTAAGCATATATTAAAAACACTGGCGTATTATGCTAGATTCCATCGGATAAATAAGATTAAAGATATAGATTGTTTTAAGGCCGCTTTACACGATACAATTTTTTGCACAATTTCTTGTACAACCTCTTGTATAGACTGAACGAAATTGTATGTTTGTCTGAATGGAATTAGAACACGTTCTATATCCCGTTCAGTCATTCAGACAATCGCACAAGTTTTCGTACAAATTTCCGCTTTACACGGTACAATTTCCTCATGCAAGAGTTTGTACAAGAAATTGTACAAAAAATTGTATCGTGTAAAGCGGCCTTTACTGGTAGATTCAAATTGTCATTTTTCCCCCGTACTATGAGAACAAAATAAGCAGGCAGCACAGCAAAGAATTGGTAGGGGAGATATTGTAGAGTAGTCAGTAGTGCATGATGCATGGATAACAACCAATCCCTTAATACTATGTAGGTACCAACCATCCAGCTGCATGTACCTTATTATGTAGCATGTTTCCAAGTAGTAGCCTAGTTTCTTGTCTTTTGCGCATGTTTGGTGATGTTCACCGCCTGCCACACAATCTCGCGGTGGCTTGCAGGGTATCGCGTAGATGTAGATGTACAAATGCTGCTGCGAGAACACTTCGTTATAAAAATTCACCATGTAAAGTGACGACTTGCCAGGAAAAAATTCACCACTACGTGAATGCCCACGAGCAAATTGGAACATGCTATAATCTGATACATATAGTCGCACAATTTTTACATTTTCTTTCTCACTACATAACGCAGAGATAGCGCTAAGGAACTCCCACTGGGGTTCTAGCGATTAATAGGTTGTTGACAACTGAGTTGTGTGTTTTTTGTTTGCACTTTAGGGGGTGCATTTTACGCAATACCCACGGGCTGGGCGATTAATCATGAAGACTTAAATTTCCTTCGTAAGGGAGAGGCCCCTAGCTCATTAGCTTTGCTCACAGCCATCCGTTTGCTGTGCAAGATGTGGGCTAAGCACACGAGACTAGAGGGTCCTCTACTTTGTTTAGAATATGGTTTAGAAATTTTTTTTATAATGGTGGTAACATATCCCCTTCGTCCACGCCCAACTACCACTTGACAGATCTTGATGTTATACGGTCTATTAACGGTACTTCCGCTACTCACTGATATTTTTTCACTGAAGTACTGCGCCGACGATTGCACCATGTGATCCTGTCAAGCAATTGTCCTCGATATTTACCACTACATTGACTTTCCTGTGCGATTGCTAAAACTGAAGCGACATGCAACTTGGGCCGTTTCAATGACCGTATGAAGGATGTGAGGTAGTGAACCATCACATCGCATGCATTTTAAATGAAAAGAGAATTACATTTAAAATTACTATCGTGCGGGTATGCAAAAATAATACATCTACGTCTACGCGATACCCTGAAAGGCACCGCGGGGGTGTGTGGCAGGGGGTGAAGATCACCAAGCATGTACTATATAAAACATGCAAACATGCTACTATAGGGTCTCAGGCAACTAGATTTTCACTATCTATATAGTAATTAAGGGATTGGTTGTTAATACATGCATCATGCGCTACAGACTACTCTAAAATATTTACCCTACCTATCCCTTTGCTATGCTGCCTATTCTGTTCTCTTATAGTACTGGGGAAAAATGACATTTTGAACCGTAATAATCCGTGCGTAGGTACACAACTTTAGGCAACTGAGAGGAACAGCTAAATTGTTTGTCTCTACAAATTAAGTCAATGATTATTCATTCATCAGGAATTTCATTAAATATTAAGTAATTTATATTTATTAAATGTGCATGATTAGTAAGGTTAAAATCTGAACGTGCTAAAAAAATTACTGAAGACTACTACACTACATCAAAATCATCAATAATTATTCTAATATCACCTGGTTTCTTCGTTGTAATCCATTGCTATCCCTAATTTTGCGAGGAAATGATGAATTTTTGAATCTCTGTCTTACTATTAGGTGTATCTCTAACTTTACTTTCATGATCAAACCTGTCATAGTACGTTAATGTTTTTAATATATTGGTAAAAACCCCAAAGAACCTTTCGAACTTAAATTTCTCTAAGAGATTTATTCTGTATTTTAACCAACAATCTGATAATGATTACCAACCTAATTTTTCTTAAATATTCGGTACACTGCTAAACCCATCGTAACACATTTCCACAAACCTTGCTCATATTCACTGCACACAGTTCAGTTCTCAAATCGGGGTAATGGTAATGGAATCCCCACCATCGGGGTCCGGGATCGAATATCAGTGGGTATTGCATTAGAATCTCTTGCATGTCGAGTGGAGAGTATTTGTTGAATGAGACGTATAACCAAGGGCCCTCTTTAATGAATAATAGGCTCACACCAGCGTCTGATTTCTCGCCCCCCCCCTTCAATCCTCTTCCACCCACCTTCCTAAACCACCCTTAGGGGAGAGGGTTGGGGCTGAGAACAGAAAATCAGGACCCATATCTGTCACTCTCGAGTCATAAGTTTTGAGTGAAAGAGTAGGTCTGTTGCCAAATTTCTCACCATTTGCCCTGATTTCTTCGTGCCCAGCAAAGAGTTTACAATGTACTGGAGGAGTCACTGGCATGCGAGCATATGAATGACCACGAAACCAGAATAGTTCGGGAACGATTATTCCCCGACTCCTTCGTACTAAACAATGCATTCCATAAGATGTCGTCCTCCAAAACTCTCCGTAAGAAGTCATAGAAAGTGCATTGTTTTATAGGACCTCTTATGGGAACTATGTGAAATAAAACATAAATAATAATCAAATCTTACCCAATTTCATCGTAGAGGCGTCATTTGAAATTCATCTAACTATTTAAGGGTGGGAATTTTGTATTTTATTCCCCGGGGAGTTAATTTTATTGCTAAAATGGGTTCTAATTTAACCTATATAAAGTATGTACATATTTGGCACTTTTTTGCGCATTTTCGAACATTCCTTGGTTTATTTTCCGAATTTTAAACCATAATTCTTATTACTACTCTTCTTTACCGCATGCAAAAACGACTTCTTACGTACTAGTATCGCAAGTAGCGAGCCCATATGTACTTACCGACCAACGTGGACATTGTCTTCGCAAATTAGCTACGAGGCCTCCTTCAGTACATACTTAACTTCTTAGTGCCTAGTGGAGAGTTTCCACGGAAATATGTCCACAATGATGGACTTCATACATAATCGACACCATCCATGAAACGGTGATGAAGCTCAGTATAGGAGAAAAAGAATCTCCATGCACCCAAGTGCAATTAAGAAACTTGGAGGAATGGAGTTGAAACCGCGAGCCCCAAACAAAAGTGACACTTCTTCAGTTTCAACTCCACTTCGGGAGGCTCTTTTTAGTACCAACTCAACTTCCGGAAACTGGCACAGAAACGTACGCGCTCTCCTCAGGCTTATTCTCTCCTCACGGCCTATCGAAATTAAAATCTCCGCGCATCCCGCTTGCCAAAAATCCGTCCTCACCCAGCGCATCGTGATCTATTCTCGGTGCTCCATCAATGTTCCCCGTCCGCCCCCATCCAACCTTCCATTCTTTTCGCCCGAGGAGCGAAAACTCACACCCCGAATCCGGGCTCGGGGATCTAACGGCCGGGTTGGGTGTATGCGATAACACTAGTTTCGAAGTGACCTGCGTTTCGCGCTCTTTCCGCTTGCCCTCCAGATCCTTCTACCTAACCGTCAACGACTTGAGTGCATCGGCTCTATCTCAGTTCCCATCAGCTCTTCCCTGATTCGGGTCGAGTTTAGAGCAGCTTCATCTTCCCCCAGGAAGCGGCAGGAGATATTTGACGTGGTTGACGGATTTTTTAGGTTTCCGTCGGAGCGCTAATTGGAAATTATGTCCCTCAAACGATACGCGTTAAGTCTATCCCCTTCAGTTTTTTTTTTCGAGTTACAAAAGGAGAATGTTAGCGAATAGAGTTGAGGGGATATCCCTTTCCCTAGTGCATGAGATTTCTACACACCGCATCCCTTAATTCTCCTCATGAATGGTGCTCTTTGCGAAGATTCATGGATGTAATTTTAAGGGTCAATTCAATGGACTAGACGAAAAATTTGCTTGAATTTTGGTAAATATTAAAAAAAAAACGTTGTGAAGCGAATGGCCATCATCTTCATTCATGAAATGATAAGGACACTGCTGCCCTGGGTCATGTGAAAGTGTATTAAAAGAGGGACTTCATGCATCTGGGGTGAATATGGGCTTTTGGAAACACTACAAATCTTAGAGAAACTCTACATAAAATTGGTTCAGTGGACATCATCTTCATACATGTAGATGAATAAGATTAGAGAGATAGATTGTCGTACCGATAGATTCAAAATGGCATTTTTCCCCCGTACTATAAGAGAACAGAATAGGCAGCATAGGAAATGGATAGGTAGGGGAAATATTTTAGAGTATTCTGTAGTGCATGATGCATGTATTACCCCTTAAATACTATAGATACTAACAGTCAAGTTGCATGAGACAATATAGTTGCTAGTTTGCATGTTAGTAGTGAATGCTTGGTGATCGTCACCCCCTGCCACACACCCTCACGGTGGCTTGCAGGGTATCGTGTAGATGTAGATGTACATGAAATGATAAGGAAACTGCTGCCCTGGGTCATGTAAAAGTGTATCAAAAGAGGGATTTTATGCGTCTGGGATGAATATGGGCTTTTTGGAAAAAAATACGAAACTTAGAGAAACTCTACATCAAATTGGTTCTCGTTAAATTTTCCTCTGAGACAGTTGAATTCTATACAAATGTACCTCTTTCACAAGGAATAAATTTAAAGAACACCGAGCAAAGCACTTTTTATGTGAAGTTTGTCGAAAGCATCAAGTGAGTATGATTAAATATTTCGGAATAAAGCTGAAAATTTGGAGTTGAAAATCACATCCTATCACTTTTACGCATGCGGAACTTCTAATGAGGTTTTTTGATACGGCATGGTTCTTCCGTCAGTTGTCGTCTTCAGGTGATAGCTTCGCCCCCATTCCCGGGGGTGTCATCAAGTCTAAGGAATGAGAAAGGGGAGTGTCATTTACAGAAGATAATTGACTCGTGGGGCACCGTAAGCCCCGTGGCATAGAGCAACCAAACCCAGGAAAGTCGATGTCAATAATGTTAACAATACTTTCTCCAAACCGAAGGAGATCAAATTCTAGCTCATCTCTTTATCCTACATTTTACTCCACCACAAGTAAAAATCTCTTTTCGTACCTACACACGAAAGTCTCGTACTTGAGAGGCTGTACCTAGATACTAAGGGTAAATCACAACATAGACTCAAAGTTGAATTCTAAAAAAGACTCGACAGCGATATTTGTGGCGGGACTGCCTACAACCCACCACCTTTTGATAGACTGGTGCATTACATCTACATCTACATCTTACGGACGCAATTGAATTTTAATTAATTACGCGGCTTATATCTATCTCATTTGGTCCTCTGATCAAAATTACTGGCGTAGAAATTCCTTTATAGTTGCTCTTTCTCCTTAGAGAACTGAAATCTATTGCCAAATTTTTTAATCATAGGGAGGCATTAAAGCAAACATTCCCGTCATTAAAACAATGCGATATATTAGCGATATTACTCTTATATCAAGCATGAACTAAAACTGTGAAATGCTTCAATGGCATTATAAGTTAATTTTTCACGAAATGTTTTCCAGCAATTCTTTATCTTTATTGCCTAACATTTATATTTACGTTTAAATGGGACAACCCGTGAGTTTTCAATAATTACTGCAATTCGAAACAGTTAAATGACGTGACATCAATTTTTAATTTCGACTTACAACATTCACATCTACGTGATACCCTGCAAGCCACCGCGAGTGTGTGTGGCAGGGGGTGAATATCACCTAGCATGCACTAGACCTGAAGAAGCTATTTGTAGGATCTCAACTTTCTTTTTGCAAAACTAGTCGTAATTGATTAGAAGCCAGCCGCGATAGCCAGATCGGTACCATAGGAGCCGAGAAACGTCGTGGGTTCGAATCCCACCTCGGGTATTGGTGTTTTGTTTGTCTTGCGATTAAGTAACAGGATGACGATATGATGCAAACTTTCGCAGTTGAGGCAACTTAAAACTTAAATATACAACTCTACTTAAATCAGGAATAGTGAATAAAATAGCAGAATATTTGGCTTCGATGGATAAGAAAGAAATCAATCTCATTGTTCGTGAATTTTATGTATCCTGAGCTGGCCAGTTTCTTTCGAATTGCCAACAGCATCTTCTCAGCGTTGAAATCCGGAAAATTGCCCCACGTCAGTTCAAATTGGATGTCGATAGGCATTTGTCTCGTTGTAGGCCATGGCATTTAGTATGGTGACCGAACCTTCCATGAAATCGGACACCATGTTGGAAGAATCGGAAGTAAAGATATGAGCATGTATATATTTTTTAAATTAACCTTAATTATTTATTTTTAGTTTTCAACCAATTAGTATCTGCTTGGATGGTCTTAAAATTGTTTTTGGACGTTGCTCTCCAAAAGAAAACACTTAGTTTCTCCCAAGATGTCATACATCAACTTATAACACTTACTTCCCTTTCTCCTTCTCTTCCTCGCTTAACCAGAAGTTTCCCCACAGTCGTAGCTTTCAGAATAAAATAATTTCTGATTTCTTGCTTCACCAAGCTACTCCACATTAATGTCCTCGTTTTCCTCCTTTTCACCAAAACAATGTCGAGAATGTCATGCTTCCTTCATTCTTCCCCAAAAACACATTTTAAAAGCTTTCAAACCATTTCTATCTTGTCTGCCATATCCATTCCTCAAGCTACGTACAATTTTCGAAATCACGAAGCCCTACGCTAAAGGTCAAACTTATATCATGAGGGCTCCCTTGTATGTAGATGTCTCCCCCAAAAGTGCATTATTCTAAAAATGAATAGTTGCAAGTATTAATTTTTTTTTATAATTTCAAAGTCTATTTAATATATATCGACTCCATTTGTTTACAGCAAGTAGAGCGTTGGACTAATTGTCTGGGCAGGAGGTCCTGTGTTCAAAATAGGAGAGGATTTTGAGCATATGCTGCTTAACTCAAACTAAAGCTATTAGACTTAACTACTACAAATAATGAGGGGACAACGGTGAACGTGCGTTTCTAGGGTACCTTGAAATATCGCCAAGCAGGGAAGACTGAAGTATCAGAAATATCGTTAGGCATAGGCTTGTAGTTTACAAAGCATAAAGAATCAATTAGACTCAAACCACATATAAACTTATAGAAGTAGAATGAACGGTTCGATAACCATATAAGCTTTACCAACCTGTTAGAAGAACTTAAATGGGAATCATCATCAAAACGTAGGTTGAAATATAGACTTAATCTCTTAAGTAATTTCCAAGACGATATTTTTACTGATGACACTAAAAACACTAAGCAAACTCCAACTAATTATGGCAATAGATAGACGTCTTTATTGACACTCGAGTTCCTTCTTCCGCCTAACCCCAAGAGTCTTAGGCCAAAACCATAAAACCATTGAGTGGGCTATAAAACATGAAATTAGGGAGACAGATTGCTGAACCGACAGATAAAGATGTCTGTTTTTCCTTGTACAAGGAAGGATCTAAATAGTTGTAAATATATTCAACAATATATAAACAAGTTTATGGATAAATAGCATAGGTCGGTATAAAGGCTTTTAGACCACCCAACTAACAGCACGCTTTTGAATGTTTGATTTGTATTTTAAGCCTTTCCTTTATAGTTTGAATTTATTCAACAAAAACATAGCTGTTAATCTCATTTTCAGTTTTACCCTCTGCCACACACCTTTATGGTTGCTTGCAGGATATAATATGAGATGTAAAAGAAGTTTCTGGGCAACAATTGACGGTACACGAAAAAAACTAAATGCCATACCCTGTAGTTGTTAATTGTAGTAGAATTAGTGTTTTAGACAGCTCTCCAACGCACTAGTTTATCTGATATTATCTGACCTATTATTCGTAAGCATATTTCTTAGGCAAACGCAAAACCAATGCCCGAGTGGAGAGTCGAACCATTAGGTTGCAAGGCCGGCGCGTTACCGTCCGCCGGAAACAGCAGTATTTTTTATGAAAACAGCAACGGAATGCCGTGGCTGGTTCGGAAGAGTCACCAAATCGCAATTCTATAAGCCAGTGCCACGGAGTGCACGGATGCAGTGGCACGGAATATGGAGTTTCCGATTCCGATGACGGCATTGCGACTGGCAGTTTCCGTTAGGCTTACGGCACGGAAGGCCCTCATCAATCACATCGACTCTGGTGCAACAATAATTAGTCGGGGTAGATTTTTTCAGAAATTAAGCCATAAGAAGATTCTTCTTTTGGTCTAATGTCTACATCTACATCCCCACGATACCCTGCAAGCCACCGCGAGGGTGTGTGGCAGGGGGTGAAGATCACCAAGCATGCATTCCTGACAAGCAAACAAGCAACTATAGGGTCTCATGTCCTCTTCTCCTGGGCCATTCTACTCACTCTTGCCTTGTTGCCTCGACCATCGCTGGTTCTTCCGAAATAAGATTTTTTAAAAAGTCTATCGGGTTGAAAGTCGACCGAAGTTCTGCAATTCATGAAGTTATTCCCTTCGCTTTCCATTCCGATTTTGACCAAAGATACTGCCCAACTAGCAAACTCGTGCCTTCAGTCCTTCATTTCGCCCCACAATCCAAAATTCCGCCTTCACTTTTCCCCTCGTAAAAATCCCATCAATTTCCTCACAATCGATCTTCATTCCACCTCCCCCCACACTGCCTTCGCAACGAGCAATGCTAACCTTCCTTGCAGGCATCCCGTTCGCTTTCACCCGATCACAGCCGCGTGACGAATTTCATAGTGCAATGGGTGCTTTGCGACACCTGACTCTCCCAACAACGCCAGACGCGCCGGGAGTCGGCGGTTTCTGCTGCGTCCGCACATTTCCGACACCGCGGCGGGTGGGACCTGGGCACGCATGCGAGCGGCCAATGGGAGTGGGTGGGAGGGAGAAAAGGAGAGAGGGATGAAGGGCCGGAGGGGCGAGATAAGAGGAGGGCGCCTCTTCGTGGGGTGGGGGACGCCTGGGCGATTGCATAGGAGTTCAATGACGGCTCCACCTTTCAGGTCGTTTCCACACCATGCAATTGCCGTCTTCCAGATTGCTACCAAACGTAACGAGCTCACAAAGAATGCCACGTTAAAATACAGAAGTAGGATCTCCAGGATTGAAGCGGAAACTACTGAACGTGAGAGAAACTGGAAAGCACAACAAGCGATCGCACCGTACAGACCGAGAAAAACAGGAGCAAGAGACCAAAACTATGAACAAATTCTGAAGACCTGACGATGCTGTAATACAGTGAATCCCGGGTCGTAGTAAAGTTTAGTTTTGTGGATTGGGCTCGTGTTTTTCTTTCTGTGTTATCACTAAACAATGAGCTTGAACTTCTACAGCAAAGATCGGCAAGATTTGTAAAGGAACGGTATAATAACTATATTAGCGTAGTCAGTCTATTAAATGGATTAAAATGGGAATCGCTATCAGGTCGTAGGTTGAAATTTAGACTTAATCTCTTTAAAAAGATTCCAAAATTCCAGGATATTACTTTAACTGTAGATGTTAAAAATATTTTGCGAGCACCAACTTACTATGGTAGACTGGACCATACTCACAAAATTAGAGAACTTAATTGCCGAACTGGCAGGTTCAAAATGTCCTTTTTTCTTCGTACGATTAGGGATATGAATGAAGCTGTAAATATATCCAATAGTATAAATACGAATATATCAATCGATAACATGGGTAGTTGCAAGATGGTATAAGGAATTTAAGCTATCCAACTTACAACATCATATTGCATGCTTGCTTTGCTATCTTTACCTTTATTAAATTGAGAAATTTTTTACTAGTATATCATTATTACTAATCATTTTTTATGCATGTTTGGTGTGAATTCACCCTCTGCCACACACCTTTATGGTGGCTTGCAGGGTATTATGTAGATGTAGATGAGAAAGGAATTCTACTAAATCTTTGACAAACGAAAAAGTTACGTCTCCAGAACTTGCAATTTGATTTTGTTCATTAGCCGAAAAACGTGGTACAATTGGCTCCTTGGGTCAACAAAAGTACTTAATCACTAAGCAATCAATAAATTACTAATCACCATTTTTAGAGAATTTTTAGAAGTCGGAGTTTTTGCGCTACACTAGAGAAAATAGGAGTACTTCAAATGCAAATGATGTCTTGAGAATGGAGCTCTTGAGTTACGGACAAGATGGTTCCGGTTTCAAAATTGGATAAACCCTTTTCAGGCATCCAGAAATGTTGGCAAAGCAATTTTAGTGAGTGTGAGAACGTAGAGGGAAGTTGCTGTTGAAAGCTGCCCTTCTAAAGTAACTTACCCCTTGGACAAATACAATAGCAACAATCCTTATTTGGTCCTTAGATAGTCCTTATTTGGGGTGAGATGGAGAATGAATAATCCCTTCTTCCATAGAACAATCAGCCATAAATGGGTATATTTCATACACCCTTGAGTTCAGTGTGGTGAGCTTTGACTATTGAATAAAACCAACCTTCCTTTCTGGTTACTCGTCGAATAGGCGTTAATCCCTTAAATACATCTACATAATACCCTGCAAGCCACCACAAAGGTGTGTGGCAGGGGGTGATTTCTAACCAAACATGCACTACAATTCATGCATAAAAAAGGAATAGTATTAATTTGCAAGTCATTCATTCATTCATCAAACATTCTTTTAGTAGGGTTAGCGTTAAGTACTCTTACCAACATGCAGCTACCAATGCTATCCATTGCTACGCTCCGATTGGACATATTTACCGTTATTCGTCTCTCTAATTGTATGTACGAGGGAAAAAAAGACATTTTGAATCTATCAGTTCGGCAATCAATTTCTCTAATTTTATGATTATGGTCCAGTCTGCCATAGTAAGTTGGGGTTCGCAAAATATTTTTAACATCATCACTGAAAATATTGTCTTGGAATTTATTTAAGAGAATAAGTCTAAATTTCAACCTGCGATCTGACAATGATTCCCATTTTAATTCATTTAATAGACTGGTTACGCTAATATGATTATCGTATCGTCCCTTTACAAATCTTGCCGATCTTCGCTGCACACGTTCAAGTTCATTATTTAGACCGATTTCGTAGGGATCCCATACACTGGCAGCATATTCCAAATGAGGTCTAACAAGGGAAAAGTAGCTGATTTCTCGTACATGATCGTCACATTTACCCAATACTCTTTTGATGAATACTATAGATTCTAACAATCTAGTTGCATGAGACTATAGTTGCTTGTTCGCATGTCGGTAGTGCATGCTTGGTGATCTTCACCCCCTGCCACACACCCTCGCGGTGGCTTGCAGGGTATTTTGTAGATGTAGATGTAGGTGGGAAGTATTTAAGAAAAGTACTGCATTGTATTTAATCAAACAGTCATGAGCCAACGCCCACTTAGCTCTCCCCCGTCCCATCTGCTATTTCGTAGCGCTTCTCCGAGCGTGATGCAACGCCCGCTCTGGAACGACATCCGAAGATTATTGACACCTCCGCAACTGGAGGGCGAATAATTTTTTCCCTTCACCCGCCAATTGGACCGGACCGCAGTGCCCTAAGGCGGAGGGAACAGCGCTTTGTTGGACGCCCAAAAAATGAAAACAAACTCTCGCAAGGCGTCACAGAACCTTTCGGCCACACCTTTCGTATCTTCCGCGACACCACGCACTCTCGTCCTCAATTTCGTCCGCCAGTCTTACCGCCTGACATTTCCGCTTCGCCTCGCCTGAGCCTTCCCGTGTTCCCCGGGGCGATTTTCCAGTGACCGACTACCGGAACAAATAAGTCTAGTTTCCTCCTCGTGGCGCGACTGGCAACCCCCCCACCTCCCCACATTTTTAGTGCCAGCCTGGCCAACAGATTTCCACCCACACAGCACCGTTGATTCCCTTGCATATCCCAACGTTAAGTCCAAATTCTTTATCAAATTAAAATTTTTTTGAGCGGGTTCAAAGGTCCTTCCAGTTGATTAGTTTTCCTACCGATCTTGTATTGCCAGGGAGTAGATTTGGAATAGATATAATTCCCTGCTAGGTCTGACGTCGAAATTCTCTTCGGGAAGGGGTAAAATGTACCCCCGTCAGTCGCGTGGAAGGAGTGGTTTGTTCCACCGGCGATGTCGCGGCTAGTTTGGCCGGTAATGCTCGCGGATCACGACAGAGGAGTCCCTGCTCACGACGCTCTTGCTCCGGTGAGTTGAGATTTAATGATAAGTTACGCGGCTCCGGAAGTAAAGCCACGAGACTTCAGTGTCGCTCCCTAAATTGACAATAAAGTTGTCCCCTTCCAAACAAAATTTTAATAAATTAAAAGCAATCGTATTGTATCTATAAATGTAAACCTTCTTGAGAAAATTTTCCAAGGACTTGAGAAGATAATCGACTACCAGCTACATCCAATATTGGCCCTCATCATGGAGGCCTGATTATATCCACTCTTAGATGAAACTGGTAGTTTTTACTCTAATAAAGTCTTTGGAGTTTTCCTTAGCTCATTTACATGTATTAACGTTCCATAATGATTAGCCTTGCTCCTTAAAATTTATCTATGCTTATATTTCCTCGGTCGTGTATTCATAAGTAATTTTTCTCGAGTAGATTAGGTGAAATACAATCGTCGAGGGAAAATTGAGCGGGAAGAATGGAAAAGGCAGGCCTCGTATGAGGTACGTGGAGCAAGTTGTGAAGGATGTAAAAGAGAGGAGTTACGTCAATATGAAGAGGTTGTCCGATTGAAGGTTCAAGTGGAGGGCTGCGTCAAACCAATCCTAGGATTGCTGACCGATGATGATGATTTTGATGATGGGATTAGGTGATGAGAATAAGGGTTACTTTTCGGCAAACGAGTGAGCTGGGTATCGGGATCATACGGTTGATTGAGCACTGGACTCTAATCCCGAGGGTCCAGGTCCCAAATTCACCAGTGGCAGAGATTTGTAAGGGGATTTCTGGTCCCTTCTTGAGTAGGTATCGTTGTAAGAAGGCTTGATAGATAGACATCTATACTTTGGGTGGGAGAGAGAACTGAGAAGAATTTAGCACTTTACGATAAGAGGACGCTGGTAACAATGCCACGTTTCTCTCCACTTTTCTCGCGCTTCCAAAACTCAAACCCATACCAAGCCACCATCCAGCATTAACGAAGCGAAAGAACTTTAGTATCGGTCATCTTCTGTCAAACCATCAACGATGCTCATAAATCACGCAGCCAAAATAAATTTTCTCGAAGGAGGATGAGATTAAATTTTTTTTCTGAAAATGAGGGCCGAAGCACGAAACAGCTCATAAGACGTTAATGCTTTCCCAGAGACCCATCCTCATACCTTTCCTCCCGGTCTGAAGCGCCTATCAGCGCGGTAACAGACTTAAAAACACCCATGAAAAAAACAGCTGATAAGGTTGACATAGAGCATATATATTTCTAGCAATGTGCATGTGTATGTGTATATATATGTATGTACATATTTGTGTAAAGCATAGAACGGTTTTACGTTCACTTCTCCATCCGTTCCTTCAAACCTCCTTCCCGTGCTCTCTGCTGAAATCCACCTCAAAAGAAGTGTATTTCATACCTTAGCATAGAATTATCATACCTTAGCATATTCCAGCTTATATATATCACGAGAGGTTTTGAAAAGCTATTTCCTCGGAGAGGCAGTAGGATACTAGGGCAGGAACTTAGCGGTACTCGTCGCCGATGCAGGTCTAGTCTGGCTGTGCAACTCCGCGGCGCAACGGTGCCATCCGGAGATAGGATCTCGGGGGAGGGGGGCTGGGAAGGGAGGGTCGGAGTAGCCGCGTTCTCCAAGAAAGAGAGAGACGGACTATTTGCGGAGTTCGTCAATGGCGGAGCTCAGGGAAGACGAGAGAGCGTGGAAAATGCGGGAGAGAGCGGAGTGTGGGAATCGAAATATTCCACGTAACTCACGATTCAACGAGTAATCCGACGAGACACATAAATGTGGCGGGTTGAATGCAGGAAAAAATAGCGCATAAATTGAAACAAAGATTGATTTGATGGCAAAAGCTTCAAAAGCCACCTTGTCGCATCGTTATGCCAACCGTGTTTCTAGATTTTTATGCTGCTTCAAGCATAATTTTATACTAAGTCTACTCTTGCAAGTTTTCACACACTTGAAATTGTCTCAAGAACTCAAGACTAGCCCCAATGGCATCGGTACGAAAATATTCTACATACAGTGCTACATGTATCGGAATGATTTGAAGGCAGTAAATGTTAATCATCCATCGATTAAAAATATATTTCTCTAATTAGGTCTACAATTGAGTTCCTGGGACTGAAATCCCACAGGAATAAAATCAAACACATGAATAGTTACACCAAAAGAACTTTGGCATCTTATTGATAATTTTTTCACATATCAAATAAGAGATATGAATATAAATGTATTCGCTATCGGTTACCATGAAAAAATATTGCAATCTAGAACTAAGTTTGGAAGTTCCCGGGGATATTGTTCGAAATTTGAACATATTAGTCAATTTTGGAAGAAGTAACTACAATTTTTCCCAGTTAAAGTTATGTTTTATTATGAACTAATTTCGATATCATTGCATCATCTTTATTTGGAATATGGCAGTTATTTATTCCGGTATTACTTTATCTAAACATTTCAACAATCATCCCGTTTGAATAAAATCTAATGCATTTGCTGCCTAAAATAAATTGATGACCATCAATACTGGAAGCAAATTTGGTACACTATTTTTTTAGCTTACCTCTTTTCAAAGGCTATAAATCCTACAACAATACATCATATTCATGTTTCGTATTTTAGTATGCACGACTGGTCGCAGTAGAACCCTAGTGACTCACCTCTCACAGCTACCTCACTGAACACATTGACTAAGGCTACAGGTACAGTGAGCGGAGCTTATATACTCTGAGCCATGATAGGGGAATTTTACTCATCAGGGGATGCCAATTGATAGTAAGTGGGGTAATATTTTCTCTCATGGGGATCAATTTTGTGTGTTGGTAAGATTAATTGCCTATTATTCCGAGGACCCAGGCTCGAATCCCGGAAGAAGCAGATTTTTAAGTGACATATCTTTTCCTACTTGAGTGTTGGATGAAGAACTTCAGGTTCAGCACTACTTCCGCTGGGTGGGACGTTAACCAATCAAGCCGTTTGGAGTAATCTGTTAAGTGTCAGCAGATAACGACGCCGGATTCTCACCACCCTTTCTGCATTCCCTACACTTTCTGACCGTAATAAGTAAACTGGATTGAGAAACTGATTATATCGTGTAAATCAATGTATCAGCATCAACATACATGCTGACGTAGATATAGTTGCTAATGCCTATTGCGTTTTCCTACAGTGAAATACTATCTCGAGTCATTAATATTATCTCTTATAAAAATACAAATAAACGCGTTTTTTTCTTGGCAGCCTTTTATAAAACCTTATTTTTTATTAATATAATTTGCAATGCATAATATAATTCAATATTTGACTGTTACGATTTCCCATGATATTAGGAAAAAAATTATTATTTTTTGTAATATCAAGTTGCAGTTCAACCAAAGTTTCCATTTAGTCTTTAAGTAAAGACCTGTGAGCTTGCCTTCTATACAGCTGTAACATTAATCAACCAATATACTCTCATTTGAGCCTCTATGCATAAATTGCGGGCACCTCTTCTATACCCTCCTGGCGCTAATGACCTTGGTTGTCGGTCGCCTTCCCAAAGGGACCGTTCATATTCGCAATGTTAAATAGGGAAGGGACTATGAGTAGGTCAAACTGTTACGATACACCTCGACACGGTGTGGGATACGGGATATATCCTTCCTTAAGTTTGGGAGAAAGAAGAATCATAAACTCATTCTGTCGTAAAAGTTAATGATGATGATGATACGAATAAGGGAGGTGGGTGAAAAAGGATAATCGGCGTTCGTTACCATCATCATCAGTCAACAATCCTGGGATTGGTTTGTCGCAGCCCACCACTCGATGCTTCTATCAGCCAACCTCTTCGTATTGACGTAGCTCTGTTACAACCTTCACAACTTGCTCCATATACCTCATACGAGTCCTGCCTTTTCCTTTCTTTCCGTTCACTTTTCCTTCGACGATTGTCTTCATCAGGCCATCGTGTCTTAAGATGTGGCCTATTAAGTTGTCCCGTCTTCTTTTTAAGGTTTACAGTAGGCATCTCTTCTCTCCCACTCTTCTTAAGACTTCTTCGTTTGTCACTCGATCGATCCATTTTATCTTCATCATTCTTCGGTAGCACCACATTTCAGATGCTTCTGATCTTGACTTAGCTGTTGCTGTTATCGTCCATGCTTCGCTGCCATATAGAAAAATGCTCCAGATGCATGTTCTAATGAAATATTTCCTCACTTCCACGGGTTATTTGCAGCTGTATGCAGAATCTTCTTTTGGTAATATTCCCATTTCGCCCGGGAAATTCACCTGGTAATTTCTTTTTTACTTCGTCCATTGCTGGTTACCATGAATCCCAGGTAACATAACTCCTCTACCTCCTCGATTTTTTGTTTTCCTAGTTTAACCCTTAAGAGGCCGCGCGGTATATTGGGGTGGGAGAGGTCGCACACGGTATAAAATACCGTGTGTAATAAAGTGGGAAATGCACATTCTTTTTGTCCAAATTAAGGAATACTAGAAGTGTAATTATATGCAATAATCTATTTACTTCATTAAAAAAATAAAATAAAATTATCTGATTGATAAAATCATGCGTGTTTCAAGCCCCACTATAAGGCGCTTCATACCGGGAAGAAAAGTATAAGTATAGGAATGGGGTAAAAGTAATACTGTCGCATGTTTATAATTCATTGTTTTACAAAATAAATGGGAGCAACGAAAATTCTAGGAGTGCAAGTGTAACTAATATGAAACAAAATATGTATTTAAAGTAGCATCAATTTAAATATTTGTTCATATTTTATTCGATATCACTGTGCGACAATATGTCGTGTAGTAGCAACCCCTCTGCGATAGATTATCAGTAATATATCGTGCCAAGAGGAATGAAACAGTAGCGCCATTTCCCGGTAGTAGCTATTAAGTAACGACCGGTATTATTGAAAAAATTAAGTACACCGCCTTTCCAGTGCAAGCAGTCCTAATATGTTTTTAGATGGCAGAAAACGGTTTAGAAATAAGGTACCGAAATGAAGAGAGAAACAATGAGGCCAATGTTGAAATGTTGCAGTTAAGCGAATCAACACGGTCTTTAAAGACCGTGCGCGACCTCTTAAGGGTTAGCATTTGTCCTGGCTTCTTTTCTCCTACAGCAACCTTAGTCTTCTTTTTATTGTGATTTATTCTTCATTTATATAACATTACGTTATATATGTGGATAACCCATAATAATAATGACTATAAAAATATTCTCTCTGCCCAGTTGTCGAAACGACGGGCCAACCGGGTGTAGCTTGGCACCAGCCGGGCTTTTCCGAAACAATTTGCCAACGAGTTGCGCATTTCCGAGCTGAGCAAGTGCGGACACTTCGGCAGCTCCCCGTCTGGAATACGTTCATCAACTCCCTCCTCCCTTCTATATTTTTCTCTCCCCCGCACGAGAGGCATCCATACCCTGGAGACCGCGGAATCCATTATGCAATGTTTCGTCGCGTAATCCGTTGGGAAACAGACGGCCTGGGGATTGAGTAATCAAAGAATGGAAATAGGAGAGTATATATAAAAAAATGGGCTCTGAGTTGCGGGGGAGGGAGGTGGGAATATGAATGCGTGGGTTGGGAGAGCTTGCTTTGTACTTACGTCAAATGGGAAAAGTCGATTCCAACCCGAAAATCACTCAACGCGTGGCAAACGCTGCAATTAAGCTCCTTGGAATGCATTTGCGTCCACATTTACATTAAGCCCTGCAAGCCACCGCCTAGGTGTGTGGCCGTTGCTGAACCAACACCATATACAATAACATTGATACTATCATACACGTATGGGTAATTACTAATCTCTGCATGCACTGATCATATGAACTGAGAGGTATGTTGCTGCTAGTTTGTGGTAGATGTTAGAAATGCATTCATGAGATGGACAAAACCGTATCTAGACTCAGATCCTATCCCTGCACGATCAATGTCATTTATATTGCACATGCTTGTTTTTATTTTTTAGATACTAAATGTACTTAATACGAATAACAAAAGAGAGCAACATTTCCTGATAAATAAAATAATTCAATCAATGACTGCAGAAATTGTGAATATTCGTAGTACGTTTAAACCTAACTCAAGAAATTCCTTGGACAAAAGTTGCCTCACTAGAATGAGAACATTCCCAAAGGCGCTATAAGTTCAGTTCAGTTTCACTGTATATCTTAAATAAGTATTCAATTTTTAGGTCTGTCAATGAGCATAATGTTAACCTAGGTCAGACAAATGAATTTCCGGATATTTGCCGACCCTGTCTGGTTTTTCGTGACTCCTGCTGGTCACCTTTTCAAGGAAAACGAATGCCCGCTGCCAATGTCGTCGTGTTATTTACATCATTCACTGTGCTTAAGCGGGAGAGGTACGGGGAGGCGGAGAAGGGTAGGTACGGTGGGGAATTTTTTTGTCCTTGACTGGGTTCCACGTGTGTCTGATTTTCATTCCATCATCCTTATTAAAATTTTCTTTGCTCTTTCTCATCTCAATGGCCTCACTGATGAGGAGGATTTTGAATTTTTTTTACCTTGGCGATGATTCTGGTTATTCCAAAGTCCGTCGCATGTTCCGAGTCTGTATGTTCTGTAACTGATGACTTCAGTGTTTACCCCGTTCGATCGGCCCGTAGGTGTTCTTCCGGTCGAGTTTTGACGGAACGTCCTTTCTCAACATTTTATTTCTTTCCACCGTTTCGTGGGGAATTTTTTTATACTCCTATATTTGTGTATCATCATATGGAAATAATATGAACACCTAAATATTATTGGTTGATCTTGGTGGTTAAAAACCATTCATGGCTACTGGACGTCATATTTATGAAAGTAGATGAGTTAACACACGAGAATAATTTTAGCAGTATAAGATGGCAACCTAATTTTAATCGGTGAATTAGCGTTTATCCTTCGTCTTTCATGCCCGGCTCTTTCAATGGAAGGTAACGGTACGGCCCTATTAATCTGGCAAACATTTATTGCTAAACTAGTTATCGTGGCAGTGTGTCAGGGATATCAAGGTGGTAATGGCACGTCCTGTGGTTTAACCACATTCCTGAGGTTGGAATACGTTCACGTAGGTCAGGTTTAGTTTTTGCAAGTGGATCACTTTATTCGCTAGGTCACCTGCGGCGATGAACATTCATGACAATTTATGCTTCCTCAGCTACGGTTGGTAGAAGTAATGGAAAACGTGTTAAATCTAAGCATAAAAGTGAAAATTCAGTCATAAAACGAGTTCGGTAGATGAATGTATGCTTTCTGGTCGCAGAAGTATCGTCGGAGCCATGGAAAAAAATATTTTATCCATAGTCACACATTTGTGGACGAAAAAATTGAGAGAAAGAATGGAGGATTTTAGAAGAAAAGTCTTTTAGTAAGTAGTAATGACGTAAGTGATTTTGAAGGTCATATATGACTAACTTTTGTAATAAGCTTTAAATAAGTGTAAAATAAAAGTAGATACCAAAGTCAATACGTTCGGTACAGATTTTAACCGTTCATTATTTACTCATTACTTATTACACAACGAGGCAAAGTGCAGTATATCCATTAGATCTGAAGCCCCAAATTAAGTAAACTCATCACTTGGCAGCTTAGAATGTTCGGCCGGCAGGAATTTATTCAGTGTAAACATGTCTCTAACGGTGAGTCGACGTGACTTCGGTCGACTGCAGCAGAATGAATTGAGCATGAATGTTCAATCGAATTATTTGTAAAGAACTCTGCAGAGAACGATAAATTTATCTTTCCGGGCTCTATTTAGTCGAAAAAAAACAAACTATGGAGAGAGCGGCACATGAAGTGGCGCTGAAATATTAAGCTGGAATCACTTCCTCGATTCAAGCTAGACTATCGAATATGAGTGACTATTCGCTGGATGAGCTGAGCTTTCAAGGAATGCTTTGGGAGAAATATTTTTATAATTCTCCCCAATTCAATCCCCAGTCAACCGTAGCGAAATTTTGATCATCAATAAAATTTAGGTAGAATTGCAAGGTTACAGCCTTCATTTCACAATACTAAGGTCTTAGGTCAGGGATTTGAACCCAAGATATTTCGGTCCCCAGACCGCTACGTTACCGTATGCTAGCACGGCCGGCAAGCAAGTGTTCCTTATATTTTTTCTTCGGATGGTTTCCAGAATCGAATCTGGTTAAAGTGGTGGCAGAAGCACCCTTTAGGAAAGATTTCAATCTAGCTAAGCCTCAATAATAGCAAATAAATAGTGTAGACTTAGCTATTTCTGGGATTCGAACCCGAGATATTTGGGTCCCCAGGCCGCCAGGTTACCGTCTTCTAGCACGGCTGGCAAGAAAGTGTTCTTTATAGTTTATCTTCGGATGGTTTCCTGAGATCTGTTTCCTTGAAATCGCTTCAGTAGAATTCAACCGCCTGAATGAATTCGAATCTTGCTAAAGTGATGGCAGAAGCAACCCCCTCTCATCCCAAGGGCTTGGGTTCAAAGTCAGGGTTGTATTATGAGCACTTAGAGTTCAGTTCTTTATCCATCGGCTGGGACGTTGAACTATGGGGGCACGCTGATGCCGACACCGGACTTCTCTCCACTCTTTCTCCACTAACCATTTAAGACTTACCTCTTCCACAATACCGCATTTATTCTTATCGGATCGAATAACCTTACAGTTTGGTCACCACTCAAAAGAATAAAAATCAATGAAGTGTCTTCTTTTTTGAAACGATTACGAGATTGCGTAATCAAATGCCGTTGTTTCGGGAGACACCTTTTCTGTCTTTCCGCGCTCGGATCGCAAACCGCATGTCATCCCCGAGGTCAAAGGCATTTTTGCACGCGGCGTCTCCCCGATGAGTGATGGGCATCTTCCCGGCCGGCGACACCTAACGGAAAACTTCGAAGACATCCTCTCGCTTCTTAAGCAATCTCCAAATGCGAACTGCACCCCGAACTCTTAACTGCGAACACACATGCGCCCTCTTCACTAGTCCCGTATTTCGGGAACGCTTCGTGAGCGTGACCTCGCAAAATTCCTGGCACGAGGAAAGCACCATCCTCTCAGTTTTCTCTTCGCGTTTGGTTCAGCCGCGACCACTACTGAGCGAAACAGTAGCTCAAGACACTGTCAAGAAAAATCAACTCTGCCCTAATAAATAGCTGAGTCGCAAGCACAATGCAGACACGCCCTTTTCTATTCTAATTCTTTAGCTTGCATCGCCATTGCTCAAGTTATTGCTCGTAACTTTTTGGCAGCTCCTTTCTTATTAAGTTTTTCAATCGCTTCAATCGATAGGTACCTATGTTAATTGCTATGTGAGAAAGGACAAATGACAGCGGTGACGGGTATATTAAAAACGTAGATTTGTTGTCAGCAGACGGAAGAGAACAACGACAGCTGAAGCTCGGTTGCGTCATTTAATGGGCGAGATATTGCGTCGGGGAAGAATATTTAAGGAGAAGGATATTTAAGGAGTCTCAATGGGCGAGATATTGCATCGGGGAAGAATATTTAAGGACAACGAATGGATGGTGGAACGGAATCCGGCGTTTGAATTAGCCCCTTCGTAGCGTTTTTTGTAGCGAGGAGCAAGAAATTATTGTAACGTCCCATCAGATGTACTGAGTCTGCACCGGGGGAGTTACATAAAACAAAATGCTCAGACAAGCACCGCGGACTACGTCGCAGAGACCCCACTAACAAATGGAGCTGATACAGAAGATGGCTTAGAAGTAGGTATACTTCAGTAGGTGTGCCATAAAGTATATATTCTCAGTAGTAGGTAACATTTTTCACACCCAATTGCAGTATTCCAATAAAAAATATTCTCATTTAACCTTGCTTCTATGCATGTACAACTTTTTTTTCGAAGTTTTTCCCAAAACTAAGTGCAAATAAAATATTACTATAGTAGAAACCTGCACTTCTTTCGGGCAGTATGACGGACCTGTAGCTTACAGATGGGAACAGATGGCCCCAGACCCTCTTTTGAGGAGCATTGTCGTATCCCCTCCGGTAACATCATCGTTGGCTAACCAGCGCAGGTCATCCCAGAACAGCCTCGGTGGATCCCATGACAAGTCGGTGAGCACGTAAGTGAACATCCCATTCGCCAATCTGATACGCGTCCAAGATCCTACTTACGTGCTACGAATGAAAACCGATGAGATTCCCACTTTCTCCAGCCAATTATACTATTTCTTTGGCCTGCTAGAAGTCATCACCAGGTTTCGGTAGCGAGAGAAAAATTGCTCTTCAGCAAAGTCGTTTGGGAGAGAATCAATTAGGTACATGGAACATGGTTGTTGTATAAACTATTGAATGTCAAGTTGTTTCACATCTTAGTTGCGAAAACGAATTAAGATATTAATGATATTACTTTTCGTAAATGTGAGTTCGGTCTGGAACAGAGAGCTTACCTGACATTTTAATGCGAGCGATAATTCCGTGAAACACATTCCAGTATGAGAAAACGGAATCTAAACCATGCCACAAAGCGTCAGGTTTTGGGAAATATTTTAAATAGTTTTTTACAAATAGACTGGTGATTGTATTTTCAGAACAAAAGCTGATTCGCAGCATGTGCTGTTAATAAGTACGTCCTCTATATTAAACATTCATTCATTAACGCTAAATGACATGTGCAAATAAGAAAGGCTTTGTAAGGGCAAGAAAGAGCACCATTTCTTCCCCACTAAAATAACTCAAGAATTTTTTTAGGTGAAAGTTTTATATCACAGGTGGTATAATTTCTTCTTTTCGGAAGAAATCAAGATATTGAGTTACTGAGAAAGTCATACAATAGCTATTGTAAGATCGCTTCCACCATTTTGGATAGTGAAGCTAGTGTTTGGAAAGCAATCTGGAAGAAAAATCGGGGTTCAGACGTGCTTTTAATGTAGCGCCATGACCGGTTCATCTTTTATAATCGACCTTGTGGATATTATCAAGCCAATGGTTTTGGTGATTGCCTTCCCTTTCGCAAAGGTTTCCCGTCTAATAAAACCAGTAGACGCTACTCACTAGCTTATACTTCATCTCCTTCACGAACTCCGGTCAGTGTGTTATGTAAATATGCTTTTAAGAAATTATCAAAATTTAACTCAGCCCTAGCGGCATTTACACGGGGCTGGCGGAGAATTTAGTGGGGCCAGAACGTGACAGAGGCAACAAGAGTGGTCTGTAGAAATTGATTTCTTGCTCAATGCTGCCAAATTTTCAAGGTAAATGATGTATTTATGAAGCATGCATAACTTCTAATGACATCGAGAAACATTTCAGTCCAAAGCACAGCGTCGAATGGTTTAAAATTTAGCTCGGAATCCCGGAGAGGAAAGCGAAGTTCTTCCATAAAAGTTCCCGGTGAGACTACATATTACAAAAGAAAACGATGCCCTCGTAATACTATTGCAGAAATGTGTACTGAATTAGGCCACATCTTGTTCTATAGCATGCGCATTGGTTTACCATGAATAAAGGGAGAAATGGCCGAAAGAAGATATATTTTACTTTATCTCTTTTACTATTGTCTCAAAGTTTAATTTCATTCCTTACAGAGAAAGGCAAGTGTGTCCATTTGCTATGAACACAATAGAATCACGCCTCTGAAAATATTATTTTTATCACAATATTATGAAGATTACTGTCTGGCACTCTAATATAAATAATGGGTCAATGGAAAAATTACACGGAAACGCATGAATTACTGTTTTATAAAATTCGTGGTTTCTTCTGGCAGCAATATACTCTAGTAGCATAGGCCAATGGGAGACAGATAAGTAGAAATCGATCCATATTGAAACTGAAGAAGTGGACACCTAATTTCATTTTTCTTAGTGTCAAATGCGATATATTATTCTGATTTATTACGCGAAAGTAACTGCTTCGTGGAAACCGTGGTCGGTGAAAGAACTTCAAATGTAATGAAATTATGTTTGCTGTCATTTTACTGAGTTAAGCTCGTTTTTAATGCGTAGCTTTCATGAAATTAAAGTAATTTCTTACCGAAAACAATCTCTAATCAAAGCGTTGCATCCTTAGCCCTCCAACTAAACGTCTCACCTTAACATAGGTGAATATTACACCGAAGAATCTTCTCTGATTCACAAATATTTCAATTTTCTTTTTGGCAGCAAAACCCTTTAAGTTTAAATAAAAATAGCTATTTTTAATCAAATTACTCGCATATTAAAATTTGACCTTTCTGTTAATCTATGAACTGCGTAATTCCAGGTAACATTTCAACAGTTTGATTCAATGACACTGTGACAATTTTGAACGCAGCGGTTTAAGTTACAGTAGAAAAAATCAGCTAACTGTAAATCATCTATACATTGAGCTTGTAGGCCATTGATGGAACTATCCAGGCCAAACTCATTATTCACATTCGAAGCTTAAACGGGACTTTTTTTTGCAACTCACGAAAGCTCGTTTTCCCAACGGTAGCTTTGGAATTACTCGCCACACGAAGTCACCGGGGGTCGCCCGAGCAAGCTAGCACTGACACGGGCAGATGAACCACCTTGCAGTAATCAAGTTCCAATTAATGTCAAGGCAGAACGATCAATTGTATCTTCAGAGAATTTGCATTGAAGGAACGATAAAAAAAACCAAACTCACACAAGTGCCTCAAATGTCTGTCGGGTGCAAATAGCATATGAGGAGATCTCATCTAGGAGGACACCTCACAAGTTGTCTCAATCTTAAGTGGGGAAAATCTCGGAACGTACGTAAATAGACAATTTATTATATAAAATTTATTATTTCAGGCTTCACTTGGTGGGAAAACCTTTTGTACATTAAATGAAGAGAAAAAACAGGTGTGGATGGAATAGTACTATTATTTTCTTTACACGATGGAGGCCGCAAATCGTATATTATATAATCTAACCAATAAAGCAGAATTGGAGTTAGGTTGGCATGGTTACTAACCTTCCATTCCAGGTTTTAATCCCTGGAGTGACAAGGATTTTTAGCCAAATGCCAGTCACTATTTCAGGTATAAGTGGACTTCAAGCGCAGTACCCCATTTACCAATATGGGACGTTAAACCGTTGCCCCTGGAACCTACAGATTCATAAATCATCTATTCTTAAAGATACAGATGACCAAAGGAGTCCCTCATCTACGCCAAGTAACCACTATTGCTAAAGACATATAAACAAAGTTTGATTTTTTATTGGAATGACTTCGCTAAACATTCCCACTACCTGAAATAATGAGCACCACCTTTCAGAAAATGACATAATCCTCCAAAATGGCATTAATAATGTCAGTCACTATCGCAGCCAACGCGTAGATGCAATTTTTTTAACAATGTTAAGGAAAATACGACTGAGCTACCTAGTTTAACGATGGCACACTGCGATATAATTATAAACAACGGAAGTACATGCAAACGTGTAATTACAGATAGCTGTAGATATTGTCAAGACGGCAACAGAAGCAAGATTTCCAAGGGAGGATATTGCACGCTGTAAAGGGGGTCGCTGGTATAAATCCACCTCATTATCCACGGCATGCAGTTCTCACACAACACACCTGTTACGAAGGGCGATTTGGTCCGGACGCCGAGCAGAGAAAATTCTGCCGGTAACGCTCTATTTAAACTTTCTCCGGAAGTCTTTCTCCTGCTCCTTTTCATGGGAGACTAATTATTACGTGGTTTATCTCATTTCCTCACTTCTCACTTGATGAGTTGAAGATGCTTTGCGCAGACAGCTATTGCATAATGGTTTTTTTTTACGTTTTGCATGATAAGAATGTTTCTCTGAATGTATAATCATGAGCACAATTGTTTTAGGCATCTTTTTTATCCCACAGCCAAAATTTCTTTTATAGAATCAAAGTAGAAAATGTCTGGCGTGATGTTTGCTAGAAATATAATGAAGAGAAATATGCATAACCAGTAGTGCTATAGTTATCGACGCGTTCCTATAATAAATTACCTTTAAACAGTGAAATCGATATTGAAGTGTCCAGCACTGTTTTTACTCGTTAATAATGCTCGTTTGGTATGGAATGGCTCACTTTCACACACACTTGTACTAGTCGGCAGGATACATTTTAAGTGAAGAAGAATCATTTATGAAAGGTGTCCGAAAACGTTTCCTCCGAAATGACGGTGATGCATATATGATAAGAAACGCATGTAAGCTAACAGCTTAATCGGAAAGCTTTTTCGCTCATTACGACGAGGGAAAATGAGGCATAATACTTTAAACGTTCTCGAAATTCCACATTTGTCAAGAATTTGAATAGTTTAAGACTAAAACAAGAGAGAAAAATGCGCCATCATCGCTGTCCTATCACTCAGGTTCACACTTGTCGCCTTTTCAATAAGTTCGGACTTCTTTGATGAAGCCAAGTTGGCTTGCCATTTAATGATATGAATGGCGAGGTTTTTCTCGTAACACGGCCACCCCTAACTCCTCTTCCGGATCATTCTTTCTTCCACTCCTCTTCCGCCTAGTACCGCCTTGAGATCTTAACTCCAGAATGGATCTGCTTTAGACCACTTTCACCTGTTGGTTCCTATGACGTCACATCTCACCATGGAAGATTTTATATATAACAGAAAAGAGATATCCTTGGCTAATACAGCCTAGTAAGAAACTCAAAACATCCCTGTTTCATTTCTTATGAAAAATATTTACTCCGGCTCCCTCTCTCCCAACTCTCCATCAACTGAAAATGATAATTTTCTATCATTCAGTTTTATCTACATCTACGTAATACCCTGCGAGCCACCACGAGGGTGTGTGGCCGGGAGTAAAGATCACCAAACATGCACTATTGACATGCAACTAGGATATTTAATAAAAAATGCTAGATAATAGGATCACATGCAGCTAGATGGTTAGTATCTGCATAATAATAAAGGGATTATTGGTTGTTATTGCATGCATCATACTCTACAGACTAACAATATTTCACCTACCTATCCCTTTGCTACGCTGCATATTGTGATTTCTTACGGTACTCGGGAAGAATGACATTTCAAATCTATCGGTAGGACAATCTATCTGTCTAATCTTGTTAATCTATCAAACCTAGAATAACACGCAGAGGTTCTACTCTATCTAAATCTACTCATCTAGTATCTAAATCTACTCATTTTCTACCCAAGCACTTATATTTACACAGTGTAATGCCATTAGTGTTCATTAAATTTACATTTAATTATCCTCTGCACCAGGATATGCGATTGTGATAGTAATACACCTGTAGATAATCACAAAGAAAGATTTCCATTACGTTATGAATCAGTCTTCGGGGTTTCCAGATTCATGGGAACATTGAATTGATAGGATACTATGACCAACTTCATGCACTGAACTGGGTCATAGACTGATAACAATGCACTGACTAGCATCAGTTCCTCAAAATATGAAGTAAATATAGTGAAAATCCGTATTTTAAAATATTTCCTGATTAAGCATTAGAAAATGACTTTCTCAGAGAAAATTATGTAGAACTCGCAACAAGAACAGAATATGTATCGTCATCCTCATCAGCCAACAGTTAGTTTGTGGGCCTAATTTGATTTTATTCAGCTCTCTGCTCAATTCTGCTTTCGGCTAACCTTCGCATGAGTATTTTCTTTTACATCCTTCACCACAAGAACCATATATTTTATACGAGGCCTTACCCTTCGAATCTTCATGTTTACTTTTCCCTTGAAGATTGTCTTCATCAGGCCATCATGCCTCAAGGCATGCCAATTTAGTTCTTCTTTCTTCTTTACAGAGTTTTTAGCAGACTTCTCTTTTTCCCACTCTTCTTAGGACTTCTTCGTTTGTCACTCGGTCGATCCATTTTATCTTCATCATTCGTTGGTAAAAAATTTTTTAAAACACCAAAATAAACAACGAAATAAATGATCTATTATTTTTTCATCCTGATTTACCAATTAGACATATTGATACAAATGGCTTGACATTTTAATGTTTCAGGACACAAGGGAGCTTAGTAAGATCAGAAGAGGGGTAGGTATATACCTGCATTTTTACTTCATTTATATGATATTAGTTACGCATTGTCGTGAGATGAACCAGTAGAGAAGGGTAGAAGCTGCTTGAAAATTTGTTTGTAAGGTTTAGTGCATGATAATATATTCATTAGCTATTTAGATTCAGAAAATCGTAAATTTGTTGCTCCACGTAGAGAACGTTTACGTTTACTAAAAGAGGTAAGAACCACCATATGTACACCCTCGCGTCGTCTTGCAGGGTGTCATGTAGATGTAGATGAGATGTAGAAATATATATACAAGTGAAGACTTCACGGGTTCTCCACCGGGTCAGGGAATCGTCGGTACTAGTCGTTTCCTTTTACGGGTGGAGAACCCGTGAAGACTTCACCAGCATTATACGCCGGGATAACACCAGATTCATTCATATGTATGCAAGATTATTTATGGATATGGTATTTACTATGCTTGTTTTAAGGCTATCATATATTATTGTCGGTAATACTTTCATTTTATTAGACATTCTCATATAAATAGGATATTCGAAGATAGGTAGTAATTACTCCGAAACCGACTTACTTTTTTCTCTTCAAGATCTGAGTAATAGGCAAGACAGCTTTTAGATGACTTCATTAGCCGTATGCACCACATGACACTTGGGTTAAGGTAATTATTTGTGTATGGCTGTAAATTTTAAGGAGGTAGTCGCGATTCATGGCATTTCGCCGGAATACTTTTTTAACATTTATATAGGATTATAAATGGGAGTCACAACGTAACTAAAATTCAAAATATATGTGATATATTTGTCTTACAAGGTTTTATTTTTCGAGTATTTATGCTTAAAGTGCATTTACCTCAAGTGAATGATGTGTAGACCAGCGAAATGAATGTAGACCTCTCGAATTTAGGAATCATCCTTCCACAAGAACCAAATGAAAAAGACCATATATTAGTTTATTGCATGGGCGGTAGAAGGAGTTTATTTCGATGGCTAGCTTTAATTTTTACTGAGATAAGAATATCACCGTGACGCAAGTACTGGGAGATTGATTTTGCGTGCCTCTGGCTGGAGTAATACATAATATTGCAGTTTCCTGAGCACCCCGGAGAACAGACGGTGCTCCCTTGCACCGAGGTGGGTTACCTTTTATTTTGACAGAGGTGAGAGCGCGTTGAGTGGATACAGAAAGTGAAAGTTCTTCCGACGGCGCGTGACTCAGCTGGTGTGAGGATGCTCGACAAATTTTTAAAGAGCGTAAAGAGGCGTCCAAGCCAACAGCATTTGCTACCTCCGCACCTCCTACCACCACGAGGTCCATGTTACACAAGCAATTTAATTTTACCCCATGCCACACACCCTCGCGGTGGCTTGCAGGGTATCACGTAGCTGTAGATGTAAGGCGCTTTGAGATGGGTACTAAACTATCTCGCAAGATGATGGTTCGAAAGAAAGAAAAACTTTGCATTTGAATCTACAGAGTTACTTAGGTGCATTTAGTTAAAATAAGACCGCTTAAGTATTTTCTAACAATTGCATGTATTGTTAGCACCTACACCTCTAAATTTTGCCTATAAGCACTTATTATTTCAACGATTTCCTTTTCCGGTACCAGCTCCCTTCCTCGCTGTATCACCTTTCTTTTCCACGCTCTTTCACACTAATCGGGCTTTCTGTTACCTTGGTAGCGGTGGAATTAAGTTTTATAGGCTCTCCAACGACTGCAGTTATATTCCACCATTTATTCCGAGATCGTGGTACCAGAACCATTACAACATGACATGGGCGGGATTCGAACCCGCGACCATTGAGTTGCCAGGCTAGCGCATTACTGGCCTGACCACCACCACCACTGCCTTTCTGTATTCTATCACACTCATTACACTGTAAAAAGTAGATCTGATTTTAAGGTGCAAAAGCGATCTGATTTTCAGATGCAACAATTTTAAGACAGGGTATGTTGAATTTCAGCAGTAATATCTTGTCTAAAAATAAGGCAAGTGAACGACTGAAAATCAGACCAGGTGGGACTTATTTTAAGATAGGCCTATGCTGAATTTAAGACAACCCTGGTCTGGTCGTAATGCGTGTTACTACTGAAATTCAAGCCTACTTTGAGGGGATGTCTTATTTTAAGGCAGGTGCAGGACTGAAAATCAGACCAGGTGGGACATATTACTAGATAGGCCCATGCTGAATTTGAGACCAGGGCTGTCTTAAATTCAGCATGGGCATATCTGAAAATAAGTACCACGTAAAAATGCGGGTTGCTATTGAAATCAAAGCCTACTTTTATGCGATGTCTAATTATAAATACTAGATATTTAAACACTTCACACGAACACAAACCAAAACCCTAAGGTTTCATATTTTTATTCGATGATACTGTTTCACTGACTAAATTCTTCAATAGAGCAAACGTAAGTCATAGAATTTCCATTGAAATAGATTTCAGGACGGAAATGGGAACACATTGACAATAATTTCAAAGATAATATGAAAATTTGTACTTTTATTGGAAACAAAGTAATCCATACAAAGACTTCAATACCACAGATGTGTGCCAGTATCTACAAACCAAGGCAGGAACTGTCACTTGATGAGGGCGACTATTTATTAGTTCTTACAACGCTGCCACGTAGACAAAATAAGGAAGTTTAACTCAGGATGCGTCACTCAGATAGAACTGGCTCCCTTCTGCAAACAAACAAAGTATCAACGCTACATTCTCACACCATTAATTCATAGCACGAAACTTATTCCCTCTAGGTACTTACAATGTAATTTGACAACTTTGAAATCGACATCTCTGCACTTCGTAATCCTTGTTGAGTTCCCGCTCCCGGGTTACGCCGTTACGCTACGCCCGTCAGTGAGCACATTTCTCTGCTATTGGAAGGTTGTATCTCGCAACCTCAATCATCCAAATAAGTAACGTTTTACGACTCATTTCAGGTTAGGAGTGTTTTGTAAATTAGAGTGTGGTGTGAAAATGTTTTGGTGAATTACAAAATTAGTGAGGCCTGTGGCGTGTTATGAGGAGTGCGTAAATCACGGAATATTTATGTCCCCTTTTGTGCTTCTTTTGGAGGGAGGGTAATGGAGAGGAAAAGTTTGGTGTTGACTTAAATCATAAGATATATAGCATAAGGGGCTATTAGTGCGTACTGGGGATTATTTCTTATTATGTTATTGTCTTCTTTGTGCATGTAATACTGAAGTTAGTGAATGTACAAAGTTTGCTTACATAATGTTTGTTTACATCGTGTTGTTCATGATAATAAAAGTTTTTCAAACGCCTTGTAAACATTTAGGGACACAATATAATGTGATGGGTAGAATAAAATCTCACCATGATTATTAATAGATAGATTAAGGTAATAGTTTTTATTGGTGTTTGCTTTGACCAGTGTGTTTGTTGGGTAAATATTAAAGTTATTGTTTACTGGTATGCACTTGATAGTATTGTGTGGAAGTGATACATTTATTAGGCAATCCTACCGTTGATAGTGCTTGAATTTTGTGTGTTTCAGTTATTGTCGTTTTTCCTATGAAATTATGCGTGTAGAACCAACCGGTGGATTATTCTTATAATACATAGGTAAATTGAGGAACAATGAACAACAACTCTCCACCTTAAAGTTCACAGCTACACATAAAAGAAGCTTGTACTATGACATGCAAATGTTTTCATTTGCTTTTGTGAACTGGCTTGGCTCATGGCTTGTGTAGTGTCAAAGCGCATGATTTTCAATTTAAATTTGTAGACATCAGCTAACAATCTGTAATTTTCCCTCACTCATCCAGTGTGAAATATTTCACAAGTGATCAATGGCACCTAGTGAAAATATATACTTTATATTTGGCAGCATTTTTTTAATGCAGCACCTTTTTGCACAACAAATCCCAAAACGAGAGTGCCATGAATAGGATTTACTTATTTCTAGTCTCATTTTGCTTTTATCCCTCACATTGCCCAACTATATTGATTGGTATTTATATGGAACTTAATATATATAGTACACATATGCCCTCTCACATAGATTGCAATTTCTTTATTCAACATTAGAGATAATCCTCCAACAATCCCTAAAGGAAATGTTTCTAATCAAATAATGCTTAATTTTCAATAAGCATACTATAACTATAGTTAGATTGAGTGTAAAAATTTGCATACAGTTAACTATCACAAAAATTAAGGATGAAAACTATTTTTATAGCTGGTGCCTATTTCAGAAATTATCTCCAGCTCTATGACAAATATATTTTTTTCTTTTGCTAAGTGATTTTGCTGTCAGAATTTCAGGTTTCTGGCAACACATATACAAAGGTGTATAAATGCCACTACATAACTTTGAATTCCACTGGCAATACTAAGAAGTAGATGACAAATTTTACTTGAAGCAGTTACGTTATATATTTCATATTGTAGCATGGCAATAATATTCTTGGCAACATTATAATGAAGCTTCAAATGTGAATAATGGCTAGCTGCAGACTTGTTTTCACATTAAGCACATATTCGTGTGTTGTTAATGTAACAACATTACATTTGTAGCTTTGTTACTCTACATGAAATTTCAGTTTGACTCTGCTTCACAAATTTGTCTTATCCTATACAGGCATGTCACTGTTTTATATTCATGCTGACAATGTTTTCAAATTTGTCAATCCTTAACACCTGGATTTAAAAACAAACCTCGACTTGCATTCTACCAGAATATTTTCAACAAGCCAACTAATGAAATCATTTTGCTTGAATTGACTGATGACCTCCTAGCGCTCCTTCCACCGAGCAAATTAGTTTACATAATGTTGAAAACACCATTACTGATGTGATGTAATAGCTTGAAATACATGGTTGACATGTGATCTAGGCCATTTATTATTATCATATCAGTTAAATTGTCATGGACCACTTATACAGAAGGCAGTAGCAGTGTTATTCTATTAAGTTGGAAAAAGCTCTCATAAATGGAATTGAATTTTGGTTTCTTGTATTCCAACGTATCACATATGTGCTATATATATTCCAACATATCGCATATGCTAATGTATCAATTCCTCCTCCCAGGATCATCCATCTACTTTTTTAACCTTTGTTCTCCTTAAGCCTTTTAGTTATCCTCCTCTTAAGAAATTTAATTCATCAAGTGTTAAGAAAATACCATTAATGTAAAAATAGAATGGCTTGACATGTACCTATCATTAGTGTATCATGTTTTTAGCTCTTCTGAATTAGATTTGCATTCAGTAAGTGCACATATGTACATTATAGGCTTCACAGGAAGACTTATGCATTGTTTCCTTCATATATTTCATATTTTAGTAAGTATATAACTGTCCACTGTTTGCATAGGAGGCATTTAAGGTTTCAAATTTTATTCAACCTAAAGTCTTAAAGTTCAACTTTAAATTATTATGCTAAGTACTGCATTTCCTTCAGTGAACATTCCAGGAGAATAAACATTTCTGCTTAATCAATTACCCACAGCATTACTTCCAGGGCCTATTTGCTTGTTACATTTATTACATGCACTAAGGTACTGACAAAATATTTGAATAGTATTTTTGTTGTAGAAAAGCTAATAAACTATTCAAATAACAATATTCAGAGTATAGGTTCCTATGCATTTAGGTGAAGTATTGGTTCATCGTTTGTACATATCAAGAGCACAGAATATATCTATGGCACAGAATAACTATCACTGATTACCCATAGCGTGATTTTTTAACATCTGGTCATACAATTTCACTTTTCTTGCTATGTTGAATGTTGGTATGTTGTCTTAACTTTCCCAGGAGCAATCAAGGTTTAGTTACGATTGAAAATTAAATAAATATTACACTCACGCTTAAGCAACTGAAGAGTTCTTTCCACATGTTAAGTTACTTAAGTGCTGTTAAAGTTAACGCTGTTTAAGAACTACCTACTTCGCTTACCTTTTTTCCTTCCCAATTAATGAATAAGTTTCATTGCTTAAGTGAACTTCTAATAGCGAACATCTAAACAACGTGATTTCTTTCCGTTAACAAGAAGTATATCGGAGTGGGTTCTAATGTAATTATTTCTTTGCTCGGCACGGTATTTATTAGACTGATCATAAATAGGCGACTCTGGATGACAAATACACAATGAAAATTCAAATTTCTCACCTGTACACGATCGACTAGATTAATATTCAACATTAAGTTATGCAATTTCAACTATTCGCATTATTGAAACTAAACACACAAAGGTATACACATTAAAATAACATTCTAGTCGATAACTTTTAAAAAGTAATATCAGTGAAGAGTACGAAGCTGGTTACGCTCCGCCCATCAGTCTCTGCTATTGGCTGGTTAGCTCCAATTGCGGAGCCAACCAAGGCCTGCTTATTTTCAGCGCGGGTGATTTGAATTTCAGATCACAACCATCTTATTTTCTACATGCAATGGTTATGGTCTTAAAATAAGACGGAGGTGTGTCTGATATTCACGCATCATGAGTGTTAAATTCAGACCACTACCTTAAAATCAAACAGCGCTTATATTCAGATCGCACTGAAAATCAGATCAACTTTTTACAGTGTAAAATCATAATGAATTTGATGCCATACACCCCCTGAGGTGGCTTGCCGGGTACTACATCTACCCGATACCCTGCAAGCCACCGTGAGGGTGTGTGGCAGGGGGTACTGTGCGCTAGTGGATGCTCCTGGCGAGGTCTTCATAGGGTATTGCAATTTTTTTAAAGCTGGGGTCAATCGTTTCATTAAGGATACTTAGTCATCGGTAGGCGTTTTGGGAGCAGAACAAGGGTGAAAGAAAACCCAGCGTCGGCATCCGCCTAATTTTAACTAAAGCCACCAAGGCTTATAACTTTACGTGTCCCATCCGTCGGGCAGAGTATTGCACTTGAAGTCCTGACCATACAGCACTCAAGCATAAGCTGTACATTTATTGAACAATCTTCGGGTTTTAAACCCGGCTCAATTGAATGGAAGGCCATCTCACGGATCCGATCCCCGTGCATGTGTTTTGAAAGTTTAGTACAGCTGAGTCAATGTTTGACACGAGCGTCAAAAACCTTTCTCACTGCCAATTCCTGTCCCCCGAATGTGACTGAAGATTGATGAGGATGGTTAACGAGAGGGAGCCAATGTTCCAGCGCAGACGAACCAATTCAATGAGCGCACCCGACCCGCTCCGCGGAGAGGTCAGGTGACGGGAAGGCCCGGCCGAGTCATCGCAGGTCTTGATCTTACCTATGCTTCGTCCAGTGCCCGAGATAACCACTCCACATCTCATGGGAACTGGGCTAAAATCCTTAGCCCCGTTCTCCCGTGCCACGGGAGTTCCCAAATACGTTGCCCACAGTGGCCCGTGCTCCCCCGACTGTGACAACGCACTTCATCATGAATGAAGCGGCATGGACACACGAGGGAAGGCTGGCCCCCATCTCCAGCCAGCCGTGTACAGTTAACACATCGCGTCCGCAAAGCAGCGAGCCTCCCAACTAAAGGGGAAGAGACTAAGAGAATCCCTCCGATATCCTGTGTAATATTTTTTCACCTGAGGATTAGCGCTCATCGATGGCTATAAATATTTGGCCGGGTGAAAAACTGAGGAAAATAAGATGGGTGTGAAGTCAATCATTAAAGTAATAAACGCTGAGATAAGATAATCTGTGGAGACATTTTAGGAAGGTTACAGAGAATTTTAAGAGTTGCCTAAATGAGTGTTTAAGACTGCGAATTAGGTAATATCGTTGGTTTAGCGCGTAAGAGAGGAAAAAAATACTGATTTTAAAGGAGAAATATGTGATATGAAAGATATTATGAGCTGAGAGCTGACTTATGTAGGGAAGATGGTGTGTTTTTGAGGTTAACGGAACAAAAAACATTTTTAAGAGAATTATTAAGCCGCAAACGGCTCGAATTACAATTAGACCTATTTATTAGGTAATTTGTTTGGTAAACTTTTATCAGAAATAATGCAGCGGATAGCTATTCCATGAAACGAGGTTAATCTATAAGATGCCGTTATAATTTTCTCACAGGCATTCTACCATCATTGGGTATGTATGAGAAAATTTATTGGATATGTATATTGATAATTGTTTGGAGGTTTATTGCCTTTCATTATTTCCTTATTAAGATAATTTATAACCGTGATCTTAGGTAACACCCTGGTTGTCCTACTTTACATCTATCTACATCTACATAATACCCTGCAAGCCACCACAAGGGTGTGTGGCAGGGGGTGATTGCTCACCAAACATGCACTACATATCATGCATAAAAAAGGAATAGTATTAATATAGTAGTCAGAACTACACTATTTAAAAAAGATAGAAATTGCAAAGCAAACATGCAAAAACATTCTGTTAGTAGGGTTAGCTTTAAGTACTCATACCAACATGCAGCTACCAATGCTATTCATTGCTACTCTCCGATAGGACATATTTACCGTTATTCGTATCTCTTATTGTGCGAGGGAAAAAGGACATTTTGAATCGGTCAGTTCGGCAATCAATTTCTCTAACTTTATGATTATGGTCCAGTCTGCCATAGTAAGTTGGGGTTCGTAAAATATTTTTAACATCATCACTGAAAATATTGCCTTGGAATTTGTGGAAGAGATTAAGTCTAAATTTCAACCTGCGATCTGACAATGATTCCCATTTCAATTCATTTAATAGACTGGTTACGCTAATATAATTATCGTATCGTCCCTTTACAAATCTTGCCGATCTTCGCTGCACACGTTCAAGTTCATTACTTAGACCGATTTCGTAGGGATCCCATACACTGGCAGCATATTCCAAATGAGGTCTAACAAGGGAAAAGTAGCTGATTTCTCGTACATGATCGTCACATTTACCCAATACTCTTTTAATGAAACCCAGTTTGCGATTCGCTTGACCCATTATTTCACGAATGTGTTTACCCCAGGAAAGATCATTTGTCAGTCTTATTCCAAGATATTTAATGGATTCCACGTTTGTTAATTCATTATTACGTATTTTGTAAGTGCTAGGGGGAGAGCTATTCTTTTTCCAAAAATTCATTACAAGGCATTTCTTAAAGTTTAATTCTAACTGCCATGTATCACACCAAGTTTCAATTGCTTGTAGGTCAATATTTAAATATTCTTTATCGTTCGGGCATAGAATTTCCCTGTACACTACTGCGTCATCGGCAAATAGACGAAGCTTACTTTTTACCACCTTTTGGATATCATTAATATACAAAAGGAATAGGAGTGGACCTATCACACTACCTTGTGGGACACCCGAAGTGACTTTAATTGCCGGTGAGGAAACACCGTCCAAAACAACCCTTTGAACCCGATCATGCAGAAAATCATTAATCCATGATATAATGTTACTGTCTAACCCATAAGATTTTAACTTCAAAATTAGTTTGCTGTGAGAAACCTTGTCAAAAGCCTTCTTGAAGTCGAGAAATATAGCATCCACTGGAATATTATTTTCGCCAGAAACTAAAATATCGTGGGAAAAGAGAGCAAGTTGAGTTTCACACGATCTGCTCTTTCGGAAGCCATGCTGGACATTGGACAATAAATTCTGGCTAACTAGGTGTCCCATGACTGAACTGACAATTATATGTTCTAGGACCTTGCATGAAATGGATGTGAGGGATATAGGTCTGTAGTTAGATGGTTGCTCCCTATCGCCACTTTTAAAAATGGGTGTTACATCGGCTGCTTTCCAGTCCATCGGTACGACGTGTTCGGTCAGGGATTTATTAAATACTATTTCAAGGTAGGGGGAAATTTCGGATGCTAACTCTCTATATACGCGGGAGGGAATTTGATCAGGGCCAGGAGATTTGTTGGGGCTTATATCTTTAAGTAATTTTTCAATACCATTACAGGAAATGTCAATTGGTTTCATCAACCGCTGAAAGAGGTCAGGTAACACGATAGTTGAATCCCCGGAAGGTGGGTTAAAAACGGTTTGGAAGAAGGAATTTAGCAAGCTAACTTTGTCGAGTGTGTTTGTGGTCATTTCACCTCTATCATTTTTAAGTGAATGGACGGCAGACTTATGGCCTTGCACTTCCCTTACGTACGACCAGAAGACTTTTGGATTTTCTTTCAATTGTTCCCCAAGTGTTTTTCTTTTGAATTCTGCAAATGCATTACTAAGGGCTGTCTTTGCAGTGGATTTTGAAATTTTATAATTTTCAATAATTACATTACGCTCATCAGTGGGCATATGTTTACTAATTCTTTTCATTTTAGCATGACATATTCGCTGCCGTCTCAGGGATTTTCTCACTTCGGCATTGTACCACCTAGGTTCAGTGCTTTCGTTTTTGAATTTACTAGGGATAAATCTGTTGATCCCAGAGCGCATGATATTAATGAACGACTTCCATGAATCGTTGGTACATACCTTTATGGAAGACTTTTTGAAATCCGATAAGGAATCTCTTAAATAAATTTTAAAGTTAGCAAAGTCTGCTCTTTTAAAAATGTAAATCTTTCTTTTTTGTTTAAAATTTTTATCTAAAGATAGCGAGAGTTCTGCAGTTATAACTCTGTGGTCACTCATTCCATCAACCGTGTCAATCATTGTCACATGTTGTGGGATATTGGTTGCCAGTAAATCAAGAGTGTTGTCCCCTCTATTAGGTGCTGTAGCTAATTGTGTCAGGGAGTTATTGGAGAACACATCTAATAGAGTCTCACAGATGTCTTTGTCCCTTCCTCCAGCTTTGAAGCAGTATGTTCTCCAGTCTATTGATGGTGCATTGAAGTCTCCACCTATTATTATATTACGTTCGCTGTTACGGGACGTTATTGTATTTATCTGGTTTCCCAGTTCTAATAATGACTCAACGTCAGTGTTTGGGGGCCTATAGAAGGCGCAGACAGATATTGATCTGGATTTAGGGCATGTTAATGAACACCAAACACATTCTAAGGGGTTGTCGGGAAATTTTACTGCTTTGCTAATGATTGAGTTCTTGACTGCAATGAAAACACCACCACCTGCTCTGTTATGTCTATCTTTTCTATATATTTTAAAAGATTTTGGGAATATTTCTGTGTCAGGAATGTCATCCGTCAGCCAACTTTCAGTTCCCATAATTACATCTGCATCAGTAGTATGAATAAGGTGATGGAACTCAGGTATCTTGTTTTTAAGACTTCGGCAATTAACTACCGCAACGGAAATATTTTCACCTCGAGTATTATTAAGGCTACAAGGGAGAGCTGCAGTCATGTCTGAAGTATTTTGAGGTTCAATTCTGCTTTCATGAAAGTTAGCCGATAAAGCGACTGGCAACGAGAAGTTATTTACCCCACTACATGACCTACTCTCTACCCTACCATCTACCCTAAAAAAGGCCTGCAATGATCTAATATCCTATCCGCCACGCGTTTGGCGGCGTCCGGAGTGTAATGAACTCCAGAGCGGTTTAAAGGGTGTCTACACGACCGAAGCGACGGCTGAAGGTCAACGAAGGAGGCTCCAATGTCCTTACAGAAACGGCGTAGCCTCTGATTTATGTCTACCACTCGACGCCAAATCAGAGGTCCACGATCGATCCTCGGGACCAGACTACAAATCGAAAGCGCCAGTTCAACGCCCGCGACTTCACTTACCCGCTTCACCTCAGAGTTCAATTCCTTAAAGGAATGCAGAATCTCCTCGGGTCTGCGGTCGGTGGCATCGTTGACGCCTACGTGGGCCACGACCTGCAGCCTAGAGCACTTCGTGCCCGCAACTGCCGCTCCCATCGCCTTCGTCACCTGAGGAATACCGCCACTGGGGATGCACCAGGACGTTAAGCCCTGGCTAACACCCTCGCGGTCTGCCCTTCTCCGCAAAAGGATACGTTGAAAAGGATACTTTTTTGCTACTTTAGCCCCTCCTCAGCTCCTGATGCCAACATACGGAGCTCTATGAGATGTCTAAATTCCCGATTGATCTCTACTTTCCTCCACGCTACATCAACAACCTCGTCTCTGCCACAATTCTCAACGTCCAGCTAACTAGATAACGAACAAAATATGGCCTGAATCCACTTTTGACGTTACATTTACCCACAATTAAATTTTCTCCACCGTACTAGAATTTTATGCAACTTTTCACCCTGCTACATTCTCGACTTGCTGTGCCCAAAACTCGAGGGCTGAAATAAATCTTCTTAAATACTTTTTGTGCACGCCGGCAGTGTAGAGATAATGCATTTAAGATAAAAGATTCTAAGCAATAGATGCGATGCAAATAATTCACCGTACAGAAGAGAAAGGAAGGAAAGTTCAAGGAAAATCATCAATGTTTCTATTTGCCATCTTGAAAATACGCCTACAGTTCTGACTCATGATTTAGTAATATGCCTGTTTGAAAAAAATTAATAGCGTGACAAATTAAAAATAATTATGAATTAAGGGACCAAAGCAGACAATGACATTCCTTCGTTCAGGTTTGAACGGACACTCTTTGACAAGAGGCTAAAAAATATTTGTGCCTCTCCCATGACCACAGAAAAAACTCAGTTCATACATATGCTACAGGCAAATTACGCATTATTTTTCAAAGAAGAAATGTTGCACCTTCAAGAGAATTTCTCACTCGGGTTCTTGTTTTCCTTATATTACATGCAAGGGTCTTTTTTCTATTTTAATATTTCATGCAGTATGAACATTAGGATTCAGAGTGCTCCAACTGCATGGGTCGTGTCCAACTAAACATCGTAACTTCTTCAACGCAACACCCGTATCTGAGGTAGAATATTAACCCGCAACTATTTGGTTGCCAGGAAATCGAGTTTCCCATCTGACTACCCTAGCCAACAGATATAATATTCTGCATAGTAGCTCGTCTTTTAAATGAAAATGTTATTAAATATTTAGTATCCGTCTTCACTATCAGGGGCATCTTCTACAAGGCATGAGGCATGCCTTCCAAGATATGAAAGCCTAGCGTCTTGTATGTTTTCCGAAGTTCCAGGTCGTATTAACGTCACCGTCAGCGCGAATGAATGCATTCCTTTACTGCTTGCATTTGGTTATGTCTCCTTGCATTACCGCTGTTTCTCTTACATCACTTAATCCTTCTAGGCTTCGAACGATTCCACACTTGACGCCCGGATAACTTCTTCCACTCCATGTCCTACTTTATCCAAAGTAGAGGAAGGATTCCTCAATTTTATGTTGACTTTTTTCCTTCAGCACACAAATTCAACTTAGAGATAGCCTTCTTATCCATCAAGGACTTCATTTTCCTTCTCTATGCTTTTTTTATGTCACTCAATATATGACGGTCAAGGATGCCTGAATTACCTGCATCGATCACAGCAATATACGCCAGATATTTTCTCGGAAATAAAGGTTAAGAGGCCAGATACCGACCATATATACATTCCTACACGAGAATCAAAAAGGAGTAGCAGAAACGACAGAAGACAAGGGAAGAGTGATTACACCGAGGGGGTGCCACCACTCGGAAAGCTCACACGCAGTAATAGGGATTGGTAGTGTCAGGTTAAGAGTTCAATGCCTTTAAGTCAAATGAGCTAATCGAAATGCATAAATTATAGTCATTTAAATATGAAAGCTGCAAAAAGTTTATTCATCATCATTGGTCAACAATCCTAGGATTGGTTTGACGCAGCTTTCCACTCGATTCTTCTATCAGCCAACCTTTTCATTGTGACGTAATTCTTCTCTTTAAAAAAGTTTATTATTGGTAGAAAATTTAGCTGTGAGGGATGAATCGAACTTGGTTACTAAAGACGATTAAAAAAAACTAACTCAGCCTTAAATTTCGTTCCGGAACCTAACTATTCTTCCTAAACGACTTTAGATTTGTTTAATGTGATATTATAAGACCCGCGCTGCTTTAATTTCCACATATGGAAATGCATATAAACCACTAGACTATGTAGGTACTGCATGGATAAAATTGTAGCTGGAAGAGAAATCTGTACATCATTCCACGGAGTAATTACGACAACTTTCTATTAATAAATTCAATGGCTTCGGTTTCAACCTTGTGAAACCTCATGCCAAGAATATAACGCATAAAGTTTTTGCGAAAAGTATTATTGCAATAGAACCAGCTTCATGGGAATGATGACACCCCTATCTAAATGTACACATCTACATCTATTCCACTCTAAAAGTCACATAGAGTGCGTGTGGCTTGGGGTGATTATTTACCAAGAATGTACTACGTGCGTGCAACTAATAGATACCATATTGCGTAGTCAGACATGTTAATAATGGTACCTACCCTTGTAGTATTAACATAACTGCCCTATAACCGTATTACCCTAATAAATGTTTGCATGTCAATAGTGAATGTTTGGTGATCATTACCCCCTGCCACACACTTGGCTTGCTGGGTATCCCGAGGATGTAGAAGAATAATGCATCCATCAGGCACGTGCAAGTTCTAATAAATTAAGCAAGTCTACAATGATAAGTATCTATTAAGAAACTTAATGTTTATAAATGGGTTGGGAATTTGTTGAAATGTATTATTTTTAATTTCCACTGGTCGTACAAGAAAACAGTCAACATGCATGAGAAGTGACCAGAAGATGATTTAGAAACATTACAGAACTCTCTACCTACATTTCACTTACCTGTTCGGTTGCCTGTCAGGATCGTTAACTGATTGCAGGAGAAATATTTTTTCATGTAATTACATCTACGGCAGTCTATCTTTCTAAACTTTTTCCTCTGTTAAAACCGGAAGGGAAATACACAGGTATTTTTAATATAACGTCACCGCTCTGCAGATTCATATTTACTTAAACTATTAATTATGAATTTTAACCTGCTGTCTAAGAGTAAATGTCATCCGAGTTCTTCTAGCAAGTAGTAATAACTACAAATCGATAGAGCGATCCTGTAAAATTAGTAACACGAAGATCGATAGCGTTGAAACCATAAGGTATTTAGGTGTAACAATCACTAAAGATTTATCGTGGGTAAGACACATCCGGGAAATATGCGGCCGAGTGAAGAGAAAGCTAGAATTTATAAAAAGAGTACTTAGCAAATGTGATGAGTAGACAAAAGAGCAATGTTACTTTTCACTGGTTAGGCCCCACTTCGAGTATGTAGCCAGTGTATGGGATCCGACAGAATTAGGTTTAATCAGAGAACTAGACAGTGTGCAGCGTAGAGCAGCTAGGTTCGTAAATAGGTGTTACGATAGGGTGAGTATTGTAAAAGAATTAATTCAAGAATTAGGGTGGGAGTCATTATCAGAGCGTAGATTAAACCACAGATTAAATCTATTAGAGAAATTGCAATCGGATAGCTTTACTGAAGATGTTAGGCATATTTTAAAAACACCAGCGTATTATGCTAGATTCGACCAGATAATTAAGATTAGAGAGATAGATTGTCGTACTGATAGATTCAAAGCGTCATTTTTCCACCGAACTATAAGAGAACAGAATAGGCAGCATAGCAAAGGGATACGTAGGGGAAATATTTTAGAGTAGTCTGTAGTTCATGACGCATGTATTAACCCCTTAAATACTATAGATACTAACAATATATTGGCATGAGACCCCATAGTTGCTTGTTTGCATGTTAATAGTGCATGCTTGACGATCTTCATCCCCTGCCACACACCTTCATGGTGGCTTGCAGGGTATCATGTAGATGTAGAAATAGCATAATGACCTTAGAGTAACTGATACCAGAAGCCCTTGAGTCCAGATTAAATAATTAACATGCATAGACGTGTTGCAAAATTAAAAGCACATTACAAACGACTGTGTAAAGTTAGTTTATGGCAAGACTTCAATAATGAAGAAAGAAAATTCCTTGTTAGGACGACAAAATAACCATCCCTGGTGGGGATCGAACCCACGACCTTTGGATTAGAAGTCCAACGCGCTATCCTCTGCGCCACAGGGACCTTGGATAAGTTTGATAGGTTGATAACATAGGTTGCGATAAACCAAACCGGCTACATTACAATAAACGCAATTATTTCCACCTACATTTTTTACTATTTTTCACCCTGTTGAGACAAACTTATGCAAAGACTCGGGAAATTTCTATGAGGGTCTACTTTGTTGTGAGAGTAGTACTGAACGCTCTGCGGACATTCTTCGAAAGACTCATTTTAGTCTTTCAGCCACATGTAGGTGGAGGGTCTACTTAGATATCTTGAGTAACTGTGATGCGGTAACCTTCTAAAATACGTGTTTTCTGATATTGTCTAAGCGCGAATAAGTAAGATTTTAGTTAATGAATACTGTCTCAGCGTAAGGACAAAAAGGCCATTTTAAGAGCACGAATGTGTTAAATTTCAGTCCAGTCCAAAAACTCAATTCTCCACGTGACAGGCATTTCTGGTCACGTGTTAGCATCTACATCTACGCGATACCCTGCAAGCCACCGCGAGGGTGTGTGGCAGGGGGTGAAGATCACCAAGCATGCACTACCGACATGCAAACCAGCAACTATGGGGTCTCATGTTAGCAACTCAATCACAAATACGAACCTATGTATGAATGTACAGATTTATTTTTTCTCAATCTAAGGCATACCTAAACGCCACGCTTTTCCTTTTACGAAGATTAAAGTCACTGTTTTCTGTTCGTGACAGAAGTAAAACAGTTGAACCTAGTAACTGCACTGCATACGGCTGAATAAGACGCAGCAACTCTGAGTTAACGCTTAACAAAATACTGCTGCGATTCCTGGGCTGCTTTATTGAATGCTATAAGGCAAAATGGTGATTTTGGCCGGATTTTGGCCAATACTGCGTCGTTACTTTGGCTTATAGCGTGATATAGTGGTCACTAAATCATTTAGAATAGCAGCACATGCCATTTAGTTCATTCCAAAGCCCGTAACAACGCTTACGCCACCTTTACGTTCAATTTGAATTATGGCACGTGCTGGTTACGCTAATGCTTACAAACATCACAGGCTAAATACATTTCTGGGGCAGTAAAAGTGAAAATATTTTATTTCATATTCATAACGAGGGTAGACTAATGACCGCTATGAGAGCGGAGGTACAGGGCTCAAATCCAAGATAGTTCTCCGGCGTCCAGCTAAGCGATCAGGTGAACACTAGCTTGGTGCTTAGAGCAGAGACCCAATTTTTCATCTACATCTACATAATACCCTGCAAGCCACCACAAGGGTGTGTGGCAGGGGGAATTTTTATAGGAATCCACAAGGAGTACAGAAAAAGAAATTGACTCCTTTAACTTGATGTGTGAATTCACGAATTAGTGGTTGATGCTCTTTAACCTCACCAATCATGTCAACCTTCGGGTTGAACACAATTATTATTCATTTTTCATTTTTATGATTCCTTGCAAACGCTTATAACTTCTTCGGGAATCGTCTCAGCGGGAGTCGTGGATTGTTTCTTACTGGGCTGGAAAAACCAGGTTATAGAAAAGGGACATATTATCAGCATCGCGTGAGGGAAAGGACGGCATCCATCGTGGTTGCATAACTCCGATGAAACGTCAGAGCAGCTAATGATCTTCCGACGGGTTCACAAACACTTCGTCACTCTGAAACTCCCTCGACCTTGAGTAAATTTCCCTGCTTCGATCTCATGCGGCGACTAGAATTCCTATTTTCCTCGGTTCACGGCTTTGAAACGTGACGTCGCAGCGCTGAAAACGATATGTAAAAGAGGCGATTTGCATGTACGGAAATGATTTTTTTTAAACCGTCCTTGCTATAAATGCTTCCACTATCCTTGTTATAAATGCATAAATTAGTTATGCATTGCTTGGAACTCCACTGACAAGGTCTATCTAAAGGGTTATTGAGCAAATGATTATGCGTATTATGAGAATAAGAATCTGGGAAATATGATCAGGCCCGTGAATCGGTTTCCCTGATGAATCATATTAGAGATGCTATACAATCACCGTGTTAAAAAATTAGTTAGGTTTAGACGATATTATTGACCTCTGATACCAAGGTTTTAGAGTTTGGTAAGTAGTAGCGGAAAATACCATACGTATTCAGTGCGCTAAAAAATATTTCTCTTCCCTTTTGTTGCGACATGCTCCGCTCAATTTCTTGGTTCACTGATATCAACATATAGTTGGTATTAGGTCTTACTTTTTAATTAAACATCAAAGTAAGTACTTCACCCCTCCACCCTAATCATTATTCCTCTGCAGGATTGCTTTGACATCAGACCAGACAACGATCTTTGACCCGAAGTTCTGCTGCATTATTGATTGTTCCACACAGGTGTCGCTAAGCAAAGGGCTGTGAAAAATGAACTCATTGAGAAGATTAACCAGAGGTGCTCCTAACGATTTGGGCTATGGGTGTAGCAGACATATTTCACCTTTATAGGAACCCATCCTTTGTTGCAGGTCAATAACAAAGTGGTATATCAAGGGTACCAATGCGCCGACATATAAAAATATAGCTATCAGTTATCAACGATCATCAATCTTACGGTCAGTTCATCTATTCGCTGATCAATTCTTACTAGTCACGGTTTCATTACTTGCATCATTATATCTTAAAGTATGAAAATGAACATGCATCTGAAATCCACTCCACGAGTTAGTAATAGGGGAAGGCTCTGCACAAGGTATGCATTTCCATGGAGTAAACAGCCATATAGTTAGTAACCTGCGCCACCAATTTTACCGTTTTATCGTCTAAAGTCACCAAGTAAGCTTAGAAATTCATACGCAATGCAGCTTATCAATTAAAACTATTAATATGCGGCACAGATACTTCGTCAAACGTTCGATGAAATACCTAAAATAATTGCATGTATGCGTTGTATAAATCTACATCTACTTAATACCCTGCAAGCCACCATAAAGGTGTGTGGCAGGGGGTGAACTCTCACCAAACATACACTACATATCATGCATAAAATTTGTAATTAAAAAATCAAATAGCAAAGCATACATGCAAAAACATGCTGTTAGTGGTTAGCTTTAAGTCCTTATACAAACATGCAGCTACCAATGTTATCTATTGCTACACTCGTACTGGATACATTTACCGTTATTCATATCCCTAATAGTACGAGGAAAAAAGGACATTTTGAAAAAGGTCATTTCGGCAATCTATTTCTCTAATTTTGTGATTATGGTCCAGTCTACCATAGTAAGTTGGGGAAAATTTGTTGTGTGAATGCGTTGTGCTAATCACATCATGTATCTCTTTTCCTGCACATCATCATCCTCAAATTTTCCAAATGACTTTCTTGATGAGATTTCGGTGAGGTTGTTCCATCTTCTTGTCGGGATTTTAAACACAACAGAATACTTTCCTCATCTTTTAGGAGTTCTGTGTTAGCTAACCTCCGACTAATACCACCAAATTTTTTTTTCACACACGTTTGGAAAGATACCAGGAATTGCCATTCAATTTTATGTGAATAGAGCTGCATGAACGAATGGGAAACAAATACTTTTTTTGTAATCCTAACTTTCCTCGAATCACTGCCAAGAATTTCAGTGAAGGCCTGTCCCGTCCTGATGATTAAACCACCCACTTCATTGTGAAACGTCTAGAAACGAGCACTTACGTATTCATTAGCGCTTGGGACCTCACATTTGATCAAACACAAACATGTAAAAAGAAGACTTCTTTCACACTCCAAAATCCATACAAGCAAAAAAAGATAAAAAGCAAACCTTTTCGGCAACGGATTGGCCAATGCCGCTTGGTTTTGCGAATGGAGGCTCGCTGGCCTCTCGCCCCGAACGGGCGATAAAGTAAATCGATAAAAATAAATACAAATGGAGCACATTGACGTATTACCGTCAGCGGGATGCATAGGGTGGGAGGATCCTGTTCCGCCCGACGGAGAAGTAGGACGCTTCACGCAGCAAATAACTGCGACTGGCTGGGGGGAAACGGCGCGGAATTAGACGCAAAGCGACTGGAGAGGATTCCGAAAGGGATGGAGCGTCGAAGATGCTGCATCACTTTCGTCTGGGTTTCATGCGGGATCTTTGGTCCGGCGATAACAATTTGCGAGGACCTTGGCGAATCGATGAATCGTATTTACTCCGCGAGACTCTCAAATGTTACGAGCGAATGACGTTGCTGGAAATGCTTGCGTGCCATTCCCATTCCTCAGGCTATCGCTTTTAAAAGCAATCGCCAGTTAGTTTCACAACAATCCCTCAAAATGGATTCATTTTCAACTATAAGTCGTAAAAACCTCACTCAAGGGAGTCTTCCCTTTGACAGTCGTGGTGAATTGGATTTATGACATAACTCTGAGTTCATATCGTTCCACACGCGCAACGACTTTTGGCAGATGAGGATTTTTAGATAGATGTGGTTCCTATTGCTCAGTAATGAATCTCTTAGGAAGATACCGGCTAAGGTAATCATCAAATGCGGGGAAGGAAGGGTAAAACCTGTGGCAAATGAGTTATTTTCAACTCCACAGCTGTGAAACAAAGTATACATGCTTGAAAAAACTGTATTAGCGAAGTATGTACATTCGTGAATTCATTTTCTTAAGCCTCAACACTCAGTCATAGATTAGGCGACGACATAAGTCATAGAGCTAGTTTGCTTTCGGGAAAGCCGGTGAAAGTTTGGTGTACACATTTTTCTTGTCTAGAATTGATGGGAACGCAAACTAATAAATAAAACATCCCAACGACTTTTTCGACACTGTTGTAGAAAAAATTGTTTACTATAGGTATTATCGATGTCAAGCTCTTATATTTCAAAAACTGTTCGTGAATGGCTACAACTTTGCACAGGTAAATATGTGTATCCATTATAATTGATTTAGAATCAACATTACGTTGGACATTTTTAAAAATAAAAGTCCTAAATGGCCTACATTTTCTAAAAAAATGCGAAGACGATTAGGGAAAATCCCATAGTTAGAACACTGTTGTAGAAAAAATTGTTTACTATAGGTATTATCGATGTCAAGCTCTTATATTTCAAAAACTGTTCGTGAATGGCTACAACTTTGCACAGGTAAATATGTGTATCCATTATAATTGATTTAGAATCAACATTACGTTGGACATTTTAAAAAATAAAAGTCCTAAATGGCCTACATTTTCTAAAAAAATGCGAAGACGATTAGGGAAAATCCCATAGTTAGAAGAATTCTTTCATTTCCGTTCAGCCAATACGTTTTGGCCCCAATCAAGCTGTGCTCCAGTGGCAGAAATCGCTTCTGACAGACACAGAAAAACTTCTCCGTGAACCCTCAATTTTTTCTCGAGCTCAAACGTGAGATATTTCTGCGGTCATGCTCTCATTCCCGGTTCGATCTTTTAAGAGTCACCCGCATTAACCCATTCTCGAACCTTTCTAATACCCGGAAAAGGAGTCAGTCTTGTGGAAATCCATTTCTTTGCTTCATTAAGGCCTTCGCGACCGTTTGAACATCTAACTAGGAAGCACGCTTCTCTGCTACGGAACTAATTCCATGGTTGAGTATTACACACGCCTTCAAATACAGAGAAAAAGAGAGAAATACATACTTTGGCGCTCATTAAAACCATAGATACAATACTTGATTTTGAAACTATGGCCTTGTCCATTGTGTGAATTGATCGCGGGTCGCCGAGTATCGCCGAGGGCTGCAGATAGTAACTTGAGAGGAGATAAATATTGAAGGTTTCGTCAACCACCAAATCATACCCTTCGGTTGTCATTGATCGATTCGACAAAAATTATGTACGTTTTTATGTATTCTTTATTTCCAGGCTTTCTATTATATAAATAAAATAAAACTTCGTTCAAATCCACAAAATATAATAACATACTGCTCGACCGGTTTCGACCTTTCCAGGTCATTTAAAAGATCTGAGTATCCAGAATTATATAATATGTTTTGTGGATTACAACAAAGTTTTATTTTATTTATATAATGTCTAAATTCCACCAAGTTAACTTGCCTGCTATTTCTATGTTTCTAATGGCTTGTCGTTGCAGAAAAACACAAATAATTAGCCTAATGGTAGCCTTTTTGCCTATTCGAGACGTCATTGCGCTTGAATGAGGGCTACATACGATTTATTTTGCCAGCTTTCCCAATGAAATATGCGCAAGCTGAAAGCCTCTGAAGCCAGTTACTATAAGAATGCTGATGTTTTCCATTAGAAAGAAAGGGACACTTGCTTGCCGACAAGTGTTTGAAAGAAAGTCCCAAGCGTTTATTTTTCTAAGGAGTAATTATTGTGGTAATTATATTGCTCCATCCTCAGAGATTTGAAGAAGCTGTAATTACCGAGTTAAAGGTCACAAAAGATTTATGTGAATGTTAATTATCATCACGTGTGGCAAAAACTTTTGACAGGAGCAGGAAATTCAAGCTGGAAATAAAATCTTATTATCGTCACCACTCTAATAATTTCTGTTTCAACCAATTGCGTTTATACTTACGCAATAAAATCGATAAAATGTGGCAATTATGTAATTATTTTTATTATATTTTGAGTAATAGTAAGTGTCCTGGGCAAATTATTTAAATTTTCAGTCACTAATGGTTGAAAATCTCAGTCGGAAAAACGCCTTAACCATCCTCGTCCAGAGGAAGTATGGCAACCATTCTCTAACGCATTTTATTTGTTCTTAAGGATTTTTCTTATTGTTAGACAAAATGAGAAGTTAGATTGACGTGTATGGAAAGACTTCTCCAAAATATTTTTGAAAAAAGATATCCAAAGTTTACATTTAAAAGGAAAATTATTTGGTTGGGTGATATTTAACAAATAACGGAATGAGGTATTCGGATAGGCGACGATAGATTGTCTTCATTGTCATTATCAATTCGATAACTTCATTTCAATACGCTATTAATTAGATAGCTTCATTTTTGATGAAATAGAACTTTTGTGTATTAAGTCCCACAGTCTAATACGTGGGCTGCATACCACGTGGTTTAAATCTGCTGATTTCTGCGAGTCGTCAATCCTCTACTCAGCGAACACTTCTAAAGAGAGGCTTTCTGGGAATGTAAAGCTGTAGTATGTATTCTGGTTAATGATTTCCAGTTCTCAAGATTAAGAATAATCATTTCAGCAAGCTGTGCAGAACCTGAAAGGAAATTTATTGCGAAATTATTAGTTTGTTTTATTATATATCGGCCAACCACTTTCTTTCTTATGTTCATTTTTACGCGATTTGATAGTTACCGCCAATACAAATATAAGAAAAAAATAATAGCCTCAATGCATCTGCATTTGGGAGTCTTAACCGCGCACGATGTATTCAAAGAAAGGTACGTCGACGAACACTAGAAATGCAGAGAATATAGCCCCAAAGACGCGGAAATTTACCAGCGAAAAAAATCTCTATATATTCAAACCAACCACAGTGCTCAACTCGATGGTCGCCCTGGTTGTTGAGCTCATCAACTGCTGAGCCACATGGAGTGAGAAAATCACTCATCTTGATAGGAATACTAGTTATTTTCCCTGTCTATTCCAAAAATACTAAACACTGTCGTCGAAGATGCTATTTTATAACCAAAATGAGGACTGGTGGCCAAAGTCTCAGAGCACCAAAGTTTACTTACGATAAATCAAATATTTTCTCATGTGACTACACAATCATTTTCATGGCGATTAATGATGGAAAAAAACTGTGAAATTATTGGTATCTACATCTGCATAATACCCTGCAGGCCACCATAAAGGAGTGTGGCAGGTGGTGAATTCACACCAAACATGCATGACATATCATGCATAAAAAAGGACTAGTAATTATATACTAGAATTAATTTCACAATTTAAAAAAGATAACGATATCAAAGCAAGCATGCAATATGATGCTGTTAGTTGGGTTGGCTTAAAGTCCTTATACCAGCATGCAACCTATGCTATCCATTGATGCACTCGTATTTATGCTATTGGATATACTCGTATTTTCAGCTAATCATATCCCTAATTGTACGACGAAAAAAGGACATTTTGACTATGTCAGTTAGGAAATCAATTTATCTGATTTTTGTGATTATGGTCCAGTCTACACAGTCAAGCCACACACCCTCGCGGTGGCTTGCAGGGTATCGTGTAGATGTAGATGTCTATCGTAGTAGACTGGACCATAGTAGTTGGAGTTCGCAAAATATTTTTAACGTCATCAGTGAAAATATTGTCTTTGAATTTATTTAAGAGATTAAGTCTAAATTTCAACCAACGATCTAACAATGATTCCCATTTTAAATTTTTTAATAGACCTATTACGCTAATATAGTTAAACTAATAAGCTATAGCTAATATAGTATAACGTTTCCAATGAATCAAATAAACATATAGCGTTAAATTACTCTATATTTTTGTATAGTTAACTTCTTCTTCACCGACAATGCAACCGATAATTAATCATAACGTGAATTCTTGAAGATTTAATTAATAAAAACATCTCCAAGCAAGAAAGGAACGGAAAAATCAATTTGAGTCATTTTCCTTTTCTTTACTGCTTGGTTTTCTCTAAGTACAAAATATGCATCTACTCGATACCCTAAAAGCCACCTCGAGGGTGTGTGGCAGGGGGTGAAGATCAGCAAGCATGCACTACTGACATGCAAACAAGCAACTATAGGGTCTCATGCAACTAGATTGTTAGTATCTTTAGTATTTAAGGGATTAATACATGCAACATGCACTACAGAATACTCGAAAATATTTCTCCTACCTCTCCCTTTACTATGCTGCTTTACAAAGGTAAATTATGTTCGGTTCCGAAATATCTTACCGAGCAGGACATCCTCAACTCTTCCTGCTTTGATTCAATCGTCTCCACACCACGTCCCTTAGAGCACAAAGCCCGCCCGAGACCCTCTTCCCTTCCTCCTCCATTAATTATCGCAAGAGGGTTGCGGGGGCGGGACTCGTGCCCCGCGCGTAAGTGATCGAGAGAAGGGATCACCCGAAACAGGGGATGCGTCCTTTTGACTCGTCAGCTCAACGTCCATGACCTTGGGTGTTGAAAGTCCGAGACCCGAATCCCTCTCACTATCATCTTCGGTTCCCTCCCCTCCAAAACCACCGTGGCGCTTGCTTCATCCCCCGCCCCGTCTTGCACCCGTCTCATTAATCTTAAAGGCTGTGGACGCCGCAGAACACTTTAAGCCGACGGGGTCCCAAGAACTTTGAGCTCGTTTACGCAAGAAGGGTCGAAGGAGTTGGATTTTGAAGTGCTATGAAACCGTTGAGCTTATACCATTACAAAGTAACTGATCGCGAACATTACCGAGACGGGTATCGAACCCTTGGATTTTGGGGTACCAATTCGACGTGATAACGACCTGAATTACGCGGAAAAAACCCTTCTGTAGAACTTAGTAAGTTTTCCAAGTTGTTTAAAGGTTATATTCTGCTGAATTAATTTGCCTCTGGATCTTTACAACGAGAAAATATCAGCTTTATTCCAGTATTAATAAGTACAGCTGCAACATCAACGTGTGTACACAAAATCGTATTAATTTGCTTCATGGAATGAACATTGAGAACACGGTTCAATGATCCCGGAAAGTAATCAAACCTGAAAAATCTCTACCCGTTGAACCCGATGGGGCCAGGTGATCAACTACTTGTTAATTCGAAAATCATCAAAATTATTTGAAGAGCATACCTAAAAAAATTGGCGTTCACTTGGTGGAAACGTTCTAAATCACGTCCCATCACAGGAGAAAAGCACACTAACTGCATTTATACGGATTTTTTTGCAATCAACCATGGTTTTGGGACATCAGGGCCCTGATGATGGCATGACGCACTGAAACCATTGTCGGTTGCAAATAAATATTACGAAATTTATGAATTGTCTTCTGACCTAATAGTGGAAGGCTGCATTTTAAGAGCACAAAATAGCATTGAACATGTGTTTCCCTGATATGTAGTGCAGCGTAGATCTAATTCCTTAGGGAAGGAGATTGAGAGGTTATAGCTATAACCTATAACTAGATGGGGAAGAAAACAAATGTTAAATTGTTGAACATGGAGGGGAAACGATGATAGAAATAAGGAGAAACAAACAATAGTGGATGGAGTACATGCTCAGGGTTAATGAAATGTTGAAAAGGGTAAGCAGTAGGTAAGCGAGGAAGAATGTGTGGTTTTCTTATGTATACAATCAGTGTAGCCATTATGGTTCATCCACTAAATAGTTATATAGGACTTCTATATGTTTTATTGCAATATGATCCATCTATCAAATGAACTATAACAGTTAGATATAGGGAAAAGCTAGGCGCTGGAGGCTGTGGGAAAAATTAAAAAAACATTTATCACAAAATTTCGTCAAAACTCGGAAAATCAACGAAATATAAAGAAAATATCCTTTTAGCAGATACACTAATTGAACTGAATGAATTTTGGGTTCTTGCCAAACTTAAAACACACAACTGCGAGGCTGTTATAAAATAGAAAATTTCCATCTCAATGAGTACCTACTATTTATGAAAAAAAATAAGGTTAATTTGGCAGAGTTTAATTTACGAGTTTGAAGTAAGAAATCAAAGAAAGACTTAAAAGACGGAAATAATTACCCACCAAAAATTGTTCCAAGGTTTCACCTAGAAGTTAATGAGAGTTATAACATCATTTAATTTCTATATCCTGTTATAGGTATCCCATGCCATCCACAACAGGCTATTTGGAGATAATTGCTCTGAAATCTTCTATTTTATCGAGCAACTGTTTCCCCTACAACATCATGGGAAATCTTCATGCATCTATGGTCACAATGGTAACATCCCTTGACCAATTAGGAAGCTTCTTCAACCAAATCGGATATTATTCAGTAGGCTCACGAAAAAAGAATAAAACGCTGTGATTGGCGTGACTTACGCAATCTTAAAGGCACGAGGAAAATACTGGGGTAAAAAGTAATCCATATAACAGATATTACAAGCTTGTATATAGTTAAAAGGAGACAGATAAAATAGTGTATTAGCTAACGATCAATAAACTATTAAAACGAGGAATATTAAAAAAACAAAATAAATATTCATACTGTAGTGTCATTTTCCAAATATAATATTAATAATAAGATCCCTAAAGGTTTTTTTCTCCCTACATACATCCTCTACCAAGGCGCAACACTTTACGCTGCATTGCATAAAGAGGGGGATCGGGTTGGTGTGGTGGCTAGAGTACTGGCCTCCCATCCCGAGGGCCCGGGTTCGATTCCCGGCAGTGGCGGATTTTCAGTGGAAAACCGGTCCCCGCTTGAGTGCCTAGTGGAGGGCATTTCAAGTACAGTACTCCGTCCGTCGGATGGGACGTTAAGCCGTGGTCCCCTTTGCGCCTTTCGTTAAGAGTAGGCTAATGCCGACGCCGGGTTTCTCTCCACCCTTCCTCCATTCCCTGAAAACTCCTACCATTATCCAATTACCCACCTGTCCTATATGGCGCAAATGACCTCAGCTGTCGGTCGCCTCCCCTAAATAACCAACCAACCAACTTTACGCTGCATTGCATAAAATTTATTCTGTCGTAATTCATTTGTGAAAAGTAAATAAATATCCTAAAATAATATACTTAGTAATCTTCAAAGGTTTAACATATAATTCTAGAAATGAATATCGCAGCCTCCATCAATTGAAACCTGCTACAGTGAATTAAATAAATTTTATAAAGGTGCAGTCACCGAGGTTTAAGGGAATGATCACACCAAAAAATACTCAATACCTACACGGATTATGGGAAATCGTAAAAAAATTGTATTAGATGTACCTAATATTTGCAAGCCACAGCAAAAGTGAGTGGCAAGGATATTACCTATCATTAGGATATGAAAATCGGCTATTTTAATGGGTCAGTGTAAACAATATGAGATGTATTATTTCATTTCAAATATATTTTTGCCCACGATTCTGATAAAAATGTAACATCAAGTAGGCATATAAAATCAGCTTTTAATTTTAAGCTATATCTTGCACGACACAAATATTTGAAATCTACGACTTCTAAAATAAGAAATGAATGAATCTTTGAATTCTAAATTAGGAAAAGTTGAATGGATTTTTTTGGCATATAAATCATTTAACAGATTATTCCGACCGAATCACTTCCCCAAACTGATGGTAGTTTTTTTAAGGGAGGATCCGGCTCCTTTATTCCATCCCATAATCAATGGTTTTTATCACATATTTTATCCAGAGGGAGTATTCTCAACCGATATAATTTCATTTTACATATATATTAATGGTTCACCTCCAGGAAGAAAGGACGATGTTGTATCCCTTCGGAAACTTACAAATACCACACCCCCTAAACTATATGTTTCGAAAGTAGTTACATACAGTCTTCTCAGTTAAAATACCTTATCTCTACGTGTCTGTCAGCAATGGAAAACAAGATAATGCCATCAACGTAGAGATAAATGAGTACAGGGAAACCATTCTACTCCATTAAAATGGCATGAACCATATCGCGCTCACTTCTGTCAGATAATCGGATTTGACTTATGTATTGCTTCAAAAGTATAAAAAGAAATTTAATGGCTAAATGTTTCGATATAGATATTATATCCTGATACAATATAAATATTAGTACGCGTACATTCATCATATCGTTGACTCTGGAAAGGAGCTGAAAGGATTCATTGCCGTGATCAAAATCCAAAGCTCTTTAATTAATCAATAACTGGCGTAGATATTTTTTATCAGCGTGGTGATAAAAAGCACTATATTGCTTTATAAGAATTTCTTGCTCAATCAAGGGTTTATTTGTCGCACTCTTTCAAAATTGAAGATAAACGTCAGACCCAAGGTAAATATATATTTCCATGAGTATTGTCTATCTAAGTATTTTCAACTTTAATGTAAAACAGGCTATCCAAAATGTTGTCATTTGATGTGTAACTCTACTTAGTGCATGGGATTCGTTAGGGGAACTTTTGATTATGGAATTAGAACATATAAAGCTGGGATTGGCCAGAGTTGTTTTGGTATATAAAATAAAAAATTACAAAAAATATAATGACTAAAACACACATTTTACGCAATTTCATCGTCATACGATAAAGATACCCATGTTTATATTTCAGAGTGAAATTACATTTATCACCTGCCATTGAATATTGTGGAATGTTCGAAATTGTTTATTTTTTTACATGAACAAACAACCTGAATCAAGTTGTCAGGAATCATTAGCGATTGAAGTTCGAGTTTGCCTACGTGGCTACATCCACGATTGTTCCTGCACTGAACTCTCATTCCATATGTAAAATTCCACATATAAGAAATTTTACGTGAACAATGCAAGGAGCGGAAAAGTTAATGACTGAGCACGTTCATGCTTCCCGATACAATCGAGTTGGACATTCAACCTCGGAGCGTTCCATATTTCCGATGGCACAGGAGCCTTTATCCCTCGCGTTCTATTTACATCGGCGTTTCCTCCGCTCCTGAGAACTCCTAAATGACGTCTCACCCTGGGGAACCCTTAACTGCTCCGCAAACAGCACCCCCGCCGCCCTCTATTTGCTCACCTCTGAGCAAACGCCTCCGCAAGAGTATCGGAAAATCCCTCTCCTCTCGAGAATAATGCGTTTTCACCCAAACGGCGACGAGTTTTCTTTAATAACTCTTTGAAGACGCGGACGGAAATAGAGGATGGGCTAATTGTAAATCTTGAGTCGCCTGGAGGAAGACGAGGAAACGCTTCCATCAGAAAAAACCTATCATTTTGTCAGTTATTTTAAAAACCATCCAGCCTTTGTAATAGGATTGCGTGGTGGAGAACATTTTGGAACAACTTTACCCTTACGTGTCTACAATTTTTTTTCGGCCAAAAATACACGGTCAATCTGTTTTAGTGCTTTCTGATAAATGTGTGCGAGCAAATGTATTTTGAGTGAAAGATTTCCACCGTAATTTAAGCGCAAACACGTAAAGGATCAGTGGAGTCTACAAGAACTATGTCATATATACTTGGCATAGTGCTTTGACATTTCTATGGAACGAAAAAACAAGAACTAACTCATGCGCTTGGAGGTGGAAGGGACCGCTTACATTTTCTTTATTCAGCTAGTGGCAAAATAAAATTAAAGAATTATCCTCGAATCAGTATTGAGGTTTTGTTGAGTGTCATTATTAATTTTAAGTTAGTGATTAACTACATGAAATTATTAAAAAATACAAGAGCCATAATGTTGGAAAATGCATTTTTAAGAATAATAAACGCATCCAAAGTTTTAATACCTCAATATTTTGCGTTTACGACACACTGAAATCAAAATGTAACTATTTTTCTCTTTCATTTCCAGGTAAGTTTTGGTCTTCAACAGAGTTCTCTTCAAAATAGAGGCTGGATATGGTGAGCTGAGCAAACAAGTGGCTTCGATATTTCATGGAATATCTCAATCTTAGTCCCAATGATTTCATCCGGTAAGATTGCATCAAATTAAAAGGTTATGCTTTTGATCACATTTTATAGTGCTTTGTCATTTTTCTTAGTTTATTCTAGGCATTCATTTTCTGTGAGCATTTCTATATATTTTTCACCAATAACTAAGTATCTACGGCTCTCTGGTCCGCCTTTAAGATGGATCCATAGTTAAGAATCGATGGAAGGCATGAAGGTTAGTTTGACATGTGAGGTTCCAGCACAGCTCGCATTGACACCTGTAGAAAATTCAATGTGCTCAACAGCTTCTTCTTCCCCTAAGGCATCAATGCTTACTTTCGGAAAGCTGGTAAACACCAATCATAAATTCGACCTGAACACATCACTTGGAACTCCAACAAAACTGTTGTCGCCCAGAGACACGCAAGCCTTAAAAACAAGCAGAGCCGTTAGAGTTTATCAAAAATGCAGTTTGAAATTGGCCAAGATTGTTCATATGAGCACTAAGATATATCATCTGTGACTCCCTGGTCCGACTTTAAGGTGGATCCATAGTTAAAAATCGATGAAAGGCATGAAGGGACTGTTTTTTCTGCAGGTAGTTAGAGCTGCGTAAAATCTGACTAAAGACTAATGAATACATTTATAAATTCGTAAATTAGAACTGGAAAGTTTCTAAAGGAGACCATATTATAGTTATCTTTTAAAGTTATAGAAAGAGCCCGAATTGGTCTTCAGTTTTCTATTATTAAAACAATTTAAATCTTCTTGATAAAAAACAAAGATGTCGGTTACATGATATTTACAGGAACACGCTCAATATCTGGCTTAATTTAAGAGCCAAGAATTAAACAACCTACTGATTATTTTTATTTGATTCTAAGAAGCACAGTTATACAGCCACCAAAAAAAAAACAATATGGGACCTCAGCAAATGTATGAGTATGAGCATCAACTCCTCTGATATTCGTGTTCATTTCCAGTAACAAAATGAACTCAGTTGTATTTTTATTTAACCCAATTGACAGCTTGAATCCGAACCCTTTCCTAAAAGGGCAAGAGAATGATTGCGGTAAGAAAAAATTGTACTCAGCATGATTCATTTCTATGTTTGTATTCGAATTCCCCGCGTGTGTTGCGGCGGGATCAGAGGTAGTTCCGTACGTCGCCAGCAGAGCGTCGGGACTACTAGGATTCGATTTCCCTCACGGTTTGCCCACCGGTGCCGCTCTCTGATGGCCACTATTTCAACCTAAGCGTGAAAAAGAAGTGAAAGAAGTGGAGACGGGTGCTTCAAATCGTACCGCCCGACTGCCGGGGACGGTTCGAAGTTGTTTTAGGTTTTAACTGTCATCATTGGTGACCAGCGACAGTTGAGGTCATTTTTTCCTTCAAGGATAGGTTATTAGACTGATGTACGTTTTTAAGGAGCGGAGGGGATTCCCAGCACTCGTGCCATACACATAAAAATGAGTCAAGGATTCCACCGTTTAACGTCCCCTTAGACGGACGGACTTTTGCGCTTGAAATTCTGTAGAAAAGCATTCTTTTAGCAAACGGTGCTCATCTACATCTATCTACATCTACACGATACCCTGCAAGCCACCGCGAGGGTTTGTGGCAGGGGGTGAAGATCACCAAGCATACACTACTAACATGCAAGCAAGCAACTAAAGGGTCTCATGCAAATATATTGTTAGTATCTATAGTATTTAAGGGGTTAATACATGCATCATGAACTACACAATACTCTAAAACATTTCCCCTACGTATCCCTTTGCTATGCTGCCTATTGTGTTCTCTTATAGTTCGGGGGAAAAATGACGCTTTGAATCTATCTGTACGACAATCCATCTCTCTAATCCTATTTATCTGGTCGAATCTAGCATAATACGCTGGTGTTTTTAATATGTGCCTAACATCTTCAGTAAAGGTATCCGATTGAAATTTCTCCAAGAGATTGCTCCACTGAATGATCTCTTCAACTGCCAGAATTCGAATCCAGGCCTAGAGTGGGAGGCAAGTATTCAAACCACCTCGCCAGACTCGCCAGCTTTTCTGATAACATTGGTCAACTAGTCTCTATAGTTGACTATTATGAGAAGAAAGTAGGTAGTGATTGTTATCCGTGCATCAAAATGAAAAATGTTTTTGACTGAGTTTAGCTATGCAAAAATGTTAATTTTACTTATTCACAGACCATGGACTCCTAAAACATGTCAATATGCGCTATCTATGTTTGCACAAAATACCTATATTGACAATTACTGAAATAACGAAGTATCCCGGCCTGCTGTTCATTTAAACTAAATCCCATTCTGAAAAGAACAACTGGAGTAAGACATATTCAGCAGAAGTAAAAAATCAAGGGTTAAACCCATTCAAATTTAAATAGCGCTTAAAATTTATAACCCAGATGACTTCCTACCTAAGATTAACAAACACTTCGATATCAGTACTTAATCAAGGGGACATCGGGTTCAAGACATTTAAATGTCTTTTCATCATTAGAAGAAAACTTTCAAAAACGCACCGTTAGAGGCAGTTAAACATTCAACCTCAAGGGAACAGTTGACTGCGGGACATCTCAAATCTTCAGATAATGTGAAAAAAATCATCAGATTATTATAATGTGAAAAAAAATCATCAGATTATTATAATGTGAAAAATACACAGAAGACACTGTTCGGAATCATATTTTCTATTCTATAAATGTTTATTCTTCTGTATTTCAGTTTTTCCGCTAAATATAACGCCAATATTTTCTACGACGCACACAGAATATTTGAACCCTGTAAAATTTTTGGCGTAATGTGTTACAATAACTTTTGTAACAATATCTTTTCTGATAGTTCAAAACTTGAAGGGAAGTGATCTATGACAACTACAATAAGAGTAGATCTTTAACTCTTAGTCACTTCCTTTTCTTCCGTTTCCCAAGTGAATAATGGCAAATGAGACTATTACTTTAGCTACTGCTGTACGTTCATAAGCAAGCAATATGATTTCTATATGCCTACGTATGAACCTACATACTGTTCTAATTCCATTTACATTCTATTTGCATAAAATTCAACTTGTTATAAAAACGTCCAGATGTGCATGGTGCAGTGCTAGTAAATTAGCATTATTCAAAAGGTAACTCTCGACTACGTACCTGTACCTGGGTACGTATCTGTGGATGATTGAGTAAGTCTCTGAGCTTCCAAAACATTTAATTTCGGACATGTGCCTGAAAAATGTGCCTTCAGGATTTAAAGAAAAAATAATTCGTCTCCACAAATTAACTGAGACTAGTTATTCAAAATGTAAAATAGCACTTCATCAATTGGACTAGGTCTGGGCAATGGGACTCGGTCAACCGGTCACGGTTCCTTGATTATGCATATCCCCTCTGCAAGTACAGTAAGTTAAACATTCTTTAGGCGCAGCATCTTGCAAAATCTATCCATCTAGCCATTTGCAAAATGAATGGATCAAAAAATGCCGCATTGAGAATTTTACTTTCTTTAAAAATTTCTTTTCTTTGCTTTCACGAAAATCAAAATGATGATTTACATATATTTGTAGAAGTGCCTTTATGATAGAGGAATTGACCAATCATTAATCTAACGAATAATTTTGGAGTAATAACTAAGAAATGATGAGTGCATAAAATTTTACTAGTTCCATCAATTCTTTATTTTACCAAGGTTGAAGAGCAAATTAAATCATTTGAAGCTGACGCCAGAACAGCAGAGCAAACATGTGCGCAACCTCTCTCCTGCATGCTGAATCACCGCAATGAGTAACGCTGATGTAGACACTGATTGTTTGAAGATAGTCACGTTAAAAATACATTAAACTGATTAAAAATGGGGGATAACTGTCAGGTCGTTCATTGAGACAGTCACTTAGCCATTACCTATAGGTTGAATATTACGGAGCCAATCAACCGATGTGTTAAGCGTGGTATAGTGGCTATTGTTGTCGTTTTTATATATGCCGTGGACGATTATCCTGCGGACTAGCCCTCGAACGTCAGAAAGTAAGAAGCTAAGTATGTATGGCAAAAATGGATGCCAAATTATCCGATACATATTGACGTGAATGCTCCAAAACAGATATCAAGGCTCCTACCAAATGATAAGCGCCCACGATAATTTCAAGATCACCTAGGAGTAATCCAAATTTGCAAGTAAGATGAAATCGTCCAGCGTCTTGAGCAGTAGTGGCTACGGACGAATTTTTCAATGCTAAATTCAGTCTTTATTCGTACTTCAACAGGCACTTTACAATTGACAGGAGTGAATTTCGCATAAGACAAAAATAAAGACAGAACAAAATCGGTAGATTCTTGGGGGAAAACAACTCGGGTGGATATGTACGGATGTTCAAGAACGAGAGGAGCCTCGCTATTACTTTTGAATATCACAGTGTCTAAATAAAAGAAAAAAAAACGCCAATAGGCAAGTGTTAACCACTGTAACCGTACTACACGTGAGGACACTGCACCTTGTGTATGCTCACGGTATTAATCACGATCCAAAAACTTCACTGACGGAAAAGTTTCATATTTATTTTAAGAAGTACAGTAAATGAATGCACTATATCTGCACTCAGCGGATTGTCACCGGTATATCGACTGCATCAGCTAATCATCGAGAAATTATCGCCATATAGTGTAAATCATGATAGCATAGAAGTTCATTATACACTGTATCTTGCGTGACGCGGCTAGTAAAAAGATCTTGAGCCATTGAATTTATGTCACGTCTCTGACAACTGTCTTCATCACCGCAGAAAATCCTTTTCTTGCAACTTTAAAACTATCTGAAAGAATCGCCAAATAAAATGTATTCATAAATATGGCTATATGTATCTATCTGTATGCAAGAAGGCGCAAGAAAGGCGCACTATGCAGTCATAATAAATACAAAACAAAACAGACAGATGACGAAAACATAGAAACACGAAAAGGAGACACTCACAACAGTTTGGACGTTTCCGCGGAGATCATATGCCATAAGGTGCAATAAATGCCTTAAGCTGATGGAGCATACATAAACCTCGTTCTTAGTATTATGATGGCGCAATAGTCTAGTGGGTATTGTTGGGCAACCGAATGGAGGTGTCGGTCTCCAATTAGAGAGCTACCCTTCGAACACGCTCAGAAGAACAAAAGTAGCGCGATTTTCTTGGCGCCAATTATTTTTAGGAAACCACGGGCTGCAGAGAAGATGAAATGGCTTCCTAACCTAATGCGTGAATTCCGCACACCGTTGGTTATAGTCATGAAAACGAAAATAAATCGTAGCTACTGTTTTTTCAATGTATTAAACTTGAATAACTTCAATAGCTTCAACACATAATAGCCATAAGTGGCCTTGATATGGCACTAGTTTAATACAGTTTGAAAATTGTACGTTTAATTTTCTTTATCTTGAATATCCCATATTTTCACAAGGTGGCACCTTATACCATTAATTATGTTGGGCACAGTACCTGGTGAGCTCTGCCTCTACAAACCAGGCAGACTTTTGGCAAGAGAAACGAGGTGATTTGCATATCATTCTACAAAGTTGGCATAATATAATCGATACTTATAGCATTATTCCTCAACAGCTACGCCCTTGAGAATTGATATATCAGGTTACCGTGGTGTATTTGTGATCCAACGACATTTCCTTGATTATTTAAAGAAAAACAAACCTAATAAAGCATTATTGGCATAAAACAGAAGCGCGAAGCCTCAGCTAGTGCATGGCTCGGCAAATCATTGAAATGCATGAGCCAAACCCGTCCCTTACAGCAATTGCAAATTTATTTGAGAGTATAAACATATTTTTATAAATAAGGAACATATAAAATTAATAACGCGATTCTATGAATTGTGTAGTTATTCAACTAAAATATTCACGCGAAAAAACATTCATCATTATTTTTTAATACTGTGAGCATTGAGCATACATTTCCTGAGAACATTTCTGCATTCATTTTTTGGGACTAGTGTTTATTCAAAAGCATAATTCCAAGTTGGCATCATTAAATGAAACACTTAGTTTCATTAACTGTTGACAGTATGTATTTACATACATGTTGCATGCATTTACATGCTGATACATTTATTTTCAATATCACTTGAGTCACGTATCCAAAGACGTGGGATATGATTCGCGAGTCGTAGTCGACCCCTGAGTAGTTTGTCGACCCCTGAGTTAGCGTAATCAGCCCCTCGGACGACATACAGGATTCTTATCTCCGCACTCGCGAGGTGCTTTACCCACGAAAACCACCCGAAGGAGTCGGCAAACTGCGTGGGAGAGTCTAAGTTTCGACACTCGTTTGTTACCGTGGGCAGTCCGTCCGTCTTGTTCCTCTGGGGGTGCTCACGAATGGCTCTCCCGATCCCTCCGTCACACCTCTCTTCCCCCACTCCTCTTGAGCCTCCCCCCTCCCACTGCCCACCCCCTTCTTCGCGCCTCCCCCTCCCCTGTCCACCCCTCCTCTGCCCGACAGAACCTCTGGAAGAGCTTTCTCCGCGCGGAGAATCGTAATTGTTGCGCGCCGTCGGAGTCAAAGGGGGTCGCCCGTCGAGAAGGCCAGCGATGTCACAACGGTATGTCGACGACGCGAGGTGCTCGTGGCGACTCAGCGCAACGGCTCCATGAACTGAAGTACTCCCCTTCTCCCAACGAAGGGAGGAACGGGCACGAAACAATTAGCCTTTTTTTTTAAATAAATTCAACGAAGGTCGTATGCTAAAGAGATATGTCGTGCCCGATGACGCAATGGAAGGGTTAGAGGTGAATTTTTCGTGCGGAATGCGCAATGCGATGTTTTCGAAAATTAGTGTTGTCAAGATGGAGTCCGTGTTATGCGACGTGAGGGCGATACGATTTCATGCCCTAAATGTTATCTCCCATGCATAGTGGGTGAGTGAAAATTTACGCTTTCTTTCTCTCGAAAGAAAGCACTGTCGTTAAACGTTTATGAGCGCGATATTTGGAAAAGTATCAGCAAAGATAAAATCAAATTCCTAGTATAACCTTCCAAATAATTTTATCTTTCAATTTGGCTACAGATTTCTTTTTTAATATCAAATATTAAACCTTTTTCCCATGCCACTTGGATAATAAGACTTAATATTGCATGCTGTCGCTGCATAAATTGTGAAATGCTATGAATATTTTTGTTCACGAAGAGACATTCCAGACACATTTGATAAATACCTTTTGAGGGTCAGATAGAAGTGGTGGCTAGAGTATTGGTATCCCATCCCGAGGACCGAGGATCGAATCCTGACTTTTGGCAGATGTTTTTCATAAGTGTATCGGTCTCTACTTTAGTGCGGTGCGGAGAGAACTTCGAGTTCAGTACTTCGTCCGTCGGATAGGACGTTAAACTATGGACTCTATGGTACCTTTCGGTAACGCTAAACATAAACACCAGGTTTCTCTCCACCCTTCTCGCAATTTCCTGAAAAATTACCATCAGTACCCAATTTCCCACTTATCGTAAGTGTTGAATATGACTTAGCTATCGGATGCCTCCCCCAAATGACTAACTTGATGTAACTTTCCTTAAAAGCATTTGGTGTGACAATATATTTGTTCATAAATCCTTCAGATAAAGAGTAAATTAGCTATTATAACAAAAATTCGATGTCATATTTTTAATAAAGTGTACTTGCGTGTCAACGTATTGTTGAAAGAAAAAATAATTGAATTACTGAGTAATTACAAAAGTTAATATTTTATATCCAAAACTTCGCAACAAAGAAGGAAATATGAAAGACCTGCTTGCTAATCATTAGGTCTTGCGACCATAGAATATCCGTTGAGTGACTAGATATTTCGGTCCATTGTCAACGGTATGATATTTTTCATGATGATACTAAAGCGCACTTCAGGCTTCAGGATGAAGCTGCAAGGTAATATTAATATTGGCTACTCTTCCTCCCGTTATTCCTACTTATCAAAAAACTTATTCCAGCTTTGATACATCTACTCGATACCCTGCAAGCCACCGCGAGGGTGTGTGGCATGGGGTGAAGATCACCAAGCATGCACTATTGACTTTCTTGGTGACATTGACATTGATAACGTTTACTGCGGGAACAAACCGATGGCAAAGTGCAATGATGGTAATATACACTGCCCTACTACACAATAGAAAGGATTTTCTTACTTTGGAATCACTATTGTATTCAAAGATGAAAAGAGAAGTTCATAACGTAGTGTCTAAATTTATTCGGATAACGTTGCTGCGACTGCATGGAAATTCCTTATTTTGACAAAAAATTGTGATTTTTTTTTCAAATTTCAAGATGTGATGTAATGGAAAATTCGTCTCACGCTTCCCAGAGAATACTTTCTTTTTGCGAGGGAAAGAAGCATGAGCATGCGAAATCAAACCTTGTATTCCCGGAACCTCTACACATGTTTTCACGGGAATAGTAGGTATGAAATGAGGAAATAGATTTGAAAAGTAAGGAAGAAGATTCGCGTGATTTCATGCCTTGTGATTTTCTGTGGTAAGGAAGACACCGCAAGTCATTACGCCATGAATTTCTCTTTACTTTCCCAAGCCGCCTCTGCTTACAATAGCATGATTGGAGGTTTAATTTTGACGTTAATATCCTGTTAAAAGAGAGGAAATATCTGTTCGGAACTAAGGGGATTGTACCAGGCAAGAGTTATAGTAGGGTTCCTTATTACCTTCGTATGCTCGAGGCAACTCTAAAGTAGGTAGGTTATAAGTGATTCAAGATATTTTTATTACACTCTTTTTCTCACAATGCTGGCTGAGAAACGCCCCAGAAACGGACTTTTTTCCTTAAATAGTAGGTATAAGAGAAATAGTTTAAAAAAATGATATTTTATTGCTCCCGCAATAGAAAAGAAAGTCAAAATAAAAGAAAATGTGCAGCTGAAAGAATCAGAAGGGGTAATAATACGATAATTCCTCTTATTAGTGTTGTTTATCTGGTTGGGAATATTTTCATTGAATTTTTCTACTGCGATTCAATTCCTAAAAACCTCTCTCCCAATAGTAGTGGCATTGTACCTCTCAGTTTTATCCATGGAATGTATACACAGACTAGTATTTTTGCATTCAAGCAAGCGTACATTAAATGTTGACTAAAATGCATGCCTCGTGATGGTTCATCCCCTGCCATGCACCATTGGGGTGACTTGCAGGGTATTATATAGGTATAGGTCAGATACAGAATAATATCTTCTTATCCCTCAACCTCTTTAACCGAATATTTTTCCGTCTCTTACTTTTTTTTCAATATCACATCGCTTCTAATCACTTGTCTCATGCTACTCCGCCTCCGATTACTTACAACAGTTTTTTTTCATCCACCTTGTCTGGCAATTTGTTTGCCTTCCTCTCGGTGCCTGCAATTTTATCTAACCTTCTTCACACCCTAACTTTAAAGACATTAATATTTCCTCTTCGTATTTCCTTAGAATCCAGGCCTCGAAAACATATGTATGTATAAAGCTACTTTCCATATCAAAATCTTTAGTAACCTTTGCTTGGCATCAAGTCTCAAAGTTCAAAGCATAAATTCTCCCCAGATGGCAAATTTGAATTTTCCCAATTGTTTCCCTATTGCATTTATACCCAACCAACCCTCATCCAAGGACTAAATAACAAACGGGCTCTCCCTGTTCCGGCTTATGTACTCAGTTTTACATCCAAATTAGACTTCTTATGTTACCTTATTACATAATTTTTGTAGATCAAATCTTTCACAAAAGTAAAGTAAAGCATTTAACGACTGTAATCTCTTGCCTGAATGACTAGATCGATTGCGTATTGGTGTACCTAATTAAATACCTTTCATATTTTTATGACTGCTTGTTCCTCCTACGACTAAATCACGATTCATCTATTAAAATTATTATGGCTTTAGAGTCTTGGATATTGGTTGTGTGCAATTTACATGTATTTTGCATCCACTCCTACACTCAGTGGGCATAATATACTAAATAGAATTAAATTTCAGAGATTTATCCGCCCCAAGTTTATTTAGCCATTCCTTTTTGGACTCCTATTTATTTTTATCACCAATATTTTCATTTTTGATTAGCATATAGCCTCTCTGTATGGTATTGAACCACTACAAATAATTCAGTGGCATTCAATGATAAACCGATCCCTACTTGAGTACTTAGCGGAGGATATTTCAGGTTCAGTACTCCGTCCGTCGGATGGGATGTTAAGCCGTGGTCCCCTAGGAGCCTGTCTTGAGAAGTAGGCTAATGACAATGCCCGGTTTCTCTCCACCCTTCCTCCATTACCTGAAACTTTCCTACTATTATCCAATCACCTACCTATCCTAAATGGCACCAATTACCTCAGCTGTCGGTCGCCTCCCCTGATTAACTAACTTAGTTGCTGAAAAACGTGGTGGGTATTAGTTGCTACATACATGAAATATAAGTAAACAGTACAACTTGTGCATTTGAATTTATTCTCGCAATTAACTGATTTTAATAATGCAACCTTACACTGCTAATTCAAAATAAAAAAGCTGTGCGGTTGGCAATGTACTGTTTAGATATTCCTAGGGAACCATATATATTCCCAGCTAAACACCTCTCTCAGAGCTACCATGACACTACTATGCCAGAAGGTCACCTAATGGGTAAGAATCCATATTTGACAGTCCACTGCCGTGGAAGCTATGCGTGAAATGATTCTTGAATAGATAAGCGTAGCCTTCATATCAACAAGATTGCGTCAGGCTCCACTACAAGTCGTACTATGCGCGAAGGGCACAGGTTTGACGAACACACACTCCCGTTCATCCCAACCCATCGTCTCATGAAGACGAAGTGTGTAGAGAAAGTGACCACGCCACAATGAACTTGGTCCTCTGGCGTAGAGGCGTATCACCACGCGACCCTCAGGCAAAGAAAGACGCAACAGGAGGGTTTTGGGCCATGAGAGCAAGGGGGAGAGAGGGAAAGGATGGGAGAGCCTTATGGGTGGGGGAGGGGTGACCGTTATGTCCGCTGGTCACAGTATCACCTCGCTCCTCCGACCCACCTACCTCACCTTCCAGCCCTCCTCTCTCTTCAAACAGTTGCGCTACTTACATCAGTCACGCCGCGTAGAAAAAAAATAAGGAAAGTGGCTCGGAAGGGGAGGGAGAAGACGGGCGTTGACGGGGAAAGAGAGAGAGAGAGAGAGGTGGGGGAGGGGAAGAATAAAAGGGGATGGCCCTGCTTGGGCCGTGATTTTCGTACGGAACATTCAGGGAGAAATGTCGGAAAAAACTACATAAAACATGCGACGCATGCGCGTAGAGGTCCATTCGTTTCGAAGCACGAAAGTGTGTCGGTCGCGTAGTAGAAAAAAAACTGTTCCCCAAATGGCAGGTGCATGTGTATGTTTATCCCAGAATTACGAAGTGTGGGCCCCATTTACTATTTGATTATGCCGCGTGCAGGAAGTTCCTAGGATTACGGAGCGTGATGTTACGACAATTACATCTCGAACACGGATATTTTTCGGACTGACGAGTGGAAACCTCGTTTATCACTGGAAGCTTTCTCGATTCCGACCTCCATGACTACCATTCCGTACCACTTGCTCTTCGACTACTATGACGATGAATTTGCGTAGAAAACGTGATCACGGGCAATTCAACATAATTCTCGTGAACATGTAGGCATCCGGCCCAAATTAAAAAATCGCGAACTTCTTTAGTTTTTATTTTCACGTCGACCAGGGACGCACCAGTCTGATGCGGTTTCGAATCATGTCTCTGTCATGGGTGTGACGTTTGTGTTGGGAATAGGCTTAGAATTAAGTTTAGTTTGACGGCCCGATACAAAATCTGCAGTTTGATCCTCTTTACATTTAACCCTCCTCTAGTACTCGTTTTTATCGTTTAGGAGAGAATACCAGAACGTAAATTTAAATTGACATTGATGGTATCATGTCGGACACAATCAAAATCACATCGGAAGTTTCCCAGGTTAGCGTAGTAAGTCCGCTTCTATTTATTTTATACATAAACATTTAGGTACCGTATTTAGACGTAAGCTTAGACGTTTTGCAGACGATGCGGTAGTGTATAGGGGTATATCAAAAGAAGAAGAGAGAAAATCGCTTAGCAAGGATTTAAATGCAATTCAAGAGTGGTGCGACAAAGGGCAGCTAGAACTTATCCTTAAATAGTGTATAGCTATTAAGTTTTGGAGGAGGAATAATTCGATTGAGCGATCCTATAAAATTAGCGACACGATGATCGAAAGCTCTGAAACCATGTGGTATTTAGATTAACAATCACTAAAGATTTATCGTGGGTAAGACACATCCGGGAAATATGCGGCCGAGAGAAGAGAAAGCTAGGGTTTATAAAAAGAGTACTTGGGAAATGTGATGAGAAGACAAAAGATCGATGTTACTTTTCACTAGTTAGACCCCACCTAGCCTAGTATGAAGCCAGTGTATGGGATCCGAATAAATTAGGTTTGATCAGAGAACTAGACAGTGTGCAGCGTAGATCAACTAGGTTCGTTAAAAGGTGTTACGAAAGGTTGAGTAGTGTTTCAGAATTAATACAAGAATTAAGGTGGGAATCATTATCAGAGCATAGGTTAAAGTATACAGATTAAATCTATTAGAGAAATTTCAATTGGATAGCTTTACTGAAGATGTTAGGCATATATTAAAAACACCAGCGTATTATGCTAGATTCGACCAGATAATTAAGATTAGAGAGATAGATTGTCGTACTGATAGATTCAAAGCGTCATTTTCCCCCAGTATTATAAGAGGACAGAATAGGCAGCATAGCAAAGGGATTTGCAGGATAAATATTTTAGAGTAGTCTGTAGTGCATGTTGCATGGATTAACAACCAATCCCTTATAACTATGTAGAAACTAGCAGTCTAGTTGCCTTTGACCCTATAGATGCATGTTTGTATGTTTATAGTGCATACTTGGTGATCTTCACCCCCTGCCACACACCCTCGCGGAGGATTTCAAGCTATCGTGTAGATGTAGATGCCAAACATGTGAATGACACTTTACTGAAATCGAGTATGAAGAATGGTTAAAGAGGAAAAGGGCTGTTGACAAAGAGTACTGGACAGTTAAAGCAAATTTTCTGTCTATGATTTCGTCTATTAAACCTCAGTCAATTACACTTTAGATTTGCTTGGAAGAAAATATCATCTGTCACTTCATACCAAAAAAGGAATGAATTACGCAACAATTAAGCGTTAACTTAGGTGATTGCAATCCCCTTTTTTTAGCACTGAATCTTTGGTGTGCCAACACGATCTTTCTACATATCATTAAGAACTTAGTTATTATTTTGGAGAGCAGTTTTGTGGAAACAAAGTCCTTGACGGCTTTCTTAAATTAAGTTTTTGTTCGATCTGAGTTGTGAGCATTTGATAAAACATGAGATATATGGTGAAACTTTATAGATATTATCCATTCTTTGCTGATGTTTCCCAACTCTAGAGGTGAAATTATCCGAGCAATGGCTTCATTAAAATAAAATATGTCCTTTAAAATAAATTATATTCATTCATCAAACAAATCGGAACGTGTCCGGAACCATAAAACACAGAAATGCAAAAGCAGTTCACTCCTCCGAATGAAATTTCGAAAAGAGAAAACTTAATGGACCGAATAAGGCAGGTCGTTGCTATGAGGTGTATTTTTACTGGCAATACATAGCCAATTTTGCCTCTGAACGTATAAAGAAAATATTCTCCGTTTTTTTCTTTCCCCAGCAAGGCTGCCCAAGTGTTAATGGCAAAAACGAAAGTAATATTTTTCACTGGTGTCCTATAATAGACCCAGGAGTCACGGGTTCAGATCCAAGAGCGGTTTATTTGTGACACGCCCAGCTAAACCCGAGATGACTGGCTTTCTGATACTCCATCTTTCTAGGTAATAGCAGGGAAAGAAACTGGTCCTCCAACCCATGTACTTCGATTTCACTCACCCTCCTTCTAAGTGATCTGTATCCTCACCAAACCGCCCAAACATCGGGTTCAGTATTTAATGATCAACAGAAACTTGCTCATTCACGGTCAACGGGCTTTTTGCAGCCGTTTTGCTAAGAAACAGCCGCTGTGGTCACAGTCTGGCTTTGACCCTTCGACATATCTAAATGAATGGCTGACCATACCAGTCGAAGTAATCAATGCTCACGCCTGACGAGGTTTACGCTTACATCTACTCAGCAGTAGGGTCAGGTAGACAGCAGCTACATCGAGGTGTACGGCAAGGTGTGAATAATCACCAATCATTCATCTATATACACGCCATTAGACAAATATTACCTAATTAATGAGGGAAACTCTTAACTTATTGTTAGATTTTATCAGTAAGTCATTAGTTGGGATGAATTAGATCTAATTTTCCAAATGAACTTGCATGCATGTAGCTAAACTGGCGTAGTAATGTTTAATAATTCTTCAGATGCTCCTCAGACAACTTTATCTACATCACATTTTCCCCCCGATATTGGAAAGCTGTGCTCTCCCAATCAAGTTTGCACTCAATGGAATATGTTTCATTTTATTACTCTAGGATGTATTTCTATAACAAAATCGTTAAAATGTAAAATAAAAAGAAACTGAAGAACCGACAAATTTAAAAAATTCTGAGTTATAACACGAGCAGGTAGAAATTTAAATGCGATGACCAATGGGCACGTATTTTTTCCGTTTTTTCATACGTCAATTATTTCTCGAGTTATAAGCGGCGAAAAACTGATGTTTTTAACCCTTTCGGAAAAGTGGGCGTGGTGCAACCTCTGAAGTATATCGACTTCGTCCAATCACAACTGAGCCCGCGAAGCTACTTCGCCTTATCGCAAAGGGGGGACACAGCTGACTCTGCCAATAGGAGCGATTGCGACAGGATCTGTGCGAGCAGACCTTCCGAGAACCCCCATCCACTCCCTCCCCTTCTCATAAGAGCAGTCAAGGACGGGAGGAAAATGGCGTCAATGTTATCAAAGCAGATTTTTCGGTGGGCGTCACCTTTTGCTTATTTTAATTTTTGATTTATGAATGAAACCTTGTGGTCAGAAGATTAATTTTTTCACTATAATTCTTTTTTCGTTTCCATCTAACAATTTCGTGTACAAATTTAGGATTTCGGTGGAGTAAACGCCCCCATTATTTTGCGTAAATGTCTATCAAACCTTTTTTAAATCATTCCACTGGTGACAGGGTGAAACATCTTTTTCGCGATTTGGGAATGGCCTTTCCACATCCGGTGCATGATCCGTAGCTCACGGCTCAAGTGACACGTCAGACGGGACTCCTCATTTCCCAACGACCACTTATCGGAAGCGACCACTCGCGCATACATTTGAAATGACCGAGATCAGTCGAGGGAAATGTTTGGAAAGTTCTGACTGTAAAAAGTGCTCCCTAAAATGTCGAAAACTCTGTTCCTTGTGATATGATCACCATATATGCATTGGATCAATCCTATTTCAATATAGAAATGCAAAAATATCCATGCTGAGCGAGGGACTCAAAACAGGAATGGTGTGATGCTGAGCTAAATCCTACAGTTATGAACTTAAATTTGAAATATATTTCAGTATCTCCTCCTACTAATTTATGCATGTAAAAAAATTCATCTAAATTTACGGAGTATCCTGAAAGCTACTGACTGAGACAGTGTGTGGTAGGGGTAAATGTTCATGAAACATGCAAAACGTACACGCAACCAATAGATACAATACTGGCTATTTTTTTCTGGAGCGTGTTTTTTTACGGCAGTGAGGCGTGGACGATGACAGCAGCGGAGAAGTAAGGGTGGCAGCATTAAAAATATGGTGCTACAGAAAAATCATGGAGATAAAATGGATCGACCGAGTGACAAACGAAGAAGTCTTAAGAAGAGTGGGCGAAAAGAGAAGTCTGCTGAAAACTCTAAGAAGAAGACAAGACACGATGGTCTGATGAAGGCAATCGTTGAAGGACAAATGGATGGGAAGAATGGCAAAGGAAGGACTCGATTGAGATATATGGAGCAAGTGATGAAGCGTGTGAAAGAGAAGAAATACGTAAATATGAAGAGATTAGCCGATAGAAGAAATCAGTGGAGAGCTGCGTCAAACCATTCTGAGGATTGATGACTTACAATGATGGCTGGCTAATTGGAGGAACGTGTTAATTTTCTTTTCACCAGGCGAATGCAACTAAGTGATTAGTTCATACATGTGGTGGAATATCATGCTTATTAATCAGTTAGGAAAATTTCAAAATAAATTAATATACAATTCCCATTAGGTGTGCAAGATTGCAGTGTATATGATTTTTCTCTATTTTCCTATCCTTCAAAGCTCCACAAAAAATGATTAAATCATATATTCATCATTGTAGTTATTGTAGAGTTTGGTACATCAATTTTCCACCTGCTCGCGCTATACAAAGAGTTTAACGTCTTTCTGAAACTTGTTCAAACATAGCATCCATCACCCAACAGCAGTCGAAACCACAACCTTTGTGTTGCCAGACATTCGAGTTACCGACCTGGCTCTTACAGTTGGCTTAAGAATCTGAGCTTCGTGTGTCATCTGACAGTGATGTATACCACGCTATATACTATCCTTTTCTTCCCTCCAATGGTTTCTTTAATGACGGTAATAATAAAATTTATGTCCATAACCCATGCCTTGGAGACTAATGGCAGTTATTCTACTGCTGCGGCGTCCCTGGTTGTGACGACTGCAACTGAGTGAATGTCGGTCACACGAAGACCGCTCTTGCCCCCGGATATCCGAATCACGTGGGACGATCCTGCCCAAGAAGTGACGCCTGAAAGAAATATGCTTGAAAGCAGGACGATCACGTAGCGATTTAGAGTATTTTGACCTCCGCTGCATCAAGAAAAAACATGCGGATTATTTTAAGTAAAATTTGGGAACCTAGATTAAAAAAAAAACTTGGAAAGCAATGACAAAGTGGGTTACCATATTGAGACCACCACAGCAAGCTTTTCGACACATGGAAGTCACCTCAGTTAAAGCGATGCAGCGAGTGAAATTCACACATCCACGCCAGTTCCTCTTCCCGCGCCATCTGCGGTTGCCCGGTGAAATATTGGTCTCCCGAAAAAATCGTAGAGCATGAATTCTCGTGGGAGTGACCTATTTCCTGAATTGATGCCGGGACCCCCATTACGGTTTCCGAATCATTTACACGCTCAGCTCACGCGCAACCGCAAGGATGGAGAAATACACCAACTTTTAGCTATCGAGGTTTGCCGTCCCTGGCGCGTTGTTTTCATATTTGAGATAAAATAACAATCGGCGTCATGATTAGACAAAATTTTCACTTTTTCACTCTCGAAGCATCCTTTGTAGGAGTTGCAAACTCATTTTTACGATTTAAGACTAGGCAGCATTAATATATCAATAGCAGTGATTTGGGTAGGCGATGGAGAGCTAAGACCATTCTTGACAACTAGGATAGATGGCTATTTGGGTAGATATTATTCAGGGAACGGAGGAAAGGTGGAGAAAACCATGGCTTCGGTGTTGGCCTGCTCTTAACAAAAGGTTTAACTTCCATCAAACAGACGGCTTATTGCTCTTCCCGCAGTATTCAAAGAGAGACTGGAATACCAATGAAAATTTTTTGCCACTTACGGGATTCAAACCTAGGTCTTCGGAATAGGAAGCCAGTAGCTTATTCAGCAAACTATTCTTTTTCTGGTACTCTAGTCACCACACCAATCTGATCTCCCATTAATAATTCACACAGTGTAGAATAATGAAGCGAGAACGGAACAAATCAATATAACCCTGTCATCTTTCTCCAGCAGGCTCCAATAACCCTAAGTAGGTGTATTTAATTTCCGGGAATACAACGAATTACGGAGTAGGGATTTTGAGACTAGGAAAAGTTACTTTTTGGACGCACTACGTCTTGATTAGCATCAAGGTCATTGACGTCATCAGCTCTGAGAATTGTCTCTGACTCGCAATGTCCTTGCGTACTCCTGGAAGGCCCGGCGCTGATCTCATTGCTGGCTCTTTTGCGAGCTCAGGGGGTGCAAAATCAATTCTCTGAAGTTGAAAGAAAACATGGATAAGAGCGGAAGCGTATTTTTTCCCGAGTGAAACGCGTCACCAATACCAAATTCAGGGCATAAGATAAAACGCGACCGACGGAATCAATTTTGCTTGACTGACGTGGTGAAAAATATGAAGATATCATAAACAAGTTATTTATCTCACACTCGTGCATGAAATAACTTGCAACGTTTCATCGGGAAACTGTGAGATAAGTTATTTTCCAGCTACTCCATGAAATTGGATTTAGATTAAGAAAATGCCCTCCACGTGAATCGTGGCTTTTTACAAGAAGCAATTTTCTATGCGCAATATGATGCATGGAGAGATGCGCATGGAAAATTGTAAAGTGTAAAGAAACTAAATACATGGAGAATTTCCCAACACAAAAATGACTGACCAGAAAACAGCTCTTGTTCTATATCCATGCATTCATCTATGCAATTTCTATGAAACCGCTTCAAACTGCATAGTCTCGTGTAAAACGTCTTGAAGAAATTCTCTACAGTATGGTTTGTTTGCCACCATACTCACCCAATCAACGATTGAAATCGGGATGAAAATCACTTTAACTGGCTTTTTTTATTTGCTTCATACCTCAATCTCAGATTGAACTCTGTCGTTTTTTATTGTTTGGGTAGATATTTTTAGTTTTCTTGCAGACGCATTAGATGGGATGATCCTAATGATTGTTTATAGTTTCAAGGAAATATAATGAAGCTATTGTCATAATCATTCTACATCCTCAACAAGATGGTATATACATGTATATATTTAATTACTTCGAAACTACTAGGGACAGTAAACAATTTTTCTTGTTACAGTGTTTCAGTTTAGCTCTGAGTTGTCACAGCTCATTGCTAACACAGTAAAGCTCTACAATACATATATACGTATAGTCGATACATATGGGAAAAATACTTATAAAGAAAGTCAGGAAAATAATATTACAGTGTTGTTATAGGTTTTGAATAACCCTAAAGTATGCGAATAAAACATCGATTATGATTAATTGGCAATGTTCTACCAGCTAGGGCAGGTTTTGCTGGAGTGTCCGTACTCTAATTTGTATTTCATTCATGTTTCGGCTGCATCCTTACGCTATTTCACTCTTCAAGTCGGCATGTTTCATCTTTCATACCATACATAAAGCCTTTGCTCTTTCTTCCTCGTCTTCACTTACGCAGTATTCTACTTTAGATTAAGACCTTCAGAAATTCGACTTTTCATAAGTACCCAAATATTCCATCCACCTGCTCAACGCTTCAGTGATTATTTTTCTCAGGCCGGAGACTTAAGTATAGGTAACCCTTCCTTTCCATCTGGAGTATTTTGTCATCTTAATCAGAGTTTTTTTTTTCGTTTAAGTGACCAACCAATGTCGGAAAAATTTATCGCGCGCCTGAAATCGTACTCGTCAATCAGAAGCCAGCCCTGTAAGTCACCTCGAAGTGCGTGTAAACAAAAGATACGTTAGTGAATAACGAGGAATACTGTGCTGCCAACTACGAAGGCGCAGCACATAAATTATTGGTAACCTGGAATCTAATGTTCATTGAGAACTGGCGGCTGGAAGAAACTTAATGCAGTAGGATTATAATATTTCAACAAGAGCCTCTTATGGTGGGCCGCAGGGTAATATGTAGAAGAAGGTATAAGTCTCACAGGCAGTCTTAAAGGACATGATAACAAATTCGATTTACTGCCAGTTGAGATTGATTCGAAGGAGAGAGGAGGAGAGATGGGTGCGAGGAAGGAGTTGGCTTCCCTCCCTACCGCGACTGGGATGTCGGCGATGGGATGGGGGAAAGAGGTGCTGTATGAGGGGTTATCAGTTGAGTGTGGGGGAGGAGGGGTGGGGAGGGAGAAGAGAAGGGAGGGCACTGGCGGCCCTGGCCCTCTTACCGATCGGGAGCTGCCCTCACCAGGATGGAGAGTCAAGGGGAACCTCAAATCCAAACCGGCAGCTTTGCGGGTGCCGCGGCCAGTTATGGGATTCATGGCTCGGCGGGAAACGTTATGGGAGTTGTTTTGAAATGGGCTCGCGGATCCGAGCGCAACGCTGTGGACTGCGGCGAAAACAGACGGGTGGTCCGCGGAGCAATCTCAGCCAGCCGGCCCCGTCCGAGGTTTCGCGCTGCTAACAAGTTCCGGCGAGACTGGATGTTATTCGAGTGAATTCTGTTGGAAGCTTTTTTCGAACACAGGATTTTAGCGTGCGGAAAATATTGAAATTAATTACCACCGAGTTTGCGTGCTTCTGTCAGTGGCACATAGCCTACAAGTATTCCAAAAATTTTCTAAAATCATTAGCTGCACTTGTGCCAACAATCGAATGAGACAAAAAAGAATGAAATTAAAATTCGAATCCCACCTGTGGGATAGATGTGAGATTGCATATTCCATGCTTACGCTTAAACGAAAGCTTCTTGGTTGAAGTGAAGCCAGCAATTTCCTACTAATTTCAGCCGGCCAGGATTCTTTTTGATTATACTATGTGGGATTCCTTGTCCAAAATGTTGAAATGAGGCTACATTGATGGAGATAATATTTCATTTTCCCTGAAACCAAATAATCTCTGTGCATCATATCGTGTGTTATCCTTTCATTTGCCAAATACATTCATTCAATTGTCCCATAAATTATGGAAGAGGGACACATCTTGGAGGGCAATGTGATAAAGAAGTTAGCGAAAGGTCAATGACTATTTTCTTTCGATAGCCGTTCACAAAATCTTCTGGCTCCGTTTTCGTCTTCACCGAAACAAGAGGATTCGAGCAGCCATTTTATCTTTGTTAAGGATGCCGAGTTTTGCTGCAGGAATGATTTCGTTACGATGATGGAGACTATTTATTATTTATCAGCTATCCTTTTGGTCACATTTCTTTGATAAATGTAGTGCTACGTTTTAAGTCTGGTAAAATTATTTCTTTGATCCTAGAAAAACAACTTGTGTACATTTTGAAAACCAAATGAATATTAAGAGAAAAAAATAATTTTTATAGCTCGATATTTTTAACCACATAGGAAGATAACTGAAATATATTAGGGAAAAACATTTACGTCAATCATTTTTTATACTCAAGAGCCGGCAAGTTCTCTCATTATCGGAGAATGCACATGAGCACGGATTAATGAAACTTCTGCTCCACAAAAAGCATCAGAGTTTATTTACCTAACTGCCCTTGGTCCATTACGCAATTGATAATCTGAAATGCGCAATATAATAAAAAACGTAATCATTTGAACCTCATTTCCAAAAAGCTAGGGTTGGTTCACAAAGTTTAGTGCCCCTTTATTCATTACGCTGACAAATAAATTAAAATTCGAAATGGAGGACCGAGCGCCTGAAAATTCAGATCAATATCTTCACTGAGGCTATAATACTGGCCTCCCATCCCGTGAGCCCGGGTTCAAATCATGGCAGTGACATTTTTTATTTGTATACTGGATTTGTATATTGGTAAGATAAGATAAAATGGATCGACCGAGTGACAAATGAAGAAGTCCTAAGACGAGTGGGAGAAAAAAGAAGTCTGCTGAAAACTATAAAAAGAAGACGGGCAACCTAATCGGTCATATCTTAAGACAAGATGGCCTGATGAAGACAATCTTAGAAGGAAAAGTGAACGGGAGCAATGGAAAAGGCAGGCCTCGTATGAGTGCTAGAGAACAGGCCGTGAGTGGTGTGAGAGAGAGGAACTACGTTAACATGATGAGGTTGGCCGATAGAAGAATCGAGTGGAGGGCTGCGTCAAACCAATCCTAGCATTGCTGACCCATGATGATGATATTGGTTCCCATTTGAGTACTCTTTACAGAGCTATTTAAGTTCAGCCCTCCGTCCGATGGACGGGGAGTTTGACTGCGGACCCATTGACGCCTTTCGTTTAGCGCAGGCTAATGCCGACGGCGGGTTTCTCTCCATCCGTCCCCCGTTCCCCGAAGAATTTCATCCTCTACCCAACTACCCACCCAAACGGAACGTCTCTCATCTACATCTGCATGTACAATATACCCTGCTAGCCACCGCTTGGGTGTGTGGCAGTGGGTGAAGATCACCAAGCATGCACTACCAACATGCAAACAAGCAACTTTAGATAACCCTCTTGTCTCCCGACGCAAGAGAAGTAAGTAATGGGTACGACGACACGTTCCGCTGCGTCCGCCTCGATTCTTGACCCAACGAAATGGTTATATGTACGCCATGCTTTCGTGTTCTCGACACGCAATCGACTTTGGGGTTTCGAAATCCTCGGCTCACCGTTCATTTGATCTCGAGCGCGTAACGTTAATTGCGAGCCCTCCACCTTTCTCCTCCGCGTTATCCGTCTCGTGCCGTTTGCTTTTCTGGCCAATTTCACCGCCATCACGAGAGAACCCCTTTTGACAGATCATTAGGTAATAACCGCTTGCGGCCGTACTTCTAACTTTCAGTCCCAGTGAACCATTAGCGTTACTTCCCCTAACTGATGCACGGAGTACTTCTTTGTTAAGTGCCGAAATAATTGCGCTAACATCCCATGCTTGCATTAAGTCAATGAAATGCACCACGTTCTGCATCTTTTCTTTTCGGATTAGCATACAAATTACGACCCCATAAAACCAAATTGACCGCGGAAAATTCTCTACCAAATCTCAATATATCCATTCATGTTATTTGGTTATGCTATTACTCCAATGAATTGAAATAATAGAAATTTTTCCTTGAGCTGTCATAATATTTTTATTTGCTTCGTCAATATACTGAATTCTTCTCATGACTTGGCTAAATCTCAAGGTTAGAGTTGATAATATATAGCACTAGCGTTACATCTATATAAGCAAACTACTTTGGAAGAAATTTCAAAATTCATATTAAACTCATAAGTGGCTCACACAATCTCTGCAAAAGCAGTTTCGTAGTCAAGAGCTACAACTAGATATTCTAAACTTACTAAGAGCACATGTATACCTTTAATTACTGCAATAAAATCACTAAACATAGTGACAAGTATTTTTACAGTCATGTTTTGTATTGAAAACATTCCATTCGAGCTATCAGTCTGTATAACTGACAGGCGGGTAATGTAGATTACTGACACTATAAGTTGAGCGGTCGCGTTGGTATGGTAGTTAGAGTACTAGCCTCCCAATTCAAGGGCCCGGGTGTGAATTCCGGCAGATGAAGATATCCTCTATTGGGATGTATATGAGTGTTGTGTGAAGAGCACTTAGAGTACAATACTCCGTCTCTTGGATGAGACGTTAAGCCATGGTCCTCTTGGACCCTGCCATTGAGAATAGGCTAATGCCGACGTCGGTTCTCTCCGTCCTTCCTTTATAAATTTTCCTTTCCCGTCCTTATAACTTACTTCCCGAACAGAAGCACCTGGGGACAGACTTGAGAAATACAGATGATGATGAGGTAATCAGTAAGATGACATTAAATTTGGAACAGGGCACAAATAGGTACATTTGAAAACTGAATCATGAGATTGCTGAAAACATCAAACTTTCTCGGTTCGAAAACAAAAATTATATTTTGAGTTCGAATTGTTTAAATGAGTAAAACTTAGTGACTGTATACTTATTTTGTGGAATTTTCTGTATATTTATTACGTTTAAATGAGTGAAATTAAAGGAAAGTTATGAAAGCTTAAACTCGATTCATTAATAAAAACTGGTATCAAAATGATTTGCAGATAAGGAATCGAGTACAACAGCAAAAAGGCTTTGTAGAGTGAAGTTCATAAGTGAGGGCCCATAGTTACTCCTGAAACTAATGATTGACTGAGTAACGCTGAAAGTCAGAAGATGAAAGAATGTTTGCAGAAGCGAACCGTCCAATATTTTAGCAGTTATCGTATGGTTTTATTTCCTCATGCTCTCCGATGTCTCAGGTATAAATTACTCCAATCCTAATCAGAATTCTAACACAAACACGGCACCAAAGCGTGACGGGATCCGAGCCAGCACCCTTCATGTTTCCAGGCTGGTGCATTATCTACGCGAGGGTGGAGCTGTAGTAAATCTACGTTGTAAACTTTTGAGCAAATCCCTTCGTCCAAAAACCTAAGACGATTTTTCATGTAGTTGTACGATGGTCAATATCTGCTACAAGCCTGGTTATTACCTACTTTGATTAAGTTTATGTTTTTCGAGAATGCCGTATTAACATAAGGAATTCGAAGTTATGATTGTGAGAAACGGCCACGCTGTGGAGACAGTCATACCAACCCATTTGATTTACACCCGCTCCAAACATCCCCACATACTCAACACAATTATTTGCTTAAATCTGGAAGGAGTATTTGAATCTATTTCACTCAAAAAGGCTTGAAAATGAAAGCGTTTCATTCATTCTCGTATTTTTCACCCCCACATCTAAAAAAGTCTCCGGTTGGGAAAACATACGATCTGATTAGCTGGTTTTGACATACAACTTGAGAATCTATCAGTAAAATCGAGTTGTTCAATATGAAGTTCATTCTTTTACTGCGAGATCTGCTTGAGATACTTAACTGCCTTGAAATATTCTGAGAGCACGTGCAAAACGGAATTGCGACATTACGACAGTGAGATTGCCCTGGGGAGAAAACGTGCACGGTGGGCAGCCACTACGGCTGCACTCCTTCGAGGGGATGTTACAAAGACTCATTCACTCCACAAAGGGAATGATTTGTCGGGCGTTGCACAAGTAAGCACTAACATATAGGTACATGATAGGGAAAAGCAGATAAATACATTTAGGATAATATTTTTCTAACCAGTAATCAATTGATTAATGCGACAAATGTCAGTTAGAACTAAACCTTAAAAAGTGTGTAGCTATTAATTTTTGGAGGAGGAATAATTCGATAGAGCGATCCTATAAAATTAGTAACACGAAGATCGAGAGCGTTAAAACCATAAGGTATTTAGGTGTAACAATCACTAAAGACTTATCGTGGGGAAGACACATCCGGGAAATATGCGGCAGAGTGAAGAGAAAGCTAGGATTTTTAAAAAGAATACTTGAATATGTGATGAAAAGACAAAAGAGCGATGTTACTTTTCACTTGTTAGGCCCCACCTTGAGTATGCAGCCAGTGTATGGGATCCGAAGGAATAGGGTTTGATCAGAATAACTGGACAGTGAGCAGCGTAGAGCAGGTAGGTTCGTTAAAATGTGTTACGATAGGTTGAGCAGTGTATCAGAATTAATACAAGAATTAGAGTGGGAATCAATATCAGAGCGTAGGTTGAAGTACAGATTAAATCTTTTAGAGAAATTTCAATCGGATAGCTTTACTGAAGATGTTAAGCATACGAGCTCGTACATTAAAAACACCAGCGTATTATGCTACATTCGACCAGATAAATAAAATTAGAGAGATAGATAGTCTTACTGCTAGATTCAAAACGTTATTTTCCCCAGTACAGAATAGCCAGCATAGCAAAGGGATAGGTAGGGGAAATATTTTAGAGTAGTCTGTAGTGCATGATGCATGCATTAATCCCTTAAATACTATAAATACTATCAATCTAGTTGCTTGAGACCCTATAGTTGCTTGTTTGCAAGTCGGTAGTGCATGCTTGCTGATCTTAACCCCCTGCCATACACCCTCGCGGTGGCTTGCAGGGTATCGCGTAGATGTAGATGTAGATGATTAGTGTGTACGGTGAGTACTTACTTACCAACTAGCTGATGCACACTCTATATTCTATCCAGGATAACTAAAACTACAACTCTTCAGGGTTCACATAAAAAAATATTTTGTTAAAAGCTGCAACACTTTAACTTAAGCCACATTTCTACTGGCCGTGTCGACTATTAAACCTTTTAGACTCCGACCAAATTAAGAGGAACTGTTTTAATATGCAGAGGAAAATTTTCCTTTTGGACTTAAATCTTGGTAGCCCAGCTGTAGCAAAGCAAACTGCAATATTCCTCGTTTTATAGGAAACTATTTGTCACATTTAAATAAATGATGCACATACTTATATTCGCTTGTCGTTGTCCAAAATAATGGCCGGTAAATAGGGCATAGTTATTGCTATAGGCCAGAAGGCTACAGCTTTGAACCTAGAGTGGTCATCTGCCTCTCTCAACTCAAATCTAAGCGGTGTGTGCTGCTGGATACTAAAGAATAGAGGTGGTCTTTTACTTAATAGACACGACATTCCCTCCTACGATATAAAAAAAAATAGTAAGGGATGAGCTTTACCATAAGCAACCTTCGGCTGGAAACCATACTTGAGGAAAGTATGAACTCGGAAATGATAAATTACGCATTTAATTAATAAAAGTTAAGCGACAAACCACAAAGTATTTTCTAATTATTTTATTTTATATCTTACCAGAAACTTCATTTATTATTCAGGTCAAATCTCTAAAGTTTGAGGTAACTTATAGTTTGCATAATTTTACGTGACACTTGAGGGTTTTTAATAATGCCATAAAAGTAAAAAGTCAGCTAATATAAAATTACCTCCCTTATTTTTCAAGTTTTGGCCAACATTCGCACGCACTTTAACAGCAAAAATTGTACAGGCAAGACGTAAGTCTAATGGTTAGTGCACTACCGAGTTATATCCCGCATTTTTCCAACAAAAGAAAAGGATCTTAAGCCAAAATATATAATGATGTCCTTCCGTCGAAAATTTACGAAATACGTGAAATTCGTTGTAAGTATGCTAGTGTTTCACAAGAGAAAGTGATGATCCACTTCATTTTCAGGAGAGAATACTTTACATCTAATTTAATCAATAATGGGTTCAACTGAGGGATATGTTCAGAATCTCAACTACACTCTTATTTACAATGAATAGGTCAGAATATCTATATTATAAATTCAAAATACCACCTCTGTAGGTAGAATCTGTGCCTCTAATCGACTCGTAGTAGAACTTCTATGAAGTAAACAGTAGAAGCAAGAATTAAGTTGAGAAGTTGAGAAGACAAGAAATTTTTAGCTGAGAAGAAACAAGTAATACGACCATTACTTTTGACTACCTAGAGAGAAATAATGGCTGAGATATGATAGCAATCACATACCCAGGTGAAATAATGTTTTCTGTTACACCGTAAAAAAATCCTCATAGGCGTTTTTCGCTTGATTTATATATGCTAGGTTACTAGAAATATTAAAAAATGGAATATTTGCTCTAGGGTAAATTCGTAAAATACATAGTCAGCCTTTTGTTACTAGTCTGTCTTACTACTTGTGATATGAACAAACAAATGGTAGGCGTAAACTAACTTTGGATTGAAAATGATGGAGAAGGGATAGAAATTAATAATTTATAGCTTTCTATTAATATAAATATAAATTTTTTCTAAGTGATTGGCATTTTTCTTTAGAGAAAATTGGTCTCCTTAGGTTCATAAATCATGGTAAAAATTTTAAATGATCATATTTAAGCTGCGAATTTAAAAACCATAATATTTTGACATTTATTGTTTCTCTGGTTTTAAAGAGCATTATTACGACAACAAACACTCAAAAATCAATTAGATTTAAATCAATTACACGCGAAAAACAAGATGATGAAACGAAGAGAAAAAGATTAGTGTGATACCTTGCATGAGCTCTGTCTGAGATTTCTTTTCTTCAATGATGATAGATATAAAAGTTCATAAAACTACACATGTAGCCTGAATATAATGAGAATTACTCACTCAATCGTTCACTCGGTAAGTAAGGATATATATTGATCATTGGTGTTTTTTGGGAGAGTGATAGGAGATGCATATTCTTGGTTCTTTTGTGAAGTTTTTAGGCATATCATTTTTCCAATTTTCATATATTCATATTTTTTATTTTCATATTTATTTATTTTTCATATCCAGTCTTTCCTCAAATTGTGTATTTAACAAAGTATATCAGAGGAATTCTGTGTATGAAAGGCAGTGCAGTACTCAGATATTTCTCATTATCTACTATATTAGATCACTCTGGGTGAAGTGACGACTTCCAAACCGAAGAAATGTCTTTCATCCATCGTGTTCCCTTTTACGGCATAATTCTCTTTTAATCATTCGGACGGATGAGACAATTAAAAGGTGGCAAGCGTAGTCACTTTTATAAAGATTTATGCTTCGTAATTTTCATGTAATCAATTTTTCTCATAAATATGAAGAAGAAACATTAATCAAAGATTGCAAATTGCGAAAAACCTTAGCTGAGTTAAGCACTGATATGCAGAATACCAAGATTTCCACCAAGAAAAACACCATCCATTGCGGTTGTGCATAAGACCGGGTAACTCACAGTCAGTTACGATTTTCCACGGTTAACGTAAAATACATGAATGTACGACACAGTGTTAGAAATAACTTGAGGGAACTTCTTCAGGGAGGGAATTCCGACGCAGGCCACAATTTCAAAAAACTTTGAGGCTTAACTCCTGGACTTGCTTTAATCCAAGTGAGGGTAACAGCCCTTCGTAAGCGAATGCGGTTAACGGGAACGTACGCATATTTTACTCAAGTCCTTTTTATGCTAAGTAAGGGTAAAAAATACGAACATATTAGAATATATGTTCACTATTAAATAATCGTTAGGCACCGCAAAAAATACGCTAAGGTATCGCGCGAAATGATTTTTTTTCTGGGATGGGGAAAACCTACAAGATGAAATGAGTAGTAATGCCTACTGTGGTGAGTAAACAGAAGGGACTGGGAAGGGACGTGCTGTGTGTATTGACAGAAAATGTGATTGACGCTGAGGCAATGTAATCATAGATACATTGATCTCGAGATAATTCTCTCGAGATCAATGTATCTAGCATAACAATATACCACTAATGGTTGCATTGGAAACGCACGAGGATGATTTGATGAAGACACTAAAAGGATATCAGCGAGATTTTTTAAATACCTTTAAGATAATCATAATAGTATTACGAGCTTAATGGTAGGTACATTTGGGATGGGAATTACTATCATACCGTAGGTTAAAATTTTTACTGTATCTTTAATGTAAATTTGAAGGTGATCTGATTTGTCGATGGCGTTAGAAATGTGTGTGTTACGAAAGCTGGCGTATTAAGCCGCGTTTGCACTATGTAGCAAAACCTGCAATATAACTTTTGCTATATAACATTGTTATGTAAATTTTGCTACATATAGAGAAGTTAGATATATAGAACGGATTTCTTTTGATCTTTACCGACTCCCAATGGATAGCACAATTTTTGCAATATATAGCAGAATCTGCTACATATAGCAATGTTATATAGCACTTTTCAGAAGTGACTTTTTCTACTTTTAGCAAATGTTATATAAACTTGCTATATGTTGTACAAATTTTCTATATAGCAGGTTTTGCTACATAGTGTAAACGCGGCTTTACTCTTGATCGAGTCAGAAGAGTAAAGAAAAAGTCATTGTTCTCACATGTAACAAGAGTAGAGAAACCGGATAATGTTCCTAAATTTGTACAAACAATTACTTTTCATGTTGGTGGGTAGATAACTAACACGTTACTCTAGTCTGAGAATTAATTATTCCACACCACACACCCTCAAAGTGGCTTGCAGGGTACACAGTAGATATAGATGCATAGGTAGAGATTAATGCAGATGCGGAACAGCACGAGACAGCAACATGTTGATATACAATAGTGATGGTCTTATCTCAACCACATACTCTTTTCCGAGCAGATTCATCATTTCTACCGTAGTCGGCAAATATTCCCGCACTCGAGCTGGCATTTTTTGGTATGGAGTGAGTCGGCATTTTTCTCGATGCAAGCTTGGGATGGAATATTATGAAATAGGTGGCCTTTTTAAATCCAATGAACTAGCCTTTCGTGTTTACTCACATCTGTTTGTCATTTTGCTCAAGGACTCCCTCTCAAACGCCAGAGCGGAGACTAGATTTTGCATTCTCAAAATGCGATCAAATCCAATTTTTCATGCAGCCATGCAGTCTCTCACCACTACCTATCTTTCGACCCAAAAGACGAAGAGAAAAATACTGGCGCAATTTTTCGGGTTGAAATTTTATTTCTTTGCAAAATAATGTGGTAAAGCTTATGTCAAAATCATCAACATTGGCACGCATCTGACGTCTTTACTACTAGTCACAATTCTATTATATTATCCACAGGGTAGGACGCAATTGGTTTTCATGCATTGTACACTGAAAATTTTCGAACCCTTTGCCTATTTAGGTCACTTTAAATGATGATTTAGGTCAATTTACATGTATAACCTGAGTAAGATAAGCTGAGTAAAAAATTTGAATACTTTCTGAAAAACTGAAGTAAATGTAGATTGAAATTTATGAAATGTTACTGTATTGGGTTATGAATAGTTAAACCTGTTTTTATTCATGTGGGTGGGCAAATTTACAAATGTGATAGGTCAAAAGTGGCAACAGAATAGAACATATCATACATTTTTGCATTCTCCTACAAATTATGAGTCAGAGGAATTCGACCCTTCTCGTTAAGCTACTTTCAACAACAAATGGGGATTTTAAAGCACATGCAAAAACTCGCACTTAGAGAGTAATGGGACTAATATTGCTTAAAAATATTCAGTGAAAGCAATTTTAAGCATGCATGAATTCATATGAAGCAGAAAGCATAGGTAACTGCTTCAACAGAATACCTATCGTATATTTACTATCCCCGTGGTCATATCCTCTCAATAAACCACCGACGCCCCATGAAGATTGAAGTTCAAGGCGTCCCTCAATCATTTACGAAATACTGGACCGAAAAATTTCCTCAAGGCCTCAAACCTGTTCCTCGGACGAAGCCGACCCGTAGCTGATTACCCAAGAGGTTTCAAATTCTACACATTCGACCTGATGCTTTCATTATACGCTTGGAATAAAATAAAACCTCCCGCCACAAGTATCTACCTTCCCTGTTATTGGGTCACGGACGGGCATAGCTCGGGATATTCATGTTCTTGGTTGTACGTAAGGATACTAAGAATAATGCTCAGCACTTTCTAGACCCACTAATTAAACCCACTCGACCTTTCTTCCACACATTATTCATAACAAAATCTCCGTGCAAGTACGGATGCTATGGAGTTCATAAAAAACGATGAAAATCCGTTATGCAAACCTTTTTGCTGGAAATGAATGAAATCCGACCACAATATCCAAACCGCAAGTCGGTCTGGGTGGCTAGGTCAGGTCTCCTTCAAATACTAAGGCCAACGGGAAGTGAAATTTGTACATTAGTGTACAGGAAGGGGGGAAAGAACCTTAAAAATTAACTATTTTATCCTATGTTTAAGTTCTAGGTCCATAGGTTCTGAAAAAATTGCAAATCACATCTATTGGTGCCAAATTCCTAGATGCATAGTCAAATATTTCTAATAACTCGAGGGATGTGACAGACAAATTATGTCATTGGTGAAATTTAGGATTGTGAGCAATTGAGCCGAGGTAGGAATTTTTCAGAAATCGGAGGAAAGGCGGAGAAATCCGGCCTTAGGCATTATCCCGAAAAGTAGTCCAAGGCTTAACGTCCTATCCTACGGACGGAGTTCTGAACTCAAAGTGCTCTCTGCACAGTACTCAAGTGGGACTGGCATACTACATCTACCCAACACCCTGTGAGCCACCGCAGGGGTATGTGGCAGGGGGTGTTAGGTCACCAGAAATTGAGTAAATGGGAAAGGGAACAAGGGATAAAATATCGGATGCGGTATAGTTGGAAATACAAATGAAAAGTATCTTCCATTGCCGGAATTTGAACTACGGGTCCCGGGATAGGAGGCCAGTACTCTAGCCACCACACAAACTCCATGCCCCACAGAGATTGTCAGGTGGGGTCAGTGTCTAAGACATCTCAACATTCAACCTCTTATTCTCATTAGCTGACAACGATGTCTCGGGATTAAGAAAAAAAGGTCAACATTCAAATATCTACTCAATACGTTACACCCACTCAATCTTAGGAAACCAGTCGTATCTGTTGGATCACCTTCCCTTACTTCTAGTTCACCTTACCTTACTTCAGAGTTTCATCAAAGTTTAATGGCGCCTACGGGTAGCAAATTCCGAAATCGAGATCTTTAATTGGACCGCTACTGACCTCGAATTCCATACGATCGAGTTTCCAAATGAGTCTTTTCTTCCACTAGCGCGGTCGGTAGACAGATGACTTAAATTTCATAGCTGTTAGCGGCTGGGTTCTCACGCCGAAGTTCTATTTCTCCTGTTCCAAACACGAGAAGCATCGCTCGGGACTTACGAAAGATTCATGCCTCGTGGAAGGTCCGAGTAGGGACAACCTATTTAAGTATTACATTTGCATATGCCCTTGATATTTTTTTATTTACATCAACTTGTATCGGTGGCCTACATATTTTTATCTGGAAGAGTGATTTCATCTTTAGTTAACAAATCGCCTGCATCCATCATTTGCATTAATTCTGCGAGGACTGGAATGGAGTGGTGTAGAGCCAGCTTGGTTCGAATAACTCTGGTAGGATAATGGGCCTGGGCGGGCTCGGGCCAATAGCCTACCTACTAGCTCTACTTGGTCCGCAATGACATTCAATCATTTCATCTCATTTCTTATTTTGATTATGTTTTGCATGGAATTTATTGTGATGTTTTTTTTCTGCTTCTCTACTGAAGATTTCATCTTTAATATTTAAAGACAGTTCACCCTTCCGCAGTTACCTGATAAATTTGAGCTACTAGCCAGCCATACGATTAGGACTGTACACCAGGTCTTTATTGTAGATATTAATTGCCTTTGCTCTTGGTCTTCTTCCTTGAATAACAAACCAGCAACGCATCCTTGTGCACCCTTGTAAAGATGAGGCCGAAAACATTTAGATGAGAATAACGATTTATTATGGATTGTTGAATTTACAAGAAATGCCAATGAATGTGGTAGTAATAATGTGATAAGGTGCTCTAATATTTAAAAAGTGACTACAGTAATCCTCATTACTTGAGAAAATATAAATTCCACAAGGACCCCATAGCGTAAAGTTATTGTGGGGAAATAATTTCTCCTGGAACTAGAATCAGTCCTAATGTCATGAGCAAAATTATATTGTTCCATTCCCAGGTACTTTGTCCTCTGGTGATTTTCAATCACTTCGTTTGGCGTTCTCGGCTGTAGTATTAAATTTTTACCTTGTCCATAGTGCTCATATGTATTTTGCACACAACCGAAATGCCTTACGGACTGCTGAATTGGCCTCGATCCTAAAATGAAAGAGCCAGCACTTGAGCATTGGTATTTCTTCCAAATATCTGTATAATTTTATTCATACACCTCATCATATGGTGCGTTATACCCAACTTTGTAGTGCCTGAGCCGCATGATGTTAATTAAAATCTTATATTAAATAGTGCATGTAGTCCATTAGTTCATGTTTGTTTAATATTCACACTCTGCCATACACGTTACAGGTGGTTTGCAGGATGCAAGGGTGTAGATGAGATTTGTCACAATAATAGTAATTCAGGGTTTATAGGAACCTGGAAATCCCGGAAAACCTGGAAAAGTCAGGGAAAATGAAAACGGCCATGGAAATCCTGGACTGAAATTTAACGTGTGGTGAGGGAAAAATCGCAAAACGTTCAAATTTCAGAATTTATCACCTGAAAATGCCAAGAGATCAAAAACTGCGCATTGGAGCGGAGGGCAGGGTGAAGGAGGGGACGACTGGCCTCAGGCTGGCTTCGCTGAGGGGCCCTATTCTGGTTCTTTCTGGCTATAGCCTGCAGAATTTGGTGAAAAGATTGGCGAAAGGTGTGCGCATCTCATTTTCATTCGCTAGCGATTTTGCCAGGAATGCTTTGCTTTGTCCCACTGGCGACGAAAAAGTTATTCTCAGTCAAATTCGATTTCATTTAGCCAAATTTGTTGAAGGATGTGAGGAAGAAAAAAGGAAGATTGATTAAAAGAGCTACTTCAACATGACATCAGGTTTGAAGGAAAAGCCAGGTTAGCCCTCTTTGCATATATTTTTCTGCAATTAAAACCCTTTCTGAAGGCATATCAATGTAAGTGATCATAATTTTTATTTTGTGGACTTAAAGTTGTGGATCTCCTATCACTGGAAGTTCATATGATTATAGTATGAAAATAAACCTAGAATTTTTCATAAGTTTAAACTTCTCTGCTTCCTCACTACCACTTTTATCTCCATAAATGACTGAAATCTTGGAGTTTTTAGGTGCTCAAAAGTCAGGGAAAATCACAAATAATGGTCTGGAAATCCTGGAAAAGTCAGGGAAAATGAAAATGAAAACCCCTATAAACCCTGTAGTTACAATTTGCGTATTGAAAGAGGTGTTTCGCGTTCAGTAGTAACAGTTGTACTATCGGTTTTTAGGTGCTCTAGAGGCTCGGCTTATTTCTTGCCGTCTAAGTTCTTAAACTGAAGACTAACACATCATCCGAACTCCAGACAGGATTCAAACGCACAACCCTTGCATTACCAGGCCGGTAAGTTCAGGGCAATTTTAAAATGGACAGCATCCGCTCCCTCTTCGCGTGAGCCGAGATTAAACTCAGCACATTATTCGCGGTGCAGTGAGAAGAAAGAGTCCCAGAATCTGATAGAAGGAAATCACGAAGCGAGTAAGCAAGTCGCATCCACCAGGTGAACGCGTGGTTGGCGTTAATAACAGTTAAATCAGGCCATAATGAAGCCGGTTTGACGTCACAAAGGTGACACGTCAAGATTCACGGCGCTGCTTTTCATTGCAGAATTAGCACGTTTTTATATTCTCCTCGGCATTTCCCCTCGCAGAAAAAAACATATGAATATCGCATGGAAGCAAAATGCGTCCAAGGGAGGAGCATAAAACATCCGCTGCACAGGCTAAAGTCAAGGCAAATGGGTTTTTTCTGTACTTTTTCAGTTCAGCCGGTTGTGGAATTTTTTCCACAATTGATCATTGAATTACAATGACTCTCCTCTAGTGTGGTTTTTCAACGCATGAACTCGAGTGTAGGTCATATTAACTGACCCTGTTCTCCATTGCACAACGGAATATATATTCTATGCTGCAACGTCAGGACGAGTGAAATGAAATATCATCCATCGCAATCTATTGGGAACTGACTCTTTCCTCTTTCCCGTGAGGTGAAACGATAACTGCTGGTAAAGACATTTAATGATTTCCTGTATGAAATATGCCCATCGATCGACTCTACTTATTTTCTAGTTCGACCGGAGACAGAGACAACCTCGTGTATTTCCGAAGGTCACATTAATGTGCGTAATTGACCGTCATTTGTGGTTTTGGGCACTTGACCTTACATTCAATACACATCGTAACGTACCCAGCTTTTTGAAAATTATGATCATTGAAATAAGTAATGGAAAATTCTGAAAAGTCGGCATAAAATTTTTAAATACCTTAATTTGCGTTTCGCGCTACAATGTCATTTCCAAGTTTTTTTTACGAAACACGATTATCACATTCTAACTCCTTCAACGCTCGGAAAATATTTCCGGTTAAGATTTTTATTCCAGGAGGCGATAGAATGACTTGCCTGCTCTACACAATAGGAAATGGCCATTTGAAGATCAATTCATTTTATAGCTACGAGGTATCAAACTATTAAAACCACTGAAAATCATTTAACATGATAACATGGAAAGAAAACGCGAGCCAAATTCACAAAAATTTGATTTACTTCAACCCAGGTTACACTGCATTGCAGGGTCACCTGATTTTGCTGTAATCCGTGAGTATATATTTACATTTTGTGGACTTGGTTTGTGTTATCTTTTCATGTCATTGTGTTTCGCTTCCACTCCATATCGCCTGAATCTTCAGAATATGACATGAAATAGAGGCAAAAAATTAAGGATTTACGAAGTGAAAGTGAGGCATACTAGTTAAATAAAATTGTAGCTCTTTCTTACCAAAATATATTTAAAACATCAACTACGTGTATGAATACACGTGACATAGACGTGTCGTGATATTTGAAATATATTTATGAGAAAAAAGCTACTAGCTTGTTTGACTGTTATAGCCGTGAGATGAGTTAAGGGTTGCCGTGAGAAAATGTTTTAGAAATGATTATTAAGGCATAGTAAAATTAACATATTAGGTAGAAGGGCAGGAATACAGAATATTTAACAAAATGAATCCGGCTAATTTCATGCATTCTTTCAAAAGAATGTTGCTTCCGTTTGTGGTGTTGTACTACTGGCTATAATCGTAAAACCTTGTTGATAAATTATAAATATGCTATTTCTCCGAGACTACACCCTTTTTTCGTTACTTTAACCTCATTTAGCATTGCAAGCAAATTAATTCCACTACTATAAAAAGAACACATGGGAATTCTAAGAACTATCTCCTCTCGGCGTTTATATACACTCCAATCGAAATGCGCAGTAAGGCGTCCAGAAATGTATTGGCTTGGGATATTTCAGTCCGTGATAATCATAGTAGGTAATTAAAGTTCAGCCAGCAGAGTTGAGCAGCACATATTCATCGCGAATCCTTGTTTAGCATGCTGCCAATTTCCGTTTGGCCTGAGACAGGTTTCTCGATAGGGGTTTTCCAACAGACATTAGCCAATGCACACAAGTAAAAAAAGAGCGATGGGCTAGTCGCGCTGGGATTACCACGAAGCGTGCACATTTCACAGTCCAACAAATAATTTTTTTGGACACGCGGCACACAGTACACGCAGGATTATTTCCTAAACTTCGCACGCACACGCGGGGAGTGCTTGTTTTATATTCATTCCTCCTTACAAGTCGGGTGCAATTCCGTTTCCGCGGGACCAATTAAGAGAGCCAACCAGCGGAGTCCACCTTGGATGGAACGCAACCTTCGTCCACACGAGGGGATTACTTAAAAAGCCAAGCCATTAAAAAGACGGGATTTTTCTTATTCGTGGCGGTTTCTTCTTCGAAACGACTGTTTACTCTTCAAGGCCATCAGCAATATTCCATTCCATGAGCGGAGGACGTGCCTCCGGTGAGCGCTGCAGCCGTGCTTCTCGTCTTGAGCTGGCGAGGGCGCACCACCCGACCCTCCCACCTCCCTTATCTCTTCCCTCCCTCTCCCGACCCTTATTTCCCTCCACCCTCAACTCCCATTCATTCCTACCGACGCGGGACGCTGCTCGTCAGTTGCGTACGTCGTGCAATCGCCGCAGCAAGGATTTTGCATTACCGAAGAGCGAGAACGTTTCGGAAAGGGACTTCCCCTCTTGAACACGCGGGCCGAGGGTCTCCTTGCGTAAGCCCCTCGGAATTTCTCTGAAAGGGACTTGTGCGTCGGTGATAATTATCAGCCGACAAGGCTCGCAGCATTAACTTTCGGCTTCGCCCATCCCGTCGACGTCAGCCACAGAAACCACGATCAGGTGAAGTTCAGCATGAGGATGACGAAAAGTATTTTGCTCATTTTGATTATTTGAGCGCGGTTTGCATTCCTGAGATTTTTTCGGCATCTCAATGCAAACATGAGGGGGCAAAAGGGTTTGAACTAATATGTATACGTTAAAAGAAATTTTATTGGAGTTGTTGTCGAAGTTGTACATTTCCTGAGTAAATAGAATGCATCCAAACATTTCCGTGAGGGTGTGACGAAAAGTGTTCGACCAGGAGAAGGAAAAACCTGAGCCTAAAACCTAAAACCTGAACTTATGGAATAAGATACCGCAGCAATTTTGCAATATTGTTAGTTAGTTAGTTAATTAGGGGAGGCGATTGGCAGATGAGGTCATTTGCGCCATAGAGGATAGATGGGTAATTGGGCAATCGTAGGAACATTTCAGGTAATCATGGAGGAAGGGAGGAGAGAAACCCGGCTCGCCGGCGTCGGCATTAGCCCACTCGTCACAAGGGGGCCACGGCTTAACGTCCCATCCGACGGACGGAGTACTGAACCTAAAATGCCCTCTACTAGGCACTTAAGTGGGGACCGGTTTGCCATTGAAAAATCCGCCACTGCCGGGAATCAAACCCGGGCCATGGGTGGCAAGTACTTAAGCCCCCACACCAACCCGATCCCCGCAACATTTTTTCCCAACCGAAGTGTGGAATGCACAAAATCACTTTTCCTCACTTTTTAGTCACGCTATAAAATTACTACACGTTTTCCTTTTATTTTAACAGACCTGATCTAACAGAGACACAAAGCAGAATTAAAATTTAGCACGAGCTCTACCCATCCAAGGTGAAGTTCCACTCATAGCAGAAGTGATATCCTGAGACGGGTTGCATATCGGGTTATTCGATAAATGATAGGATCTATCCCTGGGGCTGTTGGCTTCTTTCAGGACAGCTTCCGCCCAACGGGTGTACGGCTGCAATTACAAGCGTGGAAGTGAGGACACATTTCATTAGAACATACATCTGGAGCATTTTACTATATGTCAGCGAAGCATGGGCAATACAAGCAGCAGAGAAGTCGAGGCTGGAAGAATTTGAAATGTGGCGCTACCGAAGAATGATGAAGATAAAATTGATCGACCGAGTAACAAACGAAGAATTCTTAAGAAGAGTGAGAGAAAAGAGTACTACTGAAAATCCTAAAGAGAAGACGGGCAACTTAATTGGCGGGAACTTAATTGGCAACATCTTAAGACACGTTGGCCTGTGGAAGACAATCGTCGAGGGAAGAGTGAACGGGAGGAATGGAAAAAGCAGGCCTCCTATGAGATACATGGAACAGGTTGTGAAGGATGTAAAAGAGAGGAGTTACGTCAATATGAAGAGGCTGGCCGATAGAAGAATCGAGTGGAGGGCTGCGTCAAACCAATCCTTGGATTTTTGACCGATGATGATGGCTCCGATACTGACTTCATAACACAAATTTGTTTTCGCCCCTTGATGAAAAATATTTAAATTTCTTAATAAAATTCTTATTTGTTATATTTCTCCTAAATTTGCCTTTGCCATCAGGAATATTATGTGATGATGTGGCCTCTGGTGTGTTGCGGAAAACCCTAACTCCGTGGTTTGATTCCCGATTCAGGAAGCTAGTTTTACTTCTCTTGAATTTTGCAACGCACTCAAAGAGTGGTAACAGAAAAATATTTCTCTTTTTTATGTTGTTATTAACTTTTTCGGGGTAAAAATAAGTAAGTTGGTCATTCGATGAAAACCTTTCCGAAAAACAAAATATCTACTCTCATTTCACTAACACTTCAAAGGACGCATAAATGACAGCTGATGAAAGTATGCCAATTCGTATCCGTGGTCGTATCCGTGGGTATTTGGAAATGGAATTCAATCTTACCCCGTTCTATTCTTCTGCAAAAGTTTTATTTTTAGACTTTAGGGCTTCTGTATAAAATGATTTAGCGTGGTGACATCACGAAAAGCTCTAAAAGCCTTCAACGAACGAGTTCGTAACTCGGCTCCTTTAGCGACGGGAAAAATTGCTGTTTTTTTATGTACTTCGATAAGAAAATCTCAGAAAGGGGATAAATTGATTTAACTCAGCTCAAACGCGACTGTTATTCCGAGGAATTACGTCTTTTGTTGCCCTTCAAGTTATGGTTGGAACCTAGGTATTCCGTGGAAAGAAAGAAACGCACTTCATTATTTCCCAGAGACTTTTACATTCACGCACCATTTAAGCAAGATTGACCAACATTTTTAACAGCCGTTTTCCCCCTCGAATAACGATAAAATCATTTAGGTCATACTTTCGATGAGGCAACCACATAAATCGGTCAAAATTTGAGGAAGTTGTAATTCAGTAATCAAAAACTAGCGACAACAGAAATGCTTTTCAGATTTCATGATCATAAGACGCATTTGTTTTTTAATTTTGATGTTCTGAGAGTGTTTAAAAACTCAATCTATTACCAGATAGAGATACAGCTACTGGTATATACTGATTCAAAATGTTTTGAACCTGCTTTTTAAATATTTTCCACCAGGTCGGTTAGCTGACCGTTGATTGCATGAATGATACATTTATTAGGCAGCGAAAAAGACTCTGATCATGAGTTATCTATATAATAGAAAAAGTATGTTCTCCTGGGGGAGATAAAGGATGACTGATATACCGAGGAAAAGAAGGGCAACGAGGGAGTGCGGTATTCATCACTAATACCACTTTTACTTCGTGCCTCATAAAGCTTTTCGGTTTTTAGGTAGGTAATTTTATACAGGTATTACGCATTTTGATACCTGGAAAGATGCTCAGTGAAGCTGAATCACGCATCGAAACGAATTTCCTCAAAAACTTCGCAACTACATGAACAACTGTAAATAAAATATATATCCAATTCTATTTTCTCGCATTTATCCATGGATTGCCCACGATTGGACGCTGTTTTAAGCAGTACAATTTATTGGCTCATGTAAAACGGCTTTAAAGCAAGAGTTATTTTATTCAGTTCCTGTTGCAGTTATATCGTAAGCAAATGCAGGATATATTTGCCTATTTTACTTTTGCTTTAAGTATGCAAGCCTATTGAGATTCTAAAGGTTGAAAATTAAAACTATTGCGGAAAATTAGCTCATTGATTTGCTATCACATGGAATTTATTAAACATTTAAATACTCAGTAGTAATATTAGTGAATTAACATTTGATTTCATAAAAACCATTACCGCGTAATTAGGAATAAATAACCATAAAATTAAATTCAATTGATTGATAGGAGGCGGCAATATTAAAAATGGAAAAATGTAGAATTCAGTGGCTGAACTCATATTCAGTCATCTCAGACAATAACTATTCACATAGTTGGAGCTGACTAATGATCATACGATATAAAAGAGATCACAGTCCTTAATCACAAATCATTCAGTTTTCCGTAAGCAGACTAGAGCGTTCCCCTATCCGCCACCTGGGGCAGCGCCCTCTTGGGGTTGCAGGCTTCTCCGAGATTCATTCAATTATGAAGAGGTAATCAGGAATAAGTAGCAATTAATCAACTCAAATTAAAGGACGTGATAGGAGACAACGAAGCAAAAACTAGAAACTCTAGAACCTACAGACTGCACTCACTTTCCATCACTTAAAGATGTACCCATGCTATCATTACCATCATAGTTATAGCCAATTTATTGTCATCTAAGAGATTACTCATCTCCTCACATCAATATAAACGCCGTTCTATTGGCTGCCCCTAAGGCAGTCGCTACCTTCTGTTCCATCAATATTACTTTCCCCCTTTCTCGATGCACTTAACGATCGCGTGAATTAGAGTTCCCACTCCTTTTCCGGACCATTCCTTGCACATTCTTCGAAGGTTTTATTCGGTGATTTTACTCACGCTTTCGTCCCTGGCTGCAAAACAATCACAATGCGTCGCCGGGAATGACGATGCGGAGCTACCAACGCTGAAATCTTTAAGAGGCACGCGCTTTCGTTTTCGATAAGCACGCCACCTTTCACGATAGGGGAAGAAAGAGGGCCGGCCGGTCGGTCGTGAGCGTGATCGTGAATAAGCTGCCACATGCCCGCGCATTGTGTCTGCCTGCACCCGTGCTCCAATTGCCCAACGTAGCGTGGCTAACGAATGCACGGCTCCGGGAGCATGTAATTGTGTTCCAGCCGTTAACCCAAACGAGAGCACGCCAGCTGAATGCCTTTCTTCGCGAACAATGACGAAAATATATTTCAGCGGTTGACGCCTATCAACAGAGATTCACTGGTTCTTCTACATCAAGACCCATGGCATCGAAGAAGTAACTTTTAAACGCACGTGCGCTGCAAGTGACTCAGCAATGAGGCTTTCTAGAAAGTGAAAAATCCCTTTTGTATGAGGCATTCAGAGGCTAGAATAGCAACCATCTGTTGGAAGAGTGCAGATCCACATTTGACCCCTCCGTGCTGCTTCTAAATAATACCTAACCAAATTATCTAGAATGCCTATAAGAACTCAAATTAAGAAACTTCAAATGCCTACACGATATTCCTGAATATTGATATATTTTTTTTCTAGCTAAGCAACAAAAAGTACGATGGTATGTAGTTATAAGATTGAGTAGACAATTTACAGTGCGCTTACGCAAACCATCAATTATAATCAGAAAAGCGTAATATTCATCAAAATCTCCATAGCCAAACTGTTACATGAAATAATACTTATCTTTACCATGATTATGGCTATTTCATCAGCTACATTTTTCATTGAAGTTATTACAACTCCATACGAATGAAATTATATGGCTTTGGATTATAGCAGCCATATAATTAGCAGCTATCAAGCCGTTTCACAAAACATAATCATTAATTAGGACAAGTGTACTTGATCCTTTTACCTTTACAACGCCTATTTTATTCTCTTTCATTGACCTTGGACATAATATTCCTAGTTTACAGAGTATCTACTTCATAGTACTAATTAAAGTTAAGGTTGGATTAGAAAAAACTCATTCCATACCAAAGCTCTACTTCATCCGCGATATAAAAGGCTACTCTGTTCTTGTACCGTCCCAGCTAACTATCATTTTCAACTTCATTAAACGCATGCTTCGTACTCAACTGGTAATTCCCTCGAATAATCTTACTAACCTCCAACTGTGACTCTTCATAATTTGTTGCAATAACTCCCCAATTATTCCTAGTTCTTCATATTGTCTTACTTTTCTCCAATTGGACTCTCTCCATCTTTCTCTAAACTCAAAAATTTGAACTACGTTTTCATCCTCTCTCCCATATTTATACGGTATCTAACTTTAAGAAAACAGAATAGGCAGCATAGGAAAGGGATAGGTAGAGGAAATATTTTAGAGTATTGTGTAGTGCATGATGCATGTATTAACCCCTCAAATACTATAGATACTAACAATCTAGTTGCATGAGACCCTTTAGTTGCTTGCTTGCATGTTAGTAGTGTATGCTTGGTGATCTTCACCCCCTGCCACACACCCTCGCGGTAGCTTGCAGGGTATCGTGTAGATGTAGATGTAACTTTTAAAGCCTCCAATCCTTTCCCATCGTCATTTAACTGGTTCCAAATCCGTTATGGTAGGCTCCATACCAAAGATGGCAACAAATTATTTTTTTTTAGCTTTTTGTTGGAGTCTCCCGTATTTCTCTCTTTTTCGCAAATGCATCCTTAGCCAATGCAAATCCTAGCATATTAAAAAAAAACAATTTACACAGTTTCGTCAAAATTACTACCCGAGAACGTAAAATGTTTAAATAGTTCTGACAGTTCTGACATATGTTCTTCTCGATTATTTGTAGACAATTTTATTTTCCTGAGAGCCCCATACCTTTGCTGTTTAGAGACGATTGGTTCTTATCAATTATCGACCAAGAATGAAAGACACGTATGTTTCCAATTTGTACAATAAGAGCATGAATTCCTTCAGGGAGTAAGTATCCACGAGTCTATACTACAGGTACTACATATTCGAATGAAATTGTTCGTACTTTTGAACCATGTTTTTGACCCCACCATTTCACCTGAGTACGCAACATTATGAAGAAATGCAGGAAAACTACTCTCTAGCTCGGTGGCAAAGGTAGTGGAATTTCTGCTTTCTTAGAGCAAGCCGTGAAAGGCACTTAAGACTGTATGAATCTACTAAGAATGTCATGAATGCCTTTATTCTCTATTCATGAAAGCCATGGCCTACAAAACTCAGAACGCGTACAGCCATGACTAGGCTAGTCATTTAGGTTGAAATGAACAGCAAGACATATAATAAGCTGGTGCAAGGCTTTATGATGAATAAAACACAATTTTATCTCTGGGTCATGGACAAGTTTCAGAGCCTAACCCTCAGTAAAATAACAGTTCTATCCGTTTGCATGCATTGATTTCTTCAGAAAATATGATTATTAATAGCATCAGCACAGAGCCCATCATAGACCAAAAAAAGATGCACCATTCCTACAAATGTTTACATATTTACCCTTGTATGCCTCTCTCCGTCGTTAATTTGGAAGAAAATATAACGGCTAAATGTTTGTCAATTATCAGGAAGTATGAATTATTTTTGTTGCCATGGTTTGCTGAGGTTTTATCTTCTGGCCTCCTTACATCCTTCTCACGAACTGTTTTCCTACATCCACTTTGCTGCTATCAGATTCACTATGACTCTAGAAGTTCTACCTCATCAGATGGCAATGGAAGTTATGACAGGTGACTTTCACAGGGAACAGGGAGCTCTCCTCCCAAAATATGTTGTTGAGGTGACACGTGACATAAAAAAATCGACATCACGCATTCTATCCAACTCTTGCCTAAATGATCATAGGTTCTCACTAAATGGGGATGGTTATATCTCATTCACCATTTAAATGAATTTTCAAACTGTCCTTTAAAAAAAAATTGTTGCTAGATATCTACTATTTCTATTTACTAATTAACTCTCAGTATAATAGGGCTATATTGTCTTTCACGATCAGCCACAAGTCTAAATTTTATCAGGAGAGATTATATTTATGGCATGATAGAAATTCTTATTTTTTTAGAATTTGAATTTGGAATATAAGTAATTTCCAACCAAAATAGTTATAAAAAAGATAATAAGCATGGCATATCTTGTTCAAGTTGACAGAAAACTTAAGGTAGAATTTACGATAGTTGCTAGTATTCTTCATTTTTTCCTATGCATAATTCAGAAATCATTTATCTGTGAACATGATTGGATAGCCATATTGCCTTTCAGCATGCTATCTACATTTACGGTACATTTATCAAGCCAAGTTATCCATCTAATTCAATTTGCTAAGCTCTGTATCCATACAGGAGTCCCTATCCTGCCTAAATTTTAATTATGCATTTCTTTCTGGAGGAAGTTCTTAAAGTGTTGTTCCGTTTTTGTGAAGGGTGCAGAGTTGATTAAAATTTCCAAAAGCAGGTTGAATGAAATTTTTTTAACATTCCTTCTTTGAAGACATTTACTGCAATGTTTTCCTTCAATGTTTTTTTTTTGCATTTTTCCCAGACGTCAAGTTTTGCATTTTTTCATGCATTATTTTCAAAAGTCTCGAAAATACTACGGCATTCAATTCTAATTACCCCTAAATGAACTTTAAAATCCATGTGAGCATTCTTTTGTCAATTATTGAGCAAATTATGAAGTACATATATTTAACGGTCAATTATATAACGATTTTATTTGGAAAGAACACCTGTTTGTTATTAAGGAACGGGACGCCAAAGTATATACTTTTAGAAAGTACAGTAGGTACTATATAAATAGATATTACGTTTTTGCATCGTACAATGATGTCTTAAGGTTTTCGTTTTGAAATAAAAACTATTGATCCATGTAAACTGGTATGGTGCTTTCTTATAATAATAAGAATGCTGATTCATCTGAACCATGTAGCTTTAAATTTTATTTTGCATATTTTTTTCTATTTCTAGGTAAGTGGAGATCATCAAATGGGTAAAATTCTTCACCGCCAGTCTGCAACGTAACTGAAGATTGGAAAACTCTTGAGATACTTCTGGATTTCCGGAGAAAAAAAAACCAGAACAGGAGTAAAAAAGTACATTATCTAAGGAAAAAAGGTACCTCACTAAATGAAGAAAACGAGGTGACCATAAAATGAAAAAGCTACCGATATTATGTGGGAGACATAGTTTTTCGGACCTTAAACTTTTGTAGTAAAGTCTCAAGAATTACTATTTCAGAGCTCAGCTTGTGCTAGCGCTTCGAAAACTATACCTATTTTTCATAAAAAAAAGTCCATTATGGGAATATAACTGAATAATTCCAGCTTAATTTACGGGAAAAATCTTTTTTTGTGGTGGAAATAACAAACTTGCAAATTTCACTTTATAAATTTATTCACGACCCGTGAATAAATTTATAAAATGAAATTTGCTAAGTTTGTTATTTCCACCATGGAAAAATTTCAAAAAGTTACCCCTGAATCCGTTTGTTTTCTTTTTGTGTGATTCGGTTTTCTTTTCTGACGGTATTACAAACATATTTTAAAATATCGCTCATGCTATGGTAGGTTGCATAATAAGTATAAGATCAGAAAGGTAGACACTTATAAGGAGATAAATAAAATGTAATTTTTCCCCGTACAGCAAGAAATGATAGTAAATATGCATAAATACCATCAAAATTACCAGGGAAAATAGGTAGTAGAGGTAGAGTAAATTATAGACTTATGTTGCCTGTCAGTATAATACTTTAAATGTACAGCATAGAAGTGTATTTTTTTCTCAAGCCCCGCATTCTTGATAAACAACCTAAAATATACTAAAAATATTGCTCATCTAAAGGATTGTCGTGGTGACTGGCACGCATGAGTATAGTGATAATAAAAATCAGAAACGGTTTTCCATATCATGCTGCTCCGCTTCCTACGTTCATTTACTTAACCAACCAACGTAATACGTAACATAATAACTAACCTTCGACGATCCGATGTGACCGTGACGATCTGAGTGTGTAGTTACCCCCTTCTATTTATCTCTGCGGTGGATTTCAGGGTACTAAGCAGCTGCACATCAGGTGCATTGCATGTGCAACTCAGTGAGTCAGCCGAGCTTAATGATCGAATGTGAGCTAATCAATATCTTATGAAGGAAACTAATTATTATACCCTTATAGTGATTTTATCACAGAATTTATTGAAATATCCATTAGATTGGAAGAATAACATTAGTCTCATATGCTTGGGGACCTGAAATTAAACTGCAAAGTACAAACAAAAGTCAACTTGATCAGTTACTCACCTCCATTCGTCTACACCCCGGGGTACCATGTCATTAACAAAATACTGATAAAAAATGAAAATTAACCCCAGATATATTGTTCTAATGATTTCCTGGTGTGTACTGTTGGTGAAGGCTACTCGGGTTCTTCAGCAAGTGAAACACTGCATTTATGCCAACGTTTTGATGTACATGCAATTCGTCCATTGAAACGTCTTAAAATGTAGTGTTTGACCCGGTGGGGATCCCGGATAGCCTTCACCAACCAGATATCTACATCTACATCTACTTAATACCCTGCAATCCACCACAAAGGTGTGTGGCAGGGGGTGATTTCTCACCAAACATGCACTACATATCATGCATAAAAAAAGGAATAGTATTAATTTACCAGTCAGAACTTCACTATTTAAAAAAGATAGAAATTGCAAAGTAAACATGAAAAACATTATGTTAGTAGGGTTAGCTTTAAGTACTCATACCAACATGCAGCTACCAATGCTATCCATTGCTACTCTCCGATTGGACATATTTACCGTTATTCGTATCTCTAATTGTACGAGGGAAAAAGGATATTTTGAATCTATCAGTTCGGCAATCAATTTCTCTAATTTTATGATTATGGTCCAGTCTGCCGTAGTAAGTTGGGGTTCGCAAAATATATAGATATATTTGTTTTCCAAATATACTTTTATTTAAAAAAATCAATTGCAAGCCTTTAACTATTTAACTACTACGAGGTCTACTGTGAAAATGAGAACACATTTAAAACTATATTTTGTCATCATAGGGAGCTTGGAATATCGTTTAACTAAAAATCACCTCAAGCTAAAAACTGATTTGAAGCAATAGAGTAAGGGTAGAGCTCAAATCTGGCAGCAAAAGACAAAAACTCCAGCGATTTCGGCCAAAGGTCGATGAATCTTGAAACGTCACATCAGTCTTACATCAACCGTACTCTGAGAGTGGACTATGAAGCCGGATGGCCTGCAGTTAATACTCAGCATTAATTGATCGTTGCCAGTCATTAAACTCGTGGCAGCAAATCGGAAGGGCCTTGATAACTTTTACTACTTGTCACGATCGGTCAATGATGATCGACCTTTTTATGTGTTTGAAATGAATCATTACAACGGATTAATGAAATAAAACTCATCACAGGAAAACAATTGGATTTTGTCGTTGAACTTATCAAAAGGCCATTAGAAGTTTTATTCGCTGCATATTTCGCTCGGAGTTGGTGCTGAATTAATAAATACCACTAAGGGAGGCAAATAATTAACTGTGAAGAAAAAGCACAAATGATTTACTTGTTTTAGAGCACAAATATGAAAATATCTATAATTGGAATTCAATATTCAAACTATGAAGCTTTTAATATATTTAAAAATAATTAAGTCCGCGATTTGCATCTCTGTCTCGATGGAAGATGAGCCTTCTACGCCAATATAAATGCACATGCAGCTCAATGAAAGAGACACAAGGGTTTTTGTAAGTAAAGGTCGGCCACAGAATAGCTGGTAAAATAAAATACCATCTTTGTCATTGAACAGACAGATGTGCTTTTCAATTATACATTAAACTTGTTTGTTAGCACATTCCCGGCACTACTTATGATATAGGTCGCTATGAATTCTTAAAAGACAATTCCAACGGCACACTGACGATGATGTAATTATGCACGGAAATGCAAGCCCTTTTGTTCCTTCTTGGCAAGCGTGCACTGCGACACTATCCATTCTGCGTTCGCGTCGTTATACATACTGATTGAGGTGAGTCAGTTTAAGAGGCATCTGTAGCATTGACGATTAGAAATGATTCACGAGAACTTTAATTATTTCTCAATACGGAAAAGCGAGTGTTTTTTTTATTGGGGCGACATTAGTCTTAAAGCTTTACGTGATTTGAAAAAGATCCTGAGGTAGAGTTGGTGCGCTGGAATTCTCTATTCTATGGGTCTGACAATGAGCTCAAATCCCTAGGGTATTAGATATATCACGGCAGAATCCTAACCTCCAAATGAATGCTGGAAAGGGATAATTTTGAGCAGAAAATTCTGTCCATGAGATTTTACGCTGTGCGGTAGACCTCTTCTGCAAGTAGGTGGCTTTTCGCTAGCTTAATACGAGTTTTTCATGCCACAAATAACATATCTATTATTGATCAGGCGGATAACACGTTCCTGCGTGTTAGGGTGTTTTTGGGCGACCACAGTTTCTCCAGCCATTCTGCTGGCGTCTCCAGGTCGGAAACAATTTTTTGGCCGAATTATGTATGATAAATGAGAGCTCTAGATTGGCTCTGATTGGTCGATATGGTTGTCTGGTCAATGCATTAAAAAATTAATGATTATTCCTTACTTATCCTGCTAGATAGCGTATAATACGCTATATAATAGGTGGAGAAGAATACTCAAGATTAACGGATAATTGTTGTTTGTTGAATGCATTGACCAGACATCCATCAATTAATACCCTAGCAAGGAAGAACCATTTAATTGCTTTTAATTTTTTCACTATACAACTATAAGTCTAAAGAAATAAGAGGCTATGTGGCTATGGGTTAAGACTATACTTTTCATGAAATTTGGTATAAATCTAATAAAAAAATTATATCTGCTTCTCAAAGTTCTCTCCGAGTTTCATTTAAAACCACCAATTTTAGCACGAACTTTAAAGTTTTTTTGGAGAAATAAGCGCCAAATATCTGCTGCCGTAAGTGCCATTACGATTATTTTAGAATGCACCGCAGGGAATATTTAAGTGTGATAATAGAAAAAGCTATCGTGTAAGCAAAGTGAAAAAACCTATGAAAAATGTTTTCTTCTTTAAATATTTGTGGTCAATGTTGGTAATTCGAAATCTTTAGCTAATGAAGTGCAGTATCATATACATATCTAGAAGTAGTTGAATCATATCTTCAGAAGCTAAAACTGCTTAGATTACATCGCAATGGCTATTACAAACTTGAATATAACGCAAAAAGCATCCATGTTGGATTCCAGGTAGAATTCGCATTCGCAATCTTTGAGTTGCGTGATTCGCCTTGAATCAATTCTTTTAATTCGAATGCAACTAAGGAAGTAGATGGCACTAATAGTTCACGTATCCAATTTCCTCAGGTACTACATACCGCACTTCCATATTCAAGCACGTTTAGTCACGCGTACATCTCAAGTCAGCTTTTTCTCATAACGTTTACTTTATAAAGAGCGTACAACTATTGGAATGAATTTATGCTTGAAGGGGCGTACAATATTTTATGCACGACGATTGATTGGATAGCCCTCTTCTTGACGATCATTGCCGCCAGCATTATCAATATAGAGATGAATCGATTGACTTTCTGACCATCCACCTAACCACTTTCACCTCGTCTATCGAAATATCGGAAACGATCGGCGGATTAAACAATTCGATCATGCTATTTCGAATGCGTCCTAATTATGCCCTGGATATCCATGTTTCCCGCACTGTTTTTCCAATGATTGGATTTTTTTTCTCATCGAGGCATCCACGGAGGATACGAGAGAAGCCTCCATGGTGTGTGGCAGGGGGTGAATAATCATTCACTAAGTACGTATATACAACTAATAGATACATTGTCACCGCATTAGACGAATGTGTTAGTTACCACCAGACGTGTGCTACCTAACTGTCAGTATCATCTGCATCTACAGATCACCTTGCGAGTTGTCACTTAGGTGTGTGGCAGGGGGTGATTCCTCACCACTACATCCACATCATCTACCTACATGCATTAGGAAACATAATAAAACTTAATAATGAAAACGTACGTATTACTTATGCATGCGCCAGCAAAGTTCAATTCATTCTGCGATGTAATCTATTTTTTATTATTCGGTTAGGTATTTGCTGTCATGCAAGAATTTTCATTCCATTTTCGCTTGAATGCATGCAGTTAATATGGGTTGGTAGAACTATGCTCATGCACTTTTAATACGCTACCTCCATTTAACATATGTAGCCGCGTATTATATTGCCTAATATTATCTCTTATTGTTTTACGAATTTAAGCAGGAATATAATAATTATCAATTGGTTTGGAATTTCTTAAAATTAATAAATGTATAATTATCCTCAGGCATTCAAGGGTGGAGTAACATGAGTTCGATAGTGTTAACAACATGCTTCAGAAGCACTGCAAATTACATACTCTGCCTATATTTCACCTACATCTCCGTTTACTTTGTCACCAATTAGGATCTCTTATTGGTCGCGATGAGAAAGATGGTACGTTAGTTCAACCTTCTAATCGAATGATAGCGGTCCCCATCCTTGTTTTTTTTAATAAGCTCGTGATACTAATACCATTTTCATAACGACCTTTGCATTGCCCATTTTCTTTGTAACCACTCCAATTCCTCGATCGAGCCTCCATCTGACGGATTCGAAAAATGTAACAATGACTAGCTGTTATGCGTTGAGCGAGTCTACAACGTAAACCACGTCGCTCGGCGGATTTCCGCCCAATTTTTTCCGCGACAATCTCCTCATTTTCGATTCCAAATTTTCCCCTTCCCTTCCTCCCACTTCCTATCGAAACTCTTTCCTCGAATTCTGTGCGAGCCAGATGAAGCTTTCTCCGTTCCCTCCGGAGCCGAAGATCAGAAGCGGGAGGAGAGTGTTGGGTCGGTGAGGCGTACGGTACGGGGGGAGGGGGTGACTCTGTAATGGGCGATGGAAGGATTTTAGAGGAGGGGTGTCCATGTTTGTGTGAAAGGTAGAGAGAGGGTGGGGGGGGAAAGAGGTTGTGGTGTCGTAACCAGCCTCGGGAGAGCGCTATCTCCCACCAGCTCGCTTGCTACCTCTCGTCGAAACCCGGAAGGATACTCGATGAGCAGGGAGGAAAGCCACCAGCCACGGAGCACTTCTGCGCCCCTTCGCGAATAGATGGCTTTTAAGGAAAATTACGTCGACTGCTGCGGTGAGAAAAATTCTTAGGGTGACGTAACATCACATATGGTGACCTCGGAGTCCAAATGTAGGATCGGACTCGATATCCCACTTGGCTTACATTAACGCGACTGATAATTTGGCTCCAGGAACATTTCCTTCGCACACAATTTCCTTCTTTGCGGATAAACGTTTGTGCAGAGTTGGGGAAATGCATTACACAACAGCAGCCATCAAGTGATAAGGGAGGCTGAAGAAGGAAAATATATCAATTGAACGAGTTTCAAGTTTCCGCATCATGCACTTGATTGTGATATGACACTTTACATGTAAAAAGCTTTCGGGAGTCTTTCACGTTGTCATTCTGTAAAATGGTGACGATTCACCCATTCTACTGCAGGTGTCCTCAGGCCAGGCTGAAGTGAAAATGCTTCGAAGTTGACTCTTATAAACTCGTCTTCTGAGGTGGTCGCTGCTCGCTGATAGGCTGTTGATGTTCGTGTGAATACTCGTTTCCACGTGTTGGAGAGTGGGTAGCTATCCTCTCTATTCATATTGTTGGGCCTCTTGGAAATTTCAATTGCTTCCCTTATAATTCTAGGGAAATGTCGCTTTTCCCTCGTGAGGATTTTTGGTTCCATTAAATTCACGGAGTGGTTTGGTTCCATCGAAACGTGCTCCGCAATAGCCGATTTCCCCCCTTGTCCGTTTTTGAGGGCCCGTGAGTGTTCTTTCATTCGTCATTGTATAGCTATCTTTGTTGGCCCTACGTAGGATTTTCCACAGCTGCAGATAACCTCGTAACGCCTTCGTGGATTTACAGAATGACAACGCGGAAGACTCCCGAAAGCTTTTTACAATTATCGGAACGCCGCGAAAACCTTCGCCAGAAATATGACACTTTACAACTCATACAATATTCAAACCAACGGTTTCTCTTTCAATACTTTGTGATCTTGAAATCCAGTTTATCTGCAAATTTGCATAGCTCCTATTATCATTCGAGAACCCTAGTATCCAAGTTCAAGAAATTACTATCCGAAACCGGATCATCTGGAAATAAAATACGTACCAGTTTTATGGCTGCGCAGGCATTTCAGTATTGAAAAGTAGAAAAAGAGTATAGGCAATAAAAAAACAGTCCTATTCAAATGACTTGTCAACCTTTAATATGGTGCAAGACCCAAGAAAACATAATAGCAATCAGTTTAACGCAATGAGTTCAAACCCATGAAGTTCACTCACCTTGACGGTTTAAGTGCTGACAACTTAAATTCACACCATACGTCCAGTTCCTTTGAAATGAAGGGGCCACAGCTTAAAGTATAGTTATACCAAAAATAGAAAATATACCATTTTTTTGGGAGGATTTTTTAAATGTTTCCGCAATGACGAAATTTTCGTGAAAGAAGAATGTACTCTGGCGGCACTTATGCTAAACAGTTCATATAAATATTTAGCTGAATTAAAAGTTAAATTCCACATGCCAATATTCTCGATCCATTTAAATAAGTCATAATAAGTACCTTAATCAATGATATTTGCTATCTGTGCCGTATTTCTTTTACTAAAGGCATCTTGAGGAAATTCAAGAACACCATTTCAAAAGAGATGCAGTTAAGGAAATTAATCCCCCAGTTAAAATGCTTGAAAGCATCTACGGAAATACCTGTTTCAAGTCAGTATTCCGTGCTGGTATTTCCACACTTGCACTTTATTTCTACTGTTTGGTTTATTAGAGAGAGCTATGTAGCCAGTGAAATTCCGGGAGAAAGTAAAATGACAGAGGTGGCCGTTAAAGACTTCCTCCACGGAAGAAATGGCCTTCTTGGGGAAGTTTTCTTTCTTTGCTTGATGCAATCTTAAATTTATGATTTCCTATCCTTCCTTCCTTTCTCCATGGCTACTCCCTACACTGCACATCTTAAGTACGTAGATTCCATGAAAATTTTCATCATAATTATTTTATTGTAGGCCTTTCCAGCTTGAAAAGATAAGAAGGACCGAAATAGGGAGAAACCATATCGCAATCAAACTAATCACTAATTCTTTTTTATGCCTATGGCAATTCCTCCATTAGGATTTGTCATTTTGCATTCTTATGCATAGATAATAGTTATAAATCAAAGTTTAACTGAAATGAATTTTAGGAGTTTATTCCTAACCGATTTTAAATCTCAATTTTACACAAACGATAAGAAGGAGCCTAGCGATTCATTGTTTTCCTTCTGTCACGTCTCCGAAATATTTCACAGTACCTAAATAGGAGTTCAAGCACGCTTCCTTTCATTATGAGGCGTAATCTCAAAGGCAGCCGGTGCAAGTTTTTAAAGAGAGATTTCAGAGCCACGATGGTTGAGGAACGTACAATATAAACATAAATACCGAACGACATTTCGAGACGCTTTTAAAACAACCAATTAGTCCGATGTATGTTACTTCAATTTGAATTCTAGAAGCTTGAGGCTCATCAGCTAACTCAGAATACATTCGTTAGTTAATTACGTAGTTACTCAGGGAAGGTGACCAACAACTGAGGTAATTTGCGCCATTTATTCGGTGATTGGGTAATGGTAGGAGTTTTTAGGGAACGTAGGAAGGGTGGAGAGAAACCCGGCGTCAGCATTAGCCTACTCTTAACGACAAGCGTCAAGGGGACTACGGCTTAACATCCCATCTGACGGGCGGAGTACTGAACCTGAAAGGTACTCCACTAGGCTCTGAAGTAGGGACCGGTTTGCAACTGAAAAATCCGCCACTCCACGGAATCGCACCCGGGCCCTCGGATTGGGAGGCCAGTTCTCTAGTCACCAAACCAACCCGATCCCCATATATTCGTCTAGATCCTTGTAGAATTAGACTTTTAAATGGCATCCACGAATAATTTACTCAGAGTGTTCCATCACATCTTTGGCGACTTTTAAAAATGTCCATATTATTTATTACCTTGAGAGTATTGTATTAAAATCTTATGGGTTAGACAGTAACATTATATCATGGATTAATGATTTTCTGCATGATCGGGTTCAAAGGGTTGTTTTGGACGGTGTTTCCTCACCGGCAATTAAAGTCACTTCGGGTGTCCCACAAGGTAGTGTGATAGGTCCACTCCTATTCCTTTTGTATATTAATGATATCCAAAAGGTGGTAAAAAGTAAGCTTCGTCTATTTGCCGATGACGCAGTAGTGTACAGGGAAATTCTATGCCCGAACGATAAAGAATATTTAAATATTGACCTACAAGCAATTGAAACTTGGTGTGATACATGGCAGTTAGAATTAAACTTTAAGAAATGTCTTGTAATGAATTTTTGGAAAAAGAATAGCTCTCCTCCTACCACTTACAAAATAAGTAATAATGAATTAACTAACGTGGAATCCATTAAATATCTTGGAATAAGACTGACAAATGATCTTTCCTGGGGTAAACACATTCGTGAAATAATTGGTCAAGCGAATCGCAAACTGGGTTTCATTAAAAGAGTATTGGGTAAATGTGACGATCATGTACGAGAAATCAGCTACTTTTCCCTTGTTAGACCTCATTTGGAATATGCTGCCAGTGTATGGGATCCCTACGAAATCGGTCTAAGTAATGAACTTGAACGTGTGCAGCGAAGATCGGCAAGATTTGTAAAGGGACGATACGATAATTATATTAGCGTAACCAGTCTATTAAATGAATTGAAATGGGAATCATTGTCAGATCGCAGGTTGAAATTTAGACTTAATCTCTTCCACAAATTCCAAGGCAATATTTTCAGTGATGATGTTAAAAATATTTTACGAACCCCAACTTACTATGGCAGACTGGACCATAATCATAAAGTTAGAGAAATTGATTGCCGAACTGACCGATTCAAAATGTCCTTTTTCCTTCGCACAATAAGAGATACGAATAACGGTAAATATGTCCTATCGGAGAGTAGCAATGAATAGCATTGGTAGCTGCATGTTGGTATGAGTACTTAAAGCTAACCCTACTAACAGAATGTTTTTGCATGTTTGCTTTGCAATTTCTATCATTTTTAAATAGTGTAGTTCTGACTACTATATTAATACTATTCCTTTTTTATGCATGATATGTAGTGCATGTTTGGTGAGAAATCACCCCCTGCCACACACCCTTGTGGTGGCTTGCAGGGTATTATGTAGATGTAGATAGATGTAGATGTATTGTAAAGGTCAACATATAAAAACCTCAGTAAAAGGGCGTATAAACCTCAAGATTGGCAGCAGAGCCCAACAGCATAGTTCTCAAAGCAATTGAAACGCGCTGAAAATGTATTTACTTCCTATGAAATCGAATTTATTTTCTCCACAACTTATAAAAAATGCGATCATAAACGTGTTATTTTGCAATTGTGATTGCGATCAGCCAGCCAACCATTTACAACGTTTGGTTACTGTGGTGGTTATAACAAAATAACAAAAACTTACCTGCGCAGGTACTATTAAGTAAATTAATGCAGCAAATCAAACCACAACTCAAGGAAAATATTCAAACTTCTATTATAGATAAATATAAACCACGAGAAAGTATATGGACAAAAATATTTGTTTTCCAATAGAGACACACCTAAAAGTTTTAGATTCCATACCAAAATTAGGATATGCTTATGCGCAGTTATATATTCATATTTTCGTAAAGAAATAGAAGCACTAAACTTTAAAGAGAAAGGCAGGTATATAATAATAGGGTATTCTTATTTCCAAGGTTATATCGTACATTTCAGCTGATTGTTAAATTAAATAACATCCGAGGAGGAAAACGACCTAAGACCTCTTATCATGCCGACATATAGCATAAGTGGCAACCACTCCCGGCAGTTAAAGACGTATATTGTCAGTGAAACTCGATATCGGAGGAATATATTGATTAGTTTGTTGGTTTTGACTAGTCACAGAGTTCTCCCAAATTTCATCTTTCGTTTTTAGGCCAAGGAGTTCAACAGTGTAGAATACGGAAACCTTCGAAGGAATAACGATGTACTTCGCGTTCAGTCCTCTCCCTTTTTATCCTGCTCATTGGTGATCTGAAGAAATGGAAGCGAGCGTTATAAACTGGATTAATAACATACGCGGTACCGAGGTCTAGAAAAAAATCAATTGTTAATAGAATGCTGTTAGCATTCATTACACGAACCTATTGCTTCCAGCACCTAAGGTTGCACAACTCGCGGATTTAGCGCAAATAAATACGGAACGTGATGCAGGGAACTGAGGGAAAGGTTGGAAAAGAAAGGAATGACTCTTAATCTATTGTGCTGCCCCTCAGATTGTAACAGACGCACATTCCATCCCATCAGTCCGTCGTTCGAACTGATTTTCGCAACTCACCCCCAACAAAGAAAAGGGGAACGGATCGGGAGAGGGTGATAAATTACGCATCGGTGTTGCCATATTTATCGCCGCGTGATGGGGAAAATAATTTCAATTGCGAGAGGGTGGCGCGCATGACTCATGTCTGTGATATTGTTTTCCTTCCGGAGAGGAATTCGGTTCGCTCGTCAAAGGTTTACTTCAGTGTTCTCTGCCGATCCTGCTCGTCGCATTCCCTCGCATCGCTTTTGATCGATCCTTGTCGGTTTACGTAGAACTTGATTGATTGATTCATTGGCATCAAATATAAAAACGTATTATGCAATATATAATGTCTCAAGCCCTTTTTAAGGAAGAAAATAGCAAACGTTAGGCAAAAACATGTCGAATTTTTTGTATTGTCAAGGCAAACATCTAAATCAGACGACCAATGAGTCAACCAGCTGAGAAGAATGGGAAGGAATGCTTCTCGAGTTGGATTTAAAGATGGAATTAGAATCAAACGAGAGTTCAAATACTTTGTTGTTACCTACCAAAAATGGAATGACAACCATGAACGTATGCGTGTTCAGATAGGTATTTTCAAATTTTATGGGTTAAATACCATGTTATATCATGAATTAGAGCTTTTTTCATGATCGCGAGCAAATGGTCTTGGTCGGTATTACCTCTCCAGCAATTGAAGTTACTTCGGGTGTACCACAGGGTAGTGTCATAGTTGTAAATGTATGTTCAATATAATGTATAGAAGTGTTTCAATCAATAGCATAGGTAGATACAAGTTGGAGTAATGACTTTAAGCTTACTCAACTGACCGCATGTTTGTGCATGCTTGCTTAGAAATTTAAATGTTTTTCTAATTGTTATGTTTTAACTAGAATATAGTTACTCATCCTTTTTAAAAATGTTATGTAGCGCATGCTTGGTTTGAAATAACCCTCTGCAACGCAACTTTATGATAGCTTGCAGGGATTGTGTAAATGTAGTTTCATAGAGGAAGTGGAATCCTTATTCAAAAGAATCCTTATTCAAAAGTGCATTTCAATGTATCTGTAATTAACAGGCATCAACGAGGAACGATGCTCTTTTTAATGGTCCTTCCTTAGTTTTCTCTGCTTATGCAGTACAGTTTGATTTATATAAGCATGTTGGTAGTGAATGCTTGGTGATCTTAACCCCCTGCCACACACCCTCGCGGTGGCTTGCAATGTATCGTGTAGATGTAGATAGCGTCACATCTACCTTGTAATTCCGTTAAAACCACGTAACTCGCAGTTGGTTTCTAGCGTAGCTTTATGGAAGCGGTTCTTTGTAATAAAACTAAACCTAGTTCTTCCACTTACGACCTTTTTACTGCGGTCGTATAAAAAATATCGCACACGGAAGAACTAAGTATTGTTTTTTTTACCAAGAACCTAGCCAAGTTCAGGTACTGAATCTATTTTAATTCTCAAATAAACTCATATTTTACACATATACTATTCGGTCTCTCTTCGTTTCCACGTATTCTCAATTGCTATTTCATAATCCATTCTAATAAGGAAGTTGCTTTATTACTTCTTCCTTAATATTTCTCGTATGAGCACTAAATGCGCAAAGACAAATTCATAAAAATTCAATTCCAATGTTTCGTTTTCAATTCTTCTTTATAAACTTTTCCACGTTTTTATGAAATTAATTTAATGTACGAGTATTTTTCGATCACCTCGATAAAAATCAGAATCAGAAGTCAAGAAGAAGACAGACTCAAATAAACTCTACTGTGTTAGGCTTAACTTTCTGGGTATCCATCTTCAATGAAATTAAAAACTTTGTATAATACTAATTTTTATAGTAAAACACGACCGGTTTCACCCACAATAGAAGATAAACAGGTTAATATACAGAAATTTTCAGTCTTTATGTACTCTTATTGGTGAAGTGAGGGAGGGAGCAAAAGTATAAATTTTGTATACCTACTGTCATGATTATGTCCTCTGGTGGAGGAAACCGGTCGTGCTTTACACTTTAAGTGTGGAATATACATAACTTTTTATTTCATTGACAAACTGAAATATATGAATGGCAAAAATGGACAGAATACTTCAATACTAACGCATGTAGTTTGTCACTATCCCCTCCTGCGCTATGGCTCGTAAATATGTGAATGTATGTACCCTGATATGATTTTATCAGTAGGGTTGAAGTGCTAGATTACATGGACAGTCAATCTAATAAAACAAGTTTAAGTGTCTTTCATGGCACGAAAAATAAGAAACCAGAATGTATGTAAACTTAAATAACCGAAGCATGAACATGAAGTTATTATATACAACTATCATGAAACCTGAAGTCCGAAGGATATTCATGGAAAACTTTTTCTGGATATATTGCCATGCATACTTACGCTGTACAGGGATATGGAAATAGTAAAGAAATATTCCACAGATGGTTGCCCAACGGCTGCAAAATGTTCTATCTTTACCTACATCTATATAACACCCTGCAAGAAACCATATAGGTGTGTGGTAGGGGGATAATCTTCTGAAATCTCGAGAGATAATGGGAATAAATATCTTCGAATTCATCAGTGATGGTCTTAGCTCGATGCATTTTTGGGAAATTTTTGGGAACTGCACTTTTGTATGCCTATTGTGAGAATGTATTGTAAGAAATACCCAATAAATTATTAATAATTATTTTTCTAAGTAGATACTAATACTTTCCTATCACGTGCCTTAACGATGCACAACTATCATTTTGTCTGAATATAAAGCACATTTGGTTTTACCTTTTAGTTCAATGCTCCTAGAGCATATCTGTGGTTGTTCACCCCCTGCCACGCACACTCGGGGCACCTAGCAGGATACTCCACTGATATAACGTAGATGTATTTTCTTGCTTCGAGTTTGTAAAAATGGTATTTCCGCGATGACAATCAATTTTTTCCGTCCAACTTCGGCCACGGCTTAGGAATCAACATAATGACACAGATGGTAATTGGCACAGACCGTGCATTGACTAGTTTCTAGTGGAATACATTAAAACTTACATTCTAGCGTAGGTTTCATAGGTATAAATGAAGTTATTTGAATATCAGGATAGGGAAAACAAATCTCAACACTGGATTTAGTTTGATATATATATTTTCACACTCGACAACTTTAGCACACATACATCTTCAATCTTAGTTCCTTTTTTTTATCATTTCCAGTAACAATCGTGTAATTTATTAGTCATACGTTACCCAACAATGGCAACAAGAACAACTTAGCAACATGGCAAATTGAACATTCCAACAGTAATGGTCTTCGGTATACAGAGGAAAAACTCGTCCTCGGTCGCGTGAAAAGCTCCAATAGGCTTTTTTCCCTCGTTTTTGTGCCCATTAATTTTGAACGGGCTCTTCACTCTCCCGCACAGGAACATTTCACGCTTTCGCTCCAACGTGGGGTCAAAGTGCGACGACGAAAACATTTCGTGACGACCTTGCCGCCGCCGGGAGAATAGCCGGAAGTTTTTCGTCAGCCTTCCAGCCGTCGACCTCCCCGGCCACCCTCGATCAAGAATTCCCCGTCACTCCTCGTTCTACGCGTGAGTCAGGAATCGACTCCGGCGGGGGTCGAGCGGCTTCCAGAAAGTGCCCAAGGTCACGGAATCTTACATCTACATCGACATAATACCCTGCAAGCCACCGCAAAGGTGTGTGGCAGAGGGTGATTTCTCACCAAACATGCACTACATATCATGCATAAAAAAGGAATAGTATTAATATACTAGTCAGAACTTCGCTATTTGAAAAAGATAGAAATTGAAAGGTAAACATGCAAAAACATTATGTTAGTAAAGTTAGCTTTAAGTACTCATACCAACATGCAGCTACCAATGCTATCCATTGCTACGCTCCGATAGGACATATTTACCGTTATTCGTCTCTCTAATTGTATGTACGAGGGAAAAAAAGACATTTTGAATCTATCAGTGTGGCAATTAATCTCTCTAATTTTATGATTATGGTCCAGTCTGCCATAGTAAGTTGGGGTTCGCAAAATATTTATAACATCATCACTGAAAATATTGTCTTGGAATTTGTTTCAGAGATTAAGTCTAAATTTCAACCTGCGATCTGACAATGATTCCCATTTTAATTCATTTAATAGACTGGTTATGCTAATATAATTATCGTATCATTCCTTTACAAATCTTGCCGATCTTCGCTGCACACGTTCAAGTTCCTTATTAAGACCGATTTCGTAGGGATCCCATACACTGGCAGCATATTCCAAATGAGGTCTAACAAGGGAAAAGTAGCTGATATCTCGTATGTACATAAAAAGTTTTTCTTTCAGTGAGGCACCTGCAGCAGTCCTTCCGATATTCCTCTCCTCCCCTACACACTCCGATAATTGCACCCTTAGGGAAACTCGAAGGGGAGGTTTTAGGGGGATGAGGGGGGTGTGGGGCATGGAGGGGGGGTGAGAACACCTAGGCGTCCTTCCACATTTGATAGACGAGGCGTCTGCGTCCAATTCAGTGGAAAACGTTTCCCTACAACAGGGAGGTCGGGACGGAAATGGATTCAAGTTCACACTTCCAGCCGGTAGCTGATCCATTGCGAGGTTTGCAAAGCTCGCACGGCTGGCGTCCCGAGGACACCTCACTATCTTCTATCCGGGAATGTCCTCACTTCAAAGGTTTCTTCACAATCATCAGCGGCTGGCGTTCCGGAGATTGGCTTTGCTGAAAGCAGCTGTCCGCACTGTTACCTTCACAGTTAGTGCGTCCATTAATGCACAACTCCTTAACCTTTACTTATTTCAATATTTGCTCGCGGTCTTCCGCTCTTGAATTTTGTTTGCATGCCTTTCCATGTTTTCTGTTTTCCTTGGTAATCTTCGGAAGGTCGTTGTGGCTAAGAGTATTAGTAATAGCATCGGACCTTCTCGTTTTATTCTTAAATCAGGGATTTTACGAGTGAATTTTGAAGAAACCAGACTCAAGACGAAAAGGAAGGAGATGAAACGAATGAAGTTAGAGTAGAATTAGGGAATAGTTATGATTTTATGGTGCTCCAACTGCCAAGGTTATATCTCCGTCTCACCTAAGCATAATCCTAAGACTGAATAGATGACTGTGGCTTGCTATTCGTACAGCTTACTTCGTAAAGATTGTTTATGTTGTTCTAAAAACCTGAGTCTGCGAACTACTAATATACAGGTAAACCTGTCAACCTAAAAGGTATTAATGGTGAAAAATTTTTCCATGACACAAATATATCATATACTTACTAATACACCAATGCTTACTAATACACTACCCCCTTCCTTATACAATACTCCTTTGCCATACACCTTTATGGTGTTGTATTTTGTAGACGTAGATACATTTGACAGCTACTTCTAGCTGTAAATGTTTTGCAATCCCCGGTCCTGTTAGCTTAATTTGCTTCCCATGGGAAGTTTATAATTAAGAATATAATCATTTCATTTGTATTTGCAATAGTCAGTTTTACTAGCGTGATAAAGCTTTCGCTTATTTAGCAGCCCATTACAAGCGGTTAACAATTTTATACGATAGATACAAAGAGCCGATTCATCAATAAATAATCAAGGTATTGGAAAACTCTCAGGTACCACTTCGTGCCACTCAGTTATTATAATCTTGTAGGGAAAAAGGTATGAGACGGGATTCTTTCCTCTCGATTCGTACACTCAATAATCGAAATCATATTTATGATTGCTTGATCATTGGCGGAAGTGGTACACGTTGCGCTAGAAGATAGAAAGGCTCGGTAACTAATATTCCTTTTACCAGAAAACAATGAAAATTCGCAACAAGCTTCTACTAAAGTACCAATAACTATAGAAAAAGTATGTGAACATGGATAATGACGGTGTAACAGTTAAACCATCTGATCAAATCCGGAAGAGGAATTAATGATGTAATCAGTGACCGTTCTCTTGGCGTAGCACCATATTTCAAGAAATTTGTTCCCTATGTTCGAACTCACTACAAATTTGTCAAAAAAGAATAATATAGGTAGTTGTTTTATAAAAAAAGTAAAATATATGAAATTGTATTTGTTTACAAACGTCAGACCACAGAGATTCAAAATTTATTATTGAATCATCATTAAAAATTTTCTACAAAAAAGTGCTCCGAGAGTGGTTAACCGAATTCGATAATCGAAATGACGATGTAAATTACAAAGGTTAATGAATTGATGTCGATAAATTAGTACATGCATATCACAATAATTAACAATGTCAAGCCGGAAACAGCTGCTAAATTACGATAGGTTCTTATTATTTCTCAGGTTTGTCTGCAACGCATTCCTCATATTCGCTCCAAGAATTCATAGATGTATTAACGTGACTGTTGCACCCCAAAAGTATAATTACACCAGGGAAAAATGGAATGGTTGTGAGAATAATCTAGTTAAGTCCGAAGTAACTCAAAGGAAAACATGTTTCCTTCCTATTGAGAAACTGGAAATAATCTTATCAATATAAATAAAAAGAAATAAATACCAACCATGGAATCGATAAAAAATGTGTAGCCTTTTTCATAAAAATGTTAAAATTTATGAAAACTGATGATAACTTTATGACGACTTGTGCTAATTTTATCCAATGTGCAGATGCTCCACTAAGTAGCACCTAAGAATATGTAGTTTCAAGAGCTTTTATTTCTTTTTTTTTTTCTAAAGTTTGATTTCCTTAGCTTCTATAGTCTTTTATCAAAATTTTCCACTTCGGATTCATGCCAATTCATATTATAATGCGGTGGCATAAAACTTGCCGGGTGTTACGAAACGAGCCGAGCACTCCCCCATTAGGCGTGACATTGCTTCGGCGTCGTTGGAAGCTGGTGGTGGGGAACTGTACCAATCGGGCAAGGTGGAGGAGGGAGAATGGGAAGGCTGCGAACCCTCGTCCTCGCATACCTCGCCCGCCCGAGATGAGGAAGGATAAGAGGCGGTCGGAAGGAAGGAAGGGATCCCCGAACGTCCTTGCCACCCCCCTCCAGCCCCAACCACAACCCCTCCAACACAGCCGGGGCGACCCAGAGGCCTGGGCTCCCAACCCCCCCGACCGGACGCCAGCCCATAATCTCTCGCCTCTCAACCTCTCTTACCCAGCGCCGACTACCTGCGCGGACTGACAGAGGGGTAAGGGACCCGCCCTCAACTTCCCCTCCAACAAGTCTTCGGCGGCTCCCGCGAGTCGAGCTTTCACGGACCCCGCACGGCAGACGGGAGTGAGAACTTGCCGACGTGGGACGCTCGAACGCTAGTCTTATTTTGTGTCCGAGTTGAAGGAATACGGGAGAGGAAACGACGTCTCCCCTCGCCATCGGGAAGGGTTTCATCGGACACGGAGCGTTTGGGTGAGAGAAACGGTGGGACGCGGCCATCCTATCATCCTCCTTCGCCCTGTTTTGCTATCTTCTCGCGTTGATTCCACACGTCGCTGGTAAGGGCGAAGGGCTCATCCGTCCCTCATCCTCCCCCACCCATCATCATCGAGACTCCCTGGGAGAGTCGAAAACATCCGTCGAGACTTTTAACGCACCCGCTGACGAGCCCGGAAGAACGGGGAATCGAAGGAAGCAGAGGAGTTATAGAACATCACCCCTCGAGTAATATTGTACCCTCTCAGGAGCAGTGACTTGGAAGTGGTGTTTACGTTTTCGTTCCGCGAAGGATTTTAAGACGGGGTGGTCTCGACGACGGACTCTACACGCCCTTGGATTTTGCCCTCGCTTGGGACTGCTCACCTCTGAAGAAACAATAACAGGAGCGAGTGCTACGACGGGTCTCTTGTTTATATTTTTTTAAGTGTCCAAACGGAGTCCAAAATCACAATGCAGTTACCAAAGTTTTGCCATAAACTGTCCAGCGCCTACGTGAGGAAGTGGTGTAAGTAGATTTTTTTTCTTTTCACCTCGCAACAGAGGAAGTAAATTTATAATCCAGAGTATACAATTATTAAACTGGCCAGATATATTATGCCGGATTTAGTGTAATTCCGATTTTTCCTGGCGTTGGGTTGATGGCGGGCAGTTTCCGCATCATTTATTTTTCTGGGTGTGCTCATCAAAACATATTTTTTGTTCCCTTGCTCTTGCCCGCTTGAGAATTTTATCATTTGTGATGAATTTACGTAGTGAGCAATTACATTAAATATGCATATTAATTCATTCAATACATTTTCATGCCAATTATGACGAAAAAAGTAATACGGTGATAATGTCAGCTTGGGTAACGTGCGTGGTAGCCCAAAGGTCGCGGATTTGACCCTCACCGCCGGCCTTAGCAGCCAGTCGGTAATGCGCCGGCCTGGTAATCAAAGGGTCGTGGGTTTGAATCCCAACATAGATAGGGTTTTTGTGTTTGTTCTAGGATTACGTAGGTTGGGCGGTGTATCCTTTGCAGATGGAGCATCTAACAGTGAAGTCTTAAGGCCGCTTTACACGATACAATTTTTTTGTACAATTTCTTGTACAAAAACTTGTAAGAGGATATTGTACCGTGTACAGCGGCAAATTGTACGAACGCTTGTGCGATTGTCTGAATGACTGAACGGGAAATAGAACCTATTCTAATTCCATTCAGACAAACATAACATTTCGTTCAGTTAATACAAGCGTTTGTACAAGACATAGTAAAAAAAATTGTATCGGGTAAAGCGGCCTTCATACTACTCGAACCTCACCTAAGGCACGGTTGCCGCATTTCTCTAAGGGTTACATTTACTTAATACCCTGCGAGACACCGCGAGGGTGTATTATAGGTTAAGTCAAAGGTAGAATGTTTAACATATCAGGAGTTGTTTAAGCTCTTTAAAACCTATTTTTCCAAGTAAATATTGAAGAAATATCAAGAAAAATTAGGAGTTTCTTAGCGGTTTTGGTGTCAGTTCCAGGTTTCATTTGCTATTTCATGAAAAGATGCGAGAAACAACCTCAACTGTAGTGGAGCTTCGCGGGTTTAGCCAAGAACAGGAGTGGATAAACGCTTTATTTTGACTTCACAGCTGACATATTCGCAATGCTGTAATTGTCGCCGAGTGTTTCTTAATCATTTTCATTTTTGCTGAGCGTGCAGCTTATCTACGCGTCACAGCATTCGTCAATCGCGTTCGCCATTCAACCAGCCAACCCCGGCCTCCCCTTCTTTCCCCTAGAATAGTAGGGCGGTGATCGGTCAACGGCGGGACGTGTGGGACACAATGCGTGCCTTGGTTCCGTTACTCGTTTGGAAACGTATTGTGAGATGAAGCCTCACCATTGACTCTTTCTCGTAGAAAGAGTTCAACCGGAACGCAATTATTTTTAGATAAGTTACCAGTTGAAAAACCTGCATTAAACCATTAAACAAGTCCTTTTCGCAAGACATTCTCTATAATTATCTCCAATTGAAATTTACTTACGCAGTGGCATAGACTTAAAAAGTAGCTAGCTTAAGTGAATGCTATAAAAATAAAATTAATTTTTCTTAAAGAATAGTTTGTAGAATTAATTAGCCTGTAATTTAATGATATTTGCGTTTAATCTTCGTTTACTGAAAGTAATTACAGCGCCAATACTTAACTAAACTAGCATATCCTTTGTGCCATCGAGGCCCAGACAGGCTAAACTACACATAGAAGGACTTAGACCTGGTCTTGCCAAAAGACTGCTCATAATAAGTAGGAGCCAGTTACGAACGATAGTGGGACTACTGTCTGGGCAGTAACAAATGGTGAGGCAACTTAATCTCCAGAAGATGACTGATTCAGCCAGATGCAGCTGGTGAGAAGAAGAGGATGAATCAACCGCTCACATTCTATGCGAGTGCCATGTTATAACGAGGTCTCGGTACACATATCTTGGCTCGCCCTTTTTGGAAACGAATGCAGTTAGGGATATCCTCATAGGGTACCTGATGGCTTTCAGCCGGGCTGTTAGCCTCTGTGGGTGATCTCTTGAATGGTGGCTGGCAAAATGGACCAACAGGTCTAAGTGCCTCAGGGACTCTAGTAACTCAACCGAAAAATTTTAATCTTATTCTAACGTCCTTTGTGCAGGATAGTTTGTTTAATTTCTCTTTCTCTAACTGATCGTGTTTCATACAATATGCACGGGTCACTGCACATTATATTCTTGGGAGCGGAAACTAAACCTTTAAGCTGTCACTAGAAGGCATGAAAGAATGATTAGGCTGTAGGGAGTGTGGATGTTTTAACTTTGGTACGAATAATATGGCAAATTAACTCCAGGATTTAATTAACGCCAAAACTCATCAACTCTGTCATAGATAACTAATGAGATATTTGGTCCGCGAGCATTTATCTATTACTCCATACTTTATGATGGCTTTCACGGAGTGTGGATGGATTGGAATATCTTCCGGGTTATCTTTCGCATAAGTACGTACACTTTGCTTAATCAGTCCAAGCAATAAAAAACCTACGTGGGAGATACCTCGGGAGAAATTCATCCATCCATCTATTACTCCTTGTATTTATGCGCTTTCATCGACGACAGAAATGATCACCGCATTCTACAGTCACTCGACGCTGTTTATTTTTGAGAGCAGAAAACTCTCCCATTTCCCATCGCTTATGACCTCTTCGGATAAGAGACGTCTGAAATGGCGTCTTTCTTGGGCTGTCGCCAGAAGCAATCGTATCTGCTTCTACACTTCCGCAATGCGACACACCTTGTGGAAACGAACAACGACAACGGCTAATCGTCTCGAGAAACTCGCGAAGTTATTTCGTGAAAAAATCACGTTCCTTGTCCCACTCGCTTGCCTTCATTACTTCTAGATAATATAAAAGTGCCTGGCGCACCTGCTCTTCGTGCCTGTCACCGTTGTCACGAGTCTATGAAAATATTTGGAGAGGAACCACTATCAGTCCATAGGCGCAGACCCCACACTTTTAAATAATTATGATAACGAGCTCTTTCCCAACGACTTAAGAGTTATTTTGAGAGCTCCAGCATTCTGTAGTTTATGTTGCTGGAAACACAAGAATAGAAAGAGATGCTGCCTAATGGATATATTTAAAGTCACATATTAATGCGTACAGTAAAGAATGAAAATAGACTTCGTGTACGGATGAGAGGAAGGTGAGACTAGTTTACAAGAATACTGCATTGTTGTGCATAAGTGAGAGGATGTAATATCCATTAATTAGCTGTGGCTGTATGGCTGTCTACTGTAAATTCAGTGTAAAAATAGTGGAGAAAGCAAACTGAGTGTAATCAATTTATGCAATTTTATATCTTAATAGTTTCAATTCCTACCGAGATGTTAAACATCTAATACGTTTGGTCATTATTCACAACCAACTTGTCACACTATAGAGGTGCCTCACAGGGTACAAGTTATATGTCATCATGATGAAAATGTTCATTGGTAATATCAACTTGAAGAATGAAGGGAATCGGGTTTATGTTTTTGCTAGGATATCGACCTACCACCTCAAGGGCACGGCTTCAAATCTCAGCAATTGTAGAGATTTTTCATGGGTGTACCAGTCCCTACGTGAGTTCTGTGTGGCGAGCTCTTAAAGTTCAGAGCTCCGTCCGTCGGATAAGAAGTTAAGACTTCGACTTGGAGCCTTTTCGTTCAGAGTGGGCTAATGCCGTAACCGGGTTCCTCGGAGTAAGGGTAACCCTTACTCCATTTCCTGAAAAAATACTACCTGTATCCAATTACCAACTTATCCTAAAAGGCGCAAATGACCTAAGCTGTCGATCGTCTTCCCCGAATAACTACCACTTAGAGAATGAAGATGTTTCAGACACAGGTTTCCATGAAGATCTATAACCGTATGACTTGAGGTCTTAGTAAAATATTTACAATTGGTTTAAAGGAGCTGCATGCCTGCAGATGAGGATATTAAATAATAATAATAATAATAAATTTAATTGCTTCCAAAGTAAACCATTACAAAGTGTAACATTAGAAAAAATGAAGCGTTGATAGCCCCTAAGGTGAATTAATAAGCGATAAATTAAAAGCATGAAAGTAGTGTGCAAGGCATGAAGTTAGAGGCTTGCTGGGTGTTTTAAGTGAATAAGATCTAATGATGTACCACTGAAATCAATATATTTTCTATTTTTCTATGAAAAGGGAATGTTGAAAGAGGAACCAAAGTAATGCTAGACTACTTCGTAGATTAATCTCGACAGGGATTTAGGGCCTATTAGATCATTCGAGTCGGAAAAGAGAAATATAATGTGGGGGAAAAATAAGGTGATGAGTTAGAGGGGGAGGAATACCGTTGGTAAGGTTGTTTGAGTACTTTGATTTCTTGAAAGTCTGAAAATATAGATAAATTATCACGAACATACTGTCTTTCAGTCACTTTTGCTAGCCCTATCCACAAATCTCTGCCAAAAAGAAGCACAAAAGGAACATTTTGTATTGCAGGTGGAGTTTGCAAGCCATTCAATCGCATCCACGGGAGATAGTGGGTGATCTTTTGCAGTTATTCCAGAACAGCAGAGAAAGATGACAGGATTTTTGTTCGCAAATTTATCTTCGGCATTGTGTTGGCGAATCGATGGTCTAAAGAATTTAAATGTTGGGTTGTATTTATAAATTGTCACCCAAAAAGAACTGTTCGTTAAGACATTACATCTACACTACATCTACATAATACCCTGCAAGCCACCACAAGGGTGTGTGGCAGGGGGTGATTGCTCACCAAACATGCACTACATATCATGCATAAAAAAGGAATAGTATTAATATAGTAGTCAGAACTACACTATTTAAAAAAGATAGAAATTGCAAAGAAAACATGCAAAAACATTCTGTTAGTAGGGTTAGCTTTAAGTACTCATACCAACATGCAGCTACCAATGCTATTCATTGCTACTCTCCGATAGGACATATTTACCGTTATTCGTATCTCTTATTGTGCGAGGGAAAAAGGACATTTTGAATCGGTCAGTTCGGCAATCAATTTCTCTAACTTTATGATTATGGTCCAGTCTGCCATAGTAAGTTGGGGTTCGTAAAATATTTTTAACATCATCACTGAAAATGTTGCCTTGGAATTTGTGGAAGAGATTAAGTCTAAATTTCAACCTGCGATCTGACAATGATTCCCATTTCAATTCATTTAATAGACTGGTTACGCTAATATAATTATCGTATCGTCCCTTTACAAATCTTGCCGATCTTCGCTGCACACGTTCAAGTTCATTACTTAGACCGATTTCGTAGGGATCCCATACACTGGCAGCATATTCCAAATGAGGTCTAACAAGGGAAAAGTAGCTGATTTCTCGTACATGATCGTCACATTTACCCAATACTCTTTTAATGAAACCCAGTTTGCGATTCGCTTGACCAATTATTTCACGAATGTGTTTACCCCAGGATAGATCATTTGTCAGTCTTATTCCAAGATATTTAATGGATTCCACGTTTGTTAATTCATTATTACTTATTTTGTAAGTGGTAGGAGGAGAGCTATTCTTTTTCCAAAAATTCATTACAAGACATTTCTTAAAGTTTAATTCTAACTGCCATGTATCACACCAAGTTTCAATTGCTTGTAGGTCAATATTTAAATATTCTTTATCGTTCGGGCATAGAATTTCCCTGTACACTACTGCGTCATCGGCAAATAGACGAAGCTTACTTTTTACCACCTTTTGGATATCATTAATATACAAAAGGAATAGGAGTGGACCTATCACACTACCTTGTGGGACACCCGAAGTGACTTTAATTGCCGGTGAGGAAACACCGTCCAAAACAACCCTTTGAACCCGATCATGCAGAAAATCATTAATCCATGATATAATGTTACTGTCTAACCCATAAGATTTTAACTTCAAAATTAGTTTGCTGTGAGAAACCTTGTCAAAAGCCTTCTTGAAGTCGAGAAATATAGCATCCACTGGAATATTATTTTCGCCAGAAACTAAAATATCGTGGGAAAAGAGAGCAAGTTGGGTTTCACACGATCTGCTCTTTCGGAAGCCATGCTGGACATTGGACAATAAATTCTGGCTATCTAGGTGTCCCATGACTGAACTGACAATTATATGTTCTAGGACCTTGCATGAAATGGATGTGAGGGATATAGGTCTGTAGTTAGATGGCTGCTCCCTATCGCCACTTTTAAAAATGGGTGTTACATCGGCTGCTTTCCAGTCCATCGGTACGACGTGTTCGGTCAGGGATTTATTAAATACTACTTCAAGGTAGGGGGAAATTTCGGATGCTAACTCTCTATACATTATTAATTGATAGTGTTTGTGAGAAACATCCATGGTGACACGTATTTTTTCCTTGCTACATGCCTTCCGACGAAAAAACTGACTGGTGTGTATTGCCTGATGTTTGGCATGATCCATTAAGATAGTGAGAAAATAGGATAATAGCGATTTTTATCAAATTATGACTTGACGAAGAATTAATTCATTTGAGTTATTCGCACCCTTTTAAATTGAACCAGTTGGACTGTGGAAGAACCGAAGAAGTTGGTTGTATTGTAGAAGAGATTTAATCATTTCATCGAATTATGGATCCGATTTCAAACAATAGCACTTCCTTTGCAGCGCTTGAGTTCCATTAATTCGAATGTGACAGCCATTTAATTATTGACTTCTTTGCCGCGTTTCCGATTTCACGCCTGACATGAGGATCGGCTCATATAAATTCTTACACTATAATTGCTGTCAGAAATAACTATTGTGGAAATTACCAGCCCTAACTCTCCAGATTACATCCGACGAAAACTTTCTTCTATTCCCGCTTGGGCTACCCACTTTCACTGGTCAGCCAGAAGAGATAGCCGTATGAAAATAACAACTGCGTGAAGGGAATTTCCAGTCGAGAGACGGCAACCCTCGTCACCTTTCTTCAGGGAGACGTGTTTCTTTCAGATAGTCTCCCGAGACCTGCTGGATGTTCAGCAAGCCTCTCATCTCATTGCATGACGCACACTTGTGAAATTGGCCGAAGAGGGCGTGGCCGGAGGGCATCCAAAAGTCCTGGCTTCTCCGAAATCTCACGGATCCCATGGACGAGAACCGGTCTTGTGATGGTGGGGAATGCTGAAGAGCCGGAGGGTGTGTGTGGGGTGGGGGGATGTTGCGAGCATAACAGCAGAGCCCTCCCTCGTCGGAATGTGGAGGCTCGCGTTTTGAAGTTCGCCGGTGGGTGCTGCTCGTGGAAAAAGTGAATACATTGCGTCGTCCTTTTCCACTTCCCTTTCGTCCTCCCGTTGAATTTATTCTGCGAGAGCCGACCATCTTATATATATCCACACACAAACGCTAGCGCATCGTTCCCAAGAACCCTTTTTTTAGATTGTGAAGTGTAGACTAGGATATAATTATTAATCCTATTTATGCATTATATGAAATGAATGTTTGGTGTGAACTCACCCCCTGCCACACACCTTTATGGTAGCTAGCAGGGCATTGTATAAAAAAAACAACTGCCGATGGTCGTGAATGCCAATGGTGAATATTGTGTAAGGCATCTCTGCTTAGGTAGGTAGTACAGGTAAATTATAATGCATGTTTGGTGACAACTCACCCCATGCCACACACCCTCGAGCTTGATTGCAGGGTAGTCAGTAGATATAGATAAGGGTTGACGGAATTCCATAACCGACGCTTTCCTACTGATTGGGAAAGTTTGATTCCCCACCGTGGAGAAATGTTTCCACCAGCTTCATCAAGTTTCCGAGGTTCAAAATTATCGATACCGAAGAAAATGTATTCAGGATGGAGGGTATTCAAAGTTGTGGCACCGGCCACGGAAGCTTAGTCACTGAAGCACGACGTGCCAAAACAAAGGCTGTGGGTTCGAAACTAACCACTAGAATGAAGGTCATGTTTGTGATGGGATTAAGCTTAGGTCAGACGATATAGTCAAACATTGGTAAATGGAAACTCCAGAAAATCCAATCCTGTGACTACGATTGCACATTCGAGGACGAAATGCTCAGAGTTTATATTGGTATATACAAGAAGCACATTAGCATATTCTTCCTCGAGTATAAAAGCGATTCCCATGGAAAAGTAGAATTTAATATTTGATTTGGTTTTAGCCGACAAAGTATGTTCTCATGAATCAATGTTACTCCACTTAGAGATACTAGAACACTTCACTTCATATGTTGCTTCTTTCTTCAGCTTAGTATACGAATGCCATCTTCATCCCACTCTAAATGTCTGTTCTTTTCGCTCAGTATTCTCACTTAGCCGCGCTATCTTCTTTTTAAAACGACCTTCATAATTCCAATGCCACCAATTGCTTCTCCTCTTTCTCTACTTACCCTTACCTAATGCCATTCTCGAAATAACATTGCTATCCATAAATCCAAGCAAGCTGTTTGTTTTTACTCCTGTCCACTAAAGTTCTCAGGGCACTTGCTCCGCATTTAGAAAATTCACCGACATATCTTTCTTAAAATACGTGTAAAGTCTTTGAATTATCGAGAGTATATATATAAAAATCACTCATTTTTAATTAAAGAGCAGTGAACTGCAATCACGCGGAGAATACTGAAAGTGAATAAAAACGGATAAACGTTAGGAGATGAAACTAGGAGCAATTAATGGTAGAAACAAAAAAAAAGGTAGCGGAATTGATCGGCGCAGGTGTGACGAGATACATTCGCATCATGAAAGCCATCCACCTGTAGCTAGCTATCTGCGCGAGGTCGCCTCGCTCAGCCTCTCTCCGAAGGGGTGGCAAGATGACGGTTGGGGAGAGGGTAGGGGCCCCTCCCACCGCATTCCAATCTCGGCCCTTCGCGAATCGTCAGCTGTTGCATGATGCCCGCAGGGGCACGAGAAAAACCTTAGCATCCGCTTAAGAAGGGCCACTGAGTCGGCCACGTACTCTTCTTAAGAAGCCATCTCCTATTCAGTTCCACCCTAGAGCCTGTGTTAAATCCACGAGAGAAACGATTTCTTTAGTTCGAGTGGTTGAAAATCCTCTCCGGGCAATATTTTTCGAATGGTTTCACTAGTCTACCTCATCAATTTCTCAGATGACTCCTGTCTCCAACATAAACACCTGAAAAAATAAATAATTTTTCACTCTTCTGAACTGGGAAACAACTCTTAAGAATTGTTCTGGATTATATAAACAAATTCAGCCCATGTTGACGTTCAGCTGCAATTCTTGCAAATCATCATTCAAATAAATCTACTCAAAACGCACATGTCAAAAAGTAAGTTACGTCCTTCATTTATCCGCTCATTCCTAAATTCCTGCAGATTGGTTTCTTTTTTTATTTGATGTCTCTCTAGTTTACACGTGGTTCTAAAACTCACAAAGCGTATTCCATTCACTTCAACGAGAAAAACAGTATGAAATTAGTCAAAGGACATGCTAAATAGGAAGAAAAGGTAAGGAATCACTTCCGGGGTGGATATATCTGCCCTACACTGAGATGCGTACGTTTTAATCGCGAATAATCGTAGGCATCTATTATAGAGAATACTCGCATTCACAGCAACCGTAATGCATCGATGTTGCATCTCGACCCCTGAGAATTACATGCGTTGAAGTCTCCAGAAAACAGTTGCGTTTGCGTTAGAAGTATATGATAACTATGATACTTTCCGAGTTCCGTTCATTTTCCTTAAATTTGTAAGGATTTGAAGATTAATGAGCAAAATATGATATAGTTTTATATAGAAGACACAATAAGACTAACAGTATAGTTTTACCCACTAAAAATACCAGCCGGATTTTTTTTATAATTTCAAAGAATCGGATATAGTTAGCTGGGGACAACTAATTCAGCCTGGATGGTTTCTTTCAAGCAAGTGTGCTTAGTATTTTAGCCTATATTTCATCATCGATATCTTTCATTTGATACAAGACTTACAAGTGTTGTCAAATTATTGTATCTTGAACGTGATTGTGTCCGGCGAGACGTAATCGAAGCATATCATAATGAAAAACAAATGAGATAGCACTTATTCCACAGTTTTAATGGTGGTGCACCATTAAAAGAACCACCATTAAAACTGTGGAATAAGTGATATCTCTTTTGTTTTTTATTATCGTATTGCTATGAACATTTATTTCAAAACTATAAAGATTTATTCTGCCTACATTAACGGTGAGTTTGTTGGAGTGAAAATTACAGAGGGTAAAATTTCGTCATCTACATCTACATCTACACGATACCCTGCAAGCCACCGCGAGGGTGTGTGGCAGGGGGTGAAGATCACCAAGCATGCACTACTAACATGCAAACAAGCAACTATAGGGTCTCAACACTACTTGCAGGATCAACCAGGGAACCAGTTTCGTGTCAAGTCCGCCGAAACGGACGTGGCAACTCCCGCGGGCCGCAAGACCCTTCCAGGAGTATTGGTAGCTGCGTGCATATACTCGATAGTACTTCACCATCATTCAAAATTGTCTGGAAAACTCTGGTTTTGTAAGGCTCAACTTCGTCGGCTCTTCATCCAAATTCCATTGACTATCATCGAAGGGACGAGAATCCAAGCATTTAAGCACCAATTACCTCGGAGAAACCGGCCGGCATTATGCACAATCTGAGATGATACTTGTGCAGGAAATTTGGAGCATTGATGAGAACATCTGCAGGCCGGAGAAACATAGAAAGTGAATGGGAGCACGAGAAATCCGAGCGTCCAATCCGACTCGTGGTCGGGGTATTTCGTTCTGTTCTACTTACTCTCCGACCGCCGCCGACCGACTCGGTCTCCATTCTCATTTCCAAAATCATTTTTCAAGCGGCTTTCGTTCAAGCGGAGCTCGTGACACCCCTGTGTTGCTTCATTCGTAGCCGATCAATTTAGTTGCGTTAAAAACGTCACTCTTGGACCTTCGGTCCGAGGGATCGAGCGGAATAATTTCCCCCACTTACCTGGCGAAGATGAGATACACGAATTCTCCTCCATCGAAGAAAATGTGGATCAGGTCAAGTTCACCCAGAATTATCACTCCCGAAAACTCGTTTTCCGGCGTTCAGTTCGACTTTCGGTCGTGCCTACTCATTTATGTAATTTTTAGGGCATTCGTTGTCCTTTTTGCTTTGCAAATGTGCTTGAGTGTGACAAAAGTAGGAAATTCTTGGCGACTGAAGAGGGTGGTGAAATTGAAGTTTCTTGATCGACGCTACAATGCAAGGAAGCACTTCAAAAGATGGAACGGCCTGATGATTTTGACATGCTTTTTTCGTAAAGAAGGCTCTTTCAAGGACGCAATTAACGTTCGAGAAGTCAATCCTTGGTATCCTTAAAAATATTTTGATGTGCCTTCTCAGGTAAGATTATCCCATCGTGCGCTTTTCTTTCTATCAGGTTCCCTAAGCGGAGCTCATGAAGAAGAAAATCTGTGGAGGCGAAAAATTTTTCCCAACCATTGAGTTTGGAATTCTATCCTTTTCAACTGCTATCTCATGCCGCTTGCACTCTTGTTTCCGTGACTAAATTTTTGGGAGTCACCCATCATTTTCCATTCAACTTAGTCATCAGACCGCAGCCTCTCCGTTTACGAGCACTTTTGAATCACTTCAGCATTCTCCCGAATCCATGATGAATTCCCAGGAAGAGCTAGTGGAATCATTTTCTACCTACCAATCCAAACGCGCTTAGATCGGTTTTTAGGAGGTTTCGACCCTAACGCGGTGCCGAGGCGGTTCCGACGAAAGATTGGTCACTGCCAGGTTAGGCCACAAGAAAAAACATGACTCACCACCCTGTATCACTTGATCCTGTTATCTCAAATGTGGTCTTCATGGAACCTATCACATTCCTCATCGAGTCATTCTGAGCATAAATTCATTTTATTGTGAAGTTATTCAACAGATCTTCATCATTATTGAATTTATTCTCTTTTGTTTTCATTACCATTTGATACTTCATTGTTGCGTAACGTCATTCATGATGCATTCATCCATCTTCTTTTTGTATATGTTTTCCTGCAAGACTATTCATACTCCTGAGTCCTTTCCTTAGCTCCAACTATCGCATCGTGTCCTCAAAATAGAAAATTCTCTTCAAATCCAGATTTATTACCGCAGGTGTGCATTAATTTTGATTCTATCAATATTCAAGCCTCACATGCGAAGAAGCTTTGGCGGTTAATATGTTAGCATCTACTGTTGATGAACTTTCAGCCTTTCTTTACTTACACAGTAAACATATTGGGAGCCAAGTCAAATAAACATAATACGAGCGCATTTCAGCTTCGATACAGCATTTCTCCATCGATAGCCATAATATTTACAAGCATAGCTACATAACTACGCTGATGGCTTTACACATATGGAAAAACGTATATGCCATACCAGTTTTACAGAGTGCGGCAACCCAAATTATTTTTTCAAATCGACGTAGGCAAAGATGATTTGGCTTGAAAGTTAAATGAGAAATATAGATTCATGAAGACATTTTTTACTGTTTGTCCTATTCCAATAGTTTTTCCGAGTTTTAAACCGTGAATGTCTGAGCCTCTCTGTATCATCTCATCTATTCTCGACGAGAAGCAAGGCTTTAACCAGAGCAGCGGGAAAAGGTTCACGAGGTGGAATCCTTAACGCACTCATTTTGAAACTTAAAACTTTCCTATTCTTGCTGATGGGAACACAACGTTATTCGCTCCTCAATCACGTAATGTTCGCGGTGATTTACTTTTCGGCCAGCTCTCCTTGGAGGGACCTTGAAATTCCTTCTGACCCAATTCTTCCGAGTATTCATTGATGTGGCATATAAGAAACACCCCACCTCGCCGTCCGTCTCCTCTGCCCCGGGAACGAGTCAACTTCGTCCTGGGAAAAACGGTAAGGGTCTACGGTCACGCCGCGCCGTGGGAAGCGGTATCTTCGACTCGGCTTCGTCACGGGAGGCTCTCATCCGAGACTTTCAGGTTTTTATTTACCGACGGCACCCAATTCTGTTTGCGGAGGTAGACCCGTTACTCACGTCTGTCCATGAAAGGGGGGGATCTCCTCCTACGTCCTCTCTCTCCCTCTCTCGGGACTCTACAAACAAACGTCGCTTTAGAGTGCCCGAACGAAGAGCCCCTTTGGAATTTCCGCGTTTCTTCATCGCCGTCGTTCTTCCTCCGTTCGTTGCGGATGGATCTTCACAATGAATGACGGGACGATAATTAATTCCGATTTTATTCGGTCACACGATCGTGAGTCAGCCACCAATCCGAGGGCAGTGGACCCTAAGAGAGGAGAAACATGATCGGAGCACCCAACCGTTTAAATCGACATTGTTTCTGGCTAATTATTGAAACGCATATATGAAATCATCTCTAACGCATGAGTGAATCAATCAGCATTCTTTCTCTATTGTGAGAACTCTAGCGATTATAGCATACGAGCATAAAAGTCGTCCCCTTTCCATTTAGTGCGGCCAAATATCCTGGTTCAATTGAAAGAAACTGATTCCACTCCCTTCCCAATATCGTACCACCCAGCCTTAACAAATACCACAAACCAGGGGGGAAGAAAGTACGATACATTTATAAGCGGTTTCCAATGAGCTTCTCAGCACCCGACGTTCCAGATGCCTATTCTCTGCGGTAAATTAAAACCCATGATATTCTATTGTCTAAAACATTTGCCTCATATCTCATATGTCTGTTTGTCTAGCCAAATTTCAAATATGATGGCATTTGCGTCACACATCAAGAATTCATCAGGATGATGAAATATAATATGAAAAAGACTATTGCGCATAATTCCCTGGTGTAACTGAAAAAAAATCACGTTAGTGGGGAGACAAATGCACAGCCTCCTCCCTCCACAGCCTTTTAATTTCACAGATAATTAGGACTGCATGGAGTCTTCCAATTACATACTCCATGGAAGGGAATGCTTAATAAATGCTTTAATGAAACAATAAGTGCCTTGAATTCAAAGGCAAAAGCCGCTTAAGCAAACTTAGGTATAAGTACTTGAGGTCACTAATTAGTTCATAGTGTAATTTCGTTGTGTACAAAACGTCAGTAACGACCATACAGCTTATCATGCTACATCGTATTCAAATTGTATACTTGGATGTGACCTCTTTAACCTACATAAATTAAAATCTCTAAATCCCACTGCACAATAACGACCTTGGCTCAGTGTGCGATTAATATTAGAATATCTTAGTTACTCAATCGGTGGAACTAACAGCGTGATTCGGGTTTTACTAGGAGTAGAGAGAAAATTCTATCTGAGACACTGATTATTACCTCTCCAGATATTAACGGCAAATTTAGCTCCTAAAAAACCTCGCTTTAATGCATTAAGCGAGAAAGCAGTAAAATAAATGTAAATAAAAATTAGGATATTACTCAAATAATTCTTTGGTAAAATTTAATGCAGTGAAAATTTTCAAACCTTTTTGTAGAATTCTAGTACTCAATATTATCTCAAAATCGAAGCCTTCGGCAAAGGTCAGCCGGATTTACTCTACGCCAGCCAGGAAATATTAGTTCAAATACCACGTAGGAATAAATGGCACGTTTGCCTTAGGTAATTACAATCTTTGGAGAATCTTGGAATCAAATTACTATGCTGTGGCGATGGGAAGCTCCTCTTCAAGTTTGTTTTAGTCAACGAGTGACTCTTGAGACAACAAATTTCTCTTGGGAATTAAAACCTCTTGGCTGTATGGTAGCATATCCATATTTCACCTTCGCTGGCATTGCCACCTATGTGCGTCTGGTGCACGACGACTAGTCGAGGGAACACTATTGCATTCCTCGTCCTTCAATCTCTTCGTGACTACGTCCTTCGGGAGCCTAGTCTTCACTTTTAACCCCAGGCACGGATTCGGGTGGGTCCGCCACAAACTCCCTCCGTGCTTGCCTCGCGATTCACTGAGACGTTCGCGCCATTGTTTTGCTATGATGGATGCCGTCTCATCCCTCATTATCCTTCTCCCTCTCTCCTCCCTATTCCCGCCATCCACAGCCACGTCCCTCGATCACTTTCCCTCTCGAATATTCACGATGCACAACCGTCCCCAAAACGATAACCGCCAAATTCCAGCGACTCCCACCACAGCGTTAGGCTCTCTTAGGCATTCCGCGGACGCACGCGACCAACCTAACCCTTTTGACTCCCAGGGCTTTGGCTCGCTCGTCAAGTTTGACGTCCCTCGATAGTTTTCTCCTTCGCGCCAGACGATTGTTTTGGGAGGCGTGGGCGTGCGAAGGAAGGCCCTTCGTCCGCGACAGTTGCTGCGTTGGAATTTTGAACAAGGTATTGGTAAATCGATCCGGTAATAGGTTTTCTCTAGGACGCACGCAATAGTAATGGAGGTGACACTTTTGCAAAACTCTTTCCAGATCCTCATTTAGTCGATGAGCTTTTATGGGTAGTTAACATTATTCCCACTGTCGTTTTATCCCTACATATTTTATGGTAAGGGTTGTCATCGTGTGAAAGGCTACGAGATTTACTGGATCATAGCTTAATATTGGAGATAGGGAAAAGATTTACTCAAATAACTGTACCATCGCAACTTTTGTCTTCCCACTAACTAAACAGATTAAACAAAGATACCACAACTACCATCATTCCGGTTGATTTCTATATTGTTAAATATTATTGAAGGTTCTGTTAGAATATATTCTTTTGCAGCAACAGTAAAACATTGAAATACTTAAATAGATTTTATAAAATAATGCGTCATTGCTATTTGCTGATGAAAATAACTTTAAGAAGATACGCTCCTTTCTTTAATACGTGAACTTTATTGAGCATTGATAGAAGTTATTTCGTTTATCATTTGGCACGATCTCACTTTCAGCTGAGGTTTGCGCCTATACAAGCATTTGTTAGCATAAACGCATTTGCTTCCCGCACATTTTTAAAAAGATTAATAAAGTGAATTATTCAAAATTTACGAGAAAAAAGAAGCTCCAAGTAGAGTATTATCACAAAAAAATGATTTAACCGCATGTATTATGCCAACATTGGCATATCAGCCACTTAAAACGACAGCAAAATTTTTCCTAAGCTAAAACGTTAATGTCTACATCAATAAAAAATAAAAGTTATATTCCCACTGTCGAAAAATTACGAAGCACAGAGTGTATTGTTAATGTACTGCTTCGTGAAACTGTTAACAATTCAGTTGTGTTTGAATGGCGATAATAGTAGCTTAACACTGTTACCATTATTCAGTTCCAGTAAACGATCTCAATATTTTAAATTTGTGTTAAGAGATAGGGTAAGCTACACCCGGAGGAAGAAACAGTTTTATCTCTTTGCACTGTAATTTCAGTTTTTGCTCTCACTTAATTTCCTTTTCACTTAGGACACCAAAAGAGTTCTGTCTCTGGAATATTACCGCTCAAGTCGTGAGGCTTGTAAATCTCTGCTTACCATTTGAGAGTGAGCACTCTATGGGTCAGCCAGGAAATAATATTTATCTCCTAGAAGAGCGGTGCTTAACTAGATCTAGCTCGTGGGCTTCTTGAAAGGTCAGGAATCTCCTTGTTGCTTAAGTGGCGTACGCGAGTAAAGGTTGACAGAAACTATAATTACTCAAAGGACACTTGTGGACAATTAACCTAAAACGTAGTGTTTTCAAACCTCCCGTTTGGAAAGCTGAATCGAACCATTTGGTATATTCAGTGGTCCGAGTGGGTTAAGTGTGTGTAATAACTCAAATAGTACCTGTAAACGTACCTGCCGAGGTAACCTGGTCGGCAACGTACCTGCCTGTAAACTTAAGGATCACGGGTTTACATCTCACATCGGTTAAGGATGTTGTATTTCTTACATCTACATCTACACGATACCCTGCAAGCCACCGCGAGGGTGTGTGGCAGGGGGTGAAGATCACCAAGCATGCACTACTAACATGCAAGCAAGCAACTAAAGGGTCTCATGCAACTAGATTGTTAGTATCTATAGTATTTGAGGGGTTAATACATGCATCATGCACTACAGAGTTCTTAGGTTTAAAGCATAGGTTGGAGTCTAAGCACATAATCTAAGCACCTAAAAATAAATTCTTGAACAACTGTTAAGCGTTCATTTGAAGAACCTTCAGAGAATCATTCCAGATAAGTATTGGGGATAAGATTAAAGGGCTAGCTTACAAACTGATGCTTACAAACATTGGATGTTGACAACTGAATTATAAAATGGTAAAAACAATTAACAAGTATAACTAGGTATGATATTAATGGCATATTTTTAGATAATGCATCTCACATGATGCTTCATATTCATTTCACGGCATCACTGGAACAAATAATTCTTTGAATTGATGGTTTCAGGTATTTTCTTCTTTCTTCCTTTTTCGTGTATCGACCGGACACTATTATGCTATTTTTAGTAGACCGTAAATACTTTTTGGTTGGCATTATAAACAATGATTTTGTAACTTACATATAAAATTTTTTCTTGAATATGATTGCCAACGAATAGGAAAGTAAATCAGCAGCAACTCTATTGGCAGAGACCTTTTGGCCTGTAGTGGCATTAAAAATTATAACTAAGTCTATTTGTAGCTCCGGCGATTTCTTTGCAATGCAACATGGGTTTGTAAATTCTATAATAGTCACCTTATTTCAACGATAATAGAAAGTGATCGTATGCTAATGGTGAGTTACTAGCAGCACGGCAAACCTTGGTGTCGCTTAGAACAGCCGTTTCGTGTAAGGACAATGCCTCAAGGTCGTTCAGCGGCGACGATTTTAGTATTCACCAAGCAGGACTTGGGAAACCAGGAGGACTTCCAATGAATTTGCTGAGTTTGTCTCCGCGGGCGTTTCGTCACCAAAGTGTTAATTACTTACTGTTGAACAAAGGAATTTTCAAATGGTAAACCTGGGGATGAAAAAAGGCATTTCTCCAATCGAGTATTTACATTGTAATCTGTGCTCAGAGGAGGCGGTCCAACTATCTTTTTCTGTCGGGAATATCTCTCCATAGACGTGTTGCGCCAACCATCACTTTGAATAATTAATGCACTGACTGTGGAGTGAGAACTGGGATTTCCCCGAGAAGGTGACAATGGGTGTCATTGCAAGACCGTGAGGACTCTTCACTGAAGGAAGTCATGCTGATGAGCACCGTGACGTCTACGTCTCATCAACTGTTTTGTCTCGAGTTTTCTACGGGCGATGCGTTTTTTTTCTTCCATCTTTATTCTTTAATATCCTCCATATCCTCCAACTTTTCCACTTAATTACTCACCAAGTCTTTATATGCAATGTTAACTATTTTCATATGACGAATTCTGATGATTGACTACAAAATACCAAATTGCCAACTCTTTTTAATGTGAAATTTTCATTATTTTGAATTCATTTTCTCAATTCATGGATGATTTCACTTCGCAGTTCACGATACTTGCATTGCTTCCTGTGTTTTTCGGTGAGGATAAAGTATTTTACAGGTCCAGCTTAGGACGTTATAAAACTAGTTTAATTTAAGATTGGATAGAACATCAATGGCGAAGATTTGGTGCTCATTATTGAAATTTCACAGCCGGAGGAGTGGGAGTCGACCGATGCTTCAACGTCTTTTCATCACTAGCGATAGTGACTGTGAATCGGGAAAAAATGCTTCTCCTCAAAGGTTTCCTCCATGCACATATTCAGGTCATTCCATCATTCCTCATAGACCTTTAAAACAACAATTCATTCATCCATTTCATTCCCAAATATGACATAGTAATAAACTACAATTCATTCTATAGTTAATTCAAAGCTGCTGAATCCTGTATGGTTAATTCTACGATACATTTTCCTATCTGAGTCTACGCTTGCATCCTGTAAGAAAGCGAAAACACCGAGAGGTAAATAACCTCTAACGGTAAATTACATATCATACCGTGCGATATGATGAAATGTATGCGGTCTCTCTGTCGAGCAAATATACCAACTTTCCATGAGCAACGACTTTATATAATGCAAGGCAAGTCAGAAAATGTAGTATTATTTATTTTATCCTATTTATGTAACTGCGTATTACCAGATCTGAATGGCAATATGGGCTTAAACAGAAGGTTAATTAAGTGCCACCAATAGCCGTGAGATCACCTTGTCATCTGCCGAAAGCATTGAACTACATTCAATTGTCGAGGCTATTTCCAAGGGAAAAAAATGCTTGTTGAATTATTCTTGCTTGATAAGTGGCACTACAAGTGACACCAAGAACAATAGGTTCTTCTCACGGACGTTTTTCTTTTTTTGAGGTCAACTAAAAAAAAAGATGTATTCGAAGGTCAAGGGTAATAAAATATTGCTCCTGGAAATCACAATTAGCGTTCAACTGAAAAAGTTCATGCCATTAATTTTTTTAACGCCCAAATATTTAGGAGTACCTAGATGAGAAATATTTTTTGCAGTATTTTCTTATATTTGTAGATATGTCTGGTACCCGGGTGAAATGAATTACTCTTGACTTCATTATTTTTGGGTCATGGAAATTTGTAAATAAGAGGACTCGAGATACAGTAATAGATACCAACGCATTTATCTTCAAATATTAGAGATTCTATGTCATCGTGGGCAAGGTTAACGGGCACGTTTTCTTCTTCGCAACCTGAGCCACTCAAGAATCCATTTATTCAGTTTAAAATTTTAGCTCTTCCATGCCTAAAGGTGTGGTTACTGCCATTCTGTATAAGCTATTTACAATTTTCATAAAAGTGCGATGACGGCTGCTTAAAACAAGTCTTATAATTTTTTTTCAGGCAGAAAAACCAATCCACCGTCCATGTAGTAATAACTGTAATGGATCAATGCATGAACTCTTGGGATGGAATGCATCATAACTCGTTGCAATTCGGAGCTTTTTATATATAAACGCAGTGCTTTATGCTTCAACAGTATGTAGTTTTGTTGAGATTTAAGATAGTTCCTTACTATTACTGTCAACCACCTCTTATATCTCGAAGACTAGATCTGACGCCGACGCGTCGGCGAATAACGTCGCGACGTTATTCGGGCCCTAACAGTATTTTCATCCTGTGTCTGCTCGGAGGTCCCGAAATTGAGAAGAGTGAAAACGGGAAAAAAAATTATTCAAGGTACCGTCCGTTTGGCCATTAGTAAAAGTGGCTGAAATATTTAGGCAAAATGAATAATGAAGAACTATTCTTTAGCCAAATTTTTTTTCTGTAATTTAAAAAATTAGTTAGCCGCAGATCAATTTTGGAGGCTAGATTCGCTACAGCAGTCTATGTGCTACCCTCGAATTTCCTGCCTCCATTGTTATGATTTGGCTTTTTACAATATACAAACATATGAACTGCCGTCATCTCAATGCATTAATGAAACTGAATATATTTTAAATTATTCATAAAGAAGCAAATGCTACGGGGTAATCACGCAATGACCCACCATTGAGCTTTGATCAAAAAGCTGAGCGGAACATGTAGTACTTATAACCGAGCTTCCGTTAGCATGAATGTAAATTAGGGTTCAGGCTAGCTTCATTTCAAAGTTTTCGTTTGGAGAGCTACCCTGCGTACGAAAAAGATTGTGCAGATCAATTTTTTATGCCGTGGAATGATGTCAGCCAGGTATTTTGTGGAAACCCTCAGGATATGATCTACATCTATACAATACAATCCGAGCCACCACAAGGGTATGTTGCAGTGGGTGAATTTCACCATACATGCACTACTGACGTTCAACCAAGAGCTAAAATGCTACTACTGCATGGAAACCTGTTAGATATTAGAGTCACGGACAACTAGATGGTTAATATCTACATAGTAGTGAAGGGATTCCTGGTTAGAAAGCCATTTCTCTGCGTATGTTTATAGCATGGATGATATAGAAATGTTAAAATATTCAACGTGCACTACATGATTTTGAAAAGAAATCACCATCCACGAACTCACTTAGTCCCCGGCACCTTACGAATCACCATAGGCGAGAAAAATTCGAGGCTACCATCTTAATCTCACGGATACTGTGGGATTAGCTACTCCCGTAGCATCAAAGAACTCATTTGCGATACCCGGAACAGAAAAAAATTGCTTGCGGCTTAAAAGTGCATTACTACGGCCACAACTCAGAACGTCTTCCGATTCATAGATGTTAATAGTGAAGCGCATATATTAAGGAGCGGACTGGAAGATGGGAATAATTGACCTCATGACGACGGAACACGAGAAGCGGACGCCGATAACGCGGCAGGACTCAACAGAACCGGATAAACAGCTTTCTTCGTCGCTCAGATAATCACTTTCGGTCACGTCGGAATCCCTCAACCTTCCCCTCATTTAAATTTCAGAAGGGAAGCGCATGATGATCCTATTCCGGTTGCATTAATGCGCTGAAACGTTTCCCGGGCGAGCACAGGCTTTAGCGCCATAATATGTTAGGTACTATGGAAAGGGACTTGATCAACTGGCGACTATGCTTCCCCACCATACGGCCCTAGAGTTATTTGTATTAACGGAGGATAATTCGGAATTAGTGATGAGATTACGTAATTTAAATTATCTGATTTGAATACATTGGAGCAAAATAAATATTCAAATCATAATAAAATAAGAATCAAAGAAAAATCAGTCAGAAAGGAAAAATTATAATTTCGGATGTTGATGAATGGCAGATTTTGAGGTTTAAATAGTGTTACTAATCAAGGACATTGATTCCAATATATTCAATACGCCTTTGCAGCAGATAAGGTCTCATGGACCAAAACAGTGCATAGAAAATGGAATGCTCGTGTCTCCGCTAGTTATCCCTGTGTTCGCAAGGAAGCAAATTAACTTTTAAATGAGTGATAAAAAACAATGACCATATCCGAAACCGCAGTAAGGTGCAGAGAACAAAACGTTTACCCTTTCGTCAACAATTTTTTTACTCTTTTGAAAAAAAATGAAATGCAATAATGCTAAAGATTACAAATGTTTTGCTCCATAACAAGTTATCACCATTAGCGATTGTACGAGCATTAGTATCGTTGTAATGTTAGTGCTAATTGAAACATGGGAACCGTTAGGTAAGCTTGGGAAAATTTCCTGTTCCTCAACATTTCCGAGTTCCTGGTGACCACATTAATTAATTATTTTCTTGGGTTAATTTCTTCTGAAACACCACCAGTTCCGTGAGAGAAGATCTCACGGTTTGAAATCCTTCCCTTCTTTCTTCGCATAGTAATTAAGATTCTTTCTTAATTTTTTCCCAAGATTTTCCCAAGAAGAAATTTTCCCAAGCTTACCTAACGGTACAGAAAGCTGGCTTTCGAAGGACATATCAGATCATGAAGTATTTCCGAAGTGTTTTACAGTATACAGAAAGGATAGAGTAAGCAGAAACGGAGGAGGAGTTTTCATAGCTGTGAAGGACCCGTATGTCAGTAGAAGAGAACTTATTTCAGAGCGAAATGTAGAAAGTATTTGGTGTTCCGTTAAAAGTAAAAGTAGTAACGCAAAAAAGATATATGTAGGTGCATATTACAGGCCACCGGACGCAGACGTCAATTCTATAATAGAGCTAGAGTCAGAGATACGCACATTACTTTCTGGGAAGAATGATAGAGGAATAATAGTAGGCGGAGATTTCAATCTCCCCTCGATAGACTGGAATACGTGTAGTTTCATTGCAGGAGGTAAGGATAAGGAACATTGCGAATCACTGTTGAACACCTTTACGACACATTCTTTACAACAGCTAGTAACAGAGCCGACCAGGGGAAACAACATTCTAGACTTATTAGCAACAAATATACCCGAGAGAGTTCTAAATACAGTTACAGACACAGGAATTAGTGACCATAAAATAGTGCATGCGAAATTTATTGTAGGCGTTGAAAGACATTATAAACCAAGGAGGAGGGTGTACTTATTTGGCAAGGCAAATTACGACGGTATGAAAGAGGAATTAAGGGAAGCGTTTAATGTATTCAGCGAACAAAGCAAAGGATTAAATACAGAGGATTCGTGGAGAGAATTTCTTGAGGTCACCCGTAACGCAGTTCATAAATACATACCAAGTAAATATATTAGTGATAATACAGAGCCAAGGTGGTATAACGCGGAGGTTAGGAAATCACTAAAGCGACAAAGGGTATGCCACGCTAAGATGAAAAATGCCAGACGGGGTCTATCGGTAGAGGAAAAAAATGAGCTAGTTCAAAACTATAAAAAATCGAGAGCATTAGCAAGGAAATCATGTCGGCAAGCGTTATCACATTTCAAGAGCAAGATGTTAGGAGAATATTTAGATAGCAATCCTAAAGCGTTTTGGTCATATGTGAGAGAGCTTCAGGGAAATAAGTCCACAGTGCACACACTTAAAAATGATAAAGGAATCAGAGTCACCAGCAGTGTAGAAAAAGCCAACACTTTAAACACCTTCTTCCAAAGTGTATTCAACTCATCGTCACAAAACGCAGTGGAACCACCGCCGAACACTTTCAGTGAGCAAATGCCCGAAATAAACATTTCATGTCGCGGAATAGAGCAGCAGTTAAAAAGAATAAGTAAAAACAAAGCACCAGGTCCCGATCAAATTCCTTCCAGAGTTTATAAAACATTAGCTTCTGAAATAGCCCCCTATCTAGAAATAATATTCAATAAAACACTAAAGAACCACACAGTACCCAAGGATTGGAAAGTAGCTAACATTACACCTATATTTAAAAGCGGTGATAGGGAAGAACCTAGTAACTACAGACCCATTTCACTCACGTCAATCTCTTGTAAGATATTTGAGCACATAGTAGTCAGTTCGATCATGGGGCATTTGGATAGTCAGGGATTACTCATAAACAGCCAGCATGGGTTCCGGAAAGGTAGATCTTGCGAGACACAATTAGCTTTATTCGTACACGATATTTTAGTCCACGGCGAAAGCAGTACTGAAGTTGATGCGATATTTTTAGATTTTAAAAAGGCTTTCGATAAAGTTCCTCATGACAAATTAATCCTGAAGTTAGAGAGTTTTGGTATAAATAAAGACGTTGTATGTTGGGTAAAAGAATTCTTAAGTGGGCGAGAGCAGAGGGTTGTCATAGATGGTATCATGTCGGACACAATCGAAGTCACATCGGGAGTTCCCCAGGGTAGCGTAGTAGGTCCGCTTCTATTTCTTTTATACATAAACGATTTGGGTACCGTAGTTAGTAGTAACCTTAGACTTTTTGCAGACGATGCGGTGGTGTACAGGGGTATATCAAACGAAGAGGACATGAAATCACTTAGCAAGGATTTAGATGCAATTCAAGAGTGGTGCGACAAATGGCAGTTAGAACTCAACCTTAAAAAGTGTGTAGCTATCAATTTTTGGAGGAGGAATAATTCGATAGAGCGATCCTATAGAATTAATAACACGAAGATCGAAAACGTTGAAACCGTAAGATATTTAGGTGTAACAATCACTAAAGATTTATCGTGGGGAAGACACATAAGGGAAATATGCGGCCGAGCGAAGAGAAAGCTAGGATTTATAAAAAGAGTACTAGGAAAATGTGATGAGAAGACAAAAGAGCGATGCTACTTTTCACTAGTTAGGCCCCACCTTGAGTATGCAGCCAGTGTATGGGATCCTAATGAATTAGGTTTGATGAGAGAACTAGACAGTGTGCAGCGTAGAGCAGCTAGGTTCGTCAAAAGGTGTTACGATAGGTTGAGTAGTGTATCAGAATTAATACAAGAATTAGGGTGGGAATCATTATCAGAGCGTAGATTAAAGTTCAGATTTAATCTATTGCAGAAATTTCAATCGGATAGCTTTACTGAAGATGTTAGGCACATATTAAAAACACCAGCGTATTATGCTAGATTCGACCAGATAAATAAGATTAGAGAGATAGATTGTCGTACAGATAGATTCAAAATGGCATTTTTCCCCCGTACTATAAGAGAACAGAATAGGCAGCATAGGAAAGGGATAGGTAGGGGAAATATTTTAGAGTATTCTGTAGTGCATGATGCATGTATTAACCCCTCAAATACTATAGATACTAACAATCTAGTTGCATGAGACCCTTTAGTTGCTTGCTTGCATGCTAGTAGTGAATGCTTGGTGACCTTCACCCCCTGCCACACACCCTCGCGGTGGCTTGCAGGGTATCGTGTAGATGTAGATAGATGTAGAAGATTGAACAGAGCGTCGTTGAGATTTTGACGTGGAGGCAATATCCGGATTACAGAACGTAAGAGGTTAAGGAGGTGTTACGGTAATTATTTAAGTGACTCAGATATTGAATTGGGAAGGAATGCCTTAAACTTAATTTTGCCAAACCTAAGTTTTATCCTGCTCAATTGGCTGAACATTGGTCCCTAATTATTTGCTCAAAGTGCAAAAATATTGTTTTGGAAATATGCCGATTAATTTCATCAAATAAGTCTTCATCCCCACATGATTTTGTTATAGAAGTCACTTCTATCAAAGCCTCGCTCTCGGCAGCTGAACATTTCATTAGTGTGTTGCCTATTACTAAGGTTGCAGACTCGAGTTCGTGATGGGAGAATGTCCGGGTGGAAATGCGTGACCTGCTATTCCTAGAAATCCCGCGAAGTTTCATTTTTCGTAACTAACGGTAGCATCACGTAGTATTCAGCAGAGAATACCAATCGTGGGTGAATTTCAACGGTTTAATCAGCGTAATCTGTGGATTCTGGTTCAGAGCTACTAGGGGAGAAATTATTGATTTCAATGTCTTTTCCCTGACTATTGTGCTCCTATAATAGGTGCACGTTGAAGTATAGTAAATAGGTAAGTTAACATATATTGCTAATTTTTCTGATCGACTAAGAGAACGAGTTCCCATAGAGAGTTATGCTGATGACGTTTACATCAACATGTACCTCAAACAAATACCACGCGTAGTCCATTCTTGATAGGACTTACTTCAAAAATACCCGAATTATTGATCTAAATTGATTGATTGATCTAAATGTTTATGAAAATGGTTTCAGTTTTTTTCAGAGGTAAATAGGTACACAACATTTTAAACATACCTTGGTTTGTATGTCTCGTAAAATGTCCAGCAAAAGACATGTGTGTCTGGCAACTGATGGGAGTATGCTCTAGTATCGCAGTCCCGAGAGATGAAACATTTCTCGGGACTAGGGAAATATGAAATGGACATTTACAATACAGGTGGCTTTCTAAATTACGCCATACGCCATCGGTCTTTCACTTCTCTCACATTCTGAAGAAGCGCTAAGGAGCCCTGCTGTCTCTCTTCATTCAAGATAAATTCTCAGTTTTACTATTCACGCTCTTTCGTTTTCATGCCACCTTCGGTCGACATTTTCACGAACAGTTTTTCAGTAATAGTTTTCCACGTAGCTCCACAAGTGAAATTGATTCAGAGGGTGTCTTAGAACGCGTTATTAGGTTATTTAGAATACATCACATACTTACAGTATTATGAAACGCATTCCTAAACCAGTTCTTTTCAAACACGCAAACACCTGGGTATGTTTGAATACTTATCGTATGATTCACGCCTGAGGCAAGATGAATATCACCGGCTGCCTTTTGCGTAAGTTAGAGTGTTTTCAGGAATTGCTGTCTAGGAAAATTATGGTCAAACAAGGGTTGCTTGGCTATGCATTCAATTAACGAGAAGATATCTGATACAAGCTATCTGATGAAAATTGTAAATACAAGAATCATGCATATAATTTTAACTTCTGAATCTTCCCATAAAACCAGAGCAAATTTCGCAGCTGGTAATCGTGTTACCTGGTTCACTTACACAGACTAATATGAATAAATTGAATTTGGTATCTCATGTAAAATCATTTTACTCTTTTTTCGTAATTTTTATTGTACTGATATATGACCAAAAATATTAAAATCGTGTAGATACAGCAATTAAAATCATTCTAATATCGGAACTTATGTAAAAAAATTTCCTTTGCTCAAAAAGTAGCATATGGATGATACGATGAACGTATCTACTATATCTATAGAGAAGGGCTTATGTGTAATTATAATTGTAAAACGATAAAGACAATGCGAATGTAGTGACTGTTGTTTACAGCAATGAAAAATGAGGAATGAAGCTGGAGAGGATCGTCCAATATCTGTACGTTGAGGAAAGTAAGAATTTCAAAAGCAATTGCTGCAACAAATACTCGTTCTGTGTTCAGAAAAATCTATTGTTATGCTAGATGGAAGGCTGCATTTCTTAAATTTAGCTGTTGGCAGTAAATTTCAAGACATTAACATGAATTCATTCCTTCACCTCAGTCGTAAAAAAGAGCGTCTAACTTGGAGCCTATGGGGAAAACGCGGAAAAAGCTGTTTTGTGAGAGGGGAAAGAGTGTTAATCTTCAAGCCTGGAAATGTTATGCCATGAAGAGATGCAGTGAAAGCTCGTCGAGTAATTCCCGAGTGTGCAAACTGAATTAAAACGGACGAAAGAACCGATCAAATTATAGCCACTAAGGTTTACGGAGTTGCCTTATATATTCTGAGCGAAAAGCAAACGTAAAAAAATGCTTGATTTTCACCGATTTCAGGACATCATGTTCATTATAAATGTTTTATATGGGGATAAAGGGGATAAAGATCTTTATGTTTATCGTCTTTTTAACCATCTACTTTTTCCAAGCTCAAGTTTCAAAACCATGGGTGTAATACATATGGTAGAATGTAATTGTTATGTTATGTATATTTAGATGGTAACCATAGACTTTTATGTATGTTTAGATGGTAACCGTAGAGTTGTTTTAACTACCTTGGCAGCATTATTGAACACTCAGAGAGATCACAAAAGTTTGGAGGACATTAAAACATACTTAAGCAATTTACATGGAGTATAATTCAACCAGATATAACAGTAATTGGAGTGATAGTCGAGGTAATTTAATAACTGCGTGCCAATCAAATTTAAATTCTCAGAAAAACCGCTGGTCAATATCACGTGTGTTTGAATTAGAAAACTTATACACTCGGATTTCCATTGCAGCAGATGCTCTAATTCATACACTTTTGGCACAGTTTAAATAGTTTCAAGTCTATTCATTGTAGTCGTGAGAAAACCTACTTCCCCAATTCAATTTTACACGGCTTCTGATGTTGACGTGATTCGTTGATTACACATGCCCTTCCCGCTGAATTTACTTCACAAGAAGGCCTTAATTACTTCCCGTACCCTCATTCTTGGTTTGTTATGCGTAGGTCATGACGATACGCCACTCAAATGCGTAATTAATATTTCCCTCTCAAATTTAAAATTTCCTTCGGAATACGGCTAATACTCGTACGTGCATTTTACCTATTCTCTACTTTATGCCATATATCCTAGATTTTTTCTTAAAACAGCTGGATTCCTCGATGTAAAGTATACCTACTCGGGATTTCCAAAAATCTCCATTGCTTCATTGTCATTTGACCCAGTAGAGGTCCCGAGTACACTCTGCAACCTGATTACGACGGAAAAGCATGAGAAATTTCTTTACCTGCTACCTCATCGCTGGAATGGTTGTCAATTAAGTTCAGTGAGCTGACAAAAGACAGGTTTAGTCACCGACAGAACTTTTGCTGGCAAAATGTGTTTTACGTCAAACATTTAACCTCATGTAGTGAATGACTAGATTGAATGAGGAGAATAAAAATACCATACGAAAGGTACGTTTCAACGTGCTATATATCGGCAGTATTGACATAACAGGGTGTCCGTTAACTGCTGTAGGCACGGTATATCGGCAAATGTCAAGGAGAATTTTTCCTTTTTATCTTAATTATAATCAACAAGAGCGCAGCTTAACACAAATTGTAACTTGAAAAAAATTAATTCTAAAGCAATAAAACACAGCTTGGGAAAGTGGTGACCAGCGCTAACGCTACAACAGCCATTTCCAAAATTATCCTCAGTTAGTGATTAATGAAGCTAATGCTCCACTATTACTTAACCTAATTACATAGATGAATGTAAATTTGATACAAAAAGATAATTTTACAGATATTTTACGAAACGTTGTTCGAATATATTAAGAGATGAGAAAATCGTTCCTTATCTCTTAATGATAAAATATTCGGAATATTTTGCATAGACGGAAGTCACAGGTGTGTCCGTAAAAACACAAAAGCGAAGAGAACGAAGCTTTATTTATACTTTTCCATCTTCGTGCCTGTGGCCTCTGCATGAGATACTCTTATCGTGTTTTTCTCAATGGGGTTGTTTACCATGTTTTTTTATTGCCAAATCTGATAGATTTTGTAAAATAAAGATACCCATATTTTTCCGTTTTTTGATCCGCCAATTATTTCTCGAGTTATAAGCGGCGAAAAATTGATCTTTTTAACCCTTTCGGAAAAGTGGGCGTGGCGCAACCTCTTACGTCATCGAATTCGTCCAATCACAACTGACCCCGCGAAGATACTTCGCCTTATCGCAATGGGGGACTCATAGCTGACTCTGCCAACAGGAGCGGTTGCGACAGGATCTTGTCGAGCAGAGCTTCCGAGAAACCCCCTCCACTCCCTCCCCTTCCCCTAAAAGCAGTCAAGGACGGTAGGAAAATGACGTCAACGGTATCAAAACAGCTTCTTCGGTGGGCGTCACCTTTTCCTTAGTTTAATTTTTGATTTATGAATGAAACCTTGTGGTCAAAAGATTAATTTTTTCACTATAATTCGTTTTTCGTTTCCATCTAACAATTTTATGTCCAAAATCGCGATTTCGGCTCCGAGTAAACGCCCCCATAAGATACAAATCGTGACCGCTGAGGCTTACGAACAAACCACTTTATCTGGTGCAGGCCTTTCGAGCTTCTGTTACACTAATACAGATCTTCTGGACTACCTACTGCTCATACTTCCGTGGCGACTCACCACCCATGCGATTCCATTTTCAAGGCTCGACCCATGGGACGATTTCGAAATTTCGAGACCTCTGCGAACGTTCGCTCGCGAGGCACGTCTTCAGCTTCTCTCCGGAACGATACCGACCGTGGGAAGGGAAACGTATGCGATCTCAATCCGCGCGACGAGCGATCGTGATCCACTTGTAAAATGATATCCACGACGAAAGATACCCCTCCCCGCTCATTCAGCCGGAAGCTTTTGAAGTGTTTATGCAGATCCAAGGCTCGCGCTGCTCTCCTCCTAATGATGACTATGATATGAGTAATGGCAGGCACTTGGAATCAATAATGATCATGCACGGATTTAATTCAATCACGTTTCATTCCAGTGGGGGATAAGGGAGACCAAAAGACTTGGCGGGCCGAGTTTGCTAGTAGATTCCGTAAGGTGACGTCAGCAATATTTTGTAAACAAACCCTTTGTCGTACATTTAAATCAAATTATTCCATCAAGCAATGAGATAAGATGAGCCCCACCTGATATTTCCTTTTTAGGAATATCCTAGTGGGTTATTATAAGTGAAAGATTATCGGATATATCGAGAATTTTGAAAGATAGGCGCAGAGAAAATGACATTTGGCAAATATATTGACATGTAATGTAATCATTTAATGCTGAAACGGGGATTAAAATACAAAAAGTTAACAATAACGCGGAATACGTAATGCACGACCAAATATTTACACGAGGAATGGTGCAGTGATAACTCATCCTTCGGTGGGTAAACACAGGCAAGATCATTTGAAGGTTAACTTGGAAACTATCTTGGTCCATTACTTTTTACTTTGATAGTAGACGACAATTATATATGTATATATCCACCTGTAATCCACGCTATTTGTTACACTCTAACGCCTTGCTTGAGAGACTATGAGATAAGTATTGCAGTGACTGAGGGGCTGATACAATATTATCGTTAAATATAGTGAGTGGTAGTAATGATGTTAATGAACATATTTCAGTCATCCATTGAGTTTCATACTATAAACTGACAAATAAATAGTTTTGTCCTTTATTCACCCTTAAAAAATGCCACAACAATGCAGCAGCTAGAAAATAGATATCATATCTTTTAATTAGTGAAATCAACGAACCACATTTGCTACATCAATCATCTGCATTAAGCCGCTTTAGGAATAATTCTTCCATTGGCATTATTGCTAAACATAACATCACCCGAGGGCGCTGTTGTTTCGTGTTCATGCAGAGGCTTATATAACGGCGTTCTCTAACGTTGGCGACTGATGCTCTAGCATACAAATTACTTGAAATATGAGTGCCTAGCTTACTTTCTCCCTGCCGGAATTCATACATCATTCCTCGCCTGACCGTTGCTCACTCAGCACAGGATGTAGAGATATTCAGTGAAAGTTGGTTTCCTCGCTCCTTCTCCAACTCTTTCTACCCAACTAATTTTCCTCGAAACGGAAGAGCTTAACGTGCTCCCGTGAAAAGTGATTCCTGGAATCCAATATGATCACGGATTTCAAAGAGTCCAGCTCATGAAGAGTGCATGGTACCGATATGTCTCCTCTAAGTGACATTAAACTCGTCTTTAAATGGTATAGACGCCTCGTAGTGATTCCTGGAATCCAATATGATCACGGATCTCAAAGAGTCCAGCTCATGAAGAGTGTATGGTACCGATATGTCTCCTCTAAGTGACATGAAACTCGTCTTTAAATGGTATAGACGCCTCGTAGCATTGATAAAGCTTTCATTGACTACCACTGATTAATGTAGAAAAGAGTAGCGCTCGAGCTAGAGAATAGAAAGTTCATAATTTAGAGGATAAGGTTGGTTTGTTGAGCCGAACTCCTGCCTTGGAAGTAACCCTCTTCACAGGTGGTTTAAGATACAAAAAGAAGTGGGAGATCTTATAGCCCAATTTTTCTTCGCATGAAAATCGGCGACATTAACGATACTAATAAAAATCCACCGAGGAAGTCGAACCAGGAATTGATTGATAATCGAGCACCGGATTGTAGAATGAAAATAGATGTTGAAGTAGTAAGAAGAGACTTTTTACGCATTTAGTATATACATAACTTACACGTTGAAAATCGTACTTTATTCGCAAAGGGTTTTCTGTACGGTTGATAAATATATTCAGGACGCAACAGCAGTCTATATTCACACGTGGCAAAGCAACGACTTATCCTTGCCAAATGGTTAGCTATTGGGCTGGTTTAGCAGATTCTATAAACGCGCAGTTGCCATAATTGAAAATAAAAGTGCTTGGGGATGTTGGTAGTTATAAATGCAGATTCGGAAAAATCGTTTTTCTAGCGTTTTTAGTATGCTTTTCAACGTGGTGATAAGGCGATGCGACTGGATTCTGCGACTGGTTTTTTATGCACTTATTTGTGGCCTAGTACTCTTTATGCTTGGTAAGCAACAAAAGTGTGTGCAAATCAATAGCTGCACGCGTGTAAATCTCCAAAGCAACGTATGGGGTTAACGTTTCATGCAATAGCAATATTCATCTCAGAACAGCCGTGTTTTTTATATGAACTATCTTACTTATATTGGCCCCGGAGTCCAATTCTCTAGGAGTACATCCGAAATATTTGCCTCAGACGAATATTCTTGCATCTAATATATAAACATGGTCAACATAAGAAGGGTATCTGAGTGAACACTCTGGAGTCCACTAGGTGAGCTGAATACTCTCCATGCCCTGGTGAATCTTTATCTGTGATACAGGCACGTAACCAGAAATTTGCTTCGGGGGTGGTTTAAAGTCTTGCGAAACTTGAAACAAATTAGCCTTGCCCATTCGGTGCCGACATGTTTCTAATCTCTTGCCTTAATTTTCAGTGCTTGATTTTGACTCTTACAGTGCCCATACTTATCTCTTCTCACTGGTAAAGTTCACTGCTAAAATCAGAACAACAAAAATATTGGTAAAAAATTTCGGGGGGGCTGAAGCACCAGAAGCCCTGGTGACTTGCCTGCTGTGATGTAAATATAAATGTTATGTCACACGAACTGTGGTACACATAGCTTTTTAGCATATGAAAGGAATGAAATCGATCTGTAAATTCACAAGGCGGATAGGAATTGAGCTCAGGTGGACAAAGGTCATTTCCGTCTGATGGAGAAATGCAAAAGCGCTTCGATAGCATTCGCGTCCCACCGAAGGTTCGAGGGGTTGGACTCGCCCACCACGTGGTCCCTCGAGACTCGGTTCCCTTCCTGAACCAACATCGCAGCCTCGGAAGGATCGGGAGCGGGGTAAGATGAGAAAGGCAGGTTTCTAAGCGAGCCTGGGGAACCCCGGAAGGAGGAAGTCGATCGGACACTTATTCTTTTTTTTTCAAAGCTGCATAAAAAGGATGTCCCCCATCGGAATGAGGCGTCGCCTTTCCTTCCCCACACTCTGGGGGGGGTGGTCTCCCTTGGGGTCCGCGCCAGCGATCTCGAAGGCCGCGCCGGAGAAACCAGTCGGCCATCCGACTCCCAGAGGCGGTCACGGGAATGGAGACCCACTTCCATCGGAACACCGATCGCCCGTACGCGATTCCCTTCCCGGGTTGCTCGGACCGAAGTCAGGCAGTCGCGCCGCGGCGCGCGACATCCTTCTCGCCAGCCGTTTCCGACGCTGGAAGCGGCGGCAGCGTCCACTACGGGAAGAAAAAGAGACGCAGAGAGGTTGGGAAGGGAGAGAGGTCCAAAACGGGAGGGCGCTCATAGCGCGCGCGCGTAAAAGGCGGCGGTGCCTCTGAAAAAGGAGAAAAGGGGGTCGCGTTGGGGTGGTGGTTAGAGTACTGGCTTCTTACCCATACGGTTCGCGTTTGAATCCCGGCAGTGTGTGATATCTACATCTACACTATACCCTGCAAGCCACCGCGAGGGTGTGTGGCAGGGGGTGAAGATCACCAAGCATTCACTATATACATGCAATCAAGCAACTATAGGATCTGAGGTTTCCGCGGCGTTTCTCAACACTGGCAACGTTCCTCCGCGTCGTGTTGTGTCAGGGTGACGACAGTTTCTCCATCCTGCTGGCGTCTTCAGGTCAGAACAACAGGGAAGACGGCTACACGCTGGCAAACTATTGGAAAAGAGTTTTCAAAATCGACGACCAATCAGAGCCCACTTGTGACCACAAGAATAACAGGATCAATCAGAGACGACCTACGACACCCAAGCCCCTATATAAGACGGCCAATTTCGAAGCATCGACACTTCTGACCTGAAGACGCCAGCAGGATGGCTGGAGAAACTGTCGTCACCCTGACACAACACGACGCGGAGGAATGCCCGAAAGCCGTTACCAGTGTTAAGCAACTATAGGGTCTCACTATAGGGATATGTTTCATTGGTAAACCCCCTATTTGCCCCTTTACGCAGTACTTATTTCAGTACTGAAAATCGAGATCAGTTCTGCGCACTCAAATTCGAATACTGAAAGTCCTGGATCAAGGTCCCTATATAATAATATAAAGACCATGTCCTGGATGAACCTTTCCATTTGATCCAACTCTGTTCCCATTTCTGACCGGCGCATGTGCAGAAGCTAATATTTATTTACGTTGTTTGGACGTATTTTCATCCTAAGCCTGCTTATGACGCTCCTTCTGTAATCATTTCGGAGTGATGATGGAAAAATCCTTCCTCAGATGAGACGAAGAAACGGCTGCAGTATTAGTATGTAGTTAATTGCAAAACATCGCACCACTCCATTGATTTCAGCTCCGCCACAGTTATTTCCTTGAGACGTTCTAATTGCCTGTGATAGGTAGTTGGATGCAAGACTCGGAGAAAAATCTAACATGGCGTATTTATCCGTACCATTAACCCATTTACACGATACGATATTAAGCATGCAAAATTTGGTCCCATTTTCAGTAATGAAATAATTGTGTAAAGCTGCCTTTGTGGAGAGTAATCGAATTCAATATGCCGTCCGTCGAATATGACGTCAAACCGTGGTCCCCTTGGCGCCTTTCGTTATGAGCAGGCTAATTCCGGCGCCGGGTTTCTCCTCATTCTTCCGTCTTACTCTTCCATTCCCATTCTTGTACTTTTCCTCCCGGTTTGAAGCCCTTAAAATTGCACGCATAGACTTTAAAACCACAGATAGATTCATGAAGAGGAGGGTATTAAGGTAGAGCGAGATATTTATTCCACTAGGCATCAAAATGACTCTAATGTTTTTTAGTTCGGGGTTTTACGCTATTTTAAGAAGCGGGATGCAAATCTGTTGATGTAAGGGGGTCTAAAACTTTGTTTGGAGCATTCTAGCGATATTGTTTGGAATTCGGATACAATTTTCAATAAATAATATAGTTACACACAAAATGAAAACTACCCTTCACCTATGTTTCAATGTATCAATGATTTCAATCAGGTTTTTTTTAATGGGTACATTGAAACCTATAGTGAAGTCCTATCTTTGAGGAAAATTAAATTCTTTATTTCATAATTATGATTTCATTTATAATTTCACACTACGGTGTTCAAAGACTCATTATGCCAGTAGATTGGCATACCTATTTTATTACTAACAAAATAACTGTGAGAAAAATTGGCAGCCTATCGATTTCGGATCAAATAAATAGTTTCATCTGAAATCATGTTCTGTATTTTTTGTAAAATTAAATTTACCCCCAATAATAAATATGTTCAACGAAAGCACGGAATATTATATCTAACACGTCAAAATACACAGTTATCTAGTCGGATTGCTAAGACAAACAATTAATAGTAAATATCAAGCAAAACTTCCCATGCATACATGAATATAAGTTGTTACATACTCGAAGGATTGACAAACACCTGTAAATCTTTTGACCAAAACCAGATCATTAATTTTTCGGAAGGAACCAATCAACGATTTAAAATATGGAAACATCAAATTAATTCCTCAAATTGTGATCATAGTATTGTAGTTCTGTCATTCTTTTTCAAAAGAATGAATAAAAATACCACGTCAATGTATTGCACATGAAGTCAAGGCTATTCCACCGATTAAGATAACTTTATATGGACTACTGAGAATACAAATACTCGTATATTCGTGCATGACGAGTTAAACTAATCTAACCTTACACTTTCACTCTTCATCTTACCATACTTCCTAACTCCTTTCAGGGCGACCAAGATATCAATCCTATTCCTCCACCTTACTCACTTTCCCAGCGTTCTGCCTTCCACCACGGCCTTCGGCCTCCCATTGCCGCTTAGTGAATCCAACCATCCTTCCTGCTTACATAGAATGTCCTCCTATAAACTCCTTTCTAGAGTTATCACATGAACATTTATGAGATACGACAAAGGCAACGTCGCGGTAGTCCGATGAGTAGAACTTAAAAGTTTGTCACCGAGAGAGTTGAGTTTAAATCTCTCAATATCCGCTTCATACGCGACCAGCTAAGCCCAAGGTGGTTCCTGAATATCAGATAATTCCGGCAACCACAGGTATCGGTGGCTGAAGAAGTGACTCATCGTGAAATGCGTGAATTTTGCACGTAGGGCAATCGCGCCATATCTGTCGATGTCCAGTGATATTGCCAAGCTATGTAACAAAGTAAATATATTGAAACTTTTACGATATAAAGTTGTTATCACAATGATGCATGACCATCCGTGCGTCGCAAATTCCTAAGTGAGACTTGTTGGGCTACCCACATGAAATATTTAAAATGTAAAAAGTGATATCTGAATGCATTTATAATGCACTTAAACGGGAAATTGCCTGAACATCAGTAATATCGTCATATTGTGTCCTTTCGAAAACGGAATATTTCCATAAATATCGGTAATAAAATAATTTCGGGAACTATATTTTTATCCATGCATTTTAAATATAATTTTTGACCTTTTGCGGCAGTCAACTGGTATAGTCAACGGTGAATATGATCTAGAGGTGGGATAATTAAATAATTTACCAGAATACATTACGATCTGGGAGCATTACCATTTTCAATTTTCCAATTCTCTAAATAATTTTTGAATGCATACTCTCATTCTGAGAATGCATTTAGAATATCGGAGTGACTTACTTCCGTTGACACACTCTCTTGGACATGCAATTTGAATCGGATGCGCGTCTATCCATTCAAAATGCATTGTACGCTCCAATTTGAACCCTCAGAAACCAGACACGGCATCTGAGTTGAACACGCTGTTTTGATGGTGGCGTGACAGACGCTTTAAGCGAGCGTCTGTCATCCCGAAAAGGTGCCATTTTCGGGACGAGCTATCATCATCCAGGCGTCTCGCGAGAAAAAGAGTTCTGATTCGTTTCCGCGTCTATTTGGGCGAAGGCAAGGAGGCGTAGCGAGGAAAATATTCCTGGGGGGAGGCGCGATCGGTATGGGGTGGGGGTGGGGGAAGGGAGGATTTTCCGTCTCTCCCTCCCACTCCTTCCGAGTTCTCCTCTCTTTCTCTCTCTTTCTCTTTCCCCAGTTAATTTAAGTGGGTCAACTTTCCCCGCGAGCTACGCGTTCGCCCGCCAAGCGCACCGGCGCGGCGGCGGCGTGAAGGGTCGTCTCTGCAGAGGGAGAGAGGACGGAAGGTGTTTAGACTCGATTACGCAGCGCTCTTGAGGGGAAAGGGGAGGACGTCCGCGAGAGGGGGAGAGGGGAAAAACCCGGCGACGTGCGAGATGAGATTTTTTTTTATCTGTCTCGCGGGGAGAGTGCGAAAAGAATTTTTGGAAGTGTTCCCGAAATGCATTCCGTTCTCCATCAGGCTTGGGTTGCCGTTCGAGATATAAGTAGCCGGCTGCGGTAATCAGGTCGGTAACGTACCGGACTGAGAGTCTATAAAGGTCGCAGATTCAAATACCGTTCGTGCATGCATCTTGTATTTGCCTTAGGCTTAATCTCAGGGTTGTGATAGATAGGTTAGAAGGGGTAATGTAACCTCCGCTAATATAATAATAGCAATAATAACGATTGTTTGGTAGGAGCAATTCAAATTTGTCGATGCAAAGAAATGTTATAGCGAACATGCATGTACACAGAACCATGTAGAATTTCTACACTCTGCTTTGATGATTGCGCGTAGAAATTACGGAACATTCTATCATTACGATACCAGCTTCTGCCTACCGAGGGTATGAATTTGAACCCCGGCCGGGTCAGAGACACTTCATTGGAATTGTAATTGAGTGCCATATGGAGAGGTAAGCACTCCTACCTTCGGATAAGACACAATTTTGCTCACCTCTAGGTGACTTTTTTAAGAGAAGGCTAATATAAATACCAAATCTCTCTCATAAGAGTAGACTTAGGTTTTAAGAGGTCTAACGGCTGAAGCTATATCGTGATCTTTCACCAAGACCCTCAACGCTATGACAAACAGAACGTCCATTCCTGTGAAGGGATTCAAAGTAGTTTCCAGGTTATCGTTATCATAGTAGAATACAAAACATATGATCTTAGTCACCATTTAGTCGCTTCTCATAAAAAAGTATTCTTCTACCTCATGACAGAAACTCCTCCCAGGATTCGTCAGAGTTCCTCCAAATTTGGTGATTTGTATTATTGTTCTTGTGTATTGTTTTTATTGGAATCGTTCCTCGCTAATTATTGTTCCTTGACCTATGAATAGAGTACCCCAAGCAAATTTCATCTTTTGCGCGTGAGATGAAATGACTCAACATTATTTGAAGCCACTAAGACACGGTTCTTTACATGAAAATGCCCTCGGCCCTGATTTTGTACAAAAGAGTAATCTTAGTGAAAGTAATAGTAGTAAATTAGTATTACCCAGAAGTAATAATTTCACAAAAGTAATATATTCACGCCGACACACATATTGAATTGTAAACATAGAAAGAAATTTATCCATAATTCATGTCATTCCATGTGACAATTAGAACTTTAATTTGAGCTGATGTTATGATAGGTATTGTGATGGCGTAGCTTTATCTTTCCACGAATATTGGAGTCTTTATTTTTTCCTAATATTGATCTTTGCATTGTTGTTGGATACGTATTACACAGTAAGTAGTAATCTCCTACATTTACACAATTCATATGTAGGAGATTACTACTTCAACTACACAATTCAATACGAATGTAAAATGAAATTCATCATGTATTTATTCTTCTTCTACAGATTTGCATTTATACATTATATAATAAATTAGCACTGAATACGGCACCAATTATTTAGTTATCCTTTCGGTATATTTCTCCACCATCGATTTGAGCATTAGTTATACACTGTTTCTTTTGGTTTCATTATCACATGCAAGCCAAAAAAAATCGTCCATAAATCATAATTTTTTTGGACATAAATTCAGGAATGTATTCGCTGGAAAGGCAGGAATGGTCGCTAGAAAAAGGAATGCGTTGTGCAATAGTTGCTGTGTCCAGCTAAATAGACAGTTGTGAAATCATCGGAGCGTAGATTTTCAGCCAGCATACTTTGAGCTTGCTGAAACCGCATAATAAGCAACAGATGTTAAAAAAACTGACATGTGTAACATATCTCCGGAAAAAGAAATATTGTTATCATTTTCCTTCTTCTTTTCCGCAAGACTTTCTCTCGTCCATTTAAAAAGTGTTACGGATGCTATTGCCTAAATAAGTCGGGCGTTTTTCACGGGCGAACCGTCGTTCGTAATTACTTAGACGTTTGCGAAAAGAAGCAGCTAATTGGGGCACTTAAAGTGGTGCTCTCAATGAGAAAGGAGTGACGACCTGGTTCCTAGACGTAATTTAACTCAACAATGTTCTCTTACTTCGAGGAGAGCGGCTTTCGTGAGAATGAAATAAAACATGAATCGTGCGAAACTAGAACAAATCAATGAAGAAAAATAACAGATTCATGGTGTCCTACCTAGTTAGCACTTTACAGGTAGATGTGTATAAGAAATTCAATTTAATTCGCTTCTTACTTCAGATCCTTCTTAGACAACGTTGGAACCTTTACGAACACAGCACGGAGCTCGGTTATATGTTTTTCCCTATATCGTAATTTTAAGTTCATAATTATGTTGCGAAAAGTCTGAGAATGTTTAAAGCCTGGGATGTCCTACTGGAAAGAAAAGAAGTTAGGAGTCATTCCGTCTTAATTTTGCTCAGTGTAAGTGTTTGCTCTCCTCTTTGATCTCGTTACTGACCGGTAATGGCTATCAATTATTTGGTTGATAAGTAATAGTTGTGTAATTGTAGCAAATTGTAGCCAAAAGTGTCTTATTTTACGGGTTAAAATGTGTCCCAAAATTGCTTTTATTCTCATAACTTTCATCGTATCACAAAAATTTCATAATCATTCATAACAATCTCATAATATTTTAAGTTCCAGCTAATACTCTGCTTGTGAAAAGTTTTGGAAGGTTTGATAAGTCTCTCTTTTACGTCTTTGATCATAAATAAAGCATAGTGATGCACGTCACCACACTTAAATTCGAAGAATATAATAGCATTTATTAGGTCGAACCATGCTAGGTGTTCATTGAAGCCGAAGATAACACACGCACGAAATATTTATAAAAGAAAAAGTAATAAATGCTAAGCAAGAGTTTTTGCTGGGCCATCGCCATTGGGCATCACAACAATTTCCTTGAAAGTTTCCTACAGAGAAAAAAATCTGGCCAACCGACTTATTTTCAAATAGTCCTATTCACAACCGCTACTGATGCAGTTACCAGCCCTAATTATTTAGCAAATCATCTCTCATCCTACGAGGAAAAATGCTATCTTTTCTCAGTTGGCATTCTTTTATGCGATTAGATCATTTTTAGCCATCTGCTGTGTGGTATGTCTCATAGTAAGTAACGCTTTTTATAACTTTGATTTCAGTTTTGAACTTCCGTTTCCTAAACTGTCAATACACAAGGGGAAACCCTTATGGGTGCTTTGATTTTCCACCACTCCAATTTCGTCTGATTTTTCTTTAGTCAACATTTATTTCTACCATGCCATAAACTGATTTTTCCGATATCACTCTTGCCGGCCATTTTCCCGTCAAGACATGCGTTACCTCCATTTTTAAGTATTTCAAAATAATTTCAAGATTTTAGGACACTTTACGTCCTCCTAAATGTTTATCCTCCACCACGTGCCATATTGACTAATTGCTTCTTCTATGTTTTTATATAATCATTTTTCTCTTCTGGATTTATCTCCATTTCAAAGCGTAACGGCTGGATTTTTTTAAAGACTTTTCAGCAGCTGCTATCGACAAGGCCTCTCTTGGTTGAAGTCAATTTCCCTCACCACCAGCCACTGAGTTTTTCTCCTCGGCTTATGAAATGTTTTGACAAGATGGATGAGAAAGGTTGCTAGCAACCGCAGTAGTGGTAATTTTTTGCTGAAATTAAACTACCTAATTAAGGGTTGCTGAATGAGGTGACGTGGATATAATTTATTCTTATACGTCGTATGGAGCTCAATAAGTTACCGACCATGACCTTGCGCCAACAGTACTGTAGCGGTATTTCTTTTACTCTCCATCAACACGACATTATCTCCACGAATTGCAGTTGATGAATTTGCTGGATGGTTCTAATGCATCATTTGCCCATTAAAATGGGCGCAGGACGAACTTTGAATCAATTACTTGTGAAAGGTAATAAAAGAGGAGTAGTTCAGAGGGGCTGACATCACATCTTTATAAAAACTGATCGAAATATAATATTGCATTTAAACTTATTAATGTTTTTCTTCTGAATTATCGTCTTACCTAAACATATTTAATTAATTTACATTTAAGGATCATATTTACTTTCTTCCCCTTCAACAAATCTTCCGATTCCAATATCAAAGCACTTTGTCTTCATTCATGAAGAATATAATGAAGGGTAAATTATGTTGAATTTATTATCTCATGTAAAAAATAACAACTATATTATCTCATGCAAACAACGACATTGTACTATAGACGGTTGATAAAATATTATTTTGTGATTCTCTCAACGTGCAAAAGCCACCAGACGTGAATGTTACCCAAGCGATCGATACAAGTACCAGTGAATTGAAGCAGCCATATCAGATCCAGAAACGGAAACCCAGCCGTCGTCTGGGAGGTGATTCTTTCCTCGACTGGTAATTCAAGTATCAGGCATAGAAATGATCCCAGGGAGCTAGGTGTGCCAAAGGGAATAAAAAAATTTATCGGGGAAACCGGAACATAAGCATGCGATTTTTTTCCGAGAATCGTGAGAGGAAGAAGTGCTAGTCTGGAAGGGGCTGAGAGAACAGGAAACCATGGGAGAACATGGAGGCGGAGGATTAGCTCACTCAGATATCCTCCGAGGCAAACTCAGTTTCCGAGTGGTTTCCGGAGAGTGAAAGTTTTATCACCCTAGGGAGATATTTTTTCTCTCGCTTTCAACATCGTTCGACGGCAGTGGTGAGCACGAAGGTATGCCATATGTAACTATCTTGAAATTGCTCTACGCAATCGACTCAAATTTACGAGTTGAAAGAGTATGATAGAAAATGGCGTGGGCTAGCGCAGTCGCGATGATTGCAGATTTATTGGGTAAGGCGCGAGAAATTCACGTAGATCTTATATCTGAACGGACATGCTAAACTCCTGGCAAAGTTTTGCCAAAGAGACTCTCCTTCGCTCCTGTGAGGAATAATAAAAAGCTCCTAACACTTCATCGCCCGGAGGGATACAGACGAATTTTTTTTTACGGTCTAGAGCCACACACTAAGACCATACATCATCATCATTAATATTTCACTGTGTCATGCTCACTGGGACATGCCGCACGCAATGCATTTAAAATAAAATCAGTGCGAAGGCGATTTTTTTGCTGCTGGAGGCAATGAAGAAGCAGAATAATGCTAATAGCGTAAAAAAAGGAACTAACAGCTTTTGGTTTATCACAATCGCATTTCCGTCGGCTCTGAAATCCCTTTCCTTATTACAATTTCCCGACAAGAAAGCAGCAGAAAAAGTATCTATTCTCACTATTCTCTTGAAGGAGCGCATAATGTGACACCTACATGTATCGCGGGCATAGAAAAAAACTTGGCTGGAGGTCGGAACCCTTTAAAATACTCCTTGGTAATCCATGGTTTCCTAAGAATGATTGTACGCGGATCACATTGAACTGAACGGTGATATGGAGGCGAGGAGACTTGTATCCGAAGTGGGGGGAACCTAAGTTTTTTCGCTCGCAAAATTTGAAATCAAGGTTGCGCCACGACATGTGCGCTGGTTGCGGTGATGCCATAACCGACATGGGAGAAAGCAAAGGTGACGAAGGAGGAAAAAGAAACGGGGAGGGGGCGGAGAGAGAAATGGTTGAGGTCCTTCCCTGGGGTGAGGGAGAGAGCTACCGGGACGGGGCTGCCCTCTCCTCCAGCCACCCCCAGGAGGGAGGGGAAAGGGGCTGAGAAGAAAGTGAGAGTGGGCGAGCCGGAGGTGGGAAGTGAGATGGCATCGAATTCGAGTGAGACGGTCTCGTCCAAAGGAGCTTTGGTGGCCTTTGGGCTCCAATGCTCCGTTGCTCTTTTTGTGTTCCAGGCTTCACCTCAATCCTGAGGCTTGGGGTAATAATTTTATCCACTCAAGACAGTGGTTAATAGGATAAAAGATATTACGATTTTTTTAGAATGAAGTTTAAAGTGGAGAGAAGCCCGGGATATATATTACTCCACTCTTTACGAAAATGATTATCCGGAAATACAGGTTTAGAAGTGAGGAAGTAGATCATTATAACTAATTATTACATACATGATGGAATAATGAGATAAGGGTTATCCGGCAGTTAATTATACATGTATAGCCGGAGAGTTAGACTTTTCGTGCCAGTATATATGCACGAAAATGTCCGCAGTAAGACAGCATAAAATGTAATCATAGCAATGAAAGAATAGGGATGATGTTAATACAGGAACTAGAGGCAAGGCAGGAATTGCCCTCGTTAAGCATTAAATTCAAGAAAAGAAAAAGACTTGAAGAGATTTCGTTTGATGGGCAAAAGAATTTCAATAATAGAGACTGGCAAAACATGAGGTTATTTTTATTCTTAATTCTTTTGTTGGTGTTATCGGCCATAACATGTGGGAAATTATTCATCATAGTGTAAATGAAAAAAATAGATTTTCCACATTTATTTTTCCTCCACTATCCAGGTTTCGACGGTTAAGTCATCATCAGGTGTACTGCCTGTAAATTGAGTAAAATCAAATTTGTTCATTTATATTATTCTCAATTCCTTCCTTATGCCAATCATGCACTTCCTTTCTTCTTAGCCCATCGTTAGTCGGGGAGCTGTATTATTAACGTTCAACGGAGTAATATCTCTCGAAATACGTAGTCATTCATGATGATAATGATTTTGGATCGTTCAAATTAACAAAGATATCCAAACACGGCTTGCCGCGTTGTAATTTGATGTGCATAACATTATTTAGTTGTGTCATTCTTTAGTAGTATAGGCGGAAGACCGCTTCAGTCGAGAATCGAGAAAATAATAATTGCTTATTTATCGAGATGGACCATGTAGAAAGAAATTGGCCAGCCCTTGACTACCCAAGTACGAAATGCATCAACTGCATGTCTTTCCCTCACTCAATTCCCATACACCACCCGCTATAGTTTTCACCCGCCTGTCATTACTACTCCTGTGCACGAAGCGTTTTTGAGCGACAGCCACGTGTCAGCCGACAGTCCTTCTCCCTCACAGTGGTGGTCCTGCGTTGCCCACGCAGTGAGCAGAAGCACGCCTTTGTGTCGAAACCCGCATTCCCTCTCCCGGTTCCAGACGGAACCGCCCGTTTTCGCCATTCACGATGACGCGTACCTAACTCGAAAGAGGGCGCCATTCGCTATTTGGCGAGGGAGAAAGACCATTGAGACCCATTTCTCTTGGTTCCTCCACCCTCCATTTACGTGAGCGCGAAAGTGTTTGATCTGGCATTTGGCGAGAAAGTGCGGATCTGCCAGAGCTAAAGAAGTTCACCTACGGTCGTTAGATCGCCGGCGACGCCTTCCAGTGACAGCGGGCTCTTTCGAAGGTCTCTGAAGATATTCGTGACGGAGCAGCGAGTGACCAGTCATCGGCACTTGATAGATCTTTTTAGGTACACGCAGTCTTATTGGACAATATTTCTCGCTCTCGCCAGGAGCGTATTACATATATAAATTAGCTGATTAATGGCCACGCTGTACCGTGAGAAAATACCATGTACTTTGTTAGAATCATTCTGCACACAAATGGGGTTGGAGACCAACTTAGTCACCATCAATCTCATCGTTTTGATTCAGGGTTACCTTGATAAACTATATAATTTTAACATCTGATTGCTTAAATTGTTAGATGATTGAATTATCAGATGACTGGTAGTTTCTTAGAAGCACTTTTTTGCGGGACGGCAGCTTTCAAGAAGATTTACTTGCTCGGTGGATGTTTTTTTCCTACAAATTTAGTAAATATTTATAATCTTAAATGACCAAGGACTTTATTCCACAGATTTCAGCAATTGATTGAACGCCTAAGCCTCGTTATTTCTCGTACTGTCTGCCTTTGAATCATATTCTTCCCTGGGTGCATCCACATACGTACGCTGTTATGTTGACATTTTCACTCTTCAGAACTTCCGTATTAACTTTCGCCGTCCTATTTCCAGTCTCTGTTTCTATGGTAGCAAAATTTTCCCTAAGCCGAGACGGGTAATTGATGGGGTTTTCTACTCACCAGCACTCAAATCACACAGAAGGGATTGAAACCGTTGCAAAACTCGGTGAAATCATCGCACAAAGATTTAACTTCATGGAATAGGCTGTATTTAAATATGACTACGGTAGATCACGAGTCAACGGCTCTTTTGCAGGTCTGTTTTTTTATGACGTCCAGCCTGTGCTATTATGATTAGAAAATACTACCCAACTTCTTTTTCAAGCTTCTTAACGATATTGACAGGCGATAAGTAGATTAAAGGTAGGATATAACGGGCGATGATATCTGCGCTTCCACTCCGCTGTCATTTCCCCTCAATCTCGGGATAACCCCCTAACTCCATTATAATGTAGTTAATTTTTGAGGCCGAGGCATTTTGAATGGAAGAACTAAGAAAAGAAAACTTAAGCACTTGTCAGATGGGAAGTTTTACCGTGAACTACTTGGCGCCTTTCGTCAAGAGTAGGAAAATCTCGACACCGGGTTTCACTCCACTCCCCAACAATTTCTCTCTCTACCCACCAATGCTTAAAGGCGCAAATGACCTTACTTGTCGTTTGCTTCCCCTAGTATCAACATCTTCTTAATCGTTCCTTTGAATAAAATATCTTCATTAAACACGTTTCACTACACTGTAGCATCTTTTGGGAAGATTCAAGTACCTGAATGTGTACATTTACCTTACCTGGAGAAGCTATAATGCAGTAAAACGTGGAATTAAATTATTTTATTCTTTGGATTGCTTAAGTATTTTTTTCATAGTTTTTCCATCCACTATGGTAAATTGCTGCCTCTCCACGGGTTACCCGGTACCCCGAAGGCCATATATTAGGCAGAGTTACAAGGAAGTCTCGTCTTCCGCCTGACCACTACGACGGTCACCCCACTCAAGCCTACAAGTCCTTTCCGAGTCCTCCAGCCAGGGTTACCGGTTAAAGCACCTGCTTGATAAAAGCAAGTAAAGATTAGCTTAGTGGCCCGACAAGACGGAATAAGGTGGGCCGTGAAACGATAGTGTGACGCAACGAATCAGCGAAGTAACCTGTCATGCGTTCATGCAACTCATGTCCGTCCTGCTGGCTCTTTTCTTCATGCCTCTCAGTGAATGTGGAATGTCATAATTACGTCGTACCGCCGACATGACCCATTATCAAAGAGCTACCCATTTGAATATGAAAAAACGAAAGGAAAGCAGAGAGTCGGCGCAAGTTTACTGGAACCAAGAGACATACCCAGAAATTAAACGCATGCATATCTTAACAACATGTTGTTGGCACAGTCTTGGTCCCGAATATTTTGCAGGTTTTAATCTTTGGATGTTTTTTTGTTTCGCACTGTAAAGGACATTTCAAACTTAAAGATTCCTCTAAATCTGGAAAAAAAATCAAGAACAAAGTAAGGGAAAGGGCCTAGGATGAGTTTTGAAAATTGATTTAAACCATTTGAATAAATTTTCGTCGATTAATGAGCACGCCATACACGAGTGATAGTACCGGGAGGAATACAGAAGGGCCTCCCGTAAGACTAGCATTGCGGAAGTCGGTGGCAAAAAACAGGTTTTAAGATGAACTAATGCTCAATTGTTGATAAAGTTGGCCGGAATAGCACGATTTTAACTCTCATATTCCTGTTGAATTATCCATTTTTAACGTGGGATAAAAAATGAACTACCCGGCAACGTATTCTACTTGATAATAAATTTGAAAATAAAAGAATTTATTCAAGTTGGCCTAATGCATTAATTCATGCAGGAAATATTATACACCATCTATTCTCGCTGCGAACGCCTTCATTTAACGGTAAATTACTTTTCTTATCTATTTGCTGAGATCACTTCCTTTTTGCCTACCACTTACGTATACGATTTTTTTAGTAACTGCTCCCAATTTGTCTGTAGCTATGAGAAATCCAACGAGCCTCGGAGGTCACGAGGAAGTAATTATGCTCTTGGGTCTTTTCCATGGATTTATTTCTATGGGAATATAAACTAGAAAAGGTGACGAGATATAATCTTTCAGACATTATTTGATTCGCATCTATTGGAAGACGAGCATTGATGACAATTGTTAATTGGATTTGTTAGGGTGAAAGAAGTCCCGAGAGAATTGGATAAGGAAAGTATCAATTTGTGTGTGGACACTTTATGCACTTAAATATACAGAAATGACTACTCGCTGGCCGCAGAGAGTTTCAAAGGAGTGCAAAGCTGAAGTTCACTTTTTCGGTCTTCAAGACTGCCCTTGTCCATGGGGCATCGATATTTGACAATCACAATTCTCATGCTAAAAGGAAGCGACTAGACATAATGTATAAACCTTACTAACTTGTATTATATGGATACTCTAATGCAGTATAAGTGGGTACTCTATTAAAAATGCAATGCGACAGCAAAGTTGTCAAAACGAACAAAGAGAACCAAAGTTGTTGAAATCATTTAAGATAAATTAAGCGCAACGCATGATTTGATAGGATGACATGATATAGTCACCCCAATTTCTAAAGTAGCCTTCATTTATTTCAATAGATAAGAATGAAACAAAGAAAGAGATAGGATTAAGAACTATAAAATGAATAAAGTTTTACGAAAAAAATTATATTAAACTGCTGAAATCAATTTTGCGATAGGTAATTTTAGTAATGATTTTTGTAAGGATATTTCAGTTGTATCAGTGAAATGGTGGGTAAAATTTATCATGAACATTTTAACTACCAATATTTTACGTCCTACTAATATGCGAGAACCTGGAAATATTTGCTCCAGAACGGTGTTTTGAATTACCCTCACGCATATCATTGGAGTGGTACAGAGTGAAGTTTTGACTTCGAACATGCAGGGATATTCAATTACAGACGGAAAACATTTCAACTCATGGTTGCTAGGTAATGAAAAAATTTAATATTCAAACCAAATTGTAAATGAAAATGACAGAGATATTTTGTCATGTAGGAGAAAAGCCAAGCTGAGTTCTTTATAATTATAAGAAAGATGAAAAGTTCAAGTGCATAAAAAATACTTCTGTAGGCTCCACGCCTGAAAAATAATTTCCTCATGATCCATATGCGATTATAATCACTGTAGAAAAACTTTCAAATCTGACCAGGATTCCATTAAAATTAAAATTTAACCTATCCTGTAACGTGGATTGCATTACTTGTGCATACTGACATCTATTAGATCGAAGACTCGTTACGTGTTATGTCTTAATTTCATAGAAACACGACAGCATCCATTTTAGCTACTTTTGGTAGAAAGGGAGAGGTAAATTGCAAGTTGTCAAGTCTTGGCTATTGATTTTGGTTAAGCCTTTGAAATATACATCGGCCACTTTTAATTCATTACACCAATGGTTAAAAGATCAAATTTTATTTTGAGCAACAACGGAAGCAATTAAATCAGAAAGTACATATAATGCGTACTCCATGCTTGAAAATTATTTGTTACGCGATTACATAAGGAAACTGCTTAGTTTGAGGAAGCAAGACAATCATTTTTCCAGAGTCTATTGGCAATATGCGGAAGTGTTAGTGTCTGTCTCTTCCTTTCTGCTCACATACCCAGAGACCCACTTCTTTTTACCATTTTACCCCTCCTCCAGTCGGATCACTTACGTCAGCTCTCAGTCAAGCGTAGCGACTTTTTTTTTCGTCCCAAAAATCGTTCATAGACGTTAAGCACGAAGTCGAAGACTTGGCTGATATTTCCGATTGATGTTTCAAACTTCTTTTTAAGGAAAATGTGGCATTTTTACTCACTGTGATGGTTGTTGGATTCGTAGCCAAACGAGCTTTCATAATATATTCTCAGTACATTCTATTGAAATATTTGTTTCCTAAGAGCTGCAGAGCTCTTTTGCATCAGGTAATTTTAGTAATGGCTCTACTAATTTTAGTATAGGTACCTTAGTCCTTAGTACTAGAGCCTTCACTCAGTGATTCAATCCAAAGGTTGGTTTTAATAGGTGAGGGTAGAGCTCACCCTAAGTCTAAGACTAAGCCACAGGAGTGTGAAATTCACACATTCAGGGTAGGGGGGCCATTTCCTTTCCCTGGGCCACCTCGCACTCCGAGGATTTTTTTCAGGGGTGTCCAAAGGCTTCACCTGGATTTGAACCCGGGACCCTTAGATCAGTAGCCAAGCGTTCTACCCACTAAGCCACTACACTCCCTTGCTAGAGCCTTATACCTAAGAAATTTAGAGCGTTATATCTTAATCGTAGTCCTCTGTACACATTAATCAGTTAAAAAAAAAACTAGTTAGAAAGACTAGCAATGGCAACAGTTATGAATGCTCTCACGTTAAAGAGGTATACATATCCCGAATCAATGTTTTACTGTTTTCATTATTTTGCTTTGCATAGCTATCAGGATTCAAAGAATCAAAGCTAGGGTTCAAGTTTGGCTTTAAATATATAATATCATGCTTCTCAGTGCAGGCGAAATGCACCTCACTAACGGAAGAATTAGTTCTTTTAATATATATTTCCGGCAATTATCAAAGGGTTTGGACACAACATTGCGCTTTGTATCGTGCTTTTCTCAGGATAAAAATACGTAAGAAAGTGCGATATAACGTTGAAATATGCAGCACTATGAAATTTGAATTCCACATCAAATTATATACCAGGCAATCATTCCCGGTGATTTCGCGGACGTTGAAGTCTCCGGAAGGAACGTGACACAGACACAAGAGAACATAATGGAACATCGCTGGGAGTCAACGTCGGCTCCACAACGAAACGGACAATCTGAATGACACGCGATGAAAGTCGAGATAATCACTGGAATCGGATATCTCCGTCTGCGTCTTCGCATCCTAGACTGTGACAGCAAACTTCTCCGCCGCACGTCACTGTGAAATGCGACGTCAGTCTACTTGGCAACACTCGAGAAGTCAATTTAAATCGTCCAGAGTGGAAAACCTGGCATACGCTTCAAGCACAGGGTATTCTGTTGAAACTAGCATTCAAGTATTCTTTCGGACCATGGCAGAGATTTTAGGCATGTACTTTTGTGTGTAGTTTCCGGAGAAACTAGAAATTTCTGGACATGAAAAAGCTTCTCTAGTAATGATCTTCCGTCGATGAGCCCGTAATGAGAATATAACATGCTAGGCTTCAACTTATAAATGGTTTTGCGTGCAACTAATGAGTGCATGAAAAACAGTATTGAAAAAATGTGAACATTAATTTACAAGTCATTACTTCGTATTGAATATTTCCGTGATAAGTGTTTCCACAGTTTTATTATTATCTACATTTAACGAAGAAATGTATCGCAGTTTCATATGAGGGCTGGTAAGCAATGGAATTAGAATTTTAAGATAAAAATTTACATTCTTTACAGTACTTTAATTGGTAAAATATTGTAACCAAACCTCATGGGAGATTTGCAAGAAACTTAAAAAAACCTAATTGGTGTAAATCGGTAAAAAAATTAATACAGTAATTTAATTCAAGGTTTTCAATCCAATTATTATCGCTACCACATCGGAATATTGAATCAATATTTTCTATGTAGATCTCTAGGAATCTCGGAATCAGAGATGGTTAAATACACTGAGTGGAATGTGACCTAAAGCAAGACAATTATCGTACGTACAAAAAATAGGAAAATGTAATTAAGTCGATGAAACTTTTAACTTAATTGGCTACCATAACCGAAAAATCCCAGTTAGCTCCTCACAAATACACAAATGATGGGATAATGAAGTTAAAGCTTTCAGAAAATATCAAAGGCTAAATTTTCGTTTATAGAACGAATTCATTTTTTATGAATGTAATGCAGCGCGCAGGGAAAGTGGCAATAGGAATTTATCCATGATGAATTTAAGTGTTAGAAAGTGACCTAAATATTAGTTCTTTAACGAGCACGGTGTTAAGAAATACACAGCAATACAAACAAATAAAGATTTTGCTGTGATAAACCAAATAAATACTGAATTCATTTGGCAGCATTAGCGATTCGCTTTGCCTTAAGGTGGAGGAGTTCCACAAGGTTAGCGGATTAAAATCTCAGTAAAAACTATAATGGCAGTACATTAGAATTAATTTCAGCACATGCGCTGCGTGAGGATGAGGTCTGTAAATTGCTGGCACAAGGTTGAATACACTTCTTCTTATGAAAATATTTAGCATTTCACAACGTAGGGTTCATTAGGTTTCCAAGCATGTGACTTGTGTGCGCAAAAGATTTTTTAAGACACTCAACCTTTGCCGCCTCGGAAGTCGACCTCACGTTTCTTATACATTGGAATAGATTCCTGCAGAGGGAGGAATGGAATGGAAGAATTTTCAACAATCAATTCAGAAAACACTTACCAGAATCAAAATACGGACATCATTCTCATATTATTTCTACATTACCAGTGGCTGTTTTGTTTTACTCCTTTTTTTATACTTCCAATTCTTGGAAATTCCTCTAAATACATCATGGTGACTATGACACGTTCAGGACGACGGAAACTCGTTTTATTATAGTATTTAGTACCTGCCTCGCCACCGCAGAAAGTTGGTAAGCTCAACTCAATGTTGTATCGTCTGAAGGAGAATGAAAATGCGGACGAGTTGAAGAGCAACTTCTTCTTCAAGGGTTCACCCTCGCCATTTCCCTCATTTATCAGCACTGGAATACTCAAAAAGGTGTCATGCTTTATCTATACCAGTTTATTTTTAGCCCTCCAGCGTACTTATCATGAGTGGCAAATTACTTCCAACCAAACCAACCAGTTTTAACCAACTGACGGCAAATTACTTATTTTTCTTCCTTTTAATCTCCAATTTTGCGCAAAAATAGAAAACTTTTAGAGTTCAGGTAGTTTCAGGGTATCATTCATTGTAAAAAAAATACTGGTTTTATTGCTTGAGTGTTTAAAATAATACGGATATCATCATTAGGCAGTAATCCTAAGGTTGGTTTGACGTAGCTCTCCACTGAATTACCCTATCGGCTGACCACTTCATATTCACATAAATCTTCAAACACCATTTTTAATGCAATATATTCCGAAGGTTTGTAAATTCAAAACCACGTTTTGAACTCACCAATCTTTTGCTACCATTTTTACACTTCCATCACGAACAATCAGGTTAGTTTTCTAAGTAATAAAGTTGTGTGATGTTAAAGCCTAAAATTAGGTCCTCGGCTGGCATAATAATGATTCCCGATTCACTTGAGCCTTGAGGACACTTGCCTCTACTAAGTATTCATTTTCACCGTAATGCGGCGATTTGGCCACGTGGTAGGTTTCGTCTAAAGCTAAAAATCTGCTAGGGCAAATATTTTGAACCTAATTTTCAATCCTTTTTCGACAGGAAGTCTCTATTCTCTCTTGGAATCGACATAAATTTCAGTTTTCTTTCTCGAAAGGCAATTCCATTCCACTGTCGTTAAAGACTCTAGTGTCTTTTGCAGCCGTTGACTTAATCTCATTTCTCATCTCTGCATTTAATAATCCAGACAAATTTCACTTGTTAATAAATTAATTTTAACAGTGAAAATGGTCTGCTTTGACGGTGAGATTGAGAGACAAAGGGCAAAAAATGCATTTTAAAAGAAATATTTCACTTGCGAACATCTTTGAAATTTGAAGAGCAGTTTGTCAAAGTCTTGCTCAAGATGTTGACTTCTCTATTTCCGCAACCAATGCTGAATAAGAATGTTTGCACCATCTAGGACCGCCAGTTGAAGCAGGGAACGAAGGTTCAAGGTCGGAGTCAGACTCGCGTGGAGTAGTTTGCTGAGTGGACGGGTGGAGGATAGAGAGAGGGAGGGGGGGCGCCGCTGATGTGATCGGCAGAGGAAGATCTCGTGGTTTCGCGATCAGTGATGGATTATCCTCAACGGGTGACCTCCAAGGAGAAGTCACTTGCGGTCGGGACGTGCTCAGCAATGGTCAGTGCTTGAGTGCCATTGGCGCGATTGTTGTTTTCCCATCAGGCGAGTTTGAAGGGGAAGCGTCCCATACGGCAGACTGAACTTCAAGTATTCTCAACACAGCAGTGTAGTAGGGTCCGGAGTACAACTCCTAAATTTTCGCTGTTGCAATTAGAACCCGTGCCCTGGGAATGGGAAGCCTGTACTTTGGCCACAAAATCAAAAAAGTTAATTGGAGAGATGGACGGAGGCCTTCTGGAGCCACCATGCTACTTAGCGGAATTAGACTGCTATAGAGGCATTGTGCCAACCCCTATTTAACTAACCTTCCCGCCACTGGAAGGCAGGGGAGAAAAGCAACAAAGTAGAAGCATGGAGGGTCCCCCATCGAACAATATTTCGGGCTCAACGTCACTCAACTTTGGTGGTATGACGGGAACTGGTACTTCAACGTTGCTAGCCCCGGCCACATCAGCCCGTTTATATGAGTATAGGTACAAAGGCATCGGAATCGAATCAAGTAAATGAAATTAATAACTGTACTTCCCAGACTACTACGCAGACGCATAAGAGGAATCTTATTCTTTCAACAAATTAAGATTTGGAATAAAGAAATAACACTTTTGCTAATGCTGATATTGTTCATGGTTCAGCTAATTAACTATCTTAACCGAATTGTGCGGACAGATAGGGCTAACAGTGTTATTGATGCAAATTTGTAACGAAAGACATTTTGATACCGTGTCACCGAAAACTTATTTCCGACAGCCTTTTGATTACTAGGGATCAATATGTAAATATATTTGGTGAACCTCTTCGGGGAAATATATTCTTTTGTATCAAAAAAATACAGTGCGGTGAATGCTACCATCGGAAAATGTCCACACACACCAAATTAAATTCACAAAGAGAATTTCCACAGAGAAAATGTCCACTCACACCAAATGCTGGATTCAATGTTGATGGATTAGGTGGGGTAAATATTCACTTTCTCGTCCAAATAAGTGCCACAGAATGAGGGAAGAACAGAATCCAGCGTAATACTGGAAAATGCGAATTAATACTGTCCCTCATTTTCCTCAACAATATTCTGTGCTGGCGTTTCATAGGGCGAAAGTATTTTCAAGCATCATACAGTTCTAGAACACGTACAAATGTATGAAAGACTCGACGGCCAAGTATAAAGTTCCGTTGAAAAAAAAACAGAGACTCAAGTATATAGCCTAAGTCATTTTTTGTTAATTCACTTAGATTAAAAAATTGTGAACTTGAGAATTCGGATACAATATAACTGAGAAGAGTGCTGAACTTAAATCATAGACTTACTGACTTTTGATAGTGACGATGATATGTTTTTACTAAAAAGTGTGGGACTATGGAAGGTTAAACATTTATTTCGGTTATTCATTAGTTTTAATGCACAATTTATTTGTGCATTAAAACTAATGAATGTGCACAAAAACAAATAAATTGTGCATTAAAACTAATGAATGACGGAGGATTTTTTATATTGATATTATGCGTGATTTTCCTTCACATGAGAAACTTTTACCGTAGGTTTGCAGAACAATGGTCGATTAACGTAGTGCAACGCCTTAATAATTGCAAGCTTTATCCCTATGGCACAAAAAATACACGTTAAACCGTGTGATAATTCTTTATTTCAGCATGTCGCCTTCATATCTTTACTCAAGGAAGCGGAAACGGTGTCCTCGGAAATTAATGCAATCACAACCACTTTGGAAGATACACCCATGGGCTAGTCCGTATTTTAGTGCCGATCACCTTGAAAAAGGGCACGCAACAAAAATAAGCGGGCTAAAGCACATATTTTCTCACGAGAAAGTTCATAAATGATATCGAACGTCGATCTAAGACTCGGCGCTGTTCTCGCAGCAAGTTCCAGAACGGAAGAAGATTTCACCTTCGCAAGCAAAATGTTATCTCTGAAGGGGAATTGCAGGAAAATAAAGCCGGCAAGCTATAACAGAGCGAAGCATTTGTTTCCATCGTTTCTCAGGTCAAGAACGTGGATAATATTTGGTCTTGACTTTGCCAAGTTATTAATCAGGGGAGTAAAGTAAGTCACGAACTATTACTTAAGAATTGCATTCCTCCGGTGGAGTATTTTTGTAGAAGATCGATATTTGGTTTGCTCCAGTACCAAAGTGAATGGGAAAGTTTTAGGCTGTGGCTATATCGATATATGTTTATTTTAATAATGGATTAGCAGCGTCCCTGAACATGGCAGGGTGACGCTTCGGCGTCGGAAGTGGGAGGTAGGAAGGGCCGGAGGCCCCCTCAGAATTTGCCCCGGGCCCTAGTGAAATGAGTTGTCTTCATTAATAAAAACAAAAGTTTACTTGTTTCCAGGCAGCATTTTCCCTTCTGAGACTAATTATCACACCTTCATACGCTCTTTTAACGAAATTCTACTTTCTACCCCCTCCTGTCCGCATAAATATGCGGGCCCTTTCCTTAGGAGCCGGGCCCTTTATAAGTTGGCCCCCCGCCAATGAAAATAGTTCCGACGCCCCTGCAGGGTGTTCATGGCCTCCGAGATCATCCTCCAGACTGAACAATCATTTCTTTAGTGCTCTCTCTCGCCCTATAGCAGGAAGCCTTAACCAAAAAAGGGCCGAGGGAAAAGCGAAAGAAAGAGAAATTTTGCAAGACATTTAATTAGTTTGAACTTGCTTCAGGCTCTGTAAGCAACTTAATTTTAAGAGGCTCAACTTTCTGAGCTCACAAACTTAAACATCGAAAATCTGTTCCGTAAAGGTCACGGCACTAGCTTTCATATATCTTCCCTTCGCGAATATAGGGGCATGGCTCAGTTTTCTCCAGGGAATAACTAAACACCAGCGTTTTGAAGGGAAAAGTGAAAAACATATGTGAATTTCAACATACGTCTAGCGTACATGAAGGACTTAATGCCCAAAGTCCTTCAGTCTTTTGCGATCAACTCGCTGGTGAATTTGAAACATTGACTAGTATAAGACCTCAGAATTTTTCAGAATCATAACTGATCGAATGAAGTGATTCGTATGGCTCATTCGTCTCGTTCACTCAATTATTGCGCGTCTACACTCCAGCAATATGAAATTCTATCCGCGATTCCACTCGCGAGCTCGCCTTTGAAGCTTCCACTCGAAGTGTGCTAGCAGTATGGAATAGTTCAGCAGTAACCCATAGAGAGAGAGTCTGAAGGTACACATAGTTATTGTACCGTAACTTGATGGCGCTATATCGGCAATTTAATGTTCAACGATCCAATGAATGCAGCACGAAGTACACGAGGCCTAAGCCCTCGGAGCATAAAATTAGCTTCAATTTGCTGTTAACGAATAAGTATGTACTTTACGTTTTGCGTGCCGAGTCCCTTATAGAAAGAAAAAGAGAGAATGAGGGAAAAGAGCGTTGGGCTAGCGTTAACGATAGGCATCCAATGGTAAAATATTGCAGCAAGATTATTCTAAAGTAATTTTGCTGGTGTTTATTATCTTTCTATGTGGATCAATTTTCGTTACGCACCATATTGCAGACCCCTCCGAACAACAGAAGTTAGTAATAGGTTTTATAGGCTTGTCAGGATAATTATAAACGAATTTCTTTCCTAATTACGCTACTAATTAATTAATGATAACATAGTGTCTTTCTATGTTGATCACTTTTGGTTACGCACCATTTTGCCGACCCCTACGTAACACATAAGTTTTTAGAAGGTTTCGTGGGCTTTTCCAGGACAACTTTTAAAGGATTTTCTTTGCTAATTATATTGGTGGTTCATCAAGTAAATTGATAGCGAAAGAGACTAGTTTTCCACCACATCAACCGAATTACTCATAGCGAGATCGGAGGGTTCAGGATATATTTATTTGTGAGGATGGCCTTTCCCACCTCATTGTCTCTCTTTACATGAGATGCTCTTCCCATCCCAATGGCATGGGTTCGATTCCCGGCAGTGGCGGATTTTTCAGTGGAAAACCGGTCCCCATTTGCGTGCCTAGTGGAGGGCATTTCAAGTTCAGTACTCCGTCCGTCGGATGGGACGTTAAGCCGTGGTCCCCTTGGTGCCTTTCGTTAAGAGTACGCTACTGTCGACGCCGGATTTCTCACCATCCTTCCTTCGTTCCCTGAAAACTCCTACCATTACCAATTACCCACCTATCCTAAATGGCGCAAATGACCTCAGCTGTCGGTCGCCTCCCCTGAATAACCAACCAACCAATGAGATGCTCTTGGGACATTGATTCATCCTCATCTGATGTCTATTTTTATCGCTTATTTCTTTGGACTTCTCCATTGTGTTATGGCAGGTCTGCACACTAATAGGCATTAACAATGCTTCAGACCATGAGATAGCGTGATCTTTAAAAAAATACATAAACTGCGATATCACAACAGCAGTGAGTCCCCTATTCTGTCATGGTTTCCGTTCACCTTGATCCTTAATTGAGGGAATCTTCCCAGAAACTCTAGAACTTAAACTGAAGAGACAATGATTCTCAAGCTCATCTCCACTACCAGAATGATTGCAGGACAAGTTGATAAGATTTCGACTTGATTTTAAGTGGTTCATACAATCGGCGAACAAAGAGGAAACACTTTCAAGAAATAACACTTCAAATGACCTCTTTTCGACTTGTTCATTACCACAGGGCATCGAAATCTAGGTCACCCCCAACGATAATGTGCAAAAATATATTGTTATTCTCGAGCAAAATTATTATTATTATTATCGCCTACTTTTACTCAGCAATGAGTTTTGAAAACCATGGGCGTGAAAAAGTCTCTCATATCATATTTGTTGAACAACACTGAAATAAACTTGGCAGACGCCAAGGTCAGTCATTTTCAATAATACGATAGATATGTAAAAAATAAATACTATCACTCTTTGTAAATATTATAATTATTAAATATAATTATAAAATGAAAAGTGATAAATTATGTTCATTGTGATCTTTCTTCTTTTTTCAGGGTTCGTCGTATTCATATCACTACTGTTCATAGTGTTCGGCGCCGTAATTTTCGTATTCTTCACGGGATGGGTGAGAGCGTTTATTCACAGCGTAAGTATGATTTCTTACATAAATAACTCCTAGGAAGTAGAAATTCAATTTAGTATCAATGTGAATTACGAAAATCAATGATGGTTTAATGCAAATGCTCAGTATTCTTAATTATCTCATTCTCGTAAAGTTATATAAATTACCTTGGAATCAGAAATAACAATTAGATAATTATGTAATTTAATACTTTGATGAATATTTCTAAACGATACGGTATATTGTATTTGCATAAATTAGTGAAAACTGTATCAGCTGCCTGAGGCAATTTCCAGATTTCATTGGTAAATCATTATTGTTATGTTTATAATGCATGCTGATATGTTTGGATGTTACGTAGTAAGATACATAATTTAAATTACGCATCTTTCTTTCAGTGCTATTTGAGTCAGTTGTAATGTGTCCCTCTTTGTTTTTCTCGCTGATTCTCAATAAGCATGCTTGAAGTTGGCCGGGCTTCTCGGACCCTTCTGTAGAAGAGAGCGTCTTAATAGGCAATGAATCTGATACTGCTACACTCTCCCTCCCCTCTCTCAACCCGACTTCCACTATCCACAGCGAAGGAAAGATTAATTCAGGCTTAAATTACATCTCCATAGCACTTCCAAAAAAATGCTCGTACTGTAGTGCATTTTCATTGTCTAAGAGTCACATTTAATTTTTACCTGAATTCAAAGATGAAAATCTAGGGGCAAAAGTCCAACAAACTTTTCATATTTCCTTGAGTGCGTTTATCAGTCATTTTATTGAATGAATTTCTAGGACTCGGTGAGTTTAGCACTCCAAATTATGTATTAAAATAGAGTAAAATTAGCACATGAAGTATGCGCTCTATTAGGAAGAAGTATTAGAAGTATTCCTTCAGCATTATTTAGGAAAGCCAGGTGCCTTTCAATTAACAATAGTTATTCTGTTGTGTATAATTTGAATAAAGTTGGCCTCACAGTGTATGCATAGCCGGATAGAAAATAAGCCCGTAAATGAAACCCATTCAAAGCTGTGAAATACATGCAAATCCCGAGAGGAGCATATTTTGAAACTGTGCGGCCCTCTGCCCTTGGTTTCCCATCAGCGAGTGTCTTAGACGTGGGACGGAATGATTCAGGCTGCACGAAAGGATGTTGTTTCTGGTCTCTTGAGAACCAGAAACAATAGGAAGCGCGTCTCAACTGCGCCCTGGGCAATTCTCAAGGCCGTCGTTTAAATGTGTTACACTCCCCCACGCAATATCATTTAGGTCGCACAGCACGACTGGTTGAAAATCCCTTGTTTGTGAATAACATATTTGCATGCTTGAGATCCAATCGCGGATCATTCTTTGCCCTCGTAACCGCCGCCGCGGTAGGTTGGGGGAGTGGTGGTGTCTACGCGAAACATTGTCTCGCCCATGCATGGGAAAGGGAAGATTAGGCACGAGAGCGAGACAATCTTCGCACGCGATAACCCTACGGTTCCTTCCGAACTGCTCGCTGCTTTCGAAAAAAAAGACGGTTTCGTTGCGAAAGGTTTAAAGCTGTTCTCATCGGGGTGTTAACTGGCCCAAGGACGCGGTCCAAGTCGCGAAACGGTCTCTCGGATCTCTCGAGAATGTGTTTTTTTTTTAATCGCCCGTTAAAAATTAGCCAATCGGTTTTGGTCAAGTTCAATCCAGCTTAGTCGAATGCGTCGACGGCCGACCATATATTATTTTCATTTGTCATTGCTATGTGGATCTGAAAGCTTACCTTTAGCGTCCGGCAAATTCCTTTTTTTCTTTCACGCGGACTCTTTTTATTTCGTTCCTTCTCAGCACAGACGTTCTTTTCATTAAAACGCAGATCACACTTTCTAAAAGGGCTATTATAAAAAAGGAGCTCTCGAAGCTCTACCTCAGACTTATCAAATGAGGGTAATTGCAACTGAGACGAGAATTGTACGGCCCAAGTGAAAATAGTCTGCGCAATGCGGGAAGTAATTTTTCACTAACTGGGAAGTGATTGCTCATGCATTTATGGGAAGCATTATTTTTATTGCATGCCATCAAATAATTACAGGCCGATTATATATTTATAATCGGCCGGTAATTCAGCTTCAGGTACATATATCCGGCGCTATTGTCTACCGCTGAGAGAAAATTAGCGCAAGAATATTGTTATTTTTGAAAATCTAACTGGCAAAACGACGTTGTAAATCATTGCGGCATTAAAAAGAATTATTTTCTATCTTGCGACGTAATCCTAATAATTCTATTTGTTAATGATGGAGGAACGGAGCATAAAATAAACAAGTGATGCTGATCCCTAAGGCGTCACAAGCTTAGCTAAAAGCAAGCCGATTTGCCGGATGCCGGATTTATGCTTAGGGCTCAATAGATTATTTTTCATTTTCCGAATGATCACTACTGCGCCTTATAAGGCTAAACCCAATTTTTTAAATTCATTTGAAGGAGTGGAAGTATATTCTTTTTCCACGTCAGAAATCCCCCAGTCAAGATAACTGAGTCAAAATTAAGGGCATATCTCATTCTATCACAGGTAAATAATTGTATTTCTTTCATAACAGCTTATTGCGAATTGTTGATCAGACCTTGAATCTTCGTTTCATTAAACCAATGCACAACTAAATTACTCCGATATTTTCATTCGGGTATATAGTATAATACGACCTCTCAAATTAATAAAATGCTTACGGATAGTGAGAAATTCATATTAACACAGCTGGTCATTTTAACCAAGAATCAGTAGTAATACAACTTTGATTTGATTTTTCTTGGTGAAAATAATAATTAGACCACTTCAACATGAACGAATTACAAAGAATCTTCATCAATAAAACTTCCAAGGACTCCCTTAAAAACTACAGCATAATTTAGCCATGGGGAGGAAACTGTTCCATTTCCCGAAACTTATTTACTTTCATCTCCCATTCAACAGACCTCTAAAAATGATAAACTATGGTTAAAATTATTATATACACGTAATGTTTGTACATTGAGTGGTTAAATTTTCCGTCATGACGGAAAAAACATGCAGATTTCTTAAATTATAAATAACTACTACTACTACTAAAACGTTCTACATATATTGCTCATCCTTCTTTCTGTTTCCTTGTACAGGAAATCGTTTTGAGGAATGGCTCTCACACATTCGACTGGTGGCGCCGTCCGCCCGTGACGCCAATGATGTCAATTTATGTGTACAACGTCACGAACGCCGACGAGTTCCTGAACGAAGGAGTCAAGCCCAAGCTGCAGGAAGTGGGTCCATTTGTGTACAGGTGAGAATCTCCCAGCATCAAGGGTCCCACTTGGAAATCATGCGTACGGACTTGTTGACAGGGAAAGTTCATGGAAAGCTCAATTTATCCAACGTGGGTGACTGTTTAATTCCAACAGAAAATGTCTCCAATTCTGGGTGTTAAAGTTCGTATCTTTATTTACTATATTCACCCACTAGGAATAGTTCTTAGGAAGCTCAACTTATCCAATGTGGGTGACATAGTTTGATTCCAACAGTTAGATGTTATCAAGGTAGGTCTGAAAGATTGGGGAAGTTGGCCAATATTCAAAACATTAGGCATGATTAATTAGGCGCTCTAATTGGCTGACCCCTTTCCGAAGTCGATAAGTGTCTTTTGAATTCTTTTTAAGTATGCAATTAGTTGGATTTCCTACCTCAGTAAAATGCGTCTTTTTTTGTCTCTTTTCAGTCGATTATTTCACCACTTTACTCATAATTTGCATAGCACTGCGGCATGGTGCACTCAAAATGTATTCTGTTTACCACTTAGTATCTTTTCCACATCACAGTCTGATTTGAATTGGAGAGTTTTAGTAAAAGTGTCGGATACTTGCTTTCAATCTCTTCTTAATTGTACCTCAACGGGAATTACCATAACTCTCCTACATTGGAAACAATTTCCAGCCGGCCGCCGTAGACAGGTTGGTAAAGTACTGTACGTACAGTACTTTACCAACCTGTAGCCCTTGCCCTGTTCTTGTACCAGATTACCAACCTGTAGCCCTTTGGTTGCCATATGGCAACCCAAGGGCTACAGGATCGAATCCCATATAGGATTGAGCGTAGGTTATATAATGCATCGCAAAGCAGTTGGAGAACCTAAAAAGAAACTTCTGTGTTGTATAAGAGTACATTCTAAAGGACATTACACCTGGATTGGCTTTGTGGAAGTTGGCAATGTCCATTTACGATAAGAAAGACAGCTTTAAGCGTGAGGTGGTTTTTCCGTTTTATTTGCAAAATGAAGCTATATTTCTGTTCCGCCATAGGCTATATCGATTCTGGACCCTGGTTCAATGGAGACCAAAATAAAATCTTATTGATCTATCTTCATGTGTAATAGGCACGGCAAACGCGAGCTCAGGTTAACATTAGAAATAATAGTAGGAGAGGAGTAAAGATAGCAGGAGAGGACGAGCCAGTTGTGAGGGCCAGCCTTCCTACTATTCCCTTGGCATATCTGTCAAAATCTTTCTGTAGTAAAAGAAGCAAAAAAAGATCCTACGCAGCGACCTGCTGGAAAAATTCCTGCTACCTTTAAGGGTGATGTTGGATTTTTAACCTTCGGATTTTTATCCCGTGAAATGAGTTAAGTGAGTAAGGTGTAAGTGATAGAGCCTGGCAGAGAAATAGAGATGAAAAATGGAAATAGCTTCGTATTACCCACTAAAGGTAAATGATTTTTCACATTAATTAAAGTAGATTTTAAAAGTTATTTGCGTTTATTTTCCGCTTTCCCGAATGGTTTAAATTGTAAAAAACTCAATGATAATAAAACCAATCACAATAATCTTGAAGTGATTCAAAGAATTCGATGCCCTAACTGATAGCTCTTGATGGCGATAGCTTAGCCATCGAAACGTTGACTAAATCACGCCAACTGGTGGACTATAGCTATTTGCCGTTGTTGGAACTATACATTCATTCGATCCTCCTACTAAGTCTGAGAATCCTTCTCATGAGCACTCTTAACTTAAGCGTTTGGGCAAATACACATTTATTATCGCCACTATAATTAAATCGCACACATTTTAAGTGACTCTAGTTTTTCAATAAGAATTTTTCTCAATAAAATACGCCAGCATTAAAAATAAACTCTTGATATTATTACACACGTAAGAATCAACCATTATACTTTGGGTCAAGATAAACCTCCTCAATTATAGTCTCCTTCAGTGATCAGTGTATTAAAATCCGGCCCATTGGATTATTACCCTCACCACAATAGCCCAACGGGTCTTAATTGCACGACCGCTCACTCGCCTCGGACGATTCAATTGCCTCGCGAGAGACTTCCCAGCCCACTCGGGGTGCATAAACTCTCTAAAGACCATTCATATCTGACTCCCACGCCACTCCGCTAGCGGGGCCAATGGAGTGGAGCAATACCTCCCGCAAGTTACAACAGCAGTGCACCTCTGTTGGACAATGAGAGCCGTTTCATTGTTTTTCCAACAATTTAAGGGCTCGCCGAACCCGCTTAGAACAAATCTCGATGACCTGGGTGGTCATGAAAAAAATGTACGCTCCCACATGATTCTACTTTCACCACCATGTTTCGAAGGACAAATAGCAAGGATTAGAATTTTTTTCGAAGATATTCAACAACCTGCTTCATTTGGCTTTCCTTAACTAACAACTACATGCAGAGAAAAGGTGGTTCAGGGATAAGAAATGGTATATGCGGTCGAAGACAACCAATGACGAAAATATAAAATTCCAAAACAAAGTTTATTTTGGAAATACATGTTGATAAATTTCGGCATTTCATTATTAAGTTTTCGATTTGTTAATATAGGATTCGGAATTTCTCTGGAAAATCACTATGCGGCATACGCATGTTTTCAGCAATGCACCTATGTGGATTTCGTCTATATTTTTAAGTACACTGTGGCTAGTAATGCTAGAATTCTTAGAAGAAAAGCGTTTCAATCGATGCAACTAGCCAAAGTTATAAATAAATTGAAAAACCGCAAGCTCCTTAACTTTCTGTGTAAATGACGCAAAATATTTGTTACATGTGGTGCGGTAAATTGCGTGCATGAATTAAAATGACGAAAAATCAAAATTTATAATTCACCGCAAGCAGTATTGAATTTACCTTTAACGGTAATGCCCCACATTATAAACTTAACTGATTTCATACGTACTATTAACGTCCTCATCATCACTAGTCATAAATCGTATGAGTGGTTTGACGAAGTCCTTGACACGATTATTCTCTTGCCTAACTTTTTCACATTTATACAACACTCTCCAGTAAATCCTCCACTGTCAGCTCCGTATATCTCATAAATGAGATCCTCCTACTCTGTTCTTTCCATTCACATTTCCCTTGACTACTTTCTTCACCTGGTCATCGTGCCTCATTATATGACCAATAAGGTTGCTCCGTCTTCGTTTAAAAGTTTTCATCGGTCTTACCTTTACACACTCTCTTCTTGAAACTCTTCTTTTGCCTCTCCATTCTATCTTCGGCATTCCTCCTGATCCACACACTTCACTGGCTTTCTGACTTTTATCGAGTTTAGCATTGGTCTTGGTCTCTGCTCCACTAATGCTTTTTATTTGATATATACATGCTGAACCTAATGAATGACGACTACGAGCATGCATTCTCCAGGCCTTTCCCTGCATTTGCTCCTTTCATATCTGTCTCCATTGTTACGTGAGCAGTTTCCTCGTGGGATAGCGGCGCCCCGAGAATAACCAGCAGGGAAATCGCAGATGAAAGGGAAAGCACCATTGTTTCCCCCAATCTCTTTCGGCGAGGGTTACGAAACTCGGGGTTAGACTGCTTGACTATACCCGACAGTGCGTTGGGTTAATGAGAAACGGATATAATTAATCTGCTCGCACATTAAGCCACTCGTCAGCATTCAAGGACGAAGATTATAACAGTGGCTTTGTGATGACGTTATGGCGACACCTTTGTACCTCGGATCCTTCAGGAACTAACCTTGGCAGGAGTTAACCGTTAGTGCAACACAACCAAGAGTGGACTCACGTTTTATCGATTACATGCAGCATAATGTATATTGCACTTCAGCGATTCATTACGAAACTTTATGCAATCATGGGAACGATGTTTGGGGAAAGTTTTTGGATTTCCAGAGAGATGGCAATTCTCTACTGTATTAATCTGGACACTTCGATAAGAATTATTCACTCTTGTAATCTTATCGAGAGGATGACCGGAGATCGGGTAAGTGTGGTGGCTATAAGATTGGCTTTCTACCCCGAGGACCCGGGTTCGAATCCTGGCGTTGGCAGGATTTCCAGCGGTATTGCATATCCGTCCCTATATGAGTGTGCTATGGAGAACACTTTAAGTTTGATCAATATCGCGTCCGTTGGATGGGACGGTAAATCGTAGACCCCGTGGTACTTTCTTTAAGACAAGGCTAATGCCACCGGTGCGCGAGGTGCGTTCACCTTCATGAATGTCCACATAGCATTCAAATCTGTGAACAGTAATTCGCCTATCATTAATAACGCGAATGACCTTAGTAGCTGTCGGTCACCAAACCTGAAAAACAAGATTCAGTTGAAGTTTTCTCTCTTTGAGCGCCTACGACGATTAAGGAGATTTCAGACCGATTTTCCCGAAGATTAACATTCAAATTGTCGTCATGATCGTATGAATCGTCTAATATCATGCCAATTTAAAGGGATGAAATTATTTTACTCAATAAAGAAGGCCAACGTAAGGAATGTCATCATGTCACTCATTCCTACTAATCCAACATTGTTAAAACTGATCTTAAAAATAGTTGATGGATCCGTTCGCAAGCTTTGCTCATAGGTTTGATCACCAAGTTTCCCCGGGACCGATTCAATATAGTTTACATAATACCCGAGGCCGCGGAGACAGTTAAAAACTCGGCCTTCGATCAGCAAGCGGCAACGTCGCCTAGCTGACTAAACGCGGTCGCCATCTGAAATGCATTCTGGATTTTTCCTTCCCTGCGCTAGACATTTTCACTCTCTGGTCATGACCCCGATGCTCCGTTTTCATTTATAATGGCTCAGGGAGAGAAACTTCTGTTGGACAATCAAACTTGGAAAATTCGTCGCCTTTGGTTGCGCACTTGGACACCACATTGCATGCACTCTGAGCCGCTTTGTCCGAAATTCACCTAGCATCATTTTCTTCCCCGCATTCGTACGCAGTGGTGCAGCGAAAAGTATATTCTAACGACCACGTACAAAATTTTGAATCCTGCTCAATGATTCAGGTGTGACTTTTCGAAACAACAATTTCCCTACGTTCTTTTTCCATGGCCTGCTCTGTAATCAAAACATTTAGCCGATTGATTGGCTTGTCCCTTTTTAGTAAAAATGTAGGCTTAGTGACATGTTATTATCCTGCCATTAAGATGACGCAATGGTCCAAGTTTTCCATCGGTTTCATTGTTTCATGATGACCACGACGGCAGTAATAGGTGGGGGAGTTTCGTTTCCCAAATGTATCCCAATTCTCACTCGTGAATTTATCCCTCAAGGTTCTCTCACGAAGCGGGCCTTTCTAAGAGCACCGCTGCCTCGACCACTGTCATTTTGGTAAAGATTCCTCCATTTAGAAGGACCTATATTATTGATTCTCAAGAGTGAATTATTTTTTTTATGAAAATAATATTTTAAATTCCGTTTTCGGAAAGAAATTTAGTACATAATTTGACTTTCGAAAGGTATTATCTTCATGACATTTTTCTAAACATACCTACAGTCCATCGCCGTCCTCAGATGACCTGACCTAAAACATATTTTGTTTGCAAATTCAAGGATTATGAAATAACCGCGAACAACTTTAAGGGAGCTATCTGCCGAAAGAGGTGGATGATTTTTTTCTGTGAAAATCTTTCTTCGTTAATGTTAATATTTCATTCATGATTTTACAGGACAATAATTAGATTTCAAGGCTTACTTGAGATGAAGATAGAAGGAGAAGGTGAATTCACCCGAAGTCCTTCATTACCATGTTATCATAGCTACAATTAATATAATGATTATTAAGCACGGAAAGCTGAGCTGTGGATCAGATGCAGTAGACAATTAATCCACAATGCACATCATCATAGCTAAGCCCTTAAAAGCTAACCTATGCAATACATAATACTCCGAAATACTCCTTCCATTCTCATAGTATCGCCATATCATAATATTGATATTTTACAGTCTCAATTGCTGATTGTCAAAGTCGTATACTGTCATTTTCGTCGGCACCCCTTATCGGTTTGTAGTACGGCCCCATAAACTTGTAATTAAAAGCATTGATACGAATCCCTATATATATATATATACTTTTTACTTTGTGGCCATTTTATATCGCATCCTGTCTGTTTCCCCTGATTTTTACACTTGCTCGGTGACTCTGCACGCCAGTGCCATTAATGATATCCATTGACTTCTATAAACTATTCCCTTATATCCGCGCAGAATACCTCAATTAGATACATGTGCTACATAGCACTTCAACTCTGTCTGCCCATAGTTAACACGTGCCTTCCAGCTAAAGCATCCATGTCCTAGTTAAACATGCCAGCAGTCACGTGTGACGCCTCGTCAACCTCCTTCCCTTCTCATGGAAGAAGCTTTTTTCCGAGAGCACTCGTCAACAAGACCATTTTCCTCGGTTTACATTATTTTTGCTTCGTTTCCAGTGATTGTACGCGGGTGAGGTAATTACGAGATACCAGTTTCCAGTGAGGAATCTGTACCGAGGTTGGTTATTGGTAAGCGAAAGGGGAAAATATTCCGGTCTTTCGTAATAGCCAATGCCTTGTTCTCCTTGACAGTTTATACCTTATAAGCAGGGATAAGCACCCAACGAGAGGCCAGTGAAGGAGTGCCAAAAGAAAATCATGCACATCATTTCAATCGTAGCTGTGGCAAGTGAATTATGGGTTAATTCCGCTGCTATACGGTGTATACTTCGTATTGGGGGAAGGGGCGATATTGCAGTTTTCATTCAGTAGCCACATTGGGAAGAAAATCATAAAGATGGGAAAACTGCTGGCAGTCGGATGCAACTCAATACTAGGAAAGAAATCATGGGTTTAGGCCACAAAATTGTGCATAGTTATCACACTTGTCAAGTAAATCAGTAAAAAATCCAACATCTTAATTTCATGTGTTTGTTTCTCAAATCCACATTAATCTAATGTGTTTCATTTTCATTTAAGGTAAATTTATTGTATGGAGGAATTGTGGCGTGAGAAGTCTTGAAGTTGTTATGGTCACGAATTGTTCGCGGGAAGAACGAATATTTGAATCCATCTGTGATGAGATGTATTTCTCTTTTTTTATTCTTGTGGTCCTGTCTCCCAATGTAAAGTAGGGCTCTTATAATTAACTCGTTGTCTGAGGTGAACTCACCTGCCCTGTAATTCTATAACAGCCGTAGTCTGGATTGCTGTTCTAGTTGCTAAGACAGCCGATTTCCGAATTGGGAAATGAAGTCGTAACTTTTTGGGGATGAGTTATGCCTTTTTTTTTGGAATCAAGTTCATGCTCCACAGTTTCGACATTTTACATCAGAGTCAAAGTGGGCGTAAGGGCGTACCAATGCCCATACGATCGTGTGAAAGTTGTTTGAACCTGAAGAACGCATGCGTACAATCCTTATTTCCCTCTGTAAGCCACACTTGCACGCCTTTCACCTTCACAGGGATAAAATCGCTCGGGGGCAGTGCCCGAAAGCTAAGGTTATTTGCGCCATTAAGGTCAGGTGGGAATTTAGGTGGAGGTGGCAGTTCAACAGGGGACGTAGAACGGGAGGAACGGAACTCGGCGTCGGCATTCGTCTTCTGTAAATAAAAGGTTCCCCGGCTTAACGTCCATTTTGACGGACTGAATCCAGTTTGTGCAATCCACACCGCATCCATATGGGAATCGGTAGACCAATGGAAAATTCGATTCCATACAATCGAATCGTTACTCTTTCCCGTCTCATCAGCCCGATCACATTTTAACATTTATCCTCATACCTAAATATAGAATACGAAATGTACGAACAACGCTCAGGGTATCTATTAACTATTCATGGTTCTGAAAATACTAATTTTAAATGAAAAAAATTGAGCTTTAAAGCTCAAAAGTAATTAGCAAAGTAATAATCAAACGGACGGAACCATTTACGACTACATTTTTTAGCTGGTGCTTGTACCAAGATATCGATGACTGTATACGATATCAAATGAAATTTCTAAGAAAAATAAGAATAATTTTACATGAAAAGATTAAGATAAAATATATATGGGCAGGGATAAAATGTAAATATTTACAGTGAGCGATACAATGATGGGGCTCATCATCAGTAGGCACACAAGTGGGAACAGGTTTTCCACTGAAAAATCTTCCACTGCCGGGAATCGAACCCGGGCCCTCGGGATGGTAGGCCAGTACTCTAGCCACCATACCAACACCAACTTGGAAACATTTTTAACTAGTAGGAAAGGAATTAGGAAAAGTATTGCATTAGCAAAAGAAACTGTTTTCAAAGAAAGGGAAATCAATGACAGGAACGTTTTAGGTAAAGTATGAAGAAAAAAGTGCTAAATTTTATGATGTAGAGAGTGATGTTTTGTGGTACGAATCCAGATGTTTATGAAAGGAGTGTTTCGAGATGTGGGTTTAACAGAGGTAGGGAAAAGTTGGCTGGATAGAGAGGAATATGAACGAATAAATGTCAGATATGTTGATTCAGGAAAGGAAAAAAGTAGTTAGGAATTATTTGAAAGGCACAACTAAAAGGTGCAATGCAAATGAGAATGATATAAATAGTGGCAGGATGTGGAATCGAATAAGGATTTTGAAAACGTGAGGGAGGGCCGAAGGTGTGAAGAATGTAAGTAGGATGCAGGAAATATATAGGTAATGTAAGGTGACCGGAACTACTCCGGGGAATAGAAGGTATAGTTCTATCAGATATTGTCCATTATCATTAACAGCGGTCAACAATCCTAAATGATGTTCAAACACAGGTTTCCGCGGTGTCGGCGTATTATGTTTTGCACCACGACGGGTTTCTCTGCGTTATTTACAGTGAAAAGAAAAAAATTTCCCCGAATTTTCATTCTGCATATACCTACAAGTCTCTGATCTGAAGATATTGAATGGAATTCCAGGGAAATTGTTGTCTCTTTGACATAAAAAAACGTGGGGAAACCCGTCATGATGCAAAACGTAAATGATGGTAAAGTTCCAATCTCTGGATTCACACAAAATTTCCTGGGGCAACTGTCTTCGTTGCGAATTCCCCAAAACAAATTTATACTCCCCAATATAACCTCCGAGGCGGGGTACCATGGATTTTAGGCTTGCTCTCTTTGTCCCAACCATCCCTCACCGCTTAAGCCAGGAGGCGGAGAGCCCGCCGTTTGCCATAGCCACGGCAGCAATGTGCATCGTCCCAGAAAAGACAAGTCGCGTCGTCTCACGCCGATAAACCATTCCCTTGGTCCGCATCGAAGGATATCCCCAGCGACCACGTGATCGGAGCCGCACGCTCAGGATGGATGCTGGGAGACGAAGAGAAACGGGATGATATGGCAGAGGTAGGGGGGGTTGTAGCGTAGGGGTAGGGGAAGAGAGGAGTGGGGGGAAGGGGAGTGGGGTGAGCCGAGGGATGACGGCGAATCGACTATGGTTACGAGGTGAAAGTAGATCGGAGAAAGTCGATGTCTAGGTATATCCCATTCAAGGATATAAACAGCTGTAGCGTCGTCCGTCGGTCCGTTCGTGTATTCATTTACTTGCCCACTTACACCAAAGCGCACATATTTTAGTTACCTACTCGTGCAAGCGTTCACATAGTTTACGCGAACAACTCTGATTGTTATTAAGAACAAACATACCCGTAGCCCGTAAATTCCATTCTTAATATCAATAGCAAACATTTTTGCGCATTAGTTTGGAAAAAAGAATGTATAATATTGTGGTTGGCACTCAATTATTTAAAACAACGCATGTTAGATAACGTGAAGCCAGTAATTAGGGAGAAAGGGATAACGAACACCATTATAGAACGAAGCTAGCTAGTTTTGTGAGAATGAGGGAGGAAAAGAAAGTATTTTGGACCGGACGACGAAGTTAATGTAGGTTGATCTTAAGAAAAAATAGAGTAGGAAAAGACACGCTCAGAATATGGTAAGCAGACTAGTGGTACTTTCGTTGAAATATCCCCCATCAGGGAAAAATGTAATAATGGTAATTAGAAAATCCAGCTTTCTTCAAAAATGGAATCAAATGTTGATATCGAACAGCAGCTTGAAAACGTCCTAAAATAGATTTCACATGCTAAAAATAATATCAATTTTTCGGCTACCTCTGTAACGGAAGTTAAAACTGAAATTTAAATTATTAAACTAAATCGACTCTTACGATCTTTAGCCGTTCATAAAGCCTCTCTAAACAATATCACAATGAATGTTTTTTCTTCTGAAAAAATAAAATTCTTATAAACACGTAGATGCAGGTAATGAGGTAGTTGCTGCATATTTTAAGCCTATGATAATTTTATCCCCTACGAGACACTTTCTCATGAGCCTGCAAAGTGGACGGTTAAAATGTTAAAAATAATCACGATAAATCCCTAATGAAGTTTTAAGTCGCAGAAGGAAAATCCAGAAATTTCCCGGAAACATTAAAAATTCTGACGGAAAACACATTCCGCCTGTAATATACTCTGCGTCGTCAACTGGTCTATAAACTCTCCTTGTCTCACGGGATTTAAGTTACATGAATGTTGCTCCACTGTTTGCCATATTTATAGTCCGATAACTCTTTCACGAAACTGCACAAGAGTTTTTTTTATCTACATTGTCAGTGTTTAATCAACTCCTCCACACACGTTTTGGCTGTCTTTCCCACCCTAATCTGACCCGGTACTTATGTATATATGAAATGACACGATATAACTTCCAATCTAATTGGTCAATGAGCAAATCTGTCCGCACCTTGACCACTTCCACTTCTTCCACTTACCACTTTCTTCTATCCGTGTCTTGTAGGGTAAAACAAATAAATCTGGAATAAGGCGTCCAATTTCTTTTCGCATCGGTAAATCGGTATATTTTAATATTTCTCCTTCAATCATGTCATTCATCTGCAATCATTAAAAATTGTGCACGGATTTAAGCCTCACCTCGGACCTACCTACGATGATACTCATTAACAACTTATAAATTTTGGCATGCTGTTTCCGAAAACAATATACCAAAAAAAAGGCCTAAGTCCTACAAAAATCTTGTCAATGTCCTTATTTGCTTAAGAGTTGACAAAAAAAGCCATTTCGCCGATTCCAACATCGACATCATGACAGTGACGAGTCGTTTTCGAAGCGAAATTTCCCAGTGCTTCCGGCACAATACCCCAGGTGTCTAAAATATACGTTTCGGATAATTCTCAAAAGCGTACCCTCAAAATAACAGTAAAAAGCCACCTTTGGCAACACAATGACATAGCACTACAAATATTTTTTTAGGAAAACGGATGTATTATGAAAATTGGTGCCGTTTTATGTTCCTCCTTCTCACACATTTTAGTATTGAGACACCTCAGTGAAAATCTCATTCGAATAATCATTGCTATTTTTTAGATAGTTTCTAAAGCTTTCTTTCTTCTGGCTCATGGCGTAATGTAAACCTAACGGTTCCTATTCAGCAAATTATATCCCAAATGAAGGAGTTCTTCGTCGGCCACTACCGCATGCGAGGTTGCGTGTTGCAATTTCGTGAAATGATGACGCGATCCAGCGACTCAGGACTCTCTCGTTAAGAAAGAATAACTGCATAGCCAACTTAAAGCAAATCTATTCTTGGCACAAGTATACAAAGTTCTTCCGGAAACTTTTTTATAATCACCTGAGACATCAAAGAACACCATTCATCAGGTTTTTTGAAAACTTTAGCCAGCAGATCTTTCACAATCTTACAAAAAATGGTGTTTCACATCATGGGTTTCACAGATTCCTTGCGAAGAACTGATCACATCAATCGATTAAATATGGCGCTAAGACTAACGGCATAAAGTTTCGCGTTCCTATGAGCTCTTATCATGTACACGTGATTGTTTTTCCATCGTGTTCGAGTTTAGAACTTTCTCGACTTAAAAATACTATCTAAACATTTGAACCTAAAATAATTAGGAAATGAAAGGTGAAAAATGAAATAATTAGGAAATAAAATAACTAAAAAGGTTCCTAAACATCTGCACTAGATCAAAGGTAAATAAATATTGCAGTGTACAGAAAGCGTATTTCTTAAACATTCGATGCTAAAACTGACTTGTAAAAAAATATTCAAACATTTTTAGTAAAAACACATTGAGAGCAGCATCCATCGAGAAGCAAGCAAGGAAAAATGAAACTTTGAAAAGCAGACGTGAAATGAACAAATTCTTCTTTGGAGCTACAGTGAATCTCTGAAATATTTTAAAGAAAATATTACATTAAAAATAGACATGTTTACCATTAGTTCCGCATCGAACAAGGAGGGAGGAATTAATACAAGGATTATAAATGAATAAATTGTGTACATTTCATCTGCGGTCAATGAATACAAACCTATAATATTATTGATTTTTAAGGATATAATTTATCGCACCAATATCCACGACATACTAACACGAAATGTATAACATATTTTATCAGAAATCTTTAACTCAGGTTTCATAAGCCAGGACTTAATTTTAGGGTAGGTACAGATACGTTAAAATGTGGCAGTCACATACCATTATAGTCCTGTAGAAAATGAATTGAGGAAGTCCAGAGACGGAGTAAAAGCGATTTTTCCTGGTAAATTTCTCATGAATAACTATTCTGTAATCTGGAATCATTTACCATCCTAAACTGGGATATAGTACGCTAGGTTTTGTATTTACAGTGTAGTGGCCCAGTTTGTACAGCGTTGGGCTAATTCCCTAAATTCCTGAGTTTAATACAGTTAGCGAACGTTGAATAGCCCGGCTGAACCGAAACTCTTTGTCAACCGCAAGTCATTTCTTAGAATCCAAAGTAGGAGCCGAAAACTATCCCCTACTCTGATTTGTGAATATGATACGCTGTTAGGGTTAGTGATTGGTGAATTCAGACTCTTTTTCAGAAGACTGCGGTGTGTTACAGCAACGAAATATTTTCTCCTCTGCGTTAAAAGAAGATTGGGCGAGAAAGACAGATTCGATTCTATGGAGCACCCGCTCCAGATAAATTTTGATTACTGATGATATTTCGTGCCGTTGAGAATGCCACCATTCGTGCGGAAGTAATCATCGTCCGCGGCTTCGGTGAAATTGCTTTCGGAATAAAAATGAAGAATCCTGAAATCTCGGCTAGAACATCATTTATATTCATCAGAAGCACTGTAATATAGATTCCCTCAGGAAAAAAATACTCAAGGATGTACGGTTTCCTCACCACATCTTGCGTTAACTTAAAATTCAGCTATGTACATAAACTCTGAATTCCGCTTTAATTAAAAAAAAACAAAATCTATACTCTTTCCAACCACTGAAATTTGTCACTAAGTTTCCAACATTTGTTTACACTTGATAACTATTGCGATGAAAAAGATGTGTTCATATTTCGAGCAGTTTACAAGTTTTTGAAATACTATTTTTTTAGTTTTCTACAGTTGAAGGTACGTCTGAATGGATATTAAATTCTTCCCACGCCCCCTACATTTCGCACTCCTCACCACCACTATTATTGTATCAAAAAATATATAGATTGAAATTTACAGAAACTTTCATTTACCCTCGCATTGTAACTATTTTTTTTGGAATTCGTTCCTAGTCACGTATGTTTCAGCTACGTTCAACATGACAATCTAAACCTATGATTTTGTAGTCTATGGTATCTTTTAAATTTTATCGTGAAAGCAATTCTCAGTCGGAATGAGCAAGCACCAACGGCTTGGTTTCACGAGAAAACTCTGAGGAGGAGCTTCAGTAAACCATAGTGTGTACAGGCCTTCTTGTCGTTCGGAATAAACATTATTTTCACGCATAGGCTCCTTCTTACGCATATAATCTTCCAAAATCAAATGCAATAAGAAGTGAACTTACCTCCACCAAGTGCGGTTTTAAGAGTAGGCACGTTTCATGAAATGGCCTCCTGCTCCTCAGGAAAATCTCACGATTCTTATCCTCGCTGTCGCAGCCTTACGTGGTCATCTAAAGAAGATGGAGGGAACGGGGATATAAGACGCCGAGGAACGCGAGAAGGAAACCTAAGACACGGAGCGACCTTGCGCGTCTCGTCTCCAGTACCATTCTCGTTACTATTATACTGGGATGCGTAGTTTACCCGGTAAAAATGATGCTGTTCAATATGCAAGCGAACGTACTTCATAATTTTTAAGTACTAACTCACATAGGATACTAGAGTTAGGAATAAAGAAGTATAATCATGATTAAAGTGCATTGGTAGCTGCGTATTATTAGTGGCTAGCGGCTTCCCATACCGACGGTCTAGGCACGAATCCCGGCAGACTTTTCATCGGTGTACCGGTCTCCAATTGGAAGTTTTGTGGGTAGCATTTAGAGTACAATACTCCAGCCATCAGATGGGACCTTAAACCATGGACTTCGTTTAGTGCAGACTAATGCCAACGCCGGGTTTCGCTCCACTCTCTCTCCGTTACCTAAAAATTCCTACCCGTTCCAATACCTATCTAACGTACCGTAAATTGCGTAAATGACCTTAATCGTTGGTCTTCCCCCCTCAAATAACTACAGTGATGCGAAACCAAATCATTACCTCACCGAATTCAGGCAGTGTTTTCGGATTGTGGTGACATTAAATGATAACATTTCTCATATCATTTTTCGGCAGGAATAAAATTCACGCTGCATATGAATCTGCGAGAAAAAATTTTTTTCGTAGTCTTTCCGCAGTCATTATAAATTTAGCGAATACGAATTATAACCGAACCTTAATTATATTCGCCATCCAAAAGTTTTATGTAAAAATGTGTCTCGTATCTTTGGCTCCAAAATTAGCCTGAATATAAGGTTTCACAATGGGTATATGGGCTTAATATACTATTTGTTCTTCATCAAATAACACGGTTCTCAACTTGAACAAAACTTAGATAGCTAAATTTGGTTTCATTTTTCCGTAAGCTTGGTCTAAAACTACCTACAAATGCGAGCATTTAATGTCTCATGCCATCCGTTGCCTTTTGATACCTGCTTTGCCAACCTGTTCCGCCTTCTAGAATTTCTTTATTTTTACCCCTATCTAGCAGTCTTTCCTAAGACTTTTTTCTGTCCATTTACATTTCTTTCTCTGTTCTTTTATGTCTTTCCATCTTCATGTCCACATTGATGCTGACCTCTTTATTCAAAATACAGTAACAACAAATGCACAGCACTACCCTCCTCATTAAAAACCTTTTCTGATTTTTTCGATACATTCAGTAATTAATATTTTGGTTAAATATTATCTTTGCCTATATGATTCTCCTCCTGGTAGCTTCTGCGTCAAGCGACTCAAAATGAAAATCTAAATTTCTGTGAGGCATCTAGATTTACAGTGGGCATATTATTTGCGCTGTACTCAAAGCTTCGTCATTGTCCATGAGCCAGATAAAAGCTGTTCTGATAGGGTTTCTGTTCTCCACCCATCTCCTTATCCTCTTATTATTCCATACAAGGAAACCATCCATCATTTATGGCCAATCACCCACGACTTTTCTGTTAAAGTTCCCTTAATATTACTAGCACTTATGGATAAATTAGATAAAGGTATTCTTGAAAGGACAACAGAAGAAAAGATTGCGCAAGAGAATCTAAGGGATAATAACTAAAAAGAAAAAGTGGGGGATGGAGAAAATGATTTATCAGGGTGTTGGAGTCAGTATCGTATGAGGGTGAATGGAGGCTTGCAGTTTGCCAATACGAAGATTGGAACTCGGAAAGATAATAATGGTCTTTAAGAGACTAGCAAGCCTTTAAGTTTGTTTAGATTACCGCCTCTTCACGCCACACAACTTTCATGCAATTTTCTCTCTTCGTGGAAGTCTTCTAACAGAAACTCCTTTGAGCACTCGGTCAGTTTCATTATCCTCCGGCATCAATAGATTTTCCTCTTTAAAAACGTCTCGTCGCTCTTGTTATCTCGTTCTCTCGCACAGTTCCGCTCAAACACTTTGCAAATCAGTTATACTAACAAACTCTTATCCAACAATATCATTCGATTAAATCTCATCATATTTTGTGCGACACTTTATTTGAATTTTTTATTATTACTTCAATTCCAGCCTTATGCTATACGGAGCAAATACGTATTGCACCCCGTGATGAGATTTACAGCTTATATGCAGATATAAATCTACCTGTACCATATAAGTTTGTACTGAGTCGTATGAGAGATGAGAGAGGAAGGGATGCGATCGATAAGGCAGCTCTATTTTCACGGCTGGTATTTTGAGTTTTCATGATGAGGAACAGTTGGTTGATAGAGATAAAGGGTTGAACCTGTCGAATACCTATCTTTCATGCTGGGGACAGGGACGGGAGTGATGACTACAATAGGAAAGGTCGAAGAGACCCACTCTTCGAGATTTATCCCTGGGAGCTCAATCAATGAGGAGGACGTTATTAAAGATACATCAGGAAATACTTTTCTTCATGAATAGTATGCTTTGTGGTCGAAGAATCATGAAAAGAGTATTTGATTCCATGCAATCCTAGACACATTTCATCAGCCTACAACGACGATCATTTTACACACATATCCCCAGCCTCATAAAATTTTTGGCTGCGAGAAATTACTTCGGTCACTAGCCAAGAGCCACACGGTCAAGATGTTCTGCAGATGGCCCAAAAAGGCCGAACAATGGCACTACTCCCGCAATTTTGCTTTCCAGTATTTTCCCGACAATCACTTATGGACTCAGTCGGATTTGACTACTAGTTACCTCCATCATAATTTTCTCGCAGAGAGCAAATATTCAACAGCGCTTCCCACACCATATCTATGTTAGGTCCAAGTTTGAGCCGTACTACAGCATGAGGCCCTCAATAGGGCAATTTATGCCACATTTTTCCTCAATCAATATTCATAGTTACGCAAAGATTTTGGTCCATTAAAACAACTTTCTTAAAAGAATGTATTAAAAATAAATCCGATTCAATCCATGCAATTCCATTATCTTGTCGACACTTCCTTCAAGTTTGTTTTATCCCTTAGCATGTGGTTAGAATTAACTATGTGGTTAGAATTACAATCGTGAGGATGGCAATTAGGAGGGTGAAAGCTACATCGCGAACATTGTCTAAGGGAAGTAGTCAACGCTGAAAGTCTTCAGGACTCTTTAAGTTGTGCATCACCTTCCGCAAATTATGCATTTTCAAGAGCGTGCCGCGGAATTATAAGAGAAGGTGTGAGTCGTAAGGGGGTAGAAGTGAAAGTTGGAATCATGTAAGGTGTCGGAAGGAGATCTTCTTTCTTGAGAACAGCAAATTCACCATCGTCGTCAACCATCAACTACGAGGGTGCTAATTGAAATAGAATTACGCAACAGCGTATCTTCCCTGCGACTGAAAGTAAATTTTTTAGTCACACTATTTAAAGGAAAGTACTGCTCATCTCGTTTAAACTTCCGGTTTCTAAGATCGGTCATGATGGATGACGAATCTTGCTTGTTCTTTCTAACTTGCATATATTTTCATGAAAGACTTCCAATTTTGGACGATCCAAATGTATATTCCAAGCTGCATTGTTGATTTTGCACTCCTTCACAATTTCTCAAACAAATTTTGTTTAAGTAAATTCACGAGTAAAGTCTGATATGATGAATCGTTTGAATATTTGTAGAGAATGATAGATTTTCCTCTCTATACTTGGCTGCAGGTTACATTACTGAATGGTCACGAACCAGTTGCGTATTTGGAAAAGTGAAAGTGATGACTAATATGGAGTGTCACCAGAGGATATTCATCTCCTAGTTTTCTCTTGAAATCAAAGCAGAGATACAATCTGTATTTTGCGTTACTTAGGTTGAAATTCGCGGTTTCCATGGAAAGTGATGCAAAATTTAACGCGAATACGAGGCAAGCATCGGTGCCATGGGCACCAAGTTAACATTATCTTAAGAATCGCTTAACCTTAAAACTATCTAAACTATACCTATGGGTAACTATGTAATGAGTCACTAAAAAAGTTAAAGCTTAAATGTTTATGCCTACTGTGGATGGAATTAATTGAAATAGGTCGCATCTCATGCAGAAACACGTGAGGAAAGGGGTTCTGATTATTTTCTGCTGTAAACACCGATGATGAAAGAACGGCAAAAACTAGTTTGCCGTGAATGAGTAGGTCAAGAGTTGTCTCGGTGGCGCAGTTATTGATTCATTTAATAAGCTGCAAGGGTTATGTCGAGAGAAGACCGCGCCCATGATGGTGCAGAAGTCACTCCAATTAAGGACGCGTCAAGCATTTTTAACCAAGGATTCAATAGAGAGCAAGCATTGAAGAGTTCTCACAACAACTCAGAATGGTGGCAGTTTTGTCTTGAGTAAATAAAACTGAAACAACTAAATCAACTTTAATCTACGAGCCTCAAAATATGAGACGAATGTTCAACTGAAAATTATTACTGCCCGGAAAATGGCTAGGAAGAAAAGACATGGTATCTATCGCGGACTTATTCAGTTGTTTTCAAGAAGCTAAAAGACGTTATTTTACCTTTCGATTAATCCTGTTGCACTTCATAACAGGTCACAGGATGTAATGGATTTTCAGTCGTAGCTCAAAGACGAAAACGTTCAGGAGCCTGAATAAAATCGAAACTACTGTTCTATAATGTAGCTTTACGTGAGAACTCCTTCAATTTTAGGTAAACTCATTAGGCACCATTAATAGACGATGATAAGAGACACTTTAACGTGGAAGAACGCTCGGAAACTGTTATCACCAAAGTTAACCCCGCGGAAACCTCAGTACCATTAATAAACGTATTATTAGTTGAGGAATTAGGATGATAATATATCAGATCTACGTAGTTCAAGAACAATTCAGGCTACGAAATATAATATAAGGTAATATAAAATTATTACTTAAGTGCCTAAAGTGTGGGAAATGGCTAGTGTATACATTCTTAATATTAAAACTTATGCCATTACTAAAAATAACACACGTTTTATGAAGTAAATTCTTTCCACGTTTTCATAACACCACCATTTTGACTGCTCAAAATATTAAATTATAAGATTCTTGATATGGTAAAATTGTTCTCGTCTGTGTTTTCAAGTCCGTCCCCGCATTCAAAGATGCTTCAGACCGGGAGGAAAGGTGGATGGAAAAAGTTGGGAGTTACATGGATGGGAAAAAATTAAAGAGGAATGGTGGAGAGGAACTCGGCGTCGACATTTAGACTATTAGCCTGCTCCATACGAAATATGATAAGGGGACCACGGCTTAACGTCCCATCCGATGAAGTACAGAACTCGAAGTACTTTTCACACGATACTCAAGTAGAAGCCGGTTTACCGTTGAAAAGTATCTGCCACTGCCGGTATTGGAACCGAATTCCTTGAGATGTGAGGCCAGTACTCTAAACTCTACACTTACCTGACTCACCCCATGATAACGTTGAAAGTTATAACAAATTTTATTACATATAAATTTGAAAATTACTCTGAAAAACGAACAGTTTATCCCTAAAACAGAGCTAGGAAAAATTTGCTTATTTAGAAGCTAGGTGAAAGACTTACAGTTCCGGAAGGGATTATTGTCAAAAATATTACTTTAGGTACTTGTGAAATAAGGAATACCACCGAGGCTCCGTCATTCATATCATGCCTTCCCCTTCTGAGCACAAACTTCCACCACGTCTACTGCCTTACCTCGACGAATGCAACGTCAAGATGGGTCCTGAGTAGCGAACATGTTTAAGACCGAGAAAGTAAAGTTTTAAAAATCTAACCAAATGCTGTCTCTTCGGAGATCTTGGGGAATAATGTAGTTCCTCTAACCTTACAATGCTTCAGCGGGTTCCGAAAGTTTTGAGGAATACGCGTGACGTGAACCAAATCGACCAATCCCTTTCCTTTTCTTTCGTCATTACGCAGTATAGTGGGAGTAGGTTGGCAAGGGAACGATGTGTTTATAACTCAAGATCAAGAATAATGTAGATAAGACTGGTTGGACGCCGTGGGAGGTACCAACTAAGGGACGACTTCCTTTTCGTGAACAGTCACCCACCACTTTAGATTCGTAGACGGTGGAAGCGTTTAATCTGTCATCCTTGTCTCTTTGACGTACTTCCAATCATCATAAAATTAATACTGCATTTACAAATGTATTATTTTTGGGCGCTCAGTATTTTCAAAGAATCACCCATGTTGATAAAATATGTACGACGATCATGAAAAGTTTAAATGCTGTTTTATTAATGCTAATTGGTCTTTAATTGAGCGGGAATGAGCATGTCGCCATACCTCCTAAGAGTTAATCCTCTCGTGTCTTCTGTCTTCCGAGTGGAGGAGCAGATATTAAGTTCTGTTCAATTTCCGCGCATGCCCCTCAAGGAAAGAGAAGGGATTCCTGGAATATGTAGGCACATACACATCCCCAGCACTCTGAAAAATTGAGTACTGCTCCAAAGAGTCATTCATATCACTCCTAGTAATTGCTGTTGCTGGAAAACGTTCTTGAAAAAAAAGATGGCTGGGAGGATTTATGGACCTGTCGCTTCCTTTCTTTCAGAGTCGCGAGTTTTGTGCGCAAACAAATTCTTTTCTTGAATGAATGAAGCTCCCTTTCCTCCCCTATGTCCGATGAAGTGTAGGTAAACGAATTTCGTCATGCAACTAGTCGCACTTATCTTGGTCTTTCTTTTTTCCCCTGGCATGATTACATATTCCTTTGTATGCGAGGAATGAAAATGGTTCATGCGTGACTTGTATTGTATGCTTGAAGCCATTTACCCTTGGGAAACCCATTAAGCTACGTCGAGGGATCATTTAGGGACGGAATGTAATTTGGTGCGGACATAAAGTTAGCTCAGTACCCGGAATATGATTCACTCACACTGATTGCTCGTGCTGCTAACGGTTCAACTTCTAGGAGTTATGGTAATATTGCCCTAATGAAATTTAAGATTTCCTGGTGTTGTGTGGTAGCTTTTATATGCGTTAGCATGAATAATAAATGAAGACATGAAATTGTTGGAAATTTTCAACTACAAAGTCAACGGCTGAGTGGTTTCAACAGCTGAAATTTGAGAGGTACCTACATTAGAGACAAACATGTCTGTGGATTCCAAAAAACGGTAGGATGATCATGCTACATACCAAATGAACTATAGTGTCCCGAAGAATGGCAATCTTGCAAAGAGATTAAACTGAAAATAGGAGAGATAGGTACTTTGTGAAGTTGTATGAAAAAAAACAGGTCAATCATCTCCAGAAATACGATCTCTCTCGAATGCAATGCATTTTGAAAGCATTCAGCTATTCAGTAATTTCATTCATTCAAAAAAACTTGTTAGCGCTCTGCATTGATTCTGTTCCTTGTTGGATTATGACAATTTTAATGCGTAGAAACGTTATTCTCTCAGTAGCATGAATAGGCACTGGTTTTCGGTGAATGAATATTTTTATGTCCCATTCATGGTTAAACTCGAGTACGAATGTCCGAAGCCGTTTTCTCTTCAATTGAGTTCATGTCCGTATTTTCCATGGGATTTAATAATAAAGGGATGGCGTCATATCCTGGTCCCCTGCCAACGTTTGCTATAATAGTTTAGTGCGTTGTTTACAAGACAAAAGAGATGACGACATAAACTTAATGTACATGTTATTCTTAATTTTTAAACTACTAATATACCTCTCGCAAGAATATTCAAGTGAAATCTAAAAAATGCTCTACAGATTGCTCAAAAATCACTTGGGTTATTATCAGTAGATAAAAGAAGACGAGCTTAAAAGCGCAGCACTGGGTTATGGCAGCTTTCTCTGAGTAATAATCACAACTGGGTGACCTCGAGGTGGACCTCTTCTCCGTTCATCTCTCAGGGGTGACCTTGCCGTAGGTCCTCCTGGTTAGACCTTAAAAAATCTCGCTCCTCTACAAGGAAAAAGGAGCATCAGATGACTAACTTAAGACTGCAAAGCTGAGCAATCTTATGAGTCGCTTAAGTTTCACCTTGACGAAAGGCACGTAGCCAGAAATATGCTTTGGTTTGGGGGGGGTGTCTAAGTCTGGTGTAGCGTAACTTGAAACAAATCTGCCTTGCTGCCCGTTCGGTGCCGACATGTTAAAAATCTCTTCCCTTCATTTTTAGAACTTGAAATTTACTTTCACTGTGCCCATTTCTATCTCTTCGCACTGGCAAAGTTTAATGCTTATCTTGTTATGCAGCAGTTAATTTAACCGGCCCCAGAACAGAAATTCAACGCATGCATACACATCATGTTGAAAATAACATTTATTAACCACACACATGCATCAAACTTGTGATCACATTTCAAAACATTTTACACTTGAATTATATTCATTTTATTATCTGGATTATCATGCCCAGTTAAAATCAGAACGATAAAATTACTGGGAAAAAATTTCGGGGGAGGGGTGGGGGAGGAGAGGAGGGAGGGCTGAAGCCCCAGAACCCACTCCCCGGCCACGTGCCTGCTTGAGGGTGTTGGCTGGAGTTGACTACGGGACTACTTTGTCGTAGGCATTATTTTTTAACTCTAAGATGGCGCGACATTTTTTTTCTTGGTGTCGTTAAATCATTATGATAATTTCTAGTGGCAAGAGCGTCTTCTTCTGGTAACCAGAAATTCGAATGTAACCCGACGATGGCCCAGAATGAGATCCGGTCCACGGTGGCTGTGCTATAGACAGCCTTCCGATAAATACCTTGGTGACGTAAGCAAAACTATTAACAAATTTCCGTGGAGGGTCCCCTTGGACTCGAGAAGGTTAATACGTCTCCATGTATCTCGAGCCACCACTGGTAGCTACCCCCCTTCCTCCTGGAATCTAAATACTTGTGAACGCAGTACGAAAGGAACCTTGGACTCATCCAACATTAGCATAATTTCTGATACCTCTACAATTAATCAGGCATGTTCAACCAAGCCTTCCTTCGACTTTGCCACTGTGGTCATTGAAATAGATTTTGTAAATCGCACGAACGTTCTTGGGAGCAGGACAAAGCGTTTATCGATTTTTCATGCCCAGAAATAAATTTGAATTCCACGACCACTAAACTAACCACAAAAGAATCCTAAGCACGCCTACAGCTTTCTGTTGTGTTTACCTCATACTCCTTCATATAACACTCATAATCAACTCCAACCTATAAGCGTCCTGAAGGCTGATATTAACAATTAATCTGAGGAAACAACATGGTATTAATGACTCATGACAAAGATGTACGTACAAAAGTTCCGCGGTGCTAAGACGATTCATTTCTTTTAGGTATTAATCAGGATCATGGATATGGATGCTTGTATGTTCATGAGCAGAGTGCTAAATTTGGGGCCAGAATCACCCTCGAGAAAAGACAAAAATTGCTGTTGTGGAATTCACGCAGTCTCTCAAGCAAATATTGTTCACCAATGGTAATGGTTCATTCAGCCTTGAAAATATGACATGGGTAGGATAACGACCTTATTTCTGTGAAACTTTAGGTTATTTGTTGGCTATATAGCAAGTAATGGAAAACAAATAAAGGGTAAAGAGGACAAACAGCAGAGAGTTTGTAACTCACGGTCACAAGAATTTCTAGAGGACGGTTTTTTCCTGAAAGAAGTTTGATACTGAAGGTTGAATAAAATTCCTATGATGTCCACTTGTTATCAGCCTGGCACACTATAGAATCGTTAAAATATTGCTGGGACAGTCATTTATCAGTACGATGCAAAGCGCTGGCTAATTGCATTACTGTGCGTAATCCACGCATTGTCACTATAGCTAAACCGCCAGTCAAAATTCGGAAAACGTTAAAAGCATTTCAGCTATCTTTACTATAGTGAAAATAATAAAAAACTCTTGATAAAACGACCGTGAGGTTTGTAGCTGCTTAGGGAAAACACTCCTAGAGCATTAGTCAACAAGTTGGTTCCCAAATACATGTCTGAAAATTACATTCTCATATCTGTAGGTAAATTGTGAGCCCACGAAATTTATAGATAATTTTATTAGGAACTAGATCTGTGAGACCTAGAATTGAAGGGTGGACATTGATCACTCAAGGAAATTACCATTCTTTCCTCAACATCAGGTAGCAACACACTCACAGTCCTTGGACTAAATTATATCGTCCTTCTTCCCTGTTGTTCTTCTAAACTTTACCTCCCTCCCAAATACTCTTCATTTATTTTTATTTAGTCAGTTCCGCAATGGGCCAGTGGATTTTGGTGGGTACTTTCTCACTAGTATATGCAAGATACCATTCAATGCTGGTATCGTTATACTCACACAATTCCTTTGATGTTATGAAACAGAAATTTTAGAGCTCTATCTATTTTGAGCCTGTAGTGACTTTTCAACTTACGAAATCTCATCAACTTTTTTCTGTAAAATAAAGTGCCTGTATTTTACATTTTGGTACAAATGCCAAATGACTTTTGTATTGACGAAACCAAGTACTAAAGTTGATTGTCTCTATCTTTACAGGGAAAAATGGGAAAAAGTTCACCTACGGCAGCACAAAAATGGAACGATAACATTTCAGCAGCGGAAGATGTATTTCTTTGATGCAGCAGCATCAGCTGGTACAGAAGATGATCTAGTTATTGTCCCTAACATTCCAATGCTGGTGTGTATATTATCTTCCTTCTTAGTGATTATGGATTTTAGCATTTTAATTCTTGAAAACACACTTTCTAGCATGTTACTTGAGATATTGCTTTCATTTAACAATATGTAGATTAAATATTCCCTTTAATGCCTTGATTTTCCCATCACCTATCTTTTTGCTTACCTCTCTAATCACTATACCTTTAAGGGCATTTTATTCTGGGAAAGAGAGAGAAGAAGGTGCATATAAAATTTACACAAGCACTATGACTCACGAAACATATCTTGATGTGTAAATTGGTCTATAAAGTGTCAAAACCGAGTCTCTTCTCTTAGAATAGAATGACCTTTTAATTTCATTTTGAAAAGTAAACTGGTATTACAGTGCTTTAAAAGCCCAATCCTTATTTAATTCTTCTCTAATTCAACTTGGCATGGAAATTCTGAAGAATGTTAGTGCTTTAACACTAGAATGCCCAGAGGGGTCATTTTGACACAATTGTGTTTTTAAATTTATTTTTTGATCTCATTTTTCAAGCGGGCAGAATTTCTACTCATGACTTTTAATATCTTTTATAGGTGTTCACTTACAAAAAAATTTATTTTCTTAAAATTATCCATTGAGGAGTTAAATTACTCATATTTTACCTTGAACGACCAATCTTGATTGACCCAAATGTTCATTTTCGCATTTTATTTTTATCAAAGGTCCTTTATTATTTGCATTCATTGTATCATTCTTCTGCATATGTGTCCACTGCTCTCTAGTCTTATCTTTTTCATTCGGTTACTTATATTCTAAGTTTGTATCAGTTTTAAAAACAGTTTTGTGTCCTTTCCCCTTCGTGCCCTCACTTTTCGTCTTTATTGACATTATCATACATTGTCACTCTCTGCGGTGTGAGGAGACTGCAATTTTGTTTCCCATTTTCCCATATAATTTATCTATTTTGTTGGCTCCAACTCTGATTATCTATCTTCAGATGACGAGTGGAGAACACAACTTTAGTCTTTCTCTCAGTTCCAGCAAGTGAAGTTCGTGGATTTGTTGTTCATTATTAGTGGCTTCATGGTTCATGGTTTTCAAATTTGCTGTGTGATCATTATTTTGAAGATAACTGTGGTCGAAAGTGTATCAAAGACAAGCATTATGTTCTCCTGACATTCTTGTGGAGCTGCTTGAGATTCAATAGAATGAGTCAGATGGTGGAGAGTGTTTATTTGACAAAGCTACATAGTTAATTGTGAGCTAACATTGGAAACTTGTGAAGAATAATCAAAGTCCTCAGAATGTCACAATGAGTACCCATTTAATGAACTCAGTAGAGACACTAGGAGAAGCAGATCTAAAAGTAAGCTCAGCATTGATATAAAAATTCATTGACTATTTTCATTAGGCTACTCAATTCGTTTACATTATTCTGATGATATTCCTAATTTTGACAGGACAAATCATTTATCAGAAAAAAAGGTCCAAATTACAAAAACAATTAAGAAAAAGGTTTAAATAATGTGGATTATATTTTTTTGTTGATTGAGTCACCATATTAAGCAAGAAAAAATGAAATTGAAGAAAAAAAAATGATTTCAAAAATCAAAGTTGATAGTTCAATACATAGTCTACCTATTAATATATTGAGAAAAAATTACTATAATGAACTGAAAAAAATCGATGAATGTGAAGAATTAGGACATTATTTAATGGAAAAAGCACTAAAAATGTAAACATATTAATTCCTCATGAGAAATTAATTTATTAATTACAGTGGGTCAAAATGACCCCATTTGGGCGTTAAATGATGTCGAGAAATCCGGGTGTCCAAGTGTTAAAACACTTGCATTTGCACTTTCAATGCAATTGCATTGTATCATGGTGCAAATACTATTATCCAAGTGATATCACTCCAAATATATACAATATATTTCATTCGATGCATATGTTTGCAGTATATTTTTATGCATCTGTGGTATTTACGTCCCATGTGATGCGGAGGTAAAAATATGTTAGATATTCATGATACCTAAAATTACAAGTAAATAATATTTTAAGAGTCAAATCTGTTTTAATATTTATGTTATTACTGAAGTTCTAGTGTACTGTATATACTTAAGATTTTATTTCACCATTATACTAATTGATTTATAACCATTTCTGATCTAGAGTGCAACATCCCAGAGCAAGCATGCAGCTCGTTTTCTTCGTTTAGCCATGGCTTCCATCATGGACATCCTTAAAATAAAACCATTTGTGGAGGTTTCCATTGGCCAGTTGCTCTGGGGTTATGAAGATCCTCTCCTAAAACTTGCGAAGGATGTTGTTCCTAAGGAACAGAAACTACCTTATGAAGAGTTTGGTCTCCTGTATGGGGTATGATATTAATTTACTTATGTATTGTATATTATATTTCTTGGAATTCACTTTTAACCCATTTACTGCCAGTTCCTATAAGGTAGACTGTGTGAAAACTGACTAAAAGACCATTTCCGTGGAAATCGTAAGATTATGAATTTTAGATATACCTACATATTTGAAGCACTTAATTTATATGTATTTTTCTCAATGTTGAAGAAACATTTCAGTTTTATGAGGTTGTAAAAGTCATTCATGAGGTCTGTGATTATAAGGAAATGTAATATTACAAATGATGTAATGTAAGTCGGCCAATATATCGGCCCTTGGCAGTTTTTGCACAACCATAGTGGGCCGATATATTGACTTGCAACATGGCAGCATGATTCATTTTCATATTATTGGGGTTTCCTTTGTCAAGTAAATGAATTCACATGACATGAATGCATGGGTGTTTAATGTGCAAGAATTTACTGATACTCTTTTGGCATGTATTTCATGTATTGCCCTTTCTTTCAATCTGATGGAACTGTAAATTTTAACTAAGATAATCCAATTTTCTAACATTTTCTGTCCATACTAGGTGTGCATACTTTGCATTGTAATTAATCTGAACTTGCATACAAAATTAATATTTTATCACATATCTAATCTTATTAGTTGATTCAGAGTGCTAATTTCCCTCATGAGCTGGAGAGCATTGATAACTGAGATTAAGATACTCAAATATGAAGGCAGGATTGAAATCATTGAAGATGTCAAAGTTTGGAATTTTAAAATGTCAAATATCTTGTTAATATAAACATTTAGTTCATCATAAATAAATCAAATTGAATCCTTAATAGAAAGAACTTATTTTTCATAATCAACATGAAATGAATTTGACTTGCGACATTGCAGCATGATTCATTTTCATCTTATTGTGTTGTCCTTTGTCAAGTAAATGAATTTACATGACATGAATGCTTGTTGCCCATTCTATGAAAACAATACATTATTAAGATTTGGATAGATATACTTATACCATACTTATTTCGAAACTGGAAAAGAAAATAAAAATTAATAATGATTAATGAGGAATGAGTAAAAGATGAGTGAACATGTGATTTTTTTGACATCCCTTGTTGGTAAAGAGGTAAAATCAGTTAGGTTTGAGGATAAATTCTTTTTTATAACCAAAATCACTATTTTAAACTCTGCTATAATTAATCTTTGGTGGTTAAACTCTTATTAATTCCCCCAGATGATATGTGGGACATTTGAAGTGCAATTGAAAAGTTAATTAACATTGGATGACACCTAACCGTTAAGGGAAATTTTCACTCATATGTCAGGGCAGCCCCTTCTTTCCCTATGAGGGCAACATTGTCTTTTTCCCCTTCCATTAGAATGCCAAACGAGCTCTGACTAAGTTTCATATGGGTCTGACCAATACGGGAAAAAGTGAAAAAAAAAATTTTAGTGGCAAGGGTTAAAAATGTCATCTTTCTTTACAATGGACCATATTAGAAATTTCTGCAATGTCACCTTTTGCAGTATAAAATTTAAGTACATTCCAGTGTTTAACTAATATGGTTTGCATAGTTAGATAATGTATAATATCATGAGTGCATGAAATCAGTCTCAAAATATACGTTAAGGGTGTTCACCACCTTGCCATTATTGGGATTGGATTACCACATTCCTGAATTTCCCTTGATAGTGTTCACAGTGATTAACTATGTTAAAATCTAGAGCATGTGCTACTAGGTTTTTCTATTGAACACCTAGTTTATTATTCAAAGTGAAGTAAAACAGGTGTCCTCCCATTTTTTGTCACTGTTTACATTTCCCATGTTCTCTTTTCAAATGAATTGGTAAATCTTAAATTAGTGCACTAATCAATTCATTCATGAAAATGAATAACCTAATAAATTATAGAATGAGAAACTCTCCAAAATATATTTTTCATCTGAAAACATTTACAATGGGAAATATAATGAGTAATTCCTGCCAGAATGACATTGATAGAAGAATCTCTGTATAACCTTCCTTCTAAACCTCTAAGAAATATGGTAGAGCCCCACACTGTCTGACTTAGTAGTCAATTGGATAGTTATTAGAATATAAAGGGGAACAAAGATCATTTTAAAAAACTTGGCACAACTTAATTTTTCTTGGCTCTACTACAAAGTTTGGAAAATGAGTAAATTATTGCTGATCATAAAACCATAAATGCATGTGACTTGTCTTCATAATCATCATTATCATTGGTCAACAATCCTAGGATTGGTCTGACGCAGCTTTCCACTCTATTCTTCTGTCAGACAACCTTTTCATTGTGATGTAATTCTTCTCTTTTACATCCCTCACAACCTGTTCCACGTACCTCATATGAGGCATGCCTTTTCCAATCTTTCCGTTCACTTTTCCCTCGACGATTGTCTTCATCAGGCCATTGTGTCTCAAGATATGGCTGATTAAGCTGTCCCTTCTTCTTTTTAGAGTTGTCAGCAGACTTCTCTTTTCTCCCACTTTTTTAAAGACTTCCTCGTTACTTACTCAGTCGATCCATTTAATCTTCATCATTCTTCTGTAGCACCACATTTCAAATGCTTCTACCCTTTTCTTCTCTGCTGCTGTCCTCGTCCATGCCTCACTGTCTTGAGTCCTTAATTCACTTAATCCTACATTTCAACATTCACTATTCAATAAATCTATATTTCCTCATTAGCTGGCACTTTTGCCTCACAGGCAAAATATGCACATAGAATACAGAATTACAGACAAAATGCTTCCAGTGAATGGACATACAAATTTAGAAAAAACAATGCCTTGAATTTCAGTGTCACAAGTAGGAGTAGGTATGGTGTGATTTGAATTTGATAAGAAGCATGGAATGTAATTTACAAAAGCAGTCATTAGTGAAAAGAAAAGTTTAATTTATATGTGCAGTATATGTGAGATTTCATTTTCTATCTTTTTCATTGTTTTGAATTCATGTCACTGATTTATTTAATTTTTTCTGAGTAGAAGAATGGAACATCGAAAGATGTTGTCACAATCTTCACTGGAAGAGATGATGTTACTCGGTATGGCCTCATCAATCGTTACAATGGAAATTCTCAAATGAAACACTGGAACACGGATGAATGCAACAGCCTGGAAGCAAGTGATGGCTCCCTCTTCCCCCCTGGCCTTACCAAAAACTCAACTGTGTATGTTTATGAGAAGGATCTCTGCAGAAGGCTACCTCTTGTATTCCAGGTAAACAATTTTTTAATATCCCACCTGCTATTTTTACTGCATTAATATTGAAGGACCAAGAGCATTCGAAATTCAACCTAAGTAGGTAGGTAATATGTTTTATCCCAAAAAATTTGTATGCCATCAGACCATCTCAGTTGACCAGGTTTGAGTTTAAATAAACCCCAGAGGATTTTTAACCCATTTTTTGTCCCTGCTTATGTGCATACCCTCATTTCTAGTAGCCATAGAATTAGTGATTTTTTCGATTATTACTGGATGTGTAAATTTTCTGTTTTCCTGATGGTTTATAGGTATGATAATTCTATATGATGGTCCAGTGAATCATCATCATTGGTTAAAGATCCTAGGATTGATGCAGCTATCCACTCAATTCTTCTATCTGCCAGCCTCTTTGTATTAATGTAATTCCTCTCTTTTATAACCTTCACAACCGGCTCCATACATCTCATTTGAGGCCTGCCTTTTCTAGTCCAGTTCCAGCCTTGTCCAGTAAATGTAACAATTAAATTGGAACATTTTTACAATTTATTGCGGTTATCTAATACATAATGTTGTAATTTTCAGCAGATTTAATATATTGTATTTTTAGATAAGAGACTTTAATGCTTAAATTAGTGTTGTGATAAAAAATTTAATGAAATAAGTGTTATAGGCCAGTCTTGAAGGCAATATGGGCTTGAGATTTTGGAGAACCAAGAGAATCCATGTTAGTCTTACCACAATGGGGGTGTAAAAGCAAAGGATGGGATTGAACAGAAGAAGGATTGACAGATCATCAGCCAAACATGGGATACAAGCAGAAGTTACAGGAGTCGAACTGTAAATCCAAGATTAATTGTCCTCATCTGCTGTGAGACAACCATGGTATTCACTACATTTTCTGTTCCTAGCTACAGCAGTATCATGAGAGAGTATGAGGATAGAATGCCTGAGTTTGTGCTTGCTCTGTTTCCTATCGAATACCTAGGTATCTCTTATTTGGAAATAGGCAATATTTTCTTGCAAATACCTACAAATTTGAACAGTTGCAATATGACCAATGCATATTGTTCTGCACTAACTGAACTGAACACTATTGTTCTGCTCAGGAAAAGAAACTGCTCACCAGTGGTGTCGGAGGGGGGGCCGAAGGCCCCCCCCCCCAAAGAACTTTCCATGGGCCCTTGAGGAATTAGTAGTCTTCATTAATAAAATTTAAATTTCACTTGTTTCCAGCTTGCTTTTTCCCTTCTGACACATATTCTACCACCTCCATATGCTCTTTTAGGGGAATTCTAGTCTCTAACCCGTCCTATCTGCAAAAAAAATGTGGGCCCTTTTCTTAAGAGCTTTTCAAGGTTGGCCCTCCCCAGTGAAAATAGTTCCCGTGCCCCTGCTGCTCCCGTACTTTCACTATGGAACAATTACTTCTTATCTTACCACAGCATTAAATTCTCCTATGTGCATTGGTTAGAGTGTGCCAGTATTCTTCAATGCAAAAATGTCAGTGAGCCATGTTCTATAAAAATAAGGTGATGCAAGTGCTTGTTAGATTAAATTCAGAATTAAATTTTTAACCTATATGGAAAAAATGCCACTTCAAAGTAAAAAGGAAGTTGCAATGACACTGGATTGTCTGAAAAAATAAATTTTGACTATTCCATAGTAGGGCTCCTAATTACATTAATGAAAGAGGCATTGATTAATAGTGGAGAATTTATGATAGTGATGAAGATACATTGATGAAAATGTCTGAGAATAGTTTGTGAGGATCTTGATGTAGAGCAATGCATGACATGGATGAGAAACATAAGCATTCAAGAAAGGGATGGACTTAGCTTTTATATGCTTCAGATAGGGGTTTAAAGAAGAATTTAGTAGCTACAGTGGGCAAAAAGACAGAACAGAGATGAAAATTAAACATTGATATGGAGGAGAGAAATCTGCATTTTAAATTATAAGGTGGTCAAGTAGGTGAATAATACAAGGGTCGGTGACATTGGGTGACTGACTAATTAGGTTGGACAATGAATCAGGAAAAATCATGAAAGTGTTGAGAAGAAGAAGGAGAAGCAACTTCACCTTATGTACCTGTGTGGAGATAAAATCATCTCACAAAGGCAAAGATTGAGGACAAAGTGATATGAAAACTGCAAAGGAAGGCCACAGATGAAGTGTATGGGGCAAGGTGTAAAGGAGAGAAAAAATATAAAATAAAAAGATATTTGTAGTTAGAAGAATAAAGTGGGAAGATATGCCTGAAACCAATTTTAGGGCTGATGGTCAATGATGATGATTTGGCAAAACACAGATTATAACAAGTGCTTGGCAAGAGCTCATTTATGAGATGAGGGGCATTGGCCTTCATTACAAAAATTTCATGGAGATGAGCTTTCATCTACAAGTAGAAATTGGGAGTAAAGAGAAATTTCAGGATATGAAAGAAGTAATTACGATGTGAATTCATGGAATAGATTTTGGGGCATCAAGTAGAAAACATATTACCTTTCCTATCCCAAAAATTAAAGCCAAAACTTTCTTGTCTTTGAAGGGATAATGTTTTCTTCATACATATTAGTGTTGCTGTGAGCATTACTGTAAGTATAAAAAAATAAAAGCTACTAAATTAAATGGTTTTAGGAAAATTTTAATGTTGCAGATAGGAAAGTAAGGTAATGAAAGAAATTGAAAACATGACATTAATACATTGTACCACTTTGTTGTTTCCAGGAAGAAATTGAGAATGCTGGATGCCGTGGGGTTAAGGGATACAGGTTTACTCCTCCTGTCAATGTGTTCGCTGATATTGAGAGTAACCCTGATAATATATGCTACTGTCCATCTGGCCCACCATGTGCTCCTAATGGACTTTTCAATGTTTCCCTCTGCCAGTATGGTGAGTGGTACATGGATCCATTTTTTATTGTATTGCCTTAAGTATCTACTCTTCACCATGCTGCCTCGATTTTAAACAATACTATGGTTACCTAAATGATGGTGAAAAGTTACATGTGATTCATTTAATTTTGCATTACTAATCATGTAACAGTATTTTTACTCTTCAATGCATGGTGTTTTTTAAGGATACCTTGCTATTTTATCCCATGCCTATAATATTAATTTAATCTGAGTTACTCTACTGAGGGAGCAACCCAAAGATATAGACACTTTCAGATTTTTAATGCTTTATGTTCTATGTATTTCATACAGTCATATAAATTATTAATTACAGTTCTGGTGAATACCTACCTTCATTTTAGAATCATAGAATACTTGTTATTGAACATTAATATTGTTGCATGGCAATGTTGTAGGTTATACACTTCGAAATATGACTGTATATGTTGTATAGTTAAGTAAAGAAACAGATACATTTCATGGTGTGTGTAAAAGCTGTAAATTTGTCTTTTTGCAGATTCACCCATCATGATCTCCTTCCCACATTTCTACCTTGCTGATCCGTCATTCAGGGAAGCTGTTGAAGGAATCAGTCCCCCTGAGAAGGAAAAGCACCAGTTGTACATCGACATTCAACCCGTAAGTTTTAACAATTTTTACCTGAGTGTGATCTCAACGTGGAAATTTGAAGTATGACATTGGTAAATATATCATAAAATTATGTCATTTTGAGGTAGATTTTATCATTAAACATGATAGCATGACAATTCAACTAAGTTTTGGTTGTATATCTAATAACCTTTTAATTTTCTTTAAAGAAATAACAAACTGAGTGGGTTATGAGCTAGGATAGATGCCTATTTAAACATTATATTTCTTCTGAGGTGTCTTCCATAGTGGTTAACATTGCTCAGACAAGTTTGACCAAAATTGCAGTCATTGTCTTCAAGGCAGAAGTATGGAACTCTTCTACAAGCAAATAAATACCCCAGGAGAAATCAAGCTCTAGCATAATGACATGGAAGCCTTCAGAAGGAATTCCATCTAGATGTATTAATAGACATTTTTGATACTCCTTATCAAATTTATCAAGGATTTGGGAAGGTACTGATGGAAGTAAATTTATGAGGGGTTCTAAAAATATTGCAGTTCGGAGGCACTGTTTAGATTTTTATGGTGTATTTTTTGACATGAATATTAATGGGCAGCATAGTTGGGAAAATTACCAAAACAAATTAACTGATTAAAGTTAAAGTTAATCTCTGTAAAAAGTAACTAGTTAAAGTTACAAGTACCTTTTCTGAAAAAGTTAAAGTTAAAACAAAGTAACTTTTATGTTAAAAATTACCTTTTGAGTTACTTTGGCAAATTGGATGCTGTGGTAATAGAGGACTTGATGATTTTTTTGTTTTGACGAACAAGGCAAACTCTGAAAACTGTCTTTGTGGTTTCTTCCATCCGTTACCATTTGTTCAAAAATATGTGAATTGGGTTTTTTTGTTGTAATTTCATTGTGTCCAGAGTGTTGTTGGACTCAAAATGACAAAAACAAAAAAAAAATTTCAGAACATTTTCTCACTTTCCAAGTTTTGCTTCCGATGCAGTTAATGACTTTTTCAACCCGAATACTCACTTGTAATCTTGAGATAAAAATATGCTGATATGAACTCTTATTTCATTGGGGTGCTCCCCTTTTCAGTGTTCACCCATAAATATATCATGCAATTTATATTGTTTTAGAATCAAAAGAATTATGGAAAAGATTTAATTGAATCCAATCTTTTGCAAAAGGCCAAAGTGCAATAGAATACTCCTGTTTGTAGAATAACCCTTTCTTGCTCAAGGTGCATATAGGTACCTATATCAGTTTCCTGTAATTTCCTTGAAATACTCAGGGTGGCAATATATTAGCTAAATTCAATAGTACCTGGGGCCGTATTCTGTAACTCGTCATCACCGATGATGAGCCTTCACCGGTGATGAACATCACCTATCACCGCTCTTCCGATTCTGTAATACAACGAGGTGATGTTCTTCACCCCAAACAGGGTGATATCACATCACCTCCTCAATAGCCGCCGTTATCTCATCACCCCCTAAATATATTGAGGTTCCGCCATCATGTTAGCGAAGTCTTTTAGTCGAAGTCAGTCTTCGCAAACAAGTGAAAAACACCATTAAGCTGTTCATGATTGATATTGTGGAAGTTGAAAATAGGAAACTGAAAAATTAATCACATTCACCATCTTCACCGTGGTTTATTCACGTATCACGATAGAATATGGTGCAATTGTTTTTGTTGATGTTCAGTAAAACAAAGTAAAATATTGTTCACTTCGTAATATTAATCCTACTGATAATAATCACCTAGCCGGGTTATTAGAACATCATAATAAATATTATCAAACATATCATTACTCGAGAAACAATTACTACAAGCATGAACATACATGATCGTGACTACAAGCATTTAATTTGCACATTACTTGCCTGCCTTGCGGTCGTGTGATACAACTGGCTCTCTTTATTGGCTAATCTAATTTTGCCAGAACTAGACGGTGCAATTTTTCATAGCACCCTCGTCACTGGGTGAAGAAACTTCACCACCCAGTTACAGAATCGGAAACGTCAAGGACGGGTGAAGTTTTTCGGTAATGTCAATCACCGGTGATAGATATCACCCAAGTTACAGAATACGGCCCCTGGGTCCTTATTCTCCTTTTGAAACTCTCGTGGTATCCAAGGGATACCATAGGTTTTTCGGGACTTACGTTAACTTTTGGTAAACATTCTAATGAGGAAATCAATGAAACGCAACCTCGGTTTCGTTGCTGGGGAGATAACCGAGGTTGCGTTTCAAACGAGAATACGGGCCCTGGTGTGATGTAGTGGAACGGCATCTTTAAAAAAAGAAGAAATAAGTAAACTTTGTGCTGCCCACAAATTTGAATTTATTTTGGATGCGTTTCAATTCCTTGGCATCATCCTCAGGATAAAATTTTATTCTGAGAATGATGCCGAGTGAAAGTATATGAGTAAATAAGTACAAAGGTTACAAACTTCTTTTTTCGTACAAGCTCAAAACAAATATGGTTTTCTAAAACATCGTTTTATAAAATTTAAATACTAAATTGACTGATAGAAATATTTATAATGTAGCTGAAATATATTAAAAATTTTAATCTTTGAGGCCTAATATTAGGCTTGAAAGAAAAAATTTAAACTGAGAGATATTATAACCAAGATTTTGCCTTGGGCTTTCTGGGAGGGAAAAACATAAATGCCATTAGAGTGAAAGGGTTAATGTTAACCTAAAGTTCTAGACTGACTGAAAAATTTAACTGTCAGTTTATATTATTAGTGCATAGAATATCATATTTTGGATGTGTTTTGGGAGAAAAATGTGCATCCTGTACACTGGAAATATGGCAATTAAACTTGATGGCCATTGCTTCATTATTTCTGCAAATTTTTAATCGAATTTCAATATTCAACCAAGACAGCTAATGCAATGACTTAATGACTCTTCCCTTCCTCCTTATTCGACAGGAAATGGGTGCTGCCTTAGCTGCAAGAGCCCGTGTGCAAATCAACCTGGCTGTGAGTCAAGTGGTGGATATTAAGCAAGTTGCTTCATTCCCTGATATCATGTTCCCAATCATGTGGTTTGAAGAAGTAAGTTTCACTGTTTAATCTCTCGATTCATGACCTACATGTTACTCCAGATGGATGTGGGGCTAACACTTAGCTATCTTAAGTGCTAGCTGAATGAAATGTGTAGACTTGTTGACTCTTTTGAAATATGGGTTTAGGGAAGGTTGTAGAAAGTTGGCTGGGTGGAGAAGTAAGCAAACATGGAGGTTTTAGGAATGGAATGAGAAAAGAGGTTGGTGGGCTAATGCAGAGATATGGAGAGAGGATAGGTTGGAAGACATTTTAGAGGATAATGGAATGCTAAAGGTTGTCATAGAAGGGTAAGTGTTGTGCAAGAGGGAAATTGGAAGGAAGAAAAAAAGATACCCGAGTCATGAAAGGGAATGGAAATAATGAACTGCTTAAAAAACTGATTGGATTAGACAAGTGGGTAACATGCTTATCTAAGTTTCAAGTTTCAATTTCTCCCCAGAGAAAATTTTACAAGCCTAAAATTCTAATTAGAATGGTAGACAATATGGTTCCATATTTGCATGCAGCTTTGCAAAAGAAACTTTGAACTTTAAATGTTACTTTAGGAGGTAATTTACAGCTTAGGCCATTTATACCATTAGAGGAAGTGTGGGCTGAGGGATAATGTACGGTTACTTTATGGATGTTTTTCTTAGGAGGAGGCTTTGATGATACTTATACTTGTTGATGAAATCAATTCAGGTTCTCCACTGAGTCAAATCCTCCATGGTTACTGAAGTTCCAATGCACTACTAATACATTGGCATTTTGACAACCATTTTTGGAACCGAAATAACATTCATCAACAGAATTTTCTAACATTTATCCTACTTTATATATTACCATGTGCTTGAATTTTTTGACCCTCTTAGTGCTAACCTTTCTCCTGAGATATTGGCGAGAAATACGGAGGGTAATTTAATAAATTGTAACACCTTAGGAAAAAAACATTATGAAGCTATTGTTATAAATATCCAAATGCGATTTTTTTACATTACTTAAGTTGAACTAACTAATTTTGACACACTTTTTTTACACTGATTGAAAAATAACTGTTATTATTTTAGTGTCATAAAGTTGAACAATATATTTATATTGGGCCGATATATCCTCCCGCCGCACTTTTTGCCTGAGATGCAAAAGCTGATATATTGCCTCACCACACTAAGAGCATTTAAATCTAATATTAAACAGGTTAAATCTACCATACACAAACATGAAAGTAAAACATACATTTTCCAAAAGAATTATGTCTGTCCTTGGAGGTTCATCTCCCTTGCTCCCCTCATTTAGCCAGCCAGATCATAGTATACTTTGCTGAACATCAATGTTCATTATTTAGCACTTTAACTGCAGCATAAATAATTAGGCTAAGGCAATGAACAAAGGCATAGCATGGGTGGCCATATTTATAATAATGGATCTTTCTTAAATACCTTCACTTTCACTATCCATTATATAAACATCCACTGAGTTGCCCAGTTTGTATTCAATGCATAAGTACCTTTCTGTACACATAGAAACTGGGTATTTGAAGTACTACACAAAATTTTAGGAATGATTACAATTTTCCATCCTGTTAAGTCTCTTTAAAATGTAAGAGTTACATAAGTATATATGGTATGTGCAATAAGTGAAACTACACGTGATTGTGCCCAAGGTTGCCCAGGTGGTGTAGTTGGCAGGCCTCAGTTCAAAATCTTCTAACTTAACACGTTCAACCCGACGGATGCGAATGCGCGTCCGAGGTGCGTTGCCAAGACACCGAAGGACTCGAATTCGCGTCTGTTAATGACCTCTATGATGACCTCACTGAAGACCTCTCTGAAGACTTCTCTGAAAGACGCGAACTCAAGTCTTTAATAAATTATCGAGTTTTGTTATTCAAAAAATTTTTTAACTAATTTTATAATTACATTTCATTGACTGGCAAAATTAATGTGGAGGAAAAACCTTTCTATTTTTCATGATTGCACACTAGAAATATTCCGGGTTGAATGTGTTAAGCCCCACACAAATGAACATACTCAGATTGTATAGCTGTTGGAAGAATTGATGTCAAAAAACATAATGACTAGGTTCTCAGTATTCATGATTCATGCAGTCATCACCCTAAAACTTCATCACAGTTATAGTTGATAAATTATGGATCTAGTATAACTTTTTCATTTTTGCTACTGTAATCAAAGGAATGGAACTAAATGTCCAATTAAATTTTTCGCTGGAAAGAAATATTAGAAGTAAGGGCAACGACAGTGCTTTACCTTGTACACATTCATTTTTGGTGATTCATAAAGAATAAATAGGGTATCATGATCTATTTTGTACATCTATGCGATACCATGTGCGATATTTGCAGTTGCGCATTGAAAAACTAAACATTTTACTTGAATAAAAAGCAAATACATTTTTCCTTTCTTTTATAATGAATTTTTCAAAATAATAATTTAATGCTGTCATATCTGTTATTTCTTTGTTCTTATTACAAAACATTCTGTACCATACATTGAAGTTTGAGTACCATACATTGAAGTACACACTGAGTTTGCTCCTTCTTTTTGTAGGTAATTGAGAGATGGATCTGTAGCATTACTCTCTCATTCCTATTGCAAAGCAATAATACATCCTAATTTGTACAGACAAGTAGGTTCTCAGGTTATGAGAGTCTGGATGAAGGATGTTTTGAGTTTATGACGATCACTCCCAAAAGAACTTAAAAAAAATTGATGTGTGTCAGTTAACACCATTTGGGGCCATTCTAGTGTTACATAAAGACCTTTTGGCTACTTTTTAATCCCCTTATCCCACTATTTCTATAATTTTAGGTCTTGGTTAAAATAGGTATGTAGATGACTTAGGCTGAGTTTTAACTTATGCCAAATTCGGTTTATGTCACCCTTGGAGGAACAAAACTGTCTTAACTTGAGGACCCACTGTATTGTAGTTTCCCTAGCAAATGATTGGAATAATTTTTTCAGGATGATTTGTACTTTTTCCTTTGAATGCTTAATTTTATTTATCAATCTTTTTCATACCTGAGAAACTTCAAAATTTCTTCATAATTCCCCACATTTACGGTATTGTGAATTGTATCGCAAGGTGAACATCATCATTGATTTTCAGCCCTTATTAAATTCAGTCCTTTCTTCTTCCTTATTCATTGTTAGCTGAGTTACATCTTGGAACTTCTTTCTTTTATTTCACTCTATGTTTCACTCACCATATGCTTATTTCTCTCCTTGATTTTTCTTGTGAGGTCTTTCCATCTATTTTTCTCTCGAAAATGTCTAAGATAAATCCATTTATGTCTCTGGGTGTTCCCAAAACCACCTAATTCTTCTTATTTACCTGAAAACTTTTTATTTTTCATTATATCTGTCTATTAAATCTTCAGAATCCTTCACAAATAATGGGCCTTGAAGGAGCTTTCTTGTTTATTACTGCATTCTCTTTTAGCACAGTAGTAATCTCTTCATCATAAATGATTTCTTAAGATGAGCTCTCCTGTGGTTTGTCTCATGTGTTTCTTCTGTCCCATGTATTATTGCGTCTCATTATTGCTTCAAAGTTTGGTGAATGATTTCCTATATCACAGCTCCTCTACCAATTGCACAACATTAACCTTCAATTTCTCTCTTCCCCATACTAGGACTTTGGTTTACCCACTCCATTGTATCCAATGAGTCCTTTAGATTCTCATTATTATCTTACTGAATGGCAATGTTATCTGTGAAGCAGAGCATGTAAATATCTTCATCTTTTATTTTGTTCCTTTGATTCCTCTTCAATTCACTTCCTGTTCCATGAATATGTATATTGAAAAGTGCTCTTGAGGGATGACATAGGTATTTGTTTATTTCTGATTCCACTTGTATTTGCCCTTTTGATCACAGAATGAAAAAGTTGATTTTTGTTGAGTGCTGCCTTTATAATCTATTTCTTGATTTCTCAGTGATTGGAGCCACTAGTTTCACTCCAAGTTGTTGAGAATCTTCCCTAGATCCACGAATGCAAAATGAATATAGAATTCCAAAAGTAGCAATTACAGTAGTAATTCTTTTTTCAGTTGTATCTGCCATTGCATTTTCTACTACATATATGTATATTATTGTATATACATTATATACTTCTATATTACCTACCTATGTAGCAATTGGTAACATGGTCTCCAACTGATATGTGAACTTGATAAAAAAAATGGTAGGTCCAGTGATGTATTGAGGTCTAATAAATATGCAGTAGGTAGCAGTGCAACCCAAATTTTTGGGCTTTGATATTCTGATTTGCAGGAGCTGCTTTGTGGGATGATTTTCTTCCAAGTTCTTGTGTTGTTTGTTGGCTTCGCCAGCGAGGGAAAATTGGGATTATTTATTCATAAATACATCATAATAATTGTCATCTAATGCCCAATCACTTTGAACTGTATGGATGCAAAAGTTGGTTCACAAGCACAATTGTATTTTGTGCATGAATGAGAACCACGCCTAACGTTTTATGATTACCACCTTGCCAATGCATGGAGTAAATTTATTTGCCAATCAGTTTCTATGTTTTGTTTGACTGATGCCATGAACATAGGTGGAAGCCTTTTGGAAAATCTCTTTAGGGTTATTGAACGGAAATGTGGATAAGGAAAGATTCATGGGTGAGAAATATCAGTTGGTGACCATCGACATATTTACCTTCCTATCTTTGTAGAATATAGGCAAAAATTGTGTTCTTTTAAAGGAAAATAAATCTTGGAATATGTGTCAGAATTTGCCTCAAATTGAGGGCCTTTCATCAGCTAAGTATAAAGTGCAGTGCAAAGCAACCTCCACTGACCCCTCTCCTCTGTACATTGCTTTAAGGCCACTTTAAACGATACCATTTTTTGTACAATTTCTTGTACAAATGCTTGTATGAGGAAATTGCACCATGTAAAGCAGCAAATTGTGTGAACGCTTGTGCGAATGTCTGAATGGAAAAAAGAACCTGTTCTAATTCCATTCAGACAAACACAATTTCGTTCAGTTTATACAAGCGCTTACAAGAAATGGTACAAAAATTGTATTGTGTTAAGCAGCCTTTAGTGAGAAAGAAAATTATTATTACTCAGTAGTATCAGTAAAATTAGGCTATAGGTGCTCTGATTTCTTCGGCCATCTCTATGCATCTAATTGTAAGCTAAGATCGGAATCCTGATATGATCACAATATTCATGTCCTAGGCAGAATGCGAACCCCCGTCCTTCCAAATGACAGGTTTGCATTTCAGTACTCTTTAATATGCGTAAATATATATGAGTTGATATTTGTTATGAACCTATACAATAGGATTCTCATAGTGTTTTCCTTAAAATCTGGGGAATTCTGAAATTTTTATTTATAAAACCTGGGACATTAAAAAAAATGGGACATGTCAAATATAAAAATATTATAGCTGTTGTGCTCATACATTTCTTCAACGATTTCGTCTTAACATTAATTCAGATTACAATGGAAAGATAGAACATTACCTCTAGTTATTTATATCATGTAAGATATCAGTGATTGTTATTATCGATAGTCGATAGAAATAAGGGACAAAAATCCATTAATTAATTAATTTTTCACTGAAAGATACTTAAAAAATGTGGGACTCTAGGAATTTACCCAGGACTTTTTCATTAAAAACGGGACTGTCCCGTTTGAAACAGGAAGGATGGGAACCATAACCTACAAGCTAAAATGCGTGTCTTGTGTGGTCTGAGCTCGCTGTTTGAAATAGTAAAACCTCCCCAACCGAAAACTGAAATGACATCTCCGTGATTTATATATTGCTGGTTACGGGGCCAAGGTGAGGCGTGAATTTTGAAGGTGAGGGTGGATGGGCAGTCGAAAGAGGTAATGCTTGACGACCCTCTTCAAAAGACCTTGGTCTAACGGACAAGTTGTTCCACGTACTGCGTATTCGTGCGAGGCTGTTGGAAAAACCCATGGTAATAACAGAAAATAATGGTATTTTGCGCTTGAAAATTGGTGGAGTGAAACGTTTGTGACACTTCTGCAAGGCAAATAGGAAAAATCAAGGTTTGAGGAGCGAGTGATGGGGGTAGAGTATAGGCGGAGAGTCATGAACGTGGAGCCGAAATTTGAAGGGTGATACAGTGATATCATCATTTATTGCCGATTCATTCATATCCTTAAACATGATTAGGAGTAGGTTTTATGTTCTCCAACTGCTTAGGTATTATTGGACCAAGTAATGTATTCTTACTCGAAAAGGAAACATAACAGCAGTGCTCTAGGTGGGACTCTTTATGAATTCGTCGCGAACTTTGAACTGCCAGGCGGCCGAGAACCGACCTGGCTAACGTGGTGGCTCATACCGCAGTGTAATGACCCCGGTTGTCGCTCCCAATATTCTATTGGACCAAACGAATGATTTTCAATATCTAATGAAAATATTGCATTAATTCCCAGTAATTGATTGGTCAAAATTTTTCTGATCAATTCAATCATGGGTTTTAAAGCATCCATTCAGCAATTCTTACGCCCTTTCCCCCTTGTCTGGAAATCAACATTTTCGTACGCATTTGAGACAGTGGTGTTACGTATGGGAAGAAATGGTGGAGCATTGCCCGCTGCTACTTTGAATGTGAATCACTTTCGGCACCGCCGAAGCACACATTCTCGTCGCGAAACTGCCCCGAGGAATAAACGACTTTCTCCTGGACTGTGATTAATCACTACTGTCGTGAATGTTAGTATTAGTCCAATTAACAATTTAAATTCCATGGCATTGCGATCACTGCCAAGAGAAATTAATGCGAGAAAGACATATCAGTCAGTAAAAATCCTACTCATTATTTTTCTATAGTAACTAACGTAGCTTATAAGAGGTTCTAACGATAAATCGTTAGGTTCCATTGGCTTTTCAAATATCACGAAATAAATGGGTATTATCATATATATAAATACGTAATAATATATATATATAAATATATAAATACGTAAAAGTGCGAATTTTTTTTTTAAATTGCACGGTCAGTTTGAAAATTATGAATTTATTTCTTTGAAGTAACAATTTAAAGCCTCCAATGCAATCTATCAAATTGCTCATAGCGCTCAATACACAGGGTAATAACTGCAAAGGTGCTGGACATATCAGAGGAGATATTTTCCTAGAGAATTGGATGAAATTGGAACAAAGTAAAAGAAATTGTTTCCGGGGTAACTTGGTGGAATTTTTCCCTAATGGAGAAATGCATTGTTAGTTTTTCTCTTCTTCATTATGGAACTAAGTAAATAAGGATGGTTTATTGAAGAGAGTAACAGAAAGTAAGCTACTGGGAAGGACGTAAATGGTAGGAAAAGGGTAAGCATATTTGATGGAATGAAGCTAGGCAAACATACGCTGAGGCCAAGAGAAAAGTTGTCACGGAAGAAACGTTCATAAGTGGCAATAGAGAGAAGCTGTGGTTCACGAAAACCTACCCGGACCAGCAGAACACCTCTAAAATAATCGAATCATGAACTTATTTGAATTTTCGCTCCATTGAGTCACATTTCCATTGTTTTATGTTTTACGGTGAGCGTCATTGATGTATCATTTACAATAAATTGTAATATTTAAGGTACAAGCATCAGAAATACTGGGGGTACAATTAGAGTTACAATGAATATTGAATTCGTCATCAAATAATATGGAATTTGTGGTCCAATTACTAATATGTAGGAATGGAGTGCGCATCGTTAGTGTGTACACGATGACGCAAATCACCGAGCAGATGATGCCATAAAAATGAAAGATTCTGAAGGAAGTCAAGTCAGGGTGGAAGTTACGGAAGAGATTTAAAACAGGAAGAGTATTTGGAATCTCTGGAACAGGATGGCGCTGATGAAAATACGGGTGAGAGGATTGAGTGGTCTGCAGTACTTAGGCGATATGGAGAAAAATAGATAAATATAGTCACTTTTCTACGATTTAGATCACTAATAAATACCTCTCTCAAGCAAGAATGGGCATGAAGTATATGACCAGCCAGTTGACAGGTCGGTAGCGCAGTTGATTAGCAAACCAAATATCCCGCGTTCAAATCCCACCACTGGTATGGATGTTGTTTTTTCTTTAGAACTAAGTTGAAATCAAATTGTTCGATGTAACCTAAGTGGACGATAAATCTGTAATTCTTTCTCTATGGAGAGTGCGTTTGGATATTTTCTTAAGGTGATTTGTACGCGCCAAATCTGTAATTCCTTCTCTATGGAGAGTACGTTTGGATATTTTCTTAAGGTGATTTGAACGCGCCAAATGGCTGGTGGGCGTAAAAGCCGACTCCTGCATTCTTGGCCGAAGTATCCTAATCTTTCTTTTCTTGCAGGGAATCGACAGCCTCCCTAACGAAGTCCTGGACCTCCTGTTCCTCGCGACCGAGATCCCTCCGCTGGTCCACGTGGTCCTGTCGTACGGCCTCTTCGCTCTCGGCGCCCTCCTCCTGCTCATCTCGCTGGCCTGCCTGGTCCGCAGCGCCGGACGCCAGGAGACCCTGTCCCTCGAAGCCAGCAACCACTTCGCCAAACCCAAGCCGGCGGCCAACGGCCAGCGGAAACCCATGCCGCAGCTGCCACACTCCGGCGGCAAGCCCGCGCAGAATGGAACGAGCAACCACATGAAGAAAGACACGATGGACGTGCTCAATCCGGCGTTCGTGGAGGCCCCCGAGACGGGAGTCGCTGGGTAGACGAGGGAGGACCCGGTGCCGAGAGTTATCTTAGAGAAAGGGGAGGAGGAAATCGGACTACTGAATGAAGCGGTGTGGAAAGGTTGTGCTGCGTGCAATGCATCTCAGTCGGGACAGCGAAGATGGTCGGAAGATCCCTGTTGTGCTCCCTAAGGAACGAGGCCTGTGTCACCTCCGGTGGGTCTTCGCTGAGGGAATGGAGAGACGTCGGTGGGGGAACAGATGCCCTCCAGCGTCGACCTTTGACCCCGGCATCCAGAGTGCACGACCTAAATTTTCTCACTCCCATAACCGCTCGTCCCTTTTTCAATTTTGGCCCGGGGCTCCTTTGGCGTGAGCTTGCGTGCATTAATGCTCGTAATACTGGGTGCATTTTAGCGTGCATCCTTGGGTGAAATTTTTGCTGATTGCTCGTGGACGTTCATGAACGAGTCTGTCGCGTGTGCGTGCGGGTGAGTGAATGGGGGGGAGAGAATGCCTGCGTGAATGAGGGAGTGATGACAGTTGAGGAGCGAATGAGCGAACGCTTGGTTGCGTGCGAGAAAGATTGTGTGCGGTGAGCCTCAGTTGGGAAGGCGACCAACAACGAAAGAATGACGGTCGTCAGAGGAAGCGTATGATAAGGCTCTTTGAGTGGAGGTCATGAATTGTTGTGAACTGTTTTTAATCGTTTTTAACCCATCAAGAAAGTGCTCAACGAAATTTTACAACGGTGAGGACACGTATGTGGCTTATCGAGTAAAGAAAAGGACAATGTGCAACGCCATCTGGAGGAGTATCGCTCCATGGAGTGTTCTCATTCATAGCTGCATTTGGCAGCCAAGTATCATTCGTATTTTTTTCATCTCCAGTTTGCTAAGGTTAAGCCTCAACGCATTCTGCCCTGAAAGAAAAGGAATTATTTTTGTTATAAATTGTTCGAATCCATTCCTAAATATTAGTAAAATACCTTAAAAATTTTCAATTTATAATTTTACTGGCGACTGCGCGTCTAAGTGTTTGAATTTTTAGTGTTTACTGTCAACATGGCTCCGGAGAAAATTATATACGAACTTCCACTTTGTAAATTTTCCTGAAAAAACATGTACCTTAGACTACCATTGCGTATGTGGGACCCATTAAGTTATTTTCATATTGATATTAAAGAAGAAAATGGAAAAATTGATCGCATTGCAGTATAAGGTTCATTACAAAAATGTTAATTGGAAGGTAAATTTTACTGCGATGCTGCGATGGAAGTGAAACCCCAGAGTATCCATTTGCCATTAATTATTTTTGCTACGCGAATTTTCACCGTGCAATGCATTATACAGGATAATTGATAATATGCCTGTCCAAAAACAATGTACAGGTGCGAATTAGTTAATGTACAAACTGTCACTCATAAGATATGAAAACTTACCAGCCTTTAAATGCCTTCAGTAGATAAACCACTTTTTGAGCGTCCGAAATGTGAATGTACAAAGACATGTTCAACTCGCATACACACAGGTTAATAATAGGAGGAAAAATTTATGAGCTTAAATGTTTTGAAGAAGCTTGCATCGTATCTTGGCAGCGCACGACAATGTACATAAGCATTTATTATATGATATTACTGAACCGTTTTTATGTATGGTGTTTTTATATAAATATATATATTAGGGTTGAGCTGTTAATGTGCGTTTGAAAACATCCATAGGTTTTTATAAATGGAGTTAAATCTCATTTTGTTTGTAAATAGAGGCATATTTTAAATCGCTGAAAATATTTTTTACTGTGACATGTTATGGAACTGAAGAAAATGACGTTTACGCAATCAGAGATTTTAAAAATTTAGTTATTTTTGGAAATCGATGAGTTGACCGGGAGTGATAAAAATAATATCACTCGTGGAGATTTGGTGAAAATGTTTGTTCCATCACGAGGGAAGTAAGTCGGTATTTTGTATAAAGTATAAAGATTAGATCTGAGAGTTTTGGAGTACTCGGTTCTTTTCGATACGCCGTACTAAAGAGCTTAACTTTTTTTGCGATGAATAAATATCAACATACATATAGTTTCTATAAAATGTCGTATCAACTGACGTTTATTTGGGCAAAAACGTTGCATTTCAGCCTTCGATTCAGGCATTAATTCGGTAATATCAATTAATTACCCTCATTAAAATTGTACTTACATCATTCCAAAATGTTATGTGACTTCAAAGTTTGGCTGTGCGCGCGTGCCTTTTATGTGGGTGTTTTAGTTTCGTTGCATTTGTCTACACGGGACAATTATGATTCCTGCATTTTTGGTGTAAATCAGAAAAAGGCGCAACGTATCCATGGCAATGCTTAGTCCATGCTTACCTCTTACTCTTGGGAGAGTTTCGGCCTTTCCCTGATATATCTCAAAAATTTCAAGTGAAAGCAGTTGAGATATTTGTTTGGCCTACTTACCAGTCGTCAACATCTTAGAGTTAGGTGAATAGCTTTTGGTGCAATAACTTGTTTGCTAATATTGGTAACAGTTTGTGTTATTGTTTTATTTTTGGACATTTTCGTAAATCAGTGATGGCAATGTATACATGAAGTATGAGAAAATTATATATATTTTTTAAAACAACCGTTTGAGTAGGTGAAGTTGCAAATCGGACAAACGAGAGTGCATTCCAAATCTATCACTTAATATACTTGAAAGGAAGCGATGGACATGAAATTTTAAATTTTATCTAGTTTTTGTATGTGCCTTTGTGGTGCATCCTGAACTGCTGAAAAAATATCGTTGTATGAATATCAAAATAAAATTGGTAAAACACCTACTCGATGACTTTCAATGTATATACCTACCTAATCCATTCGTTGCTACGTTAATACGTGGGAAGGACGGTGAGTACTCATGACGCATTTTTGACTGCGTTTCCTACTAATCTACATCTACATATACGTAATACCCTGCGAGTCACCACGAGGGTGTGTGGCAGGGGGTGAAAGTCACCAAACATGCACGATTGACATGCAACTAGGCTATTTAATGAAAGCATGATAGATGATAGGGTCATATGCAGTTAGATGGTTAGTATCTACATAATAAGAAAAGGATTATTGGTTGTTATTACATGCATCATGCACTACAGACTACTCTAACAATATTTCACGTACCAATCACTTTGCTACGCCGCCAATTGTGCTCTCTTATGGAACGCAGGAATAATGGCATTTTACGACAATCTATCTCTCTAATCTTGTTAACCTGATCAAACCCAACATAATACGCAGGGGTTCTTAATATATATCTAACGTCATCTGTGAACAAATCGGTTTCGAATTTACTTTGAAGTTTTAACTTACATTTTAACCTGCGTTCTGATAGTAATTCCCATCCTAGTTCTTCTATTAAACTCGTAACACTTATACAAGTATCATAACGGCCTTTATACAATAGCAATAACTACAATATAGCATACTCTCTACCTCGCGGCTGAGCCTTAAGTTACCGAGTGAGTCCACCGGGTTGCGGAAGCTGGGTTGGCCTCTAAGATATAGAGGTTAGCTGCGAGATAAGCGAGTTTACTCGTCGAATAAGCTGCTGTGGATGCATTCCGAGAGGGACTTGGTCTATCCCTGGGTTAGGTAACCCTTCAAATAATACGGAACCTGTTTAGATGCCGTGACTTAACGACAGGTGGCCACCAGCAATTATTCATTCCATCACCCAGAGGAGAGGGCAGCAGCTCTTTATCATATGAGTGAAGGTGGAGACAAAACGGTCAGTAATGCGACACTCATTCCACTACAGGCGAGGTAACATTTACTTTAACGGCTGTAATACTGCGATGTGAAAGTAAGGGGAAACCACCACATTATTATCTCGAGGAGTCGCAGCTACGGCATTCTTTTCTTTTTATGAAGACGTGATGGAACCTTTTCCAGCAAAATATTCCGGAGGTAAAATAGTTCCCCAGCCGGATCTCCGGGCGGAGTACGCCAGTCAAGTGTGATAAACATTTTAGGGAAGGAACATGGAACGTGAGATACGCTTCAGGTCTGCGGAAGACTGGAAAACCTGAAGGTGGATGTGCGAAGAATGGACCTCGACGTAGTAGGAATCAGTGAAAGGAATTGGCCCCAAGAAGGAGACTTTTGGAGTGGAAGCTACAGTATTATGCACACGGGATCATCAAATGGTAATGCTGGAGTAGGGATAATACTCCGAAAGAGCGCCGGAATTCGTGTGAAGAGCTTTCTGCAGTACAATGAAAGGATAATAATGGTGAAGATTTGGACCAAATCTGTAGATACCATAAGAGTACAGGTTTATATTCCTACGATATGCTACGAAGATGAAGGAGTAGAAGATAAAGATATCACGGAAATTATAAAACAGGCAAGAGGAGAAGAAAACATTATTTTAGAACACTGGAACGCTGGACATCTTACGAAGGTCAAGATGGCCGTAGATAATTGACTATTTGTACATACAATACGTTGCAAATTAGCTGAAAAATCAAACAATACTTGAGCTGTAGATGATGGTCATCACTAGTCTGCAATCTTGACATTGGTTTGACGCAGCTCACTATTGAATTCTTCTATCAACTAATCTCTTCATATTTACGAATTTTTTCTCTTTCACCCTTTTCATCACTCGTTCCATGTATACAAGGCCTTCCTTTGTCGCTCTTCCCATTCACTATTCCCTCGACGATCGTCTCCAATAGGCCGTCGTATGTAAGGATGCAGCCGATTAAGTTGTTCCATCTTCTCTATAGAGTTTTCAGCAGACTCCTTTTTTCTCCCGCTATTCTTAAGACTTCTTCGTTTGTTACTCGGTCGATGCATTTTATCTTCATCATTCTTCAGTAGCACCAAATTTCGAATGCTTCCACCCTTTTCTTCTGCACTGCCTTCCATCGTCCATGGCTCACTGCTGTAAAGAAACATGCTCCAGATATAAGTTCTGATTAATTGCTTCCTTACTTCTAAGCTTCTATTTCCAGATGTAAGTAGATTATTTTCTTTTGATAGAATATCCTCTTTGCCTGTGCTATTCTACCGACTATTTCTTTCTTTCTTCGTCCACCGTTGGCTACTCGGCTTCCCAGGTAACAGAAGTCTTTCTCCTTTTCCAGTTTTTGTGTTCCTAGTATAACGTTGGTTTTGGCCTCTTCTCTCTTGCTGCACACCATTATCTTAGTCTTATTCTTATTGAACTTCAGCTGATATCTGGCCATATGCCTTAAATGGTTCCGTGAAGAAACTCCTACCGATAAATTAAATTCCATGTATCCCTGCCAGGAAAGTATTGTGATAGCTGAGCTTCAACTTTGGCGAAAGTTCTCGTTTGTATGTGACACCACTCAGCTCTCTCACTGTGGTAATTCACCTGGAAAACAATTTGAATGCTTAATACACTATTATGAATACTCAGTAACAAGAAATAGAGCAACCCATTGGCTGGAGGATTGTGAGTGCGTAAATGAGCCGTCATGCAACTTTCAGTTTCAAACTTTCGAAACCAGAGCTGTGGTCATTATAGAGAGCGATGGAAGTGAATTACTCACACAAGGGTATCATGAAGCACAAATAAAATAAAAATTACGTAACTTTTTTATGCTGAATTCCAGATAAAAAATAACTCCGTATCCATGCCGTATCTCAGGGCTAGGGGTGAGTGGATTGAAAAGCTAAACTGTTATAAATTCGGAAAAAAAAGGTTTCCAAATGACTTGAAATGGCACAATTATTATTCTTTTTGCCTCTATATTGTTGCCATAAAATAGTAGACGTTATTCAAGGGAGGCAAACGGTAATTTGTGCCATTTAGGATAGGTGGTTAATTGGAAAGGGGAATGATTTTTTATGGAGCGGGGGAAGGGTAAAGACAAACCTGGTGTCGGCATTACCCTTCTTTTAATGAAAGGTGCCAAGTAGACAATGAATTAACACCCCATTCGACAGATGGAGTACTGTACTCGACTAAGCTTTCAAGCTGGTACAAGTATACTGAAGAAAAATCCGCCCCTGTCGGCCTTCGAGGTGGGAGCTTAAGCCACCATACCAACCCGATCTCACCATCAAGTTCAATTTGAATAAGGTATTGACATTGATTGTCATTGACAAACTGACAATAGGTAATAAAATTATTAAACGATTCTTGTATTTTATGTATTAATTTGTTATTTATTTTTAAAAATTGTTTTCATATCTTAAAGAGTTGCTAAACTATGTTATTCTGCAGTGCTAATTGATGAAAATGAGTTAGTGAAACCATTGTAAATTGGATTAATAATAACTTGAGGGAATAAACTACTTAAACTTTTATTCCGATGGTTATAATTCCTTTTCACACAACCTTTCTTTTATTTTAAGGTACACATGACAAGAGAAAAAATTAATACTAGTGGGAGACAGGAAATCGGCAAAGTTTTTCGAGTTTCTTCCATATTCCTTTATCTTTCTATCTATTTAAGCCTTTCTCCAATCGTATGATTTGGTGTCCCACTGGTTACGGTTGGTGTTGAAAGAATATTCTTACAGTTCTATTATTCTCCTGCACTTTTGCCGGATTCCTTGTTTAACGTAATACTTTTTGATTGAAATTAGCACACTTTCTTTCTCTTGGCACTCCCTTCATAATAATAATTCTCTTCTTCCTACCTATACGCATTCTTCGAGTTCTTTCATTGCAAACCACCTTCTGTATCCTATCACCCATTATAATTTGTTCCATCCATATGATCTTTCTCTCTCTGATTTCCTTCAGCTTCATTCCCTTGTCCCCTTTCACGGCAAAAGCTACGTAGTTTGTCTTTATTTCTGTTGAACACACCTTGTATACTATTCTCTGAGCGTAAATGCTTTAGGTTTTCAATCTTTCCACATCCTCCCTTTTGAGGGCTCACATTTGGAAATCATAGGGCAAAACGAGCGATTTCAAGCCCTTTACTAGCCCTATACTATACCACCCTTCAAGAAGTTATTAGATATAAGGGTACTTAAAACAATTTCTTGAAGCCTTTGCCTGATGTTGATGCGTTTCTATGAGATAACCGGCAATCACTTTTACGAATTTATTTTTTTGTTGGAACAATGATGTGCAATTTTCCAAAAAAAATAACTTTTCATTCGACCCGGGTTTCAATGTTGATACTACATCGTCAGGGTACAAATGGTGCTAGGTGTAGCCAATATATGTATATCTTTTGGAAGAGGAGGGGGATAGGAGGAGAGAGAGGAGAGGTAATGAGTGGAAATACCGAAGGAGGTGAAAGGGGTTAAGGAGGAGTGGTGAGGGGGGAAATGGTGGGTTGCATGGGTGTTTTTTTTTGCTAGAATTAAATTAAACTGCACAAGTTGTACTGTAAAATTATATATAATGTATTATATATTTATTCCCGATAATGACGTCTCAGGCGTTGAACCACGTTTATTAGATGATATATCAAATAGAAGTGGATGGTACATACTTGTGCAGTTTAATTCAATCCTGAAATTCTGTACCACCATCTTACGCGTACGGCCGAAATTTTAGGATTTTAATTTACTTTGTACTTAATGCATTCATATCCCTTTCATTCCGGATTCCTCTGTTGCCGGAGATAGGCTATTGGCCCGTTATTTGACTCGCTTGGCGCTTTTTGACTCGCTGTAGAGAAGTGTAGGACTCGAAGTGGAGTGCCACTTGATGAGAAATTAATGTAGAACCTATTCTACAAGTACCTCCGATAACATGCCTTGATATTTTGATATATTGTAGAGAAAAAATTTCTTCGTCAATCCATGAAAAAATATTTGGGAGTCATTGGCCATTAAACGCTGATTACAGGATTTGAAAATCGTCATTTTCAGCCTCAAATTGCATTGCTCTTATGGAAAAATGGTGACGTCCCTCCCTTAAAAATTTTATTTCTCAAAATTTCTCCCGACAAATCCATCTCAAAAACTAGTATATTGTTATTGAATAATCAACAAATAATATCTATTTTTTCAGGTTGACTCATCGGTTATTTAAGGCTAATATTTATGATTGAAAAACGATGAAGAGCTAACTTCCGTTCCTTAGCCACCATAGTGACAGAAGTCTAGCAACGATGTTAGGGGAGTAATCAAAACAAACTGGCCCGGTACCTCCGTCATTCATTCCTCACGTCACGATCGCAGACGATTTATGCTACGAAGTGTGTCTTTGATCGGTACCATCTGTACCGTACTCCCTGTTAGTACTGGATACTTGAAGAATACCTAAATGCGCTAAAATTTTTTCCATTTCGTCGTCGTACGAGGAATATTATAGATCCCTGAAAATAGTAGACATAACACTGCTTACGCGATAAAGTCACTTCTTTATTGGTACTCACGATGGTCTAATTGTTCTTCAAAAGAATATTTCCAATATTTTTATTTTTATTTCGAAATATAAAGTCATCGTTTTCACCTTGAAATAAATAATACTTTGTTTTGAATACGTATTTACCATCTCCCACATAATAAATTTCATCAAATAAGTAAAATTGAGAATATAAGTCAATAATATGGCTGTAGGAATTTGAACTAGACTCGATGCATACTGTTAATAGGCACTAATATGTTTGTTAAAACAATTTCCCAAACCTGTTCACTGATCAACTACCCAAGCATTCTTCGAGAGAATAAAGTGTTTCTCGAGGGAAAACTTAATAGTTCTGATGAAAGTTCCTCCAAAAGAGAGTTGTTTAGCCGTATATCTGTTTCGCGAGATCCCACTTATTATGGCAGATTATTGGCAGTTAACTTAGCTGATAGTTCATAACCCTTACAATTTTTTTATACGGGTCAAACCATAACCATATGAACAATATTGTGTATACCCATGAAGCCCTTAGTAGTAGTATCAGGTATAACTTTTACCAAGCCCGTAGCCAGGACGAAAATTGAGGGATTGGCTGATTGGGATCTAAATACCATGCCCTCTAGAAAACAATGTTTTTTACAGTACCAAAATTGTAATTGATCTTTACTACCTTTTTATGATCTGTCATACAAAACAAATAATCTTACCTCTATGCTACTTCCTTCTTCAACTTTTCATTCATTTTACCCTCTACCTGAAATTTTGGAGGGAGTTTTCAAACCCCCCTCCCACTCACTAAAGCCTTGCCTTTATCCATATAAACCTGATGGTAATGTTCCACCCACCATAGTATAAACAGCAATAGGATGTCTAGATAATTCCTTCCTCTTTTTATCAATAGTATTTTTTCATTATTTGGCTAAAATAATATGAGACTAAGCCGATAATAATTTTAAAGCTGCCATTAAAAATGGGAGTATTCATATTAATATCGAAATACTGCCTATTCCTCTTCGGGTTGGCTTGAGATTTGGATGTCAAGACAGTATTTACAACGCCACACACTCTACATTTTATACCCCAATTATATTCCAGTCCGATGAGAATTTATTCTGTTATATCAATTAACGATAACAATGAATTACACGCAGTGCAATTACGCAAGTACAAAACAAATACGCAGTGCAGAAAAAAGCATAAGATGTGATATGTGATCTAATACATGTGATGTGGCTACATGCTTAAGCATGTAGCCACATCACATGCATTACAGTTAAGTCAAATAATTACCAATTTAACATAATTTATTTCATTTACATCCACATCTAAGGATTATCCTGTAGGCCACCTCGAGGCTGTGTAGCAGGTGGTGAGAGATCACCATATGTGCACTGCCTTCATACGACTAAGACACACCATGCTAGTGCCTAATGGAAACGTTTTAGATAAGTATACATTCACATGACAACTTAATTGGCCATATCTTAAGACACGATGGACTGATGAAGACAGTCGTTGAGGAAAAAGTAAACGGGAAGAATGGAAAAGGCAGGCCTCGTATGAGGTATATGGAGCAAGTTGTGAAGGACGTTAAAGAGAAAAATTACGTTAATATGAAGAGGAAGGCTGGCCGATAGAAGATGCGAGTGGAGGGCTGCGTCAAACCAATCCTAGGATTATTGACCGATTATGATTATGATGGTGATACATTCACATGCCAAGTGCGACTAAATGATTAGTATCTACATAGCAGGATTTAGTAGTTATCATTTTACATCAGTTCAGTTAAAAATTTCAAATAATTTTACCACATTACAAATTTCAAATTCATTCACCGTAATTCAGAACGGTGACTTCACAGGTATCATAAAAATTATAACTGGTGCATGGCTATCAATCAATTCTACACTACCAAAAATACCATCTATATATTATACCATCTACCAATTCCGTAGCGGTTAAATTCCCCAGGTGGAAGAAGCAAGAACAAAGAAAAGAGTGAGACAAGGCTGTGCACTGACTCCCGTAAATTTCAATGCTTACATCGAGAGAGCCATCAATGAAATCAAAGAGAAGTCTTCTGGATTACACATCCACGGAGAAAAAAATAGCATGTTGCGATTCACTGATGATATATCACTCGTAGCAGAGACAAAGAAGGATCTGAATAAGACTCTAATAAACATGGAAAGGACAATGGCTAGATATCAGCTGAAGATCAATATCAAGAAGAAGGCTAAAATTGGTGTGCAGCAAGAGAGAAGAGGCCAAAACCAACATTAAATCATAGAAGCAAACACTGGAAGAGGTGAAAGAGTTCTGTTATCTGGGAAGCCGAGTAACCAACAATGGACTAAGCAAGAAAGTCAGTAGAATAGCTCAGGCAAAGAGTGGTTTCTATTAAAAGTAGAATCAAATAACAGTTGGAAATACAAGCGTAGAAGTAAGGAAGAAATTCCTCAGAACGTATGTACAATCTGGAGCATGTATCTTTACGGCAGTGAGGCGTGGGAGATGACAGCGAAGAAGAAAAGGGTGGAAGCATTCAAAATGTGGTGCAACAGAAGAATGTTAAATATAAAATGGATCGACCGAGTGACAAACGAAGAAGTCTTAAGAAGAGTGGGGAAAAGAGAAGCCTACTGAAAACTCTAAAAAGAAGACGGGATAACATAATCGGCCATATCTTAAGACACGATGGCCTAATTAAGACAATCGTTGAAGGACAAATGGGTGGGAAGAATGACAAAGGAAGGCCTCGAGTGAGATATATGGAACAAATGATGAAGGATGTGAAAGAGAAGAAATACGTAAATATGAATAGATTACCCGATAGAAGAACTCAATGGAGAGCTGCGTCTAACCAAACTGAGGGTTGATGACTAATAATGATGATGCAATTGCCCTCAGCTGTCGCTTATCATACCTTACGCCAACAGCAACCTCGTTTCCCCGGCGCGAAAATGGGACGTGCTCGGTCAAAATAAAGCAAATGGCGACGGAGAGAGGAACGAGAGACTGCTGTTTCCCAGTCTTGACATTGAAAAACCGATGGTGATGAATCACTTTCGAAGGATTTTTAGAATTTGTGCGGTGGGGAGTAGGGAGGCGTGCGTGATGGATTTCGAGATATGGAAGCGGCGACCTTAACGGTCCGGGTAAGACCGGCCACACGCTCACACACTGTGCCCGTCATCCCTCACAGACGAGAACGCATATGAAATCCTTTCAACAGTTGAGGAAGATGACCCGTCCCTCCAACCCCTCCATCACCCGTTGCACGGTGGATATGCGCCCCACTCCCTTCTCGCCGTTGCATCCCCCTCATCGCCCTCCCCCCCCCCCCCCACAGACTCGATGCAGCGTCTCACTCTCCCCCTCCAGACCGTGTACGACTCCGCGTCCCCCTTCGGTACCATTGGCGGTGCGGAATCCCACCAACTTGAGAGTTGAGTTTGCCCTCGACGTGGAGCGAGCACGAAGGATCGAAAGGGAGAGTGAATGGGGAAGGGGTCGATTCGCTCGTGACCGCTGGACGAAATGGAAACGGCTCCGGCATTACAGTCTCGTTCGGGGCGGCGTCGCTGAACGGTGCAAGCTGCAGAACCGACGAGTACACCTGTACATTGCTCCCTCCCCCCTTCAACCCCTGCGTATTCCCTCCTCCCCCCCCTCCAGATTACCCTCCCCCTCCCACGTATCCTGCACCGGGCGATCGGTCCCCCACCTCCTCGTCCTCATGTCAAAGGGGTGGAAGTAGTCTAAAGAGTCCTTCTCCCCCGCGGGGAAACCTTGAGCGCAGCCCTGGTCGCTTTTGTTTTTCGCGAGTGCGCGGTCGCTCGCCCGATGCGTTCGCCGACACCAACGGCCTTTTGGGACAGTTTGAACGAGGTGGAAATAAATAGTAAGGAACCGAAAGGCGTGACTATCGTGTTCCGACCTTAAGGTATGGGCAGTGAAGTGTTTTGTGCGACTGGCGTCAATTCTACTTGGTCGATCGGAACGAGTAGCAATTGCGTTTGAGAAGGCCTTCCGGAGGAAATTCGGAGGTGGGCGTGTCACGGAGGAGAATTCAGCTTGGGAGGTGCTGACCCCCAAGAGGGAAATCTACAAGAAGACGAGCGGAAGAGCTTCGGCAAGAGGGAGGTGTTGGATTGCAAGGAGCTCCTCAGCTAAGGCGTCACTGTGGAAGAAGCAGTGGGCTCTAGGAAGCCATGGGGGAACGTTTGTGAGTATATGATGATCTCTTTCTAGGTAAAGTTGGACTAATTTGAACGGGAGTGTTAAGCGACGAGGATGGTAAATCGACACGGCGATAAATACCCCCATTCTCATGTCACATTACCGAGTTTAGCTCGGAGGTAATATGCGCTTCCATGTGATCGAGCGGTTTACTGATTGTAGCTGAAGGGGACGTTTGAAGGGATTCCTGAACTTGTCACCTGAACGTAATTTACCTTCAAGCAAGGAGTCGTTGATATTTTCATATTCTTGATCGTATGAATTCTCTCCACAAAAAAATGAATGTTAGCATAGCAAGAATATATGCCCAAATCTATATTTCACGAAGTAATTTTGCTCTATTTAAAAAGAGACCGTGCTAAACCCCGTCAGTGGGGAGATATCTCTCCCCGATAATCCCACGGGTGGCTGCATGGGGTGGTAAGGCTTTCCCTACTCGCCCGTCTTTGGCGTAACATGGCGTCGTAACAAACCTAATTTTTATTTCGTAACATGTCTTTCTTACTATGATGTCTTAGAGGTTAAAAGGCTCAGTGATGTTCTAAGGTGCAATGCGACTGCCTTTATGTTGTGAAGAAAATCCCACTAAGCTTATTTGGGAGGATAACAAGTTATTTAGGGGCGCTGCATCAGAATAATCAACAAAATACTGTGAGCGTGAATTTGATGATAAAATAATAAAGAATACAATGCACTTACTACCAAAACATAGCATCTACGCAATACCTTTCGAGCTACCACGAGGGTGTGTTGCAGCGGTTGAAATATATCCGCCGCTACTTACTTGCAACCATTAATGATGCATGAATTGGTAAAATATATTTATAATTTATCTGGTAATGTTGTACATTGCATATTTAAAGACGTGCATGTTTTTTACGAGGGATGCAAAAATAAAAGCGAATGATTTATTTAGTGTCCAACAAAAAAAATTGAAGATTATGCTTTTGGAGTTCATCAAATGTAATATATTTCGTACTAGTTATCCTTATAACGCTGTTAACAAATATTATTAGTGGTATACCTAATAGAGCCTGTATCACGATGTGGTGTAAAGTTGGACACGTAATAATGGAAATGTAGCGGGAATCGTTGAAGGCCAACGGTCTGTGTCATGGATTACCCAATCGCGCCTGATGCCTCGTCGAATACTCTTCTCTTGCGGATAATTAGTGGACAGACATTTTTTCCAAAATATTTTACCACGTAAGCGAGGCCAAGCAGAGGGACAGCAAACAACTTCTCTAATGTTGAGGGATGTGACTCAATCGTTTGCGAGTATGTTCTACTTAAAATGTCAAATGGTGTTGAATTATTGAGAAATGTTTGATCGTAAAGTCTTTCATTTTTTTGCTGCAAGTGAGGTGACCCTCTTTTCAACAAACTCTTTTTTATTAAGAAACCATAAGTTATGATCGCATTAAAATATTCTCGATTAATAGTGAAACCCATTGGTTTAATTGGAAAAAAATGCTATTTGACTTTTGACACTACTGACTGACTTGTTATCAAATACGTCAGTGACATCTTGAAAGGATAGGTTAACGTCTAGCTTTTCATGCTAATTACATAACAGTTATAATTGTCATTCGGTGCTGCGAATTTGATTCTTGGAGTACTGGGCGAAAAAAAATCTAGTAATTTTATTTCACCGTTCTCCGCGTGCATTATAATCAGCGCGTGGCTCGTTTGAACACCCCACCCAAGCTGTTTACATATTTTAGCAACAATGGCCAATCTCGGGACGCCGCTGTGAGGGATTTATATGCAAATAAGCGTGCCCACCCGGAGGAAAACAATGCTGAGCGTTTGAGATATATATTTCGAAGGGTCGAGGGATCCTTACCACCACCACCAGCTCATGCGTAAAGATCCGCTCTGTGGCAATCCGCCGACGTTCGGCGATCTTGCAGTTGCGTTATGTGGAAGTAATACGATTCGTCAGCCGCTCTCTCGTGACATACAATCCCCGACGGCCTCATCCCCTCCCTCCCCCGACCCTTTCACAACATCACCTGTTCCAGTGCCTTTGGGCATCGCGTGCCAGTGGGGCCGAGGGGGTAGGGGTGTCCAGAGTGCGACATTATTTGCAGCACAACTGCATTTCTCGCGCCTACACGAAGGCGACCTTCCCCGTTCAACCGAAATGGGGCGATCGTCTTTTGGGGGCGTCACAGTCTCACGCTGACCTTAAGGGAAAGCATAACATTGCTATCCAAACGAACTTCACATTCCGTCGTGTAGACCAAATGGGAAGTTATTTCGGTCTTAAGTTTCACAAATTGAATGCGCAGTGGATGGATGATGACTTCTGAGTTAACTAGTTAGATGTTGCAGGAGTGGACCAGTACCAAGTGTACATGAGTTTTAAGCAATCAAACTCCTGAGACTGTGTCGCGTCATCTAGCCTATGAACTCAGTCCAAAAAAGAGCGCGACATACATACGTGAACTATATAGGTACATATATGCTCATATAAGAAGCCTAACTCAGACAGCGATGGTTTTCATTGCAGTATTGCACGTGGAAATACATTACTTCTTCGGAAATTATGTTTAATTCTAAGTATTTTGGACTAATAGGAAACCGATATTGTAGTATCTAATTTAGAATTTTACCTCATGATTTAAATGAATCACCCCCTGCCTCATGCCTTTGTGGTTGCTTGCGGGGTATTATGTAGATCAAGATGCAGATGACATTAATGACCGAGGCAAGATGCAAAAACACGACCTTCGGCCAGTCCCGTGGCCTGAACCACCTTGCTACCACGGTCGGCTTGAAGAGAAATGCTTTGATTTGGTTGAGAGGGACAATATTGGATAAAAGTTGTACGGCAAAATAGCAACATAGGTATATGATAGAAGAGTGAATGCGCTGAGAGAATGGGCTGAACAGAGTTAAAAAAGTAATTGAAGAGACAAGGAGGAAAATAGGGTTTCGGGTTGGTCCTGAGGATGGAATACTGGCCTACGATCTCTCGGTTTGAATCCCGGCAGTAGGACAGATTTTCCAGGGTGATTCTGGTTCCTAATTAAATGCAGTGAGGAGAGTACTTGAGACTGTTGTGTGGAGAATCCGTTGAATGGCACGTTGAACTTTGGTCCAGGACCCAAATGATCTAAGCTGGCGTTAGCCTCTCCAAAAAAATTGGCAACAACACAGGATAAATATTTGTTCTTCTGGGCACAAAAGAGTGTGAATAAATCTAAAGAAAATTTTAGACGAAGGAAAAGGATATGCATAGGTAAAAGAGCAAACATAATGAAAGCAAAATTAAACAAAATCGCTGATGGGCTAAATTTGGGGGACAATTTCATCATAAATGAGCTTAAAAACTTTGTAGCTTTCATCAATTATTTAATACTCCTCAGCGGGATTCAATGCCTTTCTATCATTGTAAATTGGAATTCTCTTCCTCAAGGGGGATTTATCTTAATTTTTATACACTTTTTGCTGTGGGCACTCCGGAGAAATTGGCGTATTAAATCATTATGCACAATGTGAGCTATATTTATTTGTTCTGCAGACGGCATCTGAGAGCGAATGTGGTTTATATCATGCATGCATAGTAAAAATCTAGTCTGATGGGATATAACGATATAACAAGAAGACCTATTCGCAGATTACCTCTTTCGTATTGGGGTTTATTACTGGACCGGTTTCGATGCATTACATCATTTAATTTATGAAATGTGTCGAGCAATAAATCCAATACACAAGTGAGCATACGCAAAGCGTTATTCTTATTTCGTGATGTTCCACCGTTCGATCTTGACACGATTTTGTCAACCTCATGGAATATGTTAAACGGAGAGAAAATTAGAAAGGGCTCGCAAGAAATACCTATCAACGTCACTTACTAGTAAGTGTAAGGGTGAAGATAAGAGCTTGAATAGGCGTAAATAGATGAAAATAAAAACCTCAATGGCCGTACAAGCTGAAGCGCCAATCGCGAGGAACGAAAAAGAGAGGCGTAAACATTAAAACAAACCCAAGTTCAAGTTACGCAAATAATCAGGTACACGGTAATGCATGCACTCTTAGCAACAACGGCATTCACTTACAACTTTAGACTTCCTTCGGATACATCTACATCTACATAATACCCTGCAAGCCATCATAAAGGTGTGTGGCAGGGGGTGAATTCTCACCAAAGATGCACTACATATCATGCATAAAAAAGGATTAGTGTTTATATATTAGTCTAAACTGCACTATTTAAAAAATGAAAATAGCAAAGTAAATATTTAGTTAGTATTTATATAGGTACTGCTCATAACTACACTATTTAAAAAAAGATAAAAATAGCAAAGCATACATGCTGAAACATGCGTTGGGTTAGCTTAAATCCTTGTACCAACATGCAGCTACTAATGCTACAATCGTACTGGATTTAGGATACTGGATTTAGGATTTACTGGATACATTTAGCGTTATTCATATCCCTAATAGTACGAGGAAAAAAGGACATTTTGGATCTGTCAGTTCGGCAATCAATTTCTCTAATTTTGTGATTATGGTCCAGTCTACCATAGTAGAGTAGGGACCTACCCAGTATGAGTTCGATGACGTGCAAGGGGCCACGAGAAGGAACATAAATAATTGTGGGTCGAATTTACTCCTTTAGAGGCTATTTACGGAAAACTATTCCCGTAACTGGGATAACCTCTTAATTGTTTCCCATTGGTACCTTATGCCTGTTGGAGACACCGAAAGGATACAACAATTGTGGGAATATTCACAATCACTCAAAAACTATTTGTCTCTTTCTCATGCACTAACTCACCCAAATAAACACGAAGTAGTATAATCGGCGGCATTAATTACGTAAATGTTGGCGTACAGTGATCTTGCACACCTACGTGTGTATTTACGTCAAAGGAAAATTGGGACCATCTTCGGGAAACCACTTGCGTAGGACTGACTCATAGGTCAGCCATTGAATTATGTTAAAAGTCAGGCCTAGTTGACCGAGTAGTTATTTATGGGAGGCGACCGACAGCGAAGTCTATTTGCACCAGAACTTTTTGGATGATGGAAGGAACTTTTCAGGGAAAGGAAGAAGGGCGAGGAGACACTCGGCGCTGGCTTTAGGCTTCCCATAACAAAAGGTGTCATGGGGTCCACTCAGTCGCATCAGATGGAAGGACAGTGCTCGAAGAGCTCTCCACCGTGCACTCAAGTAGGAACTGGTATTCCAATAGTGACAATCACTTCCATTGCCGAGATTAAAACCTGGTGCCTTAAGATGGGAAGCCGGTAAGTACTTTGGTCACCACTCCAACCAGCTCCACCCACCCATGTTGAGAGAGAGAACACAGAGAATAAGGGAAATGGATGAAAAAGAACGTGAGATGAAGTTTTTTCTTTCAGTTATTCACATTATAATGCCTTAGAGCTCCAACAGTTCAGACATATTTTATGCATGAATATATGTATGTATTTTAGGTATTTTAATGCCCTCGCCAAAACCCAACCACTGGCCTGACAACAAACCGAGCGATCAGCGAAGCACTCTATCAACTTCCTCCATTTTTTTTGCCACTGATACTGAAGAAAGTACGGTTAAAACGGTGCTGTGCACGCGCGTATCTACGAGTGCACTCAAAGCCGTTCTTTTTATGGAAAAATGTTGGTAAGGGAGCTGGTTGCGCTCTCGCATAGCCGGTCAACTAGTTCGGTCGCCGGGTAACTAACCTGTATGAGGCAAGAGGCTCTTAGAGGGCGTGAGTTGAGGTGCGGGCAGCGGAGGAGTGACTGGCTGTCGGGGCAATTGAGATGGGGTATGCATGTGTATGTGTGTGTGCGTCTGTGCTCGAGGGAGGGAGGGGGGAGGGAAGGATGGTGCTCACGTGGGTGAGGCACGTACGTTTATAAAGGGGCAGGAGGTCCCAAATGTCGGTCAGCGCGTAGGAACGAGAGAGACGAAAGGAAGAACGGATCCTGATCCGCGTCATTTATGGAAGTCTCCTGATCCGTTCTCTCTGCAGAATCGGAAAGAGGATTCGATCCGACATTGAGGATGCCGACGATCGGAAACGGTGAACTCGTCGATCCCTGAAAGCGAACAGCTCTCCTGTGGATACTGCGACGGCAAATAATACGATGACCAGCGGGAACTAATGTCGGGCAAGGGATTTGGAACACTCCGAACGTGTGACCGAAATTAAACGAGGTCACCTGATTCGCGAATACCGGTTCTTACGAACAGTTTTGTTTAAAACGCAAGAAATATTATACATTTATTGCGTAGTATTATGTATTTATTGCCTTACCTCTCTTAGAAACACTTCTCACTGGGTAGTATTCATGGTATCCCGCGAAAAACCTTGTGTATATGTGAAATTGGAACTAAAAAATGAATTTTATAGTGTCTATCTCGCATAGTATTAATTGTAATATATAAAAGAGCAGTATGTTGATTATCAGTGCATTACCGTAATGCATATCCGATGATTATACCACCCTGCCGCACGCCCTCGAGGTGGCTTACATTGTGCTCACTAGGTGCAGACGTACATATGTGAATTTAAATTTTACTGCGTTTCCTGGAGTTCAATAGCACCAAAAAATTTGATGAATTTAATTAACGTTGGAGGATTATAGTACACTTTGTCTGGAAAGCCCATTGGATAAGGTGCATGTACAATGCTCAACTTAGCTCATGAATTTCATTACTCCTCGTATTTACGTTGCCCCGTAAAGGATCATCATAGAGTTGATTTTGCTTTATAACTTAAAAGATTTTGATGCTTTAAATTCTCTGAAATCATTACTAGTGGTCACAGGATTTAATGGTGTACTTCATCTAGCAGCGTTGTTAGAATAATTTTTCTATTTTAACATTTTAGAAGGTGAGAAGTGCAATATTTAGATTCCACTCCCCAAATTCCCACCAATACCTTATGATCATTTTATTTTACATGCATTGATATATGGGACAGGTAAAGCAAACCCCACTTGATGTGTATTCTCAATTTTTGGCAACCCAAACTGAGCTAGGCGAGAAAGATTTGAACCAATTGTTAAAAATTATTTCCTACACATGCAGGAAGAAATTATAAAGTAAAAAATGTATTCAGTGGTTGCTTGATGACTGGTACCATAATTTACGACTATAGATTTGGAATAATAGCAATTCCTTGATGATTTTTCACCTTTTCAAATGGAATTCTGACTCATGTTATTTTTTAGGAGGTTAAACAAAAGTCAATGATGATCGAGAGAAAGATGGAAGCATGTTCCGTATCGTATAACAAGGCCGTGAACATTAATATGGAGAGTACGGAATTGGGTGGTACTCCATGTCTCTTCTTAGAGTAATTATACTTCCAGTGACTCCTCAGCCATTGACGGGAACAAGGCCGATAGAACTGTGTGGTAAGAACTTTTAATCGTATTTTGAATCTCGGAAATTATCGATCTCTTATTTTGAACTACTCTAACAATATTTTCTCTTACCTAAACGGCACGAACAAAAATACCGTTCCGTAATTTTACACCTTACAATTTCATAAAAAATATACCTGCGTTAAACACCTAGGATTTAATTCCGAATGTTTTTTAGATACATGTACTTGGTACTGAAATATTAGATAATCAAGCAAAAGTTAACTTGCATTTGTTAAAAGTTGTGATGTGCGTAGAATTAAAAATATCATTAAGTTATACCAGAAACGATCCTTAAAAAAGAAAATAAATAAATCTACCGAATTTGAGGCGATATTTTCATTATTATATGCTAATTGATACAAAGCACTGAATTGAGAGAAACTAGGGAATTAGTATACTAGGAATATAGATACGTCAGCTACTTAGGTTATATCGCACCATGTAAAATACGCTCTATGACTAAAAAAACTAAACATGACATCGATGCCCAGGGTGGGAATCAAACCCTCGAACTTGTATGTACTAACCATCACGTTACCGACATAGCTACCAAGAGTGGCATGAGAGGGGAGATACAGTACGTATGCCTATAGCATTAATATCAATGTAGACATGTATTCTAATTATTCATGGCAAAGAAAAGCTTGGCATTTCATGCTAAATGCATATAGTATCTCGCGATTCGGAGTTGAAAGGGTAAGCGATGAAAAAACCGAAATCGTGCGCATTTTGCAAACTTGATTCTCACGCGGATAAAAGAGGAAATATATTTGATGCAGAAAGGTGTGAATTAGGTACTAGTAGTTATTTGGCAGGAGGGGACGACCGGAATTTATTTATTTAACTATTTATTTTTATCTTAAGTCTATGTAAATATCTATCCATTTAAACAAACGTGGGTGATTGCGTAGAGTTAGTATGTTTTAAGGAGCGGGATGAGGGTGGAGAAAAACCTACTCCTAACGAAAGACTTCATATAGTCGACGGTTTAACATCTTATCCGACTGACGGGGCACTGAACTCGAGGTGCTGCTCTCCACAAAGCACCCGAATGGAGACCGGTATGCCGATGAAAAATCTCTGCCTCAGCCGGGATTTCAACTCGATCCTTCGAGATGGTAGGCCAGTGCTCAAGCCGCAACAAAAGCCCGATAACCGTAAAGTAGATGCCATAGATTTAGTCGTCATTACACGTCAAGGAACTAGGAAAACAAAAACTTGAAGAGGTGAAAGAGTTCTGTTACCTAGGAAGCAGGGAAACCAGCGATGGACGAAGCAAAAAAGAAATAGCCAGTGGAATAGCCCGGGTAAAGAGGGCATTCATTCAAAAGAAGAACCTACTTACAGCTGGAAATACAAGTGTAGAAATAAGGAAACAATTCATAAGAACATACATCTGGAGTATGTTTCTTTACGACAGTGAGTCTTGGACGACGGGGAAGAAAAGGGTGGAAGCACTCGAAATATGGTGTTACAGAAGAATGATGAAGATTAAATGGATCGACCGAGTAAGTAACGAGGAAGTCCTAAGGAGTGGGAGGAAAGGGAGGTCTGCTGAATACTCTAAAAAGAAGACGGGACAACTTAATCGGCCGTATCTTAAGACATGATGGCCTGATGAAGACACTCGTCGAGGGAAAAGTGAACGGGAAGAACGGAAAAAGGCCTTGTATGAGGTATATAGAACAAGTCGTGAAGGATGAGAAAGAGAGGAATTACGTCAATATGAAGAGGTTGACCGATGAAAGAATCGAGTGGAGGGCTGCGTCAAACGAATCCTAGAATTTTTTTACCGACGGTGATGATGACACACGCCAAGAAAATATCCCGTACCGTAATTTTGGCCAAAATGATGTCGCTCCGTACCGTGTTGGTACCTTTACCCCGGGACCCCCATCCATACTCCAGGACCCCCCTCTACCCTCCTTTGTATTCGGAGGGCCTCCGTTCCTCCTTTTTCGGTGCGACACGGCAATGCATCGCAGGCACGCGTCCCAGTGGGCGCACTCTCCATGTTGATTCCCGCATGCGGGTCGGTGGTATGTTGTTCCCTGGGCGTGGTTGACGCGCCATAACGTGAGGACAGCGGTGTATTTCTTCCGGGAAAAAATAAGAACCACCCTTCGTCCAATAAAGATACTCTCTCTAGCTACCCTCGATTCATTTAGTGTCGCGTGGGAAGATAATTGGTGACTTACTGACGGCTGCAAGCTCGCGGTTATTCTCGAACAGGACAACTTTCACAAATGAGAGTAAATCGCGACGAAGGGGTATTTTCAGTGAAATTCCATTGGGCTTCGAGATATTTTTCGCACGATTTCGACTCTCGCTCATCGGTTTCGTTCGGGTACGATCTCTTTACGAGTCGCCAACTCTCGGAATACCAAGTAGTCCATAAAGATCGTCTTGAGGCGAGAATTTAATTAATTGTTGGCGCGCGAGGCAAATAGTTTCTCTTCATGTGTGGCTTTGTATCAGTTACGTGTCGTGCGTATAGGGGTTGAGGTCGTGGCAGGGAAAGTGTAGGAAGATTCCGGGGAGAAACCTAGAGCCAGGCTCGAGCCCACTCTTTAGGAAATAAGCCAAGTGGTCATACAGTTCAAAGACCGTTTCGAAATCCCGGGCAGGGCAATTTAGTGTTGTTACCCTCACAACACGGAAGCGAACGTCGATGATCGTCCGGTAAATATTCGCCAACTTTTTAAACACTGAAGCGAAGTTTCATCCTTTTCACCGCTGTGAGGTGAGTGCTTCTTTAGAAAATTTCTGAAGCAGGAAGAAGTAGATGCACTACATGGGAAACTTAAGGAAATCATGGACATTGAGTTATACGGGTGGCAAGGAAGGAAGAGTAATGCAAACAGTTAGAAAAAGTCAAGAAAGCTGGTAATAATAGAATCAAAAAGATTTGGGAAAAAATGCGTTGTAGCTTAGCGGTAAATAAATTAGACCTATAGCTCTTGAAATCAAACGAAAATATGATGTCGATAAGTATAGGATGGGTTCATGAATACTAAATAGAGAACTAGAGCCCTACGGAGCGAAGAGAAATAAGTCTTACGTAAGAGATAATATTCTAACCAAACTACTGGAGAGTTCATACAAAAAAAGAAGAAGAAAATTATTATGGCTTATTTATAGGTTCAATAAAGGAGTGTTGTTATATTGGCGGTGAAGGACGGAGAGGTTGAGATAAGACAGGGATATCTGTAATCACCATTGATTTGCAACACTTACTTGAAAGGGATAATTATGGGGATGAAAATGGATGAAATCTGGTATTTAAATATTTGAGGATCCGTTAAAATCTGCCAGGATAACGGATGACCAAGTGTTAGCCAGTTAGCCGATGAGTTACACTATTTGATGAGCATACCCTAAGTAAAAAAAAAATTGTGAAAAAATCAAGTTTATTCATTCTTATTATACAGTGCGGGGGGTTCATGATAGATGTGAATCACTGAAAGATGGAGGTAATGATATTGTTTTCACTTAGGCTGTATATGTATAAGATAAGAGTGCGTGAGATGAAGTTGCCTAAGCATTTCGCGAAACAGGGAGAGTTTCAGATGAAGACGGATTCACGAACAAATAAACATTAAAGGGATACCTTTGAGTAAACACGTAAAGAAAAGGTAAGTTAATTTGGAGTGTGGTATCGTACATTTCAGAAACTTCGTCTTAGTGCAAATTCAGATAAATAGGCATGCGCCAATTGTGTGTTATTCATATGCGCGTGGGGGGGAGTATGGAGGAAGCAGGTCGAGGGAAGAGCTAGCCAGAATAAGAAGTGAGATACACGAATTCGATATTCTCGGCTATCACTTTTTGAAATGTTTATATATTACTTATAAATAAACTATGTAGATTTTAAGAGCAGTATTTTATCAGTTATTACTTGTAAAATCTAGAAGGCGTTTTATTAATTTCTTTGGGAAATATACTAGGAGATGAAAGACAATTGACGGAGGGTTCAACCCTTGTGAGAATTTATTGTCCAAAAGATGGTCAAAGAACGTTCAGCAAAGACTATAAAAAAGTTCCTAGATCATTCATGAAGGACATTTAATGAACGTTCAAATGACACTCACAGATAGTGCAAAGACTATGCATTGGAATATTTCATCGATTGTTCAAAGAATGTTCAACGTAGAAGAATCGTGCCTGAATTCTTCTTAAATGAATAGCATCTGAACAATGAAGGAATGTTTAAAAATAGATCTCGTGAATTATTTTCATCTGAAATACTTTTGAACAAATATAATTTGAAGTGAAAATTGCTTATGATTTTTATGTGGGGTCCCTTAAAAACATCATGCATCAGAACTTCACTTCTACATTTTGACCAGACTTTTCGTGGCTAACTGAAAATGCTTGGTAAAGTGAGGATTCTATATTTCTAGCACCCACTTCATTATAAATTCGAGGTACACATCTTTCATACGGGATGTACATTTTTCCTACGTGCGTGCAGTTCATTATTTATCGGTAAAAATATATAGATAGTTCAACTCATTACATATTGCGATATCGCATGCAGGCATTGATGTTTGGTATAATCTCGTATGGTATATAGGAATATTTTTATAATCTAGAATTAATATTGTTTTAATTAGACAATTGAAATATACTTGCCTTAAAGATGTTTTTTAAATGTTCAAATCGGGAGCATTTTTGACATTTGTGGACTGGAAATGAACTATCTATGAGCAGTCTCAAATGAATAGATCACACTTGAAAATTCAATGAACATTCTGTGGTTGCATGTTCTGGATAGTTCAGTCGTGGACTACTTTTGAATTGATTCATGACATCTTCTTCATGGTCTTTCCCCACTGGGGGAGAAGATGAAAAAAAATAGTTGCAGGAAGAATTACAAGGAAGCGTGATGTTGCAGAGAGTGGAGTACATGGAAAAGAGAACAATGGGAAAGCGTGAAACAGAAAGGACAAATAGAGATTCAAGGCAGAATAAAATTTACGAAGGCTAAAAACAGCTGAAACGGTAGGTAACAAAGCAAGGCAGAGATTGCCCCAACTCCTATTATTTATGACAGAATACCGCAAGAATGATGAAGTGTTTCTCCTTCACTGTTACAAAAAGTAAAGAAAAAAATGGAACATAAATGTATTCTTCTTCTGTTGCATCATATGAATTATCAAAAAACTTTTATAAATTTAGATTTTTAATGGAGTTACCGGGTGAGTGAGGGTGAGAGGCCACAGAAAGAATTTTAAACGTTTTGATACGAATGTGTAATGGAAATTATATGAGCGGATAAAATAACCAAGAAAGAAATATATCAAGATTAAAGGTGCAGGTAACAGCTGACAAATAAATATAAATAACCTGCTCAGAATAATGCATTACTTATGGGATCCTAATTAGGCATGAAGTGGAGCTGAAAGCATAAAGAAAACTGGAAGATTTTGAAGAGACTATCAAGATCACATTTACGGTTTCTATACCATAATATAAAATGTTGCATGGTGGTGATTACTAAGTGGAAAGGTATTCCTGGCAGTTAACCTTTGCAATTGGAGCACCTAATACCCGAGACTACTGCTAGGGGAGGCAGAAAAACGACAGTTGGGGAGAGTTTATGCCAACTTTACGGATCACTCCGGAAGGAGAACTCTTTCATCTGTAGTATGCTAACTTTGTGGTGACAGCATATAAAGAGATGGAAACTAATTGAGAGTCAGCACAATAAATGCAAGTAAAGAGATATTTTAATAACTTTTCAATATTTAGTTTTTATTTGTATGAAAAACATAGTAATATTAGTGAACATAATTACTCATCTGATGCCATTCCAAGTCTGTTTGGGAGTCCGAAGTATTTTAGGCTCGAACATGATTTAAGTTTATTGGAGGAAAATATTGAGCAGTTGACGAAGTATCCCAGCATGTGTTTGAATTACAGCCTCAAGGTCCGGCATTGAACAAGTGTTTTGTAAACGTATCATGTACGCAGAGTTCCTGGGCAGAGCTTTCTGAGAAATCATTGGGGAAAGGTGCATGATCTCTCACGCAACAGTGTGAATTATTCACGATCATTTACCAATTTCATTGATTACTGGACAAATTAAATTCCTATACATAAAATTTAATTGTGCAATTAGCACTGATAATATAGTATCAAACCATAATTAGAGGTTTCGAAGTCGGGTTATCCGAACACTGAAGGAAACTCAAGTGATAAGTTCTAAAAACCACGAAAAGAATTGCTCGGCTTCATCGTCCAAATCGTTTTCATAGCATCAATATGATTACAAGGGACTAGCGCTAATAAAACTTAAAACTAACGATACTTCTCTAAAAGCAATTATTTTATGGTAATTTTGAATTAATTTTCCTCCTTGAAAAAAAATTTGTGCCGTGCAGGATTTTGAAATTAAATTGGGAAATAAAATCCCATATCGTTGAGCTACGTTTTCTATTTTCCTAATCTTCACAAGTGCTCAAGGTATTAAGTGAAGACCTTGACGTAATTATACGTTAACTTACCAGATAACGTGTCTCCCCGTGGTTAGAATCCTGAACGTAATTGGCAATCCAAGCATTAATTAATTTCACTCGTACTCAGTTCGACCGAAACTCTATATCTTAAATTTATTTAATTGTGAAAATTTTCGTACTGGTTCATGGTGGTATCCACAGGTAGTTTCATTTCTTGGAAATCCCTCAGAACTTTTTTCTTTGAGTTCATTTCTGTCATTTGGAGGGACCAAAGATAATATATTGATTTGAAGAGAACGTAATAATTTCTGATGAAGTGGACAGAACAACATTTAACGGCATGTAATATTTGAATCTTTAAAAAGTTTTTATGTGAACATTATAAGCCTGAATATAAACAGTAGGAGCAGACAAAGTTTTTGATTTTAACGTTTGCAATCTGGAAAAATCTGAACGAACCTTCAAGTTGATCAATTCGAAGAATTTGGAATTTTAATGAGGTCTCAGTCACATAGTCTGATAAACCGAAGATTGTTTCTTGCTGATTAAATACTTTCCAAAATGAAAATTTTTGGTGTTCCCGCGGAATCACTGAAAAATTCTTCGGCCTCACATTTAAAACCAACGTTTTCTCTGTTCATCTCACGGTTTCCTTGGAGATGAGTCCGCTTTTGCAAACACACAAAACGCCGCGAAGAGCTCGAAAATGACAGTGATTTCATCACTTTTCCCGCTTTTCTCCTCTCTTGGTTGTTTTTGGAAGAGGTCACGCAAGGGGAAGTGGCCGTCCGTCCTCTCCCTCCCAACTTCCCCTCTAGCCATTACTTAACTTGGAAATTCCCATGTTCTCGCTTTGTTTGTATGTTTGCTCGCCTCCATCAACTCTTTCTCTTTGGGGAGACAACGTTCCGCGTGTGTAGTCCCCTTTCTTGACGCATGACTCAATTCCCGAAACGAAGGCACTCAATGGACGCCCATATAATCTAGGTCTATTTTATTTTAAGGCGTGCTAACTTTTATGGCAGCGGCTCTTGTAGCGTTATGAGAATGAATCGGATGAAAGGGCAAGTAAATATGAGTTAAAGCCGGTCAGGGTATCCAGGTTGGTAAGAGAATTAGCTTTCCCGTCCAAGGATCGCGGGTTCGAATCCCATCCCGAGAATGGATTTTAAAAATTGTCATTTTTTTGTTTAAGCTAAGGTTTAATTTAGGTTACATGGTGTGGTATAATATAAGCAGTTATAGACCTGATTCTGCTTCGTATGTTTTCAAGGGGAACATACTATGTGATTCACAAGTTCGAATGGGAAATCTTGTAAAATTATGGTGCAGCAACTTCATCCACACAATATCTTCTTATCTGACTAAATAAAATCGTTGTAACTTTCTGTAACCAAGTTTATAAATACAAGTTAATACTTTTTGGGAGTTAAAATGGGGAAATTGAAGGTATTTTTGGAACAGCAGTTTACTGCTGCCTGTTGACGTGAAGTTATCGCACAATAAATGTAATCGTTGTTGGAATGTAGGGGTAATACCCTGTTGGATTGTTCTTTTGGCGACTGATCGAAGGAAGGGACTCAAATCTGTGGGAGGTCTCTTTGGGAATGCCCCGTTAAATACAAGATTTTCGGTGTACCAATTCTTCCGGGAAAACTACAAATAGTGAAAGAATGGGTTTCTGGAATTACCATTGTTGGGTTCAGAAATGAGACAATTTTTTATTTCTACCCGAATAAATCAGAATAATATGTGTTTTGAGCACCGTGATTAGAAAGAATACCAAAATTTAGTTTTAAGGTGCTTCAACCATTTAATTTATAGCCCATCGTGTAACCTTATTTATTTTAAGTTTACGCTTAGATAAGCACTGAATCCATGTCCCAGGTTGGTTCCGAACCCGCGACCTTTGGGCCATCAGGTGGGCTATCATGGCCGTCGCAATTGATTAAAGTGTACCGCTGTTGATGCAAGATGGTCGTTGGTGTGTTATTTTTAAATTTTATACCCATGAGGGCATTTCAGATTTCAGAGGTGGGACGTAATGTTGTGATGAGAATGAGCTCAGCATCATTTTTTTCCTTTTCAGAGGTGGGCGGAAATATATGGTAAGCAATTTTGAGCATGCTGATTCAGAACTAGTTCAAGGTCAGGAGGGAATATCGTCATGCGCGCAGAATATTCTCCAATTCGCCCCTTCCATTTATTTTGGAGGCCTTTCGATTGCAAACCCAAAGGGAAGTCGTAAATCTTGACGAAATTCCGATTCCCCCATCACGATTGTTATTATACGCGATGCTGCTTACTCATCATCCCTCACCAATGAACTATTTATTTTTAGCAAGAGCCGTGGGAGTATTTTAACCCCGTGAGAGAGTTAGAGAAGAGCTAAGGTCCTCCGATTTTAAGCTCACACCCTAATATTCTCCGATCGACCGCTTAATTTGATTTAGGCGATAAAAGTGAATAGTTAAAATACAATTTTTCGACAATATGTTTAAGGGATGAAGTAGAAATGGGGATCATGTCGTCGCATATTTAGTACACTTAGCAAAATAAGTTTCTAGAGTCTAATCTTAACTTTGAACCGCGATGGGTAAGGGAAATTTGATTTTTAGTTCATTTTCAATACTGTGGATTACCAAAGAACCTTCAAAAATATACTGAGATATATCTACGGAAACTTAAATGAATATAGTTAGTATTAACTATCAGTTAATAACACTAAATTCAGTAGGATGATGAGATTATGCATTGTACGTGCATTTGACAGCATTCATTCCAAAGAGAAGATTCATTACAGTCTCTAATGGGCTACTCCGTTCACTATTGCTACTTGATACATATTTTTATACAAAACATAGTTTCTATATTTAGTGCCTATTGAGAAATCACATTGATTAGTGAAAGTTTATCTCAATTTTGAATTCGAATACTCAAGCCAACCCATTGTTCTAATGGGGCAGATACTTTTCAACTTTTCATGACCAGTACATTTATAAAGTATGCTATGTTATCTAAAATGAGTGTACATTACTTTTGGAATGTTCTTTTTATTTATATCATTCTTCTCTTTTATTATTTTCGTTTCCTCCTCCGTATGCCTCCGAGTCTTTCCTTTGCCATTATTCTATCCATTGTTCCCATGACAATTGTCTTCATCAGACCATCATGTCGATTTATATGCTCGATATAGTTGACCCAACTTATTTTTAGTTTCCATCAGAATACTTTTTTCTCCTGCTCTTTTTATAACTTCTTTATTATTGGCCCTATTAATGCATTTACTTCTTTCATCACTCTTATGTATGTACCACCGCATTTGTCCATTGGATCAAAATTCTGTGTAAGTATTTCATTAGAAAAACTATCTAACAAATCTCAGTCATGAGCGTATTAATGAGATTGCTCAGTAATTGAGGATTCAGGCTTGTTTCTGAAAATAGTGCCAACGCTTGGCTTACAATGTTGTACTTCCAACGTACGGTCAACATCCTACAACTGACTGTGAACAAGAATCAATCCATCGTGCGGGTTCTTAGCACCAACCACGCTGATGGCCAACGCCAGGTTTAAGTGTCTAATGCATTAAAAGGCAACAGAATTTCTTCCTGAGATAAGCTGTCTACGCTGAGCTCAATCATGCGCGTTTTAATCCTATGCTTGATCAATGGGTAACTTAGGGATTGGTCTCGTTTCAGAAAATGGTGCCAGCTGACTCTCTTATACTTCCGACGAACAACCCTCCCACTGGGTCAGTAGTTGGTTATTTAGGGGAGGCGACCGACAGCTGAGGTCATTTGCGCCATATAGGATAGGTGGATAATTGGATAATGGTAGGAGTTTTCAGGGAACAGAGGAAGGGTGGAGAGAAACCCGGCGTCGGCATTAGCCTACTCTTAACGAAAGGCGCCAAGGGGGCCACGGCTTAACGTCCCATCCGACGGACGGAGTACTGAACTTGAAAGCCCTCCACTAGGCACTCAAGTGGGGACCGGTTTTCCACTGAAAAATCCGCCACTGCCGGGAATCGAACCCGGGCCCTCGGGATGGGAGACCAGTACTCTAGCCACCACACCAACCCGATCCCCCTGGGTCAGTATCCTCCGGTCGACAGAACTCAAGAGGGTTTTCATGATGCGTTGGTTCTCAAGCGTCGGTATCATCCTCAAAGAGTACATTCCGAAGATCCATACGTTGGCAGTCCTGGGAGGCACGTATTCGGACAGAAATAAGCGAGGGAGGATTGGCGTTCGGCAGCCATCCAGAGCGAATCACGGAGACGATAGCCAGACCATCTCCGCACCTGTCCCAGATCTGGACGGATCGCGTGCTGTTTCAAAACTCCCTCCGCGGCAGCGCCGCCTGAGCGAGTGCGGCGGCAGGCAGAAACATCGCCAGCGCCGTGCGGACAGAGAGGCCGCCGGGTCGACTCTTTCCAAACAACCTTTCGCCTCAGCTGCTCGGTCGTTCCCGTCTTTAGACCGAGTAAAAATGTGGATGGCCATGACAGACTTATTAGATAAGAGAAAGCACCGGGGGAGACCTCTGGCGGGTGGAGTCGGGACGATTTTGATTTCATTCGAGCTCAAAAGTTCTCCCGTACTCGAGTGCAAAACCATGGGAACGTAAGTTTTGCAGGTATGAGGTGGGAGGGGGGGAGTGGGAACGGATGGGAATGGGAAGACTGGTGGGGGTTAAAAAAAATCGGAAGAAAGCCAAGGAGAGCAGAGCACAAGGGATCCTTTCACTGGATCCGCTCGGTGAGAAAAAAAGTGTGCTAATTCAATTAATCGGGACGTAATTATAAATGGTTTTCTTTCGAAATTGGGCTCATCGGGAAAAAAATTAATTTACGAAATTCTTGCTCTAAAAACCGAGTAAACGTAAAAGAAAAAAAACAGTAACTCATTCAATTTCAGAGCCAATACTTCAATACGGTGGGTCGTGAGTTTAATCGTGTTTGATGACATGGCGAGAATTGTAAGTTTTGGGGCAATGAGGTTCATTTCATTCGGCCAGTAAGATTGATGAGAGGAGTGACTTGCGGTGGTAATGGTGATTCTCATATCAGACACGTATTACGTCAGACCAATGTTATTACCCATGTCTTGTATACTTTCGTTTCAATTCACCAACACTGGAAATAAATAATTCAGAGGACGCTTGCCCTACCGTTAAAAATAAAACCAAACGACTTATATTCAAGTAGTGGACTACATAATAACTAATAAAAGAAATTTATTCGGTATGATTCAATAATTACAATTACATTTATTTTTAATATGATTTATCGGTAGCATGTATAGCCATTTTACAAATCATCTCAGGTAAAATCTGAATGGGGAAAATGGCCTCAGGATAATTCATTATTAATGTGAAGATACGCTCCTCCAGAGTATTATCGCCAGTTTGCAGTTTTGAAACGCTCCGACTATTTGAAAGGCTACCTAAAAATGAAAAAAATTGAGTCGATATTTCCAAGTCGTGCGATTTAACTTGCACGAGTCGGGACTTTGTTTTACCGTGTAGGTTCTATCTGAAAAATGCGAGCGGTGAACGGTCCAATCCTAGTGAAACCTGTATCCGCCTCCGATAGAGCGACCAAGAAGTAAATGGGAAATAGTTGGCAAGGCAGTGCATGGCAAATGGACTGAATCGACTATCGCTTGGTCTCGTCTCCGCCTCTTTGCGGGACCACAGACCGGTTTATGCACCTTGGTGTGAGGGAAGTATATGCTATATCTACTCGCGCGAGCTAAGTGGAATACGGGGCCGACGTCGACAGATTGAAGTCCCTGTATAGTGGTGCATCATCAGTGTTCTAGGTATTATTATATGCTTCTCCCTATAGCATGAAGAATATTTAGCTTTCCTCGCCTGCCTCTTCTTTTTCTTCATGATATCAATTTTTTTATTTATTTTAAATAGTATTCCTGCGAAATATTCCTGCAGGAGAGATGGTGAGTAGGTATGTCTCATGTAGAGCATTCAATAGATGCGAAAGTTCAGGGTTAGGTTAAATATCTGTATTTTCTGTGCTAGTCATTATTGTTCATCAGAGGATTATATTTGATCAGAGGGGTTAATTCTTTTTTTTTGTTTGCAGAAGAATACTAAGATAATTCCGAGGAGGCATTAGTTAAATACGTTTGTTGACATGCACTAGGCAAATAAACTTATGACAATGAAGTGAGCTTGTTGGCAGTGAGAAAATTTTGAGGATAATAATATCGATGAGAGCAGGTATTATATTCGAAGACTCCTATTCCGATATTTCGGTTATCCAGTTCACCGAAATGTCGTTATAGGAGTATTCCAATGTACCTTTTGGCATTTGTATGATTGTCCTCAAAATAAATACATGGCCTCTTCAGAACCCAACGCTATTGCTTTTAACACTATCCATTACTATTTAACGTGCGGCAAATTAAATGCACAAGCATCAAATATACAATTGAGTGAGGTTTTCTACTCAGCAGTACTCAACAGAGTGTAATATTTATACACCGATATTAAACTAAAGGTAAAGTATAATTACTCATTCCCTTCCCAAATGATGGCTCTGTTTCAGATGAATTTTCCTTTCACTACCTAGCCATATTTTTACAAGGGTCTATCAATCCAGTTAGCCAAAAGATAAGGTCGTGAAGGGGACGTCAGAAATCTATCCAAGGACGTGGAGATGGTGAAATCTGCAATGGAGTGCTGATGCACACCTGTGGTTCTATGCGTCTTGCGCGAATAGTGGGAGGGAGCGGGATTCCTCGAACGTGTCTATTTTGCGGCTCAACTCCGTTCCTCGCCAATTACTGGCCTGAATTGTGTGGCTTGGATTTTTTATTCGAAGCTGCAAGAAAAGTCACTGGTCTGATACAGTTGCAGTAGCCTCATTTCTGAAGTGGTAATTTTAGTCCATTTTGATCCCAGGGTTGGTGTCTCAGACACTTTAACAAGGTTCAATTATGAATACCAAATTTTTGTACTCTTATTCTCTCTTTCCCATTGAATCCTACACTCATTTTGATAGGTCTGGGGATTGGATGGGCTCTTGGGGATTGATATTAACTATTTCCTTTACGTCTACAGTAGTATGAGGAATCATTCACAAGTCCTTTATGGATCGAAACAAGTCTCATCTGAGTTGCTTTTATATCTGGTTATACCTTTTGAGCAGCAGCTAGAAAGTATTTTATTTCATTTATTATATTCAAAGCTTTCACTACCCTTTAAAATGCAATGGAAACCTTCCTCTAGTACTTAATATATAGCTATATTATTCACCTGTAAACGTCTTCATTTCAAAGATACATATGTCCCTTATTTCATTTGAAATCATTCCGTTCCTTCTCCTATTTTTATTTTTTATGAGATTACCAGCTCTTACTCTTTTTCTACCACATTTTACTCATCACTGCTGTGTGAACAATTTTCTTTAAAATAAAATAAAAATAAAATAAATTTTTTTATAACCATTTATAATTTAACGTACTTTTCAAGGTTTTTTTAATGCATGTATAATGTTTGCTATGTGTTTTATCGTAGTCGTTTTTGTAACCATTTATAACGTAATTTACTTTTGGAGGTATTGTTGAATACATGTATAATGCTCGCTACATGTTTTACCATAGACTTTTTTTTTACTAGGTTTTATGGAAATGAAAAATACAGAGAAGTAGTATGCACCGTCAGTTAAGATCAACGAAGCAAGAGATTTTGTCGTCCTCTACAAGTATATAATAAAAGGAATCATTCGGCAATCAGAGCATATGCTACGGGGAAATAGGTTATCAATTTTTCTGCATTCAACGAGCAATGCGAAAAGCGTTTGAAAGCGAAAACGTTTTTCATTGCCTCGCAAGAACCATGTTGAAATAGTTCCTACCACTATGGGAGCTTGCGAACAAGGCGACCTTCAAAGCGTGCTTATTGGGTTTGTATATATAAGAGAATATGTTTCAGAGAACGTAAAATGAATATATGCTACGCTTTTGTATATTGTACCTGAGGAAGGTTCATGTTGAAATGCAGCGGGTGGGGAAAAGAATGATATAATAAATTAAATGAAACTCTTTTTAATTGAAGCTGAAAAGGTATAGGTACAAAGAAAAGGTTCGGGAAGAAGTTCTAGTTCGGGGAGCTCTATGATGAAGCCGATAATCATGTAGTAATCCCAAATCTCTTCATGTTCTCCAAATGATGGATTAATGATAAGATCTTAGTGGACTCCACAATAATTTTAATGAGACGACGTAGGTTTCGACACGTACAGTCATCTTTAGGTTAATGATTTCACAATTATGTAGAGCGAGTTACTATGAGGACGTTTTCTCAGCAAAAAGGACAAATTCCTTGTGTGATTTACCGGAAATTAAGCCATTTAAACTTTAAACCCAATTTCAGCATTCGAGTCATTTTTATTTTTACTTATCCCAATTATTCAAGAAAATTATTTATTTTCGAAAAGCAAGACATTGTGGCCGCAAACTAGAGGGTATTTGTTTTAAACCTAGGTAAAGCCATTTCGGATATGATATATCTCGTATGGTTTCAGCAGCGCAATTCGAGTACTATGCAAAATTACAAGAGGCCCAGAGAAAAGAAGTGCCTCGTAACGAAAAAGTATTAATTTATCACCCGTTTTGGCCTAGTACTACAATAATTGTCACATGTATGCCAAAATTCGTGTTGATCATTAAGAAATCCTCTAAAAAGACCTCTTATGGGCACGCTCAAGTGAAAAAGGAAATGTTTACATGCCTCTATCTCCCTATTTAAGGGTGTGAAGACGATGGAGATGCTACAGAAGATGCTTATGGAATTACCAAGATAAAATATGTAGATTAAGTTGTCTTAAACCTCAAAGCGGAAAACTCGAAGGAAATAATACATATTAAAGTGATATATATATTATCTCCTATATATTGTTAATTAATATATTATATTATTAATATTATATTATAATTTAATATATATTATTCATTATATTATATATTATTTAATATATTATTTTTATTATATATTATATATAATAAAGTGATAGTGTGATGGGAAGACGGGACTGCTGAAGAGTGTGATGATGGAAAATAGAGTAAGTACGTACTGAGGAGAAAAAGAAGAGACAAAAGGACGCAAGGGTAGATAAAAGATACAAAGATCATGGAAGATGTAATTGACATACCAGTCACTTTATTATTTTCATGCTTGTGTTACATGTAGGAAAAAATGTTTTCCATAGACTCATGTAAACAAAATTTATCTTCCTTCTCTAATTTCTCAGTAAATCAAGCATAAATTGCTTAGCCTGTAGGCCATAGGATGGAGATAATTTTACAGCTAAAATGCCGTCATTTTAGCACAAAAAGGTTATGCTATCTGTATATATTCTGGAAAATGTATGACCAACAAAATGGAGGTAACCATCTAATGGAGTTGTTTTTTGAAGAATTGGAAAATTAATGCTATTTTATAATTTAGGAGAAAATAAAGGGTAAATTCAAAATGATGCTTCATGACTCAGGCTTATCAAGGAAATTCAAAAGAATGTTAATCTCTATGTTTAGTACCTACCGCAATTTAACTTCTAAGAGGCCTATATATGTTGAAAGTAGTAAAATGTTCCTTTTAAATGGAATGAAAAGGCTGAAGTTCTCGTTTTAATAGAATCGGGTAGTGGAAATCCCACTTCGTTTAGAGTTAGGCCTTGAGATAGTCTTAACTTGGAAAATCAGAGATGGCGCAAGGATGAGTGACGGAGATGAGATTCAATCGTGAATCAACACAATGAACTACATAATTCCACCAATATCGATGTAATACTTCATAGAATCCACCATTTTAGCCTTCACATTGTTACCCCTCTCCACCACCAAGTAAGCAAGCAACGTAAAAATATTATTCTCGTTATAGTCAATATTATGGGAGTTGAATGCCAGCTGACGTCTCCTGCACCATTAACGATAGGCAAATATTTTTAGGGAGAGGTAGGAATAACAAATAAGTTGAGGGATGGGGAGAAACCCGGCGTCGGCATTAGCCTGCTGTTCATAAAGTGCAACAAGAGGACCACAGTTTAATGTCCTATACTGGACGGAGTACTAAAAAAGGAGTGCCTTTCAACCGGTACTCAAGTAAGGATCATAATACCATATCAAAATCTGTCACTTCTGGGATTCAAACCCAGTTTCTCAGGATGGAAACTAAGTACTCAAGCCGACACCAACCCGAGCCTCCTTGCAGAAATATATCCAGGGTTGGTATCAGGGAAAAGCGATCTGTTAGTATTGCGTGAGTTTATGGGTTGAAGTGATGGATAGGGTACAAACCAACCATTACAAGGACTTGTGTTTGACATTTTGGTATTGGTATACATGACTACTCGATTGCTGAGTTGAGAACACAATATATTGTTCAGCATGTCGTCCGTCGGATGGGGCGTTAAACTGCGGGTCTCTGGGTATTACCTTTTGTTAATAGTAGAGCAATGCCGACGCTGAGTTTCTTACCAATCTTACTTCGTTGACTTGAAAATTCATACCCCTGAAAAAGTTAACTATCTTCTCAAATCTCTCTGGCCTCAGTTTTCGGTCTCCTCCCTGGAATAACTGCATTTACTTCTTACATGCCGCGTGATGTAACGGCGTTGTTGCCGGATTCATGTCTCAGTCGATGATCTTCCTCCATAGTCAAAGGTCAAGAAGTGCGAAATCCGGCAACAACGGGTGCCATATCATTCGATTCACATCGATGGAAAAGTTACGCAACCTAGGTAGCCTGCTCCTCCTCCCGTTTGCTCTCGCTTCTGAAAAAGTGAGAGCTCACCCATAGCTCACCTCCTTGTGGTGCATGGAGGTCGTCTTCGGGCAAAGCTTTCTTCCGATCAGCTGGGGAAGTCGGCCGGAAGGAAGTTGAGCGGCTGGAAGGTTGTTGGGCGGACGTCCTTGCCTTCCCGTGAGTGGGGAGGAAGCGAGTGCAAGAGGAAACGTGACTCTTCCTCCTCGTCTCCTTGGCGAGGTGCATTCACCCCGTGCACTCCGTCAAGAGATCCTCTCCCCACACCTCGCCCGGAAGATTGGAACTCCGCCCCCTCGCAGTCGTGACGCATGATGCACTTTAAGCTTGGCGCTTAGGTAACTATGACGTCATCGACTCCCCATCGTATTTTTCCATGGTTGTCGTACCGATTGAAAATACGAAAGAGTATCGCTATCCGTGAGTAATAGCCAACGGTGGAGGAAGCCGGAAGGTAATTTTAAGTAATATATAGGATAGCTCAGCCGAAGCGGGCATTCTAGCAAAATGAGAACCTAATTACAGCTGGAAATACAAGCTTGGAAGTGGGAAGACACTTAACTCGGCCTTACACCTCGAATATGCTTCTTTATGGCACTGAGGCATAGACGATGACAGTAACAGAGAAGTCAATGCTAGAAGCGTTTGAAAGACATCGGTGGTTCAGTTGTAGATTGCTCGCCTGCCACGTGGGCGGCCCGGGTTTGATTTCCGGCCGATGCAACTTTTTAAATCTAGGTATGAGTGCGAAGAATCCTTTTTTTAATTGCAAAATGTCTTAGATCGCTTACCAAGGATGACATATAAGGTATGAAGGACGGTACCATGTGGCAGGGGGTGAACTCACACCTAACATGCATTACACCTCATGCAAAAAAAAGGATTAGTGACAAGTAGGGGGGTATGCACTATCTAACTTACCAGGGTCTCGTTCATGGATCTTAATAAGGCATGCGCTAGCGTTATTGTTATTTTTTGATTTAACTTATGTCAGAGAGAACGTGATCTCCATTCGTGCAGCACTCCAAATTGCTTATCACAATCAGTGGAGCGAATTTTATAGACGGTTACTGTCAACCCTGCGCTACTCTAGGGGTAAGCGTTAACGATAAAGATTGCGGTAACGCGATTGATGCATCCCTGATTACACACCAGGTTATGGAGAGTAATCACGCGATGTTTTGAATCCTGAGGAGGACAACATTTTTAATTTTGGTCAGTTTTTTCGAATTCAGACCCTTATGCACCCACCGCGCTAGTGAGGTTGGTAAGGTGACGTGTGTTTAACCAATGTTCGAACCTCGCCTCCGGCATAAAACTAGTGCTTTTTATTTTGGCATTAGATTCGTTTATACTGTGTGATACAACCACTGCAGCACTAGAATCTTAAAATCTACTACTTTTCCTTCAACTTAAGTACAGGACGCGGACGGTCCGTAAATAAATCCTCTGCATTAAATCATCATACAATTGAGATATTTCATAGTGATAGCTTAACCTACTTAGATTTATGGATATACGTCATGATATGAATTATATACTAATACGAGTTAAAGTAACGCGCGCCGTAATATGCGGAGGTATCGGTGAAAAAGATTTTTAGGTATCCAGGCATTGAGTCAATTCTTCTGACTGGCAGTTATGCAAAGTAGACTCTTAATGGGTAATTTTTTGTGCATGGGAGTAAACCTAATTACTTCATTCTTGTAATCCACATAATTTAAATTCTCTTTCATTCCGTCTTGGAGGGACTTGTAACATTTCCCTTCCCCTTGCGTTCTGACCAAGCGTTCTCCTTTCAGTCGTGACATTCAGTATTAGGCTGCTTCTTAAGGTCACCTCAAAACACTCTTTCTGCCTCTTTTCGTATCCATCCGTCAAATTCCGGTCTTTTCGAAGCCCAGGGCTAATTTGAATGACTTTCTGTTTTTTTTAAATATCTCAACTCACGTCTGCACCGCAAAATTTGTCAGCCCGACCTCTTTTTTTTAAAGTAGGTATTTAATACATAAGTATCTTTTCGCGGAATATCCGAACCACCATAGTGGACACTCCGTTTTCAATAATTCACCAGCATTCACTTTAGGTCTTTGTCCAAGAATCCTGGTCGTCAATCACTGCCGCACACTTTTTATCCGTGGATGGATTTACCAAGGCGCGATAAGTGTTTTGCGGCTTCCATTCGCCAATAAAATCGTGAGCGACTTTACGTCAGGAGTCAGTTGAACTTATTTTACCCAACCCGAGCATCTCGGCTCGGGGGAACGCTGGTGACTCCTCCGCAAGTGCCTACGGTCGAGTGGCTTCGATGAAATTGGGTCGATCGCAACACGATCGAAGCCGAGTGGAATGAAAGTTCCATATGCGTGCGGCCTAGAGTATATCATTAAAATACCTGGTTAATATATCGTATGTATAACCGTTTGTTTTTGTGGCTCAAAGCGGAATAGAGTCGTGGAGACTTGCTGGATTAGGTTAAGTTTTAAGTGATTCCAAGTCCTTTGACCCATTGGCTCCCAGCATCTACAAATACAGCTGCAAACATTGACACTTAAAAAAATAGATGGTTCGCGGCGAGACTTCGTGAAATTGCTACATGTTGAATGGAATAACTTTGTAAATATCACATAGGTAACTTTAATCGACCAGTTTCGTCGCTGTGCAACATCATCAGGTACTGGAAGATCAGGTACAGACATTATATTTGTGGTACCTGATGATGTTGCACAGCGACGAAACTGGTCGATTAAAGTTACCTATGTGAAATTTACAAAGTTTTTCAATTCAACAATGATATTTAACTTATTTTTAAAACACTTTTTAACTGAAGTTGCTAACCTGAGTCTCCCTACTGCCATAATTGCATTACATCGCGCAAAAAAAGATTTGCCAGTATCATATTTTGTTATTTCTTTAGGACAGACTGAAGGATGAAGGAAGCGACTCCTGATTGCGACGGGTGTGATTTCTAACACAAGTTTTTGACAGTAGTGAAATGTCTCAACAAAGGAATGTTGCTCATTTCAAAGCATATACACGTCATCGCAATTCTCAGTTCATAATATTCTTCTGTAGACATGTTGTTGTTTCAGGATAAAGGCTCTCTTAGTTGTGTGGTGAAGAAATACACGACCGTAGCTAACGAAAGGTCGACGAAGGGAAAGTGAATTGGAACGATCGCAAAGGAAGATTTCAGATGATGGTTTCGTACCAAGTAGTAAAAATATATACATAGTTTGCCCACGACGATTTTTTCGCATTTTTTGGAGCTCTGCTACCACGAATTTGTAATATTCGAATTCGAATACGAATATTTTTTTAAGTCAAACGAGTATTATAGAGTACATATGCGTGGTAACATACAAAATAGCTTTGATAATTTAGGAAACGAATAATAAAAAAGCCGGGTAACATATTTAAGTTTATAATATATGGTGTATAATATATTTTAGGCATAATTGGTTAAAGATCGTTAGTTTTTTCACTCTATTTTCCATTCTCCTTCATCCAATTGGGCAGCTGTCCTTCTCAACTTATAGTGAGTTTTTCCCAATTTATTGTAATTTTGTGCTTCCTGCTATTTTATAATAATAAATCAAAAGAAGACAGCATCTGGAATGAATTAAACAACTTTATATTGACATCTAACGGAAACATGTTTCAGAAGACTTCGTTTCGGAGATTCTCTATTGAAGAATAGGGGTGCAAGACTAGACATTTTGGAACCACTAGAGATTGTTAAATTGAAGGGTGATGTTGTGTTTGACGAATATATTTTTGTTAATCCCTCTCCGCTCCTTACTTCCTCCAGTATAAACCCCCACTCTCACGTGGTTCCCCTTCTTCATGACCCTCCTCGGACTTTCCTCTCTCCCTCTCTTGTACCTGACATTACATGCTGCCTGCCATTACCCTCGATCACTTACTTCATCTGCCTTGCAAATCCATCACTAGGATACCATCCTCTTCCAGGGACTTTCCGCCCATATACCATACCTTTCCCCTTCCGTATGATGCCAACATTTGCTTGAGCACTTTCGTTCCAATAGTGTCACCCAGCATCTCCTCTCACTCCTCTATTCAGGGTATGCATGTTTGGTGAGAATTCACCCACTGCCACACACCTTTATGGTGGCTTGCAGGGTACTATGTAGATGTATTCATGTTGCCTTAACTCACCCTTCCTTCCTCAAGTCCCTTCTCATGAAAGAAGTGGGATATCTCATGGAAAACTTTGTGCTGTTCCTTAAAATGACTCTGTAAGTTGAAACGTGAAGTTCAGTAAAAAAAATTAGTGGAAAGTTGCATCTTGTGTGATTGATTATAAGGTTTAGGACCACCTCTCACAAACTGTGCGCACATACACTGCGCCTATTTAATATGCTAGCCAAAATATATCCATCACCCCTGATTTTTGATTACGCAAACTATTTTTAAATCTTCCAAATCCTTCATTATTTTTAAATCGATTGAAATATATTAGTATCAATACTAAAATTTTGAAAACTTTCAAATTAACTTCCACAATTTATTACTCACCGTGTTCATCATCCACGGATGGTACTGTTGTTTAATCGACGAAAACCTTTTCCGCGACGCAGTAATAAGTATTGCATGATGAAAGAGTTTTCATTTTGGTCCTTTTAAAAATGCAAAGATTCCAAAGTATTTGGCCTGATAGTGTGCGTAATATAAACAGTATGTTAGAAGATATCGCCCGAAAAGAAAAACTCCCCAAACCAATGTAGAATAAATAAAAATAAGGCCTTACATAATAGTACCGCCCATACACTCGTGTGCTCATGAGCACGGATCATAATTCTTGTAGACAGGTATTTATCAGTTTTATACTTAATATATTGAAGAGTAATATAAAAAAGTATCATAATTCGAAGCTCAGTGTGTTCTGTAAGAGTGGAGCTTAACCAAGTTCGAAACCCAAAGCAACATGTCGTAAATGCACCTGTAATGAAATAGGTATATTGTGTAGGATAGCAATTTCCTCCTAGTGCAGACTATGAATTCACAAACATATCTGGTAATCAAAGAATATGTTTTGATGGTTGCTCCTCAAAAGGCCTAAAGGCCTCTCCTAAATAGGAAACCAGGGCTCTACACACTATGTCCAAACACTTTACCAACTGGACCCCCACATTATTCATCATCAGCATAAGTAACAAATGAAAATTAATATCCACAAAGCCGTAACCATAAGGGGGCAAAGGAATAAAAAAAGGAGGAGAGGGGGAAGGAAGGAGTATATGCAAAGTAAGGTAGCTCTCAATCACACGCACAAAATCAAGAATACGGAGAAACTAAAGTGGCGGTAAATGACACATTCGCACCCTCACTCACATGTTACAAACAACCGTCAAACTCAAAATTAAGGGAATCAAGGTAAAAATAAAACGAACAGCGACTCACACAATCTCTCACTCACTCAGGTTTGTATACAAAATACAGTCACCTTCGTGAGTTCAATCACACACACAAGCAGGGTTTACGAGGATTTCTCCAACGCCAGTGACCCGTCATACACGCAAGAAAAAATGATAAAAGTGGGGGATAGTAAATAACTAAAGTAAATAAATAAAATTGATAATAACTTTCAAACAGTCATTCACGTGGGTTTGCATACGATACACAGTCACCCTCATGATTCTCATTCTCACGCACACATACATGCAGGGTTCAGGACTTTTCCTCAATCATGCACTCGAGTTTGTAGATTCACAAAGTACATCCACAAAGTACCCTCGTGAATCACATTCACGCACACATTCAGGGTTTACGAGGAATCTCCTTCGCCAGTGAACCGTCACACTCTCAGGGAAAGGAGTAAGGATGGGGAAAGGATGCCTGCATTGAAGTTGGTGCAGGCGCATCATGGCAGTAGCGATATAGATATATCGCGCATCTCGCGACTGTCTTAGGAGTCAACTGCTACGTGTAAACGCTGTTTAATAATGCAATCATTTGATAACCGTAAGTAATATCTAACGTGGTAATTATCTGCATGTGCATTCGTCAACCATGCATGAAGCGTTTGCCATGGCGCCTTTTATGGTTAATATAATTTGAAGAGTTCCGATTAGGGGAACCATTACGGATGAGCTTCTATTCTCTCACCGCAGTGGTCTCAAATGAAACAGAGCGTTCGGAGTTCCGAGCGGAATGGGACCATCCGATCTTCGGACTAAAGAACAGGTTTTCCGCGCTCCGAAAATTGGATAACAGGTGTTCTAACACAGCCAACAGTCGTCTGAAGCGTGACTCTCTAGGAGGGAGCCGAGACCTTTGTCCCTCGGACCTTTTAGTTTTTATTTTACTCTTTTGAGGTCATGGGTGCGTGTCCGCAGCCGCCGGGGCATGCCCGTTTAGGTGCAGACGAAAAAGTTCTTCCGCCGCCTGCTTTTCATTCGTCCTTAATCCAGACGTTTATGCATGCAAGCCATGAGGTACCTATTTGAAACGACTTGGCGCGTATATCAGACAGTAGCTCCCCGGGAGCCGGCGACATCTGTGTGCTGAAGACCGAAGCTAAATGCCCGCAAAAAGTAGCCGCAATTAAGAAAAAAAAAGTAGAATTATAGACTGCCTGAGGAATTTTAGTATGTGCAGCTTTGGAAAGCGTGGATACGTTTCAATCTTATTTTCAAAGTCGACCTTTTGATGTTTTATAACCATTGCCACTCCGCACTTAGAATCTTTTACCAAGTAGATTTTTTAAAGTATTTTTTCAACAGCATAACAGAAGACCTAAATTGTCTGAGTGTTAAATAATTCTTGTCTCTTATTGGTCTCAACATGGTGTCCATATTATATTTTTACTACTCTCGCTTTTTTTAAAACATTTATCGAAAATCGGTATCGCTGTTTTCATGAGCGTAATTTATGATTTTTCAAAAGGGATGAAAAATTAACGGCTCTTTCATCCTTAGCCGATAATCTGGTAATGGGAATATGGTAACAGGGTCATTTGTTTTCCATTTCAGTCAAAAGAAGTTGTTTTTGCGTGCAATTCAACTGTACTAAAGCCCTTCATATTAAAATCACGCGCGAGCAAATGGCACTGGATAGAAAAAAATTATTTATCACATTCTATGTTCAGCGTGCCTAATGATTAATGAGCGATAAGGATGTAGATAATTGCTTGAAAAACGTCTGGTTAAAAAAAATGCTGGTATAAAAAAATAACAGAGGAGTTACGTAAAAGGCCGTTGGCTACTTTTTCTTCTTGCTTCGACAGTGGTGTAATTTTTACTGTTCTCCTCCCCAGCAGATGTTTATGAAACCATAAATGAAGTAATCAGGGCGTATCGTACTATTAGCTAAAGCCCTTTATTTATATTCCCATTAATGTTTGTTGTAATTAAGAATACATATCTTCATGTTACAAACCATCGTAAGTGGATACGAATTTACTGGATACAAATTGACAAAAGCTGTAAAGATATCTGATTAACAAAATAGGGCAGAGATACAGATACGACGCATGCATAGAAATGCCTATGTGTGTACTCTAGTTTCTTTCCAATAAACTATTTTTGCTCGTCGTGGGTAGTTTTAATTTTCGTTAACTCTTCGTGTTCAACTGTTTTTGCTAAACTGGAGTCAAGAGGCGAATTGCATTCCTCATTTATTTATCCTTTTTCTCGTCATGAATTATTGACTGAAGTTTTTAGTATCTTTTCTTGTTTTGAAATAATAGCACTCATTGAGAAAGTATCTGGGTTAAATGTGTCATATAAACGACACTGGATGATGCCACTGCCAATGCAATAGTTAATGATCCGTGAAAATAAGATAATTTTATTAATATTTAAATTATAGTTTCATCTGATTTCTCATGTACTTTTAAAATGCCATTCGATGATTTGTGTTGGAATAACGTAATTTCAAAGGATATCGAGCTTTAATTTTCAACCTCATTACGAGAAACTACGTGGATGGAAACGTTTTTAAAGTGGATGTCTTCCAATGTGATACATAAGAAGGGTATTTGTTTGAAAAGTCTTTGTAAATTCACTAGAAACTTTATTGAGAACGAAAATGCTCGCCAACTTCATGACGTAATAATAAGGGCTATAAAAATGTAGGGGTGGTCTGCTTGTATCGTCACAATGCTCACTCACAGGAGATTGAAAGCTGGTTCTTCTCGAAAAGAATATTAGATGTTACGTAGTCCTTCTTGAGAGACTTGGTTAACTTGGCTCGTGAAAAGTGTCTATTTCGAATGCAATTCTTCTCCTTCATTGGGCCTGATTGACCTTTCTGGTGCCAGTAATATTTTTTCGACCTATCTTCCGTCTTGCAGGTACTTTGATTATCCAGAATTTTGAATTATTGGAATTATCCAGATATATACCCCGAAATCGCTAATTAGAGGTGATATGTTGGACTAAACGCTGGCTTGAGAAGCCGCAGGCAAAGAGGTTAGTTTCACGATGGTGTTAGCGCACGATTTTACTGGAAATTTGTGGCGCAATTTCCATCCGAGCGTTTCCTTCGAAGAACATCCTTTATCTATCACCCCTTAGGAGACATTTTAAGTGTTGAGTTTTCTCTACTCGTCTTTTTTTTCTTCATTTCTACTCTCAGCGATGGCTGAAGCAAAAGCGAAATTGCCAGTAGAATTGCCCAAGCGAAAAGGAAGTTAAACCAGAAGAAGATTCTGCTTACAGCTGCAAATACATGTGTGAAACTGAGGAATCATTTCATTAGAACATACATCTGGAGCATTCTTCTATATGGCAGCGAAGCATGGACGATAACAACAACAGATAAGTCAAGATTGGAAGCATTTGAAATGTGGAGCTACCGAAGAATGATGAAGATAAAATGGATCGATCGAGTGACAAACGAAGTCTCAAGAAGAGTGGGAGAGAAGAGATGCCTACTGAAAACCTTAAAAAGAAGACGGGACAACTAATTAATAGGCTACATCTTAAGACACGATGGTCAGATGAAGACAATCGTCGAGAGAAAAGTGAACGGGAAGAATGGAAAAGGCAGGCCTCGTATAAGGTATATGGAGCAAGTTGTGAAGGATGTAAAAGAGGAGAATTATGTCAATATGAAGAAGTTGGCTAGTAGAAAAATCGAGTGAAGGGTTGCGTCAAACGAATCCTAGGATTGTTGAACGAACATGAATATGATGAATTTTTCGTGGAGAAGATGCGCACGCAAAAGGTAAATATTTCTCTTCGACGATGATCTCAATTGAAAGTAAGCTACTATAATACTCTTCTGTTGGCATCGCTGTCATCCTAAAAACTGGTGAGGTGTATGGAGCAATTTGTGAAGGATGCAAAAGAGAGGAGCTGCGTCAATATGAAGAGGTTAGCCGATAGAAGAATCGAGCGGAGGGCTGCGTCAAACCAATCCTAGGATTGTTGACCGATGATGATGATGATAAGAGCCAGAATGTTGTTTCTTTCCTGCTGTCGTCATTTATTACTGACCAATTCTCGCAAATTTGGTTCGCAAACTTACATAGCATGTTAATAATAATAATACATTTTATATATTTTCTGTGGCAATGCCACCTTAGAAAAACAATACAAATTAAACATATACACCAGTCGGAATTTAACATGACAATAAGCAATTACATGAAGTATTATACATTATATACATAAGTCAAAATGTTCTGTATTACATTACAATTATATGCAAAGGTGGGAAAGACTTAGTTATACAGTGTTTTAAATAGATATTCCCAGTATTTATCTTTAAAAGAAAGTATGGATTGAGTACAGGTTATGTTCGTGGGTAGGGAATTCCATAATTTTATGGCATTAACAACAAAAGATTTTTCATATACATTGATCTTGTGTGGTGGGTAGTAAAAATATGTTTGTTGTCTAACTTTTAAGGAACATGCAGTTGTTTGTCTTTTAGAAAACATATCAAGCAGGTAGGCTGGCTTATGATTACGGAATAATATAAGAATAAACAATCCCTAGAAATTTATTGCTTTAGCAAGAATCTAATATCCTCTAAAGCAAGCCATTACTTATTTTTAGTGACCATTCCGGCCAACTATATATATAGAATATTCTATTCTTCATTAATTCATCTTCATGTTCTTTATGAATGAGAATAAACTTTTTAATTCCACAATTATTTATTTCACACTGCTACTACCATGGGATCGACGGTTAACGTCATCATCAGGTCTATGGATTCCGGGAGGTCTCTATCAATAAGAAATTGTGGAATTACAAAGTTTATTCTATCATTCACAATGAATACAAGTAAATTCCATAAATTAACGCATGAAACCATCAATTCCATCTTCACAATCAATGTTGAGATGAATCTGCTTTAAAATTCAGGTTAACGAAAGAAACTTAAAGAATTCACGTGTTCAAGCATATGCCAATGTTGTCATCAATTTTGGAATTTCGTCCTCCAAAATTATTCTGGTTTATTAATACTTTTAAACTATTTTTCTCCATTAGCTATCCTAAGGTGATCAAGGACCCCCACAATTTTTCACAATTGGAATTGCTGAGACTAAAATAATTCGCTGATTACTGATCATTCACTAATGATTCTGTCTAAGCAGGGTATCCTAGAATTTTTTTTTCGTTCGTGCAGAGTTTTTTTAATGGCAATAACGTGAGGAAAGTGCACTTTCTTTGCACTTGCATTTTCATTTTTGCTTTTCAGTGCCAGAACTATAGTCTTTCATTCCAAAATTTTCTTTTTATAGTCTAAAGTTTCCTCTTATGCCATTGATGATTAATAGAAAACCCTTCAACTTCTTCTTTTAGTCTTCTTCAGTATTTGTATTTTATATATATGTATATTATTCCTAAATCCCAGGAAATTCTTCTTAAGTGATTTCTTATTTTAATTATTAATTTGTGTCCACGCTTCCTGTATCCGTAACTGTTTTGCTAAAGGAAAGCTATTTAAACGTAAAAATTAACAAATATTCTTACCCTGAGGTTTTCTCCCTTGCCATTGAGTAGGTATAAATTCTTTATCTTAGCTTAACAAACCTCAGTTTTCTGAGTTACTACCCACTATTAGTCATTGTGGAACGCCTCACAAGGTCATTCATGAAGTTTTCAGCTTCATATCCAAACCTCTTCTGTACCTAATTGATGGTTTCAATGGTCGTAGTTTGAGATAAATAACTTTGGAAATACCAAGTTTATTCTTCATACATTATCTACTCTGCTTTATCGGAATGAAATCTAATCGGAATCTTTCTCTGCATTACAATAGCCTAAGTATGTACGTATCTTCTTCGAAGATGGTTGCTTAAAAAACAGCTTCAATCCTCTAAACTATGCTGGAAATGGTTTTCAGGTGATGTCTCTTTCCTCTTCATTTATTTACTCTTATTAATTCTTCAAGGATCACAGTATCCATATTTTTATACTTCCTGGCCCATTTCAAAAGCAAAATTCCGATATCCCGTTATGATCGAGCGTCGTTGAGGTTGAACAACATTTCTAAGACATATACGACAAGCTGAGAAGATTCTTTTCCCGCTCAAAATATCTCAAAATCTGTGTCTTTGGTTGCGATATGTTAATTTTTCACTCCGAAGTTCGGTCACGAACCCGGATTTGGCGGCCGTGTCGTCCGAGTGATGGAGATCCTGGATTGGTGAGGGAAATATATATCGGAAAAAAACAAACTTTTAAAGTGTGTTTTTTTCTACTCTTCTCAGAAGTAGCTGCTCTGGAAAGAGATGGTGTTGTTATGTAGACATGATGGTGTAAGCAGTCGTGCGGATGACCTGGGCTGGAATGGAAAACTGCGTGACCTTATAGCTGAGAATGTTTTCACCTACGTGGCGGCTAAATGCAAAGAATTTATGTATCATTGTGCCACTGCTTCCCAGCTCTCAATCAGTTCACCGACCAAGAAATCGGTTGGCCTTGGTACGAGTTACCCTTCTCTGCCATACTTTTTACGTCGGTATTGCATCAATAATTTATTCGCGTCACATTTGTGCTCTGACAAAAGTGAACTTACTCTTGGTGAATTGGAATTGAATGGTTTTTGCTCTCGGAGATTTCTTTCTCTGTATTACGTAAAAAAACTAGTGATTCTCAATATTCCATCATTTTACATGTCACCCAATGATTTTCTGTTCGTTCATAATATCCAAACGTTATTTAAAGTTGTACCAGATAGAAAATATTCTCCCAAAGGATTAGGGGCTCCTCAGCGTATCTGCATGCAAAGTTTTCTCTGACTATCCTCCAGGTCAGGTATTTCATTATCGACGTTTGGAAGGCTGGCCTTGTCTTCACAACGTTAAGCGACAAAATAGCTGACCTCTGGTAGAGTGCCCGAGAAAACTTCAAATGGTGTTAAATTATCCTATATTCCACCTACCTTCATGGAGACTGAAATGGAATCCCACGTAAAAATGTTCATTATTAGGAAGGTAGTCGTTAATTCGTTGCTTAAGCTGCTCTCCGCTCAATCAGATACTTACCTAGGTATTTCCACAATTTAAACGTTAATGGACTGTGGAAAAGAAATGAAATCTCTTGTAAGGTAGTTATCAAGTTCAGAGACGATTCCCGACCCTGCCCCTATACTAGGATTTCGCAGGTTTTTCACACACCCCTTCTTGTGTGGGTGTTTTCCTGCAGTGGGTTTTTGCGTAAAGGATGTAAGCATAATAATACTCACGTTTTTCCCACATTGTAAATTCTTTCACACACTATTAGATATGTAATATTGATATACTGTGTATATATGTTTCTTTTGTATTAATTAATCATTCTTTAATTCCTATAATTGTATTCTTTACTGATTTTTTAACCTCATATTGTAATTGTTTTAGGTATTGACCACTATTTTATTTATATATTTCTATTGACGAGGGGTTAGATGGCAGAAGGGACAGTTTTGTCTCAATCTCGCCCCAATAAAGACCTTTTATTATTATTATTATTATTATACTCGTGGGCCCAGCTAATGCCTCAGTTGCATTCATGAATCTTGGATTGCGTAATAGATCCCCTTCTATTCATTTTGTGCATCAATTATATAGATACCGTAGTATTATTAAATGTATTTTTTGCCAACGATGCGGTGGTGTCCAGGGATATTTCAGATGAAGAAGTCAGTGAATCACTAAGCAGGGATCTGGATGTAATTTAAGTTTGGTACGATAATTGTCAGAACTCAACCTAAATAAGTGTACAGCAATATATTTTTTGGGTGGGATAATTATCTTTAGCGATCCAATAACATCAACAAACATACAATGGATATATTTATTCCGTAAAGTACTTATGTGCTATAATTGCTAAACATTTATCATTGGAAAGAAACACCGGGAAGAAATGCGTTAGAGTCAACTGATTATTTGAATATATTAAAAGAGTACTAGGGAAGTGTAACGATAAGGCTAAAGTGATGTTACTTTATGCTTGTTAGTCCTCACTTAGAATATGCAAAGAGTATCTACAATCCAAATTATTTATGTTTGATCACAGAACTAAACAGTGTGCCGCGAAGAGCAGCTAGGTTTGCTAAAGGGTTAACCGATAGGTTTCCAGTGTACCGAAATTATTAGAGAAACTAGTCTTGGAATCTTTATCAAGTCGTAGATTTAATCATAGAATAAATTTCCTAGAGAAATTTAAAACGAACAGGTTCCCTGAAGATGTTAAAAAAATAAAAAATATCAACGTACATACAATATTTTTTTTATATCGTTAAATGGCGCATCAACGGCGATGTCATTAGCGCAAGAAAAAGTTTAAACTTACAAACCAGCGTACTACAACAGGTTAGGCCATGAAGATAAAATTAGAGAGAGAAAGATAGTAAATAGGGAGATTAAAAAAAACACATTTCATATGAACGATTCGGGGCAGTAATAAATCACAGTAAAGCTACATGAGAAATTGTAATAGGTATCTTGATTTTGATGCTTTATAGTGCCTGCAGTACTATTATTTAACATATTAAGGTTTTAACATGGCTAACTCATGCATACTTTGGTAATTAGAAATAAATTAATGAATATAGCTGGAGAAATTCCTGACTAATCAATAATTATCATGGAACTTTGTACTATATGCTAACAAATTTTGTTATTCGTTGATCAATAAGAATATGCATGATATGAATAGAAATCCAATACTTTACACAAATTAGTAGCATTATACGTCTCATTGCTTGTAATTAGTACCTAAATGCACGGGCTAGCATTTTTGCATGCCTACATGGCGGCAAGTGTAAATTTAACATCCTGACACATACCTTGCGGTGACTTTCAGTATGTTTATGTAGAAGTAGATGTAGATAAATGTGAGCATTGATGTTATTGTTATAATTGATACTTATATACATGTATATTATCACACCCTTCCCTATATTTTTGAGCCAGCTTTTGTACAATAAAGTATCTATTTCATTTACAAGGAAATATTCACATCAATAATGACTGAGCCAGCATCATCTAATGAGCACTGTGTTACGGATAATAATCGGCCACTGGCATAGATAATATGTGCGATATAAGGGAGTGTGATAATTCTATAGGCAGAGGTGAAGGGTAAGCACCTGAGGTGTGTAGTTATAAGTCGATAATTTAGCGGTGCAGACCTATCAAAAGGCACAGAAACCTGCAAGGAAGCCGTGACATGGGAGATGATTTTTTTCTCTATGAAAATCTGAATAATGTAAATATCAGCGGGTGACTTCTTTCAGGTTTTTCACCGCTAGTTTGCTATCCTTGAGGTTACCAAAATATAGCTTTGAGGTAAATTACACTTAAACCGAACATAATTGGTTATACGCTATCTTGGTCCACTCATGATGATTAGATCCAATTGGGTAGAAAACAGCAAGCGACGATGTTCACTCATTTGGAAAAACATCCGATGCCCATAGGATGAAAAGTCAATTAAGATTTATTTTTAGGTAAAGATTGTCCATTTTGTAATCATGGGTTCGTGCTTAGCTGCGCGAGTGGTAGACGTTAATTGAGAAATTTCTCTATTTAGTCGGGTGTGAAAGAACGAGCGTTTGAAGGTTGGATAGTGATCCGCCGTGCCCAAGCTTATGTTCACACGTATTCACTGATGGTGAAGAGTCACTCGTTTGATTCTCCCAACTCCCCTTTCGATGCGACGGTGTATTGCTGGGCTTGGGGGGTTACGGACAAACAGAGGTCAAAGATTTGACCGAGGAGGGGGAGGCATGAAAGGCTAGGTACCGCCACGTCACGTCCTAATAAGGGAAGACACCTGCCACCTGGGAAATGAAATACCCCTTCCGCATTTGATTAGTTACGTGCTTGCACTGGTTAGCTCCTTGGAAAAAAGTTCTCGCCGGCAACTCCGAAGGACGCGGCCTCTGATTAGACACTACTCGAGAGGAAAGATTTTTATGTTGCCAGGTTCAAGAGCTTCCTTGGGTTCACTAATGGTTTGATAGAGTGAGAGCAAAGCGAATTCCAGACACCATGACTCAACAGAACTATGCCAATGGTTTGTTTATTCGGGAGAGGCGACCGATAGCTGAGGTGTATGATTAGGTAGGGGTAGGGATTGTTTAGGGAACGTATGGAGGATTGAGAGAAATTCTGTGTCAACATTTGCCTGATGTTAACGAAAGGTGACAAGAAGTTCACGGTTTAACGTCTCATCCGATGGTCGGAGCACTGACCTTGAAGTACTCTCAAAGTACACAAGTGGAAACCGGAACAACAATGGAAAATTTCTTTCAGTGTCGGGATTCGGAACCTCCCTGGATAATGCTTTAATAATATTCATGCATATCCTTTCCATCAAATTAGGCTTTCAGATGCTTCAGCTGTTAAGGCCATATTGCACCCTGTAACTTAACCCCCTAAACTTCCAAAGGCAAACATGAAAACCACGTAGGAAACTGAATCCATTACACTTAGCACAGGTTGCGTAAATTTTATGAAAATATTGTTATTACTGTTGAGTCGGTTTATTTGAAAACGCGGAAACCAAAGAGTGCGAAGAAATGAGTTACCATTCGCATTGACACAACAGCAAAATCAAGTCCCTTAAATTTTGGAATTTCATTTGGATAAATGATTTCGAAAAAATCAGCACACTTGTCCATCTTAACTTGGGAAGCAAAACACAAAAATCAAAAAGAATACCAAACCAAGCGAATGCATTGGGACCAGTCTCTGATTCATATGTCATTCCCAAGTCCATTGCTTGTCATGGTCAACAGGGCTTGACCATGAGGAGGTATGGATCGCGTAAAAAAATTATTATTCCTTCGCCGAAAAATACATACACGCGACTTGTCAGACGGCAAAAAAAAGGCCAAGAGTAGAAGTACTCCCTTGCTGTGAGCCAAGGCAAGAGGAGACGGACGGAGAGTGAAAGGGGGAGGGAGTGGTGTAGAAGCGGTTACGGCTCAGCGAAATCGCTGAACTATCTTCAGTTGTCTCATCGCGGTCGTCTCGCTCATGCAATCGTTACGTTCGAGCGTGAAAACGTTTTCAAATACGCGAGATGCGGACGGGCCCCCCCAAGGCCACATTATGCGTGAAAACGAGGCGAGATATCCACTTTTTAAACAATTTTTATCGGATCCCCGGCGAGAGCGTGAATTGGGAAACTGAAAAGAGATGAGGGAGAGAAGGAGTGCGGGAAAAAAAACAATTGCGGACGTATCACGAATTAGCATTTTGTTTGTTCCGGGCAAAATTGTATCTAATCATACGCGCAAAGAAAAACAATACATGACATTATGACCATCTTGGGAATAGCTAATTATATGGACACTTTACTCACTATCGGTTTTTGTATGTACATATTTATGCCACGCGACCGATTGTCGCCGCGCGCCGCTAAGCAATTCGTAAACCACTTTAAGGTCAAGTTTATCGTAGCAATTTTTCAAAACACACAATTTCCTTTGACATGAGCGCCAAAATAACGCCGCGGTATACATTTTCGGCACGGATGATGCAAAACGACTATTGAGCAAGCATCAGCCGGACGGGAAAAAATATTCTTCCTTCGTGAAATAAGGGCCACGAAATCATGTCTGTGCCCCTTAGACCAGGCACTGCATCATCTCAGTCTTTGCTGCATCGCTAAAAAATGGCTGTAAACTATGGAACAATCTTTTTTCCCGGAATCACTCATTTATCGCTGCTGCGATGTGACCCAAATTTACATTTAACCTCCAGCTGTGTAGAGGAATATTAAATGTATTTCTAAATACGACTTGCGTTGAAACAATGGATCTCTCTCGGCTTAGGATTGCGTAATAGGGAGAGAGGACTTTAAATCCTTAACGTCCCCAATCGCTCTCGTTCGTAACTCGAGTGGATTTTCCCCGGAACGGGTCTAATTTTAATGATTCATTCGTCTGACATTGTACGTGGACATCATAGTAATACGATTCACATTCTGGAGCAGCCCGACACACTTTCATTACCCCGTAACATTCGTAATTGCTCAATGTCAGTTACCCCTGTTTCTTAACTATTTACACACCGTAATTACCTTTATTTCTTCATACTGTTGTTGCGGATTGCATGCACTCATTTCGAACCTTAATTTTTTTACATTTTTTCTTTTCAAGGAATATTTTATTCTGATTGTGAAGGGTATTACCCTTATTAGTAATAGTAGATTGGGTTTTATGTACTCCTACAGCCAAGTTTATATTTCGCAGTCTATCCTATCTCCTATAATTAGTTCTAAGACAAGCGGCACAGCCATGTCCAATGCGGGATTTGAACCCACGACCATTTGGTTGTCAGTGCGGTGTATTATTGACCTGACAACCGAAGTCGGCGGTATATATTATTTAATCATTCCTTAATGCTGTAAAATCTGATTACAATCATACCCTCCTGCCGTAATGATGAGAATGAATACCTATATCGCAAATACTATCTAAGTTGTGATAAAAAATATTTATTATGCTAAAAAGACCACTCTCTAGTGTGGAAAAATCTTCCAAAATTTCGTTATTCTTTTTATAACCTACGAAGAACACTTATACTTCGTGCCTCGATAGGAGTATGATAATTTCATTTGTCAACAAATCGCTAATGGCGATGCCGCATTTCTCCTCATCCTCACTCTTCGTGTTGATCTTTTTTGACAATTAGTATGAACAGTGTCTCTGATGATCTCTGTTGGTTGTGACAAATAATAATAGCAGCTAACCGTAATTTGGCTGAAAATTTTTCCATAAATTCAAGGATTGCGAAGTTGCCGCAAATAACCTAAACCTCACCTGATATTCCCATTTTTTCCACAGAGAAACAAAAACCATTCACTATCCAGTCTTGATCAACGTTATTGATGTTTTTTCTGTAAAAGTCTTGAACCGAGGCATATTTTTGCGTAGCTACATAATTCTGGCGAAAGAAAAAATTAAAGTCTTCTGTCTGCAATTGCGGATAGTAAGTATGATATTATACTTACTCTATGGTAATATTTAAATAACAGAAAACTACAGTAAACACTGTATATCCCTCAAAAACTTACTGCGGTTTTTCCAACTGATTGGAATCGTCAAAGATAACGTATAATTGTGCTAAGCGTGGCTAAGTCACTGAGGTGAAATACAATCTGAGATTGTATTTAACCTCAGTGACTTAGCCAGGGTTGGTCTCCGATAAATTTGGGAGATATTTACAAAAAACTTGATTATTAATTCTGCAACTCTGAGCCATAAAGTTAATAAGTTAATTGCATGCATAAGACGGACTCAAGATGATCTGAATAATGAAGATGAAATACGTGCTTCATCAACAGCATCATAGAGTTATGAAACCATAAATTGGTTTATCACAGCTCAAAATTGACGTACAAGCAATTGATAATTGGTGTGATACATGGCAGTTAGGATTACACTTAAAAAATATCTTGAAACGAATTTTCGGAAAAAGAATAGCTCTCCTCCTAGCACTTACAAAATAAGTATTAATGAATTAACAAACGGGGAATCCATTAAATATCTTGGAATAAGACTGACACATGATCTTTCCTGGGGTAAACACATAGGTGAAATAATGGGTCATTCGAATCTTAAACTGGGATTCGTCAAAAGAGTACTGGGTAAATGTGACGATCATGCACGAGAAATCAGCTCCTTTTCCCTTGTTAGACCTCATTTGGAATATGCTGCCAGTGTATGGGATCCCTACGAAATCGGTCTTAATAAGGAACTTGAACGTGTGCAGCGAAGATCGGTAAGATTTGTAAAGGGACGATACGATAATTATGTTAGCGTAACCAGTCTATTAAATGAATTGAAATGGGAATCATTGTCAGATCGCAGGTAAAAATTTAGACTTAATCTCTTAAACAATATCCAGGACCATATTTTCAGTGATGATGTTAAAAATATTTTGCGGACCCCAACTTACTATGGTAGACTGAACCATAATCACAAAATTAGATAAATAGATTGCCGAACTGACAGATTCAAAATGTCCTTTTTCCCTCGAACAATTAGGGATATGAATAACGGTAAATATATCCAGTACGAGTGTAGCAATGGATAGCATTGGTGGCTGCATGTTGGTATAAGGACTTGAAGTTAACCCAACTAACAGCATGTTTTTGCTTTTTTGCTTTGCTATTTTTATATTTTTTTAAATAGTGTAGTTTTGAACAGTACCTATACAAGTACTAATCCTTTTTTATGCATGAATGTAGTGCATGTTTGGTGAGAATTCACCCCCTGCCACATACCTTTATGGTGTCTTGCTTATGGTGCTTGACATATTATGTAGATATAGATGTATATGTGAACACTCGTTTTTTCTTCGCGAACCTCTTCATATTTACATACATCTTTCAAGCTCGTTTCATTTGATGCAAGACTTTCAAGAGCTTAAAAGTTTGAAAAAATTTACTTTTAGGAAGACAAAATGAGATGTCCACACATGCATTTTCAGCAGAGGAGAAGAAGCCATTGCAGGGTATAGGTTCCGCAGTTTCAACGGGCGACATAAGAGCTTCATTGCGACGGTTAAAAAAGATAAGTACCTTAACGAGGGAGCGCATAGTTTGAGGACACGTGAGAAATGGGCGAAGAAGAAGAAAAAAAAAACGGAATTGTTTGATGACGGCGTCTTCGTCCTCGAGCGCTCGTTGGGAAACGCATCGGCCGGGTGACGCCCAATAAAGCGTCGCAACATAACATCCGGCATTCCGAAACTTTCCCCAGTGAAAGCCGGTGCGGCAAAATGCAGGGAGGGTCGGGAAAAAAAGAAGCGATTGAACATTTTGACGCATTTTTTTTCTCTTCTCTCTCGTCGCGGGTTTTGACTCAATATTTGCATCGCACGTGAATGAGACAATGGATGGCTGTTAAGGCCGTATTACACGGTCGTTGAAACTACGCAAGTTGATGTTGATTCCGTTTGGGCAGTCGTCTGCGAAAGTCCGTGACGTAGAAAACTGCGAGGACGCTTGCTTGACAGCTTTAAATGGTGCAATCGTCGGTGCATTATGTCAGTGACAATATACCATTCAGTAGCGGTAATATCGTCAATATATCGCATAACGTCAATATCTGTTGAGTAGCAATTACTTGGACGTGAAAGATGCAATAAATTACCACCACTTTAAAATGTTTTAAGCCATAGTCTAAAAATAATAGTGGAGACCCTAGTCCCGTATACTTAGCCCAAAATTTACACCACGAACGAACGGCTATGGGTCAAGGTAACGAGTTCTTCCTTTACGCACGAAATTTAAGCTTCCACGTGATTAATCGCCCAGCTCATCATTATTGCACTTTACTCACTACTTAAGGAGTTCAGTGCAAATAAAAACACCCACCTCAATCGTCAACAACCTATTTAATTGCTAGAATTCCCCAGACAGTTCGTTGCCGCTACATCTGCACCATCTAGTGAGAGAAATATACTTCAAACTTGTACGAACGCATGTATCAGATTAGAACATGTTCTAATTTGCTCGCAAGCGTTCGCGCAGTGCCTGTCCTCGCAATTCGTCGCTTTACACGGCGCTATATTTCTTGCGCAAGTGTTCTCGCAACAGCCTGCTCAGTATCAATGACCGTGTAAAACGGTCTTCAGAGAGGGTACGGTTTCAGGCTTGGTCGAAGGTGCATCGAAGCTCGCGATGGACGTCCGTGGAGTGAAATGGATGACGGATCGCCCCGGTGCAACGCTGAGCTGCCCTTGCCCCTCAAACGGGGGCAAGGAGGGGTGTGGGAGAGAGACTCGCACTGGTCTTCGGAAGCCGGACCGGAAAGTCGTCGGATTCTCTTTCTGCTCTTTCGGATGGGGCGGGTCTTCGCAATTGGGTCATTTTCACGCGCCCTTTTTTCCGAAACTAGTGTTTGCCTTGGACGTTTGATCAATGCAGGGCGGTAAGTGCCTTTTCAACTGGCGAATTAGTCGCAAAAGCACCCTCTCTCTCCATGTTTTTGGAGTCAAGGGCGCTCTCGAACTCCATTACACCTCTTTTTCGAGCCGGATCATATCGGTCCGGATCGACCGATTCGGGAGGATAATGATGATCCGGTCTCGCAGTTCCTTTTGTGCAATCCCTGCGGAGATAGATTGAGGAAGGCAAACGAGATTTTAAAGGACGTGCCCACGATGCTGTTCTCACGTTTGCATCTGTGTTTTCGCGCGGGCATCGCTGAAGCATCCAGGTTTTTGGAACAAAATGTAACCAGGTCGTTTGGAGGGCATTTTTTTCAGATTCTTACTCATTGGCAAGTGGGCGTTGGAGTGAGTCTCAGTAAAGCACGTGAACAAGCGTATGGCTAACAAAATGCCATGGTCATCTTAATCAAGGACCTCCAATTTTACCCGTGATGGGTACAATCCGATTACAGGTTAATCGTTGGCAGGATATCTGGAAACGCCCTCGCGGTCAAAGATATATTTTTTTTCGAAATGATGTACGCTGTAAAAAAATTAACGAGATGTTACTATGGGAAAGATTTTATTTCAAGGTCAAGTGCATTGCTACAATCTTACTGCAAGTTGACATTTCAAAAAGCTGAAATATTCGACTCTGAGCGTTATCGTATTGCATACGTAAAAGTGAGTTAGATTGATTATTAAAAGATGTTGAGAACGGAGCTTCAAATAATTGGATTGACTCAGCTGTTTTTCATTTGAAGCTCATGGCGGAGACAAAAAATTTTTTTCTAAAATTTGCAAAAATATTTTATCACACTAACGACCGAATTAAAAGTTCAAGAATAAATTTTAGTTCCATAGTTGACCCATTCAACTGTGAAATTTCTCTAAACATCTAATGACTCCTACTTTATATATTCCCAAATATATTGAGCCAATAAAAAACATTTCCGCAGTCAACATGTATTTACCACTAATGTGCCTAAAGTCTCGTTAGTCTAGCATATATATTAGTAAAAAAAATCTCTCATGAATCATATTCATAAGTCCAGGTTTAGCAGAATATATCTGAATTCAGGGTATATATACTTCAGTGGTATTTCTTCAGAATGATAGAGATATTATAGATTTTTTGTCGCTATCTCATGCGCAGTGACTTCAGCAACGTTCTGAATGTTCTTTATAATTTTTCAAGCGACAAATTGGAATGATTCCAGTGGCTGACAACTTTCTCTTTCTAATCATCACATGCATGCAAAAGAAAAATAAGGTATTCAATAGAATATTTGAGTGAAAAATTTCTAGCCAGACTTTTCTAAGTTTTCTAAACATAAAGGCCATAAAGGCAAACCTTTTTTTTCTGAATTGAATTCTTATATCTTTATTTTGACTTGAAGCAATGTGCATCACTTCGCCACTGACAACGGGAAGTGATGCACATTAAAAAACATTAGCTTCTGAAATACCCCCCTATCTAGAAATAATATTCAATAAAACACTAAAGAACTATACAGTACCCAAGGACTGGAAAATAGCCAACTGTAAACCTATATATTTATTTATTGTCATCCTACGCGATACCACTTGTGAGTGCCGACACGGCAACCAACATTGATAACAATTGAAAAAACCTGTATCCCTTTTATTTAAGGATTAAATAGTTGGGCTTATATTCTAAGGAGGGTACTAGTTGTTTTTTCCAATTTAAAACGGAAAATAGACTTCCATCCAAAAATTGTTGCTCCCTCATCTCTCTTTATGTATTTCTCTATTTTTCTTGCCATTAGGGAAGGCTGGAAGGATGAGAGTTACAGAGGAAAGATGAAGAAAAATGGAGAGGAGTAACTTATGAAACAATTCTAAGAGAAAAGGTAGGAAAAGGAAGTCTAAAATTTAAATAAACTGAAAACTTTAACTGTAGGAAAGGAAATTTTACCAAAAAAACAGAATAGTCAGATGAATAAAATTGTTTCGAGAATGTGAAGAAATATAAAGCAAGGCCTAGCAAAATATATATTAGATATATGGAGCTAGTAGTGAAGGGTATTATAAAGAATTAATGAATATCACAATGAAGTGATGATAGTGAGGTTAGCTTGTAATGGAAGAATGAGTACAGTGGTGTGGTAGTGATTTTAAAGTTATTGGATCATCTACATCTACGCGATACCCTACAAGCCACCGGTAGGGTGTGATGCAGGGGGTTAAGATCACCAAAACATACACTATTGACATGCAACTAGGATACTACATGGACTACTATGTGCTCAAATATCTTACAAGAGATTGACGAGAGTGAAATGGTCTGTAGTTACTAGGTTCTTCCTTATCATCGCTTTTAAAATAGGTGTACTGTTGGCTATTTTCCAGTCCTTGGGTACTGTATAGTTCTTTAGTGTTTTATTGAATATTATTTCTAGATAGGGGGGTATTTCAGAAGCTAATGTTTTTTATGCACTGGGAGGAATTTGATCGGGACCTGGTGATTTGTTTTTACTAATGTTTCCTAACTGGAGCTCTACTCCGCGACATGAAATTGTTATTTCGGGCATTTGGTCACTGAAAATGTTCGGCGATGGTTCAACTATGCTGTGTGACGATGAGTTGAATATGTTTTGGAAGAAGGTATTTAAAGAATTGACTTTTTCTAAACTGTGGAAAGCTATGGTCATTAGCACTACGCACATTCTAATTAAAATTTAAAAATTATATCATTTTCATATTTTATTTAAAATTCATGACATAATTTTTATATTCAATGTTGTTCACATTTCCTCCATATATATCGTACAATATTCCGCCCATTCCCTCTGCCCTCAACAAATGTTTTCATGACCAAAATCTTTTCCACCCAAAAGTGCATATATTTTGTCGATAGTCTTACCCTAACACAAAGCTACTAGCAAGAAATTAATATCCACTGCAGTAACATTACCTTTGGTGAAGTTTGCAACTACGTTCTTGAAAAACGCTTTCATTACAGTAAACGTATCTAAATAAAAAACTTATTTCCTCTGCATTTGACGCTAGATCTCGGCATCGTTTTTACCCTATCAAGTGATAATGTATTACATTTGTAAATTATTATATTAATCAAATTACAGGCCATGGTAATCTAATTGATAATGCAATAGTCTTTAACATGAAGGTCGCGGTTTCAAATCCTGCCGATTGGTAGGATTATGCATTTTTATTGGGATTGAATTAAGGCAGACAGTTCCATGAAGCTCAAATCTTTGAAGAAGTTGAAGACCTAGTTCCGCTCCTTTATATTTATTTTTGTTTTCAAAGATAATCATTTCAATTTTGAAGCAACCAATTCTCTGCGAACTAGACGAGGCTAAACTTAGATTTTTTTGTGAATGCTCCATAGCGTAGTAAAAAGAAACTCGGTCACCTTGTACAGACCATTATGAATAATCAATTATACCTCAACATACGCATGTCGATGACATGTAAGTGTCGAAATCAATGGCCATATAATAAAATATTTCTAATGCCATTCATAAAGTGACATAGTTCTTTTTATTATATGTAGCAATTCCAAAAAGTGAAGCCCGAAACCACTAATTTAACTAGGATTTTGTGTTTCCTTCAGTGAGATAGATAATTCTCAAGTTTCATTCTTCATCGTCATTATTTCAGCATAATTAAAAAGACACAATAGCAGAATTTACTTATTGTTAGAGAAAAAGTTATTCGCCTTGACCGGGACTATTACTAATGCCGGTGAAATAATTTCTTATCGCAGTAAAGCCGTAATGTCATCATCCTCACCCTGCTTGCTTAAATCTATCCTTGAAATGGATCACTAACTTCTCAGCAGTCGAATAAACTGTTCCATAGAAACCCTGGCGCATGAAGATCGCTCATAAACTTGAACAAATCGGGGAACTCCCCCTTGGGGATAAAGGCGTGGCCTGCCCTACCCACTCCCTCCCCCCGTTCCTCTCTGAACACATCATTTTTCTCGGTAATGGAAGTCATGAAGAGCGCTCACGGCTGCGACGCATAAGGACGGATGATGATGGATGGGAGGCGACGCTTGCGTCCTCCTTCTTCGAAGACTCTCATCAGGATTCCGTCGGTGGCGTTCCAAAGGGAGCGTAACTCGCGACCTCGGGCCTTCGGTCATTGTGTCGGCGCCTCCGCCGCGACGGAAGGAAGTGGGACGTAAATAGGGAGAGGGGGGGAGAGAAGGTGGAGGAAAGAATGAACAGTGCCCAAACGCCACGGGCAGGGAAGGAAGGGATTGGCTGTGACGGACGTCAAGTGTTGACATTTTCCTTGTTCTCGTCTCGTCATTCCGCGGACTTGTCATCAAGGTAGCGTTTTGGCTACGTGAGTTTTTCCTCTTCCATCTAAGGGTGACAATTCCTGGCAATAGTGATTCCCGGATTTATCAGTGCATTTAGCTAGATATTTTAGGAGATTTATCCCTTTATCCGGCAGGGATCCTTGAGGGGCCACCTCAGAAACGCCAGTGGTACTGAGTCCTTAACAGCTCCTAGGACTCCTTTAGCACCTTGCTACAGAAAAAAGAATATATAAAGAGTAGAAGGTATCAGATACGCTCTATGGAGTGAATACCGAGAAAGTAGTCTCTAAAGGGACTAGAGACTGTTCAGATTAGTCTTCCCCTCTGTCACGCTCGTAAGTCTTGCCTTGTAAAGGGTTAAGGGTAATTAAAACCACCTTAGAATGTGTACTCTTCACTTATGTACCTACTCGATGAATACGAAATATGATCCCAAGGATCTAGCTCTATCTGCAGATATAATTTTGAATGATTTAACATTTTTTGTGTACAAAAGGTTAGCCCAGTTGAGTGGTGGGCTTCTGACCGGAGGTCCCGGGTTCAAATCCCGGAGAGGTCTTTAGATAGGTCAAGCCAAACCATAGTTGCGTTATATTCAGTGTAACACATCGTCATCGAAACTACACACGTTATAGGTGAAGAGCCTGACCTCCCCTGCCATGATATTTGAATTTCACTCGCCATTGGGCTTAGGTTTTATTTGATGAACTTAACCCTCATCAATCAGATCAACCTTCAAGTTGTACACAACTTCACATGCTTAGCACAAGTTCTTCGGTTGAATCATCGAAACAAGACGATAGGAGGAGTAAATTGTGACTTAAAAAGAGTATTCAGTTCCCATGAGTATCGATCCCACAATATTGTAGTTTAGTTTCAAGTACAAAACCATTACAGGGCATCTATCTAACATGAAACCCATTAAATACATGTACTACTGAGTGAAAGCGGGAGATTAAAAATTCAGTCGCCAGCAATGATGACCTTATTGACGCACTGCCCTCCACCCCAAAGGTTTCGGGTTCAAAACCTTCCTAGAGCATGAATGTTAAGTTTTTCTTCCTGGGATTAAAGCTTAGGTTAGACGGATCGATGAAACGCCAGCCGTTGAGGTACCTAAAACCAAAGACAGCTACTACAACGGCTTGATCGGTAGAAGAGGATTGAAATAATTGTGAAATTCCCGGAACCTCCCGACGAAACCGGGAGAGTTGGCAAGCCTACCATCCATCCCTCAGTCTGAGGCGAGCCAAGGCTCCCAAGGACCCTCCTCTTCCTCCTCCTTTGCCCCGTATCGGAAAAAAGGTAACTTCCCCAGAGGCACGTCACCGAGGACGGGCGCGGAGGATTTAGATGCCGGGAAACGTTTTATTCGGCGGTGGAGGAAAGGGTTTAGGGTGCCGCGGGAAATGAGGAGGTGGATGCGAGTCCTCCAAGGACCTCCACGGAGGAAGAGAAATCTCTTGCGGACGGGCACGAGCGGGGAACCGTTCGGGGAATGCCCCAGGGTCTCACGCGCGACGATTATGGAAGGTTGGATCGTCACTGCATGAGTCAAAACCGATGAGAACTCCCTCTTATTTTATTCGTACATTTAGAAAGAAATACTGCTGTCATGGAAAACGCGTCTAAGCCAAAGAACATTAAAACTAAGGTTCCAAATACACGATGTGACGACTCACCTATAGTCGTATATTTTGAATGAAGACTACATGCTTTAGTTTTTATCCTCAAGCGGGCTGTAACTCCCGACCATCACGACCTACTATATAAAAGTGTGTAAATTTTCGTCTTTGCGTGTAAACCATCGTTTACACGCAATGACGTGTATTGTTACGTTATAAAACAGTTAAGCAGTGTACGCATATACAATCTAGCAAATACACATATCTTATCCAATAGCCATGTTTGGTAGTAGGCTATTTAAACATTGCAAGGAGAAAATCGTCTTGAAATGCAACCGTATTCAATAGGAATCAATTCGGTTGTCACATTAAGTCATCATAATTTATGATTTCATCTTATGGGAGACTAGTATATCGTTTTTCAACGTTTTTTCCGAAATTAGTGTGTAGTTGAAATTATTCTTATTTAGATTTTTACTTTCCCTTGAAGGGCAAAATCACAGTGTACTTCCATAAACTCAGCAACATACAATGCGGCGATGGAAGTACGATACTTACCTAATTTGAACAGCCTTGCGTGGATGTCTATAATGATAGCAAAACTTGGTCTTTGCGGGCAGAAAACGAATGTACATATATACATACATTAGAGGATTGTTAAGTGATGAGAGCGAAGAATGAAAAATATCCAGTGAAATTTAAAGAAGCCGGAATAAAAGGATAGTGATAGCATTGAAAGGCGATGGAATGCATAAAATTAAAAAAGAGAAGGATTTGGAGAGGTTTATAGATTATATTTTCATAATAGCCCAGTTAAGGTGAATTTCAACAATGGGAGGGAGTGGTAGATCAGCCAGAATTTTGCGAAGAACTAGCTATTATCGATAGAGAACTTGCATTGATGATGGACGAGGGTTTCGTTGGTGTATTGCTCTCGTAAGAGTTAGCAATCATATTTATAGTCGTTGTCACCAGCCTATTGTTAGTCATCAAGGAATCAAGGTGCCTTTTGTGGCTTTGCAGCTTTTTTGAGCAGTTTTGCTATACAGTTTTTTTTATAATTTTTTTAATTTTACTTTATTTTTTACGGAATAGTTTTCAAAAATCGATTTTTTCTCAATATTTTAATAGAACACATTTTTTTAAACATATAAAAAAACTTCCATTGTCCATTTATTTTAAATCAAACGTAATAAAAAATCTTAACTCTCAACACGTTAACCAACTAATATTTCACTTTCAAGACAATTCAACAATTAATAAGTCTAGACATTTTACAATCTGAATCATTCAACATCAATCAATCCAAAGTTAGACAAATCGTAATAATTATCGGGATTCAGGAATGCTTCTTGATCGCAAAACATCTCCGAGTAGAAAGTTAACTGTTGATTTTCCATCCAATGTTCACCAAAGTGAAGTTGAAGGTTTTTCACATCGTTTAGCTTTTCTTCTTGTAACGGAACAACTTTATAAATAGATTAAGGAGTGAATTATTTTTTTAAATATTTTGCCCCGTTTCGTAAGAGACTTCGCTTCGCAAGTATCTATATTATAAAATTGCTCTCCTAGAACCAAACTCTTATTTATAAAGTTGTTCCTAGTGATGATGAATATTTTTGATTTTTGGAACTGAAAATGCCAACTGCTGGGGATCTTGATTACGTCGTCTGCGTATAACATCCAATCACTGCCTGGGAATTCTCCTACCAAACGAATGACCGTGGCGAGTTTCTTCAAGATTCCCAAGTAGACAGAAGGGTTCTCTATGACGCTGATTTCCGAAATTGTCTTTCTAAATTTCCAAAACCTCGGTCTGGCAGGATGAACGAATGTCCAACAATAGAGAGCCAAATCTCGATCTCTTTGAATTTAACTGGGGCTTCACGTATTAAGCACGTAGTAATGCCTGATAACTTAACAGGCTTTGCAACCGTACACAATTTTCTACTGATAATTTAACGAATTTTAAATAAAAATGTCTCTTGTATGCCTAATCATATTTTTAATAACACTACTCAAATGAATTCTACGATTCCGGGATCCACTTTAAGGATATCCTTACCAAAGAAAAAAACTTCAGTAATTTCTCTCATTGTTGTGGGAAAATATTTAAGATGTTTTCTTCAGCAATATGAAGAAAGTCATATATTTTTATTCACCAAGTTCTTTCATCAGGCATACCATGGGACCGTGAGCTTAAATAATTAGAATTAAAAATGTTTCTCAGTTGCACTACTAGCTAAGATTAGGAAAGGACGAGTTCTCGTGTTTCCAGTAGCAGTGTTGTTTAACACCAACGTTTCGAATGCTGAGTCCGCCATCATAGTCAGGGTAAGTACCAGATCCAGGATTTGAATGAGGGTACCTGATTAACATTCATCTCGTGATTATAGATGGTTTTTTTTAGGAGTTTAGGTCCTTGAGAAAATGACAAATTTGAACTATTTGGCCAACGTTTTGGAAAATATATTTTTTTTCTTCTTCAGGGCTTTAAGTTCTTTTGAGGTGAATTTGTTTATTCACCTCAAAAGTGAAAAACAAATTCACGTCAAAAGAACCTAAAGCCATGAAGTAGGAAAAAATATTGTTTCCGAAACTTCGGCCAAATAGTTCAAATTTGTCATTTTATCAAGGACCTAAACTCCTGAAAAAACCATCTATATATATGATAAAAAGAGGTCTAGAAATCAGCTTACCAATCTGGTGATTATGTTGCCTATTATGATATTTATGATGATTATGTGGACATTATGATCGGAGACGCTGCTCCCTAAGATTACTAAGCTCACTAAAAAATAAGAAAAGGCTTATTTCAAGATTTCGCCTTCTCAATCGCTCCCTCGTCACTCTTGGCCACACCTCCTCCGAAGGAGAGATTCCATTTTGACTAACCCGAGCCGACGAAGTGCGTGGGAAGATTCTTTGACTCCAACACCAGACGTTTTATTTCCCGACCTCAAGGTCGCATAGTCTTTTGTTTCACCGGTGGGCAGGGGAGGAGAGGCCGAGGGCGAGATGGACTGAAGGGGAGCGGAAATTTTGGGAGTAACGAGGAAGGCAGAGAAGGAACCATGGGAAACAACAATGCAAGACTATGAGCCAAGGAGCGCGAGGGCGTTGTGCAAACAAGATGTTGTCGCGGACGAAAGATAAGGAGCTTGTGTGTAGGGCGTGATCGCATCCTCGCGCCCGTGCCAAAGCCGCACAGCTCAATCCGAAGGTCGGCTTGATAGGTGAGGCCAGGTCTCGTCTCCTTCTAGGCCCTACATGGTTTAAAATTAACACATTTTCCGGGCGAGTGGCTGTCCTTTATCTCGTGACCCTCGGTTCCTAAAAAAAATGATAACGAGTATATTGCGTAGACTGGGCCGCAGTTGTTTTTATGGGAGGAGATTGACGGCAGAAATGGTTAGCACCATAAACGATCCACAAATATAAGACAGGCAGGCGCAGTGCAGTAAGATATGGTCCGTGATAACATTTTGGCGGAGTACCAACTAGGTAATAATAATAAAATATCTTCATGGGGGTGAGAATGATAAAAAATGTTCCTTCTGCCATCCACCCAACGTAAAAATATCTACGTGTAAATTGTGATTGATAATGCTTTGAACTATAATATCAAGATAAACACGCACAGTTACAATTAAAAGCAGAAATACATAAAAATATGATTTATAAACGTAAAAAATAAATTAATACATTGTATACACATGTATATCAATATCAAGAACCATAGAAATCATGGTGTGTGAAAGTATTTTGAACTGTTGTTAAGTGAAATGAAGACGGTGAGTGGGTATTTTTTTAGAATTATTTATTTGGTCAGTTTTGGTGGTAACGTAGATGTTGTGTTATATTGTAGGCAAGGATTAGTATCCTATGGTGACATTATGCTTGATAGGTGTGTGAGAATAGCTAAAACTGTCAAATAGCAAAATAAAATTGTAGAACTAGTCATGTTCTTCAATTACCTGTCACTCTCACTTAGCACGTTCCGTTGGTGACAACTGAAATAAATGCTGTTACACAATCCAGAGTATGCACAAAATGTGATTAATTTCCCTCAAAGGGGAGGGGAAGAAGATTAGCTGACAAATTGTTCTTCGCGACCCACCTCCCTCAACAAGATGGTTGGGTCTCATTGGCTTATTTCCCATCAAAAAATGGGGATTTGAGGTATCACCATTTCTCACCACACGCAAGTTTCTGCGGATGACCACTATGAATGCTCCTTGGACCGACGTTCAAGACGTTTTCACGTCAAAAACAGTGTTCAACTCCGAGGTCGGTCTCGTCGGCGAGATTATAGCTCACGAATCACCAATCTAATAAGCGCGTGAAAATCGCGCATCAGGACATGGGGGTCGATGCCTTTTCCTGTGCGGCTTATGGTTTCCCAGTAAGATCTGTTGAAAATCTGCCCAGAAAATCACACCACTTGGGTTTAGCTAAAGGAGGGAGGCTTCTTGCAGATTTGACTCCGAGGATTCCCATCAGGCCAATGCTCTATCAACTAGGCTAGCAAGGCATTGTTATTGAGGATAGCCGTGTAATTGTTTGTAAGAAATTGGGAAACCTTGTTTCTCATTTCCTTACAAACCGTCAAAGCTCAAACCGTCGTTTGAACTAACTCTGTAACATAGGAGCCGAAGTGGTAGTGTTCAGCATCCAACACATTGGACGAAGGGTTGAAGTGAGATGCCCTCCCAGTTACTCTCAATTTTTCGATATTCTCAATGAAATTTTTGTTTAAAACAATGATCCTAATTTACTTACCTCATTACTCTCAATCACCTCCTACCAAAGGGAATAAATTCAATCAATTGGCCGCCATACTGCTATCTTGAGTAACAAACTGGCTCTAGGTGTATGCAAAAGTGTTTACATTTAGGAAAATTGCTTTCAAAAGATGTATAGTTTATTAGACTTGCGTACGCGTAAAACAGAGTTGATTCTTTTTCATGAAAGAAAAATTATCAAATATCATCAAATTTTTCTGTAACAAATTATTTCAGTGACTTGAATGAATGGGTATCTTATCGTCTTTAAAATATTTTATATTTTAAAGACGATATATTTTAAAATATTTTATATTTTAAAGACGAGACGAAATATTTTATGTAACAAAGTTTATTTAAATTAGAACTTTACATTTATAAGAAACGCCGAACCTCAGTGAGATTTGTCACATTTTCCTGGAATTAGGAGTTCGATGAATTTTATTGAATACTATTTCTATTTAAAAATTAACGGTTTTGTATACCGGAAACAAACGTGAGTAGAGACATTTGGTTGACCAAGAATCAAGAAGAACCCCACCTGGAAGATGAAGTAAGAAATTCTGGTGGTTCAAGTAATATGAACCAAAAGCAAATGTTTCTCAGGTATCTATGGTAAAGGTAATGGCAATGGAGCTTAATATTGGAGACCGGCAGACAAAGCCAATTAAGTTCCAGATTTTATCGTGAATACTTACCAAATAGTATTTCTTTCAATAGAGATTACTACTCTCACCAATGTACGTCGAGGAATGAGAAAAAAACATGAGTCAAATTATTATAACCGCATGGGAAGTTTTAATGGCGATGGTCAAACCCATAGATTCTTTGTGGGTCACCCAATATGCTCGCTACTCAACAGAATGACCGGGTCAAACCGAAATGCTTTTTTAAAAATGTCGCCAGTCTTTGCGACCAGATCGCAACCTAGCAACCCAAAACTCGTGGGTCGGAATTCCGCTTCGGACTTAATCGTGATATTGTGTTCGCCTTAAGATTAAGTTTAGGTCGGATGGCGATTTATAACCTCTGCAGGTGCATAACTCAAGAGCAAATACCCCCACTGTTAGAATATCAGTGGCTTCGGCAGTGCTTGGTTGTTCATCTTCCTTGGTATTCACGGGAGAATGTCGGAACGTCTCCGAACCTCAAACAAACCGACTGGAATGACCCGACGAGGATAACGGGAACTTCCCTACGTCATATCCTTTATCCTCTCGATCCTTAATTTCTAGAAAGAAATTTTATTACCATCTCATATTTAAGGAAGAGCATGTAGCAAAATTTATGTTCGGCAGTCACCATAAGGAAGAATGCAGCAGAGAAAAACCCCATTCCAGACTCAACCACCTTAGCTGTTACTTTTTGAATAATCAACCAGACCACGATCATCGTCGCCCACCAGGCATCTTCAGCCCTTTCAAATGGTGGAAGAGTTTCCGGGTTCGGCCATCGGAGATGAAAATGGAAGTAGTTACGAATAAGAACGTTTTTTTCTGGTTAGGCGACCCATGCCAGGTAGGTCAAAAGGTGTATCCGGATGGTGGACCAGACATCATCTGCTCCCCAGTGACCCGGCTGGAGGGTGTTGGGCTGTTTTAGGACACCCATTACTGGGATTCAGTAACGTTTAATATGCCAGTTCAAGGCAGAAATAGACCTATTTCAATGTATTTTTCCCTCTCCGCAATAATATATCGACAGTCATACGAGACGAAAACATAGCTAGAATACTGGCATCCATCTCGAAAGACAAGGTTTGGGTCCAGGCAATGGCAAAGGTATTTCAGCAATATACCGGTTCATATTTTAGTGCTGTACGAAAAACACTTCAAGTTCAGTACTCCGTCCGTCGCATAGAACGTTTAACCGTAGATCCTTGACTCATTTTGTGACGAGGCTAATGCCGACGTCGGGTTTTTTGTCACACCTCCTTCGTTCCCCGAGCATTCCTTCATCTAACCAATTGAGTTGACTTGTCTTAAATGGTTACATCGGTCGCTTTCCACGAATACGTGACCGAGTGTAACTCACGAGTATGGAGTTGAAGAACTACATACGATTATGCGATTAAAACAATAGTGAAGATGTACTGTTACGGTATGTAATGCAGTTTTTATTATTTATTTTGCGTGTTTACAAAAGACACCAAATGAAATTGTATATTGCATTTCATGTAAGGTTATTTTAGATCCTCCTTAGGTGTAAAATCGGTGATTATGTTTCGAACAGTATGATTGTGTACGCGACACAAGTAGATGCCCGGAGAGGAGTAAACTCTCGTCACGCACCCTTGAAATGGCATTCAGGGCACTTTTTATTAGATGATGAAACCAAAAACTATCTTTATACCTACTGCAATAGTTTATAGTAACATGCGATTACATTATTTTTTTCTGAAAATGGGTGACTGCGAACGTAGCTGTCTCTTTTAAGAGGTGTGATAGGTCAGAGTGTAATCGGTGTGAATTAAACGTTTTGAGAATTAGCGAAAAATTTTGAGATCCAGTTAATCTTCAATGCGTACCTAAAAACTTGCAACATTTTTGTGATGAAAATGGATCAAAAACTTTGTGGTCCTACCACATTGAAAAAGTGAGTTGAATAACATATTCGTGCAAAGTGATCTACATCTACACGATACCCTGCAAGCCACCGCGAGGGTGTGTGGCAGGGGGTGAAGATCACCAAGCATGCACTACCAACATGCAAACAAGCAACTATAGGGTCTCATGATATGAGGTTTCACGGAATATTTTGATCATCATCATCATTGGTCATCAGATTGGTTTGACGCAGCTCTACACTGAGTTCTTCCATCAGCTAATCTCTTCATATTTACGTATTTCTTCTCTTTCACATCCTTCATCACTTGTTCCATATATCTCGCACGAGGCTTCCCTTTGCCATTCTTCCCGTCCACTTGTCCCTCGATGATTGTCTTCATCAGGCCATCATGTCTCATGACGTGAACGATTTAAGTTGTTCCGTCTTCTTCTTATTGTATTCAGAAGACCTCTCTTTTCTCCCACTATTCTTATAACTTCCTCGTTACTTACTCGGTCGATCCATTTAATCTTCAAAATACTTCTGTAGCACTATATTTTGATAGGTATTCTTTGCTAATTGAAAAAATTAACATTTGTGCTTTAATTTTCTGTACATTGCATTATGTCATGAATTCAAAATGTAAGAAGATAAGGCCCATTGATTGATAAGGTGAATTAAAATATAAAAAAATATTATTAGCCAGTGTACGAGGATTGTATTTCATCTTACCTAAACTGAGGAGTAAAAACATCAAGCTTTACCTTTCTACTGGACCTTATTACTGGACATCGCTCAGATTCCCCCAAAAAACTCGATTTCTACAAATGTTTGGATTGAATTATTCAATCCTGGCATGACTTTTAACATTTCCATAATTTTCATAATCGTCTGTCTTGCATGATTTGATCATCATTAGCACCAAGATTAATGCAGGTTTCGAGTAGATTTTTAAATCAGGTTACCAAGATTCTTCTCTTGTGCCTCACTAACCACTTCCTCCACGTATTTAAAACGAGACCTACCATTGCCATTCACACGTTCCCTTTTCCCCCCATTTCTTAGAGCTTCTTCGTGGTTTATTTTCGTTAATCAAATTTCTTTTCATCATTTCTCTATGACCAGACATCTCATATGGTTTCAGTCTTGAATTTTAAGCGGCTGTCACTCTCCATACCTCCCGACCATAAAGTAATATGCTCCAGGTAAAAATCCTATACTTACACCATTTCATCTATTTAAGGAAATCCTTGTCTGAAAATTGAGTTTCTCGGGAACAGAATTGGGGTAGGATGTATTTATTTCATGAAGTTCATAATAAAACTGGTTTCAAATAAAAAATAATACTTTAGTTCAAGGCCAAACAGTTTCCCGAGAAGTATATCAGGGTTTTCAGGTTGATGAATTGCATATTGATGCAGGATTGGGATAAAATCTTGGCCTGCATACTCGAAAACATGCTCGAGTCCAAGGCCACTCCTGGTGCACCAATGTCATCCAGCCTGACGCAAGTTACGTTGATAGACCGGTCTCCAACCAATGCAATAATATTTCGTGTTTTGCTTCGTTTTGAATGTTAAAAACCCTGCTGGCCTTGGACGAACTGATGTTCCAAGGAATTTGCAGCCTCAATTGGTGTCAAATTTATAACGCCAAAAAAATAAAGAGATCAATTCGCCAAACCTGAACTGTGAAACCCACGAGTTCCAACAGCGATGAACTGTAAAGCAGTCTCTTCCTAACACCGGTAGTTCTGACCTAGTGAGTCATTCGACTCGCGGTTTCCCCTTCCCTCATCTCAATATGGCAAATGTTCGAGCTAAGCAAGTTGACAAAATTATTTACATGACAGTGAACTATTTGGTTAATATACTCGACGGTTTATTTCGCATTAAGGAGAGTGTTATGAGATTTTATAATCGAGTATTTATCATTCTTCATCTTCATGTTATTCGTTTATTACTGATCATTTCATGGCTGTTATACCAAAGGAGGTTAGAATGCAATAGAGAAGGCATTGGCATGCTAACCTGTGAGTGACAATAACGCCGGAATAGGGTTGCTTGGGAACAATTAACCCCTACCTACTTCCCAAAAAATGTGCGTCCTTTTGTGGAGACTTCACGTGTATTAAAACATAAATAACAGTGAAATTGAACTTAACTTTAATCGCAGTTACGTCATTTAATATTCCAAATACTATTTATGGGGGTAGTATTGCATTTAATTCTCTTGGGAGTTAATTTTATTCCTTAAGTATAGTTCAAATTTACCTATTAAAACTACATATTTTAGGTATTTTGAGTGTTTTCGCTCTTTCCTCTGTTTCTTTGGCAAATTAAAAAAATCAGTCCATTATTCATCTTACTTATCTTAGTTTTACCGCGTGAAAATAAAAAATTCATCGGAAAGAGTATCGCGGGAAGCAAGCCCGTATAGCCGTGCCTACCAAATACCAAGTGCTATCTTCTCAAATCAGCTGCGATGCCTACTCCAGTGCATTCTAACCTCCTTGGCTACATCTTGTTTATCCATCTATTTTTAAATCCTGTTCGGTATCTTGCTTTGACAACGCACCAATTGCACATAATTAGCAATAGTAAACAGCGGAATAAAAATCTTGAAGATATGGCGGAGAATTTATCTTTTGAAATCAGAGTAGCAACGTCGGACAAATCCAAAGGGAAATAATTATGGAAATACCTTCGGTACGGAGCGAATTGTACATGAACAGCATATCACATAAACCTTGGAAAGATGGAAAAGTTTCAATTAAAAGTGCAACAGAAGCACTCTCTTTTATTCCCATTTGGAATCGGCAGTAAAATGCATGGAAAATGCAAACTTCATGCGTGAGAAACGTTGCAAAAACAATTATCACCTTGAAATAACTAGACCAAAAATCATACGGAAATTTATAGAATGTTAAGAACGAAGAAATCTCTTAAAAATTCTGATAAAGCTTGCAAACATCAAAAATCTATACGAAGGATTTCACACCAGCGTTCATGTGCAATTAATGTTCATTTGTGATTTATTTCGAATTTGTAAAGTTTTTTACTATATTTAATTTTTTTTAATGTGCAAACACCGAATAAAATTCCTGATGAACATCAAGTTGATCGTACACATCTTGTGGCACGATGATATCATGAGGACAGATGTTAAGTGAGTAACTCACGAATTAAACGCGTATACCAAGTAATAAAAGTCATAGATCGGAAAGAATTTACTGATAATAATTCGTTCGCACAATATAATTATATGATTTTTGAGTGAAGAGATTCGTTATCCAGATTTATCCGATGCATCCGATCGATTTCTCGTCCGATGATGGATGCCCGTCGATCATTACGGGAAATATATCAATAATCCTCGTAAATTTGATAGAAAATACCAAAATATATGATAGGAACAACCACCTCACACAAAAAAATAAAATATTTTTGTGAAAAGTCATTTCATTGAATTGTTTGGCTTAAAAAGTCATTTTGAAACCTTCATGAACATTTTGGAAGTAAAATTTGAAGAGAACGCTTAGTTATTTACGAAAACCATTACAGTTGTTTGGTAATATATCTAAGCGTATATTATATGAAGTTTTGTTAACGCCTGCATATTTTCTTGTCACAAAAGAGACGCAGAAGGAATTAGGCAACACCTGTGTAGTACAAGGCCGGTTATCTCTTTAGGAGCTCATTATGCTAGTTACCGTCTTGAGCACGGTTGCATCAATTCCCTTGACTGCCTATCCCCTCGCTGGGGCGTAACGTGCTTCTCAGTCACGTCGTATATTATCCATGGTCATCAGAGCTACTATAGTCGATAAGCGAATGCACTTGACAGTAGCCATATTCTTGGTAGAGCAGACTGAGTTATAGGTTTTAGCGAAACGAGGTGTAAGGGAAGAGGAAGAAATAACAAATATTCGCGTTGCAGACTTAACTGTATGCATCGGAATATAGGTAATATACAGTACATAAATATTGCATCAATTTCAATCAGTAAACTACTTACAAAATCGAGGGATTGAGTTGTGACTTCGTGGAACAAGCTTATCATCACCGGAACGAAGTAAAATCACTTGCACAAATATATTTTAACTGCGATAATTCATTGTACGGCCAATGTCTTAACATTACAAGTTGATTCCCACGCATACCATGGATAGTATTTAATAACTATATAAATCACTTTTACTTGAGCTATCCACACTTACATTTTTGCCATGTTTCGATACTGCGTCATTATTGCAATGGTACAGGGATACGCGATGTGATATAAGTTAATGTTCATAAGTAAATGTTTAAATTAAATAATATTGATAAGGTGACTCGTCGTATTTTTAATGCCATCAATTCAATTCCAAAATCACAATAACCAAGCGTCACAGAGTATTGAAGTGATTCTGAATGAAATTAAATGAGACAAATATAAATCTAAGGCACAAATGCCTCGTATAAATGCGAAGGAATTTCTGGTGACCTCGGTATCGTGCAGGAGAAAAAAGCGTATGAAATGTTTTCAGCATCCATTGTGTGGACCACACGCCTTAGATGTTAACATCAGCTGCCGCCCACATTTCCATAACGACAGGCCTGTGTAAGGGAAGGTAAGTATTCAAATGTTGCTATTAGTTAAGCACCTTATGCAATGTGTCAGAATGATCTCTGCCGCTGGCAATTCGTTTCGGCCCTTCGGGTATTTCAAAACACCTGAGTGCGAAGCAATTCACTTTGCTAAGAGCTTACGGCTTTCAGATTTGCCAGAGAACAGTTACTCTTCGGCTGTTCGTGAAAGTCAGGGAAAAATCAACATTTATTTGCGTGTACAGTTAACGTTTCCTACATTGAATTTTACTGTTCTTTTTACAAACGTGTCCATAGTGTCCTAGCTCTGAAATTTAGGTACCTACTATAAGGCAAAAACACGAACGACTCCACACCTCACTATTTTTGGACTCGTTAAGTAATATAAATAATTTTTTAGATTTAAATTTTTCATTTTTATGGTTTGTATGTATATTATTCCATGGATATCTCGTTTATTTTTTATTAAATTTAAATCATTATCATCCTAAGCTGATAGGAAAATATTTAAGCTAAAGTGATAAATAATTTAAATATTTCTTCATAGCCATGCAAAATTTAACGCCACAATGTACTCAACTACACGCTACATCTACATCTACATAATACCCTGCAAGCCACCACTGGGTTGTCACAATGGAGTTAATCAGAATTTAAGTGTTAAATAAATGCCGAAGGGTGAAGCAGAGTCATTATTTTAAAGAAGTCAGGTGTTTTGGTTTGTTCTCGTGCGTTACGCCTTAGCTTGTGAGTTGCACTCTCTTCCGTGTGTGAGTTTTTTGCAGTCTCATCACACTGCTATTGGGAAAATGCGAAGGAATGGCGTGAGGAAGAGAAGCACAAATAGTTGTTTGGAAAAACCTAATGGGGCTGATGAAAATCAACCAATTTTACAAGAAATCTTCTCATTATGGCTTCCACTGGCTGAAAACACCATTGAATACCAAAACCCCCCGCCCGAATCATGGAGATTACGTTTGGCTTGATGGTGTAATTGGTAGCACGCTAGCCCGGCAAGTTGGAGGTCCGTGGTTCAAACCTGGTTCAGTCGAACTTTTTTCCATTGTGATTCGGCTCTATTCCATCTTCTCCACCAATTGTGTGTTCGTACTTTTATGTGTTCCTATTTACTCCTATTCCTTTCCTATATACACTGTAAAAAGTTGATCTGATTTTCAGTGCGATCTGAAATTAAGCGCTGTCTGGTTTAAGGCAGGAACACGGATGCAAGGTGCGGAAGAGGCAGGAACATGGATGGTTGGTACAGGAGCAGTTAAGCAGGATGCAGAGGAAGCAGGATTCTGGATGGTCTGATTTTCAGTCGTTCACCTGCCTTATTTTTAGACAAGATATTACTGCTGAAATTCAACATACCCTGTCTTAAAATTGTTGCATCTGAAATTCAGATCGCTTTTGTACCTTAAAATCAGATCTACTTTTTACAGTGTATGTGTGTATTAGCATTGATTGCATTTTCCAGTGACTGTTAAGAATGACCTTCGTGAATATACGAACGTGGCAGTGAAGCGCTGAATTTCAGTCCTCAATCCATCGGATCAACGAAATATGAACTGGAGTCAGATAGTAGTCAGTAGTAGTTAGATAGTAGTAGTCAGTCTGTCAGTGCCAGTTTGCGCCCTGATGGCCACAAATGAGCGTGGGCCGATCTTTAAATGGATGGCCCGAAAAAAATGGTGTAAACCGCTCAGCCTTCGCGCACCGAAGAGGTTATGCAAATACATTTCCATTATGGACGTCGAGAATGGGTCAAAGTCAAAACAAATTTACCACCCTGACACCCAAAGGACTGCGTTTGATAAATATCGAAGTATATTATAATAATAGTTCCGTCTGAACAGATTAGCTCTGCGGGGGCCCATCCTATTTTCCACAGTGGAAAGTGATCAATATTCGTCGAGCGTCGTCGAATTCCGAAGGACGTGGTTGTGACGCAAGACGAGCGTGCGATGACTCACGCGGAGGGGATCGCAGAGAAGGTGCATGGCAGCACGTCTCTCGACTGATGGGGGGAGATGAGGCTTTGAGGATATGATGAAGTCATCAATGCAAGGTTGATTAATCGTAGATATTAATGGAAAACTAGGGTGAGTTTAGGGAAATATCTCTGCGGTAGCGAATTGACCAATACGGAAGAGTGAAACTAGTGGTAGAATAAGGTTTTAAAATGCTCCAATTTACTAGTTTATTCTAAAATAATTTTGGTTATTGTTTTTTCAGTTATTAATCAATGAAATCCAAGCTAATTAATATTCAAAATATCAATTTTTAATGAATTAATTTCTAATTTACTAATATTATTAGAACTAAATTATTTATTATCAATTTTTTTCTTAATATATACCACACCATTATTCATCCTGACCTTAATGCGAAGTTGAACTCAATATCCATGTCCAAGACGGGTTTAGAACCAGCGACAGTCGGGATACCGTCGCTAGCCGGCCTGCTGCCACTATAGATAGTAGCCTGCCGTAAACTTTTTTATCTTTTTGCTTTATGGGTATGAACTGCGGACTTGATGTTGCTGAATTTTAATGCCTGTACTTTTATGTTTTTGACTCATGTATTGTCATTCACTCCATGGTGTCATCCCGGTAAGGACCATCACCAAGTTTCACATGAACCGTATCACCGTATAAGTTCCGAGTTATTTAAATCTGAGATTTGTGTATTCTCTTTATGCTTTTGAGTCAAAATAGGTAACCTCTGGGTTAAGCCGTTTCATCACATTCTACATGTGCATGCATCTCCAATGACATCAAAAGTTGAAACATGCCCCATATTCAGGCGATAATCTACCTTTGTCACATATAGAAATAGACACTTTGTCACATATAGAAATTGTTTATTTTTTTATTAAAACAAGGTTATGAATGTAAACCTCCTTTAAAGTTATGGATGATTTCCTTAAACTGTGGATAGGTCAGACCGATCATATTATTTCATCGAAAAGTTAATAGATGTTTTTCCAGCAGTTTACAATTTTATTTGATTAAGAAATTATTTCAGCCTTAATGATACCAAATCATAGCAATAGAAACTTTGTGAAATACAATGCTCTACTCTTCACCTTAGAGATCATGTTAAGCATCGTTAACTGCATTTATCATCAATTGGAATTCAACAAACCCTGTTCCCCTATGGTCCACAAAATAATTTTAAAAAACGAATAATATTTTCAAGCCTTAAACAACAATTTTATATTAATTTAATTTAATCATTATTAACAGCGCCGAAATATTGCAAATAAATCCCCTTAATGAGAAAATATGTATAAATATCTCATCATTGAATTCCAAGTGTGCAGTAAAGTGGAAATTTATTGCTTGAGGTATGCACTCAACTTCATTCAGAGAGTGATTTACGCCCATTTTCAAGTATTTACTTCATCTCTCAATGCGAACTTAGAATAATATACCTAAAATAGTTGAAACCCACAAGATATGTCTTAAAAATACAAGGAGCACTTCAAATGCATTTTTTATTTAATTTCAATTCCTGAGATTCTTTGATTGAAAATAAAATGAAACTTGTACATATTTCGAGAATCCCATCAAATTTTGATGAAACGGTTTAAATAATAAGTCAGAAAAGATTCAACTTGTGTTTTAGCCAACGAAAATTAAGGAATATTTAGCGGTTTTTATATCCTGAAGTCTATTAAAGCGTTCAATACTTTTTCGTTCATCTTTTCTAGCTCTTGTTCTGTGTGGCTGAAGAAAAGTTTAGGTAATGCCATGCACACAATGTAATAAAAGGACCGTCGATGCATAAATGATTCTGCTATATATTAATATTTTATATTATATTATATATTATATTATATATTATATTATATATTATATTATATATTATATTATATATTATATTTTATATTATATTATATATTATATTATATATTATATTATATATTATATTATATATTATATTATATATTATATTATATATTATATTATATATTATATTATATATTATATTATATATTATATTATATATTATTATCTAGTTGGTATCTATCAATGGACCATAGTCATCTGTTTGACGCAGCCCTCCACTCGATTCTTCTATCGGATAACATTTTCCTGTTGACGTAACTCCTCTCTTTTACATCCTTCACAACCTGTTCTATACATCTCATACGGGGCCTTTCCCATTCTTCACTTTTCCCTCGACGATTGTCTTTATTAGGCAATCGTGTCTGAAGATCCGTGGCCGTGGTCCCAACCCAAAATCCCTGCCTTTATTCAAAAGCCCACCTGTCTTGTTAGACAAAAATGGCATCAGCTGTTGGTCACCTCTCCCAAGAACAACAACAGCTAATCACGACCGTAGTAGCCAGGTCGGTAACGTACTGCTCGCAACGGTGGCGTGGAAGGAAGATCGCGGGTTCGATTCCCGCCTCGGGCATGGACTTTTTTTTTACCCATCTGAGGATTGGAACCTTCGGTTAGAGTCCAGGTGAGGGAAGACTACGGCTAGAGAGTCACGCGTGGTTCTTTGGGAGTGAAATTATATGGCTCTGGTGTTAAATTGTGAATATAGCATAACTATCGAAGTTTGATTCCTAAAAGCACATAAAGATATCAATAAATAAAACAGTATCTGTGTCATTTGCTTATCCCATAGTGGTTTAAGCTAAAAAAAAATCAGTAGTTTATATGGGTATAGTAATATATAATTAAATTTTCCTTACTAAAACAGTGTATTAAGGTGTAACAGTGATTTTTAAACCTGTGTGAGAGAAATGTTTCGGCTATTCCACCTGAAAAGTTTGCCAAGCCATGGGTTATCTATATATCTGTATCTACGACATACCCTGCAAGCCACCTCGAGGGTGTGTGGCAGGGGGTTAGACGGTGCGAAATAACCTTAGCCTTGAAAATACAAAAAAAATCCAAGTCTACTGCTGCTACTCATCATCGCAAGGCAAGTGCAGTGGGAGATGCACAACTCGAGGAGATGCAACGGTATGGAGAAACGGAAAGGTCGGAGGAACTTGTAGCAGGGAGGACGGGCGGCTGCTCCCTCTTCTGAGCGTCGTGCCATCGAGGCCGAAAGTGGTTCAGACGGGTTCAACTGTCCCGGTGCCCCCTTCGCGGGGGGGGCGGCGAGTAGGGAGGGGGAGGAGGAGGTATGACGGGTGGCATCGTCTCCCCGCCACCTCTCCTCGACTAATCCATCTCGACCGCTATGCGAGCCGTAGTCTGGCCCCGAAAAAGAGCGGGGCCCCACCAACGTATTGGTCCTCTCTAGAGCTTTCACCACCACGTCTTCCTCAAGGGCACCCCGCGCGCGCTATTCCCAATTTTCGAACTTCGGCATGGGAAGAGTGATGGCGCGGTGTGTGGAACACGAAAAGATGAGACGTTCACACGAAGATTTTCTTATTTCATCTCCCCATCACGAGTCCTCAGACAGAGAGACACCTTCAGGGAGTCTCGTGTCCGTCATCCAGGCCAACCGCGCTCTACGAAGCTCTCCTCTATGCTTCCCATCATCGTCTTATTCCTTCTTCTCTCTGATTCCTTACGTGTATTGGCTCTCCTTAAATTTCTGCTTCGTATTTTTTTAAATATCGCGCGGAGTATAAAAAAATGTAGGCGTTTTATGACTGTAGTATGTGGGTTATTGGGCACGGCTGAAATCTTAGAGGCGTGGTTCCTTTCATATAAATCAGGTGGTGCTAACGCAATCGCGTCGTTATCGAATAGCATGGGTAGTTATGGTGAACAATAGATGACGAGGAACGTAACCCTTCATCATAACTCTTATTTTTACGTCAGCTATCAGCAGTGTAAGAATCTCTTCTAAATTTCCATACGTGTTTGTAACATTTTTGTCGTTTACCTAACGTTCTTTGCCATTAAAAAACTATTTTGATTATAGTACGAATATTTTTCTCCTTCACCTTTTTCTGCATTTTATCCACCCTAAATATCCTTCAATGGTAAAATGCTTTGTTAAAATTGTTCGTAACAACAAAATTGCCTTAATCATGAAATATTTATTTGCAATATTGCATTTTACTCGGTTCAATATCAGGAGTGACGAAATTACTTTAATAGAGTTGTAAATTGTTATTCCAGTTCATAAAGGGGTACAATAAAGTTTTATTTCATTTTCTTTGTTCATGTTTTTTTAGATTTTAAAATCATCTAACTTTTTCCATTCATTTATTGGCTTGGCAAATCTAGCGTTTGAGAAGTACTATCAATGACTCATATGACTTCAACAATCTATTAAGGATTTAATGACCTCTATTCGTTATTGCGCGAAGAATGGTAATCAGTGTCTTCCGTAATGTTCTGGTGAGAAAATGTCTACCGTTAAGCAATATGCATGGCAGCCGACCTCCCTGAGGCCATTCCATCATATTGCCTTTCCAAATTAACGAAAAGTCGGTTCGTGAAGCCCTCTGGTGACTTTCGAAAGAGATTCTCATGCTTTACAAGGCATCTTCCGCATTAATATGGTGGCTTTCAGGGGCTGCAAGGAATTCTGTCATACTTTGAAGATAAATAAAATATATTTTTCTTACCACCTAATGGTTAACCAAAATATCATTCGCAAAGAATTAGAGGTTGAAACGGAAGAAAATATTTCTTTTCCAATTGATAAAATGTGGAACTGAAGTCCTGAAGAGTAATAAATGTTCAAATTTAAATTTACTATGGTGACACAGACAATGAAAACACCAGCAAGATTAAATCCTAAAATCAGTTCCTTTTGTAATGATGGAGTTCATAATGTACCAAAATCTTTCAAGCCAACTCTGCCTTCTCTGGTAAGAAAAATCCAGTGCCAAAATATTATCCAGCTTGGGATTAGCTGTCCTGAAAGAACTATTGAGAATAAGAAAAGGCTTCTTGGTCAGTACCCCAATACTTTAGTCACTGGTATGCTCGTAACAAAGTCGAAAAATAATTAGAAACCAAAAACAGTTTCATTATGTATTGTAGTAATAATTATAAACAAACATTCACCATTTGTAAATTTTCTAAACTGAGTATAGGTATATATTTCTGCTTATCGTACCCTTTTCTTCCGTTTCTGCTGGTCGTTAAGCAGACCTAACAATCATCAAATCCAAATAAATTCGACGAAGGTTAAATCTTAGACAGAATGAATAGTTATGCTAAGTATAGCACTAAGGGCAGTTTAATAGAAGAATTATAACTGCAGGATAATATATTACATTGGTATAATAATTGATTAATGATTCACAAATTAAGATCATTAAATTTATCGTATTAGTTTTTTATATTTCCTAAGTCCACATCACTGTTGGTGACAAATATTCATAAGAAGTAAGCCCAAAGCGTGTGAGACTTAGGTGTTTATAACTGAGAACATTTTAGAATTAGGAAAATAGCAACCAACGCATTGGGAAAATTTAAGGTTATGGCTGACTTATTGTAGTAATCATGATTTACAGGTATTCCCTTCTTTAAAGGCTCATAGTATGTAACATACGTCAGTAGCATTAAAACATACAGTCCGGTTATATGCTGGTCAATTGGATACACTGGACGAGATACATTCTCAGCACCAAAAACTTGCGTGACTTTCAAAGCAATTGGGTATCAATTGTGGCATAATAGCATTTTAAAAGTAGGTCATAGAATCATCGTGTCACGGGCTGGACGTCAATTGGCGAAAATTTAAGAACTTAACGCTTCCGTAATCGTGCTGGGAATACCAAGTGTTCAGTCACCTCTTCAGTGGTGAAACAAGAATGGGTTAAAGGTGATTTATTCAGGCGTTGAGGTATCTATTTACATTCATATCATTCAGATTGAACGTAAAGTTATGATTTACTGAAGATGAATTTAAATTAATACATCATTAAAATCTTTTTTCAGAAGGAATTATTTTAATCAGCCTTTCACGGTGGCCATACACTTTAGCATCACCTCATGAATATCACTGAATATAGATAGCATTGAGTTTTGAATGTTTTTTTTCACGTGTCATTTTTCCGTGATATAGCTGTATTATTTTGTGTGAAATTTATTTCAACGTCGCGTATCGAAGAAAAAATTCATTTCAATTAGTCATTTTAGTTAATCACTCTTTTGAAAAAATTAATGCGATGAAAAGTCATCCTAAAAGACTATAAGAAGCATCACCATATAAGTTAGCCTGAAAACTTGTCGCAAAGGTATGTTTATACGTATTTTGTCGGATGCAATTTTTGTACTACCACCTGTTTTACGTGATGATGGGATGATGTCATTATCCCTAGGTCAAGGATAATCCTTGACCTACTTTTGAAGTTTTGAATTAAATGTAAGAAACCGAAAGTCCGTTCCAGTGGTAATTGGATAATTCTCTTTGTTAACAGAACATGAAAAATTTCTACACAGACTTATGCAATCTAGCTGCTTACTTCCCCAAATGGTCAAACTTACTTTGTTAAATATGATTGAATTCAGGTGACAAAGTCACACCAATAATAATAATGCTATCAGAATTATGACTCTGCTCTGGATTTCTCTGCTCTGCTCTGACAAAGTCACATCAATAATAATAATGCTATCAGAATTATGATTCTTACCTAGCCTTGCCTCATAAAAATGAGTGGTTAAAAATCCTGCATTTTGCGACTGAAGAAAAACGTTTATTGCTATTCATTCCATTAAAAAGCAAAGAAGGCTTTTTTATTCAAAATTGCTGAAATCATTTAAAGCCGATAGTAAGCGCAGTGACAATGAAAAGGTAAAATTGAGTGAATATTGAGTTGAGTGTAAGGTGAAAAAATTAATTTTTGAAACCTTTTGACTGAATAAATTCGATTTTATGTCCCATCTGAATTATGTTAACGTGCATTAACGTTTCGTATGAATTCCTCTTAAGATAACATAGACAATTTCTTCCTTCATTTAATAGACATACTTAGTCCTTCTGAGCCAAATGTTTTGTCCGATGGTTCCACATATGTTATAAACTAAGTGGCAGGTAACAAAAGGTCAATTTGCAATTTTAAAAGGCCATTTTAAATTTAATTTAATGGTTTAGCTACAATACATCTTGCAAAATACAACAAAAATAATCGATATAAACATTCCACATCAAAAATGTGTATGAACTGTTACAGATTGCAAATTTTAATATACAAATTTTATATTTCATCAATTAATCATGCTTATAATTTTTTATTTACCTCTGCCATCCCTTTTAGGTCTTTGAGATATTTTGGTATACAGTTGAGTGTGTTTGATACATAATATTTATCCAACCTTCACCAAACATAGTAAACAATTTTATAAAAACACATCCTAAAATATCTTAAATAGTGTTTCTGGTTTTCAGTTGATACCTACACATACAAAGGCAACTTTCGTATGGCATTCAATTTATTCCGTTCAGGCGAAGTAACCCATTAATACAATTTTTTCAAGTGATCATGATCTCCATTATAATCAGGGTAACGGCTAATTTTGCTTCACTTGCAACCTTGCGACTTGATCCAGTAACTTGCACGTCTTTCGGTATTTTTTACCCTCAATCTTGAACACGAGAGTGGAAAGGAGATGGGCGTTAAAGAGAGGACGAAATCCCACTCCATTCGAGGCGTGCCCGACTGCATAAAGACGTCCTTGGGAAGGATTCGGTGTGATCGGAGTGGAATTGGTGACGACGTGCTGTAAACGGAGCGGGCGCGAACGTTCATGGGCGGCGGGAATTGGGCATAGGAGCTGGGAAAAGAGGGGAGAAGCTAACAAAAAAATTGAGGTCGGTGGAAAACGATCAGCATAATTTGGGTCGCAATGTCGAGCACATCACCGTGTACAGCAATGGGTGGGTCGATCGCATTGTCCGACGTCGGTCGGAATAATTCATCGGAGGGCAATGAAGGTAAGGACCGTTTAACCCCCGTTCTTAGGGGTTACAGCCGCAGTGTGACAACCAGGGTCTGCGGTCTTATGCACGACGTGCCAAGACACCACTTACGCATGAATACACATATTTCTTATAACTGTACAGGAGGGTACTTAAATTACGCCGAGGTTTGTTAAGAATTTTTACGGTATGATAACGTCATTACTGTATTCTTCCGTTTATGACATTTGTGAGAAACAAGTAAGATTTTATGTGGTTGGCACAACGTGATCTTTTGTTAAACGCCGCTCAATCATTTCACGCAACCGATGGTATAAGTTCAAATTTAGGTGATACCAAACTTGTCTGGAAAGAATAAATTTTCTGTTTTCCTTGTATATTAATAGATCGTGATATTTGGTTTACATTGAAAGAGGATTAAATTTAAGCTTTCGAGTTAAATATGAATGGGTTATAAGATGGCTCGAGGATCCTCGGTTTTCTTCCACGTTTATTCATCCTACTGAACGACTATTATAGGATTTTTGGCGATAAAAATCATAAAAATAACCTGAAAACTTAAACAGGGAAGGTGGCTTCTCACTTTCCTATACATAAAAATAAAAATGTCCTACTCTACAATAAGTACAGCGCAGCGGACCCAACAGCCAATCAGAGCACCCTAGACTAACATATGAACCCTATAGAAGTCGGGAAAGACTCCAAAAATTACTTCGGGCCTGGAGATGCCGTCTGGAATGATGGCAAAAGAGTCGTCCAGCAGTATGAAATAACGTGGAAGAAACCTGAAAACCCTTGAGTCATCTTCTAATCGCCGCGGAAGCCTTCGCAGCATGAATGATTAATATTTAATGGGACACTTTTGGGCAAAACGGAGAGCTCCTTGTTAAGCACTTATTTACATTAGGCTAATAATTTCATAAAACTTAGATTCCTGTGGTTGAATTGTACTTCAATACCACCCCTCTACGATGATATGTAATTTTACCGTTGGTCTTCGATAATAATGAAGACAAGGCAACAGTGTGGAGAACAGATTGATAATTATTATAATAAGATGGAGTAAGTGATCTAATTGAGATTTGAATAAGCTGAATCCAACTGTGAAATAGCTTGTAAATAGGCGAAAATAACATCTAAGATGATGTGTGTTCAAATTTTGGATAGATGCACCTAGTTTATCCCTCTTTCTTCACGAATCGATCTATGAATATTCAATGTATACCTAATTGAATAATTGATAATACCCAAGCGCTGGTGTTGATCCATTAGTTTATTTAATGAGTAAACGTTCCGAAATTGCATTAGTGATGAATTGCATGAAAATGGCTGTACTGAAGTATGGGAGATATATTAGCCTCCTTCAGAGATATCAAGAAGGAAAACGGCTGAATACAACAAGCTAGCAGGTAATAACTCTAGGTTATTTTATCAATATACGAGAAAAACCATGACGATATCTGCAGAGTAACATGCGGTGAGATGATAGTGGGTGAATCATCATCCATCATGTACTGCATTACATGGCATTATAGGATTGTAAACTAACAGGCAATGAATGTTCACTAATGGGTTATGCATTAATTTCCATTAGGTATTTCTGGCACGGCAGTGATGTTCGGAATCTTAGGGTGAACGGAAGGAAGTCCTAAGCAGTGCAGTACATTCGGTGGTAGTGATTCGGGGAAGGCGACCGACAGCAAAGGTCATTTCCTCGATTTAGGAAAGGTGATTAATTTGGTAAGGGTTGTCAAACCCAGATCCTCAGAATCGGAAGTCAGAACTCTGGCCACCATGCTAATTCTAACACTCTAGTGGAATCTAAAGAGTATACCCATATTCATATCTGTGAGATGTGGAGAATGTACAAGCTTTGAAGGGAAGTACTTTATTGCCATTGCAGAAAAAAATAGTAATTGTTGTCATAGCGACAGCACATCAATGCCAAGATTGGTTTTGATCAATTAATTTCGAAGTCCATTATATTGACACCCTCTACTATTTTACTATCAGCTATCCTTTTCGTATTAGAGTAGGTCAGTTTTACATCCTTATGTTTTTTTTTCATTTATCCCATCTGTGGTCTTTCACAGCGTTTCTACCCATTCATTTGTCACTCACTGAAGTCTTCATGAAACTGACACACTCTCTTATTACGTGCCAAATAATGTTGTCCCGTATTCGTAACAGATTTTTAACTATTTTTTTTCTCCAACTTCTCTTAGTACTTAATCCTTAGTAACTTGGTCAATCCATTAAAATGTCTTGGTTATTCCGTGAAACTACATTAAAAATGCATAGCAGTTTGTGTATTCTTTGGAAGATATATTGTCTACGGAAAACTGCTATAGATTAACATACCTATTCCAGATATACTTACATTCTGAAGAAGTGGTTCCTTGCTTTTGACGGAGTAGGAACATTTGACCGTTCATTTTGCACGCTTTGTGCTTGGGAAAAAATAAAACATCGATCAATCAGCACTAACCTTCCCCATATCACCTAACGCCATTCGAAACCACTAATATTGTGCAAGCGAAATGCAAAGTGAAAAGGAAAGTTATGCTTGCAGCCGTCGTTCGAGAGTCATAACGGAACAAGCCGTTGATTACAAACAGCGTTTTTTTTGATTCGCAATAATTGTCCTGTGTTTGGTTTGAAGACTACTGCTTTGATGTACTTTTTTTCGAGTGAAAGGCAACTATGACTGTCCTGTGAGGACTGTACGCATCCGAGCATGCTCGTTTTTGCTCAAAACGAAAAAGTGAAATGACATGATGCAAGAGACTCCACTAGGCTCGCTGACCTACATGCCCAATCCTCACCTTTCGCGCAGGATTTATAAGGTGATAATGGAGGTCTTCATTGATTGAATGCCTACGCACCTCTAGATATAAAATCCTCATGGATTTTAATTCAATTTTGAAGTAGTCAATAATGGAAGATGGATGAGGTGAATTTTGGTAAAGTAAATTCAATGTTTCACTAATGGATTTCAGTGTCGCATGGCGTAATCAACCAAAGCCTCAAAATTTTTTATTAGCAAATTGTGGAGACAGAAGTTAAAAGTTCGATGTCAGTTCCATATAAATTAATTTTGACAGATTGTGATATGTTTGGAAATTTAAGTCGACATTTGTTGCACTACAGCTTCATAAGATGTTTCCAGAGAAGTATGATGTAAATAAAAAATTATTTAAAATTATATTGAATGATCATCATCAATAACTTTCCCAGAAGAGACCATTTGGCCTGTTTCGCTTCGAATCGGAAGCTAATTGCTTCATCGCTTCTATTGATCGTCAGTAATCTCTTTTCCCAGATAGTCTAAAGTTGAGAACTCTCTCGGGTAATCTGCTGCTTAAAATCCATAGCATATGCACACATTTTTACCGTTATTTCCTGCAGTTTTGGTCATGGCCGAGATGCTTATCTTATGCAGATGCCTTTATTTCGTGTAAGGTCTTAGAGAGTATGGACAGCTATGAGTATTAGTAAATTCATTTCGCTGATTATATCCTTCTAATATGATGCTAATGTCCATATTTCAGAGCCAAGCCTTCTTGGAGTTACCATCGTTTTGCAATGTTTAAATCGATATAGATGTATGAAAGAGTGTTTCTCAGGATTAGGAACCCCTACTAGGTATCAAAGGCCTCCACGGCGAGCAGATGAGTGGGTTGCGGTTTGGGCACCCTTTTGTCCTTGGGAAAAGAAATTGCTCCTGGAAGAAGAGGAACGTTATTGATCAATGGAATTAGAAGGCTAAGTGAGCACACCCAAACAGAAAAGCAGGTAGGTTTAGAGACCTTGAAATATTAGCCGTGCCACTAAACCTTCTCTGCGACGGATTGATTATCCATTCTGAGTAGATAGTAAACATAATCAGAGTATTTAGTAAAGGATAAACCGTATAAATATTGAATGATAATGGCAAATAATAATTACATAAGGCAAATTATATCAAAATAATGAAGATGAAGAGTAATTAAACAAATGTTTATGGAGTTCACCTCTAAATATAATTTCACAGTTTTTAATCTATAAAATTGGGTTTAATTTTAGCGTATTTATCATTATAATGAACTTATTTACTTTTTAAAGCTGTAAATAAGGGGGTTCCACAAATATTTTTTTCAGTTATAGCTTCTTTCTTAGTTTCTTCTGTGAATTCCTATTATACTTTTTCAAACTACAGTATACCTTAGGTGTGTATTTTTTCTGCATGTAGTACTCCAAGAATCAAGACAAATTGCAATGTGACAGATATGAAATATTTCAATGGAATCACTGTTTGAAAGATTATTTTCCTTTTTCCACGTAGTAAATGCTATCAAAAGGTGAATTTTTGCGAAGAGATTCATTTTTGTCCCATATCATAACATTTTAAACTCTTGGATTAATATTCATTTGATAATTTGTTTCGAATTAGGTTAGTATCACCGGTATCACCTTCGTTTAAATTATGTGTTGCTATACCATTACTTAAGGCCATATAAAAATTCAAACTGGAGAGTGCATTTTTTTATAGGATCAAGGCAAGGTCATTTGCACTCCAAATTGGGAGGACTCTTTTACTGACATCTGGTTTTTGGATGCTACTGCCCTTGACAGGGATTTCAAGTGAAAAATTAATCGAAAATAAATTCCATTCTTGAAGGCTGTCAAAATTTTACGTAGGCAATTTGCAGCCTTGAGGCTCAAAGAATGCAATAGTTTTCTTTAAAAATGATTCTGCTTAAAATTCTCTCTCTGATGGCCCATTTTATCTCGATAAATGTCCAAGTTTTTTTATTTCATTCGCAGTAAATGAAGTTAAATCAACACTTAAAATGGAGAGACTTTGTAGGAATCCAAGAAAATTTCTAACAAGGAAGCAATAGCATTTAAAATATTTTCTCAATAATCGAAATTATGAATCCTTACATCCCTTTTACCTCCATTCCTGAACTCCCTTATTACCACCTGAGATCTTTCTCATACTCTCCCATTTACAGACTTTGGTTTTAGGTGCTCATACAGAAAAGATTACTCCATGCTGTCTAACATGTCTGACGACCTATCTGTTGACCACAGCATTTATGTCAATTGCTGAATTCGAGCCAATGACCCTTAAGTTACTAAGCTGGGTACGTTACCGACCTGGGGGGCTGTGTTTGAAACCGTCGGAATAATCTCGAATAGGTTCCCCAGGAGTCACGTACATTTAAGAAACCCGACCCAGGGTACATTTAAGAAAGGGTTCGCAAATTTTGTGTTTATATCGCTAATTAATATGTCACTAATTGCTTTCTTTGAGCTTTCCTCACCCTAAGGCTCCATGTGCTAGGTAGATGAGATAAAACTCGTGTAAAAAATATAGTGAGATTGTAATGTGCGATTCAAATAGACTAAGTTTGCGAACCATTCGTGTTTGTACCACGTGAATCTTTGCTTACCTATTCGAAATGATCCCGACGGTTTCAAACACATGCCCCTTGGATACTCTTACCATCAACATAGAAACTATCGGCGCTTCAGAAACTATTATGTAATACCTTTGCGAGGAAACAATATCACCTCAATGCCAGGTTTCATATTGCCTGGTTGATATGCTAATCGTATGTGGACATAGAGTTAATATCATGGTCGCTGAAAACTCCGAGTTTCATTGCACTTTCTGCTTCTATACATTAACACCTCAAAAACATGAAAACGCTTACGCAGGAAAGCTTATACCAAGTACACTTCCAACGCTATGAAAATATTTAACCAGACATTATAAACCGGGCCTAATTATACGTTTAAACAGGCCTAGATTTCTATGCATCTTGATTATTCATCAAATCGGAAAATAAGTAAAAACATGCTTACCAGCGTACCATTTCTTTGTTATTTTTGTATATTCCTTGCGTAACTGCAGCCAAGGTCATGTTCCAGGTGGACAGAGAACTTTTTCTGCTCTCGGTGAAAGGTGTTTATTATACCATTACATCGCTCTCAATATGTCAGCTACCTCAAAATACAGCACTTATGTAATTTACCCTCCGTGAAGTTCTTGGTGAGAATTTGCGATGAGCTTAACCAGTATTACTTGCTGGAAAAGAATTTTGACATCTGTCTCTCTCATAGTTCATTTTTCGGTCCCTTATGATAGGTAACTCTAAAGAAGAGAAATATTCTATTGAGAAAATTATCATCTATCAAATCAAACAGCAGTTGTAACTTTTCCACTGAATATTTAATGTAAGTACTATGGATCTCAACTCACCAAGTCATCTTTTACCACCTTTGTCTTGTGCCTGAAAATGAGTTGGTAAGTTTGAACTTGTGCCTAGTGCATTCAAAATTCCGTTGAGAAGTGCAAATGGTGCTTGATTTAATATGTCTCTCTTTCACAGCATCAAGCTTGAATCTGTTCAAAATTAGAAAATATAATACTTATCATAAAAAAGGTCGAAATTATTTGCTTCGGCATTTGTAATTAATTTGATGCTTCAGCCCCATCTCTTAGTAATGAAAATCGTGCAAAGTAAAACAAATTACTGAGCCTCAAATGAATTGCATCAAGTCATAAGTACAGCATGTCTTTCTTAATCCTTTGGTGCATTTATTAGACTGAAGGTATGGCTGGTGCCATTAGGATATAAGGGAGAACTCAGACAGCACATAGCCGCTAAATGGTTTACAGTAATATGGCTTATATAATTCCGAGGAAACAATTTACCCATAAAACATATTGCCAACGCCAAGGATTCCCCGGAAGATACCTTTCTTTTCATCCAAGGTTTCTAAAAGAGCGAATCATCCAAGGTTTCTAGGAGAACGAATGAAGCTGGAAAGTGCTACAATTCACTGACTCAATAAGAGTTAACCATAGTCAGATTAAGCTAGCCATCTTTAGAGAGAGATAAGAAGGTTACTTAAATTTTAATTCATCCGTGAAAGAGAAAAAATCGGGATGAAGCCTGAAATAATTCACAAGTTAATACTATGTATTTTCCGTTTTTTGATATTGATAAGTCAACCTGTATTTCGTCCACATATTTAATGCCGGGAACTATTGCCAATATTTTAATAATATTATACTGATTTTTTGTTTGCTTCTATATGCAGCCTGCATAATTGAATTCTCCGCTGGATATTTATTACATTCCGATTGGGAAGAATAAAAGGTCTAAAGCAAAAAAAAACTGACGGACTAAAATATGATAATAAAAATGGATATCATGTCATATGGTTTCCCTGTAAAAATGTACTTTCGAAAATCAACCCCATTTTTACACCACATTTAATTTTTTTAATTTAAAAGTTATTTATCTCCGAGAGAATGTCATTGTTTCATAACGTTATTTTCCTCTTTGGGGATGATTTTTCAGTACTTCATCAATGATTAAGATTAAATTTATCCTACTTTGAAGATGCTTATTTATAATGCTTTAATAAGGTCTTCGTAGAGATGTTAAATTCATTTTTTTAAAGATATCTCTGCATGATAATGTAAGACGTGTACTAGAAAAGAAAACGATGTCTCCCTGACATATGGTTTGTTTATCATTTTTGGGTATCCAGCACTTAAAATAATTCAAGCTCATTGGGCAATAGGTGCTCTGAATTCTAAAGTTTAATGACAGGTAAAATTTATGAGCAATATCCCCTTGAAAGTTCTGCCACTTTCTGTTAATGACTGATCAGTTGAAGTAATTTATTTCTTAACCATCTACTGTACGCATATTTTGAAAATTTGGCCAATTTCAATTCTGCTCGTTCGATTTTTTTAGTACAATCATATATATTGAAGACGGTAAAAAAACTTCTAAATGGCATAATTAATCAAAAATAAAGTTCATTAATTAGAAATATATGCTAATTCCTTTTTGAAATTTCAATAATAATAGCCGTTGAGGGCGTAAATGCATCATTTTCACGTAAATTATCCCAGAAAGATCTAATCACCGGCGCCTAACAACAAATCTCATGAAAAGTGACATCAATATGTGATAAGGGAAAGACTATGAAAAATATGTAAATCATTTGAAGTTTCCGATGGCATTGAAGGACCTATGGGAATTAAAATTCTCCCTGAGAAACCAAGGCGAGCAATTTTGTTGTGATTATTTCAAAAACACTGGAACACCACGCTGCAATATATAGGGGAGAAGCGAAGCAGGATTGATCCCTACATCATCATCATTGGTCCACAATCCTGTGGTTTGTTCAAAGCAGTTCTCCTCTCAATTCTCCCATCAGATAATCTCTACATAGATAACTCTTCTGTTTCACGTTCTCAATAAATTGTGCAACATGTTTCGTGCGAGAATATGATATGGCCGATTAAGTTGTACCATTTTCTTTTTAAGATTTTCAGCAGACTTTGAATTTAAGCTTACGGTACCGAGGAATGTTATCATTAACAGTTATCGGGAGCAGTTGCGTAATGCAATTGCTTGGCTGTCGAGATTTCGCGGATATTGCAGGGAGGATCTCTTGATCATGACTTCTCTTTTCTCCCATATTTAAGTACTCATTTTATCTCTTTCACATCCTCCATCATTTGTTCTACGTATCCTATACGAGGACTTCCTTTCCCATTCTTCCCGTTCACTTGTCCTTCAACGATTGTGTTCATCAGGCCACCATGTCTCATGATGTGGCCGATTAAGTTACCCATCTTCTTCCTAGCACATTAATTAGACTTTCTTTTCTCCAACACTTCTTCGGACATTGATCCATTTTATCTCCATGATTCTTCTGTAGCACAACATTTTTAATACTTCCAACCTTGACTTCTCAGATTCTGCTATTGTGCATGCCTCACTTCCATAAAAAAGTGTGTTCCAGATGTATATTCCTTCCAGATGTTTTGTTTCCTTAATATTTCTATGCCAATGTATGATACGAAATAATAATTTGGTAATTGAAATTGTCACTTGGCTGCGAGCCAAACATATGTCAGTTTAATTATATTAATATATAGCCATTAGGGTTCTATTGGTCACGGTAGATGTAGATGGATATGATACATTAGTGCCTGCTTCTGAATGTTCCCTGGATGTCAGGTACACCTATATTTCATTTTTATTTTTTTCTCTTGTTTCTCGTCATTTATTCGGATATTTTTGGCCCTTGAATTCTCATCAAAAGCGATAATATCAGAGCACAATTTAATCGGAAATGCATTCAATCTCCCAGATGATTATTTGACTACACATGTCAACAGGAAATACAATAGTTATTTGACATTGATATATATCATCATCATCATCATCATCGATCAACAATCCTAGAATTGTTTCGACACAGCTCTCCACTCGATTCTTCTATCAGCCAACATTTTCATTTTGGCATATTTCTTCTGTTTTACATCCTTCACAACCTGTTCCATGTATCTCATACGAGGCCTGCCTATACATTCTTCCCGTTCACTATTTCCTCAACGATTGTCTTCAACAGGCCATCGTGTCTTAAGATATGGCCGATTAAGTTGTCCCGTCTTCTTTTTAGAGTTTTCAGCATACTTCTTTTTTCTCCCACTCTTCTTGAGTCTTCTTCGTTTATCACTCGGTCGATCCATTTAATCTTCATCATTCTTCTGAAACACCACAGTTTGAATGCTTCCACCCTTTTTTTTCTCCTCTACTGTCATCGTCCATGCCTCACTGCCGTAATGAAACATGCTCCAGATGTAGTACGTTCTGACAAATTGACTCCTTACTTCTATGCTTGTATTTCCAGATGTAATTAGATTCTTCTTTTCATAGAATGTCCTCTTTGTCTGAGCTATTTTACTGACTTTCTTGCTTCGTCCATCGTTGGTTACTCGGCTTCCCAGGTAATAGAACTCTTTCACCTCTTCAAATATTCTTTTTCATAGTTTAACGTAGGTATTGCTCTCTTGCTATACTCCAGTATCTTAATCTTCTTCTTATTGATCTTCAGCTGATATCTTACCGTTGTCCTTTCCATGGTTATTAGAGTCTTATTTGTATCCCTTTCTGTCTCTGCTATGAGTTCTCTGTAATCAGCATATATAAGTATGCTAATCTTTTCGCCGTGGATTTACAATCTAGAAGACCTCTTTTTGATATCATTGATGGTTCTCTCGATGTAAACATTAATGATTACGGGAGGCAGTGCCTTGTCTCACTCCTTTCCTTATTCTTGCTTCTATACAGCAGCGTCAAGATTTAACATAATATATATGTACATCTATTTTATAACTCAGGTAATCGGTGACCTGAAGAAATAAGCAAACCGCAGGAAGAATGTAGTCCCGTTTCATTTACACTCGCATGCGTACACCATTGTCACAACCAATGTGCGTAGGAATTGTTGGGCGCTTTATCATTTTTAACCATTATTGTCATGGAATGTGAAATGAATTTCCACCGGCATCCTTCACAGCGCTTATAATTAAGATGAGATCCTTGAAAAGATCTCCCTTTCCTTCGCTTGCAGTTATGCGTAGAATAGGTACGTGACCATCCTTGCGTATGCTACTAATTTTATGAGTGCAAAAGCACTGTTGGGAAAGAAACGCGTACGAAAAAACCTGTGACTTTCGAGTAGAACAATGCTCAGAGTTAAAGAGCCATTAATACAGTGCTTTGAAGTGTCTTTTTCATACTTACTGGTCGAGGGGAAAACATTTATTTTTAGATATTATAATGCAACATTTTGAGGTGAATTTCATATTAAGGTAATTTTTTCGCACGTGTTTCTTCCCAAGCATGTAGGAATGGCATAGAAGAGGAAGTATACCATTCAATTTTGCCACTCTTCAAAGATGTTAGAATTTATTATGTCTTCAGTTATTTCTAACAATAGTCTAACCACCTCAGGGTTCTCTATGCCCGAATTAATTTGTCAGTTGAATAAACAGGAAAATTGAGGCGTAATGTCTCCATGAGTCAATTATTTGTATTAACTTTACTCCCTAACTTGTACTAACTTTACTAATTAAATTAAAATTACTTGTATCACTGGTATTACTTTCACATCCATTTCCTTAGCTCTCTTAGCTGACTAGAACGTGACACTGCAAAGAATCTACATTTGATTAACGCCGTTAATATGACCATCTATAAATATTTATAGATCCAAATTGTACTGTTGAGCCATTTGATCATGCTCCGATAAAGGCGTTTTGGCACAGTCTACATTTTTGCCCTACACTCAACTATAATCTTGAATGATATTTTTACTCACGGAAAATTGCAACTCATGGCATTGAATATAAGCATGTATGATGCCAATGAAAGTTGCATATTTAGGTTTAGGATTAACGGAATCCGGAAAGCTACCTTTCGTGTTTCTCAATGAAGTTGAGACCCATGAAGAATAAACACTATGCTCAGCAAAAGGATTTGGACAATGTCTAAGATAACTTAGACTACATTTTAGTCTCAGAATATACCTATTGTCTTTCTTTAGCTACAAAATATATTTTGAATGCGAAATGCGTCGTATTATCCAAATCATTTCACCCCTATTGTCATCTAAAGCAGTTTGCAGATCTACTGCTAAACTTCTTGTACCGTATTTGAAAGCCATGGCATTAACTTCCAATGAAGGAAATGAAAATTATTGCCTGCGACAACAAAAGAAGGTAGCTGAGAGTTTAGCAGATTTTAAAATAAAAATTTAAACTGCCAATCTTATAATAAATTTATCAACTAGAACCTGATCTTTCATGGCCAGAAACTTTTTAATGATTTGCATAAAAATGGAAGGATATTTTCAGGTGATTATACTTTAAGTTAGCTTTTATTCGAAATGAAAAGGAAAATTCTATAACCAATACCAAATAATTTGAATTCAAGCCGTTCAGCATCAATAATTATTAGATATTATATGTTCGAAGAATTCGCATTCAGGCTTGCATCGATTACACAGGTGATCTTACCCATACTCAGATTGGTCAACGTTTTCCGAGAAAAGCCAACTCTTTTCCTTTCCCAGTTCTCTCCGGTCCATCCAAAGACGATTGCAGACATTTTCTCCCTTATCTGACGTGATTCGAGGCGATGCAGTGTCCGTGCAGAGTCCATCCTCAGTCACTTTCAATCCGAGCACGTCTCGGATGTGACCCAAGTGGCGAGGTGAGTTCGTGCCTCGGGGCGGACGGCGGCAGTCAGCTCATTTCGCCATTGGCTATCTCTCGGGACGGTAGTCCAGTCCCACAGTGCGAAGGCCTCCTCATAAGGATCAAGGGCAAACGGACGGAAATGAAATGTACACGTTTCCACACGACTCACGCTTTGTGTCGGGGCGCTGCCACATGGCCCGATGCGAAACTCCATGTGGTTGTCCATGGATTGTCTGCCGGGTGGAACCAGAAGAACGCATTTCACGTATCCTGTGCATGTCTAGCATTTGAAAAACCTCTGGGATAACCACATCTATTATTTAGCTCACGAGAGGACGGAGCAACATCCGACAAAAGTAATAAACGAAAACGAATGTAATTAAACATGAAAATAGTAGACGTCAAATATATTCCACCAGGTCTTTATCAAGATGAGTAAAAGGAAGACTAAGATATTGGTAGTAGGAGAAAAAAGGCCATAGCCAACGTTGAACTAGGAAAGACAAAACTGGAGGAGATGAAAGTGTTATGTACCTGGGAAGCCAAATAGCCAACAATGGACGGAGAAAGAAAGAAATAGTCAGTAAGATAACACAGGCAAAGAGGGCATACTATCAAAAGAAGAATCTACTTACATTTGGAAATAAAAGAGTAGAAGTAAAGAAACATTTCATCAAGACGTACATCTGGAACATCTTTCTTTACGGGAGTGAAGCATGGACGATGACAGCAGCGGATAAAAAAGGGTGGAAGGATTAGAAATGTGGTATTAACAGAAGAATACAAAGGTTAAATTAATCGACGGAGTGACAAACGAAGAAGTCATTATAAGAGTGGGAGAAAAGAGTAGTCTGCTGAAAACTATAAGAAGAAGACTAAACAACTTAATCGGCCATATTTTAAGACACGATGGCCTGATGAAGACAATCGTGGAGGGAAAAGTGAACGGGAAGAACGACAAAGGAAGGACTCGTATGAGATATATGGAACAGGTCGTGAAGGATATGAAAGAGATGAATTACGTTAGTATGAAAAGGTTGGCCGATGAAAGAATCGAGTGGAGGGCTGCGTCAAAACAATCCTAGGATTGTTGACCAGTGATGATGAGGTCTTTATCCACTGCATCCAAAAAGTACTCTCCCAATGCACCGCAAAAGTGCGTGCGTGCACCATTCGGGTTAATATTGCATAATATGGGAAGCCTGTTAATTATAGATGCGCCAGACGCTGTAATTAGACCATTACGTAATGAAAGACAGGCTTCTTTCTTGAGTGATGTGAATGATGTCTTCTGAAATTCCACCCTCAAGCAATTACAGTAAGTACCTATATCATCAAGGAGAAAAACGTAAAATGATATAAAAAAGAAATAGATCTTTGATATTTAAGTTCAATCTTTCATCCCACTTCTTCAAAAAAGGGACTCTTTGGTCAAACTTCGCTTTGATCATTCATCAGTTTTAATACCGGTATTCACCACCAGTTTTCTTGAACACTATCCATTCTACCCTGTCTCTCCTTATACTGCTCCAATCCCTGTCAAATGGTTTTCTAATAGCCACTATGAAACTAGTCATATATTTTACCACTCATCATGCATGACCCGGAGAACGGAAGTATATATTTTAGAGGCAATCGTTACAAAGTCCTTGCTCTTTAACTTTCCTCACCAGGGTTGTAGTCTTAGAGATCATTTCTTTCTTTCTATCATCTTTTCAATCATTTCTTCCACCAACAACCTTTACTACTTCCTCAGAATTTTTCCCAGTAACTTTCTTCCCTCACCAACCATTGGTTTGTCTTTCCACCTCCCTTTCATTCTCCATCCTCATCCAAAACGTATATTTTAAATCTCCAAACTGTTCTCCTTTCAACATCTGTAGCTATGTAACACTGCTTTTTATATCATGGATCTTAACCACCCTTCCTTCATGTCCCATTGATCAATAAACTATGCATGTATTTTTAAATATCTTTAAAATACATACTTAAAAGGTATTTTAAAAGATATGCATGGCAACCTATGGGAACTTAAAAAGATTATTGAAATTCCCTGTTTCATTAATTTTTTCCTTCAGCTGTTATGAGCCGGTTTTTTTTTTGAGAGGGAAATTATGATGTCCCTGAAATTCAGCAAACGTCTCTATTCATCCACTACAGAATTCATTTGAAAGATCAAGTACATGCGTACCACAATAATGAATGCAGATATTAAAGGAGTGTTTAATATTAAAACTTAAGATGAGAAAATATTGTTTTAAATATTTTCTTCATCTTTCCGCCGCATGTTTTACTACCGATGTTAAGTACGAATGCCATTGGCATACAGTATGAATTAATACCTCGCAGGAGATCTATAAAAAGAAAGCTAAGGTAATGGTATGCAGCAGGAGAAAGGAATCCAGGGCTAATGTTAAACTAAGAAAACAAAAAATCGAGGAGGTGAAAGAGTTGTGTTACCTGGGAAGACGAGTAACCGGCAACGGACGAAGTAAAAGAAAAATTGCTGGTAGAATTGCTTAAGCGAAAAGGGCATTTTAACAGAAGAAGATTCTACTTGCTGCTGCAAATGCAAGCGTGGAAGTGAGGAATAATTTCATTAGAACTTATATCTGGAGCATTCTATTATATGGCAGCGATTCATGGACAATAACAACAGCAGAGAGGTCCAGGCTAGAGGCATTTTAAATGTGGTTCTACCGAAGGATGATGAAGATAAAATGGATCGATCGAGTGACAAACGAAGTCTTAAGAAGAGTGGGAGAGAAGAGATGCCTACTGAAAACCTTAAAAAGAAGACTGGACAACTTAATAGGCCACAACTTAAGACACGATGGCCTGATGAAGACAATCGTTGAGGGAAAAGTGAACGGGAAGAATGGAAAAGGCAGGCCTCGTATGAGGTATATGGAGCAAGTTTTGAAGGATGTAAAAGAGGGGAATTATGTTAATATGAAGAGGTTGGCCAGTAGAAGAATCGAGTGAAGGGTTGCGTCAAACGAATCCTAAGATTGTTGACCGATCATGATGATGATGAATTTTTCGTGGAGAAGAAGCGCACGCAAAAGGTAAATATTTCTCTTTGATGATCTCAATTGAAAGTAAGTTACTATAATACTCCTCTGTTGGCATCGCTGTCATGCTAAAAACTGAACTATAGGTCAGTTAAGGAGATAAATATATTCTTTCGGTAATTTTTCCGCCTATCGTATGAAAAAATTCAATGCATAGACAACGCAAAGTTAAGAATACCCTTATCATCATCATCATCATCATGGGTCAAGAATCCTAGGATTGGTTTGACGCAGCCCTCCACAAGATTCTTCTATTGGTCAACCTCTTCGTATTAAGGTAATTCCTCTCTTTCACAATACTCACGACCTGTTCTATGTAACTCATACGAGGCCTGCATTTTTTTATTCTTCCCGTTCACTTTTCCCTCGGCGATTGTCTTCATCAGGCCATCGCGTCTTAGGATATGGCCTCTTAGGTTGTCCCTTCTTCTTTTTAGAGTTTGCAGCAGACTTCTATTTTCTCCCACTCTTCTTAGGTCTTCTTCATTTCTCACTCGGTCGATCCATTTTATCTTCATCATTCTTCGTTAGCACCACATTTCGAATACTTCCACTCTTTTCTTCTCCGCTGCTGCCATCGTATATACTTCGCTGTCGTAAAGAAACATGCTCCAGATGAACCCTCTTCATTATTTCTACGCTTGTATTTCCAGCTGTAAGTAGATTCTTCTTTTGATAGAATGCCCTCTTTGCCTGGGTTATTCTACTAACTATTTTTTTCTTGCTTCGTCCATCATTGATTACTCGGATTCCCAGGTAACAGAACTCTTTTGCCTCTTCCTGTTTTTCCGGAATTAAAAGGTTTTATAGAGCTCATTAAGTAGTAAATCCGAAGAAAACTTCGAAGGTTGCTCTGATTGCTTATGAATGCGTGCGGACGAACTCGTAGTTGCATCGCATTCAGAGCCCGAGATTGAAGTCACGCAAGTTTCGTATTTTTCTCCTCAATGAAGTACAAGGTTAGCTGGATACAGGTAAATTCCATAGAATCCAATTAGATATTCCAGCTAAAGTTTACCGTTAACTGTAGGTGTGAGTAATACAAGTCCGTTCATTATATTCATTAATTCACTCGAGAAGGAAAGTCTCATACTATAAATTACTCTAAAAATATACAGTACAGTTAAAGTTTAATGTCAATTTGCATTTACAATGGATTTGCAATTCAGAATAGGCATATTCATCGTTATTTTACAGCAATTCCTTCAATTTTGTATATGAAGGCTGTCCTCTGATTGGCTTGTTTTAAAGGAAGCGTTCTCACGGTGTTAGGATTGGATGCTATATACTCTGTAGTTCCGACAATTTTTCCACTACATCCGGACACCTCTTCCTGATTTTTAGGTCAGAACGCAGGTTTGGCCATAAAATACCCGCTATTTACACTATTCTAAAGTCATAGTTCTAGAAGTAAGGCAAATAATATATTTTCGTAGAAAAAACTCTAGAAGAAGCTGATCTAGAGACGCTGATTATTACTTTTGCTGCGGCAATAAAAAAGTAACAATAAAAAGACAATTAAGAATCCAATCCTGACTCTTGTTCCACTTGATAAACTTATTTGTAGCCTACTCTTATCCCTAGTATTTCCTCAATGCCTTGAATTGGAGATGCTGCATTAATTAATATGGCTGCGTTCACTCTTCAAGGCCGTCGGAAGGAAGTGACAGGATGGGAAAGCAATAAGGAAGGCACGTAGTAGGAAGGTATTAAGAGTGGTACTGAGGTATAGATAGGAGATTTTGTTACCATAATCGTATTCCTTGACGCTAATCTCACTTTAGTGACGTGAATATAGTATGGAACCACGTCACGTTGGCCTTTCATAAGCAAGTAATAAATATTAATCAAGTCTTTCGGTCCCTAGGAACGGCGAAGCGTGTGATGCGGTTTAGTGACGTGTAAAGATCAATTAGAAATTGTCCGTGAATATTTTGAGTTAAAAGGTTTTTTATAATTGGTGGTAATATCAAAAATGACGACTAAAAGGAGGAGGTTTGGTAGTATTAACTAGCACATCATTAATCTAGTGCCTACTTATTAGCAATCGTTTTCAAATTGTATTTACGAATAAATCTTTTTGTGATTTGATGTGATGTGAACCTGAAATAAAATGAATATTACAGGTTGAAATTTAGACTTCATCTCTTAAACAAATTCCAAGACAATAATTTCAGTGATGATGCTAAAAATATATTGCGAAACCCAACTTATTATGGTAGCCTGGACCATAATCACAATATTAGAGAAATTGATTTCCGAACTAACAGATTCAAAATGTCCTTTTTTCCTCGTACAATTAGGGATATGAATAACGGTAAATATATCCAGTACGAGTGTAGCAATGGATAACATTGGTAGCTGCATGTTGGTATAAGGACTTGAAGTTCACCCAACTAACAGCTTGTTTTTGCATGTTTGGTTTGCTATTTTTACCTTTTTTTAAATAGGGTAGTTTAGAATAGTATATAAATACTAATCCATGTTTGGTGAGAATTCACCCCCTGCCACACACCTTTGTGGTCGCTTGCAGGGTATTATGTAGATGCAGATGTCAATGATGAGCGTGGATAAAGCAAGGAGGAAATTGCACCAATATTATCATGAAATGAAAACAGGACGGTGTACATCAACATTTCACTCAATTCCATTTTTTTAAAATTTACATCGGATGTTAAAGAGACCATTGTTTGGGTAATTAATTTCGCAATTGCTGTGGCAGAACCGAAAACAGGTGAGGTCAAGTGGTGGTATAGGATGTGGTCGGCGGCAACGGAACCGCAGAGTAAGTACTACGCAACAATGCTTCGGGGATGCCATGCAGAGGCATTTAATCGCATTGCACAATCACGAGACATAGGGATTACTCCCATCCCGCTCGCCGGAAACGATTCCCGTCGTCGTCATAATTCAGTTCCCTGACCAGTTGGTTTACTCCTCAAAGTGGCTCATCACGTTGACCTTGACCCAACTCTCATTCCCCCCGGGTTCCCGTTACTCCCACGCCCCCTCCCCCACCCCCCTCTCCTCCCACTTTCTCTTTTTACCCCGAGCTCCGTCTGCTACAATCGCAATTTCCTGAACTCGAATTCTACGCATGGAGGGAATCAGCGTGAGATGCACGGAACTAAGGCGAATGGTTTTTAAAAAATCGAGAGCAATTAGGAGAAGGAAGGCCGAGTTGGGAAGTTGCAAAGTGGAACGGCATTCATCGGAGCAGATCAAGAAGTCACCTCGAATTTAACGACAGTAGTTTGGGGTTGAAAATTTCGCGGTGATTAGGAAATTAGGTGATAAATATTCGAAAACTGAAGAGAATGGAAAGGAAGTTGCCAAAGTTAAGGATTTTTGAGTTATTTGACGATGCCAAATTGGCATGAGACATAATTTTTCGTGACTCTGAAGCGCGAAGTATTAGAAACAGATCAGAAAATATGAAACATTAAATTGTGTGTGAAGGAAACTATGGACTAAATTAGCTTGGATGAAAGAGGCAGGGAACAGAAGATTTTCAGTTAGCCCCAAATAAGTTTCAAAAAGGGAATGTAAAAATAGCTTTGACGAGAAAAACGTTGTATAGTATTAGTTTTCTAAGTAAGTATTTGATATTTTATCATGTGCCATGAACCAGCTCCATTCTGACATTGCGCTTGTCGTTTGGTTATCAAAGGCAATTGCAAGGCGATATATGGCCTTATTGAATTTAAAAGCGGCTTTTCTGCATATAATATTATGTAAATAATCTTTTCCATGTTAAAAGAAAAGTTTATTGCAGTTTTACAGCTTTGATTTTAGCATTCCATTATTTTCCTGCATGAGCAACCTTTTTCATCTGTGCTTCAAGCCCCTAAACTTTGGTACTCAATCGTTTAACACAAAATCAAATAATTTTATCTATCATTGTGAGCTAATATTATGCGACAAAAGTGGGAGAATATACTAATGCATATATATTAATTTTCACATTTAATACCCAGTTTACCTCATTGTCTAAATTCAAATGGTGAGCCGAGGGGAAAGTTTCTCACTAATGGCGGTGAGCAGAGTACTAAATTGATAACATTGATAAACAAATATTTTAACCATTTTTACCTGAAACACTTAGCAAGGCATCTGGCGAGCACATCAGCATTGTTAAACTGTGAATATTGGGTAACATCGTTCATGGGTCATTGAAACATTACCCTCCTTTACCAATAACAGAAAAAAATATTAATTATTTTACGCAGCGTCATTCAGCTCATTTGATATATGTGAGTTGCATTCATCTACGCGGAGTACAAAGATACCCGGGTACGAATTCAATGAAAAATAGTAGTTATCTAATGGGATGATATTTTTATTAATAGGTATAGTTTCTTCATTTTAAAACTTTTTAGTATTTCTACTCCCGAATATCTTTCAGATGTCACCTACAGTTTTGCCTATCTACTCGACTTTACTAAGTAGTAGGTCTGGGTATAATGGTCGAATGGACCACTATTGCGTTACACAGAAATGGTTTGCACACGATTTTCTCCCTCTCTTCGGAAACATAGGCCTATAGCCTATGTTTGTGAATCGAAATAATAAGCATGAATATTTTGAAAAAAATATGAAAAATCGACTTAATCTTGTCACCGTGATTCTGAGAATTGTTGTAACGTGTGGTGCCCCGTGAGGATGGTGAAGAGTAGAGTTGGGGAAAGATTGACACTGAGTAAAAAGTGTTGGAAACGCATCGAATGATACATCTTATAATTTCTTTCTGCATAAAAAGCTTAAGGCTGATGCTTATAAAAAATTAATCACTTTTTTTGTTTTCCGAAATAAACTACAAGACTTTCATTGCCAATATGCCACAAATGATTCGGATTCCGTGCTTTATTTCATTACGTGAACAATTGAAGGCCGTAAATCCCTATAAGTTGTAACATGTGGGAGGGAGAAGGCTATGATAGATCAGTAAGTTTCAATAAAACACCTCGAAATCTTAGCCAGAAGGGGATTGTTTGAGGGGTGAGTTACGAGACAGATACCAATATTACGAAAATTACGAGATGAAGAAAGAAAAGGCCAAGAGTATAATTCATCCCTTACTCGATCTCATACTCGGTCTTAAAAAAATTGACGAAGGCTGACAAAGGTTGAGCACCATCTGAGTTTCTCAACGCACTGAGATGTGAGCTGTTTTATTTCCGTAGAGTTTGCCACACTGTACGTGAGTACTCGCAAACATAGTTTTTTTGCAATCTTGCAACGAGTGATCAAGGCCTGACACGAACCATACTGCTCACGCGAGCACACTCGTGCATTTCTCGGCGAATGTTAGCACTAAATATGGGGCTCGATGACGGCTTTTTCTCACTCGTCATTACCATTGCGCTTCCTCACTTGAAACCCGACTAAGCCTGTCACAGGTACAAGTATAACCTAACGAAATTGCAGGCGGAACGTTGACAGGTAAGACCAGATGGTTCCGCGAATTATAGAGAAAATATACGAAAAAATAACGGAGAATCGTGCGAGTATGTCATAAGTACCATGATTAATGGCGAAAAATATACAGTGGAAAAGGAATGAGACAGATATAGACCAAAGTGCTTGAGGTGGCTTTTCATATAGCATGACTCATCAAATACACTATGATAGTAAGGAATGATATTCAGTTGCATAATTTGGAAGAGTATTAAACTTGATATTGAGTGACTACCTCTTCTAAAAAAAATGCAATATCTCCCGTGCATGCTTCAATACTTATACCGGCCAAAAGTGACAGTATGAGTAAACTTGAGGCATTTGAGATTTTGACGTATCGCATGTTGTTGACAATACCTTATGCGTCTCATGCTAGCAACGATTCTCTCCTTCAAAGCATTGCAAGTGAGTTTATGAAAACGGATAAAATCAGGTAAACCTCTTATCTTGCTCATTTAAAAAATGGGAAATATTACCTTCATCAAGTCATAATTAAAGGCTAAATTTAGGACGAGAGTGAATTGGCAAGAAGGAAGATTTCCTTGCTGATGAAAATCGTATGCACGGCGTTGCTCCTGGTCATTTTTAGTATACATTACTTATTATGATATAGCTGTTTTCGGAATACAGTGTTGGGATCAAATTCATCATCAAAATCATTTGGGATTAATGCGCATGAAATTTTAAGGGAAAGTAAAATGTAAATAACGATGAAAATTGAGATATAAATGGAATTCTGAACAAACGAAGCATTCAGGCTGAAATTTCATTTTAATCAGCTATATTTGATCATGGAAGTGATTATACGAATTAAGATAATATGATTTTTAAGTTATAAATATTAAGGAAGTAGATAACTAATTAAAGCTTTGAAGAATCCAGGACCCGGAAGAAGGCTTTAACTTTTACACGTGAAATAAAGCAGAAAGAGCAATGCTTATAAATAACTATCAGTAATATCTGTTGCTAATTGAAATAATTAAATTTCCATCATATATCACGTAAAGGATTGATTTTGAAGCAATTATAGGAAGTTATATATTTATTTTGATTTACAACGGAAAGTATGATTTAATTATATTCCATATATTGAACAACTTTTATATCATGGTTATTGCAGGTAACAGCCGTAACCTTCATGTTGCATGAGAAGTGATTTAAATAAAAGGTATCAAAAAGAGAGATGTGAATGCTAAAAAATGTAGAAATTTAATTAAGTTTTTGCTGACATCGTGCAATTTCAGAGTTGGTTGCGAAAGGAACGTGAGTTCAATTGCCTCTAATCAAACTTACCGACACTACCCCAATAGTAGGTATAGGGGAAAAGATGTTTCGTTCGTGAAAATATTTACTTGTCATTTAGAGCCAGATTTAAATCTGTTGGTAGTATTTAAAGAAAAGCTGGAGCACAAGATTCATTATTGAAAAGAATCGTTGAATACCATTTCCCCATAATTGTGCTTGACTTACCAGGTTTCCTGATTGTTTTGGCGAATGCTGACCAAACTGACGAATGTAAATTATTATCAGTCACATTTTGTAGTCAATGGATTTTTTTAGCTTTCGCCGTATCAAATAAATTCCGAGTGTTACAACATTTTTAGAGAAAAAATAGTGATTAAATATGTGTATAATTGCTCTTTTCTTTTACGGATTTAGAGGTCTGTATTAAATTGCTTGATATGTATTGAATCTCATTTCGAAATTAGGTGTTTAAATGTTGATGCACAAATTCTTAATTTTTCATGAGGAAGAGCAACAATTTTTTATCACTTTACGAGATGTTGAAACCATTTTTTCGAAGAACACTCGATCGAAATATTTAAGGATGAATGAATCACTGTAAATTTAGTTTGAACTCGGAGGATGTATTTTGTCGAAATTATTTGCAATTATTTAATCAATATCTTCCCTAGCTATTGGAAAAATATGATAGAAATCAATGATTTACTCGCAATATTATACTATATCATTTTTATATCACTTCATTATCTCTCAGTTGTAGTTATCTCACTATAGCACCATTTGTATCGTAGAAACGAGCGGAAATGTGACTTCGGAATCGTTCGCCACCCTGTCCAACTCAAGGGAATGGTAACTTAGCGCGGAGAAAGAGACATTTCGTTTAGTTTTTCACTTGGAGTCGGTCATCTCTTTCATGAGTCATATGTGGTCTTTCCACCATTGGCCTTCCGTAAAAACTTCAAGGAAAGGCACTCGTGGCGATAAAGTCTTCAGCGATAATTGAGGGCATATGTAATTACGTTCAAAATTTCCACCCTTCAATAGTTTAAAAAGGATTTATTACACTCCCACCCAATCCCACCCACCTTGGGATTGTGAATGAAAAGCACTTAAATTGATAGTGGAAAAAATTTCCATTTTCGTTGCAGTTAATCCGCGGCAAATGAATTTTGAAGCATTTAAGGGGGCGTCTATTAATTACGTGAGGCGCTAAGGGGGGGAGGGGGTCGAGCCGAATTTCACTCAATCTTACGCGGGGTCTCGGCAAATGTCACGTAACTTTTTTCCGCAAGAAGCAGTGTAAAATTGCGAGAAAACTGGGTTAAATTACGTAAAACATGATTCACCAGTAAAATATGGCTAAATCCTACACAATAATATTTATCACGGCTATGCGAACGCCACAAAGTAGCACAGAAACCCCTCAATGGTTTAGCCGCCACCGGCCAGCCGAATGCTAGATTTTCTCACTGTGATTCTAGACTACGTTCTTGGTAGTCTTAAATACTAGTCTTAACTAGTCTTAAATAAAAATGATTAAACAAATTATAATAGTTTTTTTCTATAAATCAACGCAATCAAGCACAGATTAATGTATTTACACTAAAAATACGCATTTTGAAAAATATCACGTGAGATTAGAGCGGGTGAGGAGAGAGGGGTCGAGCCAAATCTCATGACATCTCACCAAGGGAGAGGGATCGAAAAATCGCCAAGATCGCCGCACGTAATAAATGGACGCCCCCTAAGCACAGAATAATACAAACTCTGTGAGTTCCGATTCACCGCAGAGTTAACGTGATCTCTAATTATTTTTTAATCCATATAGTGATAGTTGATTAAAACCAGTATGAGACATTCTCGTTTTAGTTACGTTTTTCATTATTAAAGATATATGCTTTTAAATATTATGCTTTCCATTACCAATTAGTGAGTATAGATATAGTTCTAGTGCTTCTAGTGTAAGTAGGACCAGAAGTTCTACCTTTGATGTAATTCTAAATGACAATTCTTAAAAGGAATAGATTATTGGTTTTAAACCAAAATTGCTTTGAGTAAAAGAGATCAGTATTTTGAACGGGCTTGAGTGGCTAGTACTATCAAGTGTAGCATATCGAACTTTCTTTTTGCTTCGAATTTATTGCTGTACCAAAATGAAACCATATATTTCAGCTCGATCGTAATTTAAAGTTTTGTCCAGGAAAATCTTCTATCGCTGATATTTAAAATAATTTAGACAAAGCTAAATGGGATGAGGTGAGCAGTAAAGCACTATTTAACAAATCCTGGTTGATAAGTGGATTAAAAATTATCCCCTCATATTATGGATCAACTTTATCTACTGACTCCCTGAAAGCCACCTCTGGGGTGTGTGGCAAGGGGTGAATTATCACCAAGCATGCCCTTAAGATTACTTATACCATCAACCTAAGGAAGTATTTCATGAATATCATGCAGGACACACATTACCAGTTTTAATTTTCATCCAGCATGAAAAGAAACATTTAGGAAGAACTAAAGATATGTGTTACTTGGATTACCGTATTACACATTTTTTGGAAATAATTTTATAGTGTTCTTTTTTAATGAAAAATTATTATGCATAGAAAAGAAAGCTGTTTACCGTGTGAAAACGGGATTCGTTGCCAATAATGGAATGGAAATTTTCACCCCAGGTAATTTTTTACTTTCATTGTGGAAGAAACAGAGACCAACTTGTAAAATATAAAATCCATGCATGTCTTCTGGCGGGAATTCAATTTAACTTTGAGGCAGGAAGCTATTTTTTTAACATTGCTGTGTTAAATAATTTCACAAATAAAATTTTTCTGTTTGCCGATGGTCATATCTGTTGCTCGAAAATAACAAGCTATGAAAATATTTGCATCCTAGGATAACTTTACTTTGTCCACACGATGACTAAGATGTAGCTAAAATGTTTTCGTGTGAAAATTAATTAAAATAACAATGTTCTGTAACTCACTGGTTTAATTAACAGTGCCGAATGTAATATAATGCCTTTAATTCTCGCATATCTGCTTTTACAAGCAACAGGGAGAGAGAAATGCATCAAACAGGAGAAACTAGATAAATAGCGTGACATTCATTAATTATGCGCATCTGCAATGGAGATCGTTGGAAATTAAGTGCAATGGATCCTCTCTGCTGTGGAGAAATGGGAATTTAAGTGATTTAATCATTCGGCCACTTCAGGCACCACGAAGAACTTTACTCAATCGGAGATGGGCGAGACATTATTCTGCGCAAGTCATATTTTCAAAGTAGTGACTAGAATTTGAGCAGCTAAACGCGTTACCAATAAATTTAGCATCAATGACAAAATCTGCAATTAGGATCATGTCATCAACTAAAAACCAAAATTATCAGATTCAAACAATTGTATCTCTTCTGTAATTGCCTTAATGTGAGATAGCTTGTCAGCAAGACACGGACACCCTTTCATTCACATCCTTGTTCAATCGATCGCATTTCTGTTCGACATTCACACTAAACTTCAGTTCAATCGTTAGTATTGAATTCCAGACTTAAAATGGTTGGCCAAGACTAACAATTGGCTTAACTTCCCAGTGTCAAGTTCAGGTTCAAATTTCCTTAATTTGCAATCGTCTCTATTCCATTATTCACGGAAATATACTCACATGATACAATGATCTTCTTTCTTATGCTCACCCGAGCAATCAAGAGCAGAAAACTTTCCTTACCTTCCCTTGTTGCGTTCAAATTTTCATTTTTTGCATCCGTTCATCGGATTAACTCCTCTATTTATAAAAATATCATTCTGGGTTGGGATACTGGACATATTTTCATTCATATTCCCTGCCGTATACTGCATAAAACTGCAGGAGCGGAAAAAACGTCTCGAAGTGATCAATCAAAAATTACCATTTTCACTTGTTCCCCTTGATGAAAGAAAAGTTTGTGGCCCAATCTTTCAGAGAGCTTGAACAAAATGTACCGGTGTGAAATTCTGGGAGGCTTATCTTTATCGCTAAGGTTGAACTTCTTATGAAGAGCTAATATTTAATAAATGCAATCTTTAGGCAACTTATGACAATTTTTCAATTTGCTTTCGTATCACAATATTTACTTTGCCTCATTATCTTTATGTGTTCTTATCTTGAGATGATATCCTGAGCAAATTATTCGTATTGAATATTCTCTTTATCCCTTTTCAAGGTAAAATTTCAAATGGACTTCACTCAGAGATCTCTGGTGTAATACTTGTCATTAGACCGTTTTTAGAGAGTTTTCTTTAGGGCAAGGTCACCGGTTGTACCCTTGAAATATGAAACTTACGGAAAAGTATGCTTAAGTAATAGCAAAAACTGACAAGAAAAATAATCTTCTGCCATTTATGTCACTTGCATGCATTGCTTTCCAAGGAGGACTAATGCATTTTTCCCTTATTGGTCACGATTTGCACACGCATGTGGCATGCGTGAAACACTACAGTTGTCATACAACATATGTAGATCTATGATATCTAATAAATCATATTCGCTATAGCTATAATAATCTCCGTGATAGATTGACTGAAAATTGCTACAGCAATTCTAACTCAGCAGAGTGTAATCCCAGGAAAGATACCAGGAAGATCTTCTTCTTGCCTTGTGTAATACTAACTTGTAAATAAATAATCATTTATATTTAGTAACGATACTTACTTTAATATTGCTGCGTGGATATTTTTCTCTTAGCTCTTAAAAATCTTTGAATCAGGCGATGAAATATAATAAATCCTGATCATTTTTCAAAAACGAATGAGACCAAATTAGCTCTAATTTTTCATTCAGAGGCCTATGTGTTACGTTTTGCATGTTACTACCCTTGTTCCAACATATTTCCGGACCATAATCTTCTTCAGCTTGTAACAGATATTTTTAACTCTTTACCGCTGCAAACTGTTTCCTTACGGTCAAGTTGTTACTGTTTGGCTGTACTATTCTGATTGTAGCTTTTAAGGCGTTAGTTTTTATCAAAATGGAACTGCTTTCGACGCAATTCATATCTTCCTTCTACTTCTTGTTAACAAATCGATCCTGTTCTTTGAAACGCATCTTCTGAATTCTCTGGCCAAACCATCTGGCAATTGTTGTCAATAGACTTTCATCTTCGTTTCAATATTCCTTATATTATACTTTTTCTGAGCTTTACCGTCGTACATAGTGAAATCAACATTATTCGATTGAGGTTGGTTAGTTTTACTTTCAATTATATTTACCCGGTACTTAAATTAATCATGAATAGTCCTTTATTGGAATACTAGTGAAATCAACATTATTCGATTGAGGTTGGTTAGTTTTACTTTCAATTATATTTACCCGGTACTTAAATTAATCATGAATAGTCCTTTATTGGAATACTAGTGAAATCAACATTATTCGATTGAGGTTGGTTAGTTTTACTTTCAATTATATTTACCCGGTACTTAAATTAATCATGAATAGTCCTTTATTGGAATACACTCCTCCGTTTTTCAGGCTATGGTTATTATAATATAGAATGTCGGTTTGAATAATTGAAGAAAAAGAAAATTTCCCTGGAATGCTGTAAATAATTCAATTTGCATCCAAAACTTCTAATTCTTCTGCAGATATCATTCAGAAAGTACGTACACTCTCCCAAAATTCTCCTACTTTCATTTGTTTATCCACAAGAAAAAAATACAGTTTTCTTGCTCAAAAGATGAAGCACAAAGCAAGGTGTAATTCCGAAAATTATACCTATCTTCTTCTTGCCTTGTGTAATACTAACTATTAAATAAATAATCATTTATATTTAGTAACGATACCTACTTTAATATTGCTGCGTGGATATTTTTCTCGCGCATAGTTACTCTAAATCGAGTATCGCAATACCCATGACGTACTTAACCTTAACATTGACCCCGAACTCGACAAAATGGACGAGTACTATGTGGAGGGGTGAGAGCCGGCACCTTTCATGATCCTTTGGCCGCCGCCACTGCGTTCATTTCCTCCTAGAGCTAGAGGGGTGCGGCATTACGGTGATGCTCGCCGAAGGGAGCAGAAAGGGAAGCCGCGCCCGGGGATAGTGAGATGGGAGGGGTGAGAGATAGGGAGGGGTGTGTGATAGTGAGGGGTATGAGATAGTGAGGGGTGCGGGCGGCGGCGGAGGGGGATTGGGGGAGGAGCGGTAAGGGTGGGAGCGGGGAGGGGGTGTGCGGGCACTCTTATTGCCAATGTCACTCACGTGAAAACAAAGCCAACAATGAAAGCAATACTAATCCAAGTCCTGGCTGCCTGTATTGGCATTCCATCCCTTAGCACATCTTAATGTTAGACAATAGAGGCAGAATAATGTAGACAGGCCGCTGAACAGGCCCAAAAACTCGTTTATTCCTAGAATCGTTCACGACCACCGAAATAAAAAGGAATGGGGTGGTAGCCAAGTGGGTAGTGAGTTGGGTTCCTCACGTCTAATCTTTGGTTCGAGTCCGAAAGAGGTCTCTGAACGCGAATAGTTAAACACAAGCTGAGAGAGATCCAGAGGGCCAGATATCGCTTTTTCGCAAGCTGATGATAAGTCTATTGACACAAGCAATCGTTTTATTTTATTAAGTTTAGAAATGAATAGAAATCCTCTAATTGCATATCGGAGTGTAATGTTTTGAGTGCTTATTAGTGCGTGGAAAGAGTCCACGCTTCTAGAATTCGATTTGAGTTGGACTTCTCTCTGGGGCGAAAGATTTTTAAATCCCACACTTTCCTAACTTGCTTTCCGTAGCGATTTTTCCTCAGCTTCTGCCGATTCCTTATCGCAAAAGGATACAAAGTTTCTCAGGTAGGTCTTTTACCATGCCCAGATGACCGTAACCACCGATAAAAGTTTCCCTTTTCTTATAATTGGTTAGGTATTGAAATCTAAAACTATATCTTCGATGTCATCAACATCGCCAAATACGGTTGGGCACATTGCAATCATTTATGTCGTTTTCACCGCCAGAACTGAAAATCCATTGCTCAGAGATATTTTCGATCAAATTGTTTTCCACATGCTCATCATTAAACGCCCATGACTTTTTATTTCTCTACGTGCTATTAATACTAATGAGCGATAAATACTAAGTAATTAAACATACGCCGAATCGTGTCATCGGTTCGTAGACTTCAAATGTATTTTAACAGCAACTCAGAGCACTCGAGAGGGACACTACGAAAACTTAAAATAATTTCATCTGAAGCACAAAGACCTTATGCATCTACATCTATGTAATACCCTGCAAGCCACCACGAGGGTGTGTGGCAGGGGGTGAATATTACCAAACATGCACTATTTACATGCAACTAAGATATTTAATGGAGACATGCTAGATAATAGGGTCACATGCAGCTAGATGGTTAATATCTGCGGAATAAGAAAGGGATTATTGGTTGTTATTACATGCATCATGCACTACAGACTACTCTGACTATATTTCACCTACCTATCCCTTTACTACGGCGCCTATTGTTCGCTCTTATGGTACGTGGGAATAATGACATTTTAAATCTATCGGTATGACAATCTTTCTCTCTAATTTTGTTAACATGATCAACCCTAGCATAATACGCAGGGGTTCTTAATATATGTCTTGCTTCATCTGTGAACAAATCGGTTTCGAATTTCCTTGAAAGGTTTAACCTAAATTTTAATAGTTCTGATAGTGATACACATCCTAATTGTTCTATTAAACTCGTAACACTTATACAAATATCATAACGGCCTTTAACAAATCTTGCGGATCTCCTTTCCACAGCTCTAATTCTTTTATAGGTTGAGGATTCCTTCCACCTTACTATGAATACAGAATATGATCGGTGAATCTAGCTAAGAGTTCGTGGCTGATGTCAAAAAGTTTGGGTGGTCCATACAGTGTCTTAGATATAAAGACGGAGTACAAGATTCGTTCTTTATAGATCATGAGGTTCCACAAAGTCAGGCCAAAAACTGTTTTATTTACGTCATACTGTACTAATATCAACCTCTGTCGCTCGGCAGTTTAGCGCGATGGTCGTTTCTCTGAGAAACAGCTGATTAATCAAGTCAACGAAAACATTGGCAATGGCAGGTCAGAACTCTATTCCTCCCATGTAGGTATAATGAGGTAAACAATTCATCAGATGCTGCAGGAACAACTGTGGTGGTTTAAAAGTTTCTTTCTTTTAGGGAATTAAAATACGTGATGTATAAAAAGATAGAAAATTGTGCATTGGGTGAAGTTTAAAAATTAGTTTCGAAACGGTTAGATAGATATTCCGTAGTGAAAATTGGGAAAAATATGCCCTTTACCTCTACGTCGTTTAATAACACTTCGGATCTTCTCAAGAGTACACACTCAGTTACCTTTTAATAGTATTTTCCCGGTTGAAATAAAGTGTTGCCAAGTTATTTTGACCAAAGTGGATTGAGTTAACAAGACGGAATTGATTTTACTAAATATGCTATATATATGAATAGAAAAGTTAACGTTTTAAATGGTTATAAATTTACAAAAACAGTGACATTGATCATACATAAGAAAATATTTTTGTCTAATGTATTGGCTATTTAGGTATATATATATGTGTCATTGGTGAAACTAGGATACTTACGTTTTCCATTTATGTTCTCTATCCAGTCCTGCATATTACCAACATTCTATTAACACCACTGCGGTACGTATTGTTCCTCTGATCTTTGAAACCATCAATTGAACCAATTAACTCGTTAGTTACTGTGGTTACCGTGATTGTATTTTGTTTGCCCTCTCAACCTTGGGATGGAAAAGAGTTTTCTCGTAATTTCATGCTAGATAAACCCTATAAATCCTTTTAAAATAGTTGCGTTTCTGAATTGTATGTGATACTCTTCATAAAAATAGTGAGAACAGAGATCATCACTTTTCTATTTTTCTTGCTGAGAAAAAACCCGAAACGTTCCAGAATAGAACCGGGTCATGGGTAAGTTACAAGGAAAATAAAGCGGAAAATTGGGATAAGGGTTTGAATTTTGGGAAAAAAAATCCGGGAAAACCGGAACGCTAGGTGGTCTGTCGTTAAGAGGAGTCCAAGGGTGCAGCTGGCGAGAGAATGGGGAGGTAGGGGGCGTGCTTACAAGACGCGCCTGACACTGATTATGAGACCAGACTGGACGGGAGAGGTGCGGGCCACGGCTGGAGTCATGCGAGGACGACAGCTTGAAGGGGAAAGCGGGTGTGTGTGTGTGTGAGTGTGTTAGTGTGCGGGCGGGGGCTGGTGCGGGGTAGACGGCCTGGGTGTGGGGGGAAAGGAGAAGATCCGGGGTACTGGCGAGGGACGATGAGGGAGAGAGTAAGGGGTTGGAGTGAAATCAAGGGAATCCCCTTCCCCAGCGAAACGCCCCCACCACTACACCTTCCCCTCCTGACCCTTCCCGCCCGGAGCGGAACACACCACACCCTTTTACGCACCCTTCCCCAACCTCCCCCCATTCCCCCTGCTTGCTCGAGAGAGCCCTCTTCCCCCTCTCCCCCCAGCCCGCAGACTTCCATTGATTGTCTCCGCGGCGGACGGCGCTGTAGGGGAAGTGCAGGCGGAGGGATGAAGGGGGAAGGTGGGGGCGAGACGAGGGGGAGGGGGAAGAATGGAAGTTCTCCTGGGGCGTGGAGGGGGAGAGAGAGAGAGAGTGGAGGAGGGGCGGAGTTGGTGGAGGGAAAAGGCGGCGGCCCGCCGGTTGGCTTAGCTAGCGCATGGACCCACGGAGGTCGCACGTTTTCCCGTCAGTGGTGTTCCGGAGCCCCGCGAGGAACTGTCCCGGTGGTCCCAGCAAGGTTCCCTCCACAATTTGCCGTAAAACCCTGCCGGGGACTCGCACTTCGCCGCCATCCCGCTTGGATATTGCCGACTTGTGTGCGCGGTTCGGAAAATAGGGGCTGTTGAAAGAGAGCCCGCGTTCGCCGGGATTCGCCGGCGATTAGGCCCCGACGTTCATCCCTGCACACCCCGGGCAGCACCGACAGGATTCACCGGGAGACGGGGATACCCCGCTCTCTCGATCCTACGCCGGGACCTGGCGGAGTCATTTCCCTCCGAGTAAGGTAAGCGGGAGTAGTGCTGCATTTGGCCGAAAATCTTTCCCTCGCGGTGAGAGTGGTGAAATTGGACGCTTTTTCGGTGAATAAGAGGGCGATGAAAGATAAATGGAGAGGTTTAGCGGAGCGAGTAGGAAGTTAAGGAGCGTTGAATTTTAGTTGGGGAAGAGAGGAAATCTGTTGATATGCTGGGCTTAATTTGGACATTGAAGTGGAAGGAAGATGGGAGAATGGAGATTAAGGGCGGAACGGGATGAACAGGAATGATGATAGTAACCGGTGAAATTTTAGGTTCATATGATGAGCTTCAAAGGATTTTCAAGGGAGAGTTAACAGGACATTGTTTTGTTTTGCGCAGGAAGGATCGGAAGTCGACCCGGAGGTAGGGGAAATACAAGGCAGAGATTTCAATAGGCCATTGTACTAAGCCTGTTGATGAATCTTGACCTATTCTCCCCCCACTCGGGTACTTTATTTCTGTAAGATGCCCCGAGCCAAAATATTCATCAGCTTCCGAACTCGGTCGCCGAGACTAGTGGATATAATAATCCGTGGTGCAGGTCTCTGGTGTAAAATGCCTACGCCGCAGCGGAACCGGTCTCCTTTAAATGACATTTCGTCGGGTCGCTCGCTTCCTCGCTCCGCTGGATCCCGCGGCATGGCCTCTCGCTTTGCAAGTGTCCCAAACACCGTTCCCGCGTTCATTTGCTCACTTATGCGATTTGGATCTTTGTACGCGCTACCGTTCCGTGGGATCCGCGCGTATGCAGGCACCCGCCGGTCGGTGCCAAAATCGATATTTGATTCAGGCACAGACAAGTGCTTTCGCCATCCACCTAGTCAGTGCGCTACTTCCCCCTTAAAAACTCCCCAATTCAATAAACGTGTGTCTTGTGGATAATCACCAAGTTATGCCGCATAAAATGATTATATGGATTTCATGGGCCTCTCGGAGTTCAGATTGATATTTTTGAAGATGCGTTGCCCGATATCGGTGCAGTTTGGGAGTATTGCCAATGTTGTTATCAATATGCGTTGTGCAGTTTCAGTTATGATGCATGTGGATAATAGACCTTTATTGATGTAACAAATTACACTTTTGTACGTGCATTGATATTCTTATTGGAATAGACTGAAACGTATTCTTCAAGTGCTTGTGGATGCAGACAAAAGAGCATGCATGGTGAAGGGCAGTAAGTCGAATCATGCTTGACGTTAGGGGAATGTGTCGCAAACGTATTTCACAAAAATAAATGATCCTGTTCAATTCCATTCATGTTATTACTAATATTTATGTATTCTATACGTGGAATACGAATGCTTGGCACTGAAATTGAGTTGTCCGAATGAATATAAATCTAGCTCATGTTTCAATCTCTACCCGTTTCTTGACTTGCCGGTAGAGTCATTAATGCACTCCAAGTCCCCTTATATTTGGAATTTCCCTGAATTATTATCTTTATTTGTGACTAAGTTTCTAGTAAAAATGATTCAGTTAATTTGTGATATCGATTAATAATTGAATTAACTGATACCAGTGCCTGTAAGAAATTTATAGTTTATATTGAAGTACTCTTCAAACCTATTTTACCACAATGTATCATATTACTGTATAAAATTGTAAGTATTTCTTGAAAATTGCTTCGAAAATATATGTCAGTTTCCTCAGTTCAAATTTTTAAGGAATCACATTCATTTATTCTCCTTACAAATTGCCTTTAGGGCATCATTATGACCAGGAAATTTCCCGTAGTTACTTACTACGTATGTACTTACACTCTTTCCCTAGTTTTCGCCCGTGTTCCCTTAGAGCTTCCAGAGTTTAAATGCGAGGTCATTTCATCGTCTTATTCCATTCATGGTCTGACTTCGTGTATATTCCCATAGCTCATTTGTTTACTATGCATAGCAAGCTACTTAGGCCTGCCAAGGAAACTATCTATTTTTAATCTCAGTGCTCTACCAAGATTTCACTCTCACATACTTTTATCGAACTCCTTTGCTGATGATCCCTCTTCCTTCCTTTCGGAGTTCCTCCCGGAAGTTACGCTTAAGCCCCAATTTCCTATGGATAAACCGGTTAGGGAATTCTTATAATTCTTGTTACACACCTTTCAATCTTCCTCAAGTGAAATTTTCGGCTTGTCTCAAATGCAGGAAAGAGACACCATCCAGTTTTTCGAGGCCTCACTTCTAAATTTATTCATTGATTGCTTGGTGATAAATACAGAGAAATTAGATGATAAACATCATGGAAGCGAGCTTCAAAATCTCTTCATCTAAATACGGTATCTCTAAGGTTCCTGAAGCTGCGTTTTAGAGGTTCTGGTCCCAAACATTAAAATACTCCTCTTTCCCACATAATTGCCACTGTTCGAAGAGAAATACAAGAATACTACTTAATTTACATTGAAAATTATGATTTTATGCTTCAGTTATGGTAGAGTTGATACTTGACCTTCCATGCTTAAAAACTTTCTGCGAGGGAAACTTTTACGATTACCATAATATAATGTACCAATGATCTGCAGGCACTTCCATCATAAATTAGATAACAAAGATACTACATCTTCATCTATGTAATACCCTGCGAGCTACCACGAGGGTGTGTGAGATACTACAGTCGTATCAGACTGATGCACTATAAGATTAAAGTTTGGGTGGAACCTAGTTTCAAAACCAACGGCATATTTTACTTGAACCGGCTAGAGAATGGCTTTCCCACGGTTGAATAGAGATTTCCCACGGTACGTGATTCAGATGTTTTGGTACTATTGCTATCGACGGCAATATTTCGATGGTTCTTTCTTCTTCAAGGGCACGGTACTATTTTACTATTGGTTTATTTTGTTATATAATTTTAACTTTCCCCGAAAATACATGCATTGCTTCTTATGCATATATAAGCATTTTGTAAACAACGGTCACGTAATATTTACAACGGACCACTATAAGGGCGCGCATCTCCAGTTATACTCAGTAAGAAGCACAGTCAGCTATTAGAAGGAAAACATAGGCACAGTATTCCCTAATCATTTTAAGTCGAATTCTGAAGACATTTTCTCACGCTAAAAATTTCATCTTCCCTCGTGAGAGGAGAATGTTTCGGAATTAAGAGAAACGAGTTTTAGCGTTGGGAAACATTCGAAAATGAAGCTGGCGTTTTCCTCAGAATGGTGGACTTGGGTTTTTATATCATTTTTATGTGTAAAAGTCAAAAAATGAAATAGCTACTTATAATTAATAATTTTTACAGCAACTTTGAGATTAAAAAGTTAATGAATAAATGATATTAAGACGTTACTTAAGTCGATAATCACGAAGGAAATCATATCTGACTAAATAATAGCAATGTGCTATAAAATGTCATGCCCAACGCGTTATCATTCACAGATACGTTGCTAAAATTTTTCTACCAATGGTATTCTTGTGCGTATTAAGTCTTTTGAATTGCTTATCTTTCATTATCGTGTTATTCGTTCAACTTGGCATGTAGCATGAGTGGCCAATCAACAAAATTGTCCATCACTCAGAGTATGTAGGTAATCCTTTAAATGAGGGAAGGGTCTATTAGAGTTTAAATGAAGTAATCCAACTGGAGATCGGATTTTCATTAATAATCAGTTTTTATAAAGTTTAATTTATCCTGACGTTGACATATAATTAACAGGGTATACCTAAACCGAGGAGTTCCTTAGCTATCCAATTAGTGAGAATGGGAACGGCTTGATGTGGTTGCTAGTGTTATGGCTTCCGTCGCGAGGTCCTGGGTTCAAATCCCAGAAGTGGCAGATTCTTTAGAGGTAGATTGGTCCCTAATGGTTGGTATGTGGAGAGGTCTTAAAGTTAGGTTCTCATCACTCGGAAGGGGCATTAAACTGAGGACCATCACGCAAATGCCCAGATTTCTCTTCACCTCTTCCTCATTTTCTGAAATCTCCTAGACTCATGTCAGTCCAATTATATACCTACCATAAATGGCGAAAATGACCGCAACTGTCTGTCTTCTCCATCAATAAGATATCTGATTTCGCAAGGATGGACGTATAACTTGTTTAAGCCAGGCCACTTGGCAGTAATGTGGTGTCTTTGCACTCCTGGAAGAGTGAAGTGAATCAGAAAACAAGTCATACACCGAGCTATTAAGTCAAAATCTAAAGACAGGGTGCCAAAGCAGGGAATCCAAACGGTGACCTTTTATTAGCAGCTAGGCGCCGACTTTCCCAAAGTCGGATGGGCACCAAGCACTATTCTTATCGGTCCCAATATACGTACTGGAATACTTTTTCATAGCGCTCAACGACTGATAGTTTAATAGAAGACGAAGATTGAACTTGAGAAACCAAGTAGGCTCCGCGAATCTGAGAGGAAATGTACCTTTTCATTTATCTCCACTTATTTCTAGCTCCATACTTCTAGCTCAACTAAGGATAATTTAGAGGAATCAGTCCATTAATATTACGCCGGAGAGCCTTCGAGTAGACTTGATATAAATTCAAAGTCCGCGAACTGGTCGAGAAAACTAGCGGCGTTACCCGCTGAAATTGCACAATAGCAAAATATTCCACTGAGAAAAAAATCATAGGCTCTATAAATTCCACTGAGCAATAGGAAGTGTTGGTAGCCCAACTGGTAGAGCACCTGGCCGGAAATCAGGGGGTCAAGGTTCGAGTCCCGGTCAAGGTCAAGAATTTTTTCTCTGTGAAGTATTTTACTATTAGACTCGATATAGTTTACACTATATTATTTATACGAAAACTAAATGTTGGAATATGTAGGTTTTGACTACACACATTGAATAGGTCCCCAAAACATATATTATGCTACAGTAAGGAATAAACGAGATCGTGTGGAAATTTTGTTATTTTTTCAGGGCGTTCGGCATCCCTAATGGCACCTTTAATTTTAAATATTAAACTACAATTTTTAAAAGAAAATGTGATCTTCTGGGCTCCCTGGGACTGAGAAGATAGGAGATAGAATCCCAATCAAGAAACGAAAAAAATAACTAGAAGTTGAAGAGGGAAAATATCATCTCGTAAAACAGTGTGATTATATAAATGAAGTGTTACTACGCTACCTCTTGTCCAAAATAAGATTCTACTAAGAGGAAAATGACTGAAAATTTAACCCATATTTCACATCATTGTACTAATGGAAAATTATTATTGGGATTTCTATAACCTTCACAAAATGCGTACCATTGTACTAAACAGCTTTTATCATTTTTCAACAGTATCTCTCGAAAACATCACTGCTCCTATTCCTAAAACATTGAAACCTCACTCATTTTACTTTATTCATATGTAAATTAAGATAAAATACCGTAAATATAATTATACAGGCATTATTCAGCTGATTCTGCATGGATAATATGTCTAATATGCCATTAATATTTATTTCAAGTGCAATTTAACAAATTTAGCATATCTGGCCAGTAAATCTTTCTGAAATACCTCAGATGGCAAAGAGAATGGAACTTCCCTCCTTTTCCTGATGTGTCAATCTCAAATTCTCCCATTGATCTTATCATATATACATCTACCTAGTACCCTGCGAGCCACCACGAGGGTGTGTGGCAGGGGGTAAAGATCACCAAACATGCACTATTTACATGCATATTGGGCAACTATTATATGATGAGCCTCACCAACCAGACCCAACCTTCGAGTTAAGCGCAACGTTTTCAAAAGTCGAGTCAGTTTAAACGTATGCTGACGAAATGATTCTAGTAGCATATTGAAAATCCTGTGGAAATGTGCATAAATAAAGAAATAAAACGTTACAAATATCACAAGTTTTCCGTAAGTCAGAGCTTGAAAAAAAATACGAAAAAAGACGAAAAAGATGTTGAGGAGTTGGATCAATTGAATACGCAGTTTAACTTCTCAGCTGGCATCCTTATTTTAGGAGCACTGAAGATAGTAAGGAGCCACTGAAGGACAGAAGGCACGTGTGGCGAAGAACTGTGAACTGACAAATTCCACCCCATGCACTTCATAATTGACATACACGCGCAAACACTTTTCGTGTGAATCGCAGGGATTTACAGCAATTTTTGTTTTGAGGTTGCGTCCACCTAAAGATTCCCATCGTGCGTCCACTTTGCTCACAAAGCCTTCTCAACATCTTTTCTCAGACAATTTGGAATAAAGTTTTTCCTTTTCCGACTACGGGTTGAGATTAGTCTTAAATGCACCCCATTAGTGGTATCCCTAAATTTTAAGTGAGGATGGTGAAATGGTGAACATTTGAAAACAATAGACCAATTCACGTGAGTTTTTTCTGCAACGAAATCGTATCATAAAGTTCGCAAAGACATTATTCTATTATCACCAAGAGTGTTTCACATTGATATCTTTCCAGATTGTATAACAACCATCATTGAGTCACATCAAGTCCAGTAATGGCTAGAGGAATAATGACATTAAGTATGTATTTTTATTATTAACTGTTATTCTCTATGGGAATAATTTTAATCGGAATTACAGTAAAATTCACTTGCTTTTTTGAGAGAAATAATACTTTTTCAGACTATTTCCGTTTATTTAAATTACATTATTAAATAGCCACTTTAAACCCTAAGAGTTATAGAAACTCACCATCCATTATGTTTATGAGTTAATTCACAACATCAATATAGGTTCCGGAATAAAACTATAATTAAACTACTTAGGTAACTTCAATTAGGCATAAAATTTATAATACCGTATACATTGGTTAATTTTTCCTTGATTCACATATTCATTTTGAAATTTGATGAATTTATGGGTAATGCACAAAATTTATATTTACAATGGAAGTTATTACTGACAGCTTAAAATTATGTAAAATGGGATAAGCATTTGGAAATCAATCTGATAAAGAATCGAAGAACATTTTTTATGCCTAAAAGCCTATCATCTTCAAAGTAAGAGAGCGTAGCTAAGCCAGTTCTTTCCGATTGTAGAGATGAAATGTAATTAATGCACTGTCTAGTTCATGGCCTAAAATACATTATTATTCATTCTTATTTTCGTATGTATTATACACTTCCCAAACTGAATAACGTCATCTATCCAAGGTATTCTAATTAAAGAGCTAAACTTAACTTTTTTGTGAGAGCACAGATTATCATGTCTAGCAGACTTTTAGCTCTCTTTTCCCGGATAATATGGCCGTTATATATGTAAAATAAGTTAAATGGCGTAACTATGGACATCGAGCAAAACCTTCGTAAAAGTCATTAGCGCAGCATATTGGTTTAAATTGTCTCGCTCTCATTTCACACGAAGGAATATGTTTTTCACTCCATTCCCACCATCATTCCTCAGTATCGGTGTTGTGAAATAGAATTTATTCATTACTATAAGGAATGAAACAGTAGACCTTTATCTGTCGGTATGGTACAAAATTGCAATGCTGATTAGCATATCCTAAACACGAAAATAACCACTACACCTATAGATTATTCGTATTTGATTTCAAATTCACGCATCATGAAAATTTATCATAGCAAATATATTTTCAATTGAATTCTTAATATAATTGGGTTGTTTGATGTATAAAAACAATATAGAGTATTTTTCTCTTGAAATTATAAGCACGATTGTTTTGGTGAATAATCTCAACTATGAGATATTCATATCCTAATACGTATTTTTTCCCTTCTTGCCTGAAAACTTCGAGTGATGAAAATATGCATCTAACCCGTTCCAATTATTTTATCCAATATATTGAATTTCCATCATTTCACTGAATTAATTTTTTGCTTCCGTTCGCGGTTTGATTTCTTTCGCTCTCTCCATCTTTTTTTAAGAGATATTTTATACGCATAAATTTAGGCAGTTTAAATTTTAATGAGAACCATCAATTATTTTTTTCTCTCGTCTGAAACTGGCTGCGGATCATTGGGCTCAAGGAATCTCATGGAACCTAAGACACTCATTTGAGAAGCAGTTTCCTCCTTTGATTTCAAATTTTGAGGGAAAGTAATGTTTTTTCTATAAATAGGTACCACCCACTCCCATGCGTATCATAAGTTTTATCATTTTTTAGCACTATCACATTTCCTTGGCCAAGCCATATTGCTATATTCTCTTCTGTTTCTGCAATCGTGAACATGCTCTGAGGATTCTTCATCTACATGTACACAATACCCTGAAGGGTACCGTAAGGTTGTGTGGCAGGGGGTATCAGCGGGGATAATATATCAATCGGAGAGTACAGGTTTATACCTACCACCATGCAGGCATGCAAAAACTACTGATCCATGCATACACTAATTAAAAACAATTGAGAGACGCAATGCCACCACAACAAGGAAAATAGTAGATATGCAGTGACGAGACACGTGAAATGTTAGCTGTAAATGCCACTAAGTTGTTAGTTTATGCAAGACAATGTGATGATTGTTGATTAGCCAAGAGGTTATACGACAAAATTTATTTATTTATATTTCCAAAAGCCTGCACTGCGAGAGGAGTGGGTCGGAAATTCATTCGAGTATCGCTCGGTCTCTTGCCCACTACCGCATCTGCAAACCGCCGTCAACTGGCTCGATGGACCTTGAAAGAACAAGTGCGTGATTTTTCTCTCTTTCACTCCACTCCGATACTCGGAGCATATCAAACTCCCCTGGATCCCGCACTCACTCGCATAAGGAGGGATTCGTCATTGCATCGTCTCGGTGGGCTTGCGTAACGAGCCTCGTGCTCCCCTCTCGGGACCTTGCGCCAGCAGCGGGGAGATATTCCGATTCCGACTCCTTCGCGAGCGGGCACACGATGGTCGAGAGACGAAGGAGTGCGGTCATCGACGCTCGCCCGCAACCAGTGGCCCGTGAAGCTGGCAATGAGTATATCTGGCACTCTCGTCCTCTCGTGAAAGAAATTTTCCGAATCAGGGATCTCGCGATACCGCTTCAATGCCATCATACCAAATTTTTCTGAGCTGATGTTCTTCCTGGGTAACAATGAATCGCAACGAGGGTAGCACCATTAAGTTTTAAGGTTCTCATAATGCTGAGGTTATAGTTAACTGTGTCCAACGTAACCATGTGGAACTGCTTCATGATTGAAATAAAAAAAGCAACTTGGCTGTTCCACATACAAATTATTTATTACAGGACCCGGGTTTCATCGAGAATCGACATCTTCAGTCGATTCTATATAAATATAGGTAGTTTTATCATTTTGAGGCGAAGTTTCTTTAAGAGATATTTTATACACATACCATACACATACTATATACACTACATATGTAAACCCTAACAACAAACCCTAAAAATAAGGGGAGGGGGAAAAGGAAGTGATTAAAATTGGAAGTTCCCCTTTGGAAGTGCTATAAAAACCCTGTGTTATGTCAGTGTAGTACCTAAGATGTCGATCCTCGACGAAATCCGGGTCATGTAATAAATAATTTTTATTTGGAACAACCAAGTTACGTTTTTATTTCAATTGCTGAGGTCATAGAAGCTAGTGTATTGCCGCTTGATTGACATCGCATTGTATTGGTAGTATTTGCAGTTAAAGAGCTAAAACTGTTGAGGTTATACCATAGCTGATAACCTAAAGCCTTATTATTGACATTTCATTTAAACTTTAGCAGTAGAATTGCTCGATTTAAGGTGCTTAACTGCTAATGCAGCAGATAATCTAAAACTATGAGTCACAATGGATCCTAATGGAAGCAGTATTAGATTTAAGGTAATAAACTGCTGAGGTTATATCATAGCAACCAGCCCAAACTTAGTACTAGCACATACAACAATCCTAAGACAAATAAAATATCCGTGCTTGTGGTATGGCTCAATTCCGTCTATCTATATTTCGTTGCAAGCCCAGCGTTTTACCAACCTAGCTAAAGCAGCAGGCTATCCGCGATAATGTTCAATATTATTTTTAGAATATTTGGAAATAAAATAACTGTGGCGATACAGTTTCAACCCTATGCCATGCGGATGATCGGAATGTTTTTTCTCACAAAGTTTTGCTCACATCATTAAGTGATCTGTCAATCTTGACTGGAAAACAAAAGATTGCTCAAGTCTTTGTCTCATGTGACGTAAAATATTATCCATAGTTTGTGATAAGAATGATAAGTAGCCATAAGGAATCACATGAGATGAAGTGTCTCTTATTAATTCGTTCCCCGTAATTATTCTTGGAATGTGTGATGCTTATAGACACTAGTAATGGCATTTAAGGTGACAGTATGTTCGAAGTAAGGCTTCGATACCCCACCGTGCATTTTTAATAGTTTTTTTTTAGCCATTCGACATAGATCCAGGATGCCAGTAACTCATGGAAAACTTTTACATCACAAATAGGAAAAGTATGACATGAATGCTTGTTGTGTCTGTCGGTCTGTCTGGGTACTCGTTGCGCTAAGACGGGGAAGTGAAATCGCGGGCGTAATAGGAACTTCGAAGGATAAAGGACAAAAAAGAAAACGGCTAATTAAAATTCTATTCTCGCGCTCGTTTGACCGAAAATACTCAGGTGAGCAGCCTTCTTTTGGTATATCTGGGGAAGTGGTTGTGTGGAGGTCATCACTGCCTCCGTGAAGTTATTTTCTACCGAGTTCATTGCGTGTATATTGCATGTGATTACTTGTTCCCGACAGTTTTGGAATCCTCAAATTGCTAAGGCATTGCATAATAAATAGATTGAGTACCGGACAAGAGAATTTCTAGGGCAGTAATAATTAAATGAAAGTTACAATTTCATATTAAAAAATTGGAAAAAGATCATGTTAGTATTTCATCATTACATGGAAATGACGGGTACCTTACCCTCCTATTTTTTTCGACTTTAAGATTTTTTAACGACACCCTCAGTACTTGATCTTTATGGAGATATTTTTATATATTCTCTGAACACGCTTTTTAGCCCCTCTGTCATGAATTTTATGGGACAAAATACTATTTGCTTATGATTAAAATACACCTTAAAAATCTTTTTAAGAATTCACTGCTGGCGGAAAAATAAAACCTTGTGCGAAAATATTTACAAGTCACTCATGGTTTAATATGAACAAAAAGGGGATGGTGAACTTGAAACGTACGGAAAATGAAAAAGACACATGGTGGCAATAATTATCAGATATCGGATTTTAGTACCACGTGAATCGATAATTCCTATTCAAAGAATGAAAAGGAATGTTGTTGAATTGCATGCGGTCGGAGACTATTAGTAGAAGACAACTTTTCAAAATGATAACTGTATGAGAAAGGAGAGCACGGAGAGAGAATTTGAGAAAACGGTTAGGATTAAAAGGATATATCACTTGCGCTTTTTTGATTGACGCTGGATGCTTTTGCCGCGAATACTTGGGCGCTCGTCAATCTTCACGTGGATTTCTCCAGACGGAAAGGCAAGCTATGTTTTACTCAAGCTTGGCAGCTGTGGAAGTAAGTTTTTGGAGGTTATTATTCGATGGCAGAAGATAGAAGGTAAATTAAGAAGCGATAGGATTTTGAAGGTCTTGATGGAAGGAGAAGTGGTAAATAGGAGGAGGAGAGATATGGCGTTTCACATCTTACAATTAGTAGTGGACATCAAGTGGAAACAACGGGCGACTAAAGTCACTTGCGCCATTTGGGATTGGTGGGCATTTGTGAAGAGCTGCATTAATTCAGGAAATGGAGGAGGGGAGGAAATAAAACCTGCATTAGCTTGCTTTTTGCGAAAGTAGCTAAAGGGTTCACTGTTCAACGTCCCATCTGAGAAGAGCACTAAATTTTAAGTGCTTTCCACTCGGCACTCAAGTTGGGACAGGTAAACCAATAAAAATTTTCAGGCATTTCCGTTATTCTATCCGGGCCGAGAGGTAGTCAGTACTCTACCTGCTACATCATTCCAATCCTCTAGTTTGAAGTAAAAGTTGAGAGGTAACAGGTAGGACAATAAGAGGAGTTAAATAGTGAGTGAATAAGGGGTTACTCGAGGGCAACAAAGTCATTCGAGAATGGATTTTACTAGGGATGGGTCATTCGGTTCTCGGTTCCAGCGGTTCTTGAGCTTAGAACCGGAACCGGAACCGAGGCCAAAAATAATCGGTAACGAAATAATTGGCGCGAAAACCAGTTTGAAACCTACTCACACTCCGAAAGTGGAGGCTTTCCATTAAAACCTGGTGAAATTGTGTACTTAGATGCTTCAGAGTCGCGAATTATTCTAATTCAGTCGTTAAAATGAATATACACAAAAATATAATGAAGTATTCTTTTTCAAACAGTATGTCTCTGAAAATGATTATTGATTACCTTATCTTACCATTGATCAATGCAAAGTAAGTGGTAAATTAAGAACCGGAACCGAGAATCGGAACCGAGAACCGAAGTTAAGAACCGAACCGCAACCGAAAAAAAGTGGAACCGACCCATCCCTAGATTTTACTATCCATACAAGTGTACCATTCGCAGGAGAGTACCAAAAATAAAAACGATGACCACTGAGAGTGAGTTCTATGTCTGCACTTCATATGGTGATAGAAAATTGGCATATCTCATACGTCCTTGACAGGTTTCCTCATGTTCGTGTCCGCAGGTACATACTCGCGGATTCCATTTCGCCAATGTCTCGCCGCTTCTTGTGCGTGACTGGGTCAGTGGTAAACACCCGAGCGATTCCAAGTGCCTTCCGGCTAAAGAACTTTCGCCGCGATACCAAGTCGCCCCAATCATATATCACTTGCGCTTTTTTAATTGACGCTGGATGCGCATGCCCCAAATACTTGGGCGCTCGTCATTCTTCGCGAGGCGTTCTTCGTTTATTTTTTTTCGTTTCGAAAGCTTTCCGGCGCTAATTGTTCTCCGTAATGATATTCACGTGCACTTCCCCGTCGTCACCGCGCCATAGACGGCGTGGGCACAACATCATTGTCCTCTGCCTATCCGATTCACTCCCTGCGCTACTTAACAGACGTCATTTTCTCTCTCTTTAAAATTTTTTCCTCCTGTCTTCTCTTTCTGCCGTCTCGTCTTTTTTTTCCCCTCAGTTTAAGGTTCTGGGAAGTAGAGAGCTAGAGGTAGTGGAGGACGTTTTTATTTTGGGTGGCAGACTAATTTGACTCATTAGATGATTAGCTGAACGATTCATTCGCATGCATGCGGATCGCTGAGCATCAGTCCGGGGTCGGTAGTCAAAGCGGCAACGCAGTAGTCTGGAAGGTCTCACCTCGTCATTTTGAGTCCATTCTTGGGACCGGATATCGCGATTATCTCGGGAATGCGCTAGAATAAGTAGCGATGTAACCTAAAGAGTTGCGTCATGTTCTAATTGCACATTGAACTAATTATCTATATTTAATACAGTAAATCAGTAAATTCACTTTCTGAAATACTTATTTCATTTCGCTTGCGACAGAGCAGATTGTTTGATGCTAATTAAACAAGTGAAACTAATCGTGAAAAATGAATGTGCTGCTTACTTTTTTATTCACGTCAAGTTACAAAATTTAAACCTTTAATTTCATATGCACATTGTATTGCTAATATTGGTCTTTTGTCTATTGGTCATCTGTTCTGGATTATAATGGTTTCAAAATTATACCTTTTTCTTAGCAAAATTTAGTGTTTACTGTCGAACAGTGGCAAGAAACGCTAACTACTTCGGGAAGTTGACATCCATCACAAACAATTATTCAGGCTTCCCTCAGTGTTTAACAAGAAAATTTTCCTTTTCTCCCAGAGTGAGTACGTACGTTTTTTCATCTTGATCAATTGCAATAAATGATAGGTGGAGAAATAAAACAACTACGAATGATTGTAGTGTACCGCATCCAATTTTCGTTCAATGTATTGTTCGTGTACCATTTATTTTCCTTCACATGGATTGGGGAGAAATGTGATTATTCCCCAATAAACGTTTCACTACAAGTTTCATTAAGCTCAATGTTTTTAAGTTATTCAGAAAATAATTGTGGTAGCAGAAAAATTGGTCGGAAATCTTTCATTGACCAGGGGAAAACTTTAAACCTTTCTTCACCACAAATCAGCTCAGCCATCTTCTGATTCAATCTTATAAAGTCGAGCAAATCCTGCAAAAAATACTCGTGCGTTTATAGGAGGAAATCGGCAACTTGCGCGATTCATGGAGCTGTGGAAGCAGCTGATCCATTCAGATTTTATGCACCCACTTGCGTAAAATTCCCTGAAAAAATACGGTCATGCTTGGTGGGACGACGCGGTAAGACCGGAACGAATGGCTTGCTAGCGTGGGCGGATTGATATTCTTTCCGATTGTGGGGCACGGTATTGTTTTTTTTCTTCATTTCTCACCCCTTAACACTTTCTTCCCTTTGCTTCCGACTCCGGGCCGCCGCTGAAGGAAAAGGGAACGTGTTCTTTTGTTCTTTTCCCTCACGTTCCCCGACTCCTTCCGAGTCGCGGACGGCATCTCGCGATCTGGATGTACGGAACCGTTTTCGAAAACCAGCTCGCGGGTCGCGCGATCCTGGAGTCGGGCCAAAGAGAAATCTCCGAAATTGGGGAGTGGGTTTTTTGGGAGGAGGCGGGGAAAAGGAAAGGAGAGGGTGGGGGGAGGAGTAATTTCGGGGTCATTATCATAGCCGTCGTCATAAGGGATCGAAAATGGGCGGAGAAAGCATTTTTGATGTTTTTACGATCGCTCATTGCATACTGATCCGGATCTCATTCCTCCTTCCCCCAAAATCTCCCTTCATTCTCCTCCTTTCCAGAGCCAGGCGAGCGATGAGAGCGTGAAGGTTTTGGATCCTTTGACTCCAACTTACCCTCTCTCTTCACGCGGAAAATTAGGCAAATTCGAAAACTTGTTTCTATTCAGTAGAGGGGTGAATGGTTATTAGATGAACTGAAGCCCGCGTCACGTTAAAAGTTGGCGGATACGTTTATTGTTACCTGGAGCGATCAAATAATTACCGTTCCTCACTATGTTACGGAGCGAGTAGGAGGATCGATAACATGGACTGTGTCATAGGTTCTTAAGGGGAAATTACACGTAGCAGTTGACTGCTATGACAGTCAACTGCTAACAACTATTACGCTCCACTTGCATGTGTAAATAGCAACTGCGATGCAAGTTCAGGTCGATACTGGACATATATCGAACACTATCGATCCTACTTCGAGCTATTAGCAAAGTTGAAGTCCGTCTACTTTCCAGCGTAAATCGCAACAATCGCCAACGGAAAGCAATACACGACGTCTGATACCGGGAATTTGGATAAAGTAACAAGGATATCCCTCCCCGAAAGAAAGATTCTTATCTTTAAAGAATGGGAACAAGAGATAATCGTCAATTGAATTTATTGCTTGAAGAATTTCACGAAAATTTAAGCATCAATCACCATTGAAATAAAACTAAGCTGCATAGAAGTTGGTGCAGATGCATCATAGCAGTAGCAATATCGCGCATCTCGCGACTGTCATAGCAGTCAACTGCTACGAGTAAACGCTGCTTTAGGCTGTACTGTGCAATATAACCTTAGCCGATGGTACATCTTTAAACTAAATCCACGAAAACTGCTGTTCGGTTGCGTGTGGTGGTTTGAAGATATGACGAACTTTTTTCAATTGGCCGGTCATCAACCATAGCCAAGAGGGTCTCGTTTGGTGGTCACCTGATAAAAGGGAATATACTGATAAATTTAGTTATTTTTTCTTTTCCTTTTAATGTTACTATTGATTTTTTTTATTTCCGAAATGAATAAAACTAAAAATTAAAATCAATTGTAACATTGAAATTAAATGAAAAAAATACCTTGATTTATCATTAAATTATGCATTTTTTTATTTTTGAAAAGAATAAAACTGTTGTGGTGGCCTAGTGGGTAGAGCGCTGAGCTACCGACCGGAGGGTCCCAGGTTCAATTCCCGAGCAATACCCTTTCGGGACGCCCCCAACCACTTTCGCGATTCGAATTTCTGCGTGTCAAAACTGTCGTAGGAATTCGCAGGTGGCCCAGGGGAAGGAACTCCCCCCCTCCCTCCCTACCCTGAATGCGTGAAGTTCACACATCGATACCTTAGTACGGGAAGAGCTCTACTCTCACTCATGAAAAACCAACCTTTGCGTTGCACGCACTATTTATATGATGAATAACACCACAATATTCAAAAAAAAAAGGAATGACTCGTGGATTTAAAAGCCAAGAGATCTTCTATGCAAGTTGAAATCTGAGAGATCTTCTATGCAAGTTGAAATCGTCTTGAGTTCCAAAGACCGAATTGAGATGAATCACAGAAATACATGATCGTAATATGTTACGGCTATTTTTGATGGTGCTTCCTTGTTAGCTCTTATGTAACCGAAACGGAGCCAAAGACTTTGGCCAATCATCCCTGGCTAAGAGGAAGACATTCCATGCGAGTTTTTGGTACTCTCTCCTTGTTGAATCATTACCAAAATAAATTACATAATCAGTCTATGCCAGTGCTTTCGTGACAAAAGAAAGTGATAGCAGTTACAAGAATTCTGACAAACTCATAATTTCAAATCACTTAAGATGACCAATAATTCTTTCATCTCTGTGAAGATATCCTATCATTGTTGAAATATTTGTGGATCGGAATTTATCTTACATGCAATTCAAATAGTTATATAGTGTATTATATAAGACGCATAAAGTTAAATAGTCACGAAAGTAAAATAAATAGTTTTGACGTAGGATGACATTTCCGCCTACAAATGCACCTTCTGCTAGATAAGTCTTGGAATTGCTCATCGGTTAGAGTAAAATTGCGTTGCATGCACATTATAGTTACCATAGATAGTTAATTATTGGTTATTTTTCAACAAATTTTTAATTTTTTCAATTGAATATAGTTGTTGAATTTCATTATAATCGATATTTTTTCACTCTTTCCATGAGAGTTCATTATTCGTGGCCTAAAAGTTACGTAAAATCAATATTCCAATTGTAGCCTCGGCTAATTATTATTTTTTCTCGAGCATATATTCCGAAAATCAGCGTCCCCGATATAAAAAAACTGAGTTACTCGCTTGATAAAGATATGCTCGTACCAAACTTATATGCGCCGTAAAAAGGGCTTTTACTGTCCGTTTTTCCGCACAAATAAGCATGAAAGAGCTTCCAGTTCCCATCGTTCGCTTCTCACGATGTTGGGTAACGACACGCATGGATGAGATCGTCATCTACAATAGGTAATTACCCTCTATTAACCAGTTAAGGACGTGGAAGATATCCCGCGTAGGCGTGGTCTTTCCTCTTTACCCTTTGAAGTGCCCTACTCCGATTTTGGTGGGCATGAAGTGATCCTGGAGAGGCAGGGAGGGCGGGTGAGAACTTCCCCTTCGAGCCCATCGCGGCACGTGCATTCCGGTGGCGAGAGAAAAGTGAAAAAAATGAAAGTCGAGCGCCGCTGTCAAATCACGCAACGGCCTGGGGGCACGGAAGGTACGCGCCACTGCCAGAGCGTCGTCTCCGTACGTCGCTTCTTCTTTCATCGATGAGCTCAGCCATTAAAACTCCGCGCTCGACCAAAAAGGCCACCGAGAGAGAAGCGCGGAATTGGAATGGACGATGGATCCCTCTCGGCGCTACCGTGATACGAGAGAGTAGAAAAGAGAGAGAGAGAACATCACACGCGAGTGAACGCGAAGGCGTCCCGTGCGCCAAGAACATACTCTCCCCCTCCCCTCACGGACGGCAGCGGCGACACTGACGTGTAGCGGGGTCGCGATGCTATCGACGAAAGTGAAAACAAAACAACGGCGAGAGGCGACTTGCGGAAGTGAATTCCTTCGCGCATCGATCCCGCGCTCCCCGGGCTTCGATTTTCGACATACATACCCGCCTCCAACATGCCTGGGAAAGCATTTCCAATCTGCCCAACACGTGGGTACAAATGAAACTGCGCAGTAAATTGCCTTAACGATTGTCTTAAATGGGTGAAAACAACACCTACAAGTCATCTTGTGCAGGAGTTTGGTTTGAGAGGCAAATGTAGTATATTTACATCCGATCAATACCCCGCATGCAATCTCGGGGGTGTGGCAGGGATGAATACGAACCAAGCATGGTTTATATTCATATGCGATTGGTTTAATATTTGTTTAGTAATGGAAACTCTATCAGCTACCCATAGAGCAGAAACGAGTGACTTCACTATGAGTATGAACGACTGAGGCAGAAGGTAATGAAGTTTGAAATCCACTAAATAGGGATCCAATTTCAGTACTGCTGAATTCTGTACTTCTAAATCTGCATTTCTTCTTTGGCTTCCAGAGTTTTCCTTTGCGTAGAAAGCAATTTCGAATTCTTGTAGGATGTATTAGTCTTTTCCAATTCGACAGGAGGTTTAATCCTGATGTGACAGGCTTGTCACATCAGGATTAAACTTTCTCAATCAATTTATTGAACTTCTAGCTAATTATAACTAACAAACTCGAATGAATATGGTCCTAGGTTAGATATCCGGTTGAGAAAACATTTTCCCTCTACAATTTCCAACGTATGAGGTCTCTTAAAGTAAGTTTTCAGAAAACCTTGCATGCCAAAGTCCCACACGAAATCTGTCAGGTTTATTAATGACTTTTAATACCTACGTATTAATTTTGAAGCTGTATTACGATCTTATTACGCTTTTGTGTCATCCTCTTGTCACTTATGACTTTAGAATGTTCTCATTTGTCCTTCAAATTTCTGGATGGTAGCTACTGCGCTAATAAAATCTCGTTTGACATAAACCTGTTTGACCCGGAAACTTATATAGAGGAAGGTGGTTTTGAGAGCCTTATAATTGGCCTTGGGACAGTAGTGAACTCGGAATCTAAAACCTCTTTGCTTTTATCTCTTCGTTTCTCTCTTTCACTACAGCATTAGTCTATCCTTTCCTTGAATGTAATGAGATCGTTAAGTTTAGTCTGTCTAGAATTTCCGATAGAAATCCTCCATTAGAGAATAAGGGTGTGAGAAAACGGATCTGTGACGAACTTCCTAACTGCGACGAACTTTTTTGGAACGAAGATTTTCTTGAATTAGTACTTCCTCTGAGCGCCTGATTCCTTCTCGGCTACACTTCTTGTAATATTTAGCCTTAATAGCCATAATATTACAAACCTTGAAGGAAAATAATGTGTATTTATATTCTACTTGAAAAATTATTTTGAAAATTGCAAAAGGGACGTATACGATTCGCTAAGGCATTTCATCAGGTGTCATTGCATTCTGAGTGGTACCACTTTTGCGTAAATATTTATGTGATTTACTGCGATAATAAAACACTTTTCCGCATTGTTTTATAGTAAAAAGAATACTTTTGGAGAATGTGTGTAAATTCAGGCAGATAAACGTTATTATCCATGCTAACGGGTAGTCTGAGAATAAAAAATTCAGTATTTTATAATGAATTCAGTCATGAGATAGATCCTGCCAAAATACGTTAAAGCATAGATAAATGATATTCTTAGAATCTTATGATAAATAATTTAATGCTTTGTTACCATATATCAATATATTAAAGTCAAAATAATAAAATGTGGTCAATACTAAATTTCCACTGAAAAATATATGCTTTAATTCTTTTTAAACTTGCTCTACACTGTCTGAAAAGATATTTGACAATAGTTATAAGTTCTATAGTTATTTATTTTAAAAATATATGTGACTGAAATACTTTTTAATGAGAAATGTGACATTATTAGCATGAAACCAAATTGCATTATTTAGAGATTAGAATGGTATAATTTCTGTACACGGATGTCTATGTCTTGTCTTGAAAACATCGATTGATGCCTTGACCCCACGGTCGACAGGAGAAATGTTTCTCTCGACTCCATTTCTTTCTCCTGACTGATAATTAGTATTTCATATTTTCCTGGTTCATTCTATATTGAATCCAATGGTTATTTAACGGCTGTCCTTTATTTCATCGCAGTAACTCATAAGGTCCTCGTATTCTAATAAATCTACTATCTGGAACAACCTGTTCATGCTAAAATATATCAGTGCTCTTTTTATTGTACCAAAAACGATTGAAAAATGTTTTTCAACGTATATTTTTATCAATTTTCGGCTCAAATTGGATTTTTTAGGCCTGTTTTTCTCGTTTATCAGCATTTATGGAATATTCCGGCTCATCAATTTAGTGAAATATTCCTCTCACATTGAAAGTTTTCAAATCTCTAAACATGAAAGAGGGAATGAAAATTTAAAAAAAACATGTATTTTGATATAAACACCGATTGGATGATTAATAATACGGCCTCTGGGGTAGACACACTGAGAATAATTGCTAAATACTTATTAAAATCGAATATTGGCGTACGAGCAACGAGCAGGATGATCAGGTTCATGACCGAAGCACTTGAGGAATAAGGATGAGGGAGAGGATTTTAGACTTCACTGCTTTACTTTCGTCAACTGGGCCAGTTTAAAATGTTCAACCCCAACGCTTGACTCGGAAGAAAATTTTGCCGGAATGAATCGCACGAGGCCAATGAAATCCACTCGTCCCTTGCGAAAGACTTGGACCGCCACAACAACCTCTCAGAACCACTTCTCCTTTCAGTCTTCTAACCGACGCTCTTATGTATGTACATGCATTCTTACGCACTACATATGTGTGTCCGGCGACAGGTTTTCATTGACCCTCTTGGGGAAAAGTGAGCGGCGTTGATGCTCGGATTCGTCGGCCGAAGCGAACGAAGAGGTCCAAATGAATGAGCGAAACGTCATTCGAGGGATGCTCGCATATTGGGTATCCCTCCCCGAAGGTTAGGTTCGTGAGGAGCGGTCATGTGATTATCCGCTTGGTGAAAATTGTCTCCGCAAGAGTGGAAGTGCGAGAGGGGATGGAAAAGATTTTCCCCCGAAAAACGTCGTCCATGGAGACTCAAGTTCTGCGTCGTCTCGCTTTGGTGGGCCGAAATCGCTCGGCCGCAAACTCTCTTGCTCCGCAACTTTTTCCCTCAGCTGCCTGACCGCTTCTCCACGGGATTGTACTCTCTCATGATCCAATTCCGCCCCAATCCTCTCTCCCCTCCCCTAACCTTACTCACCCTCTTCAATTTCCCTTTCTCTCCTCGAGCTGACCAGCATGCACACTCAATACCCTCAGGATAGCCGCGCGATACTTACGCAAATAAAACCTTATGAACATTTGGACATACTGATCACGGTAAGATAAGATACCTGACTCCCTCTATCAAGTATTTTGAGGAAAACATTTGCCCTTTTCGTAGTCATGCATGTTTTCGTCGTGTATTGGCTGAAGCTTTCGACCTCAGCTGTCAAGGACTGGATGAGTGTATGTGAGAAGAAGTTGGTGGCTTTTTGGGACGTGGATAACGAGTTAAATTGGAAAAATTACTTGATTTGTTTTTTTGCTAATTTGCATTGCTCCTGTTCCAATAGCTACTGAAGTATGCTCACGCACACTAATAGATACCAGATAATTTTTTTTTAATACATTTGTTTGCGAGTTTACTCACATCCGATTAAGACTAATTTTTTTACCTTTATCAGAGGTGAAGTATTTTTTCCTTGGATACTACGGAACTTATTAACCAGTCTTATTACACAGAATTGATTTTATGAAAGAAATCACCTTAAGGCTGTGGTAACTTAACGATACCTAACTTTACGCCCGATGGCTATGTAATTCAGCTCCCGTATTCATAACATTTTAGCACCTACAGACGCTTATAATAAACACTAACTCATGGAGAAAGTGAAAACTCCAAGAGCAAGTTTTTCGATATTAATATCTATCGTATTTTCACGACAAACTTTCGCAATACGTAACCGTTTGTCTCGAACTAGTCTCGAACTCTCGTCTTGGAAATTTTTTTAACTTTCTTCAACATCTTCAGTTACGAAGAGTTCTCGTAGATTGAATTTCAGCTTAATTTTCAATTACTCCTTCTTCCTACCATGCTTATATTTGGATGAAGTAGTAGTGGACAACCAAACCTTCCACGTAATAAGATTCGCAACTATGCCAGAGATTTTACTTTATAACTACTTGGCATGAAGAGATGAATGATTATGTATTTTTACTCGGACGATGGTGATCAGAACACAAGATTGACTCAAGGAGGAAAGTCACCCGTCATTTGATGGTTTAAGATTTTTAGTGATCGTTAACAATGAAACTTTGCCGATTATGATCGTGATTTTTTCCTAAATTTCGACTAATGCTGTATGAAATATTTTTCTTCCCTTATGATCGAGTTTTTTTCCTCCTATCACGTAATTATCCTTCCATAACTGCGACCCGTCAATTGACGAGTATTTGCTTCAAGTACCTTTATCTCACAAGTGGATTATTTTTTCGCAGAAACGAATGAAATTGAATGATATACTTACACAGATGACCTTTCACTATTGCAATGTTTATACGATTGCACCATTATCAAATGACCGTATTGCACCATTTTCGAGTGGAGAAATCTTGCCTTGCTTCTGAAATGTAGAAAAATGTCATCAAAATTGTGCTGCGTGTTGCATTCCTTCTCAGACTATCACTGTGTATGAACAATTAATATCCTTTAAAAATAAAAAGCCCTTTCACTCAATTCACGAGTGATATTACGATTACAATCATGCTCAAACATTATTCCCTCCCCTATCCCTACTCACCCTCTTCAATTTCCCTTTCTCCTCAAGCTGACCAGCAAGAACTCTCATTACCCGCAGGAAAGCCGCGCGATACCTACGCAAATAAAACCTTATGAATTTGGACATGTTGATCACGGTATTTCAATTACTTCTTCTTCGTAGCATGCTTATATTTGGATGAAATAGTAGTGAACAACCAAACCTTGGGTTAAAAAGTGTGAATTTTCTAAAAACCTGGGCTGATGGGCAATAGTTATAAATAAACAACAAGCCGTTCATTGACAGATGGCCACCTTTGTTGGTGAATGCTATTAAAATAGTGTCATTGACATTAAAAAGTATGTAATTTCTGAAAATCTGGGCTGATGGGCAACTGTTATAAGTAAAAAACTCAAGCCGTCAATTGTCGGCTGGCCTCCTTTGATGGTGAGCACTCTTCCTCAGTCTTTATAGTGTTAAAAATGACGTACGATGCCGGTTCCAAAAACTAGATAAGCCCTGGGACTAGAACGTTTTCCGAAACCCAATGAATTGTGTCGTCTCCCCAAAAAAATGTGTCGGGCCGCGGTGTGGGTGCAGAGCAGGCAAAGGCGATCGCCGGGGCATTCATAACAAGAGCCGACAGAGGGCGTTAAACTGTTACGCGTGGACGAGCGTCCGTAACGGTGACTCGGGAAGAAAGTGGCCCTCATTCCCGATGTCCGTCTCGTCTGCCTCCCTCCCATATTAAGTTTTGGGCGTCGCGAGCTCCTTAAAAACTCTCACTCTCCACTGCGTTCTCTGCCCCTCCCCTCTTTCTCCTTTCACTCGCATCTTCTCCCATCCGCAAATACTTCCTCAGTTTGTCGTGGCGGTGCACCAATTAGGCTCATCACCGAGAGTCGTGTTCATAATAATAATGCAGTGATCGCTGAGGTCGTGCACCCATGTTGAATGCTGGGTGGTCTACCCGTTGATTCACCCAAAGCTTTCTTCAAGATAGCTACGCAAAAGAACTAGTTCCTTAGATCTTCCTTGATATTGACTTTAAGATCAGGAGACTGGGTTGCATAGAAGTCGGCAAAGTGACCCGTCCATCCTAAGATTCCGAGGTTCTGTATCTCGTACTGGGGGGTTGTGTTTGAAACCGTTGAGATTATCTCGAATAGGTAACCAAGGAGTCACGTGGTGTAAACACGACTTGTTCGCAAATTTGGTGAGCTATAACCGCTGATTACAAACTCATTTATTGTTTATACTCTCCTAAAAGGTGTGCTAGTATATTTGACCGAGAAAACAGTTACTAATTAAGACAATTAGGTATATCGCATCTGCCTGACGATTCCCATCACTTGGCTAGTCAACTAGGCATGACAAAAAGCAAATATTCGAGTAGGGAGTGATCATGACTAACATAAAATTACTAAAAAATACATTGGATATTGATGTAGTGGTTTCTTTCTCATTAATGAAATGAATTGGTCACTACCAACAGGCAATATTTTCTGCTGATTTACTGTTGGAGTTTCATCCAAACAACGACCCCTGGTGGTTACAGCGTTAAGCTTGCAACTGGGATCAATGCAGATTTGAACACGGTACCTTTTTGCCAGAAGCCTAACAAGTATGAATTAGACTTATACTGCTTTAAAAGTGCAAGTCTTAATTGCAGACGATGAACTATAGTAGTACATTTAAATAAGAGCCTTTAACAAGTGCCGTAAAAATAGGATTTCATTGCAAATAAAGATTTCATTTTCGATGTTGCACTGTGGGTTTATGATATCACGAACCACTTCTAATATCTTTCACCACTTTCTAACATTTCTTTCCTTGTGCTTCACTTCTTTAGTTTCAGCAGCTACCCTCTTTCATTTCTTCCATTACATACTTATCCTTTCCCTACATTCTTCTCACACACCCAGAATTCTATTTGTCAACATATTTTCATTTTTATGAACCTCTATTTCTCACAATTTAACTTGCTAAGTATGACTAATCATTCCGATTTTCCTCCATAACTTTCAAGCAACAATTTCCCGTTTCTCGCTACACTTTTTTATAGTATTTTTTTTTCATTCTTCTCTAAATCCATTCTTCAAGTACCTCCGATCAGTTCTTATACCCTTTTTTTAAGGTTCTTATGTAGCCGTGGAACACGCCATGTTCCAGAACAAACTTATCTCGTAAAGTACATATTTACCAATTTTTCCTTTCAGACGGTCTCTTCTCTTGGCAAAAACCTCTCTCACCAGCCTATGTTCCCATAGCTCTGTCGAAACATTGCACACGAAATCACCCGACCATAGTTGAACGTAGTCAAAACTTCTTTAACAAACGTTTTCATGTGTAGAGACGGGGAGTAATAGATTACAGCGCAGGTACATGGGTAAATTAAAATCGGTATTGTAGATTTTGGTCATAGATGAACGATATTTCTTAGTATGATTAAAAAATATTTTTCAGTGGGAATCGGGTTGGTGTGGTGACCTCGATCTTCATAAGGCGTGCGCTAGCGTTATCGTTATTTTTTTATTTAACTTATGTCAGAGAGAACGTGATCTCTATTCTTCATTTTTCGCACAGCACTTCAAATAACTTATCACAACAGTGGAGCGAATTTTATAGACGGCTATTGTTAACTCTGCGCTACTCAAGGGGTAGGAGTTAACGATAAAGATTGCGATAACGCGAAAGATGCATCCGTGATTCGACACCTGGTTCGATTTCCGGCACTGACAGATTTTTCACCGGTATTCCGGTACCTTGAGTGTCTTGTAGAGAGCCATTGGAGTCCTTGGCACCTTTCGTTAAGTTCAGGCTAATGCCGACGTCGAGTTTCTCTCCAAACTTCCTCCGTTTTATGAAAACTCCTACCTTTGCCCAGTTAACCACCTATCCTCTCTAGTGCTGATGGTCCCAGTTGTCGGTTGCCTACCCCAAAATACAAAGACTATAATATTTTTTAGTTTTATGGACGGGTAAAATGAGTCGCCGAAATACGCTCATATATTTTGCATTCGTTTCTTTATTGTCTACCAACATTTTTCCAACAGATGGTATTCAATTAGATCTTATTTACCTCATCAATTACTATTCATCGTAATTATTAATTAATATGAGAAAAACGCATCATATCTCCGAATTTCCTCCGAGGAATCGAATGCTCGGACATTCTCTACACTCCTTTTTACAAACGCTGCGAGACTGTCTTGCTCCAACTACCGCCAGGTAATATCTCCTCAATAATATTACGATCTGTGCTGCATTTTATCCAAACAAAATGTAAACAAGAACCCCATTGTTGTTCGTTCGTAGGTTTCCGCTGCGTTGATTAGATGTTCTCTGCATTTTTCTCGGGATGCGTCCGCGTCGTTAGACAGTGAGACAACAGTTTCGCCAACCTTCCTGTTGGCGTCTTCAGGTCGAAAGACCTGAAGTGGTCGAAATGGTCGAAAGACCTGAAGTGGTCGAAAGACCTGAAGTGGTCGAAAGACCTGAAGTTGTCGAAGTGGTCGAAAAACCACTTCGACCTGAAGACGCCAACAGGAAGGTTGGCGAAACTGTTGTCTCACTGTCTAACGACGCGGACGCATCCCGAGAAAAATGCAGAGAACAACCCCATTGTTCTTTATTTGTCCCTTAATTACATTCATTGAAATGTAAATGCTCTACGATCTTTCAATTGATGACAAAGAGCACAAGAGTATTTGCTTCTTAATAGTTCAGAGTAAAAAAATATCTATATCATCCGCTTTCCTTTGGTACCAGGGTTCATGGCATAGATGCTCAAAATTATCAAAAAGTGACACGTTTATTAAGAGAGAAAAGTCCGCTTCCTCACCTTTGATTGAAATTATTACACTTTTTTTCTGAATATCCTTGTGCGATGGAGTTGTTCATTGTTATTCGAAAGAATTTGCAAACGTGAAAAAAATTTTCATGCCTGGTGGTCTGAAGCCACGAAGCATAATTTACCGTAGGTTTGAATGCGGCGATTGGACAATGGTGCGACGTTCGGCAATAGCTAACGTCAACAGCACCGAAGTTGAAGTCGGTACCTATTCTCCTCAATCAGAGTGAATAGAATTTTAATGTCTCGTCGGTTAAGAGACCCATCTACCACCTACGGACGAAGCCTTGCGGTGATTCCAACCTTAGTGAGTCTAAACCTTGGATTCATGGACATCTTCGGGAGAGATAGAACAGCAGCCAATGCCTCTTAGGTGAATGAAAAATGTCAAATAAATTCATACAATTTGAAATTTTTGAAGGACTTGGGGTATACCTATGGATGAAATCGTCATTAGTAGAAATGATGCATCGAATTCTTTAGTACTTGCTAAGGGCTCGTAACGTGTGCATTAAACTTGAAAATAGCATCCAAGTAATATTAATCAATTGACAGTTACTTACAATGTTTATTAAATGAAGTTAAAACTCAAAATATTTTCCAATTTTGGTAACGATTTTGGCCTACAAAACATTATTTCATCATTTGATGTCATCACAATATTTTTACTCGTTTCCAAAGTAGAGCAAACTTCACTTCAGAATAAGCCTGGCAGAAGAAAAACTTCACCACTGCTTCGAAGAGCACGCCACTGTTATCATCTTACCCTTGTGGTGCACTTTGCTGTGAAATTTCCCGAAAGCTTATTTCATTTGGTCTTCCTGGGAACAGACCACGCCCATGGGCCTTGCATTGAGTTGCACTGGCCAGGTAATCTAGGCCATGTGTCATGCTACACTCCACATAACCTTTAAAGAAAGTATGTCCCTAGTTGCTACAATTATTTTCACATTTAAGTATCCCCCTGAAGCTCGTTATTTCTGTTGGACCTTGATATTTAAGAGGCTCAGCTGCAACCAAGATTGCAGTCCATGGACACAACTCTCGAAAATGCTGAGATTCTACTGCCGATAATGTTTCGATAACCCCCCTTCACTATGAGGAATTCTTGTGAAAAAGGAAAAATATTACTGACCTCACCGAATGGCTTACGAAAAACTATCAAGGTTTACATGCCGCTCATGGAGATACCCTCCGAAAATGTCTTCCTACGTCAATCATGAGCTCTTCATGAATAATAGAAGTACGCATACCTATCATTTTAAATGTGGCATAACAGGAAAGTGATGAAGATAAAATCAACAGACCGGGTGAATAACGAAGTTATGAGGAGATTGAGTAAAAAACATTACCCAGAAACGGAAATGGTCGTATTGGTCTTACGGAAACACCCATATAAAAAATTTGAATCGGAAAAAGGGCAAAGGAAGGCTTCGTATAAGATATATTGGAGTAGGTGAAGGATGCAGAAGAGAATAATTATATATATGTGATGAGTTTAGACGATATAAGAACTGAATGGAGGGCTAAGTTTAACCAATATTAGGATTGATGACGGGTGATGGTGATGTATTACGATCCCCCAAGAAATCGAAGAAGTAAGTATTGCTCGAACTTTTGGTGCTAATGTTCAGCCAAATGCGTATAGACCGATAGCTTGTGAATGATTGACGTTAGATGTTTTTTGTAACAATTCAACTCCATTTCATTAGTTAAAGAACGCGTGGCGGTAACTTAATGCGGCGTTTCCAACAACTTCATTATCGTTTCATTTAACATCTCGTGCATACGTGCCCGTACAAATAGGAGAATTATTTCATTAAAACTATCTTTAACTAAAAATGGCCTTCAACTTTCCGGGCGCAATTCTGTTTTTTTTCCTCTTATTAAGGCGACAATTTACAACCCTTGCATATCAATGTCCAAATGTTCTAAAATTTGGAACTCAATAAGTGACTTTTTATTAGTTCCTAACGTATTAGGTACAATTGAAAATAACACTTTTATGGAAAAGTGCGGCTTTGGAACTGACTTTATCCTATTCCTGGATATAATAGTTATCGTTTGCAGAAAATATATGGAATTGCATTATAATTAAGTTCTTAACTTTTCTCAGCCCCCAGATGAGCAGATCTAAATTATACTTTGCCGTAATTGTGCATAATACGAATACATGTATTACGACAGAATGAATTAAAGATAAGGAAAATATAGTTTTCTTTAGCTTGAATTGGGCGTCTTATTTCATCTTGATGTCAACCTGATTATTTCACCCCTACCTCACCTGTATATTTGTCACTGTTAAATTCTGATAAAAACTGAAAACACGTAGGCCATTCTTGTTACGCGCCACCATGGATTAATAACGCTTTTCCTTTAAATTTCAAGCTCTCGTAAATCTGAAAGTAATCGCATATACCACACTCCAATGTACTCATTCTGCATTTTAGTTTAGCTTCATGCTGTGCCAGTTATCTTTATCTTCAACTGGTACCACCTAGTGAGATCCAGCCTTATGACATCTGGCTATCGTATTTAAGGCTAACCACTAAGCCGCTTTCAATTGAAAATGTAGTTTAGATTAAATGTAATTGTTAAGGTAAAAATTACATTACTTGTATAGTATGGAGGGAATACTGCGTCCCTTACTTCTTCTAAGGACGTAATTAAAGTTATAAATAATTCTCCCCAATATGGAGATATCGTCAAGTGAAATTTGTTGAAAAGTCGCAATCATTGTGATACATCAAATTAAATTTGATACAAGCCAGTTGTTTTATGATATGACTCCTTTTCTTTTCATAAGGAAACTTTTTAACCGAAGAAATATTTTTTTTTATATTTTCTTTTTCCAATTTCTGTTTTATTACGGTACAAGAGTTGTTGAAATATATTGCCGAAATCAACGTCTATATCAGCTGGCCGAGTTTTTACTGTTCGTGAATAATACAAGTTTTTTAAATTGCATTGCAATTACGTTCATTTGATATGTTAGGACGGGATGAATAGCAACTTAGCGTGAATGAAAATATTGAAAAACCCGTTGCTTTTCTAATTTGTCCTTGCTCCTTAATGCTGTACCACTTGCCCTCATAATTCAGTCTATATCGCAACTGATTTCATTTACACGTGAAATATATGTCATACAAGAACAAATATATCTCATCAAACGTGCCATAAAAGTTACAGCCAAGTTTAAAATAAAACCCAAAATCGGACAAAAAGTCGAGCCAAAAATGCAGAATTCGTCTGTATTCGGAATCACGCTTGGTGTCCGGCCGGCAAAGGCGTCACTCACCGAGGAAACAGTGATGGGGTCAAGGAAAGATAGCAAACTTTGTCGCGCAAAGTAAATCAAATCTCACTAGAACTACGAGAGCAGTGTCAAAAAAGCCGTTAAAATGCTCCCTCGACTATTCCGGTCTCATATCCACGAAAAAAAAATGCTGACAAAATTTTTCCCTGCTTTCATTATCGGTCACGAGCCACACGAGCCCATCCCCCTGGACACCATGCCACACCTCCTCTTCCCCCCTCCCTACCCCACCCCTTCTCAAGTCTACCCCACAACCATAAACCCACACCCACGATCTCAACTCCACTCTCTTTTTTTCCTTCCCCCCTCCGCGGCTTCGCCTTGGTCGTCGAGGTAGGAGCGGCACGCGTGAAAGCTTGCACCGGATGCGAAATTCGTGCGTCGGGCGTGCGTTCACCCCTCCCCCTCATTCGAGAGCTGCCCCACTCCTTCTCCTGTAACCCCTAACCCTCTCCTAGGAATTTACGAGGGGAGGTTTGAAAAAAGCTATCGTTGTTGCTCGGTGACAGAAATGGCCAATCTTAGCCGGCATTTTAGTCCCTCCTTGGGTAGCCAAGTTTCCTGTTTAGGATGTTAAAGTCGAGCAAATTGGCTGGAGATGAAAAATTCAGGGTGAAATTAAAGCCTAGAAGCCAATTAAACGAAGAGAAAACAATATCCGATACCGATATTTTGGTTGGTTGGTTGGTTATTTAGGGGAGGCGACCGAGGTCATTTGCGCCATATAGGATAGGTGGATAATTGGGTAATGGTAGGAGTTTTCAGGGAACGGAGGAAGGGTGGAGAGAAACAAGGCGTCGGCATTAGCCTACTTTTAACGAAAGCCGCCAAGGGACCACGGCTTAACGTCCCATCTTACGGACGGATTACTGAACTTGAAATGCCCTCCACTAGGCACACAAGTGGGTTTTCCACTGAAAAATCCGCCACTGCCGGGAATCGAACCCGGGCCCTCGAGATGGGAGGCCAGTACTCTAGCCACCATACCAACTCGATCTCCCCGATATTTTGGTCAACCAGGTGACTATTGAAGATTGGGAAGATAGGTGACCCAATTCTCCCTGTTGATGGTCACGTGGATATCCGAAATATCGGTATCGGAGATAGTTTCTGCTTTGTTAAGTTAGCTTTTGGACTATGATTTCTATCCAAATTTTTCGTGTCTAGTTGGATGAATTCCTTGATGCACTTCTAATGGCTAAAAAGGCATTGACCTTCATAAATTAAGTTTGAACTACCAAAGCTGTGGTAGTAGTTATTAAGTATAGTAGAAAACCTACCGTTACCCCAATAATTTAGGTGGGTATTTGTTGTATGGTTGTGAGTTTTAGGGTATGGATGATCAGACTGCCTTTAACCATCTCTGACTCATTGCATAAAGTACCTATGGGTTCACAGTTAAATGTACAATCATATAAATGCATAAAATTCAAACTTTTTTACTTATGGATGAGGTATTTCCTACTCTATAAAAATACTATACGCAGCAATTATATATTTTTCTCGAGTGGCGTTCAGAAGTATACGGTACAGTTAATCATGGGTGATATTAATTGGAACCACTTAGGATTGGCATGTAATAAAGTGAAGGTTGAATATGTTTGAATAAAGATGAAAGCAAGGATAGAATTCCAAAGTAAATGCTAGAATACTCCTGATAAAAGGGGACAAGTTTTTATTATAAAAAATACATATTTTTTCGCTGAAAAAGGTATAACCTTCTCGAGAAAATCGCGAGTGCTCTCCAGACGTTAATCTCAATACTCATTATAATTTTTATATTTAATCTTCCTTCCCAAGTATTTGTCAATACACGAGAGAAACAACTTTTTATGTATCATAACTGAAGTATTTATTATTGCTAATAGAAGAAACCCAGGACTTCAGAGACGCGCTATACGACAGGCTCTAAACAAATATGTTCTTCTGTAATAAATCCTATAGAAGACTCATAAACGATGCGTTGCCATAGTAAATACATGTAACCTTGTAAATCAGGTTTTTTTGTCAAAAAAAACTTGACATCTCGAGGGGCGCCAACGTCGGAGTACCGTTTTGCCTTGACTTAAAGCAGACTCAGTTCCTTAATTTTTTCTGCCGTCAATCAGCATTGCTATCGATACATTACCATCATTTGTTACTCCAACAAGGTTGAATTTATAGTTTCTCTACTTCCGTAATTAAAGGCTCAAGCGTACTATTCTAGCTGGCTGTGTCCTTGCAAGCACTGAGGAGTAAATGGCAAGCAACCAATTGAATTAAGTCGTCTTTGTTGTCATTACCGAGGATTTGATTCAAGCGAAAGCACTTTTTTCTGCATTCATTCTCTTCACAGAATACAATGCAAAAGCAATGGTGTCATCAGATAGTCTGTTGCTAATGGTGTTATGCATTGGCTATGAAGGTGCAAGATGGATTTTGCCACGCAATTTCAGAATTTAAAAAAATGTCTATTCGCCTCTTACAGTTGGAGACTCCTGCTGTATTTCTTCGTATCAGATTCCACGGGCACAAACTCAAGCTAAATACACATCATTATAATTAAATAAATTACACCTATATGTGCCCTCTAGTGAGCCACCACAATGACCAGAGACAGATTGTTGAGCAGGCTTGGAAAGATAAAATTGACTATGATAACATTTAGGAAAAATAAGTGGATGAAAAAGTGATTTTTAGGAAGGTAAATATCTTTGTCAATGCTGCGGTCCTATATGGTTTTATTTTAATAATTACACCTTATTTTTCATAACTGTCCTAGTTTCATTGAGGAAAATGAAGAGAAACGGAATTTAACTTCCCCTAATTACTTTATGGAAAATAACCGATTCAATCTAAATCTTGTGTTTATAATATATGGACCAGTAAAACCTACTAGAACAAGTCAAATCGTAGTACTCTTTCAGAAACTTCTTCGAAGCTTAGCTTACAATATTCATTAAATCATATAAATAATCATTAAAACTTTAAAATGACTACACCGCTTAATTAATCTTCTTTGAAAGGAAATCGCTCGACCTGAAGTCTAAACACTTTTGCAGTTGCCTTTTGATCCCTTCATCAGTTAGGGATTTAATATAATATCCGTAAGATCATACTACAGGAAACAAATTCAGCCGAGTTATGGTGGAAGTTTTCCATTACTGATAAATGAAAGAATTTAGTGGACCTCACAGTAAGTTTCATTAGGACGACACAGGGACCTGATGACACTGCGTGTTGAAACCTTGGTCGTCCACTAATTTCTTTCATTTATCCATACGGTAATATCATCGTATTGTGGAGTGAAAGCGGAAGGCAAAAGCCTCAGTCTGGAAGGCGGAAAATTATAGCCATCATTGCCCAATGCCGGGAGTCTGCCGGTGAATCCGGGTGAGTAGGCTACTCAAGGTGCATCTCGGAAATGCGGCCCAGTTATATATGAATCCGGAACCTTGGGGTCTACGACTCTACATTTTACTCAAAAGATTTTCCTTCAGTCATCTTGTGTAATGCGTCAGAAGAAACTCATCTGCATCTGCATAACACCACACAAGTCATATCAAGGGTGTGTGGCAGGGGGTGAAAAATCACCAGGCATGTATTATCAATCAGAGAACTCTTACAACGATGCAGGTATGCGAATTAAAAGGCAAAAATCAATCATTCCGGTGGTTGATGAATACAGCTGTATCATCACAAGGTTCCATTGTGATGGAACCTTGTGATGATACAGGTTAGATAATGGTTAGATAATAGTCTAGTCTAAACTTCACAATTAAAAAAATAAGAATAGCGAAGCAAGCATGCAAAACATTTGTTAGTTGGGTTAGTTTAAAGTATGTACATTTACCAACATCAACCACCTATGCCTAGCTAACCACAGTTACACTTCTATTTGATACCATTCAATATATTTACAGCTATTCACATCCCTAATTGTACGAGAAAATAAGGGCATTTTGAATCTGTCAGTTTGGCAGTCAATTTCTCTAATTTTATGATCATGGTCCACTCTACCATAGCAAGTTGGAGTTCGCATAATATTTAACGTCACCAGTACCTACACATGAGTCATCAAGTCCATTATTTAGACCGATTTCGTAGGGATCTAATACATTGACAGCATATTCCAAATGAGGTCTAACAGGGGAAAAGTAGCTGATTTCTCGTACTTGATCGTCACACTTACCCAGTATTCTTTTGATGAATCTCAGTTTACGATTAGCTTCACCCATTATTGATACACTCGTATTGGATGTATTTACCGCAATTCATATTCCATATTATGGTACAGACTATCATAGTAAGGTACGGTAGTACGGTTAGGCATGATATAAAATTTCAGTTGAAGCGCCTTAAAACCAAATTCAGCTGCCTGTAGGCAAAATAGTGCTGGAAAAGCAGAGCAGAGGAATCGGGGAGAGGGGGGTGTATCGGAATTCGTTCCTCTCCCTCCCGGACCGCTCCTTTCCCAGTTTATTCAAGAGCCCGTCATGCCCGAGGGGTTCAGCCGGTCGAGCCTCCGCGTGGCTCGTCGCCGAAATCCGGTTTGCCCCGGCGGCCGGTTGCGTCTCTCTCAGGGATTTCCCCGTCCCTCCCGACCTCGTCAGATGATCGAACGCGTCACTGGAGCCCCCTCCCTCACTCCCACCGCCACCTCCGCACCCGTTGGCCGAAAGACGGCGAACGGGTTTCCACGGGCAGGAATCCCGGTCGCCGGCGCGAGAGCCGGTATCAAAGGTCACTGCCCTTGGACAGGTGGGGGGAGGTGGATCATGGTGACACGGTGCATCGATGCGCGTGCCACTGTGCTCCGGAGGTGAGAGGGGAAGAAGTAAAGGGCGCTTGACGTGGAATCCTAAGATATCTACATCTACATAATACCCTGCAAGACACCACAAGGGTGTGTGGCAGGGGGTGATTGCTCACCAAACATGCACTACATATCATGCAGAAAAAAGGAATAGTATTAATATAGTAGTCAGAACTACACTATTTAAAAAAGATAGAAATTGCAAAGCAAACATGCAGAAACATTCTGTTAGTAGGGTTAGCTTTAAGTACTCATACCAACATGCAGCTACCAATGCTATTCATTGCTATACTTCATTCACTTCATTGCTATACTTCATTCATTACTATATTCATTGCATATTGCTCCGATAGGACATATTTACCGTTATTCGTATCTCTTATTGTGCGAGGGAAAAAGGACATTTTGAATCGGTCAGTTCGGCAATCAATTTCTCTAACTTTATGATTATGATCCAGTCTGCCATAGTAAGTTGGGGTTCGTAAAATATTTTTAACATCATCACTGAAAATATTTCCTTGGAATTTGTTTAAGAGATTAAGTCTAAATTTCAACCTGCGATCTGACAACGATTCCCATTTCAATTCATTTAATAGACTGGTTACGCTAATATAATTATCGTATCCAAGATATTAGCTTAAGCAGTCTATTAAATGAATTAACATTGGAATCATTGTCAGATCGCAGGTTGAAATTTAGATTTAATCTCTTTAATAAATTCCAAGACAATATTTTCAGTGATGATGTTAAAAATATTTTTCGAACCCCAAAATACTATGGCGGACTGGACCATAATCATAAAATTAGAGAAATTGATTGCCGAACTGACAGATTTAAAATGTCCTTTTTCACTCGTACAATTAGAGATACGAATAACGGTAAATATGTCCAATCGGAGATTTAATGGATAGCATTGGTAGCTGCATGTTGGTATGAGTACTTAAAGCTAACCCTACTAACAGAATGTTTTTGCATGTTTGCTTTCCAATTTCTATCTTTTTTAAACAGTGAAATTCTGACTATTATATTAATACTATTTCTTTTTCATGCATAATATGTAGTGCATGTTTGGTGAGAATTTACCCCCTGCCACACACCTTTGTGGTGGCTTGCAGGGTATTATGTAGATGTAGATGACGTTAAAAATATTTTGCGAACCCCAACTTATTATGGTAGACTAGGCCATGATTACAAAATTAGATAAATTGATTGCCGCACTGACAGATTCAAAATGTACTTTTTTCCTCGTACAATTAAATATATGAATAGCGCTTAATATGTCCAATACAAGTGAATCAATGTATAGCATGGGTAGCTGCATGTTGGCTTAAGGACTTGAGGGTAACCCAACTAACAGCATGTTTTTGCATGCTTACTTTGCTATATTTATCTTTTTTTAAATAGTGAAGTATAAATTAGTAAGTTAATACTATTCCTCTTTGTGTATGATATGTGGTGCATGTTTGGTGAGAGTTCACCTCCTGCCACACACCTTTAGGGTGGCTTGCAGGGTTTTACGTAGAAGTAGATATGATCACGATGGACCTTGATCATATAGTTAAAGTAATTGATTGCCGAACTGACACATTCAAAATGTCCTTATTTCCTGTACAATTAGAATATGAACAGCTGTAGATATATACAATTACATCAATACAAGAGTATCAATAAGTAGCTAAGCGTAAGCTGGGAGGACGCAAGCTTCTCAAGAGTTTTAGATAATATTGATAAAAGTGAGATTGGCCTATAGCTCTTTATATCATGGCGTCCACCTTTTTTAAGAGAGGTTTAACAGCAGCCTTTATAAAAGCATCTGCCACACACCATTATGGTGGCCTGCAGGGTATTATGTAGAAGTAGATGAGAGGAGTGAGGCAGGAGGTGAATCTTCACCAAACATGGATTACCTAGCATGCATAATAAGGATTAGTAGCAATATTTGAGTCGAACTATTTTTTTTATTTGTATGGCAAGCATAAACGTGCTGTCACTTGGGCTAGCTAAAAGTCTTTATACCAAAATGCTACCACCTATGCTACTTGCCGATACACTTGTGTTTATGTTATTGAATATACTTCTTCATAAATATTGAGATTCCTAATTGTATTAGTATTGAATACATTGACATTTATTCAAATTCCTAATTTTATTTTCATGGTACATTAAGCTCTACCTCACACTATGTTGATAAATTCACTTTTTGATTAACAGGATGAAGAAAATTATTTTTTATTGGCAAAAACAAATCAATGCGTTCATTTAAGTAAGCTTGGGTAATTCCTCCCTGTCTTAGTGTTTTCTAGCTTAATAGTCGCCAAAATTTAGTCCTTCAATCTCAACACTCAAGAGCAAACACTGCGTTAGACCATTTAAATAATAAAGTATTAGTCAAAGAATAGAATAGAAATTCTACATAGTGCTTGAATAGAGTTTATTCACTGTAGAATTTACGTGTAGTTGATAAGTTAAAAGTTTCTACTACGGAAGAAGACTGAAAAAACACGACCATACATCTGGTCTTTGCAACAAACCTTTTACTTTCAAATTAAAAATATATTTTTCCATCTCTATTATTTGTCCATGTAACAGAAAGAGAAAGCTTACCAAGTTTGCGACCAATTGCGAGGTAAGTTCAACCCTCACTCATCCACCCTGCTTTCGGCTTGGTCACCAAGTGAAGTGAAACGAAACGAGTAACAAAATAACGGAATAAAAAAAACCTTGATTTCACTACATCTTGATACTCTTGTCTTTAAAACAGTAGATACGTATTTCTTCGCCGTCACACATATATTTATGCTGATTGTTCAACATCGACGTGATCTTCCTAAGTTCATAAAAAAAGGATTGCGTTAATATACTTAATATATACATTTCGTGGAACACCCTGTTTTCCTCATTCATTTATGTAAACGCACTTTAATCGGACCGTAAAAAGTCGTTACCTTACTATTTTTTTCACTACCTCTGCATGCTTTGTTTACTTTTACTTGATCAATAAATGGCCGGCCACTACAAAGTCATATACATCAGTGCAGACGGTGCAGACAAACTTGGTAACTGTGAGACTTGATTTTGTTAATTCAGCCGGAGGGTTTTATCTCAGCATAAGCATGATGGGAAGGCTAAAAGGGTGTAACTTCTGTGAAAGTAGCCCGAGGCAAAATGGCTGATCACGTCAGAAAGTGAAAACTCCCGCAAGTGGATTGATGTGGCCGGTTTAGCAGCTGGGCAAAGAGCGATAAACTTATCTCTTTTCTGCGAAAGGGTGTTATTTTCTGAGCGACCTGGACTTAGGCGGTCGGTAAGCGATGAATGCGTTCTTTGACCCCTTCTTCTAATCTGTATTTTAACCGTGCTACACAGTACCCAGAGACGAGTGTTCATTCTTTGGCCACTTTACCAAAGCTTGGAACCTCTCACCAGGTTCACAGAAAGAAGCCATAAACACTTACTCCCTTACTCCATGTTATTATGCATTCAATGGCTGTCCTTTTTATCCCTCTTCAGTTTTACGAACCAAAAGATATTGCCAATAAAAATGCGTGGTCGACGGAATTGCCTGAGGGTAATATCCTGCAGTTTCCATTGAGTTCTGAGTGCATCAATCCACGCACGAATCCAAGACTCGCAAAATATCCACGAAAAACCTAAATACGGTTCCTCGCTGATATTCACAATACACTCACGCTTCACCAAAGATTTTTGGTAATTTATTTCAAATATATACATGCATACTTACAGAAACAAAACTAAGCAGCTGCTATGATACAAAGGCTTAAACCGAAAAAAATTATACCTGTACCGTTTAAGTCCTCCTGAGCTTAACGTCAAAAAAGCAGTTCCTCTAATTTTACCTAGCTGATCATTTTTAGAAAGGCGTGAAAATTTGCTTACAATTAGTGAAAAATATTCCAAATATGTCGTTCCCAACAAGATGAAAAGGATTGGTGGCAAAATTAGAATTTCTTATACAAATATGTAAGAAGTAAAAATAAGAAAGGCACCAGAATATGAAGGGTCCCTCGGGAAAAGATGCCTTAATATAAATCAAAGGAGATTAAGAGAAGAGGGGGAAGATTATAGTAATTCTTATACATTAAGGCAATTAAGGCTATATAGACAGAAGGTATTTAAACTAACTACGCCCAACGGAGGCAGAGAAAATACTTTTTTTACCATAATGGAGTGTTTGAGAAGCCTCTGAGGATATTTAACTTTCATTTCCCATTTAAAATTAATGGCCACAAAAATAGAAACCCCTACAAATAATTAATATGCAATATTGCTCCCAGATTATATAGTGTAATGGCACCGAAAAAAGAGATTGTATTTACATTAAATCTACTCTTCTCTCTCAGTAAGGGCTTCAGGGCTTCTGAATTCCTGACTCGATCATCATCTTCAGAAGCCCTGAAGATGATGACCGAGCCGGGAATCGAAACGTAGGCGGACATGGACGCAATAACCCGGTGGAGGACCCTAGAAACCTTCACGCAAGGAATGCACAGTTATATAATTTTTCTACAAATTCTACTAATTCTAATATTTACATTGTTATTTATCTTTTCTATATTTTAGTTAAAATAATTTTTCCTTATTTCCACGCGGTTTAACTTCAACACCTGCTTTTTATGCTCTCCAATCACATCTGTTATTGGCAAAACTACCTTCTGAGACCGATGATCTATGTAGGTAACGCAAACTGTACAAACAATGAATGTCCTGCAAAAAAAACAGCGGCTCTTCCGGGATTAGATTTTCCTCCTTATTATAAGTGATTGACCTACGACCAGAATACGTATGGAGCATGCTTCTTAGAGTGTGTCGTCAAAGAGAAGGTGTTGTCAGGCGCTTAAAAAAGTATCAGATATATAATGTAATGTTTAGATAGTGAGTGGCGTCCATCATAAGAGACTGTTCCACCGACATCCCTGTGTCCAGCTTTGATATTTTCAATAGGATTATTTGAAAGATCTCCAGAATCAAATGAAATATGCTTATCTCAGCAATTTATGATTAAAATTTTCTTACCTTGCACGGCCTCTCCTCCTTTTAATCTCCATTCATTTCGTCTTAAATAAAAGTACCTAAGATCGTTCAGTAATTGATGTAGGTGGGAGAGGTGACCTACAACTGAAATTAGTTGACACTAGTTTAACACACTAGACATTATATGGCATCGGAGAGTATTTGACATTAGGCGTATTTTTTTAGTATTTCGGAAAGAATGGAGAGAAAACCTGCGCCTGCATTTTTTTCAGTCATTGAAAATCGTCATCTGGTCCACGATTTCACGTCACATTGAGCGTAAGGAGTAATGCTCATGACGTGCATTCCTAGTGGCTGTCCAGTTGGGGCTATCAGTTAGTAGTTCAGTGAAAACTTCTACTACCGTCTAGATCTCATTCCGGTCTTATTGAATGGGATGCCAGTTCTTTGCCTACACAAACTCATCCCACCAACTTGTTCTCGGTGTATTATAAATGGGCGACAGCAATCACCCCGGTAATTTTGATTGATGGCGAACGAGGAACTCCCTTGCGTCAAGAAATGAAGGCCAAGGTGAGGCAGCTGAAAGAAATCCGTGCGTTAAATAATCCTCCCACCCCCTCACGCTCACAAACAAGCTCCTCTTTCTGCGGGTACTTCCTCCTTCAACAGTTCCTCGGTCAATGATCTTAGTGCTGTGTCCTACGATTTTCCTGGCAAACGCTGATAGCTGTGGAGAAGACATTGCTCCTCGTACGCTGATCATGTGATGTTTGTGAGCAGATTGGCTCATTGAATATACCTCATTCTCATTACCAGTAATAAAAATCAAAAGATAGACAGTTTTTACCACCACTTCGCTCTGGCTTGAGGAAAACTTTACACTTTTACTTTTACTGTCGTTTCCTTTCAAACTTTCGCTCATATTTAACATGGCTAAAGCTTTCTCCTTTTAGTGATGACTGCCGGATTCATTTGTAAAAATGTAGCGTAAAGCTGCTTGAATAATTATTAAAGATGATTTCTCACAGCCATAGCCATTGTTAAGGCCGCTTTACACGACACAATTGTTTGTACAAACGCTTGTATGAGGAAATTGTACCGTGTAAAGCTGCAAATTGTGTGAACGCTTGTGCGAATATCTGAATGACTGGAAAGAAAATAGAACCTGTTCTAACTCCGTTCAGACAAACATACAATATCGTTCAGTTTATACGAGCGTTTGTACAAGAAATTGTACATAAAATTGTTTTTCTTGTAAATCGGCCTTAAGAATGAAATGGGCTCACTTTAAAATGCTAAAACGTTTATTTGAATTGAGTATTGGTTAAAGAATATTTCTTTAAATAAATTTATCTACATTTCCGTAGCATACATTGTTTAATATTTCTGTTAATGCCATTAAAAATGGTTTTGTATTCAGAAATCTTTTCTTTTTCTTTCAATCTGAATAGAAAACTAAAAATTTATTTCTTATTATGATAAAAATTGGGTATCGGATGATACCCATTTATTAAATGCTTATGGGGTAGGGATGTAATAAGGTTGGGAACCCCTGATATAGACCCAGAAATAGACACATAATGAATCCTCTGGCAGCGAAGGAAAACATTTTTTTTCTAACGAATTTTTTTATATTGCTATTGGTTTTCCATTCGTGTTCTTTGCCCAAACTGAACATTTCTAAATGACTTCTCCTCTTCCAGGACATCCCACACGGTGACATGAAGACGTGCGCCCTGCTGCCGGGCTGCTGTTGCGATGCTTGCAGCATCGGCGGCTGCAGCCTGGGAGAGTGCGGCGTCGCGGCGTCCGCCGGCGCCAACCACGTGGTCGCCGCCGCCGCCTCCATCGTCAAGGCGTCGACCAAGGGCAAGGTGGCGTCGTCCGCTGCCGTTGGCCGCCTGTCTGACGACGACGAGGCGAGGAAGAAGCTGAGGTCTGCCGAAGACGGATACGAGGACGAGGAGGAGGAGGAGGAAGACGAGGAGGAGGATGATTACGACGATGACACCGAGAGGGGCGAGACGGCGTCCTCGACGCTCTCGACGTCGTCCTGCGCCGGGGGCGTCGGAGAGGGCAGCGAGGTCGGGAGCTGCGTGGACGCGGAGGTGGGCGCCGCGGCGGCTGCGGCGTCGGTCATCGAGCCGACGAAGCCGAGGAAGAAACGGGCCAAAGGCAAAGTCGGCGGGGGACTCGCGCGGGTCGCCCGGGGTCGGAGGGTCAACAGGGGTGAGTAGAGAATGTCCTTTTTTTCTTTTATTTTATCGGCTCGTCCCTGTTCGCTCCGCTGCCCTTCCGGGTGTCACTCTAAAGGGGGCACTGAATATTCCCGCGTGGATGGAGTCAAAACGTGGTGAGTTTTAGAAAATGCCAGAGGTCAAGTGTTTCGGCTAGAGACGCGGGTCGTACCCTGGATCGCACACAGATTTTCAACTAATTCCATGCTTCATCTATTCGCGATCTCCTCCGAAATTCTTATTTAGTGCTCCATACTTGTAATACTGGTGCAGCAGTTAACATCTACATCTACATAATACCCTGCAAGCCACAATAAAGGTGTGTGGTAGGGGGTGAACTCTCACCAAACATGCAATACGTATCATTCATAAAAAAAGGATTAGTACTTGTATAAGTACTGTTCAAAACTACGCCATTTAAAAAAAGATAAAAATAGCAAAACATACATGCAAAAACATGCCGTTAGTTGGTTAGCTAAAAGTCCTCATACCAACATGCAGCTACCAATGTTATCCATTGCTACACTCGTACTGGATATATTTACTGCTATTCATATCCCTAATAGTTCGAGGAAAAAAGGACATTTTGAATCTGTCAGTTCGGCTGTCAGTCAGTCAGTTCAGCTGTCAGTCAATCTATTTCTCTAATTTTGTGATTATGGTCCAGTCTACCATAGTAAGTTGGGGTCCGCAAAATATTTTTAACATCATCACTGAAAATATGATCTTGGAATTGTTTAAGAGATTAAGTCTTAATTTCTACCTGCGATCTGACAATGATTCCCAATTTAATTCATTTTATAGACTGGTTACGCTAATAAGGTTATCATACCCTCCCTTTACAAATCTTGCCGATCTTCGCTGCACACGTTCAAGTTCGTTATTTAGACCAATTTCGTAGGGATTTCATACACTGGCAGCATAGTCCAAATGAGGTCTTACAAGGGAAAAGTAACTGATTTCTCGTACATGATCGTCACATTTACCCAGTACTCTTTTGACGAATCCCAGTTTACGATTCGCTTGACCCATTATTTCACGTATATGTTTACCCCAGGAAAGATCATGTGTCAGTCTTATTAAGTTAAGTTAGTTAAGTTAGTTAAGATCCTATTTACTTAATACACCCATTGAGGAAACAATATATGGGGAAATAACATATAGAATATGGTTAAAGTCACTCTCGTGGGGAGAACCGACGGTCGGACCCTCATTAGTAAGGTACAAAGTAAATTTTATCGCAAAATGCCGTTCAAAAAACCTACTTAGTCGCATCTTCGTCGGCTACGCGATACACATGATACTTTCGGGTTAAAGTTATTAACTTTTAAATTGCATATTTAACTGCAAATAGTCCACTTCCGCGGTTGGACCTCCCGCAGTGAGGGTTGGGTCCATACGAGCTCCGAACTCGAGGAAGGGTCTCGGATTAGCTGCTTCGAGAGGTTGGACTTTACTAATGAGGGTCCTACCTTCGGTTCTCCCCACAAGAGTGACTTTAACCCAGAATTTTCTTAAGGGTTGAGGAAGGTTAAAACGAAACCAGGGCTAAGAATTCTCACAAATTTTGTCTCATTCTTCCTTTCTCCATAGCTTTTTTTTATTTTTTTGTTGTTATATTATTTCCTCACAGCTATGGTGACTTTTACTGCGGATATTACCTTCCACGAAACCCAATTAAAGCTACCGTTTCACTTTCGGTCACATCAGTCACTTTTATTTCCGTAGATACTAATCAGGGAAAGGTGACGTAGATTTGATGAAGTTCACGATTGACAAGAGAGCGATCGCTACCGCCCCGAAAACTGTTTGTTTGGCAGCTAAGTGATATAACTAACGAGTAAGAGTGTGAAATGAGTGGGAAGTGGTCACGGAGGAAGTGGTTTCATAACGGTGACACAAAGCATGATTGGGATCTCAAGGTTAACTTGGAGCGGACCTCCGAGCGCGCAGCGGAGAGTGCCTCGCGCACGACCAAACGACAATGGAGGTCAGCTTTTGAGGAATTGAGAAAAACCAAATATCATAGGTGAGGCCATGGGTAAAAAATAGATAAAAATTCGTGAGTTCAATGCACGACTGTGAATCTTCATCAAGAGCTATTTTTTTTAGATCAAGTGAAGGCAATGAAAATATGCTAGGGATTCTGTTTGTTCAGCTGTTACTCCAAACTTCACGCCGAAAGAAGTATGACACATGCGATACAATCAAAAATCAATACAAACATGTGTAAATCCTAGCCCAGATCGAATAAACCCCGGATGGAGAGGAGGAAAGCAGAAAATTGTATCCAGTATAGAAAAATAATTGTTGTGAGTAAAATAGGGATGTCTTCAGGCGATTTTCAATTACATCGAAGTAATGTAGTGCATTATACTTCACACTTTTATACGGTCTTAGAGATCAATCACGCCATTTGCTTCAGACTATTTTACATTTATACGAATTCAAGGTAACATTGTAATTTGGCATTCTTTGTCAAAATAAAATATCTTTAAAAATTGATCGAAATTAATGTTTGGATTGCAAATATTTTCCTTAGAGAAGTATGTACATATTACGCAAGGCTTCGTCCCCTAAAGAGTTGGCTTTTGATGTTAGCTGAGTTTTTAAATCATCTTCATCTCTTTTCTTGATCGTTTTTCAAATCCAAATGGTTTAAATGCACCCCTTATCCTTTACTATCCATTTCTGTATTTCTATTACTGGTAAAGCTTTTAATTGTGTGGTATCGAAGAATTAAACAAGATATTCCTAATAATCTGAGCAAATTTTAACAAACGTGTATATGTACGACTATAAGTATGATGTAGAAAGAATTTCTTCTGCATCTGTGGTTGAAACGTCTCAGAATCACGTATCAGTTGATTTAATGCAAACTTTCTAACTTCCAATCCTCGGGAATACCCAAGAATGAGAACGATACGACCCACGAAAGTGCGAAATACAATTTCGATCGGCGCGGAATTTCCGGTGACGAATAAAAATCAACCGGCCTGGTTTCTCTGGTGATTTAACAAGCTTGTCTGATGACCGAGTTATCATAGATCGTGTTCCTATTAAGGCATAGGTATGTATTGTGTGCGTAAAAATTTGATCCACTTTTAAGGGAACCTGGTGAAAGCTCCAAAAATGATAAATCGGATTTTGTAGATACTCCTGCTACTTAAGGTGTACCGAACCGTATGACCCCCCCTTAATTTTAAGACAAAGGCAAGATCTGAGCCTAGGTAATAATTTGAACTAGCGACCTTGGAATTTCCAGGCTCTTGGCCCTCTACCTACCTAAAACTTAGTATCTTGTTACTTAATCTGTTGAATATTTCCATTACAAACAAAAAAGAGACTGTCTCTTGTGAATTTCGTGTGTTTATTCATGTGTACAATCGGTTTCGGTCGTCAGATCATCATCAGGTACAAATACTCCTATAACGGTCTGACAGCCAAAACCGGTTGTACATATCTACATCTACGCGATACCCTGCAAGCCACCGCGAGGGTGTGTAGCAGGGGGTGAAGATCACCAAGCATGCACTATTGACATGCAAACAAGCAACTAAAGGGTCTCATACAACTAGATTGTTAGTATATATAGTATTTAAGGGATTAATACATGCATCATGCACTGCAGACTACTCTAAAATATTTCCCCTACCTATTCCTTTGCTATTCTGCCTATTGTGTACACATATTTGAACACGTGGAATTCACAAAAAAGCTGTCAGTGTTATTTACTCTACCTACCAGACTACCGCGGACCTAGTTGGTATTTGGTAATTTACCCGTCGTAGATGACATCTACCAATAAAAATTCAGAATCCAACACCGCGACAGACAGAACAAGGTGGAGGCTGTTAAGTCTCTTGCCACACGCGAAAAGGGTCAGGGCAGATGGTTTGGGGCGCGATAAGAGCTCAAGGGCCCGTCATCTCTACCTTTAAATCACCCAGCTCATCTCTGGCTACCCAATTGCCATATCCATTTGTACCTGACAGTAAAGAAGTCGTGTTAATCCGGCGGTGGTCGAAAGCCACTTTGGCGTATCCAGTCTCCTCCCCATCCTTGACCCATTAACCTTCGCAGGAGCGAGTGAATTATTCTCTTTCCGTCCAAAATAGTCGCCTCCGCAATCCGGATAGGGCGAGGAATGCTTACGTGTGCGGCAGTCACCGTGATTCACGGGACGTTCGTTTACGAAAACCAGTATGAACAGAGGTGGTGACACGCATGGCCAACCGGTGTGTTTGTCTAAAAGGAGTCAAGGTTCTCACCGAAAGATGCGATGAAGGTTGGATTCAAATGCGTCAGCTTACTGTTTCCGAACGGAATTCTGCCGAAAATTGTTATTTACAATTCAGTTAAATCAAGTTGGGATGCCATAGTGCACTTAAACTGAGGGGCATTCCGAAACTTTGTATAGGTCTCGTATCTTACATTTTCGTAGATACCTCAGCATATCAAGCTATTCCCCGCGAATATTTGTGTGAATGCATCGCTGTTCAATAGAAACAGGCATTCAACAAGTCATCTTCCATCTCGATGTTATAGTTGATGATATTGATGGACTTAGACCTGGAAATATGATTTTCATTTCCCTAGAATATGAAGAATAAAAATTTACAACACACATAAAATAAAATTAATCAAATTCATTGATGATAATAGTAAAGATGTACAGACGTTTGAGCATCGTAAACCCGAGTCTGTTTGTATAAAAAAACGAGAAGTAACAGTCAAAAATATCTAACTATGAGTTAATCATAAATAAATAAAACTTACCTCATTTTGAAATTAAGGAATTCGATTGCATGTGATTTAATGGTGAGCATAAAATATTTTTGTAGACTTGTAACAGTTTCTGCTCACCTTTTTATCGCACGTTCAGCGGAATGTATATCTCGAGGAAATGAGAGCCGCGAGCTTGGGAGAATAGTCGGACTCCGAAGGGAGTGAGTCTGTGCGATCAATCAAAACGAAGCCTCTCGCCTCTCATGTGCTCTTAAGGAGGTTGATCCGAAAAGTGAAAGTCATGTCATTTTTTTTATATTTTCAGCACTTATAGAACTAAAGTTCCTCTGTCTAATAAAGTAAAGATAATTATACCAACCCATTTTTGCACAAATTGCATTTGAAATTACATACGGTTAAAGGCGAGAATGGCCATCACATGGGAATATAACGTTTAAAAATACCATAGTGTCATGTCATTTTTGCAAAAAACTGATATTTAATGCGTAATTTCACAAGAAATAAAATGACACGAAAACAAAGGCATCAACCCACCGTATTTTTCGCTAAATCCACCAATTTCTGCGCTTATAGCAGACGAAATGTGTTAGTTGTCTTCAAGTGACGCTGCGGTCGCTCTATGTAAAATGTATGGCGTATGAATAATATCATTACTAATGAGATATTAAAGCATATTTGAGAAAAATATTGTAACATAATGTTTGATTGTAATATCTTGTGTTGTAAATTAGTAAATTCATGGAGTACATGAATTTATTTCTTTAAAGTAAATGCTGAATTGAATTCATAGTCGAGCTGATTAAAATTATCATAAAAAAGAAATCCTTCGACTTTACATCGCATTTCTTGTGATACTTATGACTTTCAATAGCTTAGGTAATTTTCTTTGTGAAGTAAGGATCACTTAGCAGGCATATACTCGTACTTAAATTAATAAGATTCCTCAGACAACTTGACTCAATCAGTCGCGAACCAACCTCCTTAACCTTCCCTCTCAAAGCGTGACGGGACATGGTCCGGAGAATTCACGAAAGAATAAAGTCCCCAACCACGAGGAAGTTCAGGCAGGAAAATACCTTAATTTCGTTCCGCTTCGCGAGCAGTACGTGAGATGAGTGTAGAAGAACAAGCAAGGCTTGGGTATAATTAGATTTTTTAAGGTACCCTGACTCCCGCGTCACTATCGTAAAATCTAGTCAAGGCCTAATCCTAAAGAAAAAGTGAAAGCAATACCCGAATCCGAATCCAAACTCATAAGTTTTGCACAACATCAGACATTTCACAGAGAAAAAAAAATCATTCGCCTTGACCGGGACTACAACCCGGACCCCCTGACTTCCGGCCTAGTGCTCTGCCAGTTGAGCTACCAAGATTTCTGTGGAAAATCATATTCGCGATTATATTACGATGCATTAATTATGTTCGCGAACTTTGAATTCGTAAGTTTTGGTTTAACAATCCGGGAAGGTAACTGTTTATGTTTTCCAGCTTCCTATTCCTTCAGTATTCAACCATTTTTATCCAACAATACCAATCGCCCCAGAATGAAGTCATCAAAAGCGGCCTACGGCACTCATGTAAATGAGTATTCCACAACTTGGTAGGTCTATGATCCCGAAAAGATTTGAGTCACTCTATTTGAGTTTGCTCTGCAATCCAAAATTGAGTACCTTAATTTGATTTGTTCTACTTTCAACACCCAGACACTCATCATCATTGTCATAGGCCAGAAATTCTAGTATTGGTTTGACGCAGCTCTCCGATCCATTCTATTATCGGGTAGCCTCTTCATATGTAGGTAATTCTTTTACTTCACATCCTTCACTACTTGATCCACATATTTAATTCGAGATCTTCCTTTTCCATTCTTTCCAATCACTTCCCTTGACGATTGTGTTCATCAAGCTACCATGTCTTAAGATATGGCCGATTTTATAGTCCCATTTTTTTAGTTTCCATCAAATCCCTCTTTTCTCCTACTCTTTTTACAACCTAATTTGTTACACGATGGATCAATTTTATCTTAATCATTCTTCTGCAGCCAAGAGCAGAATTAGGTGCTCCTCATTTTAAGGTCACGTGGCACCGCCTTCACTAAAATCAAAATCTAATCCTATAAAAGAACACAAACTCATGCCCGAGGCGGGACTCGAACCAACAGCCTTATGTTTATCGTGCCGTAATCGGCTGCGGACACACAATCAGCGCAAGTGGTGGAAAAAACCTGGAACTCTCCATCACGGCCATCCTCGCTAACCTGTGGCAGTACCCGCCAACTCTCCCGTGTTTCCCTTCCCATGAGCCTCCCTACCCCGTCGCCTCCCGCACGCTGTGAACTTTTGCGAGTGCTCGAATATCCCTCTCCCTTCGAATCCCGGAACCACGCCGCCAGTGGACGGACATCTCACGGATGCCTCTCCCCGATGTATTATTCAGCACCCGTCTCGAGAGGAATGCCGCGACGGAGGCTGTCCGCGGAGGATCGCAACGAGGGACAAAGAGCGTACGTTCATTTGTTTCCGACGGACGTGTCGAGCGTCACGTAGGTACTCCTCACTCTGTCTCTCTCTCTCCCCCCCTTTGCTAAATCATTTCCTGACTGTTCGTTGACACCGCGACATAGGGCTCGTCAAGACGAAAAAAGTGAAGGGGGGAACCCTCGGTCCGTAGTTTCGGCAATGAAATTCATCCCGTGCCGCGACTAGCCATCTTGCATCCTAACGTCTGGAACGGTGGAATAAAGGAGGCGGCTAGCCTTGGGTCTTCCATACGTTTCTTCTCAAGGAGGACGATTTGAAACAGTGTTTACGTTTTCCACACGTTTTCTTCACTATTTCCTGCCTGTATAGTCTCAATCTTCGCACGTAAATTTTCCCAGTATGTATTTTCCGAGACTTACTCTAAAACACAGCCCTGCACCAAAGTTCTAGTGGTATTTAAGCATCCAATGGAATATTATTTTCGCCAGAAGCTTAAATATCTTGAGAAAAAGAGTGCAAGTTGCGTTTCACAAGATCTGCTCTGCCGGAAGCCATTCTAAACGTTGGTCAATAAATCCTGGCTATCTACGTGCCCCATGATTGAACTTACAGTTCATTTTCAGAATATTCACTGGTTTGTCCGAAGTTTTTATTTTGATCCTTGATTCAATACTTGTTCCGATACTACTTACCTTTATCGGAATTTGGTAAAAGGATTTTTTTCCTTTTAGTGCCATATTCTTCCATTCTCCCCATATAGAACGCACCTCATTGATCTTGGTGAAGGCCTATTGATCACCATTGTCTTATCGAGGTTCACTGTAGGTAATACAGCAATGTAGGCAATTCGCATATTTGTAAGTTGAAGTTAGAAACGTAATAACCTTTCGAAGAGGATATATTTCTATTCCTCGTCTATCTGGAGTGGAATATAAAATGGTTGCAACGTGACACTAGGCTCGTTGCATATTTCAAAATAACTCGGAAAACAAGTGGTAAGGAAGATCGCTGCGTAATGTTATACTTAGTTGAACTTCGCACGAAATCGCTGCTGTATAACGGGAATACAGCCTTACAATGCCCACAGTGTGATGGCCGCAATCTATACGGTAAAATGATACAGTCATTTTTCAGAGAGAATTGTTACGTACATAAATCTTTCTAATTATTCTCGATTCTCACCATTAGTCGTCGAAATGTTGAACTGGTGCCAGTCCCGTTTCCACTTGACAGATCTGCACCAGTCCTTGAGTAAGTTGTTTGGAGTTGCATACTGTTGGGCGTTGAGAATAACACCTCGCGTGAAGCTATTTCCTCCGAGACCTAGAGAAGATTACGTTGACCACGAGATTAATACTTCATGCTGAGCACTTTTCCTGTTGATATTCAAGTAGTTGAGTAAACGCTGTTGCTTTGGTGTTGTCATTCCCTTCATGATGGAATGTTCAGCAATTCAAAGTCCTGTAAGGTGATGATAGCACTGGATAAATATTTTAATTAAATTAAAGTTTATGGATGACTCTAGATTACGCCATCAGTTTAGTGTTTCAAATAGTCACACTTGACCACCCAATATTTTGATCCAGCTTTTATCTTTTTAAACAAGCCAAAGAAAAAAAAATACAGAGTTAAACAATGACTTTTCCCGAACAGCTATTATTCAGAGAATTTGCATTCTTTGTATCCGGGGTAGCGTATTCAATTTTTATTGAATGTATTTTGTGGAGCTATTTTAATGTATCAAAATGGTCCCTAAATGAGTGTAAATTTTTAGGAGCACGTATGTATCTATGCATTGATTTCTCGAAACCCTGAAAAGTGAAAACTTGAGCTTGAGTGAAAATCAAAGTTAAGTAACTCAGAATAATGTTATTGAATGGAAAACCTAAACCGCACCCAAGAATATTTTATTCTAAGTAATTCTATGCGGAAATACTTCCGGCTCAACCAGATTTTTAACCTCTCTAAAGTAATTTTAGAGATGCCATCAAATTATTGTCATAAATAATTTCCTTTGGTTCAGTCTACGGTAAGTCAATGAGGATAAGTCGTCTAAACCCATATGTAAATTGCTATCATGAGCCTTCCATGATACTTTCCGTACTGGAAGTTTAGGAAAGATTCCTATTCTATGTGCTGCCATGCTACGACTCGCGTTATGCTTCTACGTCTTTTACTTCCCTTCAATAATAAGGGCTAAAATATATAGCAATGGCCAAAGAAATCGTAGACAATAATCCCAAAAAACGGATTTGTCCTTCAATAATTGAATGTCATATGGAGTTCTTATCAAAGCAAGAATAACAAAGATGGGGATTCCCTCAGTCACCTTTTGTGTTTATAGTCTCTGGTTGCTAATGCCTGGAGAGTGCTTCTTTTGCCTTTCTAGGGATAGCACTGAAGGCCATCTTCCTACTGAGGTTTAACGTCATTTTCAAGATCGTTTTCTGGCATAGCTTAGACTATTAATGTCTTTCATTACGATTGGTCGATGCGTTTCCGTCTCAAGTGGGGCTGGAGCAAGCGGCCTTGGTGCTGCAAAATGAATAGAAGTTTCACAAAGCAAACTCACGTGGCAATTGAGTAGGGACCAAACGTATTTATTCATTTCCCATACACTCGACCGGAGTATAATTTTCATCAAGTCCGCATTTTGATTTCATGCCAGATAATTCTTCATTCCCTCGGAGATGCGCTGAATGAATGTCAATGCCACGGTTTCTCTAGGAACACTCAGATCTTCGGGTGCTTCACAAGAGTACTACATTCCGCGACTGTGAAATGATTTACTTTATTCGCAAATGTAATAAATACATAGTACTAACAGCTGACAGGGGAACGTGACTTGGAAAAAATATCAGGTAGTGGTTATTTTCATCGGAAAACATAGGTGCAAATATCGCAGGGTATCTAGCAACTCTATCCGTTAAAAATATCACTGGTGGAAATTCAAATGCCACCATCCCCCGAGCGCTATGTTAATGCCCTTTACGGATTCCTTCATGTGTAAACGAATCCTCACTCAGGGCCTTTAAGAATTCTGAAGTGCTTCATTCACTTGAGCCCACGGCATGCATAACTGCCAACGAATTTGACATCAGTGTCCTTCGGTTACTCCTTGTTGTTCACTCTTCTTATTTTACGGTTTTGAAGAGTGAAGCTGTATAATCCATCATCGTTCCAAAAGCCACGATATTTTTGATTTTAGACAGTACTTTTCAAAGTGAAAACCTAGTTTAGAAACTTAAATGACCACCCTATAATTACTGTGTCTGTTAAAGCATAATCTAAAGCATAAGTTAAAGTTGAAATCTGTGGCATAAAGTTTAAGAATTTTCCGATTCCATGGGTGAAATGTTATTATTATTGTTATTATTATTATTGGCGTAGAACTCCTTCTTGTGTCCCATGGTGTCAGTAGTTTCCCCAGTTGAATGTTTTTGCTATAATTAACATCATTCAACAAGTACCTATCAATGAGCTATTGTTGTAACCAATTTAAATTTTTTATGCAATGACATCAATCATGATACTATACATCCACATCAACGCTATACCCTGCAAGCCACCTCGAGGGCGTGTGTCAGGGGGTGAAGATCACCAAGCATGCACTATTGACATGCAAACAAGCTATTAAATGGAAACATGCTACATAATAGGGTAAAAATATAATATCTGCGATAAAAATCTTTGATTCACGCATATGATTACTTTTTTTAGAGGCAATTTATTAATTCTAGATAAATGTGATAGTAGTGCATAATTATATGTAAAACCTTGTCTCAAAGGACGGTGTAACTATATCACTAAAATATGAGTAAGTAAATCAGGCTACACTGAAAATATGCTACACTTGTCCATTTCATCATATATATTCAGTCCATTTCGGACGTAGATCAGAAAATTTATTTACTTTCTCAAATTAAAAAAAAATTATTGGGCCTTTTTCTCAATACGCAATCAGTAGATGCAGAATAATTAATTATTTTTAATTTGATAGCCCTCTGAATTAAAAATGCGTCTAAAATTGTCGTAGAAAAGCAGCGGGGAAAGTGTTCTCGGCTGAATTCATAATACTTTACTTCTGTGTCCTGAGGTTCGGTAAATTTTTAACAACAGTGATACAATGAAATCCGTAGATTCTGGCGATATTACGTGGTATTCGAACATATCAGGAGAAGACAAAATTTTCAATATACCGCATAAAAACTTTATTCCGACCCGGGTTTCGTTGGCACTGCAACATCGTCAGACCTGACTATGTTGCAGTGCCAACGAAACCCGGGTCGGAATAAAGTTTTTATGTGGTAAATTGCAAATTTTGCCTTCTCCTGAACAGTGATACAGGTTTAGTAGCTGAACAAGTTACCCTGTCATTTTGATAATCTATCCACCACATGCTAGGACGAACATGTCGCGTTAGGCCAACAATGGTGATAAAAAATATTTGATAGCAAGAAGGAAGTGCAACACATCTTCCTCAGTTGCATCATAATTCCACAGCAGTAACGGGATGGTATCGATTACAGCCCACCAGGAAGCATCTTGCTTCCGACAATAGAAGGCTATGGCGTAACACACGTTGACTCCTGCTGGTGAAAATACGCTTCGCCAAACAAGTGGGATGAGTCATTGTGTACCAAACGCGCACCCTTGGCCTCTCCCGCCATGATTTATCCTCTCCGTATTTCCTTTACTACTCTTCTTCGCCTTCTTATCTCCCTATCCCGACCTACGCCCCTCCTCTATTATCCTCGCTTTGATGATCTCCATTGCTTCACGCTCATGTCAAGCCGTTCTCGCAGGAAGCGGCCGCGCGTGGAATATCACGTGTGCTTCGGTATCTGCGCACGCCTGTCGGGCACCAGAGGCGGATGCACGCACCACGGCAGCGTAAGCTGTTGGCATGAAATCACGTTTGCCTTTTATATTCTCTCGGGACAGCAGCAATTGGAATATTATCAGAAGTAGAATGCGATAATTGGTCACCTCCTGATCTTCGTAATTTTCAATTAGATTGATTTTTTTCCTTTTCCATGGATAATCGTCTTTCTACATGTCTTTATGCTGGTTAAAATATTACTCTTTGGCCTTCTTCGAGAACCCTAATGATTGTTCCCCTTCGTTTAGGTTCTTAACAAATCTTTTCAAGTCAAGGTTAACCTTGTTCATCTTGGTTTTATCCCCCTTCTCGTGGTCTATTCCTTAACCACCCTTCAGTATGTGCCTTCGTCTCTTATTTTCGTACCCTTTAATTTTCTCTGCATTGAACCTCTCAAATGTTTCCCACCGTATTTCCATTGGGCGTTAACAAAAGATGTTCAGAAGAGGTTTTTCACTGATATAGCAGGCCTTATTTGAGTTCTGAGCATATAGCACTTCAAGTCCAGGGCTTAACATCCCATCAGCCGGATGGGATGATAAACCATGGACCCCATAGCACCTTAAGAGTAGTTAATACCGACACCGGGTTAGGTTTACTCTCACTTCGTTTGCTAAAAATTCCAACCTATACCGAAATACCCCCTTATTATTAGGTTTTCAAATTACCTATATTAATATTAATCCTATTTTATGCATGACATGTAGTGCATGTTTTGTGAGAATTCACCCCCTGCCACACACCTTATGGTGGCTTGCAGGGTATTATGTAGATGTACCTTAGATGTTGGGCGTCTTTCCTGAACAACTACTTCAACTAGTGATAACTACAAAACCCTGTCATCAAGCAGTGCTTCTCCGCAAATCACCAGCTAAAATAGTTTGATTTGCTATATACCTCATATTTTCAGTTAAGTTTTCCACTTGTTGTTCTGTGACGTAAGTGTTTTAAGCATTCGACTATATGTCACACAGGTTTCATCTCCCACTACTTTCTGCTTGAGGTCTCTCTTCACTACCCCTTTGAGATCTTCTCCCCATCCGCATTCCTACGTTACTCATCCATGCATCATCTTCGGATAACCATCTCTTCTTCCCCGACCCCTCTCTGCACACACGAAGTCCCCTCCCTGTCTCATTCTCACCAAACTACATTCGCCGGTGGCCATTCCGACCACGTAGCTCTCAAGGCCGGCATCCGTCTTAATCTTCGCGCGTCTCTCCCCATAGTTTATTTGACTAGAACCTCTTCACCTCAGGAAGTTACAATACATTTTTACGCTTGCTATATTTCCCAAAGGAAAAGACAATGGAAATAAAAAATATCATAAGTAATGATTGGAATGAAAATTTTATCGCTCCATAAAATCGAAGTATATAAAAAAAAAAAAACTCACAAAATGAAAATCAATTTAGATTGAGGTGTCCCCCAAGGCAATTGGTCTGAAGGTGGGGACACCTTCACAAAAAAAATACAATACCTCTGACCCAGCTTACAATGTCCTTTAACATAACGCTTACAAAAATGTAGATACCTTGCACATAGCACCATACATACACTTGGAAAACTTTAGAAAACACTTTCCATATTGCACAGTACACTCATCTGCATACAATTGGAATATCAACAAGAACTTATTTAGGGTAAGATGAAGTTTACCTTTAATATTCTCAGTACCCATGGTTTCAGATAACTTAAGAATCCACTCAAACTCTGCAGTGTTAACATTTCTATGTAACATTAAATGCCTTTGGCCCCACATATAAGCTTCGAAAGAACATAACAGAAATCTTTTCTAAGGGTATAAGAGTGTGGTTTCTGAAATGTTTTTGGCTCATGCCACTGCGAATAAAAAATGCTATCAAAACCTTATACACAAACTTACAGGGTGTAATCCACACTGTTTATTGAGAGAATGCCACAGTAGGTTTCAACATCTTTTGCCATTTTCATGGGGGTGGAATATACTCTGTTATGTTGTTCTTTATTGATATCAAAACCGTCCACAAAGTGAGGCCTACATTATCAGCCTAACAATAAATGGACATATATCCTAAAAATCTCAGTCTAATCGAGTTAAGGGACTAAATCCTGCCAAACATTTCGCATTGTGATTTTTTGAGAAAATAACTTAATTTTTTCAACACCAAACGCTGAAAATGATAATTAAGAATTCAGCAATGGATCAATTTTTTTAATCCAGATTATAACTTTATCTCTGAGAATAAAATCATATCTGCATCTTGAAATAAGCACCATGTATTCCTGAACCAGGGACAAATATCCATCATTAGGTTTTTGAGAATGAAAGATATAAACATTATCTTTAATCCATATGCAGGAAAACTCGTCTATTTTTGTGCAAGTGTTATGAAATAAAAATTCTTTACTCTGCTGTAAGGTAATAAAATATCATTTGACTTAGGGAAATGCTATTATGTAGATTTATTTAATTATTCCAAGTTTTATAGTACCTTTATGGCACTTCCTTTTTATGACTGAAAAGAAAATTTTTTAGTTGAAGATTTACTGCTAAACCTTATTGAGGAACAAGTGTCACATGAAAAGCGTCCATAAGAGATCCAGGAAGATAAATAAACTATCGACTGAAGCAGAGCTATTATGATGCGAGGGAGGTTTTACTTTTCATTGGTCTTGAATTGAGGTTAATACTTGCCAAAATAAGAAAGTGACCAAGAGACTTCACATTGATTGCAAATATTTTTGGCCAGATTCAAGGCCTCTGGAAAAACCCGCTAATATTCGTCCGTGATGATTTCTCAAGCAGCTAGCGAAGATAAATTGCTTAGTTATGTGTTCTTAAATGTACATGTTATGCATTATAATATTTGATTAGAAGTGCTGAGGGTACAAAACATCATTATGTATTGCAGAGGTTTTACATGCAATAATACTGGTCTTACTTTTGTAAATATTAAAACAGTACTTTCTAAGTTTATAAACTTCAAACACTAAGATCTCGTTTAAACTGTTTTTTGTATTTTTTCTCAAGACATATTTTAGAATGTTTGAGATGTTTAAGAAAATAGCCTTGCATTTATCGAAACTTTAATGTATAAAATATGTATTGGTTTGTTGATTGTAAGTTTTTGCAGCGTGGAGAATTTTTATTTGTCCCTTTCGGAAGCCGCTGCGTGTGGAGCTTTGCTATCCGAGCTTTCGCGTCCATTACAGGCCGCATCATCAGGGTTAAAATAGTGAAGAGGAAGTTGAAATCTGGATTGAGATTTCAGCATCCTCTTCGTTATTTTAACTCTGATGATGCGGCCTGTAGTGGACGCGAAAGTATGGATGGCAAAACTCACCGGCTTCCGAAAGAGACAATTGGAAAACATGTGTTGTTTTGTCCAAGTGATAGAACTTATCATTGGGAGTTTTTAATCAGCCTTGTGTTCACAATAAAGTGGCTTCAGGGCTTAATCAGATTTTCCCTCTACATATGTATCACCTGATAGACTTTAGTAATATTTTATGTCACTACAATATAATTTTATGTTTAAATTATTCGAATACCTTAAAAATCCATCGGATAAAGCAGTATCGTGCACTCAGTTCAAGTAATTAAACCTTAGCCAGGTTTATCAGTTATCTCAAATTATAAATGCCAATCAATGTTTTGGTATCCTCAGATATATCATTGGCAGTTTGATATGTGAACTTTTATACTGATCCTATGGGTTCAACCATTAATTCTCTCAAGAGGAAAGCATATTAAAACAATTAAAATAAATAAAATGCTAATGTATTTATTCTACTTTCTAGATATGAGCTTATACTTATTATTTAAAAATTTAATGAAAATACTAATGTTTTATTGACGTAAATATTTTAAGTTGTAGGTACGATAATTTAACAGAGATTTATCAGATTTTTTACACTTTTTGTGATCATTTTTGCCATAGTTTACAATAAAAAGAGCAGTTTTTATGCACTTATTCAACCATAATTAGGTTCCGAGCTGAAAGGCCATAGTGACTAATATCAGTAGAGAACTTAATAGCTGAGTGGTGAGAAAATTATTTTCTTAAGTTTACTCAAATTAAGTAATATTATTGATTGGAATATGATTAAAAACTCCAAAATGTTTAACAGTAATAATCGGAAATCCTTAGATATTATGTTAAAACTCTGGTATGGTGGAAATTTCCCCATATTCGCTTCATCTGAGGTTTGAAACACGAGTGGTTACGTAATCGATGCGAGCGAGAGCAGGGTTATGTTTGGCTTCTCCAAAGCATCATTGTCTATATGCTGCCCTTGTTAATGTTACGTGGAATGCGAGCAGACATTTCTTAATTGATCGTGTGCTTTTTCATATTGATATGTTTAATTTCATGCCATTCCATCTGATTGTAAGTGAAGGTCACTGATTCCGACTAATTATACACTGGATCTTTAATCCTTGAAATCACCTGACCTTAGCCATCCGCAATGTTATGCAACCCGTCGCGTCAGTACGATCACGGTTGTGCCTAATTGAAAGGGGTCGCAGCCATGATGGGCGAAAATCTTTCGTAGGCAGCTTCAGTTCCTATCGATGAGATAAGCCACATAATCATCCTCCCTCGATCGCTAAACTAAACTTGTTCCCGCACGGCATGCACACGACTCCGAATGGTTACCGACCGGTTGGTCTCAAATGCCGCCGCGGGCCCGATGTGTGTGGAAGCGCGAAACTTTCTCCCCGTGTCACGACCAAGGACCTTGAGAGAGGAGTGAAGATTGAGCCGAGGGTTGCTGAGGAACAGTGGATATCAGCTGTGGTGTAGCCGGTAGCCTTGGTTCGTGGAGCCCATCGTTATTTTTTTCTTTTCGGAGGTAAACGCTCATTTTCAAGCGTCCCGGAACATATGAGTTGTTTAGCACCATCCATCATTTCACGTCATTTTGGCTCTCACGAGGTGATTGTTGTCCCAGAACCTTAACATGACTTCTTCATATATTCTCGATATGTAATTAAATACGTCCGTGAGGTATATTTTTGGTACCGGTATGAGAAATATCCCCGTTTGGTATCAACACAACGCAGAAATATGTCTATATCTATTTTTCACGTTTCGGTTTTCTATTTTTGTAAATATATATTTTTAAAAAAAGAAATTTGTTTATTTTCAAACATATACATCATAAAAAAACAAAATATACATGTCCTTTCATACAAACACTTCAAAATATACACCTTTTAAGTCCTCATGAGCTTAAATGGTTCGTCAAGAGGTGATTACATGCATATGATGTATTGCGTCTGACACCTTGAATAAAAACATAAATTCAACAGTTTGAATCCTGTCGAATTAAATATCCATTTATAACATTAACTTATTGGCCTTTAATATTCCTGGTTGCAGAGGAATTAATTTTTTCTAACGAATATTCCAAGTATTTTGCTATAAATGAAAGCAAACACTTACGTTCAGGTATGGACAAAGGCAGTGATTTTCAGTATTAAAAGTGACCATATGAAGCCCAAAAGATGAACAAAATATACTGATAGTATGCACCAAGTGCTAAGGGCTTTTAAGGGCTAAGGGTCTAGCAAAATCTTTTGATGGTAAATTCATCCCACAAATAATTTAGTTACTTTAGTATCATCATTATCAGTCAGCAATCCTGAGATTTTTTGACGCAGCTCTGCACTCAATTCTTCTATCAACAAATCTCTTCATATCTAGGTATTTCTTGTCTTTTACATCATTTGCGAAAATCATTAAATTTGATTAATGCTTAAGATTGATTAAAAGAGAAGACATACAAGCCATAGTGGCTTGTATATCATGTGTCAAATCTATCTGAGAGTTCTCTGATTACATTACACTCAGCCAGATGAACTGGTTAGATTAACAATGGCCCAGAAAACTCAAAAGGTCGTATGTTTAGAATACTTCCCTCGGCATGCCGTTGCGTCGTGATGTGTTTAATCTGATATTTGCTCGTAGCGAATATATGCCTCTCTTTGGGGAAAACCAATAAGTATACATAAATGATGCAGTTTCAGCTAGATCATGTGGAATCCTACTAGCAAGTTGAACGCTTCTCTTTCGCGGCAGAATGAGAGCATGCAGTGCAGTTTAAAGAATTGTCTCAATCTTATGTTGCTCTTCATACCTCAAAAATAAGTTTCCTTGCAACTATGAATATATGTATTCTATAAAACTGGCCGTTAGTGTTGATTTTTAATTTTTTTGCAACTTCAATGAGTATTTAACCTAACCTGATGATGATGTATCACATCAAAACCGGTCGAAGTAAAGATTTTTTTGTGGAAAATTGCCAAACTTATTTAATTATGTTATTCCACAATATAACGCCTGAAACGTCTCTTTCTATAACTTCAATGAGAGTATCATTTTAACTTACATACTATTTTTTCTACAGTGTGCATGAAAAGATAGCTGTTATAGGTATAATTTAATGTTTTTGTGGTAATATAAATTCTTTCTGTCCAAAATCTGGATTTGCATTATTATTACTTATAACCTACTGACCCATATGTAATGGCATAATTATATTAAAACATAGCACTTATTACAATATTGGTGTACGAATAATAGAGCTCTTTAGCTATTACAAAAGATTACTTGTTTTAAATCCACCCAAGAATGACACTGATAAGCCTAAAAATGTGATCATTTTCCATTGACCAAAGTATATTTGCCAAAGTATATGTACTATCATTGTAAACGTATTGCACTATGGACTACGAGTGATCATTTCAGGCATTAGAGTCTTTAACACAATAGACTTGTACATTGGAACATAATGGGTCATTAGACAAATTTAGGAGTTTATCCCTGTCCTTACTGTCTAACAGTCCGAATGAATAGTGCTAACATTACATCAGTGAATGTACATTTTAAAGGAAAATAAATCACCTCCCCAAGCCTAATTTTCCACAGTCTTTACACATATTACGATAAGTAATGGCTGACATTTACCATACTATATCAAAATAACCTGTGTACTGGATGCTCCGAAGTCTTAGAAATATCAAGGGCACAATTCATGAATTGGCATGGAGCCCACATTACCAACAACCTGTTTTAGAGTCATGAGCGTGGTCACGTTGTCATAAACAGACCCGCACACATGTGGTTATGTAGTGGAGGCGGAGTCGCGGACAATTTCTCGTGAAAACGGTGTTGAATCATTGTTTTCTTTCTAAACAAATCACGGAGAGACATTTTCTCGCTCCGTTCCTCGCAGTCTGATGAATCCAGCTCCTCCGCCCCCACGCCCCCGATAGCGTGACGCAACATCCGTTGGGCCCCTTATGCGTGCAATTATTCTTGTCGCGGGGCTTGCAAGTGTTGCAGTCTGCACCTCATGTTTTCCCCTATTCAGATCAGATTACATCAAGTGCGGTCTGAATCTTTCTCTTCTTTTGAAGACCGGTGCAGCTACAGACCATCAAAGAGACATTTTTATATGCACACCTCTCCCTTCTATTTCTCGTGGTTGAAGTAGAAGTTTTAAGTGCTCCGGCTGTTTCTGCGAAGTAGGGTTTAAACTTTAAGTTATTTTCAAGATTGAAAAAATGTATGCATTGATCAATTTTCACCCATTGATTTTGGCTCATTTTTAAGCTTGATTAATGGCTGGAAAATACCAGACTTGGACTATCCATAGTTCTTCCATTTATGGTGGAAGCCCTACAATTGTCTTCCTTTATCACATATGCTATGTTATTTTCATTAAAAAAACATGATGTGTAAACCCATTGTAAAGAATAATGAATTTAAAGAACAGGAACGCTAATTATTATTTATTTACCTACTCCAGATGAATTTTCACAAAGTGCCAACTGCATTCATCAACTATACCATGTGATGTTCTCGTCCAAACAAATAAAACAAGCCTTACAATAACTTCTTAGGCTCCAGAGATTTTATTTTAACTGGTGCAATGCGTTTCGCAACGCTATGGCATGAGGGCTTGACTCAACCATTTTTAAGATATGCTTATCTCCAAATGGTTTTTCCCATGGGTTTCACGGATTCCCATGGATTTTCGATGGATGGCCTGACATGATGGCCTTTATGTGGCTTTTTAAACTTCCTTCCCTTGGAGACTGTCATCTAAGGTTGGATTTTGTGGTCTCTTCACCTTTTCCTAACTATCTTGTACACGATGACCACCTCGCCATTAGTATGAACAGGAATCCTTTTCTTTAAAATAATATTTTTCGTACCCAACTCGTTGATTTATACTTAATAGTTTGCCACGCATTTTTATTTTTGCATGGCAGAATTTTCGATGATGAAATATGAAAACCCTGGTGTTAAATGCATGGAGTGTTCTGAAGGTCTAGATTGAAATAAACACGCAGATTTCTGGACCAGCGTCCAGATCAAGGCCCCCTAACAGTTGAATGGGTGGCCGCCCTGCGGCGGGGTTTTCCCAAACTTGTTGCGACAGAGCGTGAGTGAACTTGCTCCAGATCCTCGCGTATACTACACGAGCGTCCCAGTAATCCTTGGCGGGCATTGTAGAAGATAATGCGGGGGAGATAACGAAGAAAGGAAAGCGAAATCGCGAAGCGAAAAAAACGAAAGAAAGATGTAAAACCTGTTCATTCAGAGGACATGTGGCGTCTTGATTGGCGTTCTTTGTAACTACCAAGATATACTCAAATGGATGAAAGCAATTTTATACAGTCCATCTTTCAATCTCGCAAAAGTAGAAACGCGAACTATTTAGAAGAAGTTTATTCTTTTTATAGTAGAAATATTTCAAGCCCGAGGAGGGAAACTCAACTAAATTATGCTCAGGGTTTTCTCAGTTACTCTCTCAGTTACTCATCCTATGTGAGTTTCATTTTATTTACGTTTTTAATTTAATGGGTGAACTCGGATGGATAGGAAATTATGATCCAGGTGGAACGATTATACCCAGTTGAATAAATTTACTGTCGATCTTCAACCTCGGATTGGCACTACATGTTTTGACGTAATCGTGCTAACGGTCTTCTGAAATATAGATAAATGTGTTCAGAGCTGAAGTGGTGCAGTTCATGATTTCCCAACGGTCTTGCTCTACATGACTTGAAATGCCTCACGCAAGTGTGCTACCTTTTAAACCACTTTCTCTTTTAGTCTCTGGTTGAACTTGAATCTCTTTGGCATAGACTCAGATAGGCACGGAGTTTATTTTTTCATCAAAACGCCCGTCATGTTCAGAGTTAGTTTAGAAAAGAGGGTAAACGCGTTCAATAGCCCTTTGGCTACATAAAAAACTTTATATAAATATCCATATAGCTGTTATGTGGCTTACAAAAGTCTACGGTGCAGAAGTCATTTCTGAAATTTTATACCAATAGTTAAAAGAATTCAATTCTCACAGATCTTATTTTGTGAACAAAGTAAATAGCCAAGTCCATGTGATTGAAATCTGCGATCTTGGCCGTAAACTTTTAAGAAATTAATAACGCAGAAAAAGAGTATATTCTGGCTAGGCATTTTCAAACTTTGCCATAACTGCACTCAACAGAAAGTTACGTAAAGCTCGTAAAGTGCATAATTTTTATCTCTTGTACATTTATTTTAAATACTTATTTTTGTAATAAACGAAACAAAATAAAAAGTGTAAAAATTATATATCAGCACAGAATAATACCCTGGTTCGGTATATTTTCCTCTTTTTTGTTTTTAATCTCATCTTTCACCTTGTGAATATTGGTATTGAATGTTTACTCCTCAAATCATTTAATTTAATATTCAAGGTTGTAGCTCATTATTCATTCGGTATCATTCGTTTTTGGTACAGGTAATTTACATATAATGACTAAACTTCCTTGAGTGCATATCCAATGATATTAGTTCGACGAATTAATAAGGAGCATACATGTGGTGTGACACTAAAACTGGTTGATTAATCGTTGGTAAAAAAACTACTGAGAAGTGCGTCTTTGTGGCACTAAAGAACTCGTGTTCCTACATAACTCTTCCGCTACGTCTGTTTCTGTTTATTTCTGAATGAATTGTTAACGAAACACGTCATTTTCAGTGGATGGTAGAGGCCAAGACTTTGTGGAATTCCATAATATAGGATGAGAAGTAAAAACTTAGCGTTCCATAGGGTAAAAAGATTTATTCCGACATGTTTCACTTCACTGAAGCATCATCAGGCACATGGCTACATGTCACATGTACCTGATGATGCTTCAGTGAAGTGAAACATGTCGGAATAAATCTTTTTACCCTGTGGAACGCTAAGTTTTTACTTCTCATCCTACGTCATTTTCACTTTTTCCTGGACTCCCAATTAATTCTTTATTTTGAACGTGTCACCAGAATATCAGAGTTTCTCTTTCTCTCCTTCTCATTTCAACTGTTCGGAGGACTAAAAGTACTTTTGTGGGTCCAATAAAATGTTTCCGCATTTAAAACAATTTACATTAGTAAAATACATTTCACGAGCCATGTAAATATCTTAACCACTTTTCGAACTTCCTTGAAGAGTAATATCAAACGGATTTTCATCAATTTAGCTAACCGTCAAGTACACCACTGCGAAAATCATCATTTTGTTACATGATATTTGGGCTTTAAACCATACATTAAAACCATTAGTGAGGCGGTTCAAAACTTCTTTAAGCTTTTGCGGAGAAAATATTTTATTTGCGAAGCTGCAAATGTAGAGTTGCACATAATAGTGTTTCATGAAGCAGTGACGACTTTACCAGAGCAGGCCTTTACAAAAATCATAATAGTGTTGCGGATTTTATACGGCACTACAAGCACAATGCAGTTTACGGCATCTCTTTAGGACGAATAGTTTCCGATAGAGAGGGGGAGGTTCGCACAGCCGAACAAACAAGAAACAAATTTAATCAATTAATATTATAGGTACAGGAGATAAAGATCTCTGCAAAAGCATGGCTGTAAATAGAATATTAGAACCAAACAGATTCTCTTTTTAAAAAAAGCACGAGAAACCTCAGGTAGCATCATGGTTAACACACATTGTCTCGGACTTACTCTGCAACTCGTGGGCAAAAGGATTACACCATCCCACCGTATTTGGGATTAGGTGGTAGGCAACTGGCTGAACTGAATTATGGTCTGCTGTGTTTGCTAAGGAAAGGCAACTATTTGGATATGGCACAGGCATAAAGTGGTATGTTATCTCGCAATGTTCACTCCAAATACATAGTTTCAAGGTCACATTTGGTCAGATATTGCTAAATAAGGATCACTTTCATTGAATTTTAAACAAATATCGTTCTGCAAAATGATCCCTTAAAAAATATGCAAAATGACTTTAATTATAACTCATTTTCATTCAAGGAAAAACTCTTTCCAGGCTATTTCATCAAAACAAATTCGTTTTAAATGTGTTAATTGCGTTTCCGCCTCAAAATGGGCCGTAACTTCTAAAAAATATTCCAATTTGCACATAACAGCTCTCTGAAATCATGCTGTGAACTTCAAAATCGGCGATGTCTGGCCGTTCCGAAGGAATTGTACTCAAAAAATTTACATCCTCTCCCAGGAATGATAGATGCTGTCAGGGTAAAGGAAAGCGGATTCTATTTGAGATCACAATGGATGGCGTCCGGGAGTGGGAAGAATCTGCAAATATTAATATTCCCCACCAACGCCTGCGGGCATTCGTCACATGAGTCGACGCCCTTTGCCTTCCCGTCACTCCCCATGGCGTTGTCTCTGGCGTACTAAGCCGTCCTTGCTCGCCCTTCTTTGGGAGATCCTTCGTACGTCATAGGGGCCCCGTGTGCAGACTTCGTACAGTGCACGCCTCATTCCGAATCCGACCGAGGTTACGCGGGTCCTTTCCAATTTGGCCATTCCTGCGTCCGCGTTTGACGTCGTGAGTTTCCGGGACCGAATTACGCGTAGCTAGCGAGGAAGAGGGAGCAAGGGATGTAAGAAAACGAGGCTCCGGGAAGAAATTGGAACCGTACTTGCGGACAGAGGGAGAATAAAATCAGCCTCTTCAACCCGTCCCCACCTTACCTGAATCGGCGATGTGAATCGCAATCGACCTTGCCTCTTTTCCTTCTAAGGATATGTTGCATATTCGTTTTATTACGCCAGCAGTAAGGATGAGGAAGGGCAAACGACAAGCCTTAAACAACCCAAGGAGATCTCTATACAATACGAGTTGTCAATTATTCATTCGCGTTTACATCAGCTGGGGACATCTTTTTAATCTAATTCAGTCTGTCGTAAAAAATCACCCAGGAAGTCATCTCGCGTAAAATAGGCAAAAGAGAAGCAATATCCTTCTCGGGTAATTGCATACCAATTGTTTCAGAAGTGGCACAGCTTGAAGGTAGATTACATTCTCAGATTCACAAGTGCGTATTTCTCTCCAATAACTTTCAAGATGAATAAATTAGAGATATTACGTCAAATGGTCTTCTGGACATGTAAGGAATGGATTTCATTGAGCCCGCGAAATCAAAAATTTAAGCTGACAATCCTTATTACACTTTGTTTTTGCTTTGAATACTATATTTACTTCAAAGACCATCATGTATTCTAGCTGATAACTAAAATTAGGATGTGTGTTAATTTAACACATACAGGTATCCGTAGAGAATTATCATGTATATCATTTCAGAAATAAATATCGACAATGTCCACCATGGTAAGCCTGATACAGTATACTTTATTAGGAAATCCCCAATATTTTGATTGCATGATATTGAAATTGCGTGATTAAAATTTCTCTAATAGGGAACAATATTAACGTGCAAAAGATGAGTCCGACGTCGATGGTAAATATCATATGAGGCTTTTTATTTTGCTCCATTTTAAGGCAAATGGAACCAAATAATGAAAAACATCACTTACATACACATTTTTCATTAAACTTACTAATAATCCATGTTGATAGAAGGAAGACTTTGAGAAGAGCGAACGAGCATCACGTAATGATATTAGCAATTTTCCGCATTTTTGGGAAAATAAATATGTGGTAGCCGAGCGGGTAGTTGGAGTTAGGTTGCTAACCGGAGGTCTCGGGTTCTAATCCGTGATAGGTCTTTGATCATATCCAGCAAGACCCAAGCTTTGATAATTTCTGACTACCTACCGCATCTTTCAGTGAAACCGCAGGTGGCAAGGGAAAAGGGCTAAATATTTGATGAGTTCTCTCTCAACCAGGATACCTTCGGGTCTACCAAGGCTTTACTTTATGGAAAGAGAAAATGAAAACATTTTGGAAGAAAAACGATAACACTTCGATTTCACAATCAAATAGCCAATCCATCAATCTCGAATCAGGCACAAGTGCTACGCTGCTGGGTTGTAGATGCCAGGTATATTGATCCCAGTTAATAACTGCTAGTATTCGGCGTTCTTAGGCATAAGCAAGGCTGTATGTTGAGGTAGCGACCTTGACAACTCCTGATTTTGGCATGCGAACAACAAAATTCGTCAAAGATGTAACGTAACCATCTCGGTATTGTGATGGTAGAGAATTTACTCTCCTAACTGAGTCAGAGTTCGTTAGATTTACATATGGGGCATGTTTGCCAATGGCAGCAAGTCATAGAAAATAACAGCTGCAAAAAAGGCAATACTGAAAGCATTTGAAATAAACTGATACAAAAGAATCATGTAGATCCAATGAAACGACCAAGTCAGTGACATGGATGCACAAATAAGGGTGGGATAACCAAACACGGAAGGATAATCAAACACAGAAGCATCATCCCAAGTGTTCAGTAAGTCGTACTGAACACTGCATGATATATTTCTCCACTTCCTACTTTTAAAAGTGGCATTGGCTATCGATATATATTATCCGTTGTATTTTTGTAACAGTATCTATCATAGAAATATGAGCAGGTGGAAAATTCTTACCGAATATAAACTAAAAAAATGCAGAAAAACGACTACCTACGCTGTTAAATGTTCATTTATACTAACGATTTTTTAAATTATTATTATAATACCCATAATTGCGGTAGCACTCTATTTCTTGCAAATGCTTTCATTTCAAAATCATTAGATAGACAAAATGTTGCTGCAGTTTTTTTCAAAACCTAAAACTACAGCGCATCATTCATCTGTTGTATATTACTTCACTTTGCAGAGGTTTTGTTGGCAAAAAAGGTTTCGTTAGAATTGCATCACAAAGTTCTCTTAAATCATTGGTGGAATATTTTTGGTGCGGTTTTGTTTGAATTTGGTGGTATTCCATGAAACAGCTGCGATTTCATAAATCGCCAGGAAATAGCTCTCAAGGCCTTGAAATCCTGTAGAAAATTAATTTTCCAAGATATGTCACGTCAAAACGAAGTTTTACGAAAAACTGTCGTGATTAAATGCCATCAATATGTTTTTTCTTTGAACTGATGGCAAATATTAAATTATTTTTGCAAACACCGTGATATATGTAGAGTGGCTAAACTTCCCATAAGGTATACGGGCCTTCAACCATGTGTGGCTGCAAAGATGAAACATCTGGACATCCCTAAGCGTTACAGATCGCTCTAACTTAAATTTACTTTATTTCAAATTGCTGGAATCTAAATTAATTCCTAGACACCGAATCTTTGCTGTTTGCATTAAATCGTAGACTCTCAGTATGACGAATGTCAATTTCAATTTTTATTTAAGTCTTGTTCATTGTAAATGCATTGATTTTCATGACATTTTTCATTACTTTTTATGACAAAAATTTGAAATTTCAATGTCATGCACGACGAATATGATCGCATCTTTTACACGGAAACGTGAGTGGAGCGAATATCATGGAGAAAATCAGCGTTGACGCCGGTCCGACGCCAGCTCATTAAGGAAAAACTCTCTTTCATGAAAAAAAAAACTGGCTAAAATTGATAGGGGGCGATTGCTTTGCTAGAGATCACAGAGATATCCTCCTGCCCTGAGATTACAGGGTTTTGTTCTCGGATTATATAGTCTCCTTCTACAGCCAAGCATTTCGATGAGTGAATTACTAGTGTTCAACGAGTGTCATATATGTAATAATCCATCTCGCATCCAAGTTCTAGGTAGTCCAATGATTTTTTTTCATTTCTCATGCCTTCATTCCTGATTGTAATCACCAATTTTTCCAATTTCCAATTTTTCATCACAGTAAGTCAGATTCTCTCAAATTTTTGGCTTTCAATAATCAGTCCAATGAATCTCTAATGTTCTTACGTTAAACGTCAGCTTACCTTTTGTAGAAAAACGAGAATTTTTTCGCACCACTGAAAACTAGAGAATGTAGTCACATGCGGAATGCTCCGACGGAATCAAGTTTTTTTACGCAATCCACCCGTAGTTTGTGCATTATGAGAACCACCTTTGCACTAAAAAAAATGTTGACTGTGTTTCAATATACCTACGCGCCGATAATACTGCGGCAACGTCTGCATGAGTGGCGGAGGTCGAGGGATGAATTGAGCCGCTCAATAGAGAGGGAAAGTGACCAGACGGGTTCCTCCCCCTCCTCCCCCTCTCCCCAAACCTCCCGTTCCTTCACTTCCCCCACCACTTTTCTCGTCCACTCGTGAGCTCACCCAGTCCTTACGGCAATCCCAGCCATTCGGTTTTATCTCCGATCCCACAATCCCCCTTCCCCTGAGGGAATTTGTAACCTTCTCTCACCCACTCAACCTTTGAAGCGTCAAGATTTGTGATCGAGAGCTTCATCGTCGTTGCAACACGTCGAATCCAAGTATCTAAGAGGATCCAGACATTGTTGGGATGACGAATCGAACGGTATCAGCTTCGTCAAATGAAATATATCCCTAACGGAAGGATAAAATTAACGAATGACTTTGTAAACTCCGCTCAACGATTTATTAATCTTGTTTTATTTAACATATGTCGTGCTTAGAATAGAACTTTGAGTAGAACCCGCAAAGTTATTTGCCTTTTTTCTTTCATTTGGTAGGTTAGACCATCAACATAAAATTAGAGAAATAGGTATTAGGACCAAGAGGTTTCACATTTCATTCCCTCCGTGTACAGTAAGGGATGATATAGATCAAACCAATGGTACCATTAAGGTAATTAGAAGGGGTAACGTAAATTTGAACTTTTTTGTATGCCTGGATGAACCTATGAATGTGAGTGTATGGGTGTAGTGTGTAATGGACGGGTAGATAAAAAGCATGGTTTTGTATGATACCAGCAAGATGCCAGGTTCTGCACAAACAAAAGGTTTGGCTAACGCTGAGGTTAGAAAGAGAAGGGAAAAGAGGGAGACACATTTGTTTAATACTTAATCCTTAATTATGGTTATTTTACAAACTTAGTGACTACCATTTGTCATGATGAGGATGATTTCACTCAACGATGCTTTTCTGTGTCACATCAAATGTATTGGCAGCAGAATTTATGTTCATGTTTGTCGGAAAACGATTACAAAAACTTTAAAAACAATAATAGCCCAGAAGAAAGGAAAATTACCTCGCTCGCAGTAAAGAGATCAGTTACGGTGTTTACACCGACCAAGGAGGTTAGAATGTATTGGAACATTTGCATACTAGCCTATGGGTAACGATGAAGTCAGAATGGGGCCTCTTGGGAAGGATTAGGCCCCACCTACTCCTTACAAAACATTACGTTTTATACAGCCTCTTGTGGAGACTTCACGCGTATTAAAACATAATTAACAATGAAATCATACTCTAAATTCATCAAAGTGACGTCAGTTAATCTTCTGAAAGCTATTTAAGGGAGGTAGGTATTAATGCATTTGGGGGTTGTTTCTATTGGGGGTTAATTTTATTACTAAAAGTGGTTCGCATAAAACCTATTTCATCTTATTTGGCTCTTATTTACGTGTTTACGCACTTACTGTTTCTTTCGCAAATTAAAAAAGTATGCCATTGTTCAATTTAATAATTAAAGTTTTACTACGTGCAAAAACAACTTCATCGGTACAAGTAGCAAGCTCTGAGGATTTGTCTTTGTTTTTCAAGTATTCGTACCTACCATGGATTCTCAAATCAGCTGCTTTGCCTCCTCCTACTTCTCCAGTGCATTCCTTGGCACCCCAGTCCACTCCTCTACTCATTGATGTTTTACATCTCCTTGCATGTAGGACATGCGATCAGAAATATTTTTAAGAGGTTTTTACAGCATCTTCTCGTCAAAACGTTGAATGGCCCTCGGATATAAAGCGTAGATTTGGATTCACCAAGTGAGTGACATAATTCCGTTGGGATTGAATTATGTTGCAAGATTTTATGGAAATTTCAGCTTGATTTTTTTGCTCTGACCCATTTGAATGTTTTAACATAATGTAGTCCACCGGAGGCGAGCTGATACAGGCAATATGCCGAATGTGACTAATCGAGAGAATGTACCGGGAAAGTTTCCTCGGTCCTAATCCTGGCAACAATCGTTTTATCCTCCATTCTACTTTCCAGGCCATATTTAAGCAACGCTTTTTTGTATGGTAGTCAAGAGGTTCTGATACGATCCATTATCGCCCCGTACTGATTGCTCTTGCATGTAAATTTTATCGTCCTCTTAGAAGAATAATGCGACTGAATTCTAATAACGTTCAACGGCAAAATGATGTAAATTATAATACAAACTTAAAAGAATAATCCATACTCATCGGCTAATAAAACTCACAAATATCTTCGTGTTAAAAAGAATAGTTTTCAGACCAAAAAAATGTAAAGCGATCCTAAGCAGGCGAGTCCCTCAGGAAGAACAGACCCAGGCGTTTTTTATGTTAAATAATTCTCAGCTGGAGGAAATGAGATTATGTTTTGCGATATCCAGACACTTAGAGAAAGTAAGTGAAAATTCCACTTTTAGATTCATTTAAAATCGATTATTTGCACAAAGTAAAATCTTGAAACCGCTGGCACATTTCTTATGGATTTCCTTTAATTTTATTCCTCTCATGCGAATACATATTTTAACAATATACTCGTGGGTGGTGATATTCCGGAGCAGCCATGTAAGATACAAACTTTCAGAGCATTATAACTTCTCCTATATTTAATTGTTTAAAAATATAAGTACAAAAATATTGATTAAATGTTCCTTGTGCAGCATATACCATCAATAGTTACTCTATAAATAAATATTATTTAATGTATATATTTGTATTATATTTGCACTTAGGACTAGTTTGATTATACGATACTGCAGATCAATCCATTAAAATGTGATATCCTTTCAAAGTAGTTCTAACTGAGACATAAAATAATATTTAACAATGAAATTTAATTAACAAAGAGTAAATCAAGTTACATTATTATAAATTCATTATTTTACACACCTGCAAAGGATTCTCAAATCTTCAGGAAGAACAAAATTTTAATATAATTACCTTCATGAGAACCAGATCTGAATTTCTTGCGTTGCTCCGGAATCTCACGAAAAGAGTTTTGCACTGGTAAGAAGAAATCGAAACTTCTTGCGATTTCTCCTGCTTGGTAATGGCAGTTTCTCCGACATTATGACTTGTTTCGTGTGTGTGAAGATTTTGCTACTCAATTAGGCGAGCTACATATGCTTTCATTATCCATCTCGATAGCCAAATTTTAAAAATGTTAAATGGCAGCGAATACGTTTTACTCAGTTTTTTTAACTTCCTCTCATTTTTAGTCGTAAAAGGAAAACTTTAAGAAAAATATCATTTTATTTTAACACTTCCATTGATTGTTAAATGAGTGGAGATGTTCCCAAGGTGTCCTCATACTTGCGAATACAGAGTCAAATGGTGAAATGTAATTTATTATTCCATTTGGTCAAATATGTTTCCCACTTCTAAGATTTGTAAATGTCACTAATATATGCATTAAACAGGCAGCCTGAATGAGTTGATGTTCTGATATCATTCTGTCACTCAAACATCAGAGTTGGGCAATTTCTTAGCGTTAGTAATGCTTTTTCATTTAATATTTTTTTGGCTTAGGTGTTATTTTACATCACTGTAAATTATTAGGCTCGTAAGATGATTTTTGTCCCCACGAAGTATTATGAGTAATGAGAGACTCGTTTAAATGTCGACAATATTGCCCATAATTGTTTTTTTTAATCGAAATACTTGCATGAATAAATTTTAATTATCAAATTTTATGAGTGTGTTCGTTTGTTGAGTACGTGCCTTTTCCTCTTAGTAAATATTTTGGGTGATTGTGCAGTATGATAAAGGTGTCCTAAATTTTTATTAGAGGCATAGAAAAAAGCACACTCTGAGGAAATGCCTTTTCCATGCATCTCACCAAGGAAGTCGAGTACTTGTGAAGCAAGTAAACCGCGAATTTTGAAAAGGTCTCATTTCAGAATATTGAAAAATTTTAGAAGACACAAAGCTGAATTTATCTCAAATAATTTCAAGTAAGAGGGCATTTTTTTCTAAAACTCTTTATTTTTGTGCTCAATCTTAGCTTAATGAAATGATTTGATCATAAAACACCGATCTATATCTACGTGTATATGACAAAATCGAAAAACTACCATTATCTAAATTTTCCGAAATTAATGACTCAATTAATAGGCATTCTTACAGCGTGAAACAGCCTCAAGCGTTCTCTCTTTGGGCAAGCGTACTAAATAAGGATCATTCCGATGGATAATTATGGCTTGTTTTCACCACTTACTATGAACTATCAAATCCATTCCATGCTCCTAGTCATTTTCAATGTCCTTACAGATTTTTTGCTAGTATTTTGTTCTAAATCAATTCTCAGAAAAATACTCATGCATTTAACAGGTACTAGCTGCAGTAACTAGTTTGTACAGGACAGAAAATAAAGGTTTTTCACACAAGATTTCTGAATATGAGTTTTTCGTGCGCTTTAGCACACTATCAAATATTTTATATTTCAAAATCGGAACGCTGTACTCTTTTACGAGTAACAAATGTTGTTCGTGCTTAGAAAATTAAATACAACATTTCTTTTCCACCACTTTTTTCAATTCTCTATTGGTGCTCTTTGAAATCTTGTCATTATTATCGAATTATCCACCGTAGCTCTGAATGGATATTGGAATAGTGTTTACGATGAATCCAGTATGCCTAAAAGCAGAGGATGCTCAAATATTTCACAAATTCCTTCGATGTCTGTATTGATATTCAATGTACCCCATATTAATTGCATTTTATTAGCCAGTTTGACTTTTTTTACCTGTAAAGCAAAGTTCACCCTTCACGGCGCAGTTTGCACCCATCAGGCTCTATTGCAACTGTCGCGACTGGTATCTTATACTAAAACGCCTTCCTCATTCGATAACCGTTCTTTTCGAGTTTGGTAACTTCATGGTCAATACCAATGGCTTGATCTTCGATCATGAAATGCTGCAGAGGTCTCCTTATCAGGACACGGGTCTGAAGGTCAAACCTTGAGGCATAGCGACACCGAGAGAGTATCCGCGTGCACGGGACGCACTCCATTCAGCGTTCTTCGCATGCTTCGGGACATCGCAACTTCCCTCGGAACTCGACTCGAATAAACAGTGGCCAACGAAAGGGAGGAGTTTCATTTCCATTCAGGTGGTCTCCTCTCCGACTCCTCTTGTTAGCTGGCGCGTCTCGACCCTTCCCTCTCGGCGACCTAGACTGGCCGTCTCAGACTCGTGTCTCGCAACCCGTTTTTCACGTGATATTGCACAACCGGGACATTTTAAAGCGTCATAAATCTCATGCAGCAATAACACTTGACACCCATGGCCACTTATTCGAACCGAAGTCCGACGAACCGTTCAGCAGGAGAATCTGAGTCCAATATGAGTCATCAATTTCATTTCATCGTCAGTTATTAAGGGAAGGTGGTCGACAGCTGATGTCATTTGCGCCATATAGGATAGGTGGATGATTGGATAATATTAGGAGCATTTCAAGTAATGGAGGATGGGTGGAGAGAAACCTGGCGTCGGCATAAGCCTGCTCTGAACGACAGGCGCCAAGGGGACAACGGCTTAACGTCCCATCCGACGGACGGAACCTGATATGCCCTCCACTAGGAACTCAAGTAGGGACCGGTTTGCCGCACTGAAAAATCCGCCACTGCCAGTAATCGAACCAGGGCCCTTGGGATGGGAGGCCAGTCCTCTAGCCACCACACCAACCCGATTCCCTCATTTAATTATAGTTTCCTAAACAAGTTCGTTTAGTGATTGGAATTATTAAAATTAGTGATTCGGGGAAGGATATCGACAGGTCATTTGTGCCACAGTATGAATTGGGTGGGTGATTGAATATTTTTTTATTTATTAAATCGACTTTGAAAAAAGGCAACTCCAACCTCTTCATTAGGTTCAATAAATGGCATTAATTAAAAATAATATAAGAGAAACGAACAATATGCACAAGAAAGCAAGATAGAAAAAAGTAATACGGATGATTGAATTTGGAAGCGTTTCTGGAGGGAGATATATGTAGTTGCTGAGTGAGCCAAATAGGTGTAGGGAAGGGCAATGAGGGTGTATAACGAAGGTAATCGGTAGAATAAGAAAATTTTAGCTTGTATAACAGAATCACATTGTGAGTGATGCGAGCTGGAATATGGAGAGGAGTGAAGGACGAGTGGACGAGTGAAAGAATTTGAGTTCGGAGGTCATTCGGCGACGGGTGAGGTGTGAAACGCCAAGCTAAAGTAAAGCGCTTTTATGTGTGCAAAGTCTGAGGCGAGGTATGCCTTGTCAGACTGTAGCTTAAAGAAATTGGGGACGGATGAGTAATTTTAACGTGATTGGGAATGTAGCTGACCAGATAGGTGAACAGTATTCTATAATAGGTAGTGCAAATCCAAGAAATACGGATTTAAGCGCAAAAGAGCCAGTTATTTCATTGATATTGTAGAGAACTCCAACAGTTGACCTTACCTTATTTGAAACAGTTTTAATATGGCCTAGGAGCATTCGTTTATGGTAAAAAGTAACAGCAGAAAGGACTTTTAGAAGCGGAGGAAGGGTGCGGTGAAATCCGGTATCGGCGTTCACCTACTCCCTGAACGATTCACCTTGTAGCCCACGGTTTAACATCGAATCCGACGGACGAAGTTGTGAGCATAAAGTGCAACCCTCATACCACTCAAGAGCGGACGGGTATACCAAAATGAAAATGTTCTGCCTCTGAGGGGATTCTAACCCTGAACCGTGGAAAGAGAAGTCACTCACTGCCTACTCTAGTCACCAAATCCTCATCCGATACTCAAAAAATTTGAATTTCTTTCAATGTCAGCACACATTAAACTCTGGTCATCATTATTATTATATACATTTCTTCATTTTGTGCAAACATCAAATGAAATATTAGGAGCCAACAAGAATCAATGAAAAATATTATGTTAATTTTCATCATTGAAATTTTTATGAAGAATGAAAACCCCATGAGATATGTGAGTATATATGATATACGTCTTAAAACGTTGTATAAGAATATCTTGTAAGCACTCTGGAAAGGATTTGTGTCATGCACTGCCATCGATTACACATGATTTACGTGATAAATTCCTCTTGCTCAACGGAGACAAACTCCAAGCATCGATACCCGGAGGTCGTGCTTCAAGACAGCATTCCATGGCTATTGAGATGGATATATTTTGCTCACCCTAAATGAGCCCCTGCCACCACTCATTTCCGATAGCAGAATGCCGAAATTGAGAATTCCAACCTTCATCTTCCCCTTGTCCCATATACCCCAACCTTCCTCCGAGAGAGCGCATACGCGAATCGGAGTGGTCATCGATAATGATGAGACATGGGAGGCGACATGACCTTTAAGGGTCTCGACCACGCACCTTCGCCCTCATCCGCTTTCCCCTGAATGTCCAGCGCCAAAAATGCGGGAAGAAACGGCCCCGACGACGCAGGCCTTGGTCAGGTGGGCAGCTGGGAGCACCACCGAAAGAGACACAAGCTGATAGGGGGAATGAGAAAAGGAAAAGACCGTCGCGACTTGAGAAGTGCTGCAAAAAGGTTAGTCTTAAGAGTCGTGAAACTCGTTGGAAGTGATGCGATGGCCTTGAAGCCTCTCTTTCATGGGGATTGTGCGTTTTAATTTCCTTGGTACGGCTTTTAATAATTTCGTGTACATAATAGAGGCCCAACAGTCATGCCGAGGCACACCAGGGTTCCGCAAAACATTTAACCACTTAAGTCCAGGAAGGGGCAAAGGTACCGAAAGGCAAGATTTCCGAGCGAATCCCTTTTCGCTCTCTGACCTTTTCCTTTAAATAGATGTTCTATAAATTTAAATCACAGTTTCTCCTTCTATATTGAACCTTTAATGCAAAGGTGCGATATAAAAGGTATCTCTAATGTCACCGATTGAGGCAGTATACGGATTAAGCATATACTTGCATTCCGTTCTTGTTTGTTTGTTTCGTACGAATGACTACTTAAGAAGATTTATTTGACCCGAATGCATAGCTGGACTGTTTGATGTGAAAGAGAAGAATTCATTTGTGTTAATATAAAATTGTTCCTTTACAGTGTGCCGTGAAAATATTTATGATTGTGAGGTGTGTCGTGAGGTGAAAGAGGTTAGGATCCACTGGTTTACTAGGCCTAGTAGGAGTAATATAGTCTAGTATGCTATATTACATCATCTACCATAATCCTAAAACAAAGATAAGCACATCACCCATACTTGAAGCGGGATTTGTATCTGCAACCAATGGGTTGCCAAGCCGGTACGCCACTGTCTGCTTGAGCATGTTTTTGCGTGGTTGCTTTGCTGTTTTTATGTTTCTTATAGTGTGAAGTTATACTAGTATATTATTACTAATTCTTTTTATGCAAATGTAATGCATGTTTGGTGCGAATTCACCCCCTGCCACACATCTTTATGGTGGATTGCAGGGTATTAAATAGAAGTAGATCTGCTACCGCGACCGGCACCCACCTTTCTCCTTATGTACATCCCATCGATCATGCCGATCAGTTTCTGACTTATCCTGTTAAGTAGTTCTCTGTCATTCATCCCTAGCCATCAATACTGAGATTGATTTCACAATGTGTTTCTATTCGCCTACTGATTATCTCCTTCGTTTTGGCATAAGTCTTTTATTTTTCAAGCTTCACATAATGCCTCCATATGAGGCCTTCCTTTCCGTCTTCCCATTCAACTTTCCCTTGACAACTGTCTTTATGAGAGCATCTTGTCTCAAGATGAGGCCGATTAGGTAGTCCCGTCTTCTCATCAAAGCTAATCATATTTTCTTCCACTCTCCTTAGAACTTCTTCGTTTTTAACTCGGTCTATTTGTTTTATCATCATCATTCTTCTGTAATTCCACCTTTCAATTTCTTTCGATCTTGCCTTTTTCGCGACAGTCATCGTCCACGCTTTAATGCTATGATGGAGCATTCTCCAATTGTAATTTCTAATTAAAGAGTTTTCTTTCTTAAAAATTTTTATCATCAGGTGTTGGTATTAGTGTTGGTAAAATGTAAGTATTACCTGAACTATTCTGCAGACTTTTTTCTTCTCGCTTCGTCCATCGATGACTCTGCTTCTTTTCAAATAAAAATACTTCACCTGTTCAAACTTTTGCTTCCAGTGGTAATAAACGGGGGCGAAAAGTTACCATGTCTCCAACGAAAAAGTGCTTGTGACCATTCTAGGCACAAAAGAAAAACATTATTTTCACACCAAACAATTGTTCCTTGCCAATGGTGCAGGTCCGTGAATTTTCCGGGCTCGACAATTTAAAGTCCTTCCAGAATAAGGCCCAACATTACTCTGTCTGATGGACTTTAATACGCTAGTCCAAGCATAGTGCATCGTTAGTTCCCCGGCCCTTCCTTTCACTCTGGACGGCCTCAGTTTCACCAGTGCGTACATTGACACAGTATGTCGTGCGTTGGAGCCAAACCCTCTATTCTTGATCGATGGATTTCAAGTTGAAAGTCAATTTTACTGACGAAATAGCAAACGTGACAAGGCCAGGAGTTTTACTAATGGGCGTGTTCGAGAGATATTTTTCTGCGTCAACTTCTTCATTTGACGCCTGTTTTTCGGAATGAGGTCACAAGGCTCCGACTTGAAGTAAAATATTAAAAATGAAATAAATCATTCAAGATCGAAATTTATCATTTGACAGGAGGGTATTTTTTATGCAGTACTATTTCATAAAACATCACTTGAATTAAGTTTTAAATAGGTTTTATGCTGCGCATTCTCGTTTTAACATTGCATTAATCTCGCGCATAAATTTACCACTGAATTTAGGAAGGATTTTTCTTGATCTTCCTCATTCCTTTCCTTTTACTCCTAGCTGGTGCAACATCTTTTCACAGTGTATGATCTTAGGTTTTCAGGAAGTTAGAGTGCCACAGTCATAGCGCTAATGATCTGACTGTCCTTTTATCAATGAGCAACTGAGCAATGATGCAATGGCCTACTGTTTTGAGTACTTCGTTGGCGACCGGTTTTTTTTTGGGATTCATTAGATTATACCCAATGTTTTTGACCTTAGAGCATAAGAAGTTTCCCATGAAGGTCTGATACCAAGAGAAATTCCTTGATTAACTGGACGTGAACAGAGGTCTCTACCGGATTTAAATACGAGACTCTTGTTAGTTGCCCATCCCTCTGGCCACTGGGCTACCATGTCGTCTTTATTGACTTTATTGACTTCAACAAAGTCATGCATCTTATTAAAAATTATTTCATGTAAAAAGGATATGGCGGAAGATAACAAGATAGCAATTGCTTTCATTTAATCCATATTAGGTCAATTTTAGCACGTTTGATCATTTTAATAAATGCCAAATGCTTGTAGGCGTTGCTCCAATGAAAACTCTGACTCTTGAGTTAAAAATTATTTTTGTTTTCTTTTTAAACGTATATAAGATCATTCCATCCACGACTGAAAACGCTGTAGTATTTTTTCCTTCAACTTATTAGTCTCTTGCTGGTGGTCGAGACCCCGAAAATCGAATGGGATGCCTTGAATGTCACCCAAGAATTAATTCATTTCCGCCGCCGAGTCATGCGACTTTGAGAGAGGGAACCTCGGATTACAGGGTCGTGAGCAAATGCTCGCAACGAATTGAATCCGTGACCGTCGGATTTGAGATCCGATTCGAAGCTCGCCGAAAGGAGTACGGGCGGCCCCGGGGCCGAGGATCCTTCCTCTTGGCGCAGCAGCCGGCACCGAAGGACAAAGGCGACGATTGCGACAGGGGCAGGAGGAACGAACGAGGGGATAGTCCATAGGGGAGATACTGGGAGGGGGCGTTTGGCCCCGGGGAACCTCGGCACGAATAAGGTCACGACCGTTGGGAGAGGCGAGGTGTGCACGCCCGTGTGGTTGGGAGGTGAACCGGCGGAACAGCGTCCCTTTTCGGCGCGGGGTAACCAAGTTCAAGGAGCCGACAGGAGGGGGCTGCACGTCCGCTGAAGGACGATCACGACCGCTGGTCCCTCGGCAAAACATTTATCCGAGTCAACAAATGAAATCTCGCGGCGCGAAATCGACTCGGAATCATCCGTGCGATCAACGCACGCAGGACTTTTGAGGTGGAGCGTGACGTTGCCGTTTAAATATGCTCATCCATGACTCAGTGGGAGGAATATCTTGTTGGCAAAGTTATTTTTAGGTACTTCAAGCCCAGTCCTTTCCTCCAGTTTAAAAAACGAAGTCTCATAATTACACCTTGCGCTCGCTTGATTTTTCAAGTGATGATTCACATCATATCGTCATTCAGTTTATGTCATGCGTGTCCGATTTACCCATCAACGCCGTCATCACTTATAATGGTAGCTTTATTGAATAAATAAATGCCGAACGCTCGTGGATAAGCATGCGCCTTTGCAAGACGGGAAATAAAATGTTCTCTCACGCGCAGGGCGTATCGTGGGCACGTGAAAGAATGACGCTAGACCTTTGCTATTTAGGAATTTCCTCTTATACCTGCCGGGATTTCTAGTATTTAATCAGTAGATACTCATACCTTAATGCCTGATAAGTTCTACCTTTTGGTGTATCTACATCTACGCGATATCCTGAAAACCACCGAGAGGGTGTGTGGCAGGGGGTGAAGATCACCAAATCATGCACTATTGACATGCATCTAGTGCACTGCATGGAAAGACACGTCATAATAGGGTCACATGCAGATACATGGTTAGTATCTACATATTAGTAGTGGGATTGTTGTTAATGCATGTCTCATGTAATACAGACTACTCTTACAATATTTCACCTACCTATCCCTTTGCTGTGAAGCCTATTGTGTTCTCTTAGAGTATGGGGTAAAATGACATTTGGAATTTATCTTATTTATCTGGTTGAATCTAACATAATACGCTGTTTTTTTTTAACATATACCTAACATCTTCAGCAAAGATATCCGTTTTAAATTTCTGCGGGAGATTTAATCTGTACTTCAATCTACGATCCGATAGTAATTCCCAACCTAATTCTTGTATAAATTCTGATACACTGAAGACATACAATACCTTATGTATAAGTTCTACATCAGGCATTAAGGTATAAGGTTAGGGTTAAAAGGTGTTACCTATCGTAACACCTTTTCACAAACCTAGTATCTCTACACTGCACACTGTCCAGCTCTCTGATCAAACCTATTTCATTCGGATCTATTTAATATATTAGCCGGCAAGGATGAGAGTCAAAACGTTACTCAAAATCGGGAAAATATTACGGTGTACACAATACAAGTATTAACAACTAACCAACACGGCTGACTGCTAAGTCAAATAAACTCACCAATGGAGCATGGCTGCTCATTATACGTCCACACGGTACCCTATAAGCCACCGCAAGGGAGAGTGGCATGGGGTAACTCTACACTAGGAGCACACTGCCGTCAAGAAAACAATTTTATTATTTATAACTAAATTATGCTACGTAAGACCCCTTAGTGACTTTCTTTAAGATCAGGCTAACGCCGACGCCCGCGCTGGGTTTCTCTCCACCCTTCCTCTGTAATTTCTTCCCATGTAATTCAATTATTTTCATCTAATATAACTTTGATTTGACATTTTATGTATATCTGTATCCCGGGAAAGAGCCTATCTGGACACCCCCATCTAAAATTCGCGATTCGATTTCCTGTGTGTCAGAATTTCGTAGGAAACCGCAGGTGGCCCAGGGAAAGGAACTGGCCCACCTACCCTGAATGTGTGAATTTCACACACCATTGGCTTAGTACGGGTTGAGCTCTACTCTCACCAATCAAAACCAACCTTCGGGTTTAATCACTGTGTGATTGACCTGAATATTCATCCTTTGAGGAAACTGAAAAAATAATCTTATCCACAATTTCCTAAAGAGACAAAGCAAAAGGTTTTATACTTCTATTTTTCATTTGATTCTATTATGTGAAAACCGTAAAGTCATCATTGTGTGTAACACCATGTATATAATCTCTAACAATGCTTGACTTAAAATGTAATATATATATATACCTGAAATTGCCCTGGGCGGAGGGTGCAGAGGGCGATAATGTCCTATCCCGGCCAGGTAAAATAAACCTCAAGTCAAGTCAAGTCTGTCATCACCGGTCAGCAATCCTAGGATTGGTTTGACGCAGCTTTCCACTCAATTCTTCTATCGGCCAACCTCTCCATATTGACGTAATTCTTCTCTTTTAGATCCCTCACAACCCTCCTCTGTAGCCAGAAAAATAACAAACCTTACCCAATTACTTACCTATCCCAAAATGGGGTAAATGACCAGTGTTAATGGTCGCCTCCCCTGAACTACTACTACGAGAAGCTCATAATAGGACGCGTCTCAGAGAAAACTTCATCTTTCCCACGGCTTTCGCTTTCAGAGCCGCCCTATCGAGAGTGTTGCGATCCGCGAGACGATTCACTCTCCTCCGCAAAAGGGGAAGGGCTGTTTATTAGTACCCTTTTATTGATCCTGTTAAAGGGAGCCCGTCGACGTCCGACCCACATACGAGAGGGCAGACGGAGTCAGCGTTGAATTTTGACCGGGAGCAGGAAGCGAGGATCCCTCCCAAGAAGGCGAGTCATTATGATGTCTCTCCCCCTCGCTCTTTTTCCCGTTCCACCCACGCTCGCGACACTCTTTCTACCGGATCATCGTTCCCGCTCGGCTAAGCCAACGTCTAACCCGCCATGTAAAGCTTTCTAATTGCCGTCGAGTGAAATTAGTGACGAATCCGTAGGCGCGATCTAGTTTTTCAACTGCGAGAGACTTGTTTGGTAGGTGCTTAGAGGGGCCCAACTAGGTTGCTCACACCCGGTATACATGTTACTTTCTCAGGACAACTTTACTCGAAAATGGCCATTAAACTTCCTGGTGTATTTTTTGTTCAAAAGTCTAGGTTTTAGTATTTAAAAATCGGGAATTTAGGTTTCTCTATTTGAAAATCACATGTAGTTGCATTAAAACAGGGATTAATTTTTTAGATATTTAAATGTCTGGCCCGTATAAAATGGATGAAATTATTTCCTGTTTACTTTTGTAGTTTAGAATCAAACCGTTTATTCCAAGGAATACATTATATTCTATAACTGCAGTATTCTCTGTGCTTCAATGCAATTTAGGTATCTTTTAAGTGTGGTCTCCACTATCGCCGCGATGAAAACTATAATCAAATATCCTTAATCAAGTAGTTATAAACATAAGTATAACATCCCCTTATTTAATCTGCATCATCTGCATCACCTCGAATTCTCTATTGCAAAAAATTCGACATGCATATTAGAAGATGGCGTTTATGTCATTCTAGTGAAAATTCATTTTCTAGATAAATACTTCAAGTATAAATTTCATTTCCTTCATAAACATTGGGTGCATAAGCCAACATTGACTTCCAATAAAGGATCAATGAACACATCAAAACATGTTTTGAGGGAATCGGGGTAAAAAAATTAAAACATGCACAAATGCTCGCAGAAAATGATTCATTATTCATATCGTAATTTAAATCAACTACATTGTTTTGCAATAGAATAGTAGAGGTCAAGACCTAACGTAAACTCAGGAATAAAGCTAGAAGAGGTGAAAGAGTATTGCTATTAATGGAGCAGAGCCTCCAGTGATGGTCGAAGCAAGAGGAAAACATATGAAAGCCCAGGCGAAAGAGCAATCTACACTAAGAGTATCCATCTATTTTCAGCAGGAATTGCAAGCTTGAAAGTAAGGAAGGAAGCACTTCTTTAGGACTTGAAACTGGATCATACTTCTTCGTGCCAGTTGGTCATAAACGATAAATACCTAAAAAGAATACGGAACAGCCTTATCAGGATAGAAGTCGTTGAGAGAAAAGTGAATTGGAATAATGGAAAATGAAGACCCTATATGAGATTTATCTAGTAAGTAGTGATGGATGTAAAGTGGAAGAATTATCCTATTTTTAGGAGGTTACCCAATAGAATAATTTAGTGGATAGCTTTAAAGTAATCTTAGGATTTATGACGGCTGGTGATCATTTAATACCTCTACTGTACAAAGGAATCGGTCTCTCCAGGTAAAACCCTCTCATTGCAAAGTGTCGATATCGTAGCGATCCAAATCTTCATTCATTCATTCCGCCATGCGATTATACCTACATATTTAAGGGACAAAATTAATCGTTCAGTATGTAATGTCTACCAGTAATAAGATTCACTAAAACATACAAAAATGAGATATAAGGAAATTGGAAACAACAGTCAGATATTGATGTCAGATTCTTGATGTTCATTAATTATTTCCTACCGTTGATGCTCGCAAGACCCTACTCAAATTCATTTATTGGTTCAGCTCTATTAAAAAATATTTAAGTCCCTTAAAGAAATGTAACACGCTTTGCAGTACTCATTACACCGTGCTGAATTTCTCCTATTTTTGTGGCTTAAAAACTGCCGGTTAGCGATACTCTCGACTCGGGAGTTTTAAATGGAAGCCTTCGGAAAAAAATAATAGTAATGTAAAATATCGCTTATAAAGCTCTGCCCATTTAATAGACTTTTCTTCTTAAGAAAAATAACTGTTCCGCAACGAGTGATTCAAAGCTTGGAAAAGTGTGTTGGAGTCTTCGGGCACTTGCGTACCCGTGATTCCTCAATCTGAAAGCGTTTTATGGGTTTTGGAAAAAAACGCAGGAGTCCTTCGATGGACACGGTAGTCCGACATTCGTAAAGACACGTCGTCGGTACCACCCTGGAAAGGAAATGAAAAACTCTCATTTTTCCTTTGCCTTCGGAAGCGCTCGGCCATTGTGCTTGGAGTCACGCGCGAACGCAATAACGAACGCATATGCGTGTCGCATTCCACGCTGCATCGGCACATTTCTTCACCTCGACGGCAAAATGAAAATAAAAAGAGAGATGTACGACGCTTCGAGGGAGGAGTGCTCCGACCGCTTTGAAAAGGCACGAGAAAAAAATGACGAAACGCGGTTACACTTTCTTCTTTTTTTTCCTCCCGTTCATTCTTTTTACAGGTCGTTGCTCCCCTTCACGCCTCTGCCACATTACGATCGCTAACTGACCTCGCTCAACCGGGCGACCGGAGGAGCGCGCGTGATTGCATTGAAATTTTTCCAATTGACGAGTCGAGGAGGAAAGGTAAAAGGAGAAAAAAAAGAGAAACGCTCGTGCGTCGGCGGCCGATGACGGGCGGTCCATCTCTTGTTTACATCAATTCTTATTGTCTCTCTCTCTCCGGCATGTCTCATCCCGGCTGAGGAAATGCGTCAGTTTGTCAGGGCCTCGCGACATTAAGTGGGGAAGTCTTTGGGAACATAGGTGAAGTCTTATCTGCGGCTTCAAGTCTGTCCCCGCAGAGGCGCTTTAGACTTGGAGGAATGGTACAAGGATAGGAATGGAAGGTTAAAGAGAGAAGGGTGGAGAGTAACCCGGCGCCGATATTAGCCTACTCCTAACGAAAGGCTCCACGGATTAACATCCCATTCGATGGAGAGGGTAATGTGCTCGAAGTTCTCTTCACACAGCACTCAAGTAGGGTCCAATTCACCGATTGCAAATACCTGCCAAATCCTGTATTTGAACCCGGTCCCTCGGGGCAAAAAGCCACTACTCTTAACTACCACACCAACCCAAGAAGTCAAAGCATTTATTGAAGCATTAATGATTCGAAACGGTTTGATTTTCTGCAGGAATTCCGGTAATGTTGATATTAGGGGAGGCGACCGACAACTAAGAACCGACCAACTATCCGTTCCATTCCGTGAACTCCACTCACTTACGGGCTGTGATATAGGTATAAAATGTTTAATTGATCAATTCATGGATAAGGTCCTTTTAATTTAAAAATATTCCACCTCCTATTAGGCTAATAAAGAAATGGATGTGAGTCAAAGGAGCTAAGTTTGACCTCAGAAGAACGCTCAGAAACGAACGCCTCTCCGAGAAACTTTTTCTCTTCTAAGAGGAACTGAATTGGTGTTCCTACTATTTTTTTCGGAAATACATTGCACCAACTCTACGCTTTTTGAAATTAGCAAGTAAAGTTATTCCAACTAAGAATCTGTCCCTATTTCTCCGCTTAGTTTGATGCATCCGTTCCTGTAACTGGCGTCTTTAGTGCCTTAATTATGTGATGAATTGGCTTAAAGGGATTCTTTAATGATTCCAAAGTGTGGTATGTCATCCTTATCGAATCACATTAATCTCTCCAACTTGTCACTATGCCAATTGTAACCGTCCTCTGAGCAATAAATAAGTTACTTGCTTTGTAGGAACTTTTCATAAGCACTTAGTATGCAGAGAGAAGGAAATGGCTGTTTCATAAATATAGAAATGTGTCCCACTCCAATTATCCTATATGTTTTTGTACTTTTTTCGACACAATATTATCATTATATGTTGTCTCTCACTCTCAATAACCACGTTTTTTTGCATTTTTCTCTGCACCACAAACTGATAAATATCCAAAACTACTACCAAATCATACAGACAGAGAAATCACTCTCAACGCACCAAACCTCGCTCCTTTAGCTCAAAACTTGGGAGAGAGAAAAACATAACGGATACAGAATGACTCACTGACTGACTGACACGCTAAAAAATTGATATACATTCGAATTAATCTGCTGATTTAGCAACAAACATTAATACATAATAAACGTTTTATAACCTTCTTTCAACTATTAGAAAAGTACTTCAAAACGCCTAGCTTTGAAATTCACATTTCATACGCAAGATCGGGGCCGGTAGGCAAAAATTGTTTTATTTCACTATCTGCACATCGAAAATGTCAATTAATATTTTCATACTTACAAAATTGATTGATGAAACTAATTCCACTTTCTTCATATTCTTTAATCCAATTTTTGCCCCTTTACCAAAAATGTAAACACATTTACTTAGCAACGAAAACAAATTTGCATAGAACTGATTTCCCATGTTAAAAGATATGGAAAAAATCATTTTTCTCTTGCATTTTTCTCTAAACCAAAAACTGCTAAAAATCCAAAACTACTACCAAATAATGCAGATAGAGAATCCACACTCAACGCATCAAATCTCACTCTTTTAGCTCAAAAATTAAGAGAGAACGAAACAAAATGGATACAGAATGAAGGACTGACTGACACACTACAAAATTAATATACCTATATCTATATAGGTATATTAATATAATAAATAATCTATAGATTAGACTAAATTTTGACCTAATATGTAACCTACCTAGAAAGTAAAAACTCTTAAGGCGCTGTGAGGGACATATTTGAAGGAATAGTTGCTTTTTCAATTGTTATAAATCATGTTAGAACGTATGATCATTACAGTATCAAGAAAGTTTACCGTTCTAACTATTATAAATTATTCTTTGAAAGATTATCAGCGGTAGCAGAAGTAGCAGCTGTAAGGGGAGGTCATTGAGGTCAGAGATAAAACTGCTGAGGTCATTAGCGCAATTAAGAATGGGTGAGTTTGAGAATATAGTGATAGAAAATTTTGGTTGCGTGAACTCCGTTGTGGAATTAGTTTAAATTTAAAAAAGAGTTATTTTATCATCATTTTAACGTCCCAAATGAAGAAGGAGTGCTGAACTTGAAATATCCTCCACGCAACAATAAGGTAAAGACAGGTATTGCACAGATAAAAATTTCTGCCACTGCCTAGATTCAAACCCATCCCCAAGGGATGAGGAGCGGGTTTATTAGCCAATCAACTAACTAAATTTTCTCTCAACAATTGGGTGGTCAATTTAAGCCGAACTGTACCAGTAACAGTCATGGTAACGCTTAATTGCCTTAGTTTATATCATCAGCAAATTACAATAATAACACTACAATAAAATAGCACCTGCCAGAATGGATTAGAGGCTCAGCTAAGAGCAAAGGAGGACATGGAAAAAAGTCAAAGAAATGTTATAACACACTGACTACCACTTTTTTTACCACACCTTCAAACATCATCCTAACTCCATGAATTCATGCAAGCCAGCAGTAAGATAACCTGCGACATTTGGGTTGTCAGATCCAGATGTTTCTGATTTGGTTTACTCGGTCAATGCATGGAAGGAGTTGAATCTCAAAAAGTTACTGAAAGCAGTGACTCACTTCTTAATTCTCTAACTCGAAATTGTCAGCACCGTTCAATTTTTCTACCCTGGAACTCATAAAATGTTACCACATTGGTTATAACCTGAACGTAGCTTGCGAAAAATTATTCTTTTTCGTGTAGCACGTACCTTTTTTTTAAAAATTAGGCATTTCAATTGCCAAGTAGAAATGGAAAACGTATTTAGCACACGCATTCTTAATGCTCGCAAACCGTATTTTAACTTTGAGCCACGTTCATATTTGCATCTTCACTCACAAGCTTAGAAGCATAGCGTAGCAAGCGCAAGCAAAGAAAGTCCCCTAAACCCCTTACGTTGCTGGAATACAGCTCGACATACATCTTTGCCATACACCTCTGGAGTTATATACATGTCTTATCTGTATCCTTTGCTTTCATATAGCAGGTAAACAACAATCAAACAATCGCTTCACATTGTCGATGTTTCCCCAGTCATGTGTACCAAGTAATGATACTTAGAGGTAATAAGACTTCTCGAGATCTATCGATTTGCTAATCTCATTCAAATTCTCATCTAACCTTTGCAATGCATCAGTTTTTGGAACGGTATATTTTTTACTTTCGCATAATTTTGAGGTAAGTCGACGTTAGTAGGCTTTTGCCTTGACCGAGAATGGAGCCCGGCTCATCCAATTTCTCAGGTAGGTGTGATAACAGGTGTTATAACACGCCATCAGTTCTTCTCAATTTCAATGCGATGATTATTTTAGGTTCCTATGGAAACAGAACATATCTAAAATATAGTTATTGGAGAGGAAAACGTGGCTTTGGAGGAGAAAATTGGCCATTTTTAGCGGAAACTACGTACCTAATGTCATTTGTGGATTCGTTGGTGGCCTTCGGTTCACACGTCGGCGAGAGAAGAAAATTTTTCGATGCGGGAAAAATTAATTGTCTACAATCGTAATTTCCTCGAGCCAAAAGTATCTTTAATAGCTGCCTACACATAGACCTTGGCTCTTTATCTCCGTCAGGATATCTTGTCTTACCTGGAAGAATTTACACGGCAAAGTCATTTCTTCTGTCACGCAACCAACTGGGAAGGATTTGATGGACAATTTAAGTTCCCCGCCCGAGGAATCCGGATGGAAGCCTTGAAAATGAAACCATTCACTCATTTCCCGCAGGCCAATAGAAGCAGGAGCGCCGTCCTCAGACCCATAATGACTTGCATAACAGGTTGCCCCTGGGTTTTGGTTCCTTTCTCTTCGGATTCTTCAAGGAAGCAACAGGAATAGAATAACACGCCATAGAAATAATAATGTAAGCTTTATATTCCAAATCGTGAGGTAGCTGCACTGAAATATGATCTTGTCATGCACAGGGAAGCGAATGGTCGGCTAAATTAGATGATTTCTTCATGGCAAAAAAAAATCCTCTTCAGTTTTGAAAAATTGAAGCTCTGTGCACTAAGTCTCGGTAGAATCTTTTCCTCTATTTTTTCTAGATTTTCAAATTTTATTTTCAAGTTTTATAGTCAAATTTTTATGTATTAAATTTTATACGCCGAAGTCTCGTGTAATTTACATGTATTTGACTATTTTTTATGCCTCGAGAAAGTAAGAAATATTTACCTTGGTTCAGATGACAAAAAGTCAATGGAAAATTCGTCCCTGGCTCTTGTCAGATAGACTTCACCGTTTCTTGTCTCTATCATAATCAGTACACTGCTCTCAGGAAATCCATCGTGGAATTGTTAGTTCTAGATGTTTCATTCTTGTCATGAATGTTATATGTGTAAGACTCTCCTGCTCAGTGAGAAGATCAATGTCAAACATCCTCGCAATATTGATTTGTCCATTACATCAACCAAAATACCACCACGTAGGCATATTCTCATACATCCGTATCACATCCAAGGGCACGCGAGCCGACGAATTCATTGAGTCGCCATAATAAAATGTTTTCTAATATCAGATGAACTGCGCGGTACTTTGTTGCGATTCCTTGGTCGTGCCTTACATAACTCAATTGTTTTCTGCCTTCATTGAGGTTGCGGATAGGAGTTGGTCGTAACCTTATTCATGTCACGCATTCTTTTTACACCTTCAGGACTTGTTTTCTCCAGAGAAGTAATGGAATGCTTGAGTATATCTCCGGTTGAATGTACTAACATTTTCGCTTATCATCGGCTTATGGACTCTCTGTGTCACCCGCCGACGTCTATAATTATTAACATTGGACATCTGTGCTACACAGTAACCAAAATAATATTTATAATTGCTATATATCATAAAGGTTTCATGATGAAGAATAAGGAAAGATGAAAAATAAAAGTTATCTGTCATACTCAAGATAATGCCTTTAGATTGATAATTGTGTGTTTAAACCATATTTGGTATTGAATTTAAATGCGGTGTAAAAATAATACAAGTTTATTTTTCTTATTCTTCGTCACCATGAATATAGAATAATTTCGTAAAATGATGTTTCATATTATCAAGTTTGAACAAAGAGGTTTTATGATGGATATTTGGTATTTATATAATAATATATGATATTTGGTGGGTAGATTCAATATAGAATGCTGCATTATACTATTTTTGGACTAAAGTTCAGCAATAATGACAACAGGTTACGAGAAAACCGTTCGTTGGGTGCATTCAAAAGTGTGGTTATCATTCACCTAAGTCTAATAGCTCTCCTCAATGACCTACATAATTATCATCTTAGATCCCAAAAAAGGATATTCAAACGATAATATCGTGGAGTAAATTTTCTCTTGGACTAGCTGCAACAGACACACTTAATTTTTATTAAACGACGAGAGTTCAGAGAGAACACACTTAATTTTTATTAAACGGCGGGAATTCAATCACCATGCAAGGGTTTTATTTACGATATTGTGTCTAAATAATATCCTGAAAGTCACCGAAAGAGTGGACACTTAGTTACTCATTAAAAACAACAAATTTTAAAAATTAAAAAGATTCTTAAATTAACAATTAGCATCACAGTTCGTCAGACTGGTTATTTAGAAGCCATAGATCTCACTATAACGGAGTAATGGATTGTTTCATTTCATGATTAAAAAGTAATGATTAAAATTATGCAATTATAATTTCTTATTTTTCTTTTTCCTGAACACAACTTACGAGACCTTAGAAATTTAACAAATGCCGTCTTTCTGCCCGAGGATATAGGTTTTATATGAAGACACTTCTAATTTTCACATCGTCTTAAATACTTCAGAAATTCTCGTTATTCCTGGAATAAAAATCAGCTGAATATTTTCTATTTCGTAGCCTCTTCTGTCGGAATATATTTTGCGAGTAAAAAGTCGTTAAAATCTTTAAAAAAAAAAGTCCTCCGCTTGACATGTATTTCAGTCGGGTGAGTGTTTTGACTTGAACACTTCATCTCCGGGCACTGTTGACAACTGCAGCATTTCTGGACCACAGAGACCAAAACCTACTATTCGCAGCTAAAAACAGTAGCCCACACTTTGGAACCTCCAACGCGTGGCCCAATGTGTGTATGCAGGGTAAAAATTAAAATGTGATCAAAGTATTAGCTGGAAGAAAATGTATATTTGGTGGGTAGATTGAAAAAATTGTAAATTGAAATCTCATTGAATAAGGTTGGAAACACATGAAGAGGAAAAATGATATGAATGGAGAGAGAGTGCATACAGATATTTTAGATCATCCAAATGAGAGTGCTACTTACCAATGTTAGAAAATTACCACTGTCGAAAAGTAAATTTTTTGGCATCGGTGATTGTGTAAAAAATTTACAAGATAATTGTTGAGTAAATAATCCATCAATAATAATAATAATCATGATAATAATAATGCATCAGTATCAAAACGGCTCGTTCAAATCCCCCTCCTCGTGATGGAACCCAAATAATCACTCCAAAAATATTTACTTGTAATTATGTATCTAAATATGTAATTGCTATGAACGGTATGACACCCTAATTGGCCTCTAACCGTGGGCCCGGGTTCAGTTCCGTTCACACCTTTGGAAACCGAAGTCGTCCATTTTTCTGCATGGCACACCTTTCTGGGTAACCACAGTGCCCTTTCTCTAACCCGTGAAATACTTATAGCGAGAAACACTTGGTCACCTCCACTCTCACTTGTCATACTTCTGATAATAATACTTCTGATGCAAGAATTCGGACTTCTGATTCATGAATGTTTTATTGATCTGCTGTATTATGATAGCAACTAAGGATGATTTTAGTATTATTTTACTGCTTTAAGGCGCGCTATACCAACATTCTAATTTTTATTTTTTATCTTTTCAGGAATCGTTTTCTTTGCCATATCCGGAGTCATCAGCATAGTTGTTGGAGTGTTGTCCATTATATGGACGCCATTTGACGTGTTCATGAATGAGGTAAGTGTTTGTATAAGTGTGTAATCATTTTAATGCGCAATGAATTTGTGTAACTCTTAATGCAGTCGTCTTCTAAGCCAAAACGATGGATTATAATCTCGTATTCTACAAAACTTCACTGCCTAGTTCAGCTTTTACTCATCCATCTTCTTCCATTAGAACTTTACCTGACTACCACCCTCCGACATCCAAATGGACGGCCAACCTAAACTGTCAACAAAGTCATCTAAATTGGCAACAATTTTATTTTATTAGCCCGCTGAAAATTCGCAATAACTTGAATGTACTTATACTTAAATTACAGAGCAAAGCGGTGGTGAGGATTACGATTCAAAGTGCAAAGATTGAAAAATCTGGACGCGCTGTCGATCGAATGGAGATCTCTACAATTCATTATGCAATCATTATGCTTGCGTAAAATTTAGCCAATAAACCAAAAGATGTTTTTTCATGTTCATAAACACATTAGATTAATTTTTTTCACCTAATGATTAAATTATTTCTTAATATGTGCTATAGTTACCATGATGTTGCTTATATAAAGAATTGATTCCGATAACTAAGAAGGAGAATCCAGGAAATGGAACGAGGGGATTGGGTTGGACGTTTGGATAGAGTATTGGCCATCCATCCAGAGTCCCTGGAGAGTCCCGGCCGTGGTAGAGATTTTTCATGGATAAACGGGTCCCCCCATTTGAGTGATGTGTGGAGAGCACTTAGATTCCAGGACTCCGCCCGACGGATTGGTCGTTAAACCGCGGGCCCCTAGGTTCCTTTTGCTAAGTGTGGGCTAACGCCGACGCCAAGTGTGTTACGTCACCCTTCCTTCCCTGACAAGTTCCTCCTCCTCCTATCCAATCACCCAAATATTCTAAAATAGTGCAAATAATCTTAGCTGTCCGCTACCTTCCCCATGAACGACAACAATGCGCGACAATTATATTGAAATTAGTGTCATTACGGTTGAATCGACGGTAGACTCAAGAGTATTCAGTTGCAGATTTTAGATTGGAGTTAATGATAACGTGGGGAAAAATCAGTTTGGTTTCAGAATTGACAAAGGAAGGGACGATGCAGAAGCTGTGACGAAAATTTGATTAGAGGCGAGCAAAATTTAATCAATTTTTGTTTCTTCCTCGGCTATATGGAAAGGTTTGGGCAGTCTTAGAAAAAAATAAAATAAAGCAGAAATTAGGTACGGAGTATGGTGTTTTGGAAAGTTTACAATTGGCTCAGACGGCACGAGGGGCACGAGTTAGACTAAGAGTGATATATCAGGGTGAACAGTGTAGAGAGAGGGGTGAGGCAGCGCAGCCCGAAGTCGCCTGCTTTATTTGAATTATGGGTGTAAAACATGGCGAGCAACATGTGGGGGGACATAGGCATGGGTTCTCAGTGGAAAACTCAGTGAGTAAGATATACGGGCGAATAGGTGTCTTATGCCAATAGGAGGGGAGCGTGGTGGCCTAGTGGGTAGAGCGCTTAGATACTGATCGAAGGGTTCCGGGTTCAAATCCGGGTGAAGCCTTTGGACGCCCCCGAACGAAAAAATCCTCGAAGTGCGAGGTGGCCCAGGGAAAGGTACTGGCTCCCCTACCCTGAATGTGTGAAATTCACACACATATGGCTTATTCCGGGGTGAGCTCTACCATCACCAATCCAAACCAACCTTCGGGTTGAATCACTGAGTGAGTGAGTGATGCCAATTGGTGAGCCAGGGCACTATAGTAATTATGAGCAGGTTTCTGGATCAGTCTGATTTCAGAAACATTAAACTAATACGATTCCCAAGGTAGGACGACTATGCTGAACTCCCAAAGATCGTTAAATAAATTAGAGCCGGTGGATTTGTTTCCTTGAGTGGATAATACTTTGAATGAAACTAGGGTCAGCTCTAGATCAGAAAAAGTATTGCTTTATCGAAAAAACATTTTTCATAGAGGATGGGGTGTTATTTTAGAGACTAAATTTAAAGTGCGAATAAAATATTACTGCGCTACAATTTAAGTTTAGTGATTGCATTTGTCGTGAAATGGTCTATGAAGGAACAATGTGAGGGTAAAGCTTTTTGAGGTATGGATTTGAAGAAGGATAAAAGAAAAATATTGTTGAGAGGAAAAAAAACTTAGAGTCGAATAATATGACAAGGAGAAAGTAATTTAGAGTGGTTAATTAGAAGGGTAGAGTGAATGAAAAGTTAATTAAGAGGAGGACCTTGAAATCTGATGGGAGAATACCGAGAATGAGAAAAATAAGCGAAGCAGAAAAATGATATGCAGACAGCAAAAGGGAAATTTAGAAGATTTTTTTAGAAGAGCTATAATTTAGAAGCGATTGATAGGGTATAATTGGAACGCATTTAGTGTCAGGTGACAGGAATAGCTAAAGATATCTCGACCATGTGCTGAAACATCGACCAGAGATTGTATAAATGCCTTCCATTTACGATGGAACGCGAGATTGTGATGAGTTATCACGAAGAGATATCAGAGAGAGGATATCTCTTTGGAGTCCACATAATTTGATTTTTTTTTATTTTGGCGAATATTGTTCAGTTTGCAATACTCCTACCAAATTCCATATATATTTTACTATTGCCAATGATGTTTTGCTATGGATTTCCATTAACAAATGGCAGTCTTCTCCAATTATTTGTGATGACTTATCCAGTTGGTGAAGGCTATTTAGTTTTACCACCAGGTCAGGTGCTCCATATCTGTCAACATTTTGATGAACAAAATATCGAAACGTCGGCAGAAATCTATAGTTCATCGAAATGTTGACAGAAATGGAGCACCTAACCCGGTGGAAAATCTAAATAACCTTCACCAACTGCATTCACCATTCATCCGAAGTTTCGGCCTACGTAGTTATGGTAAAATAAGCTGCATTTATGATATGAAATACAAATTACCAAACATTTTATATATTTCGTTGCGGATGACTTGGTTATGGCGGATGGACCAGTCAGGACAGTTTCAAGCAGACATAATGGCCCCGGAAATGAAGAATAACTCTATCCTGGGTTAAGCCATGTAAGCATGCTCTTATGAAATCTTGCTGTATTCCATCACTGTAGTTTATTTTCATGTGGAATCTTTAAGAAGCTACAGGAAACATTCAAATTTCGACGACCCGGGCTCCAATGTTTAAGCATCATCTTCAGGCCACCTCCTTCAGGTTATACCCTAGGATGATGCTTAAGCATTGAAACCCGAGTCTTAGAAGTTTGAATATTTCCTTTGGTTTGTAAATATTTCCAACTGAAAATGAAATTTAACGCACAAGCTGGCTAAAGTGGTTAGTCAAAATCCCGAGTTAACACGAACCACCAGAGGGGCATACCAAAAATAAATCGTTTTTGCTCTGCGGTACCTTGCCGGATAGATACTGTCGTAAAACCCCTACGCATGGATTTGGAACGCGTGTATGTCCGCAGTCACCGTTTTTGACGCTTGCTTCCTGTGACCTTAGAGAATCCTAATGGGCAGCTGAATTAATTTATGCCCCACCCACAGATCTCCTCTTCCCATGTGTCCTCTGCCACTTGCGTAACATTAGTTTTGGAACATTGGAGTAAGTGGCACACGGACGACTGCAGCATGCGTATGTATTCGGTGACATTGAGAGGTGGGAAGCGATGAATTTATTAAGTGGTAGTTAAGGTGAATCATTGGAAACTTGTGAGAAGAGGGATTTCTCGTTCTATCTAACTCAGTTCGTACCACTTCAATGTCCTTCTTCTGCTGTTTTCGCGGGGCCCGAGATTACTGATAATAGAATTTTATATTTAGTGATATGTGTTCTAATGGCCTAGGTTTATATCACACCGTTAAACCGAACTTACTCCCAAGCCTAGACAAACACGGCATCCATGTCGGAGGTGGAATTCGAACCCGCGACCTATGGGTTGCCAGGCTGGTGCGTTACCAACCTGGCTGTCTTGGAAGGATACCCGAAATTTATTGTTTTTTACGACGGGGGAAGACGATCATCATAACGGTAGAATATGGTAAAAATTTCAGGTGGTGGAAGGAAGAAAATGAATGTTGAAAGAAGGTACAGTACATGAGGAAAAATTTGGAGAGATATTTAGTTATTGTACTGATCGAAATAAAGACTCTTGCGCTAGCATAAATTAAAAAATGTCAATTTAAGCATATGTAAATACATAATTGGGGCCAGGAATCGAACCCGGTCCCTGGGCCTTTTTTATATAGCCTATAGCACTTTCTAGTGCATACGCTAGAATCCTACAAAATTTCAGCTCAGTCGGTTCAGTAGTTTCGAGAAGATGCGCAAGGAACATAGAACTGGCAGACAGACAGACACTACTTCATTTTTATATATTAGTATGATTGACGATGTCAAAAAGATTTTGAAGATACTTTTAAGTAAACGGGGTGAAACTCTCGTAACAGCATTATTGATTAGACCACACACACTGTTAGACAGCTTTAAGAAATTTTAAAGGATATAGAATTGAAGAAGACATATTTTACATATTAAGGTAACTTTTTTCCCATTCAAAGCCGGGCGCGCTAGTGAAAATCGGAAAAATTGCAGTGGATGCAGTTTGACTCGATAGAGTGCAGCACCATGGAGACTGAAATAGCATCACGTGACTTTATTTTTCCTTCGCCCGCCGCATGTTCGTGTTTACGTAGGGTTATTGGGTTTACTCTGCCATGGTTGTACTTAATAAGTATTTACTGAATTCATAGCCCCGTTTCAAAATGCATCTTTTATATACTGAGTGAACATGAAATTGGCGAGTCTTCATTCAACGTAGGAGAAATCATTCTTTATGTAAAGTATGTTCGTAACTTATATTCCCTGTTAAGGCCGCTTTACACGATACAATTTCTTGTACAAGCGCTTGCATAAACGGAACGAAAGTATATGTTTGTCTGAATGGAATTAGAACAGGTTCTATTTCCCGTTCAGTCATTCAGACAATCGCACAAGCGTTCGTACAATTTGCCGCTTTACACGGTACAATTTCCTCATACAAGAGTCTATACAAGAAATTGTATTGTGTGAAGCGGCCTGGGGTAGGTATTTTGGGAGGGAATCGTTCCCGGGAGAACCCCCCTGGGACTATACTACCGGGGGATTTGGAGGGGGAACCACCCCGGGACTGCTCTTTTAAATAAAGTGTTGACTGCTCCTTGTTTGAAAGTAATGGAGTAGTGATTATGTGAGGTCAGTTTTATCTATTTCAATTGGTCAGTTACTATATGATAGTGGGTGTTATAAGTACCCCTTTAGTGATACGTTTTCAGCTCATTTCATCGTCTCAGTTCCCATAAATGATTCGAATGATCATTGAGTTTCCCTTATAATTTGTATTGAGGATTATACACATGCATTTTTTTATATTCATGTGCTCCTCAATTTACCCATTATTTTTGCTAGATTTTCCTTCAGTCGGGTATGATTGTTCCCCTTTCTCATGCCTATAAAATTATAGGTTTCTCAATATTTCTCCTGATGAACTTGATAATGGGTTAAGATTTTCATATTGCTCATCGTGACCTCCCAGGTAAATGAAAGTTCCTATGTCATACACCCATTTTTTTAGGAATGCAAAGGTTTCCCCCTTTTCTTTCAGGTTATATGCAATGGTTCCACAGAGCATTTCCCCCTTTCTCCTGGGATCATGCAGGTTCTTACTATTCTCCCTGGAACACACTGGTTCCTGAGGTCCTCCCCGGAACATTAAGGTTCCGGGGTAGTTCCCCTTGGAACATTAAGGTTCCAGATGAGAAATATCCTGGAACAGGAAGGAAACTGGGGATCGGGTTGGTGTGGTGGCTAGAGTACTGGTCTCCCATCCCGAGGGCCCGGGTTCAATTCCCGGCAGTAATGGATTTTTCAGTGGAAAGCCGGTCCCCACTTGAGTGCCTAGTGGAGGGCATTTCAAGTTCAGTACTCCGTCCGTCGGATGGGACGTTAAGCCGTGGTCCCCTTGACGTCTTTCGTTAAGATTAGGCTAATGCCGACGCCGGGTTTCTCTCCACCCTTCCTCCGTTCCCTGAAAACTCCTACCATTACCCAACTATCCTATATGGCGCAAATGACCTCAGCTGTCGGTCGCCTCCCCTAAATAACCAACTAAAGGAAGGAAACTTTTTTTCAGGAATTTAATATCTCTGATAATTATCATGGAGCAGTGTATCAAAGTTGTATTGAATAAAACCAGATTCAGAAATATTTTTGAAACAGCAGTTATACTGGGAAAGATAGTATTTCCTTAATCTTCGGATGGTATATTTAAAAAATGTGGGCTCTGATAACTATGTGCAACAGTTTGAATATATTGTACTTAGGAGTTCTTACTTGTCCTTAGGGTGAACATGTCTTGTTCGGTTCTCAAGGTAGTTTATTATATAGTCACATAGTTTGTGCTGGTGCCTATTACAATAGTTACACTCCCCGGAAGCAACTACTTGCTGTTGTGGCAAGTGGCACAAGTAATTAAATCATCTGCAGGGCTCTGTATACCGTTATGGTTATGGCTTTTAATCTGTTTTTGAATCCCCATAGTTCTGTAGTCTGTCCATATGTGGTTAGACTACAGAACTGCAGTTTTGTATGAAGTACATGTTGTATACACAGGTACCTATTAATGTGTATATTTACTATGCGTATCAGAGTCTACCAAACTCTGAAAACCCAGCGATTTACAGTGAAGGGATATCCAAAATGGTTTCGCACATTTAAACCACAATTTGTTGATTCTAGCCAGTACTTTTAGTAATGTCTGAATGGTGTAGAAAATTCATATCCACATCTGTTTTCCTAAGTTATTATACCACAGTGTAAAAGTTATAATTTCTCAGATTATTGTAATTAAGAAGCTAAGTTCGCAAAATTTTCATCAATAAAATCTTTATAACAACAATGTTCTATTACTTATGATGGTATCTTATTTAGAATCCTGTAAGCTGCTCTGTAGGTGAATAATCTACCTTGAAATTCCATGTTATTCTTGTGTTTTGTCTGAAATTAATTTTTGAACGTTTCTACCTTTTATTGTTGTACTCTCTCTCCTGCTCAACACTAAAACAATGGATTATTTTTAAATTTAACTTAAATTAATTTCATATAATTGGTGGTTGCAGGTGGTACTTTATGGAATCGATTCACATTAGAATGACAAACTGTAACTTTGTAATTCCACTTTGGTAATATATGGATTCAGATTCTTATCTTGAGCAATTTAAAAGTTTTGCAACAAATATAGTTGCTTAAAATAATATCATTCTAAATGTCTCATGAAATCATTCTCATCCTATTTTCGGCAGAGGCTAAAAATGGTACGAGGTCTCCCAGCTTATGAGTGGTGGAGGAATCCTCCTGATGAAGTGCTGCTGAGAGTGTATGTATTCAACATTACCAATGGAAAAGAATTTCTCAGTGGGAAGGAAAAACTTAGAGTTGAAGAAGTTGGACCATTTATCTTTAGGTGAGCAGAGGTATGAAATTTCAATGCAATATCAACGTTTTCTATTCTCCTAAAAGGATGAAGTTTGAAAATATATTACCAGAGCCTTTATCATCAATGATGCATGGGACTTAATGGTCTGTTTCAGATGAACAACATGTATGATATGGTAGATTAGATACCTACTTATTAAAATTTTGGATACTGCTTTGTTTATTATTATGTGGAAATTGGGTATCAAAACTGATTGCCTCATCCAAACACTATTTTATTATTAGCTCATAATGAGGGCTGGGTTTATTTTATGGCAACGGTCATTAGTTATGTGTAGTTGGAATTTCATTCATGCTTTTGTATTGGTTCATTATTATATTACTTAGTCCTTGTTAAAAGAATTTTTATCATCATTTTCAGAGAGAAACTGAGGCACACAAACATCACGTTCAATGATAATGGCACGTTGACTTATGTTGCTCATCGCACTGCCCACTTCCTTCCTGAGATGAATACACTGAGCCTAAATGCTAGTCTTGTCCTTCCTAACCTGCCCTTGCTGGTGAGAATTATTTAATGGAACCAATTCCTATTTTGCTATTTTATTTTGGTGATTTTTTTATGTCTCCAGATAACAAAAGTTATCTTATAAATTTAATGTCATGACAATTTTATTTTTATATTTTCTTCATTAACTAGTTGGCTAGGTACATACTTTCTCATAGACAATTTTTATTTGATAAAAGTGACTGTTGTTGAACTTCCTTTCTGAAATATTTTCAATCATTTTATCACAAAATTAATCAATTTTGTAGGATTATTTCATGTTACTATAAGTACCTATATAGTGTATCTCATTATCCTGACTTGGCTGTTGTAATATGGCATTGAACCTTAATTTGATTTTATTTCTGATTGTGTGTCAGTGCTGAACATTTACATAATGAAATTCCTATCCTTATCCAGTGAATTTTAATCTTAGTGATAATATAATGCTTACTGATTTAACTCAAGAGTTGCTATTCCTGATATTCTTATGTGCATATTTCTATATGCATGCATGATGTTTTGGTGTAAGAATTAGTGGGTATGTGCAGAGGGACCTCTTGATGTAGCTAAATCCAGCTATGTGCTTCTCAACCTACTTTCATGTTCATTTCTTTGTAGGGAATGGCCTCATACTTGCACGATGCATCATTTCTCACCAAAATGAGCTTCAATTTCTTCTTGAGGAGGTTTGATGCACAACCATTGGTGGAAATGTCAGTGAATGATTACTTTTGGAACTACTCAGACCCAATGCTTTTAACTGCAAAGCAGCTGTTGCCTTTTCTTGTTCCAGTGGACAATATGGGAATTTTGAATACGGCAAGTTTCAGAAATGTGTCAATAAATGTCACTCCTAAATGGTCCAGAGAGCTTGTTTTTTCAAAATTATCTTTTGTTCTGCTAAAGATCTGCCCAGCCCTATAGTGTGACCTTAGCAGACCAACGTATGTATTGTATTGTTCCATCAAGTGTCCGATGCCTATTGCCTTCCCTTTTGCTTAGTACTACCTAAGTGAAAGTACTACCACTTACTTTTGGCTCTCCATGATGGAATGATAATTATTTAGGTCTCATAAATGCATTATTTTTATACATTTTATTAAATATTTCTGTTCATTAAATAATGCTTATTTTATTATAATTTATAGTGTCAGGTCAGATTCTCGTAATTTCTCCCAATCATTTGAATGTCATAATAATGATTTCAAGTGTGTGAAAATGCAATTTGATGGTAAATATTATTTTCATTTTCCTGACTTGATAGAGGAAAAATTTTCATGGCTATATCATTGATAGGATATACCACTGAACTAATTTAAGTCCTAACCTAGAGTCATGTTTCATTACTTCGCCCTACCTTTGTTTTTCATTTGTCTCATTCCTTAGCATAGAGGGTATTTAATATAAGTTCATCCCAGTGGATGGATGAGAATGAAATGAATTGGCCTTTTTGGCATGCTATCTTTCAATAATTACTGCTATCAAGGTATAGTATGTTGAGTATGAGAATTTTTGCAAGCCTGCGTAAAAAGTGTATTATTATATGCTTTATTTTATTTTGATCAGTATCTATACTTATTTTTCATAATATACTCTTGCTATGATCAGATAAATTTTTAAATAATAAAAACATTTACACCCCTCATAGTGAGCTTGAATATGTTTTGTACATTTTATTAACATTTTTTATAAACATTACTCTTTATCTGTTGCAGTGCCTAATTCTGCTTCATATGACATGGTTCAGAACTATTCATGCACAAACCCACTTCCCATGATTCATACCAGTGTATGTTGTCCCTTCTCTTTTTATGCTCGGCAGAAACTACACTTGCTCCCCTGTTTCAGCAATCTTCCACAGTAAATGCATGTCAATGAGCCTTAGCATGAAGTTGTCTTCTTTCTAAATCTGGTAGCATGATATAGGTTGTCATTATACAGTTCCATTATCCAAAAATATTCCTCTCAACGAGTTGAATTTGGATTGATAGGTGGGCCACTTTTTCGGTACTTTCCCCTTGAATAGCATATGAAAATAGGACTGCCATATTCAACTTCATGAACATATTCAATTACCACATAAATTGGGTGCAATCAATCTTGCAGCGATCATTGATATAATTTTCTATGTTACTTTTCAAACTTATTATCAAGGGAATCACTTGTGATATTTCACTTATTTCCTCATCTTTCAGAAATTGTTGCCTTCTCCTAATTGTTGAAACCAAGATAAGAATACTAATGTATAAAAATAACTGTGTGGTAAAAGTGCACACATCAAATCAACAACACCACATGGTGACTGTTATGCGTGATCTTGAAACTCCTTCAAGGAATGGGCAGAAATTTCAAGGAGTCCTAGAATGTTTAGTCTGTTTTGAGACTTTTATCTTCAACCATTATTTTCTGTGGGAGATGAAGAGCAAAGCACATCGTCCCTTAACTGGGGACTGTTGAGACAAAGTGATCATTCATAGGGCTGAAAGTGATGATACCAAGGCACCAATGTTTACTTGAGGCAGAGAAGGAAGATAGAGAGAATCAATGGTGATGGTATCTTATGAGAAAGGAGATGACTCACCAATTGAATAGGCAGCTGTTTTCACGATGGTAAGAAGGGAAGAGCATGAAGAGTTTGAGCGAAGGAAAAGGTTAAAATGAGATTTATTTTATACTGTGGAGAAAAAAGCTTACTTTCATGGGACAAAGTGATTTTAAAGTGTAATTTCTGCCCTAGAAAAATGAATAATTTTAGTACTACTGGAAGCATTCTGAGTAGGCAACATGACAACATATGGTGATTTAATCTGATTTTCTGGGTGTGTAGGAGTTGAGGTGTTTAAAGATGGATTCAGCTTTTGAAATTTGATCCTAATTCACCTGCTTTTATCCCAATAGTTCCAATGTCTGCATCATAATACATAGTTACGTAAAAACAAGTAAAAGAGAGGATTAGAAAGACACTGCAGATAACATCTAAATCTTTTACATTGCTCTGTTCTCGCTTTTACTTTTGATTGCATAACTTGCTGAAAAGGATTGCTATTTAAATCTATCTGTGCTTGATGAGATTATTTGTTTATTTAATCATTTAAATCTCATGATTGTGTGTGAGGTCTTATAAGATATATTTCTGACTGAGAGAAAAATTATAATTTTTCCCTCTCCGTCAGAAATATATGTCTGAAACAGCTGCTCTGTTTGACATTAGGAATTCACTTTATTAGATTGTTCAACTCATTTAAATATTATATTAACTCTTTAACTCATTTAACGCCAGCCTCTTCCCAGCTAGCACAAGGGGATATATATCCCATCCATTTCATAATACTATCCAAGTATTCGAGGGATATCATATCCGGCAAGGGAAAAGATATCCGGATATGAAGGGGAAAACCAACGGAAAAATATGGGATGAGTTTCCGCCTTTGAAGGGATATGGTTTCCGTAGTATGGTATTGGCGCTGCCTAGCGGTGAAAACCAGAACAACAAATGATCGACGAAAATGATATATATCGATCATATTCCAGGAGCAATTGTATCGAACACCTATCGACTGAGATATCGCACTAGTAATATTCGATATACGGCTTCTACTCGATATATTTGATGCAGACAAAACTCTTAAATTCCTACTAAAACCCCCATTACCAAAAAATATCAAATAAGTAACAACTCATTTAAGAAATATTACTGCGAAAACAACCACCCACCAAAGGAATACCAATTGAACTACAATTTTGATGAGCATATCGAGAAGTCCCTGTAATAATATAAAGGTGCACCAAGCCCTGGAAAAAACAGAGTGGATAATAACAAGGAGATATAGGTGAAAACATTTATTCAAAAACTTGAGAAAGAAATTTTTATAGGTAGTAGTTTTTTCCTGGATTCTCCCCTCAACATCGCCAACCATAACAACTCTCCTAAACTCCAATTAGCTGTGATGAGGTAAAGCTGGGATGCATTGGTCTTCACTGCACCTTGGTAAATAAAAGAATATTCAGTTACTTAACCGTTTAAAAATGAAGGGTAGACACATCATTTTCGATTATTAATTCACCATATTCTATTGAAAACAAACAACTCTAAATAAACCACAATTTTCCAAATTCAAACACTACAAAAATAAATTTAATGCTATGTCTAAGGTGAAAGGAACTTTTTAAAAACGAATCAGCCACTAAATTAAAAGGATTACCATAATGACATTACATTAGCTTATCGTTGCCTTCCAATTACTTATTCTAAATGTTTACGCCCTAATAACTGACTTTTGTGCAATATTTTGATAGGTAGTAAAAGTGAAATATTGTCGGGAAATTTTTTTCACAAAATGATGTCAATGAAACACCAACAGACAACGTCTAAAAATTAACAGCTAATTAATATACACAGCAAAACTGTTATCTTCTTATTTAGGTGAATGAATCCCTTACATGTATAACCACCGTCGTGAGTATGTATTTATCCGATGTCACTCACTACTCATAAGAAATGTATTAGGCACGACCATTAATGATCACCGATAACGCCATAAATGTTCATTCCCCAAAGCACCAGTTAATAAATCGTAATGATTACCCAACTGTATGCCACATATGATAATATTATCCAGAATATATGGGGCTGAACATGAGTTGCGAAACAGAAAACTGTGTCAATAATATCATTTCGCACCTAAGTTAATTCAAGCCAAGTCGTAATATTAAAGATTATTACCTTTAAATTAACAATTGTTTTCCATTTTGTAATGATATGGTCAAAAAGATAGGTACTAGTACAAAATAGCGATACACCGGCAGATACAAAAATTAAATGACAATGACTAAAAATTTTAAAAAAGCAAGATTAATGTTACCTTACCTTATTGTCTCGTACGATGCTGGTTGTGATGTATATTCGTTGAACTAGGTTGTTGGATTCTTCTCGGCATCTGAATATTTACCATAGCAGCAGGAATAATAAAATGAAGGAAGCAAGGAAGCGAGCGCAGATTTATTACCAAAGTAAGACGGGCTCCAAAGATGGTGATTTTCACATGGCCAAAGAGTTTCTTTTTTTTTCGCATGTTTTTCCGGAATTGGCCGAGAGAGCGAGCTAAATTTTGCCAAATGTCTGCTACCGTGTAGCTCAAGCCCGCATTAGATATAATACACCAGAAAGAATTTAGTCCTTCCTGAGAGTAATCTCTCGCTAAATAATTAACAGTGTAATTTAATCAATTGATTAAATTACAATATTAATATTTAACTACTTCTATTCTTCCGAGTGGATCCATTATTATGATCACGGATAAGTCGCTGACATGTTTTCTCCATGATATCCGTCCCTGAAATCCGAAGAGCACCTTTTCCGTTATATATCCCCTTCATATCTGGGAAACGATATCCCCTGTGCTAGCTGGGTTAGGCTTAGTATATGTGAAAAAGGCCAGGGCTTTTTTGACGAATTTGTACATTTGTACTGAGAACTTTATATTAAGCCTAATACTAATTTGTTGAAGCTATTTTTTCTATATATAGGTACACTCTTAATGCATACAGTTATGATAAAAAAGTTCATTTACATTTTTATCTCTTCTATAAGCTATGCATTGCACAGAAAAGAAAAAGCATGAGCTTAAAAACACCCAGCCGATAGATCGGCCCTTGACATTCTTCACACATACTCCATGGGCCAATAGATCGGCTTGATGGCACTAAAAGGGTTAATTATCTAAAAAATGAACACTTATTCTTTACCGTCAGACACTCAAAGAGCCTGTATATCTGCTTTCTATGTTTTCCTTAAAATGCTCAGTGTACCAATATATCAGTTCGCAATAAAAATGGTTTTTCTTCAAACAATGTCATAAAAAATTAATATTTAAATGCCTCATGGAAAAAAATTAATGAAGATAAAATATTCGTATCCCTTTTTCTGCGAGTGAGGATAATGTTCTGTCATTAGAGCCTATTGCTAGTATGCACGTGACGAGACTGTCTCGTCTTGATATTCATTTGCATATTAGTCTTCTCGGCTTATTTCATTCTAACTCTGCCACATTTGGACATGCAGAGGATATTAAAACACTTTTATTTTATTCACTAGATGTAGTCATGGTCACTTTCAAATTTTTATTTACATATATAATGCATTCAAATATCATGAGAGAAAATTTTTACTTGAGAGCACGCATGAAACTGCTTCGCGTACGTCATTAAAATACCATCAGAGCGAAGGGGTTAAACATATGTTTTATACAATATATATATAACTTTCAAACTTCTTAGTGAAATGTTAGTCTTTAAAAAAATCTTTGAACAAAGAGTTAAAACTTTCAAGATTTAGCTGTGACCATTCTGGGAGGGAAAACAAATTTCCTCAGACCTAAGGGTTTAAAAACTTAACTCCCTATCAATTTCTGCAGTACTGCTTTAGTCGCTGGAAAAAACTTTCAAAAATATTTTTTGTAAAATTTTATCTTATTTCTATAATTCATCATAAATTATGATTTGTATTGTTAAAAACCATTGTATAATGTTGGATTAATAGGTATTTATATATCATCAGAGTCAAATGTACTAATTTTTACCTCCTCTTCTTTTGTGTGAGGGGAGATATCTTTTGCAGATATACCATAACTTCAGAGATGAAGTGACAGTGTATATTGGCCCTGGGAATGGTGATCGCTTCTTCCTGATCGACAAGTACAGGGGGAGCCGACGACTTGGGTATTGGAATGAGGAGCCATGTGATGTCGCCTCTGGTTCTTCTGAAGGAGTGGCATATCCCCAGTTTCTCACCAAGAACTTTACCCTACTCTACCTTCGAAAAACTCTTTGCCGAGTGACCCCTCTTTATTATGCTCAAGATATGCAGAGGAAGGGAATGCTTGCCTATCAGTTTAACCTTCCAAACAATTCTTTTGATACATCCGAGAAATATCCAGAGAATTCATGCTATATCAGAGATTACTCAAAGAGTAAACTGCTACCTGCTGGTTTACTTGATGTGTCTCCATGTTATTATGGTAAGAGAATCATGTGAAGTATTTCTTGAAGTATATTTTGTGGTGAATCATTTGCTAGTTGCACTGTTAAGTTATCATTATCTATACTCAGCATTATCTATAATCATCACAGTGATTCTCATTAAGCTTACACACATTAAAATAGGTTACCCACCATAGTACTCAGTTATCAAAGCTAAAAATCAGTTTACCAATCCTTCAGTGTAATTGCATCATACAGTCTCGATAGTGAGTCATCCAACAGAATTTTTACTGTAAGTAGTTCAGGCATGACTTCATGGAATTTGTTGACAGACAGGTTGGAAAGAAAAGCTTTTTCCTCTGGTTTATCTTAGTAGCATTGTGTAATCCTATAGATATGCTTGAGCTACAAAGTGGTGAAATCCCACTTAGTGCCTCAATGATTAAGTGAAAGAGTGCTCTCGATAGTTTTTCCTGCCTGTATGTCCTCTGCAAATGCTAGCATTGTGTAAAAGGGCATTTAAGCTTCAAAGCACATGTTATTTCTGTCGGAGGAAATGCACATCGATTTTATCCAGCATGAAGAAGGCATTATTTTATGAATAGAATACATTTATCTTGTTTTGAAAAACAACTTTTATTTTTTCATAAGAACATTTAGCTAACTGTAACTGGCAGACTAGATTACCAGTGCAGATGCAAAATTGATTTCTGTAAATAAAATGACCCACTCCTGACCAGGTAATTAAGGTAAAATTAGCTGAAATTCCATTTAATTGGTGAATGAAGGTAATCAGTTAATTGAATCTGAAAGACACATATTCCATGTTAGTCAGTATTTATGTATGTTTCACTCAAATTAGCTCTTCTATATTAGGGTTCAACACTTTGAGAGAAACATTAAATTTTTTTTTTATTAACCCTCTTAGTGGCACTGAATTTTGGTGGTACTAGCAAAAAGTGCCAGCGTGAATTTGAGAGTTTTGTAACACCTTGTGAAAAATATAAACAATATGAAGTTACTTTTTAGATATGAATGCAATGTTTTTTTTAACTAAAAATGGATTAATTGTTGTATGTGGTGTTCTGATACATTGCATAAAGGATGAATGTAATTATTACAACAAAAATAGTTTCAACATTAATATTGCTCCTTGAGTCGATATATCAGCTCGTGGCACTTTTTTCCCATGGAGCAAAAGCCTGTGTATTAGCCTTTGGCACTAAGATGGTTAACCCTTCAAGCCCAGGGGTGATTTAAATGAATCCCATCTCATACATTTGAGGAGATTTAAATGCAATTGTTGTTTTTTGTCATTTCGTGTTACTAAAACACATTAAAATATGTTGAATGAAAAAAACAAAGTTATTAATAAAAAAGCCCAATTAACGTACTCATCTTTAAAATGATGTCAAAATTTAAAGGACCAAGAAATATTATAACGTATAAAAAAATTGAGATATGAAGTTGTCCGCCACCCCATTGTCACTATGTTGCTCAGTGGTATGTAAAGATCGTGCATGACATAGTGACTTTGTCACTCATAGCTGAAGGGTTAACCACTGTTCATCCAATGAATTGAAAGAAATGTGATTACTAATTGTGGAAGCAAGGTGAATAAGGTATCTTATTGGGAGGCATTTATGAGGATAATTTTATTTAAAAATTAGGTTAAGGATTTAGGATAGCATGTGGGAAGGTGGATTATATGAAGAGTTTACAAAGAACACTTGCATCGTCAAGAGGTTGGAATGGCTGATTGCCCTCAGATGAGTAGAGAGAATGGACAAATACTGTGTATGTTCTTATACCATTACTATAAATATACCATTTTAAGTGGGGCATTTTTGATGATGAGGCGACGAGAATGTTCATTAGTTTTACTGTTTATTGACACAATTATTTTAGCCCTTATGTTTTCAATATGTGAAATTGAAATTAACGTGCCACATATATGGTTCATTTTCTCAGTAATAAGTCAGCTGAAAAAATTCCATGCATTTATGATTGGCCTCAATTTAATAGATGGTTTTTCCTTTTTGACAGATTTTCCAATCGCTGCTTCATTTCCTCATTTTATGGGTGCAGACCAGAGTTTACATAATTCCATGGATGGGCTTCATCCTGCCAATGAAAAACATGGATCATACGTGATTGTGGAGCCAGTAAGTTTTCGTTATCCAAATTCCATATATACATTGAAAAATTATGAATCATCTGTCTCAATTCTTCATTTGATTGATGTTGGAGCTGTAATCATATTTTTATGGGCAAAAACAGAATACATTTAAGAAACTCACATTAAATAATCTTTTATAATATTTGTTATAAATATCTCTGTATACAGGTAGTCCCCGACCTACGACCGTCCGACTTACGACCATCCGAAGTTACGACCAATATTATTTCAAAACATAAAATTTTAACCGCTTCGAAATTTATTATGAAAATGTTACGGAAAGCGCGTTCAAAGTATCGCAGTGTGTTACTGCCGAGAAACATATATTTAGCAGCGGTATTATAAAGTAAAGGGCCGCTATAACAAAGGTAATTATTTCACTAAGAAAGTTTTACGTCTCATGGAATGTACAAACAAAGGAATTATGGTACGTAGAGTTACGGGAAATCTGCTCCACGCAGTCTTGACTCTGTAAAATTAATATGTACGTAACAAGAGATGGCGTCGGGGAAAATTAAAGCTGCTATGATGTACTCGGGTTCGCTATAATGAGTTCGAGGGTGTCTACAGTGTGTTCGACAAACGGTCGAGCGATCAGCACCGTTGGGATATTGCCAGAAGGCAGTCAAGATGACCGCTGTGGTAGTTATCAAGTACGCCCGGCCACCATAAGTGCCTTTATTGTGTGTGATAACCGTATGATGTAAAATGCCACCCATATAAGAATTGGTTGTGTTAGCATCGGTGAAAAGAGATAGAGAGAGGCTATTGATTTGGAAAAAAGCTAGCCATTGTGAAACATTCTTATGCGGGACAAACTGTGACGTCTATATCAACCAGTTTTGGCCAGACGAAATCCACCATTAGTGCCATCATAAAAGACCGACTCCATATTCTGGATGCTATCAAAGGTACTGTATGTAGAAGACAACAATTTGGGCTAAAAAAAGAAAAGAACCCATCCACGAAATGGAGAAGTTACTCGTGATTTGGATTGAATATCAAATTAAAAAACGGATCCCGTTGAGTTTACCAACAATCCAAGCAAAGGCACATAGTTAGTTTGAGGACCTCAAAAAAAAAGAGGAGGACTGTGACCTAACATTTAATACCAGCCGTGGTTGGTTTAATCGGTTTAAACAACGTGCGCATTTGCATAGTGTAAAAGTAAGTGCGGAGGCTGTCAGTGCCGCTGAGTTGTTTCGGGAGAAGTTTGATGAGTTGGTAGGGAGGGGTAATATTTTGCCTGAACAAATATGTAACGTAGATGAGAGAGGCCTCCTGTGGAAGGAGGTGGCAGATCGTACCTATATCCACAAGGAAACAAAGAGTTTACCTGGATTTAAAGTGCACAAAGACAGATTAATGCTTTTGCTGGGGAAAATGTTGCCGACCAAAAGTAGAAGCCACTGCTGATAAGCCATAGTGAAAACCCAAGAGCCTTCAAGAGTGTGGACATGAAAGATTTGCCGGTATACATATTTCCGGTCCAATAAGAGATCATGGATGATGCTTGCGTTGTTCGAAGACTGGTTTTTACAGTTTCATTCCAGAAGAACAGTTTGGTGAAGAATATTCCATTTATAATTTTGTTAGTTTTAGATAATGCGTCTGGACATTCCCAGTATTTAAATGATCTGCACCCCGATGTAAAAGTTGTTTTCATACCTCATAATACAATATCTGTCGTCCAACCAATGGATCAAGGAGCAATCGCAACTTAGAAAGAAACACAGTTGCAATGGCTATAGAAGCTACGGAAAAAGGAGATTGATCATTGAAAGACTTTATTCTTCATGCCATACAAAACTTAGATGGTGCATGGGACAGAGTGAGTGAAAATTTCATGCATGGTATATAGAAAGGTGATGCTTGAAAGGAATGCCGATGGTTTTAAGGGATTTGAGGAAGAAAACACTGTGACAACCGCCAGTAAAGAAATTATAATGATGGCAATAGTGCTGGACTTAGCAGTGGATAATGAAGACGTAGATGAGCTATTGGAAGCTTCCAATAAAGAATTATCAAATGAGGACTTAAAAGGTTTTTTAATCAGCGAAGATACCAGAGCAAGAAAGGCTAATCATTGACGAAGAGAGTAAAATTTCGCTTCCTAAGACATTCTCAGGAAAAACTTTGGCCCAAGCATTTAGCAAATTCAACGAAGGTCTGCAGTTGCTCGTAAGTATGGATGCAAACATGGAACGATTTTCGAAAGTGGAGAGATTGATCCAGGGATCTCTAGCAAGTTAAAAAAAAAATATATAATGAGAAGAAAAATGCACAGTGCAACCTCGAATAGACGTTTTTTGAAAAAGAGTTCCAACAAGTCTGTTTCTCCAACACAACCTACAATCCCATTGCCTTCCACGAGTAAATCTGGTGAAATCGAGAATGGAGATATGTATTTGTGATATCCCATTGTGTTCCCCCGACTGTTCTTCTTCAGATTAGACTTTCACGAACAATTTTCGTGCATCCAAAGGATGTATGAAGAGGACCTAAGGTAAATTTCATTTTATGCTAACTTTTTAAATATATTAACCATAAATAATTTTTGATAGTTTTCATTAAAGATCCTAAATTTACGCCAATAGTTACCAATCATTGAGCGACTGTGAACTCAACTGATTGTCGCGCTATTATCCATCTCCTTTGCGACTTTAAATATTTATTAAGGGTATGTTATAATGGCAAGAAAAAGTTGATAATGAGACACTCAGATATTGAGATAAGGTGTGTGATCCTGAGTGAACCGATGAAGGTAAGAAATCTCTGCGCATCAGCATCAAATGAAACGCATGATTTTATGACAACTCATCTGGCATATTACTGAATCGTATCGAAATCACTTCAACCAAGTCGTTCATTTCGATCTAAATTCGATGGAGGGTGCCTTCGATTTGTGGCGATATACGGCGATCGCCACACCGTGGTACTTTCGTCTATTACAAAAATAAAAAAATAGAATAGCCGTCTATCGCCGGCTATATGTCCTATACGAGGCGAGCCAAACAAATAAATACCAATATGGTGATCGCCGTCTATCGCCGTTCTGAATCGAAGGCACCCAGAGTAAAATCGTTCTTCAGGTCATCCAGGAAAGAGCATGGAAAGTCTTTCGGGTTCGTTTCTTCTTTTCTTCATTAAGTGTGCCAGAACGACGTAATCAGCATTTATGAATATTAGTTATAAATATATCTTTCAGTTCTGGTTATTATTCGTTATGGTTGCAGTTTAACTGTATCGGAGGTTCAACGTCTATAAGATCATAAAATGTTCAGCGCGTCCATTCTATGTTTACCGTGCACCAGCGTTACAAATTAGTAAGGATTTTTAATTTACGAATTATATTACTATTTTTATTTGTGCGTTATTTAAATGATTGTATGTAATTTAGCATTGTATTAAATTAGCATGTATGTACTTACAACATAAAGCTACATCGCTTGGTACATTAGTGGTTTTAGGCAGTGTAATACCTACAGGCACAACGTATGTACTATATTATTCCCGACTTACGACCAATTCGACTTACGTCCAAGTCTTCGGAACGAAACCTGGTCATAAGTCGGGGACTACCTGTAGTTAAATTACCCTAAGTCTTCATTGTTTCCTGAAAGCCAGTGCAGTGGTGTGTGGCAGGGGATATTAGGGCCATCCATAAATTATGTACATAATACTAAAGGGGTGATGGGTCACTGACATTGGGAGAAAGATACATTATAATAAATTCATTCCAAATTCAAATAATAATGTAATGAATAAATAATTAATTGCTTTCTACTTGCCTGCATGTTACTTTTTATATCATTTGTTTGTATTCATATCATTTCACCCTTCTAGATCACTGGCGTTCCAATGGAAAGTAGAGCCAGAAGTCAGTCAAACTTGGTAATAAGAAATGTAACTGGAATAAACAGGATTGGGCGCTTCAATGGAATGGTAGTCCCAATGTTCTGGGCTGAATATGTGAGTATTCTCTATTCTTTGGTAGATGACATGAGAGTAGTTAATTTAAGAATTTCTTTAAATATTGTGTACTGCTCTCATTCTTGTAATAGAATACATGATGTGCTAAAATTATTATTGTGCATGAATTGACAATCAAAATTTTTTGCATATTAAGTCCAAAAAATCAAATTTTTGTACTTCACCTTCAACATTATTGAATATCTTTATAGAATATACCTGAAGCATTTCAAGTATCTTTAGTATCAAGTTTACCTATGTGTGAACCATTACATTCATCAAATTAAGTATAAATCTACACATTGCAGCACATCCTCCATAGTACATAAATACCTTATTCACAACCAGTGGATATTTCTTGAATATGTTGAGAGAGTTGAATGTCTTCTAATTATTTAACACTCCTGTAGTAATCAATATAAATTGTTGCATGTCCTATCAAACAGTGATTATCTACAAACATTTTATTGGACTTCAAAATGATCTTTGGACCACTGAATCAGTTTTAACTCGTATAAAAATCTAATAAGTTTTTTAAGTTCAATTTAAATACATTTTTGAGACATTTAATGCAGTATTAAGATTCATAATCATTCTGCGTATTTGCTAGGCCAAACACTTGATTTTCATGAATAAGCTCCAAGTATGGTCCCCTCAATTCCTTAATTCATAGAGATACATAGCCAGAAAAATACCACTGCATTATGTGTTTTGGCAGCTAACTGAATGTTTCATAGAAAAGATGTTTATCAATGGTATGGACTTAAGAAAAAAATTATTTTCCAGAATCAAGTTGGGCTTCCATGGTACATCTCATCCCTCATGTATTTTGTGGTTATCATCCTTCCAAGCTTACAGCAAGTTGTGTCCATTGTACTTATTCTATTGGGCATTTATCTGTTATCAATGGTGTTATTTGGATGTTTTTGTACTCCTGTGTCAGTTGCTCATAAACACTGGAGACGAAACTTACCCAAGAAGATATGTTTGGATGAAGAAAGAGGTGACAAGATGTGCATTGCCAAAATGTGCAAAAATAAGCCAGTTATTGTGCCTTACTCCTATAGTTTCCTTGATTTAGTTCCCTCCTCAAGAAGCTCATCGGAAATCCTTTGACGGCATCTTCTCACATACTTGCGCAATGTCCTCAAAGAAGACTGGTTCACCGTGTGTGAATTGAGTTGCTGCTATTGTGCAGTGATACCTGTTACTGGCCTCTAAATGGAAGGGACAGGCCTCCCATTTCCATTGCTTTCCAAAGCCAGTGCTATACGCTCATATGCATCAGGGAAATGGCAGTTGAATACTTGCCTCTGTGCCTGCGTGAATGTTTGTGAGAGTGTGTACTTTGTTGATGAGTCATCAGTTCCTAAGTTTTTTTTAAGAAAAACTCACCTGATGAAATGACGATGAGACAGAGTTACACTTATTAAGTGTATGCCTATTTTTTTAGAGATGCTATATTGAAGCCAAGGTGAAAATATTACCTAATTTATACTGCTCAAAGTGATATACATGTCAGCCTATAAAAAACCTCAAGGTTTGGCAATGGTGAGATCAAATGTTTTCATGAAGAGGACTGGTGTTCTTTTTACACTAGCTTCGGTTGGACTTTAAAGAAGATAGCATTGAAGTTTTCTATTGTGGAGAGAGAGTACCCATTTATATTGATCAAAAATATATACTATTTAAGACAGGATACCTCCAAATACATATGCTACTATTTATAATAATATTTCAGGAAAAACAAAACAACTTGAAAAAATCATTATTTGGGCTTCCTGAATTCAGACCTTTACTCATTATCAAATCTGTATTATCAGAGCCCATCCAGTGGATCCTATTATGGACTGTGGTATCCTCTTTTATATGATGGTAAAAATAGCATGATCTTTTCATAGAGATATATTTCAGATTACTATTGAAATTGGTACATTTTTTTAATATGTGGGCATTTGTTTTTCACAGTTTGATAATATTATATTTGAATCAATGGCAATAATATTTACCATCCTTATAGCTGTTTGAAGAACAACTTAAAAGTGCCTTCATCTGTATTCATCACAAGTATTTACCAAAGCTCATAGGGGTGCCATGCTATGTAGCATTATCATTGTATAGTCTCTTTCTTGTACATTTGTAAAAAGTCACATTTCTACGAAAATGAAAATAAATTTATATTTAAAAAATTTACTGTGAACAGTTGATTTTGTATCATTTCCTGTTCGATTTCTGAAGTGCAATATGGTTCTTTGAGTATTTTGTCCCTGATGTAGGTATTTTCCTATTTCCATGGCTAGTTTTGCATGGTCAGCTTTATGTTAGCATCTTATTGTTAGATCATCATTGGTTCCTGAAGAGGAAAAATAATTACAGAAGTTTAGAGATGGAGTGCTTTTCATGTTTCATTCCACATTTCTCTTTTCTCCCATCATTTTGTCCATACCCATACAGCACATGTTATGTAGTTATTGGTGTAGGTTGGATCGAAATCAAGACTAAGGTGTATCCTCATATTTACCTAAACAATTGACATGGTTGTTCGGGGTAAATTGAGCTGAACAGGTTCAACTCAAATTATCCCAACATTACACCTATTTCAAAATAAACTTTTAATGAAGATTTAACACTTGAGTTACTAAAGAAGAAAACTTGAGTTTCATTGAGATTTGTTTATTACTTACTTCCTAGCCAGCACGCAAATTTTAATATCTGAATATGAAAGGCGATGAACAAGTTATGTATTCGTATTGTATTTTTCTGTGGAACATATAGTTTTCCATATAGATATGTATTATAAGATTGGCTTCTGTAGATTTCTGATTAATAAGATTATTATAGTTCCTTGAATTTCATGTCGACAAATATTTTTTCAGAACAGTCTAAAAATTTATGAAGGGAGTGTACGACGCTGACGCTCACTGACGCTTGTCTCATGTTAGGATACTGACCAAAATTGGCATGCAGGTAGTTCCTGATTAATGATTTATAAATCACCCCTCTTATCGGGCTATAAATCCAATTACTTCAGCCGAACAGTTTGAAATATTTTGTTACAATCATAACGCTAAAAATTACGCATCTTCCATCATGGGAAGTTGGGTCAGGGGTAAAGTAGGTACCTATTTTATTAGAATTGAATGCTGAAAATTACTCATCTTTTCGCAAGGAGAGTTGGGTCAGGGGTAATGTGCACGGATCTCAATATGAGCATTCTTAGTTTGAGTATATCTCTCGAAATTTCGTTTTCCATCGCAGTTTTGTTGTAGTACCATCCTTGGTTATTACTATTTTTAATATGTTTATACAGGATACATTTTACTAATCTTACGTATTAATTGTGTAAATTACATATTTAATACATAAAATTACTTTTCATTTATTATCTGATTTGACCATAGTATTATCCGGTTTGGGGTGGACATACAACCGTATATAGACTGGATTTATTCCACTTGTGCATGTGTATGAATGGTTTTTAGACAAGATAATTCCTGGATATTAAAAGGCCTGTACACCAAATTGTGGCCATTTGTGCAGTATCGGTATGCACTGTTCAGTTCTGAGTGCCATGCATTTTATCAGATCTAGTGTTTTCCCAGCATATTATTTGTTGAAAATTTTTTCAAGTCTTTCCCTGGATCAAAGGGCTCTTATTTCACCAAATTGTTTGAAAAGCCAACTCAATTCAGGTATTCACATCTTCAAGCCCTCTGAATATGGTAACAATTGCAGCTGCCATTTGAGCCCTTGACCTGGGATCAGGATATGCCTAATTGGTTGAGATCTTATCTTGAGTCCAACAATCCTAATTGTTGAATTTGGCTGGTCACCTTCCCTTGTATTGTGAATGCAATTTAACCCTTTTAATGCCAGTGGGCTATTATATTGGCTGACTCAATTACATCATCATATACGAACTATATACATACGAATGAATTGTGATGAAATAAGTCATAAAAATTTAATTTTACTTTGATAGTTAACAGGGTCATTTTCATGGTAACTCTTCATCCTCTCCATGTTTGCCATTTCAAGTGTATTTCGCATATGTTTTAGATAAGTAGTAAAATTGTAATCGAACAGCATTTCTGAAAATCATTCCAAATAAAATTTCTTTCTTAAGTATTTATTCAAGACTGCTCACTTATCTATTGATATATTGTTATCTTTGATCCCGAATGTTTATGAAATAGAACAGAAATTGAATCCACGGCTATTACTTATAGCCATTGAAATAACTGTTGGTAGTAATTTGCCATGCTGATATGAGGATTCATTGATCTTCTGATCAATGAAGGCCTATGATTGATCTTCTCACCCTCTCATTTTGGCAATGATTTCTTTAATTGATTTACCGCCAAGGACTCAAGATGATTACAAATTCTCATGCTTGGATCTGAGTAATTGCCTTTCCTCAGAAGCAATAAAGAAGGAACAGTGAAAAAGGTTATCTAAAGAGATTTATATTCTCAGGCTCCACAATCCTTCAGGAGCCCAATGTAGGCATCACTTTATAGACATTGGCTTAGGAGAATATTTATGAAACAGGATTTTTCCAACTAATTTTAAAAATCAGCATTCAGTTTTATCCATCATTGCGAATAATAGGAAAAATTCTTTCAAGAGATTTCTCAATCAGGCGGGTTGAAGTCATTCGCCTGAAGAAATTGATTTAGTGGTTATCCACTATTTGTGTTTATATTATGAGCATAAAAAAATACACTAATGTAATAGGGAGGGGGGACCATAAGGTAATGGGTAACAGGGGGATGGGTTAGGGAATGTGACATCATTGAGGAGGTAATGCTGATTTTGAACAGCTCGATCTCTCGCTTTCTCCAGTCACCTATTGTAAAGAGGCCATGAAAGTGAATTCCAACCAAATATACTCCATTTCTCTGGGAATGGTCGCAGGATGGATGCCTTGGAACAACGAGAGATCGGCCTTCAAAACATGCATTACCTCCTCAATGATGTCATATTCCCTAGCCATTCCATCCCCCATGCTACGCATCACCTTACCCCCTTCCCCACTATTCTCGTGAAACCTCCCCTCCCACTACACCTAGTTAACTCAACAAAACAACCTTCACCGTGTTCCACCAACCTCTCCCCCCTGCCCTCCTCCCCTCCCCTCTTTTCCCCCCACCTCCTTACACTAAGAATTTCCCATGATCCCCCTAGCTCTATTTAAGGGTATGATAATTGAGATTATACACCTGATGATGGCCTAACATCCGAAACCAGTCGTAAGTCTTATTAAACTGCGAAAGTCACAAAAGTGTTTTGATTTGTTTCAATTGCTAACCACCACTTTCTCTCCCTTTTATTTCAATTCACCCACTCAGCACAGACCCAGTTGCTACTGGAATCCTCCCAGATCTCCGCATCTCTTGAGAATGGTGTATGTGTAGCGTCGAAACCGATTTATGAAAAATAAAAATCAGTTGAATTGTAGCTATTAAGAAGTGTTTTTTTATATTCACGCGTGTATAAAACTATCGCAAGGGAATTTTTTTAATAGTGTTAATCACATCCATGGTAAACCACGCGGCAATAGCTTACTACTCCTAGAATGCGGTAAAGCCGTGTCATAACTTCCGATGTTTCGTGGGAAAAGGAGGAAGGCTTAAGCGAGCGTTAAAATAAATGCTATGGCGTTGCTGTAACTGCAGTAAAATGGTAGAAATTTATTGTCATAAGCATTAGCAATAGCCAATTACTTCCGGAAAAATATCTCTTCTCTGATGTATTTAAATTCCAATATCATCATAACATATCATTTTCCTTCTTATAGTTCAAATTTAATTACGATAAATGATTGATTTGTCTGCTTTCACACAGAAAACACTGAAGTAGGGGCTGTTTTAGGAAAGAAAAATATCTTTCACTATCGGGATTCGAACCTATCATTGATATCCAAGTGAGTTTCCAGTATTGTAACCAGGGGCGTCGAAACTATTTTCGCTGGGAGGGGCCAACCTTGAAAAGGGCCTGCATTTTTTTGCGGATAGGAGGGGGTAGAGACTAGAATTCCGCTAAAAGTGCATATGAAGGTGGTAGAATATGCGTCCGAAGGGAAAAAATCAAGCTAGAAACCAGTGGAACTTAATTTTTATGAATGAAGACTCATTTCTCAAGGGCCCGGGGTAAATTCTGGGGGGGGGGGGCGGGGGGGGGGGGGGACGAATGCCCCCCCTGCCCCCCGCTTCCGACGCCGCTGATTGTAACCACTACACCAGCGATCTACCCCCTCCTAAGTGCTTTCCCGATCGGCTGTGAATGACATCCGAAGAACTCCATTCAACCTACTATGCTGAGAGGCACTTGGCTGCTCTCTGGGTTTCAAGGCCCCGTGCAAGTGAACTCCGATACAAATTTTCCCGTGGGGCATTTGAGAGTACATATTCCACGCTTCCTTGGCGCAGGAGACCCTTCTCGGAGAAGCGATACCCCTCCCACCGAAAAAACGCTGCCAAAAAGTGCGTCGCGCCACCTGGCGAATTTTCAACGAAACATTCAGTTGTATGGGGACTTTGCGTGGAGGTGCATCGTAGGATTCGAAAGCCTTGCTGTGACCCGGCCGGGAGTTTCCAAAGTCCCACCCGGGTGGGACCTGAAACTTTGGATTCACAAGTGACTTATGCAACTAAATAGGGCACATGGCGATGCCGGATTTCTCTGCCTTCTCTCTCTTCCTGAAAAAATCGTGTGATTACGTGAGTACGTATATAATGAAGTTTTTTCCATATTTTTTGTGGGCGGTGAGAATATGTCCCATTGAGTTTTTATTATAAGTAAGAGGGGGAATGGAGCCCGCAATAAAGTCATTCAGTAATGGTTGCTAATATTGTTGACACCCAACTCCAGGGGTCCAAGTTCAAATCTCGTAAAATATTTCCTCTTGAATGGAGTCTCAGGGGTTGAGTTTCGGTATTATATTGTTCCTAGTCTGAATATTGTGTTAGAAATTTTTCTACTTCTGCTCTCCATCCGCCGGGTGGGACCTGAAACTTTGAATTCACAAGTGACTTATGCAACTAAATAGGGCACATGGCGATGCCCGATTTCTCTGCCTTCTCTCTCTTCCTGAAAAAATCGTTTCCATTTAGACAAGAGATTCCTTACATGCAGCAAGTAACCTTCATCCTCGGTCGCCTTTCGTAATTATTGAAGCATTTAAAAACTTTTCCTTATTTTGTTTTATAGATTATTAGTGATTTTGAGTGAATGGGAGCGTTCACACGGAACCGAAATCGCTATTTTGCAGCCTATGTAGATGGAAACGAAAAATGAATTTTAGTGAAAAAATTAATCTTCTAACCAGAGCCCTTAATTCCGAGCTGAGGTCTTATTCTTGGAATGTAATGCTTCCTTAACCGACGAACTCCTCTTCAGATGCAATCTTTATTTTTGCCTCGAATAACTTCACTTGCAGGCCATTGGGATGTGGTGCTAGCCCGTTCGTAACTCGACCCGTTCGAGAATTTTAACTGCTAGTCAAATATAGTAACGGAGACCTAGCATAAAACGCCCGTGATGTCCTTGTGCTCTCCCCTTTTCCCTGTTTCGTTGAACTCGATCAACTTTTTGTTGTTTTGCCTCAACCGTCTTCCACCCCTCCCTCCTAGATCTCCCTCAACCCTCACCGACCTTGGTGAAATACTTACTTTACTACACCTTGCTCCTGGTCTTTACCGTTCTTCAATACCCTCGAGGCTCCCTGTTTACTCAGCGCGTACAAACGATGGTAATTTGTAAATTCGACCGTATTCTGCGAAACTTGTGTTGTTTTATTTCAAATGTGATATTTTGATTGGGGATAATATTTTTACGTTGTAAATGGCATCCGCTGAATTTGTACGCAGGAATCTTACGATATTAGGAAACTTAGGATTGGATTTGTTTATACTGGTGGTGACGTGGTAACTCAGAGCGGCGCGAGTACATACCTCTATGACCCCGAAGCTCTCGAGATAAAGTCTAGGGCACCTTTTTGGGAACCTTCCTAAACATTTGATCGGTGGAGTTTAAGTATCACAAGTTATTAGAAGAAAAAAGCCTGGAAAGAAAAACGAATTTCCGACACCATTACCTAGAGTGGATTAGGGAACTATTAAAATTAGGTAGAGTAATATTAAATATTACATGGTTCCAGTTTGTAGAGTATAATGAACTGTCTAATAAGCTTAATACTAAGGCAAAAGTGATAGCGTTCTGAAGCTGGATCGAAGCGTTCGACTGCCGGATTGTCAGGCCAGCGTGTTATCATCTGATTACCGTGGCATACACTCAACATTTTGATAGATCAAATCAAAGACACAGTGCAATAATCGAATGGATATCCATTTACACTTTTAGCCTGTCAACCTAAACGATTTCCCCTTTCATTCCCCCTTCGATATCTCACTTATCTGCCGCAAACACACTGCTACCTCAATATGCTATCTCCGTGGCCAGTTTACAACCCCGGGGTTGAATGAACAGTTTCTTACTCTTCGATTGGAGATGTTGTATGTTTTTGTGCTTCCACGGCCGGTCGAATAGTACTACCATACGCTCGTTCTGGCCGAGTGCCCGAGATACTACGCTCGGCAACCTTTACGAGTGATGGCTCAGTTAAAAGCAAAATTTTCTTTCAGTGACTCACAGCCCAAATACAAAAATTGTCAGCCTAGCATGGACTTAAAGCTCTTTGAATTCTGGGCCCTTGGTATTTGAAGGAGACGTTAGAAGTGGCTGAGATCGAATTGTGTTATTCAGGGGAGGCGACCGACAGCTGAGGTCATTTGCGCCATATAGGATAGGTGGGTAAATGGGTAATGGTAAGAATGGAGAAAGAATGGAGAGAAACCCGGCGTCGGCATTACCCTACTCTAGGCAATGGATTTATCAAATCAACGACAGGCGCCAAGGGCCATCCGTGCCATCCGACGGACAAAGTACTGAACCTGAAATGCCCTCCCCTAGGCACTCAAGTAGGGAACGGTTTGTCAATAAAAAATCCACCACTCCCAGGAATCGGCCCCGGGCCCTCGGGTTGGGAGTCCAGTACTCTAGCCACCTGAGGTCGAATTCCTCCCCAATGATTTGAGGTTGAGTTCAAATAGATTAATGTTTTTAGTTGCTCCAACTGCATCATCATCTCTTACAGTCTAACCCAGGGGTCGGTAGACTGCGGATCGCAAACAACATGCGGCTCTCCGAATGCGGGTATATGGCTTTATCGTATAATTAAGAAAATAAAACATCATAGTTCCATCTATAAAAGCATACATCAGCCAAAATATGCCATTTAGCATCATTCAGTTGAAGACAAATGTCACTTTACACAACGCTCTTTTTATTTAGTTATTTTATCTACGTCTTATTACAGTATGACCTTAAATTTCCCTTATTTGCACATATTCCCAAATTGTAACTCGAATAAATTCCTCACATTGTAGGAGACCGTTTTGGCTCTTCCGTCACTAAAGTCTACAGACCCCTGGACAAATCATTATAATTCCAACTTTAATCCGAAGATCGACAAAACATACTTGCCTTAAGCGGAATCTCAACCCACGACTTTTGGGTTGCCAGTAGGCGTGCGAAATTCACGTATTTTCGTTTCATACTACATCTGCATGTAGCGTGAGCGCTGCCAACACAGTATATGGTAGGAAGTGTTTGGTCATCATCCGTGAAAACAACTAAGAGGATAAAGAGATGGTTAGGAAAAAGCTGATGAAGGTAGAAAATAATTGTTGGTGGTTCGAGCCAAAATTTTTATTCCTTTCGTAAATAATGCTTGGAAACAATGAATTTCTTAGTTCTCATTCCAAGTTTGTAATTTTGTTTTATAGCTTCCCTTCCCCTTATATCTTCCTCAAGGTCCCAGCTTCCAAATTGTTATTATCCTCTTAGAAGGCTCTGCTTTCCTCAATTACATCAAAGACGTACAAAATAAATGCCCATTTTAGTCAACTCACGTTTGTGGAATGTGTAAAGTAAATGAATATACTTAGACTTAACTGCAATTTCTCGGTTATATTGCATTAAATTCCATGATTACATCACCATGGCGTGCACCATACGGAAAATGAATTTAGTTATGCTATTTAGTGTGTGGCAAAGAATCCTGCATGTTTTCATGCCTTCCTTACGATAATTGTCCATCGTCTTTCAGCTTTATCGAAAAAAGTGGCGAGGTCTCCACCTCGGAAGGTTGCAGTTATTCATCTTCAGAGGGTAACATCACGACCTCAAGTGTGCATCACGGTCGTAAGGGAGGTTAACAAGGTAGTAGACAAACCTTCCCATGGACGTCCTCCATTGTCGTCCGGTCCGATAAGTGAAACTGACTTTTATTTCTTGCCATTTTAATGTCTTTTTGGGTGACACGGTGTAATGACGTACTTTATCAACATCATAATATTCCGATGTACGATTTCCATTCTCCTTAGAGATCAGTAAGAACAATGTGCATGAAGAATTTGGACAGCGCATTACCATTAAGGTAAAATCATTTGAAGATAGAGCTTAAAGTAATTAGAAAAATGAGAGGTTCAGATTTGCTGGCTAGGACACAACTGTGTGATGTTACGTAGGCAAATGAGACATTTGAATTTGAGGTTTCCGCGGAGTTTATCTTCAATGAAGAGATTTTCCGGGTATTCCTCCGCGTTGGCTTGTCTCTGGGCGACAGCAGTTACTCTAGCCACCTTGCTGGCGTCTTTAGGTCAGAAGAATGGAGGCATTGAATCCATCCATGTTATGTAGTGGCCCGAGGGCTTTAGATTGGCTCTGATTGCCTGAGAGGGCCGCGTTGTCTCCCTACTGGAAAACTTTCTTCCAGGTGTGGCCGAGAATGTGTCCATCCCCTGGAGAATTACAACCGAAAGGATGGATAAATTCTCGGCCACACCTGGGAGAGAGTATTCCAGTCGGGAGACAAGCCAACGTGGAGGAGCACCCGGAAACCCTCTTAAAGTGAGAAATTTTCTGGAGTTGAATGATTTTTCACCAGTCAAAATCCTCTATATTTGTTTTATCCACGGTGAGGTTCTCGAGATATAATAAGGCTGACGTACATTAAAGATGTAAAAATTATAGCATAACTTGAAGCAGGAGCGATTTACAATTATAGCATGGGCTTAGGATAAAAACGGGGATAATATTAAATAAATGTTAAAGCAAATAAAAGTAAGGTAGGGGAGTTAGGTGATGGGAAAAAGTGGATATTATGTGATGTTGGTTCAATAAAAACTGAAACAAAGATATGGGTTAGAGGTGGAGAAATACTAAGTGGTCGTGTGCTGTGGGAGTAGGACTTCGAAATGGGAAATCCGGAGGGGGAAGTAAATGTGAATGAAGGACCTAATGGAATCTGAGGCTTCAGAAGGCTGCGCAAGATGATATACGTGTAAGGGTGGATGTTTAAATGGGAACTTGGGAAGGTCGAGAAAGATGGTACGAGATATGAAACCCTTAAAAAAAAGGGGAATGTGTAGTGTGTCAGAAGACATTCGTGTCCTAATGTATTTTATTGCTGGTAGTGACTACCGTTCAGGGTAGGTTTTCATAGGTAATTCCCTCTCTCGTGTCGGTTTGCACCTTTCATTGCAAAAGTTAATAAAGCTAAGTTCATCCCAGTTAGTAAATACCTACTCCCTCATTATTACCATTCAGCAGTACTGAGTTTGGTATGGTGCTTCTCACTATAAGATATCAACGGGTCTCTTCACATTTGCATAAAACTTTTCTTTTACATCGTGCACAACTTGCTCCATAAACAAATTATTATTACACACACAAATTATTTCCTTTGCTCTTCTTTCCGTTAAATTTTCCATCGAATATTGTCTTCCTCAGGCCATAATGTCTCAAGATGTGGCCGATTTAGTTGTTCCGTCTTCTTTTTATGGTCTTCA